>OY728134.1:658665575-659970575 GCA_963277665.1 Viscum album | reverse complement strand
AGCGCCGGTTTTTGGCTGCAGACCCACGGCGGACGGAGCGCTAGGTAGATGGCAGCAAACCCGCGGTACTCGACAGGAGGAGTACCTCAGTAGGGTATTTGGGCGAGCGCCCGGTATTTGGCGACAGACCCTCAGCGGACGGAGCGCCAGGTAGTTGGCCGCAAACCCGCAGTACTCCACAGGAGGAGTACCTCAGCAGTCTTAGGTTAGTGAGCAGTACCTCGGAGTCGTGACAGGACCACTGTACACTCTAGAGACGGAGCTCTTCAGCAGTTACGGTTTCGATAATGAAAATCCTGGTTTGAGCTGAGACTTTTGACCTTGTGTTTACCTCATGATTGAGATGGGTCATTTGCTAACTTTGGTATATGTATGGGCATATACCCGGGTAGTGGTTATCCGTCGTTTTTACAATCCTTGTGTTTCCTCATGATTAAGATGGGTTACTTGATAACTTAGGTATATGTATGGGCATATACCTAAGTAGAGTTTATCTGTTGAGATCTTCTTGTGTTTATCCTTGTTGGTTTTAGTGAGACCTTGAGGGTCTCGGGGTCCCTACTGAGTATCGTTATACTCACCCCTGCACGGGCTATGCCCGCACCTCGTTGTGTTGGTTGCAGACGACGGACAGTGCTGACAGAAGCCGAAGGTTCGAGGACTGGATGGTACCTGGAGGTGGACTTTACGACGAGGCGGTACCCGGAGGTGGACCACTGGGCGGGACATACTCGGAGCGGATGGCGGGACCCGTGGAGCAGAGGAGCTATCTGTACCCACCCTTCAGGTAGGGAATTCCAGTGGACATCTCAGCGTAGCAGCTTTACTTTTCAGTCGCTGTTTTCCTTTTTGAGTTGTACTTTACAGTTGGGCTTGTATTTCCGGCCCCTTTTTATTTTCAGCTCTTCTTTTTGTACTTAGTGTTTTACTTCCGCTTGTACTCTGTGGTGCTTGTTTTCTTTATAAAGGCAATGCCTTCCCAGTTATCGGGATTTTACGCCTTTGGTGCTAGTCGCCAGCCCCTGGCCTATGGAAGGCGGGCTTGGGGTAGTCACGGCACGGGCCCCGAGGACGGGTCGTGACACTCCCCCCATAAAGGATACAACGTATATTATAGGTCTCTTAGGCCACCTTTTCATAAGGAACGCCTTAAATCAAGACTAGGAACCATTCTCAAAGGCATCATCCTTTCATGAATGAAGCAACAATTCATGAACCAATGATTCATGAACATATTAACCTGAAATAAATCTATAAGAGACTACATGAATTGGGAACAGTTCCCCCCCAAATGTGGGATATGAGCTCGAGTTCCCATCCTCTCATCAAATTCATGCTCTTAAGTGTCATTGGCCAAACAATACAATGAATTCCTGCCTTTGGAACACATGTCTATGAATCATGGATGTGAGAGTTGTTGGGTGTTTTATTCTCTAAATTCAAACCCATTGGATCCCATTTGATGTTTTCTTACCTAACAAGAATGATTGTACAAAATCATAACCCCAATAATCAACCATCGAGACAATTAATTTTGCTAAGAAACAAAAATGGTGAAACAAAAATGAATGACTTAACTACGGAACCTCTATTACAAGATAAAATGTATATGAAACCCAGTCCCCATCAGACAATGTCCTCCTAACTCAACTGCAATGACTCATCTTCTGGAGAAAAAATAATAAAAAAATTAACTCATAATTCCAAAAAGGTGATAAATGATATTTCTTTATAATATCTTCCTCATTTACCCGCATATGTTGATATCAAGGTCCTAAAAAATTCCTCCCAAACCGACTAGATACTTTTATAGGATGGAATATATCCTTAATCCATAGAAAATAGTAGTGATTCTTCACTATCACATGATGAAAATGATGTTAATCAAAATATATATGCATAATTCAATCACTCATCCTTGTGAACCAAACCAGAGTACACCAAATGAACAATCTCATCCAAAATAATCCCAATAAAAGAGAAAATTTATATCTATTTTTACTCATAATGCTTTTACTTTGTCATAATATATGAATAAATAAATATCATAGATGTACATAGCTATATATCTATCCAAAATTTGATCTTCCATAGAGGGGGTAACTCTACAACATCATTAGGAATTACATAAAGGCACTCTTACATGACCATTGGAAACACCATCGACTAAACCTCTGATCACCTCAACATCAACTCAGTAATAATGTAAAATAAGGAAGGATCATTCCACTATACTATATGATTTTCTTACAAACCGATGAAGAATGGGTTCTCTCTTTTAGCATCATGTAACACAATCTCCCTCTTGAAGAAATAAATTATATCCTTCACGAAATATAGAAATTCCATGCTCTGGAAGATGCCTTATAGAATTATCTACAAACATTGGAATTATCACCATGAGTAGTTCTACCCCAGCACTAGCTCAAATTTTCTAAACAATTCATAAAAATGGCTCGATATCAAATGTTATTAGTTAATGACAAGGGATTTGTAAGACTATCCACCTCAAATCAGAAATCACAAACTACGGTGGGTTAAAATAAGAATTATATAGCTAGTGAATAAGAAAATGGGTACACCCAAGTATGAAACAATCAATTAGTACCCTAAATGGTGTATGGATATCCTAGTACATGAAATAGTAATGCATCTAGAAAACCATTTCATACTCCCGGAACTATATAACCCTAAGAGACACCACCTCTATTTATATTCTCTATTAACTAAGGAAGTGGGGAATAAAAAATGATTTCATATACTTGCCATGTCTCCCATGTACAAATCCTAGTCTAGGGACCAACATTTTTTCTACCATGGATTACACTAATTCTATAAAATAACATGAATTAGAACACTGATGAAACATTGTTTACCTATACATATTACACACTCTCACTACTAATAAATAAAATTTCATTGATAAATATGAATTTATGATCACTGGGTAGGAGACTAAGATCTATGAGCCCTATAAAAAAATGATATTAATAGGGATGTGACTTACTCCCGACTATCTGAAAACCAATTCTCCTATGAGACATTGATCCTCATACCAAAACATTCATAAGTGTAGATTCCTGATGAGCCTTCTCATAGGATGGTCCTATCTTAATCCTCATCCTCTTACCAATCTCCACTCACCCAGTACTTTAAAATATATTGTATGTGTTAATGTAGTCACCAGAATTTGGGACTAAAGAATTAAATACTCTTATACATTCCTCACATTGGACTCTTTCATCTACAATATGGTTTTAAGTATACCTAAAGAAGATAAAAAAGTTAATACCAAACTCTAAAACACTTGAAATTCACTGTCTATGTGTAATTAGCTTCTCATGGTTGGCCTCCATTGTGGTTGAGGAAGGAAACATAGCTTGCAACTATTATCAGATCTTGTTGCCAAATGTGGGATCCCTAGACCCAACATATATATGTACATTGATTATGGTTACATATATAAAACATTATATACACATGTCATTATCTTATAATAATATTATTAATACTTATACAACTGCTGTATTTTTGGTAATGTCATTCGAGTACATGCCATAAAAAAGGATATAACAATTCCCATGCAATAATGAAAACATAGAGATGTTGTGATAGTTATCATAAATTAATGTCAGATGGTCCAACTACATTATATTGATAGGATGTAGATTATGTGAATCAATCATGTGTTTTGTTATCATAATCATTGATACTACTTCTCATCAATTTTTAATTTGGTGATCTTGAGTAAAAAGATCATGAGTGAAGAACCTCCAATTGGAACCCAACATGTTTTAGGTTTCATTAGTTGTTCCTATCTATGGACATGTATATTTGTCTTCAATGTTGTGATTATTATAAATGTTTACCATTGACCACATACATTTATGAGGGGGAAATACCATTGAATTAATGATATGTAGAGGTAGCTTGTGTGGGGTGCATCTTTAAGTGAATGGAATTGGTTGAATGGTCAAGATTGAATTTATCTATTTCATGTTAAAGAAGTGATATCTTGGGAATAATTTATTTAGATGTAATTACCTTTAGTAAATTCATGTCAATGGTAGAACAATTATTATTCATCTAGTTAGATTACCAAATAATTAATCGATAATGGATAAAGACCCAATATGTGCATCATTCATTATGAGATAACACAAGACAATGAGATTATATTACCTGGAGAGGTTTTTTAATAAGGTTTTCATTGATATTACAATTCCTTATCTCTATATGAGATTTATGTGTTTATAGTCATTACTATTGTTCAATGAATAGTATTCACCACTATTGAGATAAGATCCAAGAGGGTCACAGAAAATATGGATTTATA
Source organism: Viscum album (assembly GCA_963277665.1). Taxonomy (NCBI): domain Eukaryota; kingdom Viridiplantae; phylum Streptophyta; class Magnoliopsida; order Santalales; family Viscaceae; genus Viscum; species Viscum album. Next base: position 659,966,239 of record OY728134.1, on the reverse strand, counting down.
GAGTCGTCCATACTATGGTGAATTGGTGTATAAGAAATAGTGGACCCCAACCTAATCTCCAAGAGTTATTAATGTATTATTGATCACCAAATAATAATTGAATTCATTATTATTCATGTATAGAATAATTGGGTATAATTTATTTATTACAAGTATTTACATTGTATTACGGGAATATGTAAAAAAATACTATACTAATTGATATTATTTTAATATTCAAGGTTTTTTATTATTGTGGGATTTATATGTCAATATAATGACATAGTATTATCATGTAATATATTAATTGTATTTTAAAAAAGGTGTCAAAATATAAATAATTATTATGATGTAGTTAGTTTTTCATAACATGTCAATTATTTTTTATATAGTGGTAATTGGATATATAAGTTTTGGAGCCCTTTTTTGAATTCTAACATCCACTGTATAAGAAGATAAGTCCCCTCATTCCATAGAATGTTTATTCCAATAGATTGAGAGATTATCTCAATTTTCTCTCAAATTCTAATGATAAAATGAAACCATCCATAAATTAATCCAAGAATGTATTTAAAAATTGTTAGAGCAGAGTCCGGGTTATCATTGTGACATTGAATGATTCATTGGAGCTCTATTATAGAACAAATAATTCGATGATTGACATACACACAGAATATTGTTTCATGTTGGGATTTTATATAGGGTTTCATCCATGGATCCTTTGAGAAATAATTACTCGTGATGTGATATAGTTCACCATACATCAATTCGAATGAGGTAACTGTTCATTTTTAATTTTTTTTAGTAAATATTACATCCTAGGTTTTTGTATTGGGTAGAAAACCACTTCCTTTTTGAAATTTTGGATTTAGTGCATACTCCGATTTTTCTGATCATCAGAAGATAATTTAGAGAGTTTCCACAACCCAATATCATTTTGTGTAAGGGTTTTTAGGTGTATTATATTCCACATGTGATTGGATGGGTTTCATGAGCTTCAGAGACCCGGAGGCACTCTTTATGAGGTTGTAGGTCAAGGTGCACAATTAATTTATACTGTGCAGCCACTCCCAACAAATCATGCATCCAAATTTTTTACAACTGCATGGTTTTAGATACTATGTGGGTAAGGGATCATGAATTTTTGCGGAGCTCTACTATTTTTTACTAAGGCGTTTCACTTGGATTGTGTACAAATTGGGAAGACTATGATGAATGCCACATGGGTTGTGGCCCTTGGGTAGTATCCTAACACTGTAGCTGGCACGGTTCACATAATGTTTGGAAAATAGAGAAAGGTAACCATACAGCATATTAAAGAGTGAAAATAATGATTTTAACTCATTATTGTTTTGGTTTTTTCTCACACTTTTCTCCTCCTTGGTCATACATATTGCAGGGATCTCACACCTTTCCTTAGTCCTTTCGATTTGATACCCCCTTCTTTTTCGTGCATTGTTCATCAAGTCATCTGGTGTGTTGGAATCATACTGGTAAGGGTGTCCTCAAACAAGTTTCCAAATTTCTTTTTTTGTCACCTCTTAGATCCCTAAATCCATTAAAGTCATTTTTCCTTATATTAGGGAGATCAATGGAAACACTGATTTATTCCAAGATACTTGGATTTAAAGGCTAATGCTAGATGTTTTTATATCTATGGGTCCAAGGTAGGTTCCACATACCTTTCTTCATGTTTTCATGGTTGATTTGGTGGTGTGGATTTTAACATGTTGTTGAGTAGTTGAGTGAGAATTTTTTTAAATTGAATATTTGATGTTATATTTAATGAATGACCTTATATGATGCCTTTGGGACTTCCCAACATATGGGTGATTAGTAAATGTCCTGGTTAGAGGCCGTAAACCACCGAGGTGTTTGGGTCAGGTGATTCTTTTTACCAAACTTTAATAGTTTAAATTAAATTTGATTGTTTTATTAAATCTAAGATATTAGAATCTATTAGATTTAATTGTTTCATTTGATTTGATTTATTCAATTCAATTCAATTCAACTGATCATTCATGGTGAATTGTTATATATACATATATATATATTATTGTGATATTCTACTATGATATTTAGATCGTGATGGGATTGACCTAAGAATTTTTAATGGCATGGGAATCATGATTAAGGTGACGTGATCAATTGGTTGGGCATGGGCTAGATATATTTGAGTGATTTTTATCATGGAATTGGATGTCTCCATCATCTATTAGAGGTGGTGAGGCTGTTAAGTTAATGTAATGGCACTTGATATTGGATGGCATGTCCACTAGACATGAGTGACATGGTCTTGGAGGAATGAGGTGACCTACATGGTGTAGATTATGTACAGTTTGGTTATCTTCCCTCACTCATGATTGGCCAATGTTTCATTGGAGTCATGTTCTTATATTTTGACTCAATGATGAGGTCGTATTGACCACTCATGTGGGTAGAGGCCCCTGATAGTGCGAAATAGCTATTTAGTTTTGAGGTTCTTTCCATATAAAATCATGAAGATGTTGGGGAGCCTATATGTGATAACATTTGGTACTTTTGTTGTGGTGAAACAGTTTCTTGTATTGAGTATATTAGGCATATTCTATTTTTGGAGGATGGTGATCATCGTTCCCTGGGATGTCGTTCTATGCACCGATGGTCATTATTAATCTAGGACATATATTTACATTCCTTTTGATGTTCATTTTTGATCTGAGGGGTGCTTTAGAGCATGGGTGTGCGGGACCATGGTTATATTGCTTTCACATTTATTCATTGTGTCATTGAATTGATTTGGTTAATTGTGGTGGAACCTGAGTGTTCACCAAGGATATTTTCATCATGGGATACCCTGGTCTATGGGCTATGGTTCCTCTCCACTTTAGTGATTCAGACATTGGCCTGTCTAGGAGATGACTTCATTGAGGATATTGAGAACCCGATATGTTTTTTTTCTTCATTTAAATTGCATGTGTTTTTTCCATGAACTAATTTTATGCTCCCCCCATATAAACAATTATACTATATTAGAACACATCAGGTGTATCCTCCATAGAATCATTATAAAACACTACATGTGTAATTCATGACCTGTGTAGACATTATGATTTTTTGTATAGGTAAGTGTTTAGGTTCTGAGTGGGATCCTAGTTTAGTGGGCATGGATGTAGGTATTGTACCTTGAGGTCTCTCCTCATCTGGAGTTTTTTATTTAGTTTCCCCCTTTCATTTTTAAAATGATTATAAATAAATATATATGTGTATATTTTTCTGGTAAACCAAGGGAGAACCATTTCTTGAATGTTGTCTGTATAATTTGTTTTATATGTATTCTAAATTACAGGTGGTTTATTTGGCAGTTTAATTATTCCATTTATATTATTTAATCACGAATTTTCAATTTTCTATTGTAGATTTTGAATCATCTATTCGTAGTTCTGGATATATTCTCTTTTCTAACAATTTTCGATATATATATATATATACTCAAAAAAGTATTACATCATCCATTGAGTATATATCTACCCCACAATTCCCAATTTTTACCCTCGCTGCTAGTTGTAAACCTTTGTTATTTTCGCAGGTGTGCCTAAGGAATGTGGTACCCATACTGAAAGCCCTATTCTATTGAATAATCAGTTGGGGTATTGGATATATGGTATGAGAGTAGTTAGTGAATCAGATTTAGTATCAGTATTTGGATGCATTCTAATGTGATCAATAATGCATTTTCATTTCATATGGTCTTCCAATTTGGTCCATGGTATACTAGAGATAAGTATGTTTTCAGAACTACATTCATAGATCTTTAATGTTTTCCTTTTGACCCATGTATGAGGGACATACCAATTTACCATGGCGAGATTATTCAATTTTTTTTCTCCACTTACAGTTTATATGATTTCCAACATTAGTTGTATTATTGGAATGAGGGTTTTTATTGGTTATGTCATGTGTCTTGTGAGTCCTTGGCCAGGTATGGAAACGAATGAGATTGGGAACCTTGGAATGATACAATAACATGTGATTGTTATGCATATTTATGATTTGAGAGGCACATGGTATGTTGTTATATTCATGTAAATCATGCGCTTGTGAAAATTTCTTATGGAATGTGCTTTATCCACATGTGTCTGTTTTGTGATATAAATATATATTCTTAGGAAATGATATAGGAATGGCTCTTACAAGTGTAGGATGGTATGAATAAATGACTTGATGTTGATCATCATGTTTGGAGATGTGGTCATTGGATCTATGAAATTTTGTTTATATGGATAAGAATTATCCAAGGTGTACATGATACATGGATCTAAGAGGGGAAGGTAAGGAGGTTATGAGGCAGTGATACCATGTGTCATGGTTTCAATGGGGGGGGGGGGTAACAATAGTTATTTGACTCTACCTGTTACTATATTACCTATCTATAATATATATATATATATATATATATGTATATATGATTTATTTGGGTTGTCTGACCATGTGGATGGTTTTCGGTTGGTTTCCACATTGATGGATTGAATGGAGCATCAGGAGGGCAGTGATGGAGTACCTCAGAATAATGAGATGTTTGATACCCATGAGGGATAAATAAATTATGATAAATAGGCTAATGCATTGGTATTTTCTTTGGATGAGGTCCAAATGTAAGTAGGGAAACTGCCAGAGTAGACAATGTTTTGTTCAGGGAATAACAAGATTCTCAAAGAAATAATGTGACGTGCGATCTGGGGTATCGATAGGGTTGATCAGGGATCAAATACATTAATGGAATTTCTAACTTTTGAGATATAATTGTGACACACATATCTTTTCTATGGTGAAGGAGGTCTGCATGTGGCTGGGGCTAGATTGAGTCCATGAAGATGATTTATGAGTAGCTAATGAATCCTCTAGGGAAGAGGGTGAAACTGGAAATGTATATAATCAGAGGACTGACAAAGAACTATTGGGAAGCCCTGGTGCAGGTAGATAGAAATAAAGGGTTGTTCTGAAAGGACATTGAGGCCTGTTTCTTCTAGAATTTCATCATGAAGATGTTGATTGAAAAAACAACTTGAATGTTCTTGATCCTTCATCATGGTGAAATGTTTTTCATGGACTATGTGGTGATGTTCACTGAATTGTCTCAATTTTCACCTACTATGGTGATAGAATAAACCTCAATGGTGGGTCTCTTCGAGGACGGTTTAGGGCTCCCCATTTAGTTCGAGGTAAGCGTATTTAGTTTGGACTCAATATTAGATGTAATGAACCAGGACCTCACAACTATGGGAAACAAGAAGGATTGTTCACATTTTAGTAGAGTGACAGGTCCATATGATTTTAGTGGAGATGCCTCATATTTAAGGAATTGAGGCTTGGACTAGTTCTATCATGGTAGTCAATCCATGTACTCAAGCAGGCCACCTCAGAGTGGATTATCGATTATTATCATTCATTTTGGGTATCAAGGACATGTACATACTCAGTGTGAGTGGACTCAAAAATATTTTTTGTCATTTTATATTATTCATGTATATCTAGAGGTTCATCTGGATGCCTTATCAGATAAATTCTAGTTTGGGACATGTGGAAAATCAATTTTCTGAGGTCAGTTCAGGAGTGGTACCACGTGATGGTATGCAAGGATCAGCTGCATGTCGAGGTCATGTAGGCGATAACGGGAGACATCGGTGGGTCAATTGAAAATGGAAGGTGTAGGTCTACAGGTAGTTTATGATGCATACATACAATAAATAGGCATGGTGCATTCCACGAAACTACCTGGTGCTAAGCAGGCCGGTGAGCCGACGACAGTCAATGGTATGTCATGGGAAAAAACCATTTTTTGTTTTTTTTCAAATACCATTTTTAGGTAGGTTCTTTTAGGGTTTCTGAGGTGAACAGGATATTAGTACAAACTAATTAGATACTGGTTATTATTTTGGAATAGGCTCTGGTGTGTGATATATATATACGGTGTGTGTAACCAGGGTATATATTTCATAATCGTTGGATGTGGAATTATTGATATGTTATGGCATTAGTGCATCAAATAGATATGGGTTACATGTGGTGTGTGGGTATCGGTTAATAATTACGATGTGGTACTTGATTTAAGTGTGATGCACCATGGTTTTATTTGATCATATATTGAGATACAAGGCCTCAATGGTGTAATTTTATTCATTTGAATAAGGTGGGAATTGATGCAATGTGAGATCCTGACGTGTGTTAGATATGACACGAGAGCACTGGATGAGGTACCAGAGAAAAGGTTTGTCATAAGAGGATATTTTATTCCAATAATTGGTCCATAAAACATTTAATAATTTGTATTTTTTTCGGGATGTGATTGGGGTAGGTAACACCAAGGTTGGGAATCCACATGAGGTAGATGACCAGTACACTTGAGACTGGGGTAGTGCAGGATAATTCTAAAGAGATGGGTATGTTTGGTACCATATTCATGATTTTTTTTATATCAGGGGGTGATATATAAAGTTTTGATGAGATTATAATGTCTCGTGTTTTTGTTTCTTTCCCAAGTCATCTCCCTTTTTTGAATGTTTTGAATTTGTGTGTATGCAATTTGTTTGATCATAAGATCATAATTAGGTGTGTTTCCTAAGAACAATATATTATTTTTGGATGAGAATATAGATTTTTAAAAATCCATGGGTGATTATATAGTTTTTGTGAGTGTTGGGGGACTAATGGCCTCATTTATGAAGTTAAAAGGCAAGGCACATTGTTTATGTTAATTATGCATCCTCTCCTAGAAAATCGTGCAGCCCAAATTTGTACTAACAAATATTTTAAAAAATTGTGCGGGTAGGTGTTCACGAATATGGTTGAATATTTTTTGTCTTTTTTATAGTGATTTCAAATAGCATGTACATGACTAGGGAAAATTTTGCGGCATGTTTCATGAGTAGGGTCACTTAGGTAGTACCCTTGCACTTTCACCCACATGGTTTCCACATAGTTCTGAAATTTTTATAACATAACCATGTGGCCTATTAAATAAGACAAATTATTATTTTTCCCACCTACCTATTTATGTTTTTATTCCCATTTTCTCCACCATGGTCACATTTACAATAGGAGAGCTCAACCCATTCCTGCGTCCCTTGCAATTGACCCTCCAACATCATCCATGCTCCCTTATTCAAGTCATTAGGTGCATTGGAGCTATGCTGGTAAGGCTCTCCCCACCCATGCCTCACTTTTCAATTTCTATTGTCTCAGGAAAATAAATCATTTATTTTCATTTTTCGCTATTTTCATTGAATTCGATGGAAATATTGATTTCTTCCAAACCGTATGGAGTCGAAGGATAATACTAGATCAACATACGCCAATGATTCGATGGTAGGTGGTTCATAAATGTATTCATGTTATCGCGGCTGATTTCGGGGTTTAAATTTTAGTGTTCCATATGGTAGTTTTGTGATACATTTTTCTAATTTAACACTCTATGATAAATTGATTAATGACCATATATGATTTCTTTATGAAGGCTAAAACCATGGGTGAATTGTGAGAGGTTGGGTTAGTGGTTATAGACCACCAAGGTGGTTGGGTTGGGTGATTTTGTTTATCTAAATTGATTTTTATAAATTATTATTTGGTTTTTAATAAAATATAATATAATAAATTCAATTAGATTTATTTTTGATAATTTTAATTCAGTTGATCAATGAAATTAAATTCAATAGTCTGTTCATTGTGAATTAATTTATATATATGTCAATTTTCTTATGATTTGATATTTCAATACTTTAGATATTGATGGGACTAGCCTAAGGAATTAGGATGGAATGGCCATCAGGATTGAGGAAACACGGTTTTCTATTTGGGTTTAGACTAGATATATTTGAGTCTACTGATCATGGGATTGGATGAATTGGTTATCATTTTTAGGTGGTAAATCCATTAGGTTGATTCCATGGACCATGGTATTCGATTGAATAGCCATAAGAATTTAGAGAAATGGTTATAGGGGAATGAGATGCCAGAATAGGTGAATATTTTATATTTTTTGGTTATTATCGCTCACTAGTTTTTGGCCTTATTTTCAAATAATTCATGTACATAATGGTTGACTCAGTGACGAGGTGGTTTAGACAACTCATTTTGGTAGAGGACCCCCCTGTACTATAGCATGATAATTTTGTTGGGCGTGGTTTCCCTAGAAATCCATTATGATGGAGAGTAACCATAATGTGATTTCATTGAGGCTATCCGTTGGGGGCTGAGGCACACTATATTGAGTCTGTTTGGTCCCGAAAATTTAGGAAGGAGCAAAATAGCCATTCCATGGGATGGTTTTCTATGAGACCATGGTGATTTTTATTTGAGGAATGGGATAGTTTTTCTTTGTATGATAGTATTGAATGTGATGGGTTCTATCCAGTAGTGGTGTGAGGGAATATGGTTAAATTTCATGGGCATGACTTCAGGGTGTCAGTGTTTTGATTTGGGACATGATGTGTTTGTTGAAATGATGCAGCAGGTTACTTTATTGGAGTTGGTACCTAAGGGATCACTTGGTATATTTGAAATTTGTGGATACCTAATACCATGTGCCAATGATCCTCACATATTTAGTTATTGATGTATTGGTCAATGATATTGAACACTAGGGAAGTTTTTTATCTTAATTTGAATTTCATGTGATCTTGACATTATCTAATTTTTGTAAAAAAATTCCTAAAAACATATGATCGGTTGCACATATGGGTGGTATCCTATTGAGACTCATTATCACACCAAACATGATCGCTTCAATTCACATGTAGACATTATTATTTTTCATATGGGTATGGGTTCGGTATCAAGAGTTGGATCCTCGTTGAGTCTGGATGGATATTGGCTTGGAACCTTAAGGTCATCCTCAATTGAAGTTTCTATTTTGGGTTCCCCCTTTTATTTTCAACATGTTTATATTTGTATAAATTGGGTGTTATCCATTGGAAACCCTTTTTTGGTTGTCGATATGAATGACCATTTTATTTCATTCTTAGGTTCAAGTGGTATTATTTGTTTTTTAATTATAATGTTGTTGTAGTTAAATCCTAGTTCATTTATTGTATATCATTGATGGTTCTTCCTCTATTAGCTTTTCATGATCAAGTATGATGAGTATTTTCATCCACTTAATTTTAAATATAAGTATATATATATACTTATTCCAGTAATATATCATCTTTTTAATGTATATCTTCCACCCTATTCCATGGTTTCATCCTTATTTTCAATCGGACGTCTTTGGAAATTTTTTGGAGGTTCCCCTAAGGATCATGGCACCCTGGCCTGAAATCACTGTTCCAGTGGATAATGTAGATGGGGAAGAATTCACATAAAATCCAAGGACCTATAATATGGATAAGATCATAGGAGATGAAAATGATTCATCTATTTGGTGATGAACTTTTTTTAGACCAGAACCTATCTACTGCCAATGTACACTCTGATACCGTTAATTGGTATTGAGACAGTATAGGAATTAATTAGGAAAATAGATTTAAAATAACCTTAAATTTAAATATATTTTATTAATTTGGTCCCAAAAAAATGACCGTGCATCTATATGATCTCATATGGCCATGTTAGATCCATACAAAACTATTAGTCAGATTAGTTTCTATTTTTTTCTTAGTATTAAAATTTTATGGATATATATTATAAGATATTTTAATTTCATATTGGGTGATGCGATGGATGATATTAATTATAGTGACCCCCTAATTTCTCACAAATATACATCTTTAATTTTGTGGTTGGAAGTCGTCCATCTCATGAAATTATTTTCCATATATTTTTTGGATGCATAAAAATTTTAATTAAAAACATAAATTCAAGCCAATAGGCTTTGAAAGATTTGATAAAAAAATATTAAATAAGATTTTAAATGGGTGTATCTAGAGATTTAATTTCTATATAAAATTTAAATCAAATATGGGGAAGATTGGTGGGTAGATATTTTCAAAAAAGTGGATCCTATTAAATTAAATCCATGAAATCATTTTTTAAAATATATTTATTAGTAATATAAAAAACAAAAAACATGTAATGATTCTATAAGAAACTTATTGGGAACCTCATACCAGATCCCACTTATTTCCACCTATAGTGGAATCCCACCACCACCATATTGACCCCATTGGACATCACCATTGCCTTACTATTTTCTCATCCATTCCTTTTCCCCCTGTATGACCAATAATCTATATAGAGATGCTCACTATCACCCCCTTCTGAGATGGAGATGTCGTTGACTTCACCTCCTTCGGCCACAAACTCTATTGTGGGACCCTCATGGGCGTGCCTCATTCAGCTGTCAGCATACCCTATTTAGTTTCCACATCCCATCCAGAAATGCATGATATAACCCTATTTAGCCACCCTTGTTACCATAGCCATCTCCAGTTCCATCCCATTCAAATTCCACAGTGGTGTTCTACTGTCTTGGATCCATCATTTATAGGAAAAACTGGACTAGAATGACCTAGAATGGTTATGGGTCAGTCTGCTTGACCCAAAACAACCCATTATGGGGTCTTCCTAAACTACAATAGCACTAGGCGAGTTCTTCCTAGCCCAGAATAGTCTATGTTGGTTGATCCCAACCCGTACTGAGATTGGGTAGGGTTTTGGGGCTCAAAAATGTCTTTATCTATTCAAAAATTATTTTTTTCAATATAATAATGATTATATTATATGAAAAATTAATTTATTTTTTTATATAAAATTATTTTATTTGATTAATTTATTTTTTGGAAGAAATAAATATGTTAATTCATGGAAACACTTAAATTAAATTATTTTAATTGAAATAATTTATTTAATATATTTAAATATATTCATAGATAAATTTGATGAATTTTATTTTTCTCACACATTTATGTTTTTCACTTGGTTGTCTTGAGTAGTGGCCATCATTTTGTTTCTCTATGTAACGTTTCTTAAATTAATTACTAAAACTATGTATTATTCTTTAAATATATTTTTTTTTCAAATAGTCGATGCATCACCCTTTTTTGTAAATATTTATAAGGGGTTGGGAGTCCATAAACATTCTTTTTGTATTTACATTGCACTTCCCAATGACACATCACCTGCATATGAGTACATTTATACTCTGGAATATGTCGACATATGATATGGACCATAAAAAGAAAAGGCAGTATGCTAGATGGGATGTGAAAACAGTAAACCGGGGATGACATGTGATATGTGTCAAGAGGAGACTCATGTATTATTCCCCAATGTCATGGATAATCCATTTAGTTAATATGGATTAACCAATATAAGATTCTAAAGGCTATTCATGTAATTTATTACATTTTTGAATTTTTTATTATTATATGAATTTTTATATATCTAGGAAAAACTTATAATAATAAATAGAAAAATGTAAAATGTTTAAATTAATTTATTCTATTAGTTAATCTTCACTTGTGAGCACGATAACATAGTATAAACATATTTAATTTAAATGGATTGAATTTGTTGAAAATATTAAGGAACCCCCAACAAAATATTAATCCATGAATCCCTTCTGTCACATAAATTAGAATAAAAATGGGTGTTTGGTGTTCTCTTAAGCCCTATTTAGGGTTCCTCCTACTTCTAGGGAGTTATTATGAGAGTGAAGTGTTGAATTAACTAAATATTTTTTAAAATAAGTATCCAATAATAGTTTTATACCGATTTAGGGGAATGAAATTGATGCAGTCAATGTTATTATTCTATGAAGAACAAACATCACTCAATAGTTTATGGAACTAAGATTCAATGCAGTTGACCAGTCTAGTGATTACCTTGAAACTCTCCAAGTAGTGACACAACCAAATATTATAGACTATGAGGAGAGGTTTCAAGGATACTTTATACTAGAATAATCAAGGGATTGAGTATTCTAAATTTACTTGTGAGGGATACTATGGTTTGCTAAAATAGTTAAAAACATTCAATGATTTAATTAATTAGTTGTTAATTTTTATATTTTATATAAATAAAAAGTAATATCTATTCAATTATTTTTAAATATAAAAAGGGAAATCACAAAAATTATTAGAAAATTATCCATGTAATCTATTCAAGATATAGAAAATATCCTAATTGGACATAACTTCCTATAGTGGTGTGGGAGATTGTGTATAATACTATGATATGATAGGAGGATTTATGTGTTGGAGGCCTCACTTACTTCTGATCCACTTTAGGGAGTAAGCAAGGATGATAAAAATTAATGTAAAAAAGAATATAGATGATGCACTAGATATATAATGTATCGTTAATTTATCTATGTCTTATCAACTATAGAAAATACATGATGATGATGATTAATATATGAATCTTACATATATTTAGAAGTTATATCACAAGAGTGATAGGAAAAAAGGTATGAGATTTATGTGCATTATATATGTGTAATCTACCATAATGTTATTATGTAGGTCCTCAGGTAGTCAAGATGGTTAGGTGCATTGAAAGGTAGGAAGCCCTTATTTTCAAGACTAACCAAGAACTATTGACTGATATCATTATTTAATATTTTAAATTAATATTTCCACAATTTTATGATAGTTAAAATTAAAATTTCTTGAAAATTAACTCAATAATCCTTTGGAGCTATTTCTCTAAGAGAATAATGATATGAAAAATAACAATTCATCAATACATATAGTGAAAAAAGAGGAGGAATGTAAAGGCTAATGGGTCAACGAATAAGTGAATGTCCAAAACACCTGTGTACTATACTTCCAAAAACATTTTGAAATATTGGGTGGGAAATGTGCTTGAGGATATCTTATTTTCATGTGGAATGATATGACTTTGTAAATAAAATAACCATTTTTGGATACTGAAGTAAGGTGATTTGTCTAATTCATGTATTTTCATCATTAATTGATATTTGAATTTTTATAGAATTTTGGTATTGTATATAGAATGTGCCTCAAATTTTTTTTTTCATATACAATAACCAAATCTATTACATAATATTTCAAATGGAAAAGCAGATCTTCGAGTTGAAAAACGTGTGAATCTAGCAGGCTTGGAAGAACCTGAGTTTCATTTGACATATCCTAGTGGATTGGTTATTGTATTTAATAATTTCAATTATATTCTATAGATTACAATAAACATATTCTCCGTGTCATTTATATACATCATGGGGTTTTATTTCATGTTTTCAAATAAATATTTTATATTTTATAAGGATAATATATTTTATTTGATGGAACATCTTTATAATGAATTGTATAATATTTAACACGAAAAACCATTAAAAGAAATCAATGAACAAAATAGTGAACATGACTCATATAACACCCACCAATGGAACTTTAGGCTTGTTCATGTAAATGATAAGAGTTTACATAAATTACATTAAGTGGGGCGTTTATACTCAACTATGTTAAATCCCTTGTATGTATGTCAATAATGTTTAATTGTGAAAATTACAAAATCAACCTTATATAAGAAAGTATGAAGAATCACTAAATTACAATAATTGGATAATGATGATATAAATGGTCCATTTCTAGTAAAGTAAATGAGTGTGTTTTAGTACATCATTACTTTTTACAAATACTATAGTAGGTGTGAATATATCTTCTTATGAGGTGTAAGTTAAATTCCTTTCATAGGTATAAGGATTACAAACATGAAGTATAAAACTAGATTATTAATAATATTAGAGAACTATTCTCACACCAAGGTGGATATTATCTTAACTATGATTTCACTGGGAACCTAAGTGAGCGTGGTATTGTATCCCAACTCACTCAACCATATACACCTCAATAGAATAATGTTAGTTATTGGAGGAGATAGACCTGTCTGGGCATGGTCAGATCAACAATGAGTCATGTAACTATTTCCTTATCCTTTTTGGTATTCATTGTAGACAATGGTATTTACCATTATCTATGTACCAACTAATGAAACAAATCTGATTCGACATTATTTGTGTTTTGGAAAGAAACCTGATATGTAATATGTATTTGTTTAGGGATGTCAATATTTTTCCAACACTACACCTAGTGAATCATTATCATCCATGAGAATATATTGAATCATTAACGTTTACCCAAATGAAATTAAATTATATTAATTATATTACCACTTAGATAAGAATGTGATTATGGAAATGCATTACATATTTTTAGAATGAGAGAACATTTCCAAGGGAAATAGTTTGAGAAATATTTACTTCAATGAAGGTGATTATCCATATACAGTATAGTTGGTTGGGAAACAAACTATACAACAGATAGTGGTGGATAAATAAGTTTTGGGGACATAATAATTTATAAGGATAAATCCTGTGGTTATAGAACTAGAGTGTTATGGTTTTAATATCATTGGGATAAGTGATGAATTAATTTTTTAGAATTATTATTGTATAACTGACAAGGAATAAGTAAAAGAAAAGTACACATAAAACTGTAAATAATAGATTAATTTTTAGATGGATTCTATGTAACAAAATCATGTATGGATTTTATTTGAACTAATAGCAAATGTAAAACCTATAGGGAGTAAATGGATATTTATGAAAAATAAGGACTTGTATGATATGTTCAATACCTATAAGAAAAGACTGTAAGTGAAGGGGTTCAACCTTATTTATGTAATATACTACGATGAAACATTATCACTATTATAAATGATGAAAAACTAAAAAATATTCCCTGGAATAATAGACTTCCATGATTATTAAATTTGGATTATTAATGTCAAAAATACTTTTCGAAATGGGATGTTGGATGAAGTCATCTATATGACTGAACAAGAAGTGTTTATTATGTAAAAGTGTTCTAATGAATTATGCACATTGTAGAGCCCCATTTATGGATTAAAGTAGATATCATGAGCCAAGAATGTACATTTTAATAAGGCTATAATTGATTTTTGTATTGTGTAGAAAATATTTGATCCCTATGTCTGCAATTATTTTAATTGGAGTAACAATTTTTTCATTAATTTATATGTTCATGAAATATTAAATACTGGAAATGAAGTGTATGTATTATTTATAGTTAAGAATTGATTAAATGGTTTCTTCCCTATGAATGTCTTAAGTGAATTATCATAAATTCTTGGGATCACGATTTATTAATAAATATCTCATAGGCTGCATGACCTTTGTAAAAGTAAATATATTTATAAGGTAATAAATAGATACAATATAGAACAATCCAAGATGGAGTTGTTTCCAATTTCACTTTGTAACAATCTCTCTAAGAAAATGTATAAAAAAATAGGATAATGATTGAATTATTATAATCTCTTATGCCTCAATAGTTAGATCTAGATTATATGCCCTAAAATGTACTCGGTATTGTGTGGACTTTTCATTAAGCATGATAAGTAGTCATCATGATAATCTAGGAGTTATTTATTGTGATGTTGTGGAAACTATCTGGAAGTAATTTTGATGTACAAAAGATATGTTCCTCATTATTGAAGGAGATGTTGAACAAGTATTGATAGGATACATTGATTTTAGTTTCTCAATTGATCATAATGATCTAAAATAATAGTAAAAATATGTATTTTTCTTAAATGATGTTCTAGTGATCCACAATATATTTAAGCTACCTATGATCACTAAATCTACAGTGGAATTTGAGAATATAGTGAATTCCAATGATACTAATGATGAGTCTATATATACTACATTGTCTTAGACATTGGTGTTGTGATTAGTAGTGCATAACCTATTAAATTTGATTTCGAAACTATTGTAGTATTGGTTATTTTCAATGATACCATGTCACACCACAGTTCAAATCATGTTTTTTTTTGAATTTTTATCTATTGAGGGATTTTAGTCAGAGAGGCAATGCCAATATTTTTAGTGTAACCACAGAGGATAACAATGAAAACCCCCTAACTAAATCCATATCTTAGTAGATGACTGATTCTCATGTGAGATCTATTGGTTTGATACCTAATAGTAGTTGGATATAGTGCATGTTGTATTATTGAAAGTGGGTTCCCTAGTCACAAATTTTGTATGTACATTGATTATCATTACATTGATAAAAATTGATATATACATGTGATTATATTATAATAATAGTGTAGAATATTCTATATCTACTATATTTATGGTAATATCTTTATATTACATGTCTTATGAAATGGTTATAGAAGTTATTAGGCTATAATGAGAAGTTGGAGATACAATGACAGTAATCATAATGTTATTTCATGTGATCTATATATATTATATTGTTAGGACACCGATGGTGTGTGACCATAAGGTGTTGGTGGATCATATGCTTTGAGTCTTATTCTAATAATGTTCACACATAGATATTTCAAGTAGATTAGATCATGAGGATAGACATTTTCATATAACAACACTTGATTAAGTGTTTATTGTTTATTCATATCTACAATCATGTGTATTGACCATACATAAGATCATTATCAATGTGTACCATTTTATAATGTATTTTGAGGCATATAAAAATCCATGGCATTGAGTTCATAGTGAGGTATCTTGTTATGGGCGTGTCTTT
The DNA here is from genome assembly GCA_963277665.1 of Viscum album. Classification (NCBI taxonomy): domain Eukaryota; kingdom Viridiplantae; phylum Streptophyta; class Magnoliopsida; order Santalales; family Viscaceae; genus Viscum; species Viscum album. The sequence goes on along the minus strand of OY728134.1, from coordinate 659,949,743 downwards.
AGTGGTATGGCATTGGTTGAATGGTCATAACATAAATTATAAGAGTCAAGTTAAGAACGTGATATCTTTGGTAAATTATATTAGTATTTTAGTTCTTTTAATAAATCCATGGCCATGATTGAAAAAAGTATGTTAATATAGTTATATTAATTAATAATTAATAAATAATGGATAATGACACATATTGTGCATCTGGAATTAAGAGTTATCATGAGAGACATAAATTATATTATATAGTGAGTGTTTATAGGAAGGTTTTGGTTACAATTATTATTTCTTATTACATTAGGGGCCTTGATGGGTTAATTGACTTCACTCATGGATTATGAATAATATTCAATAGAATCCAGATAAGATCCAAGAGGTTCATATAAAATATTGTATACAATAATCTTTCTTATTTGGTTCATATGTATATAGGACGTGGTGGGGCCACTTGAGGGACATAGAATTTTCAATGTATTATTGATCATGTGTGAATAAAAAAATAATTATAATTCATGTATAGAATAATTGGGTTTAATTTATTTATTAAATTTATTCATGAGTTTTTAAGTGAATATGTGGGAAAATATTTTATGAATCAAAATTATATTAAAATTCAATGTTTATGTAATGTTGTAGAAATTATTATTTGTCTTAACGACTCGGTTTTATCCTGAAAAATAATTTTGTTTAATATAATCTGGATATAAAATGTAAATGATGATTATAAATAAGTTAGTTCATCATAAAGTGTCATTTATTTCTTATTAAGTGGGCATTGGATATATCGGGGGTCCATGAACGATTTATAGGTATTTGAACATACACTATATAAGTAGGGAAGGGATCTCATTCCACGCATTATTCATTCAAATAGATTAAGAGATTCTGTCTCATATATTCAAAATTCTAGAGACAGAAAGACATCATTTGGAAAAATTATCCTTGAATTCATTAATTTATTGTAGGAATAGATTCAAGGTGATAATTGTGATGTCAAAGTAATCATCTAATCCCTTCACCATTTCTGAAAATATTATGATCAACATACCTGTAGAATCCTGAAGTGTGTGTAAATGATCTGGAGGGGTTAAGACTCATATCCTTCAACAAAGGATCTCTAAAAATAAAATTCACTCAAACATGCATCAACTAAAATGTGGTAGTCATCTATGTTAAATTATGGTGATTAATATATTCTAAAAATATTTTTAAACCTATAAAAAAGATCAGATCACCAAACATGATGATGTTTTGTCACCCTAGTAATGAAAATTTTAAATATCTATCCCACCATATTCAATGGCATGCCATTGATATCCTCAAATATCTATTGAACTATCCAAATCATTGTGATCCATGAGGAATAATAACCATCCAATCATGGGTTCCCCACATAGCGTCACCACCATCATTGATACCTAGTGGACCTTCCAAGAACAAAGAAAACTAAATTCTATATTAACCTCATACAACCAATAATCTATTACTAAATCCAAAATGGATAAGTTAGACTTCATTAGAATCTTGAATTGAATTTCTCATAGTATTATCCTCCAAATTTCTATGTCATCATCCACATATCAACAATGATCTTTTAACATATCTTGTGGAATATCATTAGTGTGAACCAAATGACGATGTCATCCTAGATACATAACTAAAAATGAAAAAATGGATAGGGTATCCTAAAAATGAAATATATAATATTTCATATTATTTATTTAAGGTTTAACCTAACCCCATAGTCCTACAATATTAAACAAAAACACAATGAAGAATAAGGCATGATACTTTTCTAGGTATCCACTATGGACCCAGTATCCCATCACTAAGTAGGATTAGTAAACAAAATGGACCTTACTTTAAATTATAGGGTTTATAATAGACCATACACTAGTTGGTCTCCCTTTATTACCTAGTATAATAGTATTAGCTAACATAATATTAAGACCCATATCTTCATACACTTAATTTCATGGTATATTAAATAAATATACACTTAATATAACCCTACAAGATCATTATTCATTGTTTTGATGGAAAATTAGTTACATGAAATAATTTATTAATATATGAGTGAAATATTAAAATTTAAAAACATCAGAACATTCCCTTATATTTCTTAAATCTTATAAAAATGCATTGGATAACATGGGGACATACATAAGATAGGGTATTGTTATAAATCCCATTAAGAGAATAATAAAATAATAGAGGAAAGTGATACATATAATTCAATAGGTTTATCAATGTCAAAAATGGGTGAGAATCAAAACAAGAATATAAATGAATTATATGATTAGATAACATTAAGGAATCATAGAAATGTGGAAACATAATAAAACAAGTAATTATAAACATAAGGAAAGGATAACCCTAAAGATATTGTAACATCAAATTCTAATGATAATATCTCATCCAACATACATGGAATATCATGAGATTAAACCATTACCCATTAAATCAGAGGGATTTATAATTTTGGTCCCACACATTAATTTTATATCATATACATGCATAAGTGTTCCACAAAGATCTTACAACGTAAGGATTTAATTCATCGTATTTAACATAATGATTTAATGATGTGTGTTATATAAATGGAAGCCCCAAATCAATGATATATATTTATATGTTGATTAATAACCTTAAATAGAAGTAAGGATGATTATTAACTAAATAATTTGTTGTCATGGAAACTTGCGGGATGATTTCTGAAAAACATTGGGCTTACATTAAAATTCATCAATGTGATTAGTGAGAGTGAATGTGGTATTTCATGACATGTAAATAATATGTAAATAAATATATATGTGTAAAAACATATCCCGAAATGATCACTTGGGAATAAAAAAGTTTAATTTAAATACCGTTCTTTTATAAAGAGGGTAAGGAGAGGATCCCTTATAGCAACATAAGAACGAATTAGGTACGGATTATAATGAGAGTGAATAAACGTTATATCATTATTATAAAATAAATATAATTATAAATAGAAAATTATAAAGGCATGAAAACATAACTAACTGACATTAAAAAGGCTAAATACAAAAAATGTTTTTGGATATGAAAGAATATGGAGAGATATTTTACCTTGAGAAGGATATTCTAAAAGCATGGGAGGAGATTATTCAGTGTTTTGGGGATCCTTTGGATGGAAATAGAGAGAGAAAGGATGAATAAATTAATCATATAATGTTTTTTAGTGATGATTAATGGAATTTTGGGTGGGTTTATTTAAAAAAAGACAGGGGAATTCTTTATTAATTTGTAAACATAGGTTTTTTGAATATATTTAATAAATCAATCCAAAAAAACCATCCTATGGTTATTTCACATGGTTTCTAAAAAATAGGGTGGATTTATGTTTTTTATGGCAATGAACTAAACACATTAAAATAATAATATTGGTTGTGCGGATTTGAGTCATGTTTATAATGAAATGACTTTAAACCATTAAAATATACTAAATGTTTTAGAGGAATCATTAGTGGATTATAAAAGATATAAAATAAAATCAAAATAAAATTATTTTATAAGATAAACATAATTTTGGTCATGGATTAATTGTATAATATTTATGAGCTAATTGTTTTTATTTTACGATAACAAAATACATAATGTATATTTAGAGAATATATTATTTTGACATAAAAATTAAACTATGTAAAAAAACATGCAAAAATTAAAAATTGGATAATTTCAATGTGATGATATCTATATAAATATTGATTCTAAATAAATAATTCTCTAAATAGAATAATTTACACTTTTATATAAAAAATACAAATTAGTTGAAAAATAATTGCTTTTTTAAATAACTATTTTTTGACCCTTATAAAAAATATATTTGTCTTTATAAAAAATATTATAATTTATATTTAATTAAAATTTTATATTAATTATATTTTATTGATATATATTTTGTTTCAAAAGTTTATGATTTCATATAAAAGTGTGTCTTGATTGGAACAATATATTTCCCAAAAATGTATTTTTTGTTGCATCATGTCAAAATATATTTCCTATCAATCATACTACATATTAATTATAAAATAATAATATAAATGACAAATTTAATCCTAATTTTAATAAAAATAAAAATATAAAAAATCTTACTCTTAGGTTCTAGATCCAAAACCGCATATTACACAGATTACTTCATATGGGTATGGTTTGTGATGGTGAGATCTTGTCAGGGTGGTTTAGAAAACTTGGGTTTTGTCATGATCTCAATCACCTTGACCATATACTATAAATGGATTTTTTCATGATATAGTTTTCGAATATAAAATTATGATTTTTCATGGAAACATCTCAGTGATGATATCACCTTTAGATGCTTCAATAAATGGGATTCATAGGATATGATCCTAGTAGTTGAGGCATTTTTATCTTTACTTATATATATATTAGACTTTATCATAACACATAATATACTAATATGAGAGGTTGTTGTGCAATGTAAATATTATCAAAAATATGATTATAAACTATTTTTTAAATATGATAGATCATATATTCTTCCAAAATAACCAATTTAGTTTATCATTTTCAATAACTACATTACATAATTAGGAATTTATTCATTCAAAATGGTTTTATTTTTGTGAGAGTTCATGTTGTTACACTATCAACAAATTAATTCCTCACCAATGCCAACCCCTAAACTCCATCCTATCCTTAAACCTTACCTTTGATAAAATCCGTTCATGTACCATCCCCCAAAAGGTTCCCCCCTTGTTCCAACAATGAGATATAGGATATAGTTATTCTTGAAGACCTCCTCCATCATACCACAGATTGATGGAAAATCCAATGGATAATAATACACATAAATTGGAGGAATTACCCTTTTAAAAAAATATTAAGGGCGATATAGAAGTCTATCCCACCAAAAAACTAAAACTCATTATAAAAAAACGATCCCAAATTATGCATGTAATATTATACAAAATAAAACAACTTCAAAAGAAACAAAATTTACTTAAAGTGAATCATTGATTAAAACCCCAATACCAAATAGATATTAAACAACCAAGAAGATAAAAATGTCTAACTTTATCACCATACATCTGATGTTGACCTAAAAAATAGTTTATATAATGCTTGGAGATCATAATAGTTTTAATCAGTTGGATCCTTTTTAGATCCTCTCATGAAAAAATAAAAGGAATCAAAATAAATCATGGTGTATAAAAATGTGATTTTTACTCATCAACTAAATATTCATATTATTTTCACAGCCTCACCATTCCTCTATCACCATGTATCACATACAAGTACTGATACAATATCCAACAAAATATCAAATAATGGTAAATAGCTATCACTTACTGTAACATAACAGGTAAATAAAAAATATAAATTATTCATATTTATTAATATTAGTGAATTAAATGTTAATTATAATTAAAAGGGAATGATATGTCTGATTGAATACTCATCACACAACAAGAGATTACTCTAAAATATTACTTTGTACTCAACATTGAGTTTTACCAAAAATTAATATAATAATAATATTATTTTAAATGGTAGTTAATGCCTACACGTTGTAATGGCTGTAATGAAATAGACTAAAAACAATATGTTTAAAAATTTTTGTTAATTTTTTTTACTTTTATCCAATAAATTTTAACGGTTTAAAATATGAATGAATCCAATTTTAAGCATAAATACTCGAATAAGTTTTAAGGGGACGATTTACCACCTTTTGATAGATAACCATTTTTAAATATAGTTTATTTGAAACTTATATGTTCTATTTATGAAACTAATATTCTTCGATTGAATAGGGACATCAAAATTTAATTTGGATGATATTTTGGTATTTTTCTAATAATGTTCATTTTTAATGAATAGTGGAAAATAATGAATTTTAATCCAAAACTCCCTTTTAATATAATTTATTTATATAGTTACATTTCTCTTTTAATTGGTTTTAAATTGTATTTGGATTACATTTTTACCATTTAATACAATGTTGTTCATTTGATGTAATTTTACATTTGAAATTGGACATAAACAAGTGTGAATATTTTTATAATTATTATTTTTTAAAAACAATCCTTTTCATTTGAAATCAAGAATTAATTTTAAAATAATTTCTTCTACTTATATATTTTGAATTTAAAAATATGGATTCCATATTTGGAATCAGGAGTTCCAAATTGTGTAAATAATTAACTTTTATTTTCAGACATTATGAATATTATTTCAGTAAATATTTTATTTACCATTGTTAAAGGGTAAATCTGGTAAATATCGGTAAACATATATTATTATAATAATATTAAATTATCATAACATGTGTCCTAATACTATTGGTTCATACATTTCCATCCATGGGTATCCTTGGTTCGATTATCGGACCCTTTGGAGCCACTTCCGAGTGATAATAACACAGTATATTAATTAATTAAATGGAAAGAAAAAAATGACATAATCATATATCTTTTTCAAATCACATTTTTCATGGGGTTATATAAGTTATCGGTAACAGCCCAATCTTCCATGGTACATTTTCCTTTGAATAATGCAATAGATTGCGTTGTACGTAACATCGATATTCTAACACATCACGACCAATCAAACTAGCTGTTAGGAATAATAATACCCACATTTTGACATTTTTTAAATTTTATCCTTCAAAATGGACTTCATTTTTGAGTTCAGAATATTGAAATAAGCTTAGGGTGAATTTTTTTATTTTTCTCAATGCATTCGATTTTTGATGAAATGTGAAAAATACTAAATTTTAATTTAAAAAAACTTTTTTAATAAAAAATATTTATAATGACAAATTATAATATTGAGAAATTTCTATCTATAATTATATTATATTTTTACCATTTAATCTAATTTTGGTCATTGGACATAATTTCACATTTAAACTGGACATAAACAAGTGTCAATCTTTTGATAGTTATTATTTATTAAAAACACACTTTTTCTATTGAGAACAAGAATTATTTTTAAATTAATTTCTGTCAATTCAGGGTTTTGAATATAGAAAAATGGATTCCGTATTTAGAAACAGGAAGAAAAAATTGTGTAAATAGGTATCTTTTATTTTTATACATTATGAATAATTACTTCAGTAAATATTTTATTTACCATGGTTAATTGTTAAATACGTTAAATAAGGGTAAAAATAATTATATTATAATAATAATAAATTACCCTAACACGTTTTTAATCCTAATTTATGAAACATGTCAGACCATGGGCATCCTTGGGTCGATTTTGAGACCCCATGGTGCCCTGTTTAAGTGATAATGACATTGTATTAATTATGTTAAAGTAAATACAATAATGGTATAAGCATATATCTTTTAGTTAAACAATTTTTAAAAAGGGTTATGTATGTTATATCTTCTACTATAAATATTCAATAGATATATAAAAAGATTTCCTACATAATGGAATTTTATTTATAATTTTTAGACATATAATAATTAAATTTATTAATGACACATGATGATGCAATATTTTCTTATTAATGATAGTATCAAATAAATGGTATTATAGATGTTAAAATAAATATAATTTGAATGTTTTGATGCCATACATGAATTTTATAGGTTAATGTGACATGTTAGGATTGAATAAATGATTTTTTTGAAAAGTAATAATGTATTTAGGAATTTAACAAAAACAAAATAGAAAATAGTGTCAAAATTGACATAAAAGCATTTTTAAAACAAATATTATATTATTTATTTATATTATATTCCTAAAAATCTATGGTTCATGAAAAGGTCTTAAATAGTATTATATATATCATTAATGAACCACATGAGGTTCTCTTGGATTTTTATATTATGTTTACTAACCATATAATATAAAAATACAAAGAGACATGGTAAATGTGAAACTAATTAACTGAGAGTTAAATCTAGAAGATTAGTTTAATATATTTTCCAAAACCTGTCTAAAACCTGTTGGATGAGTGGTTTTCAACCCATACCCACATTATACTATAAATATATCATTTTGGAGCAATTATTAACTAATTTGTTTTAATATAATATAATATTTCAATCATTTAATAAGGTTCCCCACACCCCTATTATAAAAGGAAACTTCCCATTCTCTCAAATTAACACGTTCAAAAACATTTTTCATGGAGAAAACCTTCAAAAATATCCCCTCAATTATCCTATCTTCATTCTAGAGACCTTACATTAGTCATACAGAAAACATAAAAAAACCTTTTTTATCAAATGAAAAGTAAGAACCCGAAGAAGAGGTAAATGTTTCATCACCTCTTTTAGGTTCCTTTCTTCTTCCACTTTCTCTTTCTGTGTTGTTTCCATTATAAAATAATAACTCTAGAATCATTTATATACTGTGATGTTATTATAAAAATGGTACAACTATATTCATTCTTTTCTCTATCCTATGAATGACATGTCACCATATGTGTGTACTTATGGCTTACCATCTCCACGTCCTGGTGTAGTTGTTATTAAATACATTATTATTTGGAGGGGTATAATAATGAGGTATAATTCATGAAAATAATATATAGAACATGATAATGATTCTATATATACGATATTTGTAACACCCTGAGATTTTATGAAAAATATTTTTTTTAATTTCATTGTTGTCTTCTGTTATACGCTAAACCAAAAAGAGATTTCAATACACATATCCCTGACTTGTCTTGCATTGCACGCAATCACGACCTTCCACGAAAGCTTGTGTTTTATGCAATACCGAGTTTCACTAAACAATGATATGTTATATAAACTAGCTGTTATGAATAGTAATACCCATGTTTTAAAATTTTATAAATTTTATCGTTAGAAATGGACTTCATTTTTGGATTTGGAATATCGAAATTAGCCTAGGGTAAATTTTTTGTATTTTTATGAAAAATTTCAATTTTTGATTAATAGTGAAAACACTGGGTTACTATTTAAAAAAAACTATTATTTAAATAATTATTTTTTTTATTTAAATTTATATTAGGTCAAAATTGATATATAATACCTATATATGTTCAATGCAATTCATTGGAGTCATTTTATAATAATTTTAGATATATAAAAATTTTATTGAACATTTCACCGTCTTTTACCCACCTCCTAAGAGAATTTGAACATTTACATAAAACATAATTTTATCACTTCTCTGAGTGAAATTTGAAAAATACGAGAGATGCGGTTAATATCAAGGAGTAAAATTGGTTCAATATGATATAAATAATTTTGGGTGAATAGTAACTTGTTACTGTTATTTACCACGGTAAAAAGTAAATAGGGTAATTAAGGGTAAAAATGATATTATTATTACCCAAACACATGTCCTAATTCTATTGTATAAGTGTAATTCGACGAAAAACAACCTTAGGAATAAAATATTACCCTTTAGGACAACTTGGATTAGATTAGGACATTTATTATTATTTTATTTAAATAATAATTAAACTAGTTAAAATCAAAATTTAATAAATAATACATTTTCAATATAGGATTATCTATAAGATAAATTATACTATAAATATTCATTAGAAATCTAAATGTATTTCCTACATAATAGTAATTTATTTATAATTTTTATACATTCTATAATTTAATTTATTTATGTCACATGATGATGCAGTAATTACCTTATTAATGAAATATTACATAATTGATGTTATAAATACCCAAATAAATGTATTTTTGGACATTTTATGAATTCCACTAATTTTATAGGTTAAAATGACATGTTAGTATTTAATTAATTAACTTTTTTCGAACTAATTATGTTTTTATGATTTTCAAAAAAATCAATTACCAAATAGTGTCAAAATTGACATAAAATAGTTTTTAAAACAAATATTATATTATTAATTGTTATTTTATTCTTAAAAAACTACAGTTCGGCCAAATGACATAGATAAGGATATATATGTTAATAATGAACCACTTGGGATTGTCTGGCTTGTTATAGTAAGTCTATTAAACATATAGTGTAAGAAAACAAAAAGGCATGGTAAAAGATAAATTATTTAACATGGAGTTAAATCTAAATGATAAGGAAAAAATAGTAACCTAAACATGTCTAGATCCTATTGGTTGAGAGTATTTCTACCCTTCCCCACTTTAGCTTTTAAATAAATCAATTTTAAGCTATTATTAACTGAATATGACTTTATTATAAATTAATATTTTATGGTTTTCCAAAGATGGCCCTCTCCTCACTTATAAAAAGTGCACTCATTCCCTCTTCTCATCACACCCTTTTGAGACATGAAGCTCGGATAAACCCTACCAATTCCCCTTCAAAACCTTTCTAGTTATATTATAGATGTTTTGGTCTTCTCATCAGACCAACTCCAGTGCCCTTAGAAGTTGTTTCAAAGAGGTGAGTCGAGGAAGAGGTAATCTCTTCTACCGATTCTTTCAAGTTTCTTTCTTCTTCTACTTCCTCTTATATAGTTGTTTAATTATAAATTAATAATAGAAGTATTAATTATATACTGATATGTAATTATAAATATGAAAAAAACATTATTTCACCTTCTATCCATCCTACGGAAAACAAAATCACCACGCCTGCGTACGTACGGAATATCGTCTCCACGCCGTGGTGTAATATGTTTTTCATACACCACCTTACTTGGATGGGTATAATGGTGTAAAGAATAACTATATAAAATTATTATAACATCATAATGATTTTGAGATATTATATCATACACTTCAATTCAATTCAATTATTATGGGAATGATATCATCGCTCGCGTGTACGTACGGATTACTGTCACCACGACGCAATGAGATTCATTCTCCATGTTAACCATTCAAAAATGATTATAAAGTGAATATATTGAATAATAATGAAATATATGACATAATTAAGCTAATTTATAAATATATACATATATATGTCATCTACTTACTTCCATTTAAGTCAATAAAGAAAGGAAAACATCGTTCATGCGTACATACAGCCTACGATCTCCATGAACGGTGTGTTTCATTTCATTTATCTATCTATTATATATATACACTGAATATATATGATATATAAATCATGTTTTACATTCTGGAACTATGTAAATCATGATATAAGTAATAATAATATCAAGAATAGCAAGTCCAAACACGTACGATAAATGAAACAAGTTTACCCAAAATGCTACTTTAACATGGAATTGACAAATGAACGGGTAATATAAATACCTAGTTAAACCATATATGATATAATAACAAGGAACATGATTCTGTAATAAATCAATGACATTATTTAAATCATTATAGAAGAGGTTCGGATTAATACGAAGCATATCAGACATAAGGTAGGGAATAAATTTTCCAATCCCATTTTTATCTGATATTATTTATTCGTAGGTATTTACTGGGGTTATAGTTTTCATCCATGTCCCAGTTTTCTAAAAATGGATTCATGTTTCTTTAAAGTCCTTATTACCCATTTTGACTTTTACTATATGGTGTGTATGGAATATTTCTTTTTTTTTCACCATACATGGTAATTTTTAACTTTTCTAAAAAATGTACGAGGAAAATGTTTTTTTAACATATAGAGCATGAATGGATATTTATGGTTTTATAATTCCTTATTTTAATGAAGATTAGTCTACAATATTTCATAAATATTTTCAAAAAAAATCCTTTTTGTTTAAAATTTCATGGAATTTTGTGAAAATAAAATGATTTCTAAAAAGAAAGGATATTTTCCTAAAGAATTCATTTCAAGTGTTTTATTAAAACTATTTTTCCATCTATGATGACATTATTTCCTATGTGTATGTTTCAAGTTTAATGTCTCTATGATTTACATGGTTTCAATTCTCTTATGATGAAATTATATAACTTTTTTATATGTATTATGTTATAATGGGATGATTTTTATGAAACCCATTTTATTCTTTGGGTTTTGATGAATGTTTTAAGTTTATTTTGTGGCACAAGTAAGAATGATTTTATTATGAGATGGGTGGGACCTAAATCTCCCTCCAATGCATTTGGTATGGATTTATATCTATTGAGATAGATATGGCTGGAACGGCAAGTGAAACCAGTTTAGTAATACAGTACTGGAATGAGGTGTTAACTCGATTCAGAAAGAGACTTTGTCCACTAAGATGGTATTGGCAGCAATTCCTTGGCTATTATGGAAATCATAACATGTGATTAATGGTTTCCACGATTTAATGTTTTATTCCCATGCTATTTTATCATTATTAATTTTTCTTTATGATCTATACCTTATGTACTGTAATGTTTTATGTCATTTCTCAAGAATTTGATGTTTAAACATTATTTTCATGTTTTTAAGTTCAAATGTGTATGGATTGTTTTATTTTTTCAATGCTTACCCTTACTAAGCATTTGAGATCATCCTTTTTATGTTTTCTTTTCCCCATGATTTAAAGAAAGGTTTTAGGTATGAAAACAAAAGGGGAAGATCTTTATGGGAGATGTTGAAGATCATTCACCCCAATTAGAAGATTATGTTCCGTGTTTCCAACTACACTAAACTATTATGGTCCTTTTGTGATTTTTTTTGTTATGTATTAAGTATTCCGAAAAAGAAAAGTAATTTCTATGTATGTCAAGCTTTGGGTCTCTATAGTTGGTATTAGAGGAAAGGTTTAGTTAACCTTTGGAAACTATGGTGAGAAAAAATTAGTGAAATCCCTATAGATATTTCTAAGGTATGTCTAGGGATATCCCTAAGGTTTAGTATAACAATAGGTTATAGTCCTAGTGTTATGTTTACGATCATGAATAATCTACGGTGAACCTAAGGTGTCATGGATTAAATAATGTGTGATAAGTTAGACATCCCATAAGTGACTTTTAATGATTATATGGTTCCTTGTTATTTTAACTATTTCTTACACAGTGGATTCTGGTTTTAGTCAATGGAGGGAACGAGATGAAATTCAGTTAACGCTGATTCCGAATGAAAAATTAGTGAATGTGATCAACAAAATTGAATAATTCCTAGAGAGAATGATATTGTGATTATTCCGAATCAGTCATCACGATATATGATTAACAAGGTGAACTTTGGTAGTATTTATAAGTCATCAAATAAGAGGAAGACGGAATTTTTTTCCTGTTCGCGTGGTGAGGAGCATAGAGAAAGGAAGATTGATATTTATAAACAAGGAAAGAAGAACCTTGAGGAATACCTCAAATGGAATGGAAGATGTTATCTATGTGGAGAAAAGGGCCATAGAATGACAGACTGTTATAGAGTTCAATGTCTTATTTGTGGAGAACATGGGCATTACCCAACTCAATGCCCTGACCTAAGAGGTTATTTCTAAATCAAGTAAATACTTACTCCATGACAATCATTGAAGAGGATGGATTGAATTGTTTCTGTATTGGAATTCAAGAATAATGTTGTTGAGGTAATTTTATGGTATATTGGAGTATTTTTATATTAGTCTATTGTGGATTTCAAAAATTTTATGGTACCATAACCATGACAAGTGATTAAATTTTTTTTTGAAAGAAGATGATATGTGCATAATGAATGGATAAGGAGAAAATAATATCTTTGATAGTATTCATGAGCTCATGATTGTTATAAAGACTATGTGATATCATGGTTTGAGTATATTAAACTTTTTTGGATTTTGGTATGTGGAACGTGTTAACTTTTAACTGTATTCATGTTTTCACTAAGGTTCAATGGGTATTCATTTTTCAAGAGAATACATGATTAAGGCCTTCGAATGTTTGGAATGTGACAAAAAAGACATATCATATATTATATGGGTATTAATGATGGTAATAACATGCTTGTTATATGAACTCTCTGGTAATCGTTTTCAATATAATATGAGATTGTACAACAATATTTTGGATAATCCTAAAGATTGCAATGGATTATGTTGGAAATAAGTTAGTATTATTTTAGGCTAGAACTGTTTAGATATTATAGATGGAAGGTTATAATAATGTATTTTTCGAAAAAGAACAACCTTCAGGACGGATGACAACTTGTCACGTCGGATAAGGCTGTGGGAATCGAACCCACAACCGAAGTGCGATAGGCCGTTATCGCCTACCACTGGCCTACATGATGTCCCTGGTTAGAGAAACTATTTCTATTATATTACTCAGTATGATATGTGATGTATAAGTCCATTTTAGGAACCAAATATGATTAATCTCACTATAGATGGATTTATGTATATTTGATAACTTTTTCTACCCTTTTGTTTGAGACAGATGGAATGACCCATCATTCTATCACCTGATCTACTAACACATTGCGAATGGAAAATTCAATTTCATTTGTTTAAGAGATGAAGTGTAAATTGTCCCAGGAACGACCAACGATGTGATTGTACCAATATAAAGTAAGTGTTTCCTCAAATTCAAAATTTTCAACATTAGAAAAATGATATTGAAAACAAAAAATGTTGTCCTAGTGCCATTATATCCGATGAATTAGATGGTTCCTTTGATCATCACAAATTTATAGATTTGTGATTGTTGCCTTTTTCATAGCCATGTTCTCTACCACTCACCATCGGAACTTGATGGTTTGATTTTTATTCCATATCCATATTTCCACCTATGTTCTCTTATGTGGAAACCCATTGATGAGTTAATCTGGGTAACTGTTAATTTTCTAAATTTCTTTTTTAAAAGGAAGTTTTAGTATTCATTTTTATAATGTTGGTTTCTATGAAATAAACTTTCATGTAGTGAACCATTTATAACCCCGACGAATTTCGAGGGAAAAATTAAATTTAAGGAGGTAGAATATAACACCCAGAGATTTTATTAAAAATACTCCTTTTAATTTCATTGATATCTTTTCTTGTATGGTACACCAAAAGGAGATTGCACTACATGCATCCCAAACATTTCTTTCATTTGCACTCAATCAAATCTTTCAATGATAGCGTGTGTTGTACGACATACCGAGTTTCACTAAACAATGATATGTTATATAAACTAGTCGTTATGAATAGTAATACCCACTTCTTAAAATCTTATAAATTTTAACAATTGAAATGGACTTCATTTTTGGATTTTGATTATCGAAATTATCCTAGGGTATATTTTTGGTATTTTTTTGAAAACATTCAAATTTTGATGAATACTGAAAACACTAGGTTACTATTTAAAAACTGACTTTTTATTTAAATAAATATTTATTTTATTAAAATTTATTTTAGGTCAAAATTGATACATAATACCTATATAAGTTCAATGTGAGTCATTAGAGTCATTTTATAAGAATTTTAGATATATTAACATTTTATTGAACTTATCACCATCTTTTACCCATCACATAGGAGAATTTGAAAATTTACATAAAACATAATTTTACCGATTCTATGAGTGGAATTTCAAAAATTCAAGAAACAAAGTTAATATCAAGGAGTAAAATGTGGTTCAATAAGAAAAAAAATAATTTTTGGTGAATAGTAGCTTTTTACGATTATTTACCATGGTAAAAAGTAAATAGGGTAATTAAGGGTAAAAATAATATTTTTATTACCCTAACACACGTCCTAATTATATTGGATTAGTGTTATTCGACCAAAAACAACATTAGGAATAATATATTACCCTTTAGGTCCACTTGGATTAGATTAGAAAATTTACTTTTATTTTATTTAAAGAATAATTAAAATAGTTAAAATCAAAGAATAATAACTACAAATTTTATAATATAGGGATATACATAAGATAAATTCGACTATAAATATTTATTAGATAGCTAAAAATATTTCCTACATAATGGTGTTTTATTTATAATTTTTGTACATTAGATAATTTTATTTATTTATGACACAATGATGATGTAGTAATTACCTTATTAATAAAATATTAACATAATTGACGTTATAAATACCCAAATAAATGTAATTTTAGACTTTTTATGAATTAAAAAAAATTTCTAGTTCAATATGACATGTTAGTATTTATTTAAATAACTTTTTTCGAACTAATCATGCTGTTATGATTTTTACAAAAATCATGTACCAAATAGTGTCAAAATTGACATAAAATAGTTTAAAAAATATTATAATATTAATTGTTATTTTATTACTAAAATTATATGGTTCGGAAAAATGACTTATATAAGGATATATATATTAATTAAGAACCACTTGGGTTAGTTTTTATTTTTATTGTATGTTTATTAACCATATATTGTAAGAAAACAAAAATACACGGCAAAAGTTAAATTGTTTGACATAGAGATAAATGTAAATGATAAGGAAAAAATAGTAACCTAAACTTGTCTAAAACCTATTGGTGGAGAGTATTTCGACCCATCCAAACTTTTGATTAGAAATAAATCAATTTGGAGCTATTATAAACCGAATATTACTTTATTATAAAATAATATTTTATGCTTTTCCAAAGACGCCCCTCCCCTCCCTTATAAAAAGGGCACTCATTCCCTCTTCTCTTCACAAACTTTTGAGCCTTGAAGCTCAGAAAAACACTGATAATTACTCTTCTAAACCTATCTAGTTATATTATAGAGGTTCAGGTCTTATCAAAAGACCAACTCTAGTGCCCTAAGAAGATGTTTAAAAGATGTGCGTTGAGGAAGAGGTAATCTCTTCTACCGACTCTTTCAAGATTCTTTTTTCTTATAATTCCTCTAATTTAGTTGTTTAATTATAAATTAAGAACATAAGTATTAATTATATACTGATATGTTATTATAAATATGAAACAACTCTATTTAACCATCTATCAATCCTACAGAAAATGAAATCACTACTCGTGTGTACGTACGGAATACCGTCTCCACGCCGTGGTGTAATCTATTTTTCCAACACCACCTTACATGGATGGGTATAATGGGTTAAAGAATAGCTATATATAGTTATTATAACATCATAATGATTCTGAGATATTATATCATCCACACCAATTCAATTCAATAATTATGGGACCGATATCATCGCTCGTGCGTACGTATGGATTACCGTCTCCACAACGCAATGAGATTCATTCTCCATGTTAACCATTCACTAATGATTATAAAGTATATATATTTAATAATAATGAAATATATGACTTAATAATTCTACTGTATTTCTGTATATATATATATGTCATATACTTACTTCCATTCAAGTTAATAATTAAAGGAAAACAGTGTTCATGCGTACGTACGACCTACCGTCTCCATGAACGGTGTGTTTCATTTCATTTATCTATCTATTATATATATATATATATATATATATATATATACTTAATATATATGATATATAAATCATGTTTTACATTCTGGAAGTAAGTAAATCATGATATAAGTAATAATAATATCAAGAACAGCAAGTCCAAATACATACGTTAAATGAAACAATTTTACCCAAAATGCTACATTAACATTGAATTGACAAATTAACGGGTAATATAAATACCTATGTGAACCATATATGATATAATAACAAATAATATGATTCTGTAATAAGTCAATGACATTATTTAAGTCATTATACAGGAGGTTCATATACATATGAATAATTTGAGACATAAGGTAAGGGATAACTTTTCCAATCTCATTTTTTTCCGAGATTGTTTATTCGTAAGTATTTACTAGTGTTATATTTTTAATCCATGTCACTATTTTCTAAAAATGGTTTCATGAATGTTTAAAGTCATTCTTACCAATTTTTTACTTTTACTACATGGTGTGTAAGGGATTTTGTTTT
The DNA here is from genome assembly GCA_963277665.1 of Viscum album. Classification (NCBI taxonomy): domain Eukaryota; kingdom Viridiplantae; phylum Streptophyta; class Magnoliopsida; order Santalales; family Viscaceae; genus Viscum; species Viscum album. Next base: position 659,932,072 of record OY728134.1, on the reverse strand, counting down.
TCACCATACGATGTACTTTTTGACTTTTCCGACAAAAGTATGAGGAGAATGTTTTTAACTTATACAACATGAATGGATATTTACTGTTTTATAACGCCTAATTTTAATGAAGATTTATCTACAAGATTTCATGACTATTTTCAAAAAAAAATATCTTTTAAAATTGCATGGAATTTTGTGAAAAGAAAATGATTTAGAAAAAGAATGGATATTTTCCTCAAGAATTCATTTCAAGTGTTTAACAAAACCATTTTTCCAACTAAGATGAAATTATATCCTATGTGTATGTTTGAGGTATAATGTCTCTATGATTTAGATGGTTTCACTTCTCTAATAATGAAATTATATCAATTTGTTTTATATGGATTATGTTATGATGGAATGATGTTTATGAAACCCATTTTATTCTTTGGGTTATGATGAATGTTTTAAGTTTATTTTCTAGAACAAGTAAGAATGATTTCATTATAAGATGGGTGGGACCTATAACTACCTCTGATGCATTGGGTAAATATTTATATCTCATGAGATAGACGTGGTTGGAACAGAAAGTTAAACCAGTTCAGTAATACATGATTGGAACGAGGAGTGAACTCGATTCAGAAAGTGAAATTGTCCACTAAGATGGTCTTGACAGTAATGCATTGTCTACTATGGAAATCATAACATGTGCTTAATGGTTGCCACAATTACATGTTTTATTCCCATGCTATTTTATCATCATTAAAGTTTCTTTATGATCTATTCCGTATGTACTGCCATGTTTTATGTCATTGCTCAAGAATTTGATGTTTAAACAATTTGTTCATGTTTTTAAGTTCAAATGTGTATGGTTTGTTTTATTTTTTCCATGATTACCCTTACTGCGCATTTGAACTCTCCCTTTTTATTTTTTCCTTTCCTCAGGATATAAAGAAAGGTTTTAGGTAAGAAATCAAAACGGGAAGATCATTATGGGAGATGTTGAATATATTTCACCACAATTAGAATATTATGTTCCGAGTTTCCAAAGAAACTAAATTATTACGGTTCTTCTGTGTTTGTTTTTGTTATGTATTAAGTATTCCAAAAATGTAAAGTAATGTCTATTTATGTCAATATTTGGGTCTCTACAGTTGGTTTCTGAGGAAAGGTTTAGTTAACCTTTGGAAACTAGGATGTGAATACTTTAGTGAAATCCCTAGAGATATTTCTAAGGTATGTATAGGGATATCCCTAAGGTTTAATATAACTATAGTTTACAGTCCTAGAGTTAAGTTGATGATCACGAATGACCTAGTGTAACGACCAAATGTTTCATTAATCGAAATATCTCTTGATCTAATTAAATGTCTCTTTATGTTTATATAAAATGTCATCTTCTTTGGTTTTATGTTAAGAAATTTGACCGTTGCTAGTATAGCTGTTGAACAGTGATCAGTTGATTAATATAAATATAGGACTTTAACAAATCCAATTTACTCAGAAAAAGGAAGCGATAGCCTCATCCAGTAGAATTGCCCCATACGAAGCCCATTTGTTGGAGCTTGGAAAAGAGGTGGCGTCTTTGGGCTTCGCTCATGACTAAGCCCAAGCTGAGCTTCATCATGTCAAGATCGAACGTGACCGTCTACGGGAAAAGTGGAATTTGATTGAAATTACCACTCGAGAGATGTTATCCGAGCCACCTCCAGAGTCTGTCACCATCGCACACCTTACCCTTAGGTCTTATGCGGCTGTTTTAAGAGGTTCTGTAACAAATAATTAGTACTATGTTTATATACATTATTTTTGTATATAATAATGAATATAATTTCTAGTCAATTTTGATACATTGTAAATAGTTGTTAAAGTACAAATGGTGTTTTTAGTTAGTATTTAATTAAGAAATATATTTTATTAAATTAAGTGATTTTTTAAATAAATAATATTTTAATAAAATAATAATATTATTATTAAATTAATTTTTTATTAAATATAAATGATCATATAATTTTATGAATTCAATTAAAATTTTTATTATGGTTTGAAAGACATTTATGTCAAAACACTTGAATTTTAGATAAATGTCGATTTTTATTTTAAAAGTGAAAATTAACATATTTAGAAAATTATGTAGATAAAATAAAAGTCATTACTAGAATCAGGATGTCAAAAATATCCAATGGTGAATTTTTCATAATTTTCTGAGACAATCAAATTTTTCGGTAAAAATTAAATACCGTATAAATATATAATGTATTTTATGACATCATAATGACCCAATAGTGATGTAATAAAATACTATAATCTTTATGATCAGACAAAATATGTTTTAACATTAAAATAATTCTATTCTAGTTTTTTTTACTTACTTTTCAAAGCATTAATAGACCCCTCAAGACTTATTCAACACCTTGCCTTTTTAAATTAATTTCCATGGGAGTGTGACTCACCTCCACATAAGAAACCCAACTATTTTAAGAATTTAGGACTTTGGACTTATAAAATATTTTTTTCCTCTTCCCTTTTCCAAAAAGCATCAGATAAAACCATGGTATAGTTTGTGTTTTGGGTTAATTTAATGTAAGGGGACCCGATCCTAAAGAATAATGAATTACCTCACCTTTCCTATCTAAACTCACCCAAGATCCCACTTACTCCTCACTCAAAGCCCTTGGAGTTCGTCCAACCTCTTCCCTACTCTCTCTAGTATCCATTAAAGGTGCCCCAAGCTCCCAATAAGCCTCTCACAAGCCTCTCTTTAGCCTTTGGAAGTACACATCCAAGTATGGGTTTTTTCGTCCTTTCTCATTTTTATCCAATTTTTTAAGTGATTTTTCCATTTTAATTTCAATTATGAATGTTGGGGTATGGTTTCCCACCTCCCTTGTACTTCCCTATTTATGTCTGAATGATTGGAGACCCCTTTCTCTCTTATTAAATGCCTTTCATGTACACCTGTTACTATGCTGAAATTCCGAAAGGAACTTCTCTCTCCTCTTTTACATTCAAGCAATACCTTTGTATCATGAATATAAATCCCTTTACAATTTTTGGGACTTGTATCTAAATTTCCTCCTTACTATCCATTACATGTAGATATTATGAGGAACCCCTTTCTCTCTCATCAAACATTTTTATGAATTCTTATGTCATGTCGTTATGCTGCCGAAATTGCAATGATTTTCTAAGCCAATGCCATTGTGTAGTGAATACCATGCCCATTTCTCCATCAAGGGTATTCATCTTTATGAACATTTACTTATTTATTATAAATTTTCATGCATGAATTCCACATTCCTACATCGTGCAATAAATGATTATGTTTTATGAATCAATGTTTTATGATCCATGTGGCACACTTATGCATGAAATGAAATGTTTAAGAAGGGTGTGCCCTTATAGCGCTCCAATGCATTGGGTAAAGTGTAGTATCATCTTAAGTCATGTGCAATGAGTGTTGACTCATGATAATTCATGACCAACGAGTTTTTACTCGTGCTTTTTGTGCAATGAGGATTTACTCATGCTCCATGTGCAATGAGCCTTGGCTCATTCTAATTCCATGATATGTGTTGTTGCCACATTTCCATGTTATGATTATCATGTGTTATCATTCCTTTATGTTAATTTTTCATTATGATATATTGATATGCTTATTGTCTAACATGTATTGTACTCCTAATGTTATTCCATGTGTACTCCCTTACTGGGCTTTATAGCTCACCCTTTTCTTATGCATGTCCTCAGGTTATCCCATGTAATGCTATGTACGAGGGATTGTGGTGGTCATTAAAGGATGTTTTCAATAAAGATGTTTTATTTCATGTTTCAAGTTTTTATGAAATGATCCTAAACCCCAAAGACACTAAACCTCTCAATCTTCTTTGTTTTATCTAGTGATGTTTTATGTAATAAATCATGTTTAAGTTTGTAATAAAAGCAGGGTTGTCATAGTTGGTATCAGAGGATAGGCTTCATTATTTTTGGGATTAGGAAACCCTAGTAAAGCCTCAGATACAAGACTAAGTATAATAAAAACATCCCTAAGTTTTGGTAAGTACTGAGTAAGTGGTTTATCAAACAAATACATCTGTGTATGGACATGAGAAGGTAGAGGCGGCTCTGGCACAGATGTATCCTAGGTGTAAAACCCGAAAACACCGCATTGAGCTAGAATCGAACAGGAACTGGTGCATGACAACGGGCCTTGCTGCACGCTTGTTTACGACACTCTGGGGGGATATGTTTTGAAAAATTCAAAAGCATAGTATGAACCCTTATTAGGGGAATTAAAAAAATTCTCCTATGAATATATGTTAGAAAGTAGATCATGAAAATCCTAGTTTGAAGCCTATAGACTCATGAGTTAAGGAAATAAAAGTTTGTTTATAAGTAATCAACTTTTTTCATTGGATTACCCTTTATGTGTTACCCATAACTCTTCTTTTATTCTAGTCGATGCCCGGTAATAGGAGGAATCAGGCTCACAACAGTTGTGAAGATCAGTGTGATGACTGTACTAATGAGATGCCCATTCCAATGGGAGCGGGAATTACATACTTTGTCATGCTTCTCTCTCAGCTAACTCAAGTTTTGAATAGAAAAACGGGTCAAGAGGAACATCCAAACCCCCCTAAGAAGGAACAAGTCACTTTCGAGAGCTTAATGAGGTAAAGGCCTCCTACTTTTAGTGGATCATCTGATCCCATGATCACTGAACAATGGATCAACTCCATTGAAAAGAACTTCTCCATCATTCAATGTTATAATCAAGAGAAGGATTTCCTAGCGGTATATCGTATGGTGGGTGAAGCTAATCAATGGTGGACGTTGATAAAAAATACAAAGCCTGAGGAGGAGATCGAGGCATTGGAATGGAAGGATTTCCGGAAGACGTTTTTTGATAAATATTTTCCATGCACCCTCCAGCTTAAGATGGAAAGGGACTTCCTTTTCATTAAGAAAAAAGATGAAGAATTTGTTGGAACATACGAGAAAAACTTTACAAGGATTTCATGATATGCTTCTGGCTTTTTCCTTACCCCCGAATGCAATGTTGACCGATTATTTGGTGGGCTGAACCCTAGATTGCGAAAAGAATTAGAAATCCGTGACATAGACATATATGATTAAATTTTCCGATGTGCCCTCAAGGACGAAATATAGATCGGGGAATCACAGGGGTATCATGGGGACAAGAAGCGTAAGGTGGAATTCAATGCTGGTGGTCCGATGGATAAATCCAACAGTCTTATGAAGATCCAGCACCCCACCTGCCAAAAGTGCGAAAGGAAGCACCATGGAAATTTCCTTAAGGGGATGAGAAAATGCTTCAGGTGTGGAAGGGAAGGTCACCTAGCTATTAACTATCGGCATGAAATACCCACAGCTGCGACAGAGGAGAGGAATGCTCTGTTCGAACCTCAACGCATTGTTCAATGCTACAAATGCAATAAACCGGGTCATTTTGCAAATCAGTTCCCTAATCCAAGGGTTTTCTAAGACAACCAACAACCTCCAAGGCAGTAAGGAAGACCTTTTTCCATCACTTTTTCCAAAGTGAACCCCGACAACGAAGTGGTGACAAGTACGCTAGTTATTCATTCAAGAATAGTGAATGTACTTTTTGATTCAGGTTCTACGCATTCTTTTATATCTCTAATGTTTAGTAGAAGAATCCCAACACCACCGCAAGTCATGGAAGTGAAGATGTCGGTGAGTACGAAAAATGGGGCAATCATTACATCCCATGAATATAAGTCCTCCCCTGTTATAATATGTGTATTGAATTTCCCGGCGAACCTCATCATACTCCCTCTAGTGGAATTTGATGCAATTATTGGCATGGATTGGATTTCCTTATATAGTTCCAAAATAAATTGTCGGGAGAGGGAAATCACACTCCATATGGAGAATCGACCCCTGATTCTTTACAAGTGTAAGGAGAAGATGAATATACTTTCGCTCCATCATCTCAAGCATGGATATTACTTCCTTATGAGCATGCATATCTGGCTCAAAGGATTGAGTCCAAGGAAGAAACCATCCATGAAGAAATGCCTATTGTGAGGAAATTCGCTGAAGTGTTTCCCGAGGAACTACCTGGTGTTTCTCCTAGAAGAGATGTTGATTTCTCAATTGAACTTATACCGGGGGCATTACCAATATCCAAGAATCCATATAGAATGGCAGTTGTTGAGATTGAAGAGATGAAAAAACAACTACATGAGAATCTGGATAAAGGGTTTATACACCCAAGTGCTTCACCATGGGGTGCACCGGTCCTCTTCATCAAGAAGAAGGATGGGTCAATGCGGCTTTGCATCGATTATCATGAACTTAACAAAATCATGATAAAGAACAAGTATCCTTTTCCACGGATCGATGACTTGTTTGATCAGTTGCGTGGAGCACAATACTTCTCCAAGGTGGATTTGCTGTCGGGATATTATCAAGTAAGGGTGAAGAAGGAAGATATCCCCAAGACTATTTTTCGCACAAGATATGGGCACTATGAATTCATAGTAATGCCTTTCAGACTCACAAATGCTCCAGCAATCTTCATGGACTTAATGAATGGAGTTTTTATAAAATACCTCAACAAATTTGTGGTAGTCTTTATAGATGATATTATAATATACTACAAAACAAAGGAGGATCATAAGGAGCATTTAAGAACTGTACTGGATACTTTACGCAAGGAGAAACTCTATGAAAAGTACAGTAAGTGTGAGTTCTGGTTGAAGGAAGTCTCATTCTTGGGCCATATCATCACATGCAATGGGATATCTATGGATCCCTCCAAAACAAATGCAATTGAGGGATGGCTGAGGCCAACATCGGTAACAGATATCCGTAGATTCTTGGGGTTAGCTCGATATTATCGACGATTTGTGAAAAATTTCTCATGATTGTCCAGCCATCTTACCAAGATAACTCGAAAGGGAGTAAAGATTTCTTGGAGTGATGAATGCGAAGAAAGCCTAAAGGAGTTGAAAAGGAGGCTTATCAATGCGCCCGTGCTCACTATACCCACAAGTGGGGAACTTTTTGTGGTATTTAGTGATGCTTCAAAGAAGGGAGTAGGCTGTGTGATGATGCAGAATGATAAAGTGATATCCTATTCCTCAAGGTAGTTGAAAATCCATGAGCGAAACTATCCAACGCATGATCTAGAGTTGGCGGCAGTGATCTTTGCCTTGAAAATCTGGCGGTATTATCTCTATAGGGTGAAATGTGGGATATATACCGACCACAAGAGTCATAAATATATATTCACACAGAAAGAGATTAATATGCGCTAGAGAAGATGGATAGATCTCATCAAGGATTATGACTGTTCAATCCATTACCACCCTGGGAAAGCGAACAAGGTGGCAGATGCCCTATATAGAAAAAACCCAACAATTCTATCAATGATGAGAATTGAGAAGGATCCAATCTGCTTAGACATGATAAATATATACATGGGAATCATAAATAAGGGATCATCATCAATCCTTTCACAAATGATTTCTCAACCATCTATTTTCTAAAGGTTAAAGGATGATCAAAAGGATGATGTGGGAATTCAGGAAAATGTAGAATCTATCAAAAATGAGAAATCCTCGAAGTTTAATGTTAATGAAGAAGGAATTGTGTAGTTTAGGAAAAGACTATGTGTTCCATCAAGTCTGGAGCTGAAGAAAGAACTTTTGGATGATTCACACAGTTCAAATTTCTCTATTCACCCAGAGAGCACAAAGATGTATCTAGATCTCTAAGAAAACTTTTGGTGGGATAATATGATGAAGGAGATTGCTGAATATGCGTCAATGTGCCTGGCGTGTTAGCAAGTGAAGGCAGAGAGGCAGAAGTCTAAGTGGATGATGCAACCATTTACCATACCAGAATGGAAATGGGAGAACATCACCATGGACTTTTTCACCGGACTTCCAAGGACATCAAAAGGAAATAATGCAATCTGGTTTGTTGTGAATCGTCTTACAAAGAATGCACACATCATTGCTATTTAGGAGGATTTCTCATTGGATCAACTGGCAAAGATATAAATCGAGGATGTGGTAAGGTTGAATGGAGTAACACTATATATTATGTCTGACCGAGATCCAAGATTCACCTCTAAATTTTGGAAGAGTATTCAACATGCTCTGAATACTGAACTGAACTTCAGTATGGCCTATCATCCTCAAACTCATGGCCAATCCGAGTGAACTATCCAAACACTTGAGGAAATGTAGATATCGTGCTCAATGGACATTAAAGGAGTCTGGGATCAACATCTTCCACTGGTTGAGTTCTCTTATAATAATAGTTTCCACTGAAGCAGCCAAATGGCACCATATGAAGCCCTATATGGGAAAATGTGCATAACACTTGCATGTTGGGATGAGGTTGGTGAACGTAAGTTGCTTGAACCAGAAATGGTCGAGGAAATGGTGGAGAAGGTAAAAACAATTCAGAAGCATATCAAGGAAGTTCAAAGTAATTAGAAGAGTTTTGAATATAATCATTGATTATACCTTGAGTTTAACGTTGGAGACATGGTTTTTCTACACATATCTTTTTGGAAGAAGGTCATGAGGTTTGGAAGGAAAGAGAAGTTAATTCTAAGGTACATCGACCCCTTCGATATTATTGATCGTGTCGGGGATGTGGCCTATCGAATAGCACTTCCACCTGCCATGGAAAATGTATATGATGTCTTTCATGTATCCCTCTTAAGGAAGTACATACCAGACCCTTCACATGTACTCTCTTCCGAGGTGGTACAATTGGAAGATGATCTTTCTTATGAGGAGCAACCAGTGAAGATCTTTAATCGTAGAGAAAAAGTTCTACGAAATAATACAATTTCACTCGTCAAGGTGTTGTGGAGAAACCACAAGTTTGAAGAAGAGACTTGGGAATCGGAGGAAATTATGAAGCTGAGTTACCCACATTTGATTTAGTGTGGAAAAAGGAAAATTTGGAGGGAGAATTTTCTAATGGGGGGAATATTGTAACGAACCAAAGTTTAATTAATGGATATCTCACTTGATCTAATTAAATGTCTCTTTATTTTTATATAAAATGTCAACTTCTTTGGTTTTATGTTAAGAATTTTTACCATTGCTAATATAGTCGTTCAACAGTGATGACATGATTAATATAAATATTAGACTTTAACAAATCCAATTTAGTCAGACAAAGGAAGTGATGGCCTCATCCAGTAGAATTGCCCCATACGAAGCCCATTTGTCAGAGCTCAGAATAGAGTGGCGTCTTTGGGCTTCTCTCTTGACCATGCCCAATCTGAGCTTCATCATGTCAAGCTCGAACTTGACCATCTACGGGAAAAGTGTATGTTTATTGAAATTACCACTCGAGCGATGTTATCTGAGCCACCTCAAGAGTCTGTCACCATCACACACCTTACCCTTAGGTCATATGCGGCTGGTTTAAGGGGTTATGTAACAAATAAGTAGTACTATCTTCGTGTACATTATTTTTTTATATAATAGTGAATATAATTTCAAGTCATTTTTGATACATTGTAAATAGTTTTTAATGTACAAATGGTGTTTTTAGTTATTATTTAATTATGAAATATATTTTATTAAATTAAGGGATTTTTGAATTAAATAATATTTTTAATAAAATAATATTGTTATTATTTAATTAATTTTTATTAAATATAAATGATCTTATAATTTTATGAATGCGATTAAATTTTTTTTGAGGTTTGAAAGCCATTTCTGTCAAAACCCATGAATTTTCGATAAATATCGGTTTTTATTTTAAAAGTGAAAATTAACATATTTAGAAAATTGTTTAGATAAAATTGATGTTATTTCGGGAATCAGGACGTCGAAATTATCCAATGGTGAATTTTTCATAATTTTTCGAGATAGTCAAATTTTTGGGTAAAAATTAAATATCGTTTAAATATATAATGTGTTTTATGACATCATAATGACCCAATAGTGATGTAATAAAATATTATAATATTTATGATGGGCCAATATATGTTTTACCATTAAAATAATGTGATTTTAGGTTTGTTTGACTTACTTTTCAAAGCATTAATGGACCCCTCAAAACCTATTCAACACCTTGCCTTTTTAAATTAATTTCCATGGGAGTGTGATTCACCTTCACATAAGCAACCCTAATATTTTAAGAAGTTCGGACTTTGGCTTTATAAAATATTTTTTTCCTATTCCCTTTGACAAAAACCATGGGAAAAACCCATGGGATGGTTTGTGGTTGGGGTTAATTTAATGTAAGGGGACCCAAACCTAAATAATAAAGATTTCCCAAACCATTCCTATATAAACCCACCCAGGCTCCCACTTCATCCTCACTCAAAGCCCTTAGGGTTCGTCCAACCTCTGCCCTACTCTCTCTATAATACTTCCATGGTGGCCCAATCTCCCATGAATCCTCTCACAAGCCTCTCTCTAGCCTTTGGTAGCACACTTCCAAGTAATGGTTTTTTTCTTCATTTTTCATTTTTGTCCAATTTTCTTTAAGTTGTTTTTCCATTTTATTTTCAATTATGAATGTTGGGGTATGGTTTCTCACATCCCTCATACTTCCCTCTTTATGTTTGAATGATGGTAGACCCCTTTATCTCTCATTAAATTCCTCCCATGTACACCCGTTACTAGGCGGAAATTCTGAAAGGAACCTCTCTCTCCTCTTTTACATTCAAGCAATACTTTTGTATCATGAATCTAAATTCCATTACAATTTTTGAGAATTGTATCTAAATTACCTAATTACTGTCCATTAAATGTAGATATGAAGAGGAACCCCTTTCTCTCTCAGCAACCATTTTTATGAATTCTTATGTCACGTCGTTACGCTACCAAAACCGCACCGATTTTCTAAGCCAATGTCATTGTGTAGTGAATACCATGCCCATTTTTCCATAAAGGGTATTCACATTTATGAAAATTTACTTATTGATTATAAAGTTCCATGTATTAATTCCACATTCCTTCATCATGGAGTAAATTATTTTGTTTTATGAATCCATGTTTTATGATCCATGTGGCACACTTATGCATGAAATGAGATGTTTAAGAAGGGTGCACCCTTATAGCGCTCTAATGCATTGGGTAAAGTATAGTGTCATGATACGCCATGTGCAATGAGTTTTGACTCATGCTAATTCAATTGAAATTTATGTAATAAATCATGTTTAAGTTTGTAATAAAAGCGGGGTTGACATACCTAGGGTGAACATAAGGTGTCATGGATTAAATAATGTGTGATAATTTAGACATCCCATATATGAATATAAATTCCATTACAATTGTTGGGAAATGTATCTAAATGACCTACTTACTGTCCATTAAATGTATATATGATGAGGAACCCCTTTCTCTCTCAGCAACCATTTTTATGAATTCTTATGTCACCTCGTTACGCTGCCGAAACTACACCGATTTTGTAAGCCAATGCCATTGTGTAGTGAATACCATGCCCATTTCTCCATCAAGGGTATTCACCTTTATGAAAATTTACTTATTGATTATAATGTTCCATGTATTAATTCCACATTCCTTCATCGTGGAGTAAATTATTATGTTTTATGAATCCATGTTTTATGATCCATGTGGCACACTTATGCATGAAATGAAATGTTTAAGAAGGGTGCACCCTTATAGCACTCCAATGCATTGGGTAAAGTATAGTATCATGATAAGTCATGTGCAATGAGTTTTGACTCATGCTAATTCAATTGATGTTTTATGTAATAAATCATGTTAATGTTTGTAATAAAAGCAGGGTTGACATACCTAGGGTGAACCTAAGGTGTCATGGATTAAATAATGTGTGATAATTTAGACATCCCATATGTGACTTTTAATGATTATGTGTTTCCGTGTTATTTTAACTATTTCATACACTATGTTTTCTAGTTTTAGTCAATGGAGGGAACGAGAAGGAATTCAATTAACGCTGATTCCGATGGACAAATTGGTGACTGTGATCAAAATTTTTTTGTAATTTCTAGAGAGAATTATATTGTGAATATGTTGAATCAGTCATCATTATATATTATTAACAAGGTGAACATTGGTGGTATTCCTATGTCATAAAATAAGAGGAAGATGTAATTTTATGCATGTTCACAAGGTGCGGAGAATAGATAAAGGAAGATTGAGATTTCTAAAAAAAGGGAATAAGATCCTTGAGGTATACCTCAAATGGAGGGAAAGATGTTATATGTGTGGAGAAATGGGTCATAGAGTGAAAGACTGTTATGGAGTTCAATGTCTTATTTGTGGAGAACATGGGAATTACCCAACACAATGCCCTGACCAAAGAGGTTACTTCTAAAACAAGGAAGGACGTACTCCATGTCAATCATTGAAGAGGATGGATTTATGTGTTTATGTATTGGTATTCGAGAATAATGTTTTATTGTGTATTGGAATATTTTTGTATTAGTCTATTCTAGTTTTCAATAATTTTATGGTACCGGTAACCATGAAAAGTGATTGAAATATTTTTTAAAGGAGATGATATGTGCATAATGAATGTATAAGGAGAAAATAATATGTTTGATAGTATTCATTAGCTCATGATTGTTATAAGGACTATTTGATATCATTGTTTGAGTATATACAATTTTTTAGATTTTGGTATGTTGAAAGTGTTAACTTTTAACTTCATTCATGTCTTCACTAAAGTCCAATGGGTATCCATTTTTCAAGAGAATACATGATTAAGGCCTTAGAATGTTTGGAATGTGACCAAAAAGGCATATCATATGATATATGGGATCAATTATGGTAATAAAATGCTTGTTATATGAACTCTCTGGTAATCATTTTCACTATAATATGAGATTGGACAGTAGTATTTTGGATAAGTCTGAATATTTGAATGGATTATGTTGGACATAAGTTAGTATTGTATAAGGATATAACTTTTTAAATATTATAGATGTAATGTTATAATAATATATTTTTAGAAAAATGAAAACCTTCAGGACGGGCGACAACTCGTCACGTCGAACAAGGCTGTGGGAATCGAACCCACAACGGATGTGCGATGTGCCTTTATTGCCTATAACTGGCCGAAAGGAAGTCCCTGGTTAGAGGAACTATATTTATTATGTTATGCAGTATGATATATGACGTATAAGTCCATTTTTGGAAACAAATATGATTAATCTCAATATATATGGACTTATGTATATATGGAAACGTTTTCTAACCTTCTGATTAAGACAGATGGAATTACCCATCATTATATAACCTGATCTACTAACACTTCGTGAATGACAAATTCAACTTCATTTCTTTATGAGATGAAGTGGAAAGTGTCCAAGGAATGACCAACTCTGAGATTGTACCAAAATTATGTAAGTATTTCTTCTAATTCAAATTTTTAAACATTAGGGAAATGATATTAAAAACCAAAAATGTTGTCCTAGTGCCCTTATATCCGATGATTCAGATGGTAACTTAGATCATCACAAATTTATGGCTTTCTGATTGTTGTCTTTTTCATAGCCATGTCCTCTACCACTCTCCATCAGAACATGATGGTTATATTTTTCTTCCATATCCATATTTACACCTATGTTTTCCTATGTGGAAACCTAGTGATGAGTTAATCTGGGTAACCGTTACATTTCAAAATTTCCATTTTAAAATGAAGTTTTAGTATTCCTTTTTATGATGTGGGTTTCATTGATAGAAACATTCAAGTAGTAAACCATTTACAACCCCGACGAATTTCGAGGGCGAAATTCTATTTAAGGGGGGTAGAATGTAACACCCTGAGATTTTATTAAAAATATTCTTTTCAATTTCATTTATGTCTTGTGTTGTATGCTAGACCAAAAGTAGATTCCACTACACCCATCCCTGACTTTTCTTGCATTGCACGCAATCACGACCCTCCATGATAGCGTGTGTTGTACATAATACCGAGTTTCACTAAACAACGATATGTTATATAAACTAGCTGTTATGAATAGTAATACCCAATTTTTACAATTTCCTAAATTTAATCATTCGAAATTGACTTCATTTTTGGATTTGGAATATCGAAATTATCCTAGGGTAAATTTTTTGTATTTTTCTGAAAACATTCAATTTTGGATGAATAGTGAAAACAATGGGTTACTATTTAACAATCAAATTTTTATTTAAATAATTATTTATTTTATTTAAATTTATTTTAGGTCAAAATTGATATATAATTCCTATATAAGTACAATTTAATTCATTGGAGTAATTTTATAATAATTTTAGATATATAAAAATTTTATTGAACTTTTCACAGTCTTTTACCCACCTCCTAGGAGAATTTTAAAATTTACATAACAGTTAATATTACCGATTCTGTGAGTGGAATTTCGAAAATACGAGAGAAACAGTTAATATCAAGGAGTGAAATTTGGTTCAATAAGATAAAAATAATTTTGGTGAATAGTAACTTTTTTCTATTATTTACCACGGTAAAAAGTAAATAAGGTAATTAAGGGTAAAAATGATATTATTATTACCCTAAAACATGTCCTAATTCTATTTGATAAATGTAATCAGATCAAAAAAAACCTTAGGAATAAAATATTATCCATTAGGTCCACTTGGATTAGATTAGGACAATTATTATTATTTTATTTAAAGAAGAATTAAAATAGTTAAAATCGAAGTTTAAAAAATAAAACATTTTTAATATAGGGTTATATATAAGATAAATTCGACAATGAATATTCATTAGAAATATAAAAAGATTTAATACATAATGGTATTTTATTTATAATTTCTGGACATTAAATAATTTAATTTATTTATGACACAATGATGATGGAGTAATTACCTTATTACTGAAATATTAACATAATTGATGTTATAAATACCCAAATAAATGTAATTTTAGACTTTTTTTGAATTCAACTAATTTTATATTTCAATAACACATGTCATTATTGATTTAATTAACTTTTTTGTGAACTAATCATGCTGTTATGATTTTCACAAAAATCAAGTCCCAAATAGTGTCAAAATTGACATAAAATAGTTTTTAAGACAAATAGTATATTATTAATTGTTATTTTATTTCTAAAAATATAAGGTTTGACCAAATTACTTAGATAAGGATATATATATATTAATAATGAACCAATTGGGTTCATTTGGATTGTTATAGTAATTTTATTAACCATATAGTGTAAGAAATCAAAAATACACGGTAAAAGTTAAATTATTTAACATAGAGTAAAATCTAAATTATAAGGATAAAATAGTAACCTAAACATGTCTAAAACCTATTTGTTGAGAGGATTTCAACCAATCCCCGCATTATCATCTCAATAAATAAATTTGGAGCTATTATTAACTGAATATGACTTTATTATAAAATAATATATAAGTTTTTCCAAAGATGCTCCTCTCCTCCCTTATAAAAAGGGCACTCCTTCCCTCTTCTCTTCACACCCTTTTGAGCGATGAAGCTCAAACAAACCATAAAAACTACTCTTATAATACTCTATAGTTATATTATAGAGGTTCTGGTCTTCTCAAAAGACCAACTCTAGTTCCCTATGAAGATGATTAAAGGAGGTGCGTCGAGGAAGAGGTAATTTCTTCTACCGACTCTTTCAAGTTTATTTCTTCTTTTAATTCCACTTATTTAGTTGTTTTAATATAAATTAGTAACAGAATTATTACTTAAATAATGATATGTTATTATAAATATGAAACAACCCCATTTCACCTTCTATCCATCCTATGGAAAACGAAGTCACCACGCCTGCGTACGTACGGAATACCATCTCCACGCCATGGTGTAATCTGTTTTTCCAACACCACTATACATGGATGGGTATAATTGTGTAAAGAATAAATATATATAGTTATTATTAAATCATAATTATTTTGAGATATTATATCATCTACTCCAATTCAACTCAATAATTATGGGAATGATATCATCGCTCGTGCATACGTACGGATTACTATCTCCACGACGTGATGAGATTCATTCCCATGTTAACCATTCAAGGATGATTATAAAGTATATATATTGAATAATAATGAAATATATGACATAAATTAGCTACTGGATTTATATATATATATATATATATATTTCATATACTTACTTCCATTCAAGTCAATTAAGAAAGGAAAAAAACGTTCATCCGTACGTACGACCTACCGTCTCCATGAATAGTGTGTTTCATTTCATTTATCTATATATTATATATATATATTCTGAATATATATGATATATAAATAATTTTTTACATTATGGGAGTAATTAAATCATGACATAAGTAATAATAATATCAAGAACAACAAGTCCAAACACGTATGATAAATGAATCAATTTTACCCAAAATGCTACATTAACATGGAATTATCAAATGAACGGGAAATATAGATACCTAAGTGAACCATATATGATATAATAACAAGGAATATGATTATTTAAAAAGTTAATGACATTATTTAAATCATTATACAGGAGGATTGAATACATACGAGGAATATCGGACATAAGGTAAGGGATAACTTTTCTAATCTCGTTTTTATCCGAGATTGTTTATTCGTAAGTATTTACTGGGGTTATATGTTTCATCCATGTCCCTATTTTCGAAAAATGGTATCTTGTATGTTTAAAGTCCTTCTTATCCATTTTTGACTTTTACTACATGGTGTGTAAGGAATATTTCATTTTTTCACCATACGAGGTACTTTTTGACTTTTCCGACAAAAGTTCGAGGAGAATGTTTTTTAACTTATACGACATGAATGAATATTTACGGTTTTATAAGGCCTTATTTTCATGAAGATTACTCTACAAGATTTCATGATTATTTTAAAAAAATAATTTTCTTTTAAAATTTCATGGAATTTTGGGAAAAGAAAATTATTTGAAAAAAGAAAGGATATTTTCCTTAAGAATTCATTTCAAGTGTTTTATCAAAACCATTTTTCCATCTAAGATGACATTATTTTATATGTTTATGTTTCATGTATAATGTCTCTATGATTTACATGGTTTCACTTCTCTTATGATTAAATTATATCCATTATTTTTATGTATTATGTTATGATGGGATGATGTTTATGAAACCCATTTTATTGATTGGGTTATGATGAATGTTTTAAGTTTATTTTGCAGAACTAGTAAGAATGATTTAATTATGAGATGGGTGGGACCTATATCTACCTCCAAATCATTGGGTAAAGATTTATATCTCATGAGATAGACATAACTGTAACGACAAGTTAAACCGGTTCAGTAATACAGCACTGGAATGAGGAGTGAACTCGATTCAGAAAGGGACTTTGTCCACTAAGATGGTCTTGGCAGCAATTCCATGGCTACTATGGATATCTTAACATGTGCATAATGGTTTCCACAGTTACATGTTTTATTCCCATGCTATTTTGTCATGATTAATGTTTCTTTATCATCTATGCCTTATGTACTGCCATGTTTTATGTCATTGCTCAGGAATTTGATGTTTAAACATTATGTTAATGATTTTAAGTTCAAATGTGTATGGTTTGTTTTATTTTTTCCATGTTTACCATTAATGACCATTTGAGCTCACCCTTTTTTATGTATTACATTACCCAGGATATAAAGAACGTTTTTAGGTATGGAAAAATGGGGAAGATCATTATGGGAGATGTTGAAGATCTTTCACCATGATTAGAAGATTATGTTCCGAGTTTCCAAAGACACTAAACTATTACGGTCCTGGTGTGTTTGTTTTTGTTATGTATTAAGTATTTCGAAAATGTAAAGTAATTTCTATGTACGACAATCTTTGTGTCTCTATTGTTGGTATCAGATGAAATGTTTAGTTAACCTTTGGAAACTAGGTTGCGAAAGCTTTAGTGAAATACCTAGAGATATGTCTTAGGTATGTCTAGGGATATCCCTAAGGTTTAGTATAACTTTAGGTTATAGTCCTAGAGTTATGTTGACGATCAGGAATAACCTTGGGTGAACCAAAGTTGTCATGGATTAAAGAATGTGTGATAAGTTAGACATCCCATAAGTGAATTTTAATGATTATGTAGTCCCTCGTTATTTTAAGTGTTTCTTACACTATGGTTTTTGGTTTTATTCAATGGAGTAAACGAGAAGGAATTCAGTTAACATTGATTATGATGGACAAATTGGTGATTGTGATAAAAAAAATTGTGTAATTCCTAGAAAGAATGATATTGTGATTATGCCGAATCAGTCATCACGATATATGATTAAGAATGTTAACTTTGTTGGTATTCCTAAGTCATCAAATAAGAGGAAGATGGAATTTTATGCATGTTTGCATGGTGAGGATAATAGAGAACGAAAGAATGAGATTTCTAAAGAATGGAAGATGATCCTTGAGGAATACCTCAAATGGAGGGGAAGATGTTATCTATGTAGAGAAAAGGTTCATAGAGTGACAGACTATAATGGAGTTCAATGTCTTATTTGTGGAGAACACGGGTATTACCCAACTCGAAGCACTGACCTAAGAGGTTACTTCTAAAACAAGGATGGAATTACTCCATGACAATCATTTAAGATGATGGATTGAAGTGTTTATGTATTGGTATTCGTTAATAATGTTGTTGAGGTACTTTTATGGTATATTGGAATATTTTTTTATTAGTCTATTGTGGTTTTCAATAATTTTATTGTACCGTAACCATGACAAGTGATTCAAAAAATTTATAATGTAGATGATATGTGAATAATGAATGGATAGGGAGAAAATAATATGTTTGATAGTATTCATGAGATCATTATTTTTATAAGGAATAAGTGATATCATGGTATGAGTATATAGAATTTTTTGGATTTTTGTATGTGGAACGTGTTAACTTTTAACTGCATTCATGTTTTCACTAAGGTTCAATGGGTATTAATTTTTCAAGAGAATACATGATTAAGACCTTCAGATGTTTGGAATGTGACCAACAAGGAATATCATATGATATATGAGGATAAATGATGGTATTAATATGCTTGTTATATGAACTCTTTGGTAATCATTTTCACTATAATATGATATTGGAAAACAGTATTTTGGATAATCCTAAAGATTGATATGTATTATGTTGGACATAATTTAGTATTGTTTAAGGCTAGAACATTTTCTATATTATTGATGGAAATTTATAATAATTTATTTTTAGAAAAAGGAAATCCATCAGGACGAGCAACAACCCGTAAAATCAAACGAGCCTGTGGGAATCGAACCCACAACTGAAGTGAAACAGACCTTTATCGCCTACCACTGGCCTACAGGAAGTCCCTGGTTAGAGAAAATAGTTTTATTATATTAATCAATATAATATATGAATTATATGTCCATTTTAGGAACCAAATATGATTAATCTCGCTATAGATTGACTTATGTATATTTGATAACTTTTGTTAACCTTTTGTTTGAGACAGATGGAATGACCCATCATTCTATCACCTGATCTACTAACACTTCACGTTAAAAATTCAACTTCATTTCATTAAGAGATGAATCGGAAATTGTCCAATGAACAACCAACGGCGAGATTGTACCAAAATTAAGTAAGTATTTCTTCTAATTCAAAATTTTCATCATTAGGGAAATGATATTGAAAACCAAAAATGTTGTCCCGGTGCCCTTATATCTGATGAATCAGATGATACCTTAGATCATCACAAATTTATGGCTTTGTTAATGTTGGCATTTTCATAGCCATTCCCTCTACCACTATCCATCAGAACATAATGGTTATATTTTTCTTCGAGATCCATAATTCCACCTATGTTCTCCTATGTGGAAACCGAGTGATGAGTTAATCTGGGTAACCATTACATTTCTACATTACCTTTTTCAAATGAAGTTTTAGTATTATTTTTTATGATGTGGGTTTCTATGAATGAAACCTTATATTAGTAAACCATTTATAACCCCAACGAATTTCGAGGGTGAAATTCATTTTAAGGGGGTAGAATGTCACACCCTAGGATTTTATTAAAAATATTCTTTTTAATTTCATTTATGTCTTGTGTTGTATTCTAGACCAAAAGGAGATTGCACTACGTGCATCCCTGACTTGGATTGTATTGTACGCAATCGCGACCTTCCACGATAGCGTGTGTTGTACGTAATACCGAGTCTCACTAAACAACGATATGTTATATAAACTAGCCGTTAAGAATAGTAATACCCACTTTTTAAAATTTTATAAATATTATCTTTTTAAATGGACATCATTTTTGGATTTTGAATATAGAAATTAGCCTACGGTAAAATTTTGGTATTTTTCTGAAATCTTTCAATTTTTGATGAATAGTGAAAACACTGGGTAACTATTTTAAAACCGACATTTCATTTAAACAAATTTTTATTTTATTTAAATTTATTTTAGGTTAAAATTGATAAATAATACCTATATATGTTCAATGTAATTCATTGGAGTCATTTTATAATAGTTTTAGATATATAAAAATTTTATTGAATTTTTCACCATCTTTTACCCACATCTTATGAGAATTTGATAATCTACATAAAAATTAATTTTAACGCTTATCTCAGTGGAATTTCAAAAATACAAGAGACACTATTAATATCATGGAGTAAAATGTGGATCAATAAGATGCAAATAATTTTTGGTGAATAGTAACTTTTTACTATTATTTACCACGTTAAAAAGTAAATAGGGCAATTAAGGGTAAAAATGATATTATTATAACCCTAAAACATGTCCTAATTCTATTGGATAAGTGTAATTAGACTAAAAACAACCTTAGGAATAAAATATTACCCTTTAGGTCCACTTGGATTAGATTAGGACATTTATTATTATTTTATTTAAAGAAGAATTAAAATAGTTAAAATCATTGTTTAATTACTAAAACATTTTTAATATAGGGTTATACATAAGATAAATTTGACTATAAATATTCATTAGAAATCTAAAAATATTTCTTACATAATGGTAGTTTTTTTATAATTTTTAGACATTAAATAATCTTAATTAATTAATGACACAATGATGATGAAGTATTTACCTTATTAATAAAATATTAACATAATTGATGTTATAAATACCCAAATAAATGTAATTTTAGACTTTTTATGAATTACACTAATTTTATTGGTTAATAAGACATGTTAGTATTGATTTAATTAACTTTTTTTCGAACTAATCATGTTGTTATAATTTTCACAAAAATCAAGAACCAAATAGTGTCAAAAATGACATAAAATAGTATTTAAAACAAATATTATATTATTAATTGTTATTTTATTCCTAAAAATCAAAGGCTCGTCCAAATGACGTAGATACGGATATATATATTAAATATGAACCACTTGGGTTCGTTTGGCTTGTTATAGTACGTTTATTAACCATATAGTGTAAGAAAACAAAAAGACATGGTAAAAGTTAAATTATTTATCATAGAGTTAAATCGAAATGATAAGGATAAAATAGTAACCTAAACTTGAATAAAACCTATTGGTTGAAAGGATTTCAACCTATACCAAATTTACCTTATAAATAAATCAATTTTGAGCTATTATATACCGAATATGACTTTATTATAAAATAATATTTTATGTTTTTCCAAAGATGCCCCTCTCCTCCATTATAAAAAGGGAACTCCTTCCCTCTTCTCTTCACACACTTTTGAGCCTTAAAGCTCAGCCAAACCCTGCCAATTTGTCTTCGAAACCTCTTTAGTTATATTATATAGGTTCTTGTCTTCTCAAAAGACCAACTCTAGTTCCCTAAAAATATGTTTAAAGGAGGTGCGTCGAGGAAGAGGTAACCTCTTCTACCGACTCTTTCAAGTTTATTTCTTCTTCTAATTACACTGCTTTAGTTATTTTATATAAATAAATAACATAAGTATTACTTATATACTGATATGTTATTATAAATATGAAACAACCCTATTTCACCTTCTATCCATCCTACGGAAAACGAAATCATCATGCCTGCGTACGTACGGAATACCGTCTCCACGCCGTGGTGTAATCTATTTTTCCAACACCACCATACTTGGATGGGTATAATGGTGTAAATAATAACTATATATAGTTATTATTACATCATAATTATTATGAGATATTATATAATCCACTCCAATTCCACTCAATAATTATGGGAATGATTTAATCGCTCGTGCGCACGTACGGATTACCATCTCCACGACGCGATGAGATTCATTCTCCATGTTAACCATTCATGAATGATTATAAAGTATATATATTGAATAATAATGAAATATATGAAATAATTAAGCTACTGGAATTTTGTATATATATATATGTCATTTACTTACTTCCATTCAAGTCAATAAAGAACGGAATACAGCGTTCATGCGTACGTACGGCCTGCCGTCTCCATGAACGGTGTGTTTAATTTCATTTATCTATCTATTATATATATATATATATATATACTGAATATATATGATATATAAATAATGTTTTACATTCTTATGTAATTAAATAATTATATAAGTAATAATAATAGCAATAACAACAAGTCC
Organism: Viscum album; assembly: GCA_963277665.1. Classification (NCBI taxonomy): domain Eukaryota; kingdom Viridiplantae; phylum Streptophyta; class Magnoliopsida; order Santalales; family Viscaceae; genus Viscum; species Viscum album. Next base: position 659,909,596 of record OY728134.1, on the reverse strand, counting down.
AAACACATACGATAAATGAAACAATTTTATCCAAAACGCTACATTAACATGGAATTGACAAATGAACGGGTAATATAAATACCTAAATGAACCATATATGATATAATAAAAAGGAATATGATTCTATAATAATTCAATGAAATTTTTTTAATCATTATACAGGAGGTTCGAATACATATGAACCACATCAGACATAAGGTAAGGGATAACTTTTCCAATCTCGTTTTTATCCATGATTGTTTAGTCGTAAGTATTTGTTAGGGTTATATTTTTAATCCATGTACTTGTTTTATAAAAATGGTTTCATGTATGTTTAAAGTCCTTCTTAGCAATTTTTGACTTTTACTAAATGGTGGGTAAGGAATATTTCTTTTTTTTCACCATATGAGGTACTTTTTGACTTTTTCGACAAATGTAGGAGGAGAATGTTTTTTTAACTTAAACAGCATGAACGAATATTTACGGTTTTATAACGCCTTATTTTAATGAAGATTACACTACATGATTTCATAAATATTTTGAAAAAAATCTTTTTCTTTTAAAATTTCACGGAATTTTGTGAAAAGAAAATTATTTTGAAAAAGAAAGGATATTTTTCTCAATAATTCATTTCAAGTGTTTTATCAAAACAATTTTCCTTATAAGATGACATTATTTCCTATTTGTATGTTTCATGTATAATTCCTCTATGATTTACATGGTTTCACATCACTTATGATGAATTTATATCAATTTGTTTTATATGGATTATGTTATGATGGGATGATGTTTATGAATCCCATTTTATTCTTTGGGTTATGATGAATGTTTTAAATTTATTTTGTGGAAAAAGTAAGAATGATTTCATTATGAGATGGGTAGGACCTATATATCACTCCAATTCATTGAGTAAATATTAATATCTCTTGAGATAGACATGTCTGGAATGGAAATTTAAACCGGTTCAGCAATACAGGACTAGAACGAGGAGTAAACTCGATTTAGAAAGGGACTTTGTCCACTAAGATGGTATTGGTAGCAATGACTTGGCTACTATGGAAATCATAACACGTGCTTAATGGTTTCCACAATTACATGTTTTATTCCAATGAAATTTTATCATGATAAATGTTTCTTTATGATCTATGCCTTATGTACTGCCATGTTTTATGTCATTGCCCAATAATTTGAATTTTAAACATTATGTTCATGTTTTTAAGTTCAAATGTGTATGGTTTGTTTTATTTTTTTCCATGTTTACCCTTACTAAGCATTTGAGATTACCCTTTTTAAGTTTTCCTTTCCCTAGGATCAAAAGAAATGTTTTATGTAAGAAAAAAGTGAAAGATATTTCTGGAAGATGTTGAAGATATTTCACCACGATTAGAAGATTAGGTTCTGAGTTTCCAAAGTCACTATACTATTACGGTCCTTGTGTGTTCTTTTGTTATGTATTAAGTATTCCGAAAAAATAATGTAATTTATATGTACATCAAGATTTGATTATCTATAGTTGGTATCATAGGAAAGGCTTAGTTAACCTTTGGAAACTAGGATGCAGAAACTTTAGTGAAATCCCTAGAGATATTTCTAAGGTATGTCTAGGGATATCCCTAAGGATTAGTATAACTATAGGTTACAGTCCTAGAGTTATGTTGACAATCATGAATAACCTAGGGTAAACCTAAGGTCTCATGGATTAATGAATTTTTGATAAGATAGACATCTCATAATTAACTTTTAATGATTATGTGGTTCCTCGTTATTTTAACTATTTCTTATACTATGGTTTATGATTTGAGTCAACGGAGGGAACAAGAATGAATTCTGTTAACGTTGATTCCAATGTATAAATTGGTGACTATGATCAAAAAAATTGTGTAATTCCTAGAGGGAATGATTTTTTGATTATGCTGAATCAGTCATCACGATATATGATTAACAAGGTAAACTTTGGTGGTATTCCTAAGTCATCAAATAAGAGGAAGATGGAATTTTATGCATGTTTTCATGGTGAGGAGCATATAGAAAATAATATTGAGATTTCTAAAGAAGGGAAGAAGAACCTTGCGGAATACCTCAAATGGAGGGGAAGATGTTATCTGTGTGGAGAAAAGGGTCATAGAGTGACAGACTATAATGCAGTTCAATGTCTTATTTGTGGAGGACATGGTAATTACCCAACTCAATACCCTGACCTAAGAGGTTACTTCTAAAACAAGGAAGGACATACTCCATTACAATCATTGAAGAGTATGGATTGAAGTGTTTCTGTATTGGTATTCAAAAATAATGTTGTTGACGTACTATTATGGTATATTGGAATATTTTTGTATTAGTCTACTATGGTTTTCAATAATTTTATGGTACCGGTTACCATGAAAAGTGATTAATATATTTTGGAAAGCAGATGATGTGTGCATAATGACTGGATAATGCGAAGATAATATGTTTGATTGTATTAATGAGCTCATGATTGTTATAAGGACAAAGTGATATCATGGTTTGAGTATATAGATTTTATTTGGAATTTGGTATGTGGGACATGTTAACTTTTAACTGAATTCATGTTTTCACTAAGGTTTAATGGGTATTCATTTTTCAAGAGAATACATGATTAAGGCCTTAGAATGTTTGGAATATGACCAACAATACATATCATATGATATATGGGGATCAATTATGGTATTAACATGCTTGTTATATGAACTCTCTCGTAATCGTTTTCACTATAATATGAGATTGGACAGTAGTATTTTGGATAAGCCTAAAGATTGGAATGGATTATGTTAGACATAAGTTAGTATTGTTTATGGCTTGAAATATTTCGATATTATTGATGGAAAGTTATAATAATGTATTTTTAGGAACCAAATATGATTAATCTCACTATTGAAGGACTTATGTATATTTGATAACTTTTTCTAACCTTTTGTTTGAGATAGATGGAATGACACATCATTCTATCACATGATCTACTAACACTTCCCGAATGAAAAATTAAACTTCATCTCTTTAAGAGATGAAGTGGAAATTGTGCATGGAATGACCAACTGTGAGATTGTACCAAAATTAAGTAAGTGTTTCTTCTAATTCAAAATATTCAACTTTAGGGAAATGATATTGAAAACCAAAAATGTTGTCCTAGTTCCCTTATATCCGATGAATCAGATGGTACCTCATATCATCACAAATTTATGGCTTTGTGATTGTTGGATATTTCATATCCATGTCCTCTACCACTCTCCATCAGAACATGATGGTTAGATTTTTCGTCCATATCCATATTTCCACCTATGTTCTCCTCTGTGGAATCCTAGTGATGAGTTAATCTGGGTATCTGTTACATTTCTAATTTTTTTTAAAATGAAGTTTTAGTATTCCTTTTTATGATGTGGGTTTATATGAAAGAATCTTTCATGTAGTAAACCATTTATAACCCCCGACTAATTTCGAGGGTGAAATTCATTTTAAGGGGGGTAGAATGTAACACCCTGATATTTTATGTAAAATATTATTTTTAATTTCATTGATTTCTTGTGTTGTACGCTACACTAAAAGGAGATTTCAAAAAAATCATCCATGAATTGGCTTGCATTGCACGCAATCGCGACCTTCCATAATAGCGTGTGTAGTACGCAATACTGAGTTTCACTCAACATCGATATGTTATATAAAATAGCCGCTATGAATAGTAATACCCACTTTTTAAAGTTTTATAAATTTTATCTTTCGAAATGGACATCATTTTTGGATTTGGAATATCGAAATTAGCCTAGGGTAAAATTTTGGTATTTTTCTAAAAACGTTCTTTTTTTGATTAATAGTGAAAATTCTAGGTTACTATTTAAAAACAGACTTTTTATTTAAATAATTATTATTTTTATTTAAATTTATTTAAGGTAAAAATTGATACATAATACCTATATAATTTTAATGTAATTCATTGTAATCATTTTATAATAATTTTAGATATATAAAAATTTTATTGAACTTTTCACCGTCTTTTACCCACCTTCTAGGGGAATTTGAAAATTTACATAAAAAATAATTTTACCGCTTCTGCGAGTGGAATTTAGAAAATCCGAGAGACACTGTTATTATCAAGGAGTAAATTGTGGTTCAATACGATAAAAATAATTTTTGGTGAATAGTAACTTTATACTATTATTTACTACGGTACAAAGTATATAGGGTAATTAAGGGTAAAAATGATATTATTATTACCCTAAAAATGTCCTCATTCTATTGGATAAGTGTAATTAGACCAAAAAAACTTAGGAATAAAATATTACCCTTTAGGTCCACTTGGACTAGATTAGGAAATTTATTATTATTTTATTTAATGAAGAATTAAAATAGTTAAAATTAATGTTTAATAACTAAAACATTTTTAATATAGGGTAATACATAAGATAAATTCTACTATAAATATTAATTATAAAGATCAACATATTTCCTACATAATTTTATTTTATTTATAATTTTTAGATATTATATAATATAATTTATTTATGAAACAATGATGATGCAGTAATTACATTATTAATGAAATATTAACATAATTGATGTTATAAATACCCAAATAAATATAATTTTAGACATTTTATAAATTCCAAAATATTTATATGTTAATATTACATGTTAGTATTTATTTAATTAACTTATTTTGAACTAATCATGCTTTTATGATTTTCCCAAAAATCAAGTACCAAATAGTGTCAAAATTGACATAAGATAGTTTTTAAAACAAATATTATATTATTAATTGTTATTTTATTCCTAAAAATATAAGGTTCTTCCAAATGACTTAGATAAAAATTTATATATTAATAATGAACCACTTTGTTTTGTTTGGATTGTTATAGTATGTTTATTAACCATATAGTGTAAGAAAAGAAAAAGACACGATAAAAGTTAAATTATTTAATATATAGTTAAATATAAATGGTAAGGATAAAATAGTAACCTAAACATGTCTAAAACCTATTGGATGATAGGATTTAAACCCCTCTCCACTTTATCTTAGAAATAAGTAAATTTGGAGCTATTATTAACTGAATATGACTTTATTATAAAATAATATTTTATGTTTTTTCAAAGATTCCCCTCTCCTCCCTTATAAAAAGGGCACCCCTTTCCTCTTCTAGTTACACCCTTTTGAGCCTTGAAGCTCTCCCAACCCCTACCAATTCATCTTATCAACCACTCTAGTTGTATTATAGAGGTTCCGGACTTCTCAAAAGACCAACTCTAGTTCCCTAAGAAGAATTTTAAAGGAGGTGCGTCCAGGAAGAGGTAATCTCTTCAACCGACTCTTTCATGTTTCTTTCGTCTTCTACTTCCTCTCCATTAGTTTATTAATTATAAATTAATAACAGAAGTATTACTTATATACTGATAAGTTATTATAAATATGAAACAACCCTATTTAACATTCTATCCATCCTACGGAAAATGAAATCACCACGCGTGTGTACGTACGGAATACCGTCTACACGCCGTGGTGTAATCTGTTTTTCCAAAACCACATTACTTGGATGGGTATAATGGTGTAAATAATAACTATATATAGTTATTATAACATCATAATGAGTCTGAGATAATATATCATCCACTCCAATTCAATTCAATAATTATGGGAATGATATCATCGCTCGTGCGTACGTACAGATTACCCTCTCCACGACGCGATGAGATTCATTCTCCATGTTAACCATTCATGAATGATTATAAAGTATATATATTGAATAATAATGAAATATATAACATAATGAAGATACTTTATTTATGTATATATATATGTGTGTCATCGACTTACTTCTATTCAAGTCAAAAATGAAATGAAAACAGTGTTAATGCATACGCACGGCCTACCGTCTCCATGAACGGTGTGTTTCATTTCATTTATCTATATATTATTTAAATATATATACTGAATATATATGATATATAAATCATGTTTAACATTATTTATGTAAGAAAATCATGTTATATGTAATAATAATATCAAGAACAACAAGTCCAAACACGTACAATAAATGAAACAATTTTACCCAAAACACTACTTTAACATGGAATTGACAAATGAACGGGTAATATAAATACCTAAGTGAACCATATATGATATAATAACAAGGAATATGATTCTTTAATAAGACAATGAAATTATTTAAATCATTATACAGGATGTTCAGATACATATGAAGCATATCGGACATATGGTAAGGGATAACTTTTGCAATCTCGTTTTTATCCGAGATTGTTTATTCGTATGTATTTACTGGGCATCCATGTCCCTATTTTCTAAATATGTTTTCATTCATGTGTAAAGTCCTACTTTCCCATTTTTTACATTTACTATATGGCGTGTAAGGAATATTTAATTTTTTTTCACCATACGAGGTACTTTTTGACTTTTCCGACAAAAGTACGAGGAGAATGTTTTTTTAACTCATATAGCATGAATGAATATTTACGGTTTTATAACACCTTATTTTCATGACTATCACTCTACAAAATTTCATGATTATTTTCAACAGAATTCTTTTCTTTTAAAATTGCATGGAATATTGTGAAAAGAAAATGATTTCGAAAAAGAAAGGATATTTTCCTCAAGAATTCATTTCAAGTGTTTTATCAAAACCATTTTTTCATCTTAGTTGACATTATTTCCTATGTGTATGTTTCAAGTATAATGTCTCTATGATTTACATGGTTTCTCTTCTCTTATGATGAAATTATATCCATTTGTTTTATATGGATTATGTTATAATGGGATGATGTTTATGAACCCCATTTTATTCATTGGGTAATGATGAATGTTTTAAGATTATTTTGTGGGACAAGAAAAAATGATTTCCTTATGAGAAGGGTGGGACTTATATCTCCCCCAAATTCATTGGGTATAGATTTATATCTCATGAGATAGACATGGCTGGAATGGCAAGTTAAACCGGTTCAGTAATACATGACTGGAACGAGGAGTGAACTCGATTTAGAAAGGGACTTTGTCCACTAAGATGGTCTTGGAATCAATGCCTTGGCTACTATGGAAATCATAACATTTGCTTAATGGTTTCCACAATTACATGTTTTATTCCCATTCTATTTTACCAAGATTAATGTTTCTTTATGATCTATTCCTTATGTACTACCATGTTTTATGTCATTGCTCAAGAATTTGATGTTTAAACACTATGTTCAGGTTTTTAAGGTCAAATGTGTATGGTTTGTTTTATTTTTTCAATGATTACCCATACTAAGAATTTGAGCTCAGAATTTTGATGTTTTATTTTCCCCAGGTTATAATGAAAGGTTTTAGGTATGAAAACAAAATGGGAAGATCTTTATGTGAGATGTTGAACAACTTTCACCACGATTAGAAGATTATGTTCTGTGTTTCCAAAGACACTAAACTATTACGGTCCTTGTGTGTTTGTTTTTGTTATGTATTAAGTATTCTAAAAAAGTAATGTAATGTCCATGTAAGTCAATCTTTGGGTCTCTAAAATATTCCATCCAATTATATATGATTATAATATCAAACGAATGATATTGTCGCTCGTGAGTACGTACCGCATACCGTCTCCATGAACACGATGAGATTCATTACCCATCATATCCATTCTAGACTAATTTTCATTTGATACTTAAAAATAGTGATTAAATACATGATATCATTCTGGATAAAAATTAGATACATGAAATCCATAACAAAAATGACTCACATAACAAAAAATATAAAGGAAAATGAACCAGTTAACACCTGAAACAATGATAATACTAAAATATTATTAACAAATCAATTTTATAAGATCATATAAGATATCATATTTATGTATATGGTTCTTTTGAAATTTAATAATAGTTATTTAACTATTATGCAAAATGTTAACATACCCTTGTCCAAGGATAAGTACACGGTAAGGGTTAATTTTTCAATCTTTTCATTATATGAGGTTGTTTATACGTAATTATCTACTAAGATATCATTATAATCCACATCCATGTTTCTTAAAATGTATTTCAAAACATTTTTCCTATTTAATAGAAAATGGGTTGAAGTAATTTAATCACTCATTTGACCTTATATATTTTTAAATGAATCTTTCCATAGTTTTAGAAAGAAGGTACCTTATGAATTTTTTGACAAAATTAACGTAAAAATAATTTTTTAACATATACCACTGGTGCGGGTATTTTCATCCATTAAAACATCATGAAAGCTTAACATACAAGCTTATAAGAATATTTCCAAAATAAATTTTTTCTTTTATAATTATATGAATTTTAAATTATTTCAATATAGAAAGAGATATTTCTCTAAAAAGGTTTTGACCTCATCTATGTCAACATCCTTTGATGTATTTTAAGTTTATTTAAGGTTGATTTATTAAGATACAAAAAATCCATATTGTATTGAATGTTTTGTGATATGTTTGATTATGGATGTGTTTTTTTACACCATTCATGGTTTATATATAAATTATTGACAATTTTTATGATAGTTCTAATAAAAAATTTTGTGTTATATTTAATCCTTTTCATATGAGGAATGAATTGGACTTAGTATATGACAGGTAGAGCCCGATATAGCTCCTTGATGATTCGGTAGGTCTCATGAGACAAACTAGTGTCTTAGAACAAGGCCTTGACAAAATATTATTTTTAGTCTTGGAAAGAGGCATTGAATCTATGTTTATGATGTCTGGCATTATGCATTCTATGATTATGAAAGTGGCTATTGATATTGATTGTGATTATTCAACTAGTATAATATCCATGTGAATAAGTAAATGGATTTATTTTATTTTATCTTTTCCATATTATGATGATGTTCTAGTTTAAAAGGATTTTTTTAGTCTTATACATTTCGTTAAATGATTATACTTATTTATGATTGTATCCACTATATTGTTATCATTACCTAGCATCTGAGATCACCCATTTCTATTTTTAATTTTCCCAAGAAGAAAAAATTTATATTATTAATGACCTGAATGGATAGTCTGAGGGGATATGAGTGGGGAATATGGAAACACCGTTGTTGTATTTTTTCATTTTATAATGTAATGTGAAACAGTTGAATGTAGCAAGTATTTCTAAGGCTACTAAACTGATTGGTCTTTTGGGACATGATTTCCTTGTATCATGACAATGTTATTTAATAATGCATCATCTTTGTGTTACTGGGGTCAGGGAATTACAGTTGGTATCAGAGAATATTTAGTAAAAACCATGTAATATAGATTTAGAAAAACTCTGATTAGATAACCTTACAATAAGATAGAGTGCGAGGATTAGTATATATGCACATCCTAGAATTTTGGCATTGAATAGATTTTGGGAGTATTCTAAGAAATACATCCCTATCGGTATAGGAGTAGGTGGAGGTGACTCTAGAACAGATGTACCTAGGGGTAAAATATGAAAACACCACATTGATCTAGACGTGAATGCGAACTGATGAACGAAAACGGGCCATGATGCACTTTTTTGTTACGAAACTCTTGGGGTATATGCTTAGGAAAATGATTATTTTCATTACAAATAATTATGATGGGATTATGAGTATATACATCCTCAAAGAAGACATTTTTATGATTATGGATTATATCTATAAACTGTTCAGTTTATGATAAGTGTTCTACATGTTTGGAATTATGTATTTAGATTAATTAACTAACGTAGTTTATGCCATTATTTTGAAATGGGTTCTAATGAAATTAATGGAAACAGTATCAACACACTTAATACATATATGGATTTCCCTCCTACTCAAGCTAATTATAGTAGAGCTGGTGATGCTGCTGGGGTGGATCATCTTATCACCTTACTGGGATAACTCACTCAGGTTATGAATAATAGCCTTTCCCATATGGAGCACCTTGATCCACAGCGTAGAGGATCAATGTTATATCACTTCATGAGGAAACAACAGAAAAAATTAAATGGGAGTAAAAATCCATTAGTAGTTGAGAAATGGATAAATTCCAATGAAAAAAATATTCCATGCCTTGTAGAGTAGTGAAAGGGAAAAAGTTGTCATGGCAGTTTACCACCTCACTGAAGATGCTGATCAATGGTGGTAATTGATTAAAAACACAAAGGAAGATGATGAAGTATCAAATATGGAATGGATGGAGTTTAAAGAGATTTAAATAGAAAAATAATTTCCTCATGACCATCAAGCGGAAAGGAAAGATAGTTTTTGAGTCTAAGGTAAAAGAAGGATGAGAATGTCTCAATGTATGATGAAAACTTTGCAAGGTTAGCAAGGCATGCTGCATATTATATATGTAACCCATGATGTTAAATTGATCATTTACTTGAAGGGTTAAAACCATATCTCCTTCGGGCATTAGTCTCGCAATCATTTTCTTCATACGAAGACAGTGTCTCATGTACTATCAAGACAGAAAATTAATTCTCTAAGACTTACGAATTTAACGAAAAACAAGTGAAGAAGAGATATGATGAACAGTATGAAAATGGAAATAATGTGAAAATGGGAAAAGTTGAATATCGATCCTAAATTAAATGTGGTAAGAAACACCCCAGTACTTGTATGAAGTGAATGAGAGTCTGTGTTACAAGTGTGGTGAAAGAGGCCACCAATCTCGTGATTGAAAGGGGAAGAAAGAAGTTGCAATGTTTAATGATACAATTGTAGAGAAATGGGAAATTATGGAAATGAATGTCTTAAGTTCCAAGTGAACTTACTTCAAAAAACGGCAAGGCATCATTCCCAAGCTTATGCGATCACTACTACTGAGGTTAAAGCTCAGAAAGACATGGTGGTAGGTAATTTATTGGTCTCCAAAAGTTTAGACAATCCTTTATTTGATTCTGGAACATCACATTGTTTCATATCTTCTCATTTTTCTAAGAAAATTAGATATTTCCAATTTTATTTAACAAGGGAGTTGTCAGTCAAAACACCTAAGGTATGTATCATTGCAACAATGTTTTGTGAATCAGTCCACATTGGGGAATATAAATGTTCATTATATACTTACTCCATCATCATACCCCTGATTGAATTTGATATAATCCCCGGTATAGATTGGATTTTGGACCATGATGCTAAAATATTTTGTAAGAAGGAGGTTACGATTTTTGATGATCATGATAATGAACACCTTATCTCTAGAGCAGAAATGTCACCACCTAATTCTTATCTAGATCCACCCCTAGTAGCTCAACTAAATTCAATTATTGTCGAGGAAGGGAATGAAATGACTGTTGGTGAGGAATGTTAAAATAAGGGATGCAACTATTTTTCAAGAATATGTTGATGTATTTATAGAGGATTTACTTGGACAACCTCTAGAATGCGAAATTGAGTTTTCCATTGATTTAATTTCTGGTTCAAGGTTCATATCAAAGACCCCATATAGAATTGACACCGTGGAATTAGTGGAACTAAAGAAACTACTAGAGTAATTGAGTAACGTGGGATTTATTCGCTCATGTGTTTCTACATGGGGAGCCCCTTTCATTTTTGTTAAGGAGAAAGATGGATCTATGAGTTTGTGCATTGATTTTAGGGAGATCAATGATATAACAATAAAGAACAAGTATCCCCTACATCACATAGATTATTTATTTGACCAACTTTATGGAGCTCAATGTTTTTCAATGATTGACCTTCAATCTGAATACCATCTGTTGTGCATGATGAAGGAATAAAATTGGAAGAAATCATTTCAAACCAGGTATGTGCATTATGAGTTTACAATAATGCCTTTTGGATTGACTAATTCACCCTATGTAATCAGGGATCTAATGAATATGATTTTCAAGGAATATCATGATTAATTTGTAGTGGTATTTATTGATTATATCTTGGTGTACTCCAAACGCAATGAAGATCATAAAAATCACCTTCACGTTATCCGGGATACACTTATATGAAATGAATTTTATGGGAAGTTTAGCATTTGTGAATTCTGGCATTAAGTGTCATGACCCGTCCTTGGGGCTCGTGTCGTGACTACCCCAATACCGTCTTCCATTGGCCAGGGGCTGGCGACTAGCACCAAGGTGTAAATCCCGATAAAGGGAAGGCATTGCCTTTGTAAATTAAACAAGCACCACAGAGTAAGAAAGCGGAAAAAAGTAAACAATAAGTAAAAACTAGTACAATTGTAAGTGCGGAAAGTAAGTGGGCCAGAATACAAACCCAAACTGAAAGTAAAGTACAACTCGAAAAGGAAAAACACCGACTTAAAAGTAAATCCGCAACGTTGAGCCGTCCTCTAGAAATCCCACCTGAAGGGTGGGTATAGAAAGCCTCCACTACACCTCAGGTCCAGCCGACCGCTCCGAGTACGTCCCGCCCAGTGGTCCACCTCGAGGTACCGTCCTACTCCGCAAACCTCCACCACGATCAGTGTTGTCCGTCATCTGCAACCAACACAACGTAGTGCGGGCATAGCCCATGTAGGGGTGAGTATAATCTACTTATTAGGGACCCCGATACCCCCGAAGGTCTCCCAGAATCCACAAAGGATAAACCACAAAGGAAAGATACAATCACGAAGTAACATCCGACACAGCTTAGGTATATGCCCATACATATACCTAAGTCATCAATTCTCGATCGGCTCCAACATCCGAGCTCAAGTACAACCCAATCCACATAGGAAAGAAAAATGTAAACCCACACAGGATAGCACAACACAATCCACAAAGGAAAGCATACGTAAATCCACACAGGATAGCACAACACAATCCACAAAGGAAAGCAAACGTAAATCCACACAGGATAGCACAACACAATCCACGAAGGAAAGTAGAATAGGATTCAGCTCACATAGAAATACTTCTTCGAATGATGATAGAGATGATCACTGATCCATCTAAGTCGTAGGACCCACAAAGGATCGATAGGTACTAACCCCTGCAATGACCCACAAATCATCTGACCCACAAAAGATCGATAGGTAACTAACCCCCGCAAAGACCCACACAGGATCAGGCCCATGCAGGACCTGTAGGTACTGGCCCACACATGACCACTGAGCGCTGACTCACACAGGATCAGACCCAAACAGGATCGGTAGCACTGACCCACAACGGATCGCTGAGTTCTGTAGTCGTCACCGTTGAATCCACTGAGAATCTCCGCACCGTCGTCGTCGCCACAGTAGCAGTCGCAGCCAACTCTAGGGTTCCCGTACACAGCAAGCTTGTTCGGGAGGGTCCGCTCCACGAGCTGAGAGGCTGATACATCAACTGACACATAGTCCAGAGTTGAGGTATCCAAAATTTCCGTATCATCAATAGGAACTCAACGTCGCAGACGGCGCGTCAATCGGACTCCCGGTCTGAGAGTTATTCGCTTTTTCGTCCCAGGGGCCCGGTTGGTTTTTAAGGCAAACCCAACCCGAATGTACTCCACCTGAGTCCAAACCTCGAGTGGAGTATTATAAAAGATCCATATCACTTAGAAGAAAACAAAAAAGTCTACGGCACGTCAATCGGACGTCCGAAGCTCAAGATATGAGCGTTTCCGCTCCGAGGGCCCGGTTGGTTTCGTGTATGAACCTACCCGGCCGAACCCAAAGTATTCCAAAACCTTGAGTTCGATATACCTAAACGACCTTCTTGATCCAAGGATCACATCGCCGCTGACGGCGCGTCGTTCGGAGGCCCATAGCTCACGTTATGAGCGAAAGACCGAAAAGGTCCGGAAACGGGGGGTCTAGGCCCGGACCGACCCGGCCCAACCCCCCCTGGGTCGGCCCGAACTGGGTCGACCCGACCCGGGTATGACCCAGTTTGGCGCAACCCAGCCCGGCCAGGGCGGCCCAGCCCGGCCGGGGTGCCGCCGCCTCCGGCCGCAAGTGGGTTCCGCGGGCCACCGGAGTTGCTTCTGTAGTCCGAATCCACTTCCGTCTGCGCCGAAGTTCCTCTTGGGTCCCCTTCATCACTGCCAGGACCTCAAAATGCCATTGCGGCCCCATTTTTCATCATCCACCAATCCGCGCATCAACGGAAAACTACGGAGGGTGGTCGGGTCGTGTTTGTTTGGCCCGCACCCTCCGCGTTAGGTGATATCAATCTGAAATAAATATTCAACACATGAATAACAAGCAAGGCACAATTTTAATAGAATTAAAAAAGAACATTGATCCGGGTTCTTTGTTTTAAAAGAAACAATCACGGGAATCATAGACTGTTCTCAAATAAAAATCCCTACCTCACCGTAGTCATCGAGCGTGCGTTCTTCGCAGAATTAATCGTCACGGAGGGTAGTGATTGTCGCATCGCGGAAGGGCGTCGCGTCGTCGCGGAAGGGCGTCGTGTCGTCATGGAAAACGGTGTTGAGTCGACGAACTCCACGGTTCAGAACATGTATATTTAATTATATTAATTAAATCCATTAAGTGGGTATAACCCACAAAGAGATTTAAAAGAAGAAACCTGAAATCTCCTACCTAAAGCAGTTGGTGATCAGAGATCATTGCGGGGAAGTACGTCTCGGAAGAAGCGTCGTCGATCTATGAGGGTAACAGCGTTCTTCGTGTACTTCACGTTCTTCGCGTTCTTCGCAAAGGAGGATGAAGGAAAAAAATTTCTGTCAAAAAGGCCTCTCAACGAGCAATCCTCAAGAATTCATGTGTTGGTCTTATTTTATTATTACACCAACAGATTGTAAACAGGTTAGGAAATGATTAAATTAATTCATAGAATTTATTTAACGAAGTTAACCACCCAATTAATTGGTGCGTTAAGAATTTAAGAAAACACGTCAGTTGACTTTCATAATGACTGGTTTTCACGGGTGTGTTACTTAGCGGAAAAGAAACGGTGGGGCTCGTGCGGGCCCCAACTCACAAATATCCTACCAGGAGGGTAGGATATTTCGGGTTCTACCCTATCCGCTTCAACTCAGCTTAAGAAGTTTAAGTGGATTTTAAGTGGTTTTAAGTGAAATAAAATAAAGTTTGTCGTACCAATTATTTTATTTCTTAACTTTAAGCCCAAAAATTTAAAACCACACCCGAGCAAACACAACTCCGGAAGAGGCGTTTCTAAGCAAATATCGGCACTGCGATTCCATCGGTGCCCTCAGAATTCGATTCCGAGCACCGGTTTAAATGTTAGAAAATCACGCATGTCCATTCACTGAACGTACCCGAGCCAAACTTCGGAAAATGATTCTGGGCACACTGGGCCTCGGAATCAGGTGCTGTCAGAAACTACGTTCTTGAAAAATTCCAAAGAAAATTAAGAAAAAAAAATTTCCTTGAAATTTACGGGTCTTTACATCACTCCCACCTCAGGGATTTACGTCCCCGTAAAGATACATCATAAACTAGGGAAACAAATGTGGGTACTGAGCACGCATATGAGCCTCCCGCTCCCTAGTGCTCTCTAGGAGGATCCCGTCCTACCATCTGATGTGCACTAGAGGAATCGACCATCCAAGTAGGACCCGCTCCTGTCGATCCTCAATCTCCACCGGGACCTCCGCAAAAGTCACCCCATCATCAACGTCTAGATCTCCATGGTCAATGATGTGCGTCGGGTCATGCACGTATCTCCTCAGCTGAGATATGTGGAAGACGTCGTGCACCCGGTGCAACTGAGGTGGTAGAGCCAGACGATAAGCCACCTCACCAATCTTGCTGAGGACCTGGAAAGGTCCGATGAAGCGTGGAGACAACTTGTTGCCTCAGCCAAATCTCCGTAATCCACATCGAGGTGAGACACACAAGAAGATGTGGTCTCCATCCTCGAACTCAAGTGGCCTCCGCCTCCTCTCAGCATAAGACTTTTGCCGGCTCAGAGCTGTCCTCATCCGCTCCTGGATGACCTAGACCTTCTCTGTCGTGGCCCGGACCATCTCTGGTCCCACAAGTGCTGACTCCCTAGGGTCTGTCCAGCACAAAGGAGATCTGAAAGTTCTGACGTACAATGCCTCGTAAGGTGCCATCCTGATGGTGGAGTGGTAGCTGTTGTTTTACGCGAACTCCACCAAGGGTAGGTGGTCCTCCTAGCTGCGACCAAAGTCGAGGACACATGCGCGAAGCATGGCCTCGAGAGTCTGAATGGTCCTCTCCATCTGACCATCCGTCTGAGGGTGAAAGGTGGTGCTCAGACGTAGCTGCGTCCCAAACACCTACTGCAACCCCTTCCAAAGCCGATAAGTAAAGCGAGCATCTGGATCGGAGACGATAGATGATGGAAGACCGTGAAGCCATACAATCTCTTGAACATAGAGATGCCCCAAGCTCTCCACTGATCCTTGCTCTCTGATGGGTAAGAAGTGAGCCGACTTGGTGAGTCGGTCGACAATCACCCAAATGGAGTCGTGACCTCTAGAAGTGCGTGAAAGTCTAGTCACGAAGTCCATAGATATCCCATCCCACTTCCACTTTGGGACCTCCAAGGGTTGTACCAAGCCTACTGGTACCTGGTGCTCTGCCTTCACCTGCTGGCAGGTGAGGCATCGAGAAACGAACTCTGCCACAACCTTCTTCATGCCTGGACACCAGTGCTATCGTCTGAGTCCCTGGTACATCTTCGCCACTCCAGGATGTACAGCCAAAGGAGAAGTGTGAAACTCTCTCAGCACCTCCTCCCGTAAAGAGACTGGTACCAAGGTACGTCCTCTGAAAAGGATATCGTGCTCTGATCCAAAGGAGAAGCCATCAGGTTCCTGTCCTGAGGATATCTATGCATGTTGCGTCTCATAGTCAGCGTCCCCACGCTGTACCTCTATGACCCGCTGCAGTAGTGGTGGAGAGACTATGAGATACTGGAGGAAGGATGCTCCATCCCTATTCACATAGGATATCCGCAAAGCGGCTAGCTGCTCTGTCGCCTCCTCGAGTAGCTGAATGCCCATCCTCCAGCTGAGAGCATCGGCTACCACGTTCCCCTTCCCAGGAGTATAGACTATCTCAAAGTCATAGTCCTAGAGGAACTTGAGCCATCTCCGTTATCTCGGGTTCAGGTCCTTCTGAGAGAAGATGTACCTGAGACTCTATTGGTCAGAAAAGACTGTAAAGCGATCACCCATCAGATAGTGTCGCCACGTCTTCAGTGCGAAGACCACTACTGCTAAATCTAGGTCATGGGTAGCGTAGTTCTGCTCATGCGGCCTCAACTGACGTGATCCATAGGCGATCACTGCCCGCTCATGCATCAGGACACATCCGAGTCCGGTCCCTGATGCATCGTATTAGACTACGTACCCTACTCCCTCCTCAGGAAACCTCAAGATAGGGGTGCTGGTCAATCTTTGTCTTAGCTCTTGGAAGCTCTGCTGACATCTGTCTGACCACACAAAGGGTTTCTCTTTCTTCGTCAAAGCTGAGAGTGGTGTCGCAACCTTGGAGAAGTCGGGCATGAATCTCCAATAGTATCAAGCTAGTCCCAAGAAACTCCATACCTCTGTCACACTATTGGGTGGCTCCCAAGCTAGCACTGCCTCGATCATCGCGGGATCCACCGCAACTCCCGCCTCAGAAATGACATGCCCCAAGAAGTGGACCTCACGTATCCAGAACTGACACTTCGAGAGCTTTCCATAAAGCTGGTGCTCTCGGAGTGTGTCTAGTACAACCCGTAAGTGGTATGTGTTCTCCTCCTGAGTCGCCAAGTAAATAAAAATGTCGTCGATGAAGACTACGACAAATTGATCAAGGTATGGTTGAAATATCCTGTTCATGAGTCCCATGAACACTGCTGTAGCATTGTTTACGCCGAATGGCATAACCAAGAACTCATAGTGGCCATACCGACATCTGAAATATGTATTCTTCACGTCCTCGTCTCAATCTCTGAGCTGATGATAGCCTGACATGAGGTCTATCTTCAAGAACCACCGTGCTCCCTTGAGCTGATCGAAGAGATCATCAATCCTCAGTAGCGGATACTTCTTCCTCATTGTCACCTGGTTCAGGTGACGATAGTCGACACAAAGTCGCAAGCTCCCGTCCGCCTTCTTGGCGAACAATATCGGGGAAGCCCAGGGTGAAACACTGGTTCGGATGAATCCCTTGCCCTAAAAGTCCTTCAACTGTACCCGTAGCTCTCGAAGCTCAGCGGGGGCCATCCGATATGCTGGAGTCGATATCAGCGTTGTCCTGGGGTACAGGTCGATATGAAAGTCTACCTCTCTGCGAGGAGGTATCCCTGGAACGTCGTCGGGAAAGACGTCCGTGTACTGATCCACCACTGTAGGAAAACTAGGACTCCACACGTCAACTTCTCCTAGGATGAGGCTAGCCAACTAATGAGTGATGAGCTTTCCTCTCCTCTGTGGAAGTCCATACTGTGCTATGAAGGCTCCCTTCTCACCGGTGAAGGTGAACCTACTCCCATCGGTGCGTACACATCGCACCTTGCACCTAATACAGTCGATCTGATAATGAACTGTAGATAACCAATCCATGCCCAAGATGACATCGTAAGGACTCGATGCCGCTATAAGAAGATCTCAACCGAATCTCTCTCCTCCTAGAGTAAGCTCACACTGCCGGCACCAGTGTGTAATCGTCGAGTCTTCTCCCGTAGGAGTCTCTAGCCGTAAGGATCGAGCCAACGGCTCTTTCGGAATCTCTGAGCTCCAAACAAGGGAAGTGGCTATGAAAGAGTGACTCGCTCATGTGTCTATAAGAACTGCAGAAAGGGTGGAAGAGACACATATCGTAACTCAAATCATCTCGGGCGCGCCGTGGTTGTAGGCCTCCACTGCCTGGAGCTGTGCCTGTCTCTGCCTGCCAGCTCCATGTGCTCGAGGTGGACCTCCTGGTGGTGGTGGTGGTGGCAGAGCCTCAAAGCGTCGCCCACCACCTGCTGCTCGGACAGCTCCTCTGCCTTGTCCGCCTCCCCCCTACGGACTGCCACGGTCGACCCTCTGCCTCTTCCTGGGTGGCCCCTCAACTGTCTGCTGCTCCTCGGCATGATAGGGCGGGCAGTCCCGAGCCATGTCACCTTGTCCGCCGTATGTGTAGCACTGCCTGCCTCTCGAAAGACTGGCTCCGTGTTGTGTGCCCCGCACGGCTGAGCCAGTTTCCTGAGGCCATTTATGTGAGGGTTTGGTCTACCGGGACCCCTGAGTCATCTGTCGACTTCTTGCTATGAAAGAATATGCTACGTGCCGCCCCACGGTAGGTCTTGCTGCTGGAGAAATCTCAGCAAGAAAGCTCTCTATCAAAAGGGCTCACTCCAGTACTCCTACCTGAGTCAGAATGCTGAGGGAGATCATCGATGCCCTAATCTCGTGTCTCAATCTCTACTCAAAGGTCCGGAGCCGGAAGAATGGGTATCGTACCATGTCAGTCAAGTAGTGTGAGAGATCGGTAAATCTCGCCGAGTACTGGGCGACCGTCAAGATGCCCTGCCGCAGCTAAAGAAGCTCCTGGATGCGCACCACACAGAGGGTGGCCGGGACGAACTCTGAGCGGAAGAGGCTCTCAAAGTCTGTCCAGATAAGAGATGCCTCATCGTTCGCCTAGAGCATCAATCTCCACCATCGTCCCGCTGCTGCGTGCAGTAGGCTCGCATCAAGGATCAACATGAGGTCTGCTGGTGTCCTCACTAGCCTGAAAACTCATACTACTGCCTCCAGCTAGTCCTCGGCTGCCTGGGGGTCCATCTTCCCGCGGAACCTGGGCGGTCGCTGGCGCTGGAACTCATGCAGTGCACTAAGGCGATGTGCATCGTTAGTGGATGGGGCTGGAAGCATCGACGACTCGGCGGGTAGGGGTATCGTCGGTGCCTCTGCTATCAAAGGGCCCTATACCGAGGCCTCGTCGTTCGGTGGGCTGTCGTCATGTACAACTCTCGGAACCCTAGCTCGCTGCTGTCGTGGGGCCATCCTGAAAGGAAACAAGTGCGCCACGGTTAGAACAGTATACCTGGTGAGCTGATACAATGTAATCACAAAGAAAACTTGAAACACACATGAAATCAATGTTTTTGTGCATTAAGTCGAAAATTAGAAGTCAGGGTCCTGGTGTACGGATAAGTCGGCCCCCACACCAACACTGTGCTCCCTGGACTGATAACCACACTCAATATGCTTAACACTATTGCTTCACACAGAAGAAAGATCAGAGTCTGCGGTAGAACCAAACTTCTCTGATACCAATTTGTCACGACCCGTCCTCAGGGCCCGTGTCGTGACTACCCCAAGCCCGCCTTCCATAGGATAGGGGCTGGCGACTAGCACCAAGGCATAAATCCCGGTAAAGGTAAGGCATTGCCTTTGTAATGTAAACAATCACCACAGAGTAAGAAAGCGGAAAAAAGTAAACTCTAAGTAAAAACTGGTACAACAGTAAGTGTGGAAAGTAGGTGAGCCAGAATACAAACCCAAACTGAATGTAAAGTACAAATGAAAAGGGAAAACAGTAACATAAAAGTAAAGCCGCAACGTCGAGCCGTCCTCTGGAAATCCCACCTGAATGGTGGGTACAGAAATCCTACACTGCTCCTCAGGTCTAGCCGACCGCTCCGAGTACGTCCCGCCTAGTGGTCCACCTCCAGGTACCGTCCTGCTTCGCAAGCCTCCACCACGATCAGCGCTGTCCGTCGTCTGCAACCAACACAACGTAG
Source organism: Viscum album (assembly GCA_963277665.1). Classification (NCBI taxonomy): domain Eukaryota; kingdom Viridiplantae; phylum Streptophyta; class Magnoliopsida; order Santalales; family Viscaceae; genus Viscum; species Viscum album. Next base: position 659,889,034 of record OY728134.1, on the reverse strand, counting down.
TGCGGGCATATCCCGTGCAGGGGTGAGTATAAGCTACTCAGTAGGGACCTAGAGACCCCCGATGGTCTCCCATAATCCAAAAAGGATAAACCACAAAGGAAAGATACAATCACGAAGTAACATCCGACACGACTTAGGTATATTCCCATACATATACCTAAGTCATCAATTCTAGATCGTCTCCAACATCCGAGTTCAAGTACAACCCAGTCCACACAGGAAAGAAAAACGTAAACCCACACAGGATAGCACAACACAATCCATAAAGGAGAGCATACGTAAATTCACACAGGATAGCACAACACAATCCACAGAGGAAAGAAAACGTAAATCCACACAGGATAGCACAACACAATCCACGAAGGAAAGTAGAACATGATTTAGCTCACACTGGAATACTTCATCAAATGACGATAGAGATGATCACTGATCCATCTAAGTCGTCGGACCCACAAAGGATCGATAGGGACTAACCCCCACAATGACCCACAAAGGATCTGACCCACAATGGATCGATAGGTAACTAACCACCGCAAAGACCCACACAGGATCGGGCCCACATAGGACCTGTAGGCGCTGGCCCACACAGGACCGCTGAGCGCTGACCCACACAGGATCGGACCCACAGAGGATCGGTAGCACTGACCCACAAAGGATCGATGAGTTCTGTAGTCGTCGTCGTTGAATCAACTGAGGATCTCTGCATAGTCGTCATCGTCACAGTAGCAGTCGCCGCCATCTCTAGGGTTCCCGCACATAGCAAGCTCGTTCCAGAGGGTCCGTTCCACGAGCCGAAGGGCTGATACATGAACTGACACATAGTCCAGAGTTGATGTATCCAAAAGTTCCGTATCGTCAACAGTAACTCAACATCGCAGACGACGCGTCAATCGGACGCCCGTTCTGAGAGTTATTGGCTTTTTCGTCCCAGGGGCCTGGTTGGTTTTTAAGGCAAAACCAACCCGACTATACTCCACCTGTGTCCAAATCTCGGGCGAAGTATGCCAAAAGATCCGTCTCACTTGGAGGAAAACAACAAAGTCGACGGCATTTCAATCGGACGTCCGAAGCTCACGATATTAGTGTTTCCGCTCTGAGGGCCCGGTTGGTTTCGTGTATGAATCAACCCGGCCGAACCCAAAGTATTCCAAAACCTTGAGTGCGATATACTAAAACGACCGTCTCGATCCAAGGATCGCATCACCTCTGAAGGCGCGTCGTTCGGAGGCACATAGCTCAAGTTATGAATGAATGACCGAAAAGGTCCGGAAACGGGGGGTCTGGGCCTAGACCGACCCGGCCCAACCCCCCCATGGTCGGCCAGAACAGGGTCGACCCGACCCAGGTCCGGGTCCGACCTAGTTTGGCGCGACCCGGCCCGGCCTGGGTGCGACCCGGCTCGGCGGGTCGGCCCGGCTCGGCTCGGCCGAGCGGAGGAACTGCGGGGCGCTGGCCCCCGCGGGATGAAGCGTCGCGGCCCCGCGTGGGGCCGCGCTGGATCAGCGGACGCGACAAAGCTACGTCCCGTGTGTGCCGGACCCACGCGGCCGCGAGTCCGCTGGCCGCCGCCGCCGCGGGTTCAGCAGCGGCGGCCCTGTCTGGTGGCACGGCAGGACGCCGCCGCCTCCGGTCGTCAGCGCCGCCGCGCCGGCGACCCGCGCCGCCGGTGGGTTCCGCGGGCCACCAGAGTTGCTCCGGTGGTCCGAATCCACTTCCGTCTGCACCGAAGTTCCTCCTGGGTCCCATTCTTCACTATCAGGCCCTCAAAACGCTATTGCGGCCCCGTTTTTCATCAGCCGCCCATCCGTGCATCAACGGAAAACTGTGGAGGGTGGTCGGGCCGTGCTTTTTTGGCTCGCACCCTCCGCGTTATGTGATAACAATCGGGAATAAATATTCAACAAATGAATAACAAGCAAGGCACAATTATAATAGAATTAAAAAATAACTTTGATCTGGGTTCTTTGTTTTAAAAGAAACAATCATGGGAATCAAATATTGTTCTCTAATAAAAATCACTACCTCGATGTAGTCGTCGAGCGTGCGTTCTTCGCGGAATTAATCGTCGTGGAGGGTGGTGATCTTTGCATCGCAAAAGGGCGTCGCGTCGTCTCGGAAGGGCATCGTGTCATTGCGGAAAACGGTGTTGAGTCGACGAACTCCGAGGTCCAAGAACATGTAGATTTAATTATATTAATTAAATCCATGATGTTGTTATAACCCAAAAAGAGATTTAAAAGAAGAAACCTGAAATCTCCTACCTCAAGCAGTTGGTGATCAGAGATCGTTGCGGGGATGAACGTCTCGGAAGAAGCGTCGTCGATCTCCGAGGGTGACGGCGTTCATCGCGTTATTCGCGTACTTCACGTTCTTCGCGAAGGAGGATGAAGGCACAAAATTTCTGTCAAAAGGCCTCTCAACGAGCAATCCTCAAGAAGTCGTGCGTTGGTCTTATTTTATTATTATGCCAATGGATTGTAAACAGGTTAAGAAACAATTAAATTAATTCATAGAATTAATTTCTCAAAGTTAACCGCCCAATTAATTGGTGCGTTAAGAATTTAAGAAAACGCGTCAGTTGACTTTCATAATGATTTGTTTTCACGGGTGCGTTACTTAGCGGAAAAGAAATGATGGGGCTCGTGCGGGCCCCACCTCACAAATATCATACCATGAGGGTAGGATATTTTGGGTTCTACCTTATCCGCTTCAACATAGCTTAAGTAGCTTAAAGTGGCTTTTAAGTGACATTAAGTTAAATAAAATAAATTTTGTCGTACCAATTATTTTATTTCTTAACTTTAAGCCCAAAAATTAAAAACCACACCCGAGAAAACGCAACTCCGGAAGAGGCGTTTCTAAGAAAATATCGGCGCTGCAATTCCATCGGTTCCCTCGGAATTCTATTCTGAGCACCGGTTTAAAAGTTAGAAAAACTCGATCGTCTATTCACTGAACGTACCCGAGCCAAACTTCGGAAAATGATTCCGGGCAAACTGGGACTCGGAATCAGGTGCCGTCAGAAACAGCGTTCTTGTAAAATTGCAAGGAAAATTAAGAAAAAAAATTCATTGAAATTTACTGGTATTTACATTAAGATATTTCTATTCATGGCTATATTATCTCTAAGGATGGAATATATGTTGATCCTTCAAATACCAAGGCAATACATGGATGGCCAACACCAAAGATTAGAACTGAGGTACACAGTTTTATTGGTTTAGCAGGTTATTATCAATGTTTCTCTTTGAATTTTTCCCGATTGGCTAACCCATTAACCAAGCTCCAGCGTAAAGTGGATAAATTTGATAATAAATAAGAGTGTGAAGAATGTTTTTAGTAAATGAAGAGAATATTAGTCAATGCATTTATATTGACTCTACCATCGTAGAATGATGGGTTTGTTATTTATAGTGATGCTTCATAGAATGTACTTGGTTGCGTCCTTATGCAGAATGATTGGGTTATTAGATATGTATCACAACAACTAAAAACTAAAGCTACATTAAACATGTTTCAAATGGAAAAATATCCTTTTATTATAGATTTTATTAACTCTAGAATTGAAGTTATTGTGTAGGAAATTCCTCTATTTTGTTTCTGGTGTTAGTGAAGTCATCTCTATCAGAAAAAATTATGCAAGCATAGAAGGATGATATTCAGTTACAAAAAAAGGTTAAGATGGTTATGAAGGGTATGCTTCTTGAATTTCACATTGATAATTATTTTTTTTTGAGGTTTGGGAAGAGATTATGTGTTCCCTATGAATAAAATTGAAGAAACAGTTATTAGGTGAAGTTCATAGTTCTCCATTTTCTATTCTTCCTGGAAGTACTAAGATGAATAGAGATCATCAATAGTATTAATGGTGGGATGTAATAAAAAGAGACATTGTTGAATTTGTTATGAAGTGTTTGACTTTTTAAAAGGTTAAAGCAGAGGGATAGTTACTAAAAGGGATGTTTCAGCCATTACCTATGATAGAGTTGAAATGGGAAAATATAACCATGGACTTCATTGTGGGATTAATGAAGACATGTTGATGTAACAATGTAATATGTTTTTTTATTGATCGATTAATTTAATATACTCATTTCCTTCATATTTGAGATACTTTGTCTATACATCAAATTTCTCAGTTGTATGTTTAAGAGATAGTTAGGTTGCCTGGAGTTCCCATCTCCATTGTATCTTATCATAATCCCAGGTTGACTTCTACATTTTCGAAGGGCCTTCAGAAGTCATTGGGTATGGAATTAAATATTACAAAAGCTTTTCATCCTCAATCAGATGGGTAGTCAGAACGAACAATTGAGACATTGGATGAATTCCAACATTCTTGTTCGATGGATTACTTGGGATGTTGGGACCAACATCTTTCTTTGGTTGTAGTTCATTATAATAATATTTTTCATTCATGTATACATATGGATCGATATTGTGGAATTATATAATAAACATTGTCAAACTCTAGATTTTGGTATGAAGTTGGTGAAAGGATGTTTAGGGGACCATAATAGGTCGAAGAGATGGTAGAAAATGTTCACTTGATTCAGAAGAACATGAGAACAACTCCAAGCTGGAAGAACTGTTATACGGATAACGAGAGGATTGATCTTTCATTTCAGGTAGGTGATCATGCCTTTCTCAATGTTTCTCCATGTTAAAGTGTGGTGTGTTTTTGCAAGAAGGAAAATATGAGTCTGAGTTTTATTAGAACCTTTGAAATCTTAGAAAAAGATGTATTCGTTTCCTACAGAGTGGCTTTACTTCCTTGGTTATCCTAGTTACACTTTTTTTTTCATTTTCAATGTTTATAATGTATTTTCCAGATCCATATCATGTTTTGAGAACATAGGTAGTTTAGTTGGAAGAGAATCTCTCTTGTGAGGAACAACCAGTCCGAATTTTTGACTAAGGAGAGAAAGTGTTGCAGAATAAGGAAATTCATTAGGTAATGATTTTTTGGAAAATCCATATGGTTAAAGAGACATAATGGGATTCTGAAAATTCTATGAGGGATAAATACCCCCATTTATTTGATAAGTGAATAAAATTCAGAGGACACAATTTCCAAAAGGGGGGAAGGATGTTACATCCCATGTAAATAAAGAATATGAATTTTTCATATTTATTAATATTTTTTAATTATATATTAATTTTACATTAAATGGGATGCTATGTATGGTAGCGTACTCAACACACAAAAACAGATTCCTCTGAAATCTTTGGTTTCACACAATATTGAGTTATACCGAAAAATAATATAATAATAGGATTATTTTTAATGGTAGTTAACGACTACCCATTTTAATGGCGAGAATAAATAGAAATAACTACAATATGATTATACATTTTTATTAAATGTGTTTACATATATCTGATATATTTTGGAGTCTTAAAATAAGAACGAATCCAATTTAAGAATAAATACTCTAATATTCTTTAGGGGTCGATTTACATCCTTTTGATGGGGAACTTTTTTTAAATCTTGTTTTTGTAAAATTTATATGTTCTATGAGAAAAAATAATAGTTTTAATTAGAATCAAGACATCCAAATTTACATTGGATGAAATATTTGTATTTTTCTGATAGTGTTCATTTTTTAATTAATAGTTGTAAATACTATATTTTAATTCATAACATCATTTTAGAATAATTTATTTATATAGTTTGATAGTTATTTTAATTGGATTTATAGTGTATTTGGATTATGTGTTTTCCAATTAATCCAATGTTGCTCATTGGAAGTAATTTCACATTGAAATTGGACTGAAACAACTACCAATCGTTTGATAGTTATTATTTATTTAAAACATGCTTTCTGTTTTTACTATGAGAATTAATTTTAAATTTTCTTATTCCACTTCTATATTTTGAATTTGGAACGATGTATTCCATATTTTTAATAAGGAGGTACATATTTGTAAATAAATAACTTTTATTTTTAGACATTATGAAAATTTACTTCATTAAATATTTTATTTATCATGGTAAAAGGGAAAATCTGGTAAATAAGGGAAAACAAATATTATAATAATAATATTAAATTACCCAAACATGTCTCCTAATCCAATTGGATGATACCTTTCTCACAATAGGAATTGTAGGGTTGATTTTGGGACTCCATGTAGCCACTTAGGGGTGATAATGACACTTTATATTAAATAAATTAATGTAAGGAAACAAATGACACTAACACATATTTTTTAGTAATTCTATTTTTACATGGGGATTTACATGTTATATATTCAACAATAAATATTAATTTGAAGGAAAAAACGATTTCATACATCACAGTATTTTATTTATAATTTTTAGAAGTCATATAAATAATATTATTTATGCCATAATGATGGTGAAGTGATTACCTTAATAATGAACGATTTAAATAAATGAGATTATAAAATTTAAAAAAAAAATATCCAAAACTAGTCCAATTATTATTGGATGATTTAATTTAGAATAATATTTATATTAAATTCCAATTTAATGTGTTTTGTAACATTTTCAACTGACAATCATTTTATAATAAAATAATACATTCAATCATTCCAAAAGAGCCCTTCCCCCACCTTATACAAGGCCATCACCTCTAACCCATTACTATAACCTCTCATACCCATTGGAATGTCCAAATTCTATCAAATTAAGATTCATAAATCAAAATATTTCTCTTTGTATCCTTCTCCGAGGTATAAGGAAATTCATGTGAACCTTTTGGTTCAAACAGAAGGGGTATACCAAATTTAATGGTAACATCTTCTCTTAAGTTTTTATCTTTTATTCTACTTCTCCAACCCCCTAGTCAATATTTATTACAATATTTCATAACAAAAACAGTATAATAAATATATTAGGTTGTTTTTATTAGATGTATTCCATCTAAACATCTTCACACCTCCATCTAATGGATACAAACATATTGTTTCTGTGGATGATGAACTACTGCCTCACGAAATAGTGGTTGTCCAAATATATCCAATTTCCTCTCATGGTGGCAATTATGATGGAAATATATTTATATGTGATACATACTATATTTATTTTCTCACTATACTTATGTATTTTTCATTTATAGCATACCGTTATATTTTCCATAATGGGTAAACCTGATAATTTCATTTGAGGAAGTGCGGACTACCGCCCCCTAAAAGTGATATGACTCATTCATGAAAAACGTGGAACATATAAAGGATGAAGATACTGAAATTATATATGATATTATAAAAGAATAATAATATTATTATGTATCATTAAGTTTCCATTCCATTAAATATGAAATAGAAATGAATGTAGCATTCATGCGTACATATGTCTTACTGTCTCCATGAATGGTGCATTTAATTTATTACATCCATATGTTTTGAAATATTATATACACATATATATATGATATATTTTATATATATGATGTCTAAATCATGTATATTATTCTTGGGATAAAATAATTTTGACCACATGATCAAATTGTTATTATAAGAAGTTCATTTTTGACATTGGTATCAAATACCGAAAAAACATCCCTTAATAAATTAAATGATTACATAATGTTTATAAAATTGTAATAAGTGATATAAAATAAATAATAAACTTGAAAAATTTTCATACGCATTTAGAAATTAACATTAGTTTATTATTCAAGAGATTAATGAAAAAAAGAGTCATATCGGACATGAGGTAAAGGACTTCATCTCCATCTTCATTCATTGAGGCATATTTTGATTTATACCCGACATTCTTTTATATGGTGTTTAAACACCTTTGACATTTCATTTCATTCAAATGGGAAATTTTTCAAAGAATCATTTTACTCAATGAATAAAAGAATGTTTTTAATGCTCGCAATGACAATGACCTTTACCCGGTAGTGAGCATTATTTGATATTTGGCTTCCTTAAAAAGTTGTAATGTTTTTTAAAAGGAAAATAAATACCATATTCTGTTTTTATATATTTTGGTATTGAAAATGTTTTTGATAATTTTTTTATTAGGTCAATATATTTTAATGATATATTGTGATTGCAATGTAGAAATGTTATCTTTACATTATGTTGGTTTTATGTGTTGTGAATATGTTATGGTTCTTCTGCGTTGTTTATGTATATGGGTGGTTCCATGATAAATTGAGGGCAGGTGAGCCCGAGATAGATCTACAATGCATTGGATAATGTGTCATAGGTAAATTTTAATATTTCTCTTAAGAGACATATAGAATATACTATGATGGGTATTCCAAATGTAACTACCTATGTAGATGTGAAGGCTACAAGGTAAGTATGTTATGTATGCCACAAGTTACCGTTATAATTTATGACTTCCATGTGTTATTCATAAATCATATGATATTGTGTGGAATGTTAAATATTTAAAAGTATGATTTCATTAAATTTTATGTATTAATGGACTAATGTTTTATTTCCAATTTTTATAACTATAACTGATCTTTTTATGATAATCCAATTTTTTTCAATTTTTTTTACAGGACATAATGTTAAATTGGATAAATGTTGGTATCATGGAAAAGTCATTATGTCTAAAACATGGAAGTAGACAGGGATCTTTTTTTCAAGAGTTTTAATTTTATGTAAAAATGTATATTGTGTAGAAGTGTCTACATGTAATATTGAAGTTGTTAGGTATATGTTTTAACCTAATTCTCTAAATCCTGAAACATTAAAAGTTCCCCGATGGGAATTATAAATTTAATCCAAGATTATGTAATGTTTAATGTTGGGTTGTTATACTTACCCTCTGGTTTTCCAATCTTCCCCAAAATCACATGTCCAAATATATCTCTCTATAATAAATAATCATGCCCTATAATAAAAGGGAAACTATAATTTATCATTTAACCAGTGCATAACAACACCTCATCATCAATATCCACTTATCCAAATACTGACTGAGTAGTTTCTCAGAGCCACCATATCCCATACGATGTGTATTATATCGCATTCCATATCACACAATACATAACATAGTTATAAAAATCCTTAAGATAATATATCTAGAGATACATGTGTATAAAATTATCAAAATATATTACATCCCTATATACTCATATATAGGAAATGTAACCACACTTTGTACTAGTATATAATTTATCTAGGAGAATAGGGTGGGTAAAGAGGTGGTTGTCAGTTATTTATTTCTTGTTATCTTAGATATTTTGGAAAACACCAACTCACGATCCAATATGTGTCAATCAAACTACTAACATCAGTGTGGTAACATATGTGATCACATAAAATAATTAATATATAGATCTCGTAACATAACTAATGGAAATGATATATACATAACATCAACTTCAACTATCACCTTTGGAATACGGGACATCCAATTATAAGGATTCGATATCCTATAAGCTCACACAAAAAGAAGGGCCTTTAAATTAATACTTGTTTATAAAAATCTCACATCTTCATTGATTATAAACTATATTATTTAACCTATAGTGAAAATCTATCCTTTTCCATGGCTACACAAGAACTGTAGTAATTTTTTAATACCATCTTTCCCCAACCCAGTTAGATAAACAACTATTATTCACTATCATTCCATAATTATTTGTATTCTATGAATTATCCTAAGATACCATAAAATATGCATAAAATAAGAACAAATAGTGTGATAATGTAATGGGGAATGGAATGAAAAATTATGTGACATATACATTGACCATGTTAATTAGATAAATTAATAAAGAAGCATCCCAAAATTTCAGATAACAACCAATAAGAAGACCTAACTTTAACCTGATTCATTATTCCAAGATCCATTCTCTACACCAATATGCACATCACAATCTATACTACAATCACATTCCCAAAATTCATCAATAAACATAGGTGTCCCCACCTATTTCCCACCAAACCATTAACCATCAATGGATCAAATCATGTCATTTAATAAGTCTTATCATCTATAGAAATCACAAAAGGAAACATGGAAACAAAAAAAAATTCAACAAGGAAACTAATCCCTAGATCCAAAGCATCAACCTTTATAAGAAAAAATGACCACATGACCATAAACAACTATCTTATTAAATAAATAATTGTTTACCTTATTGAATTTAAAAAATCATTTTTCAAAAGTAACAAAAATACAAAAAATATTATGTCAACCATCAAAAACTATGAATTATTTAAACATTATTGAAGAATAATTTCCAGTTTTATTTATTTCATGGACAAAAATAAATATTAAACATGACTCATTATTACTTATCCTATAATAATTACTAGTCTTACATTATATATAAAATTCTAATAAAAAATAAAAATGATAAGAATTGATATAAACAATATATATCACATTATCAGGACAATCATGAGGACAAATATTAACACATCACAAACACATGAAATCTCTAAAATCAATGACCAATTATTTCATTAATTTTATTTTCATTTTAAAAGGATGATTACCCCACTACCTAAGGATAAAAAAATTGATAAAATTAAAATTTAATAAAAAGGAGAATAATGTAATCTCTTTCCTTAAAGGTTTTGACATTATTCAAATTAGAATTGTTCAATAACTATAAAACTCTTATCACCTTTCCCCTATGGAGTAGATGGTCCATATTAGAATAACACCATGATAATTCGTCCAAGCATAAAATTAACATCTTATGAATAATGTATAATAATATTAATAATATTTTCATTATTTTACATTCAAATTTTTTGAATTAATCCCAAAAAATTTATCATTTTGAGTATAGTTGTAATTTTTGGAATTTCATGGAAAAGTTGTCAGAATTGATTAAATTATTTATTTCAATAACTTTCTATAAATGGTGTATTTAGTGAAAAAAGTCAATATTGATCTGAATGGTGTATTTATTTTTTTGTAGGATTATATTTTTCATCAAACTCAACTTCTTCTGTGGGACTAAGTTCTAATTTGAACTCATTGTGGGTAAATATTTCAATAAATATAGAAAATATTTTTTACATAAAGGAATGCAACACTCCTCATTTAATTATGTATATCTTAGGCTAATAGAAACCAAATTTGTTTATTATAGTTTTGAATAAAAAATTACATGAATACACATTTGGAAAATAAATTTCATGTATAAATTCTGTAATTATAAAAGACTTTATACATGGAAAATTGGATTGATATTAATTATCTCTTCATGAAGAAAAATATATATAGTTTGTAAATTACAGATACTATTTTTTGAATTGTTTCCAATGGATTGAAATTTATGGGATCTATAGCCAACAGATTTCTAAAGAACACTAAAGAAATATCCTTGGCAATTTTTAGCCATCTATAAGTAATAATAAATGAAAACTTCATGAGGACCATTTCTTGAGAAGAAATTTTTCCTTCATCTTTTTATCTTATAATATATTCTAAATGAATTCATCTTGACTCTTATTAGTGGATACCATGTGAATCGAGGAGAAAACATTTTCATGATTTGGAATGGGGATGTTTTTATATTGTAAGGATTTAGTTCCTGAATATACAAGAACAAAATCCTTATCCCTCTTTTGATTGGAATATTTTTAAATTTTAAATGGTGTTTTTTATCAAGTATGAATGTTTTTAGTTTAATATTTCTTTTATTTTTATTTCATAGGTTGTTGATAATTTTCTCTATATACTTGGTTTTCATATACATATGATTGTATAGACCAGGTCTTGGTGTCGAAGTACTCGAGGATCGTCAATATGTGTGGGTGGGGTGGAGGAATATTTTTATGATTTTTGGATAAACATGACCTAAATATGAAATACCTGCATCAATTAACATAATTATCTAAATGTCCCTCACATGTATGATGAAGGGTAGAAAAACATAGATTTTGGAATGTTATATTCTATCCACTACGATTTGATCATTAGAGTGATGGGAAGTGACTGTTTAATATCACATTAACTAGATTAGTGGTAGGGGATTGGATTATTTGGAATAAGGGAAGAATTAAATATGGAAGACTAATCCTGTCCTGACGACCCTTCTCATGTCATAATTATTATTAATTTTTTTAATCAATCTATTTAAAATAAATTTTTTAATATCATTTTTTTAAAATAAATAATAACTTCAAAAATTTTTATTTTAGCTCTAATTTATGGTGATAAATTTTATTTTTGATTTATTTTATATAGAGACACCATATGTTAATCAATATAATGCATTTTGACATACTGAATATTTTTTCCCACACCCAAATATAGTAACATGTCCAAACATGTAATCATCCCTAGGGAGGTGGTTCCATCAATCTAATTTTAAAATTTCATAATGAGAACCATTCAAAGTGATAATTTTCCCCCATATCCTAAAATTTAATAATAATTGGTGAATAGACTTAGAAACGTTAATTTCCAATCATAATTTGATGAAATTTCTATTTATGGTTGATTGATTCCTTAATTACATTGATTGGGAGGAAAATACCCAAAAACATGTTAATGAGTTTATATATGTCTTCTCTACTTTTATACCTAGAGTTATAGCTAGAGAGAAGGTAATGTGGATTACATTCCCCTAATCACTAGACGGATTGGAAAAAGAATAGTTTTATAGTATGCCACCTGGTGATGTGAGTGACTGCGATGAATCATTGAGGTTTTTCATGAATTAATTCTTCCTAACCTATAGAATCAGGTCTTTCAAAACATAGCTTTATTATATCATACAATCATATGAAGAGACACTATTGGAGTACTATAAGATACCTAAGAATCTATGTTCTAGATGACCACATTAAGAAATTGAGTTGAATTAGTTTCTTATTTTTTTTACCAATGATTACTAAAAAATGAGTGAAAACATATTATAAAATCATTTATAGGATCTCTTATTGAGAATTATCTAGAAGAAGCAAAGGTATTGATTAATAATATCTATCAAAACTAAAAACAGTTTTGTAAATGTATTACTCGAAAAAGAAGTATTGATTGGGTAGGAAAGGACCATCCATAACACTTATTGGAAACTAATATTTTAGATATAACATGGTTTGTGAGATAAATTTCCTTAAAACATGTGGATGAACAATTATCACCGACTATGGTGTGTGGTTTATGCTTATCCACTAATCATTTAAGGAAACATTATATTAAGGTAAAAGGAATTGATATTTGTTTTGTAAAATTACATCAAAGGGAATTCAATAAAAATATATGATGTACATATCCTAACTATGTCTAATATAGACATAGAAATAAGAAGAATTAATCTATTACCCCTTATCAGAATTAGTTGAAAACCCATCCTCCATTACCTTGGCATTTCCAAAATCCACCACCATTTAAAAAAAATTGTTATTATAACCCAATTCATAAAAATAACCAAATAATATTATTTTAAATTATTATGATCATTCATCAATAAGTGCACCAACATCTAAGAATCTAAAAATATACTCTGAGGTTGAAGGGTTGAATACATTTTTAAAATATTTATCCATTGGTTTTGGAAATTTCATGGAATTTTGGACAAAACAATTCCTTGGAAAATCTTATTCTACAAAATCCAAAATTCCAATTAAAATTCTAGAATTATAACAACAGACGGTTTATTATAACTCTCATAAACTACCTCCCTTGATCCAAAAATAATATCAATAGTGTTGAAGGAGAATGATGTTGGTAATTCATAAAATTCTTTTAAACTGCTCTGATAAAAATAAATGATAGTTGAATATGAGAAGAATTGGATAAAGGGGAAGTGATAATAAATGCCATTTAAAAGACAATATAGAGACAATGGAGACATAACCCCACTATTTCGATCATGTTTAATAAAGTCAAATAAAATTTGGGAAGAATCATATCAATGATAAATTCTAGAAAATTTCAAAAAAGTGGAAATTGATTTCTCCCGAATCATAGAACTTAAAAAACCCAAGGTATAATTATATTTAAAGGATAATTTTACCAGTAACAGTATACATTAACAAAATGAGATGATTACCTTGGGAAGAGGTTTGTTTTCCCTTTTAACACAACTATTTCCTACTAAATTTAAAGATCTATGATATATTTTCATTACATTAATTATTGTATATTTAAATTTCTATAATTAAATACATGATTTGAGTGATTCAATTAATGTGTTTCATAACTCAGAATACAATTATTTATACATGGGAGAATTTGCGCCTATAAGAGAGGCAAACCACCTTTTAATCAGATCCATATTTTCCCCTGTGCGACATTTTGAAGATTCCACTATGAAAGTCAAATAAAAAAATACTATCATATGAATTCTTTGAGATGAGATGAGAAGATATAGGATCTCATCACAGTAACTAATAATGTTTTTGTTACATTTCATAATGATTTCCAAAACCATCATTAATTTCCATGAAGGAACACTCACCATGGATTTTGGAGATAGAACTGTCCTCTTAGACATTTTTGACTCCATGAGACACACAACACTTGATCACTCACTCTTTTCACTCTCCCATTAAGTAAATACTAATCTAATTTATGAAATAGGAATTTTCTAGGAATTATTATAAATGTTTCATAATTCTCTAATAGAAAATATCACCGACCAAGTCAGTGACAGAAAAACTATAAATTCTGAATACATGTGGTATGAATATGTAAAATCTGGTTACTTTTATGTTTTATTAAATGATAAATAATCTAATATGATTCCATGTACACAATATATTAAGGATTTGGATATGGGGAACCTCAATGTTGTTTAATCACATAAATTTCCCCAAAAACTATAATTAAACCACTTCCCATGTATTTAAAATATGTGGACATCATTGAAGGTGAGAAATTACATTGTAAAATTATTAATAAACAATCTTGGAACTAGGAAGAAACATTTATTTAGCTTATGAGATATAATTTCAAAGAACTATTGTGGATATTATGTGATATTCATTGAATAAAACAAGATATGTTATAATATATAATTATTATTAAGTGAGATTGAAAACCCATCCAAAACCCAAAAAGCAAGATGAATCCAACCTATATTAATGTTGGGACTAAGGAGATAGAGAATACCTTTGTGGTTTGGAAAAGTTATAACATTTTAGATTCAGATGTTTTTAGCCCTATCAATGTAGCTTTCAATAAAATTTTCCTAAAACATGTGTCCATTGAATAGAATGATTTAATCCCTTTGAAAATTCAGAATAGATATTGATTTTTTTATAGACATTATAATATAAAATCATGTCACATAGAAATATAATTTCCCCACAAAATTAATTGACCAAATGTTATAAATATTTTCCTAAAAAACTCTTTAATATTTTAAGGATTTCGATCTTATTTTTAGGTACACATTTCCCTAGAGGATTAGGCCAAATGACCTTTACATTTACTTTTGGAATGTTTTATTACAAAAGGATTCCATTTGGATTATGTAATTCATCACATTAAATTAATAGATGTATGGTAAATATATTATTCTATAAAATTTAATATTTATTAGTTGTATTCTAGGATGATTTCATAGTTGTTTGATATCAGTTTTACCATTATCTGAATAATCTGGATTCTTTTTTAACATTTACAATGTCAATAGTCTTGTTTTAAATTTTTTGATGTTTTATTTCATTATTTAGGGTCGAAGTTTTCATTGGGAATGTCATTTACAAAATAAAATTAAAACGGATAAATAAAAAATGATGGTGATAAATTATTTATCTTTTCCTTACTTCTGTGAATGATATTAGATCATTTTAGGACATGAATGATTCTATAAGAGTCTTATAAAATATTTCAACAACATGTTTCTTAATATCAATAAATTGATTTTGAATAATGCTAATTTGTATTTCAATAGTGAGTGTATAAATTTCATTAATGAGTTAAAGAAGAGGTTAATTACGAAACTAGTGGTACTACCCCCAAATTGGGATGAACCGTTCAAGATTCTTTTCAATTCATCCATACATTATGTTAGTGAAGTCCTTTATATATGAATTGAGTGATTTAAATAGGTAATTTCATAATATTTATGAAAATTAGATACAATAAAATCCAATTACAGAACCATAATGAATTATTTTTTGTTAGATTATTTTCTTTGCAAATATTTAGATCATGTCTTCCAGGAAGTAATGTCATTGTATTTTCTAATAATGCTTCCATAATGTACTTTATGAAGAAGGATGAATATAAAACTAGTCTTGCGGGATTTATGTTAATGTTGTGGATGTTAAACATAGAAATTCAAGAAAATATGTGAGCCTAGATCCATGTGTCTAATCATTTTATGAGACATCCAAAAAACCTAAAGTGGGAATTCCAGACCAACAACCACTAAATGATCATATTATATCAGAGAATATATACATTATTGAAGGCTATATTACATGTTATATTGAAATTTTAAATTATCCTGTAACATCTCCAATACAATTTCATTTAAAATGGCACCAAATTCAAAAAACAAAAACAAAATCCATATATTACATTTTTTAATATAAATTTATCTAGAAAAGTTTTAATGATCACGTGATCAGATAATGTTTTCCTAAAAGTGGAATTAAATATGTTTCTGATTTTTAAGACACATTATCTTATAGATGAAGCATTGGTCTATAATTTATAGTATGTATGGTTTTAGAGTATTAATTTTATTGGATTATTCTACTTATAAATTCTAATGAATTTTGGCAAAGGTTCCAAAAATATCAGTTTTTTGGAAATATTTCAAATAAAACAATAATTCACCAAACAAAAAATATTTTTAGTGAGATTTTTGAAGATTGTGGGATAGATTTAATGATAATATTCTATATATCATTTGGAAATTATTATAGCTATCTTATAGTTTATATAATTTCAAATTGGGTTCCAGTAAAAACCACCAGGACTTATGATGCCAATGTTGTGTTTAATTTTTTTTCTAGAAAACCATATATTATATAAATGGAGTGAAAAAATACATCATCAATGATCAAGGGATTCACTTTTTCAATATTATAATGGATTCTTCTGAGAGAAATTATTTGGCGCATCCTAAAACAAAAAATATTTATCATCCATAAACCAATAGACAATATGAAGAGTGCACCAATGAAATCAATGGATTTTTTGGAAAAGGATGTTAAAACTAATAAGGAGAATTAGATTCATGAGTTTGATGACAAAATATTGTATTATAGGACAAACTATGAACACCAAAAGGAATGATCCCATATAAGGTAATTTATGGTATAATATTTCTATTTCTAATAGAATTTGAATATAAGTTATATTAGGATATGAGAGAGATTACCATAGATTTTAAAAATATATAAAAGATATAATATTACAACTACAATATGTGGATGAAAAAACAAGGGAATATTTTTAAATATAATAGATTTACAGGTTTTGAATTAGTGTGGCTACTGATGAGCTTGTCCAACCAAAAGAATCCCATCATAGTGACATGGTATTTTTATTCAAATCATAGACTCATACTGATACAATCTAAACATCATTCTAGATAGAAATATACAAGTATAGTTACTCATTTATATTCTTTCTATGATGTCCACATTATGAGGGAGGGAAAGTAGGTGTTATTCACTGTTAATGGTCATAGGCTAAATAAATTACATGGGATCATTTCATCACATCTATTGTAGGGTATTATACTTGTCCAACGTAATTATTAATAAAATCCACCAGGTTATATCCCTCGTTAACACTTTTGTGCTTTATTTTATTCAATTGAAAATCCCAATACATGTAAAATGTACTTGAATTAATTAAAAAAACTATGTAATTTAAGTATGGAGACTGAGACTATAATATTTATGTTCTTAAATTTTGTTTTTCAAATTTAAAATAGTTGTGTATTTATTTTACAAATTTTATTGGTTTTTGAAACATGTGAGCTCCATTTTTGTGTTTTTTACCAAATTATGCATATTTTTTAAGTTATTTGTTATTATAATCTTTTTAGTTCAATTTATTATATTTCCCATTTTTAAAAGCCATTTCAATTAGTGAAAAAATATGTCCCTCAAAACTGAATATAAATTAATGCCAAAATTGGCACTAATTCATGTTAAAAAATTGATAATATCATGAAAAGACCTATAATTTTTTAATCTCATTCCATATGTCAATGTATTTATTGCTAAAATCCTATTCCCATGTGGATTCTAATCAGTTTTCGTGGATTATTTATATTCACTTATTTATTTAGTGAACCAATCAATGCTTTATTTAACAACAATATGATTTATTTCTGTTAAAAATGGGGGTTTGAAATATTAGTGATTTAAATGATTCTATAATTTATTTTTTTAGAAGACCCATTTTCAAGAAAATAATATTTATTATGGAAAACCTTGTATTTTTAATCCTTTTATCCCTTAGTACCCCTGAGTATCTTAGAATGTTAGCCACATTGTAGGACAAATTTCCAAATCCAACCAACCTTGATATTTCATGATCTATTAGAACATAAGTAATGTGGAAATATATCATATGGTGTCATAAATTATTTGTTTCTATATTTTATGGAATATTAAATGTTTAATATATTTTTTTTCTACTAAAATAATCATTTATTATGTTTTGGTATATGTAGATATTTTTAATGAGTAGAATTCAGAAAAAATAGTTTTATTTACATTGTTGAAAAAATTAATAAAATATTAAAATATTGAAAATAAAAAGATATATTTTGTCTAATTAAATTGGATATGAAGTATTTCCTATTTCTATAAATTCAAACCACCCTAATTTAATTTAAAAATCAAAATTTTTAGACTTTAAAAATATCATCAAAAAGTCAATTTTCTTGATGGGATTTGAGTGGATATAATTCTTCTCATTGAAATGTTTAATGGTCAGAACCATAAATAATGTTTTCATAATTAATGGAGATGTTGTTTTAGTGTGTGGAGGGAGGAGGAGACAATACTTGAGTGAAATCAAGAATCATCAATTTTTTCTTGAAAAACTACAAAAAACGATTTATTTTGCCTCATAATTGGGAACTCTAAAATATACCAACCAGAAGCCAATAAACTACCACAAAATTGTATCATGATAAACAAAGGTTCTTAACTCACATATAGTTGGGATATAGTAATTTATGAATCCTATGTTTACTGTTTCATGGGGTTTTATGTTAAAAAATTCATTCAAAATCTATATTTGGGTGATGAGGGTAGTCATTCATGTGAGGTAAGTTTTTAGTGTGCATGGGAGGAAAAATGAGGTGAAATTTTATTGAATTATAAAAATGGAGTACTTGAATTAATTTTTTTTCTAGATATGGTATGATATATATGGTTTCATGGGGTTAAATTTATGAATCACATTGTTTTATGTTATATATATTATTTTATTTGATTTAAAATCTTACTTATCAAAGATTCTATGTGATATGTGTTGGTGAATTGATAGATCTAATATTTCCACTGTTTTTAATGTTTATTTTATTTATTTAATGCATAAAAATTTATCAATTTGATAAGAATTACATCATATATTATATTTTATAGACGTTTTGGTATGAATTTTCAAAATTTTATAATTCTTAAATTGTAACAATTTCATGTAACATTAATATTTTGAGAATTTATTTTTTATTATTGATCGAAATAGAGAATTTATAATTTCTTAGCTACTTTTAATTATGTTATTTCACTTCTTCAACTAAAACAAGCACTAATTGAAACTCAGTGGGGCTCAAAGTATTAAATCTATGTGGAAAATATTTTTGGATAAAGGAGTGAACACTCTTAATCTAATTATGTATATCTCGGGCTAACATCAACCAAATGATGTAATTATAGTGTAAAGTTTAATCAGAATCAATGTATCATGTTCAACATAAATTTCATGTATAAATATCCTCATTAGGGAAGTATTTTCATGCATCAATGTGTAGGGTGATGAAGGGTCTCATTAGGATGAAAAATAATAGATTATGTAAATCACGTATAAATTATTTAAAATATGTCCAATTGATTTGAAATTTTGTGGTTTGATTGAATAAATAATTATATGAATATCTGTTGGGAATACGGTGCAAACATATGGGGATAATCTATGGATATAAAATTCTATATTCTTTCCTTTCTATTTCGTTATTTATTAATTGGATTCCACTCCTCCCTTATTATTGGATACCCATAATGTAGTTGGGTAACCATAGATGAATCGAGAGCGGGATTCGCCAATGAACGCGCCTCACGCACCGCCCCCTTTTTTCAAATTTCTCGACCGTTCCAGCTGGTCCCTCCTGGCCTCCCCCACCTCTCCCGACGACGTTCGACCCTGGTTCTTCCTCCTTCCCCGATGCCCCCCTAGCGGCCCCGCCTTCTCCAAGCTTGGCCCGCTCCAATGGTGATGGGCCTTCATTTAGGGATGCCCTCTGTGGTTCTTTGCCGCATGTGCCCCCTTTCTTTCTGGTGATCATTGTGTCTCCTGTGAAATCATCGCGTGAGGGAAATAGGGTTCATCTGGATGTCCCAGCCTCTGCATTCGAAGAGGCTAAAGCATTCCTCAAATGGACTTTTATATACCGGTTTTGGGCGTCCACTTCGCCGCTTGCTGCCTTCCAGCGTGGGATCTCATCCTGTGGTCTTCAGCAGCCAGCGCAGGATTCAGTTCTTCATAGGAATTCTTTCTGCATCGTTCTGGCTTCAGAGGCAGACTTTCTTCATGTCTGGTGCAAGGTCCCGCGATCCATGGGCCGTTGGGGCTTCAGCCTGGGCAGATGGTTCCTAGAGGCTCACTGTGGAAAGGACAGTTTTTTGGCTGCGGATTGGCATTGTCTTCTTTGGTTACCACTGCCGTTTCAGAATGAGGGATTCCTGATGTTGATAGGTGACTCAATTGGGATCTTCCTGTGCTCCGATGATAGGACGAGACGAGGGATGTCGTCAGTGGAGGCCCACATCTGTGTTGAGCTTGATCGTGCCCGCCCCCTTCCGGAGAAGATGGACCTTCAGGTGGAGGATTCTTTCAACTGGGTTCAGGATCTGGTGTACCCGGTGTTCCCCAGATATTTCTCGCATGGCTTCCTTTAAGGTCATTCTCTCCATGTTTTCCATCGCCTGCTTCTTAAGGGCCGCGATAGAGCTTTCGGAGGAGAGGAAAGACAGGAAGAGGGTGAGTGCTCTTCCCTCTCGGCTTCTCCCTAGGTGACTCCAATGATGTTCCTGGATCCTTTTCTTGCTTCCCCTCTTGTTCGCTCAACGGCTAACTCAATGGTCTCTCCCGAGGAGTTGGTTTTGGAAACACCAAAGGGGGCTATGGCCCTTGTTTCCTGTATCCCGAGGAGTTTTCCCTCATCCTAGGCCTTACCTTCTCTGTGTGCTCTTGGAAACCCCTTGAAGCTCTCTCTAACAGGTGGTGTGCGGAAGGGCCCGGGCTTTCTCCCTATTCATCCCCTCGTTGCGAGTGCTTCTGGGTCCGTTTCAGAGCATCACCAGTGGGATGTAGTGTTGTTTTCCCTTCCCAAAGGAGTCCCCTCGGAGGGATTCTACCCTACATTCTCGGATCCCCCTCAACAGCTACCTTTCGTGGTTCCCTTCCCTTAGACTGATGAATCCAATGCAGGTGGACAGTCAACCGTGGTGGCCTCTAGGAGGAAACGGTCTTCTTGCAGGGTTGGCAGCCCTGACTCTCCCATGGTGTTGTCGGGTGAGGTACCAGGGGTGTGCACAAGATCAAAGTCCAAGATGCATCAAGGGAGGTCCTACTCCCACTATGAGAAGGCGAAGAGCTCTGGTGCCAGTCCCATGGCTCTCTCTTTACAATGATTCTTTTTCTCATCTGGAATGCTCGGGGTCTTGGAGCCCGGTTCAAGTCAGACTTTCTTCCCTCAGTAATCTCCAGGCACAAAGCAGTGGTGGTAGTAGTCCTTGAGCATAAACAACAACCCAACAGAATTGGGGAGTTCTCTAAAAGGCATCGGATGCATGGAAGCACGCAGGATGAGCTGGTTAATAGCCATATTTGGATCTTTTGGCATAGGATGTGCAATGCGGTCCTAATTCAAGTGGGGGATCAGTTCCTCACTGTTAAGGTAACACTTTTCCCCATTCCTGTTTATGTTTCCTTTGTGTAGAATTAAATGTAGTGGCTTCTCCGAATGAACGGCCGGGTAGAGGCCCCTTCCCAAGCCAATCTAGTCTTGATTTCTTTCGTTTCATGGATGGCTAGGGCCTCTCGGACCTAGGATTTGTGGGGGACAAGTTCATGTGGAGTAATAATCAATGGGGATCATGTCAGTCGTGGGGGCGTCTGGATCACTGCCTGGCTAACATCCATGCTATCTCGGTCTTCTCGACCACTAAGGTGACTCATCAGGTTCGGGGAATCTCAGACCACTCACATCTCCTTGTGTCTCTTGACTCCTCACCTTGGCCTCCAGAGCGGTTCAGATTCAGTCAGTAGTGGGTGGAAAAACATGGATACCATGACCTGGTTGGTGTAGTTTGGGCCACTCCATTGCAAGGAAACAAATGGATCATTTTGCATAGTAAACTAAGGAGGCTTAAACTAGAGCTCCAATCATGGGTGACGGACCTGGCTCCCTCCGAAGAGGTTGTTACTTCTGTTATGCAGGAAGTGGAGAGTCTTGAGCTTGTTCTCTTGGTGGAGTGGTATAAGTGGTCCTATGCGGCTCTTGCAGAGAAGAAGGGAATTTTGGATGATCTACTTCTGAAACAGGAGCGGCGGGCTAGGGAGAGGGCTCGAATCAAATGGCTTAAAGAAGGAGACAAGAACACCACATTTTTCACACGTGCATCAAGGAGAGGGGGAAGCTTGTAAAACCAAACATCCATCTGGAGGACGGTTCCTTCACTGAGGACAGAGACACGACTGGAAGCATGGACAATTCCTTCTTCCACGAGCTTCTGGCTGGTCCTAATGAATGATTAGCTAATATTTATCCGTTGGAACCTTCTAACATTTTTGATGTGATTCCTAACTATGTGTCCAGCCAAACCAATGAAAGTCTTGGGGATGTTCCTGGAAAGTTGAAGATCAAAGAAGCTCTCATGCATTTGAACCTGGAGAGCGCCGCGAGTCCTGATGGTTTTCCTGCTTCATTTTACAGGGCCTCCTGGGTCTCAGTGAAAGAGGACTTGATTGATGCTATACAAGATTTCTTTAGGGGAGGGATCTTACCCATGAATTTCTTGGGCCACCACTATCGTTCTGCTTCCCAAGTCAAAAAACCCTCATCGATCTCACACAACCGTCTGGTGAGTTTGTGTAATGTGCCATAAAAGATCTTGTCTAGAATTATTAACTTGAGGATGGCTATCCATATCCCTTACTGCATTTCCTTGGAACAACATGGGCTCATTAAAGGTCACTCGATCCAGGAGTCCATTTCTCTGGCTCCGGAGATGCTCAGTCATATCAAATTCAAGACCAGAGTGTCTAAGATGGTCATTAAACATGACATGAGCAAGGCCTATGATCGGATGGAATAGATCTTCATTAATAGAGTTCTCTTAGGTATGAGTCTCAACTCTTGGAATATTGATCTCTTCTTCCGTTGCTCCAGCACTTCATGGTTATCTGTGTCCTTTATGGGCAAATCGTACGGGTTCTTCAAGTCTACTCTAGGCCTCAAGCAAGGGGACCCCATCTCACCATCTCTGTTCATTCTCATTCAGGACGTCCTAAGTCGCCTCATCCAGAGGAGCGTCATCAAAGGAGGTATCCTTCCATATCGGTGTCGTCTGAAGGCCCCGATAATCTCTCATCTTATGTTCATGGATGATACTATCTTATTTATATACGCTAAAAGTATGTCCATTCGTATCATTAACAGAGTTCTTGATGTTTATTGTCGATGGATTGGTCAGTTGATCAACAAGGGTAAGAGTGTCTTCTACTTCTCCAATAAGTGCTCCGCAGAGAGAGTGGAGGTTGTCAGCATCTTGATTGGCATTCAGAGGGGGGGTTTTTCCTATGATTTACCTTGATTATCCCATATTGCCTGGAAGGCTTCGAATCCGTGACGTTGACGACATACGTATGAGGATCATAGATAGGGTTCTGAACAGGAAAAATAAATTCATGTCATTCGGGGGAAGAATCGCCCTGGTGAACAGTGTGCTGCTGGCCTCTCCAATCCATGGTTTATCATCCAAAAAAGTCCCTAAGGGGGTGATCAAATCCATTGACAGGATCCTTGCCAATTTCCTTTGGGATCCGGATTTATAGGGCAAGAAACAATGGGTGGCGTGGGGTAAATTGGTGAGGCCTGTGAGGGAGGGAGAGTCTAATGTGAAAAACATGGAGGACACACTTTACTGCATGCATGCGAGGCTCGCTTGGAGTGTTCTGGAGTGTCATACGCTCTGGGGGAACACCATTCAAGCATATGCCTCGGGATTCGGGGGTTTGGTGGAGCGGAAAAAAGCGTCCCTCTGGTCCTTGGTTGGCCCCATTGTTGAGAAGCTTCGACCCTTCACTCGGTGGATTGTTGGTAATGGCGATCTCTCCTTCTGGCACCAAGACTGGAGCGGTGCAGTGTTGGGGATTCCTTGATGTCCGATCATAGATATTTCGTACAGGGATGCTAGTGTTTTCCCGGAGTTCATCAACTCGGTTCTGGAATATAATCAGTTTGAGTGTTTCAATCACACTGAGCTTAATACATAGATCGATAAATGTGTCTTCACTGCTTCCTCCAGGGGACGGTTCTCCTCGAAGGACTTCCGCCGCATTTCTTTTGAGCCAGGTCAGGCAGGGAGCTTGGATGAGGTCGTCTGGGTGAAGGACATTCCAACTAAGCTCAATATTCCAACCTGGAGGATTCGAAACAGAGCACTTCCGATTGATGAGAATGTCAGGAGGTGTAGCATCTAGCTTGCATCGAAATGTGTTTTATGTAACGTGCATAGAGAAGAGATCACTTCACACCTATTCTTTGGCAGTGTTTGGGAGGGTGAGGTCTGGAAGTCTCTTGGTGAGTTCTCTAAAACCCTTTCTTTTATAGAGACCTTATCCTCCTTTCTTGTTAAGTGTTATCATGGCTCAGAGGGTGGGGGACCTGAGAGAGTTCCTCGTTCTGTTTTGCTACATGTGGGGTGTCGGTATCTTTGGTAGGCGAGGAACAGAGCAATGTATGAGGGTGTGGCTGTCTCCACTGCAGTTATTATTGTCTGGGAAAAAAATCTGTTACTGGACCAGTACAAGGCGGTGCGACATTGAAGGGCAGCTCCTTCCTTTCACCGGTTTCATTCCAGTTCCAGCGAGGATTGTACCTCTAGTAACAGGAAGGGCAATTGGGTCTGCTGGCGACCTCCCTCGGGTGGCTTGAAGCTCAATACGGATGGCTCTTGTGTCCAGGGATGCATTCGTGGAGGAGGTCTGGTGTGGGATAATAAAGGCTCAGTTTTCTCAGCTTTTTCAGCCAGCCAGGGCCATGGGTCTTCCCTTCAAGCAGAGGCACTAGAAATGCTTATGGGACTCAAACATTGCAAGAAACAATGGTTGGAGGTATCCGAAATTGAAACAGACTCCTTAATTGTCTATAACTCTACGGAGAATGGTGAAGTCCACTAGTTGATATGCTATGTCATAAGGCAATGTAAAAGCATTATTAAGAACAACATTCGAATTCTTCACACCTGGAGAGAGGGGAACAAGGTTGCTGACTACTTTTCCTCGGTGGTCCTTAATGGCATAGAGAAAGTGTTTCTTCACTCTGCTACAAGTATTACTTCTAATGGGATTGACTTTATTAAAGGGGATGCATTAGGGCTGCATCATTTTAGGCCCCCATAGTTTTTTTTGGGGCGGGGGTGGGGGTTGGAGAGGGGTTTCTGTGCTTCTCCTTTTTGTATTTTTCCTCCCAATCCCTTTATAAAATTACATGATGATGATGATGGTTGGGTAACCATATGAGTGATTGGGGAAGGGATGGTTTTCTATAAATCTTTAGTTTCTCTCATTAAGGGAATAAAATATTTTTTTTCTCTTTTATGAAGTTTATTTTAATATTCTAATATAATGTTTCTATTATGACGTACGAATCCATTTGGTTAAATATTATATTTTTTTATTTCATTGTTTGAGGAAAATTATCTCCCTCCACTGGGTTTTGTTTTATATGTTATTTAATATAACACTTATTATTAGTTAATTATTCATTAATATGTTGTATATGTGGGAGGGGTATTGGACACACATTGTTTTTTTGATAAACATGACCAATTGTGAATTTCCTAAGACAATTGAGGGTATTAGTTATAAAACTCTCACATATAAGAATGATATTAGATCAAGGTAAAATTTTAGAATGGTTTATTCTCCCCATCTCTATTTGATCAAGGGAGTGGTGGAAAGTTATTATGTAATCTAAATCTAATCGGGTTAAGAGAATATGATTTGATGACCTAAAATGTGGATAAGATTTCATTTAGAATACTAAATTTATGATAATTCCATAATAATATAACCTTTTATAATTACCTTCTTAATCAATATATTATAAATATTTTTTTTGATTTTATTCTAAATAATAGAATTTTGAAAACTTTAATTTTATCTTTAATTTATGTTGTCAATTTTCATTATTGTGTACTCCTCCATAAAGAAAAACTAGGATGGAAAATATAATAAATATTTATATAGGAAATAATGTATATTTTTACACCATATGATAATAAATTATTGGAGATCAACTAACATATAATGCAATGATAGAACATGAGGAAATTACACTAATTAGAGAAGAAACAACATGGAAAAGAGGAAAAACTCACATAAAATCACCAAATATCGATATTTAAATGGTGGAGATTGAATATGATCAAAGGTAAATCTGAGGAAATAGAAAATTATATCCTGGTAACATAAGTTAAGAGTGAAAAATTGGGTCAATGATTATTTTAATGTGTGCTTAGAATTTATGGGAAAATATAAATTAGAAGACTACAACACAACAACACACACCGTGATGCAACAATGATAACCGCAATACTAAACAATGAAATAAGATAAGATACTATGATATAGTTAACATGGTAAAATCCACACATGAAAAAAATAGCATGATCCGTGATATAGGTCTACTAAATTTGGAAGAGGGCCGCAACACAAGGAAAACACCATGCTTTAAAATTACATTTCCAAAGTTGAACGAAATGTTGTAACTCACCCCTTTAATTGTGATACAAAAAACATATAACCACTAAATTCTACCCCATAAATATTTTGATTCGTAACTCTTAATCTACACTATAGACCATCTCCCTACTTAGCTCCATGACACAACATAATACTGCACACAAAAAATCTACTAGGGAGTTAAAATTTCATCTTAACTAAACTAAAACCAACTCCAAGCCTCCACATGGAAACTATAATAGCTAAATCACAAAACTAAAATTGATAGAATGATCTAATCACTTAAAATATTTCCCCATTCTTGAATTTTCAATATGCATGTCTATCTTCTAAGGTTGATACCATGGGGATCACCATCTCCAACATCTAATTGATTGCTTTCAACCATTGTATATTATTTATATAATAGCATAGGTTATATGTCATTAATATTAAACCAATAATATTAATGCTATGATATTGAAAAAAATCTAAACTAATTTTCAACCCATCTCTACTCCCAATCTCTAATCGATATAAATGATCTCAATCTAAATCACTATTCCATAATCATTGAAGCAAGTTAAGAGGTGATATCGGTATCAAACCACTTATACAAAAATATTCTCATTTTGATGTGGCCTCAAACTCTATTGATTCAATTCATCGTAAAAATAAAACAACCTCTCAAATAAATTGATATGGTTCATAATAAATGAAACATTTATCCCAAATTGAATAGATTCTTTCATCAAACCTCTATTGATCACCATTGGAAAAATCCTATTAAAAATATATAATGATACATGACATGGTAAAAATTAATATCATTAAATACAAAGTGATCATCATCCACCACCTTTATAGAAATCATAATAAAATATTATCATGATAAGAACTATTATAGAAGAATTTATCCACTAACCACAATATCAACCACCAAAGTCACTCGAATAAATGGTAACAATACAATTTTAGAATATTGAATTCAAAAATATGATTTCTATTAGACAATATTACACATTAGAATATAATTTAAAAATATTTATCAATTAAAAACGTATAGTGGAGACAATTTCATTGGATATCATTGAACATTATAGAGTGTTCGTCATAAAAAAAATCCCCCATCAATAGAAATGATTTTCTAAGATAATTCCTTTAACACTAAATTATGAATGTAAAAACATAACTATACCTTGTCAATATTTCTCTATATAATTGAGTGAATTAATAGTCAATCGGAGTCCTTGTATAAATTTTTTTAACTATTAAACTCTCTAATAAGTTTTATTTAATCTAAAACCATACTTGAATTTCTCAAACACTATTTTCATAATTTTCCCAAAAATAAGAATGGATATACCTAACCATGAACTCTTAGATAATGTGATTATGTTGATATTCCATCATATATCCTATTGGTAAGAAATATCCCAAATACTTATTCCGCTAGTATAAGGTATATATTGTGGATTTTATGTATCCATGCACATAGTTTATAGTGTCATCCTTATAGAATACAAGGTACCCAATAAACATGCAATCCCAAATACAATATTTTAAATATTACATATAATTAATTGG
Organism: Viscum album; assembly: GCA_963277665.1. NCBI lineage: Eukaryota > Viridiplantae > Streptophyta > Magnoliopsida > Santalales > Viscaceae > Viscum > Viscum album. Next base: position 659,860,389 of record OY728134.1, on the reverse strand, counting down.
AAATATAAACTATTGAATAATTAAATACATATTTATAATTAAAATCATGATAAAAATGTACAGAAACTTCTAAAACTAAATACATCAACATTTGAAATATACATCAAAATGAAACATAACATGGGAGGATCTAACTGTTTTTTTTTGTTGAAAAAACCATAAATACATACCATTAATCAATTATCACCCAAATAAACATCCTAGAAGCATCTAAAAAATTGTATGAATATAAGAGTGAAACCGCCCAAGTACACATTCAAATGAGATAAATTATACTCATTACGGTAATCCATAAAAAGACCTGCATATAAAACATGTAACTATATACGTGGTAAAAAATGTTTAAATTGGAACAATGAACCCATGAAATCAATTATAATAACAAAAATCAAAGCTAAATTCTTATTAAAATAACCCATATCTAACTATATTCATACTCACTATGAAGTAATATATAGCTACATAAATCTAATGCACACCTCATAATATCATAATAAAAAGGTTCCTAGTATATGATATGCTTCTAGTGGTCACCAAAACCCCATGAACATAGCCATGGGACTAAAAAAATGAATTTATACAATAAGGGGTAATTATCATGAATATATATATATCTAGATACATACACCAACAAAAATCAGTTAATTAGTACTAGAACTCAACCCCCACATCTATAAATAGATTTCACTAAATTTCACAAGTCCTCTATGGTCTCCCTTAAAACTACCCAGATAAAAATAAACATAACTAGTATCTAAATCACAAAAATTAAATTATCATATTTATCACCAAAAGCACAAAATTCAATAGGTTCGCTATATGATTCAATAAAATAAAGTAACCAGATTCATACTAGGTATACAGCTATATTGGTCACCAACCTCACATTTGATGCAATGTGTGGTGAAAAAATAATAAAATTATGTTAGAATCATTAAATGGTGATTTCATATGAACTAATTCCCTTGAATTTGAAATTTATAGACTGCTAATGTCCAAATGAAAAACATCCATTTTGAAATAACATATCAAGAGATAGAGAATATCATTGTAAAAAATATTATAATCAGTCAAGATGATCAAAGATATATAAAACTATTTTCATTATCATGTAAATTATTCTCCATAAACTAACCATTTTATGTGACATAATTTATTCTAGCATTGTAGAACAAAATCCAAAAAAAATCCACATCCATTGAATTTCCCATAATATAATTCAAATTATATAATATATTCTATATCATATAATGAGTCATCATCATATGAAACATCCACACTATTAATATTATAATTCTTCATCATCATTATGAAAATTCTATATTATCTCTAAAAACTAATTATCAAGATTCTCACATTAGTACATCACTATTAGTAGATGTGCCTCCACTAAAGTAAATAATCCAAATTTTATAACTAAACATTTCCAAAAGTTTTTGTTGACGCCAAAAAAGACCGCAACTCCCAGAGGAAGTTTCGGAATGACGAAGTGAAGTCATATTTGGAATCAGAGGCCCGATCCGGAGGCCCGGGAAGTGGTGCGCGAAATAAAGGAGGATCCGCACGCAAAAATGTTCTGCGCGCGAATTGCTCCCGGGATTCGCGGAATTGGACCGGTGAGGCGCGCAATAATTGCGCGCCCCATGTCTCCGTGGCGAGAATTTTCGTGCGACTAGTTCCCGGTGTGGAAAACTTCGCGCGCCGCCTAGATTCCGCGCCGGAGGTCGCCTATAAATATAAGGTGACCCCGAATGGTTTGGGGGTTGAGTAATCCGAAGCGACTCTCATGCGCGCAATTCATCTCCCCCCGTGAGAATGATGACATCCAGGTAATCCCGAATTTCGAGCAACCTTGCCCCGGAGTTTGCCTTTGCGCGCAACTCCACCGGCTTCAGTGAATTTTCCCCTTCCCCCGGTTTCCCCACTTGCGCGCAATCCGTGGTCCGTGCGTGCAATACCCAACCTTGTGCGCAAAACCTTGCGCGTAATTCCCTCTTTCCGCGCAATTCCAATACTCCAATTGCGTGCCGTCCCGGTGTTTTGTGCCCAAATCGTCCCTTTTGCGCGCACAGAGCCGCGGACCCCTCACCTTGACGCCCCTTGGATGCCCCCTTCACCGACACCTGATGTCTCCCCTGTCGGGCATGCGTGCCATGCATTGTTTTCCCGCACGTCCTTCCAGACTTGGGAGAAGTAACCTCAAGGTCCCTTGGGCCGTGTTTCCCATTGCGTTGCTCTTCCTTATGCTTCTCTGCATAGGAACGCTAACGGCTATTGCTTCTTCGCATAGCCATGCTAACGTGGACCCCCCAGTGGTTTGCCCTACGACCCCCTTTCACCACGACCTTGCCGATGCCTTCCCTTCCACAAGGGGTAGAGGGCATTGGGAATGTAAGCCCTAGGGTTGTGGAGCAAAGCCACCTCGTCCAAGCTGCAGGACGTTTAACTGCTAAGCACCTTGTCCTTAACACAAGAAGTTGAACTGTGGTCCGACCATGTGTTTCGCACGCAGGGTCCCCCCAGCTCGGACATTTTTTTACGCCACTCATCTCCACAGGAATGGAATCTTCCTCACATGGAATGAGATCCTCCTTGTCCGAGCGGCGTTTGTCCGCGGGGGAAGGGCTGCCTCAGAGCGTAAGCCCCTAACCTTTTCGTATAGAAGATTGCACCCGTGCATCTCCGTACTTCCCCCCTGCCAAGGCTAGTGGAGTCCTTTTCCCACTGCGCTTTGTCGCACCACGAGCCTCCACCCTGGAGTAAGACCTGGCACCAAAGGCCGCTAACCACGTGTAATCCCCTATTTCCTCTTTGGGCCGCTCAATGCGTAAGCCCCATTCCACATCTCACGGACGCACCCTTCGCGACGTGATCATCCGATCCCTGGTGCCTCTTGTTTCCCACACCGAACATGACTCACGTGGGCTTAGAGTGCGCATCGACCATGACATCCTCCTATGGGCCGCCTCAGAGCATAAGCCTCATCCCAGCGAACTACGCGGACTTTGATCTGTGCTAGCGCACGGTACGTAGGAAGCCTCTATGAGGTTCAAGCCCACCACCCGGTCATCCCGACCTTTCCATGTCGGATCCCTGACCACCTTGGGCCGCCTCAGAGCGTAAGCCCCAAATCATTCGTCCCGCACGACGTTAAACTATATCTCGTCCCGCATGATGTTAAACTGTATCTCATCCCGCATGGCGTTAAACTGTATTCCGTCCCGCATGACGTTAAACTGTATTCTGTCCCGCATGACGTTAAACTGTAACTCGTCCTGCATGACGTTAAACTGTATTCTGTCCCGCATGACGTTAAACTGTATTCCGTCCCGCATGATGTTAAACTGTATCCCCCCTCTTGGGCCATCTAAGAACGTAAGCCCCATGCTTCACCCCACCATCCATCCTGATCCTTACCCGGGCCGCCACATTCCGGTGAGATCATGCCACCCTTTCCCACTCCATTTCATACGGGAGGCCACCCACGTGCTGGCCCCAACATCGGTGCTTCCTCCTTGGGATCCTTTAACCCGATATGTCTCCGCATGATGTTAAACTCACGACACACCCCATGTTAAACATGGGAAGCTGAGGAAAACCTCATATGGTACACATTCCCCGTGTTCGATGTGGGATGCCTCGGGCTTCCGCACCCTCGAGAAGCCCTGTGATGAGAGACCAAAGACAGACATGCCGACGATGCCCCAACGTGACCATTCTCTTCACTGCAGGTTGCTGTCCCGACAAGACCCCTTGGAGCGTCTTGACGGATGCAGCGTAATTAACTAGCGTCCATGTAGATATGGCACTGGGAATGAGCATCACGAATCTGTCTTAAATTGTTGAGGGAGACCCGGACTAGGTGACGTGCTCCGAGGAGGAATGCACGGAAGGAAGAACCGACATCCCATCATCCCGGTTTCGATCAAGGAGAAGACGTCCCTGAACAAGGAATAGATGCCGCCGGCCTTTGGAAAGAGGGAATGCGGGGCCACAAGCAGCACTCCCTCCCCAACAGACGGACGCGCGCACCCCGGCAAAAGCGTCGGAAACAAAAAATGGTTAACCCGACGTGAAGCACTTATCCTCAACACGGGGAATGGTATCCGTTGGAGAATCAGAATAATATCATGTCTCCAGGTCCGGGTAACCCTCACCGGGATGTGAACCCGCCAGGGGTCGAGGCCGTCAGGATGTTGACTACTCTGTTCTGTGACGTCGTCAGCATGGTTCCCTCTTACTGACCACTGAAGATGGAATGATGTTGGGCCTTGGTTGTCGATCTCCTTTCTTGTTGATACTAATGGGTTCATCTTCCTATTTCCAGGAATCAGATCAGTTAATTCGGAGCTCGATCACCACCTGCCCACCTGCGCAGGGGTAGGGGCAGTGCCGACGCGGCTACCCCGCGCGGTCCCACCTATCCCACGACCGCTCCGACTTCGACCACTGTATCAGCCAGGCACTTGAGCCCCCTCTCCCCATCAGAAATCATCCAACAGAGGGTGATCAATAACCAGGTCCTTAGGCATGACGAGGAAGGGATCATCCCCACCAGGGGCATGGCCTGCTTGGATCTAGAGGCGGTCGTGCCTCACCACCATCGCCGCCCTCGAGGGCCGCGCAGGTAGCCGTCGCTCCCCACGCCGACGTTCAACTTCTTCGGGAGCCTATCCCCGGAGCGCTGTGACACATCCCTCACCTACGCCAATGAGGTGGGGGATGTCCGGGTCCACCCGATCGGCGATCCATCATAGGGGTTACCGGCAAGAACCCCCGCCAGGCTGCGTCGACGCCGCCGCCCGACTCCCCGAGCCGAGTTGTAGGAAATATTCATGCCCACACCACCGGCCCCGGATCATCTAACTCGACGCCAGCATCGGGCGCGAGTGGGGGAGAATGCCCGTCCTGGGGCACCAGCATCATCAGCCATTATGGCCCCAGCCACTACTGACTCCTGTTCTCAGATCCCTGCGCATGTTGAGTAGGGGCAGCCGCGTGCCCGACTGGGATAAAAACCCCGATCGCCCTGCAGGCAGGTTGGGTCGAATCTCCAGGTCGCGGACACTGGCAATGGCCACTGCGGGCCAATCCGCGGTAGTGCCTCTCACCATGAAGGCTCATCCCGAGCCACCGATCTGGGAAGCCGAAGGCTTCTTCGCGATGGCTATGCTTCGGTTATGACACCTTCCAGCACCCACTACATGGGGTATGAGGTCACTCCCCCTACCACCGGTTGCGAGCATGGATCCGTTTTGTATCCATTCGCTCACTCACATGGAGGTCCTCCCCATGTCCCGTTCGACATCTGTCCCGGTGCTTCTCGCACCCCGGCCTTCGGTCCCCTCTACCCCAGCTCTATTATGGCCAGGGGACCTGATGAAGGAATTCGTCCTTACCCTGAGGAACTACCCAGGGGTAGGAAGGCCGGGCGTCGTCTCCATCGGAGGAATGTCATGGGAGTCCGGACGAGAATCAGTCCAGTCCGTTTCTCGGATTCCGAGGTAGAGTACGACTAGACGATGGAACCTCCCCCCCAACCATTCGAGTTGAGGGAGGGGATGGGGACGCGGTGCGTCAGTCTCGTACTCCCCGAATGCGATATCCATATGATTCCCTCCTCCCTTCGAAGGTATATCCAGGAGGACGAGGATTTGGCATACCGCCAGGGATCAAGCCCGCAGTTGCCGCTGATCTCCTCGGAAGCACCTCCCGCCCCTGTTAGGGAGGGTGAGGAGCTCGTCTGGGGACCGACGGCAGGATCGCGAGGCGACACACCCTCGGCGAGCACCGAAGTTGCGACAGGAGGCCCATCTGCCCGCCCATCCCATCGCGACGTGGCGGCCAGGGCACTGCAACCTCGAGAGGATGACCCAGGGTTCAGTGGCCAATCTGTATGTTCACCGTATTCCCCGCCGGCCAGCCCACTGCTCTGATGGCCTGCCTCGGCGCCATTGCCAATTCCCCGACTTTCCTCGGTGGACCTGTAGGGGTAGAAAGTTCCGGACCTCGAGCTGGAGCCGTGGAGCTTCTGGACCGTTCTTGCAGCGGGCCACTTCCCTGAGAAGTTTTGGCCGGTCGCAGAATCGGGTTTTGATGTGCCAGAGTCACTCACCCCGAGAGAGTTTGAATGCTTCCGCCAGATTCTTCGGGTGAATCACTCCCGCCTCCGTCATCAGCTGGCACCTTATCCTGGGAGCCAAGCGCACCTCAAGGAGATTGGTGAGCAGTGTCGTCGGGTTGACCAAGCAACACTCCCCATGGTCCGGCACCCCGAGTCCCTAGGCCTCCACGAGGCCCTTCAGCAACAATGCATCCATAGTTTTAAAGTACTCCGAAGAGTTATTGAGGAGTCCATCCCCCACGTGCACGTCCGCGAGTGGGGGCAGTACGCTGCTCTCCTCTTCTGTGCGATCCGCCGGCAGCCCGACCCACTAGGCAGCCCTGAGGGAACGTCGTCAAGGGCAGTAGATGTCAACATGGATGACCTTTCAGATGAGGGAAACATTGTTGAGCCCCTCGACGGGGTCTCACCCCCTGAGGACAGGCCGCTGCTGGACCCATATGGGAGGATTACTCGCCAACAGAGGAGCCTCCTAGGCCTTCCTGTTCCCACGGAGGCACTGGCGCTGAGCCAAAAGATCGGAAAGGGTAAAGAGCCTGTCGGGACTGTCAAACTCGCCGACCCATCTGCCTCAGTGCAGAAGGAAGAGGAAGATCCCGAGAAGGCCACGCTGCGCCAACAGCTAGCCGAGCAAAAAAGGCCGGTTGATGAGATCCAGGCCGAACGCATTTCAGAGCTGCGGCCTGTCTATGGCAGCCCTAGACCAGGAAAATAGGGGTAGGAGCATCTACCCCTTGCTGAGATCCCCCCCGGGAAACCATGACCGTGTCGTGCTCGCCGACTGGGGATACACTGGAGCCCATGGAAAGAGTTCGCGATATGTCTCGCCAAACCCTCCCGAGCAGTGAGGCAGCCTGGGAGACCCTGCTCGGTTTCCTCCTGCCACTCCGACAGTCGCTTCGCCAGCTACCCTCTGAGCCGCTGAGCGTGAATATCATATCGAAGAGCCTGGAAATGCGATTGTGGTTAGAGATCCCCGTCAGGACATGAATATGCATCTGGATGATCTGATGGAGGTACTCATCGCTCGCTTGGAGTCCCTGGAAACTCTGCAGGTGGCGATCCCACCGGATGGCAAGCCGTACCCCGCATGGGTGGATGACATGTCGGCCCCTCCAGGATTTGGGAATCCCACTTTTTCCCCCGTTAACGGGACTGGAGACCCGCCACAGCACTTGGCCCACTTTAACTCGAGGTGCGGGCCTGTGTTGGGGACTCCGGCGCAGCAGGAGGCTGCCAAGCTCCGATGCTTCGTTCAGACGCTGAAGGGACCAACGTTCGTTTGGTACAGCCAGCTCCCTGTTGGATCAGTAACTAGCTGGGAGGACCTTCGTCGATAATTCCTCTACCAGTTCAGTTCCACAACCCGAAATACGAACATTGCAGACCTCTTAAAATGCAAGCAAAGGCCCGGTGAGTGAGTCGCGGACTTCATCGCCCGGTGGAAGGGGCTCACGTACTCCCTTGACATGCCATTGACTCAGGAGAAATTTCTGACGATGTGTGTGGGGAACGTCAAGGCGGATTTGATTCCTTCCTGGATCACGCAGAATTACCCTGGTGGGTTCCGGGACTTCTCGGAAAAGGCTCAACGCCTCGAAGAAGCCCTGCGACAGGCCAGTCAGGCACGCCCACTGCCTCATGTGATCTCTACAAGGAGAGCCGCTAGAGCCGAGCCCGCTACTGTGGCGCAGATAGAGGCCCCCAGATAGCTAGAGTTTCTGCCGGTGAGGCCAGCTCAGCAGGCTCATAGGGGTCCACCCCCACAGCCTCTGGCCCAGCAGCGACCGCCTCAAAATCGGCACGCGCCTCCGCAAAACGCACCGCCCCCACCTAGGCGAGGTAATCTGGCTCTGCCTCCTCGGCCTGCTCCTCTGGCCCCTGGCCATGGTCAGCCCCCAATAGTCCCCTTTCCAGGCAGATGTAATCGGGCTTACACGTTTGGAGAGTCCCAGGTCCCCGGTTATTTCTTTAGCACCTTGGAGCAGAGGATCATGCGACTGCCTGAGTGCCGGAAGCCAGAAGAGGCGTGTCTCACGGATTGCCCTAACTACTGCCCTTATCATCGGTTCCTAGGACACACCATCCAGCAATGATATGTGTTCAAGGACTGGCTCCAAGACAAGATTGAAAACAACATAGTCAGGTTGGGCTCGGCCCTGGCACAGGTGGCAGGTGTCTTTGTGGGATCAGATGGCAGTAGTGACGATGGGGATGGGTGGGAACAGGTTTCCAACCATGGGTCCCGGAAGTATAACGACTAGATGGCCTGAAGGATAGTCGCCCGTGCCCATGGCATCATTCGTGCCTGCCTGGACCAGCCAGAGCCCCCGGAATCTCCGAGCGCCGCTTCGGCATTGTCGTTCCAGCCTACTTCTTCCCAGAAGAGTAGGCGGCGGCGCAAGAAGTAAGAACTCGCCCTGCCGTTGCCGTCATCTTCTCGCACGCTTGGCAATTTCATGCCCCCGGAAATGGGGATCCCTCCAAGACCCCGTCCGGTAATGGATGAATCCTCGATCGAGAGCCCGGGGTACGCTTAGGTTAACACCGTAGAGTTGGTAAATACCTTCTTGGCTCCTGACGGTGAGGAGCGCCAGGTGAATCTCCCCGAGATCCTGGGGTACGCTTCGGTTAACACCGTAGAGTTGGTAAATCCCTTTGTGGCTCCTGATGACGAGGAGCGCCGGGTGAATCTCCCCGAGAGCCCGGGGTACGCTTTGGTTAATACCGTAGAGTTGGTAAATCCTTTTGTGGCTCTCGACGACGAGGAGAACCGGGTGAACCTCCCTAATGTCCCCAGCCGTCGTCAACGTCGACAGAGTCGTGGCTACGTGAATCGTCGGGGCACGACGGTCGTCACCTCCAGTCATGTCGTGCATGCCACAGAGACCAGGCAGCAGGCCCGATGTAGAGAGCAACACTCGCAGCTCCCTTATCCAGTGACAACGGGTTTCCTTCCACCACCGTTCGTGTTGCTGGATAGGGCGGAATCGCCTTGCCCGCGTCGCAACCAGCCCAGCCCTGCCATTGGCCAACTACGAACTTCCGGTCCTAGCATGGCAGCCACCTCCCGGGCTTCAGCTAGTGAACAGCGGGACGTACCTAGTACCAGTCAGTCACCGATCCCGCCAGCAGGTCCCGTCATGCCCCCAATCGCAGAGCGACCTCCTGTAAGCAGAAGCTCGCGTTTGGCGCGAAAGTATGATGTCCTGAAGCATCTGGCCGGCATTCCGACGAGGCTTTCCATCCTTGAGACCCTCCTCCTATCGTCTGAAATGCGTGAGGCGCTCGCCGAGGCTCTGAGGACCCCCCTCCAGTTTGAAATGGAGGTAGCGGCCACATAAGCCTTCCACATCGAGGTGATCGAGGAGGCCGAATGTCAAGTGGTTATCTCATTCTCCGGTGAAGATGAAGACCCTCCCATACAAGGGCACATCCACCCATTGTACATCGTTGGCCAGTTCAATGGCTTGGAGGTCCGTCGCTGTCTTGTCGACACGGGTTCTGGGATTAACTTGATCCCATCTCGGACATTGCGAAAACTGGGGTTGTCTGAGGATGATTTAACTCCCTCCGACCTCAGAATCCAGGTGTATGACAGGACCGAGCAAACTCCACTCGGCAAGATTCATCTGAAGACCCAGTTCGGTGGCTTAATTTCCAATACTGAATTCATGGTTGTCTCTCAGGACACTGACTATAACGCGTTGATGGGCAGGCCATGGCACCATCTTCACGCAGCAGTTCCCTCATCATACCATCAGTGCCTCAAATACTCCCTTAAGGGTCGAGTGGGTGTGCTCCAAGGAGATGTGTCCATGTTTGCCTCTTATGAAGCTCGTTACCTGGACGCAGACTACTACAAGAGCAAGGACAAGCAGATCCTGGCAGGTGAGGTTGAGCCTGCCGCTGTCGCGAGTGATCCTTGGGAAGGTTTGGATGACGCATATGTCTTCCCAATCCATCGGTTGGAGGCCACAACTCCCGATATGGGAGAGTGGTTTGTTTTCTCGGGTACCAGAGGAATGCATATTTTCGGGTCTAAGCGACGACAGGAAATCACCTCTTACTCTTACACCAACCAGGCCCAGGTGATCCCCGAGCCTCCTACCCCCGTATGATATTGGGACGTTGGGCTTATGGCAACGGCGGTGCGTCATACGCGCATGTTTCGTCGAGCCGGGATCGATCGGCTCAGGCTAACATGACACCACTGCTTCGATGTCATAAAGTGTGGCCCCTTGGGCCACAGGCCGGATGGGATTGGATCAACCGCCTTTGTCGCTACGGTCTCCACGGTGCATGAGCCTCCCGTCGTGACGACCTCTGCCAACCAAGCCGGTGCTAGCTCCCCATCAGGGTCGATCAGCCCCGAAACGGATCCCCCCATGGACGATCATTCCCCAAGCGGAGAAGAACACATGGAAGATTCTCCTCCTTCCATTGAGGAGGGCGTCTCCACCACGGTCGACGAGCTCGTACATGTGAACCTCGGTAGTGAGGCAGACCTGAGGCCCACATCGGTCAGCGCCGCTATCCCTCCCGAGGAATGACAACGGTACATATAATTCCTCAAATAGCACCGTGATGTGTTTTCCTGGTGTTATGAAGAGATGCCGGGACTAGATCCTCAGATAGTCTTCCACCGCCTTGGCCTCCCAGCAAACCATCGCGGGTTCAAGTAGCCTCCCAGAAAAATGAACCCCTTTCACGGTTCCATGCTTGAGGCCGAATTTGATAAGATCATTAAGGCCAACTTCTTCAGGGAAGTCCAGTACCCCAGGTGTCTAGCCAACATTGTGCCCGTCAGGAAGAAGAACTTGCAGATCAGGGTCTGCATCGACTTCCGCAATCTTAATCGCCACTGTCTGAAGGATGACTTTCCCCTTCACGTGATAGAGTTGTTGAACGACGCAACGTCCGGGTTCCATGCCCTCTCTTTCATGGATGGGTACTCCGGGTATAACCAAATCCGGATGGCCCCCGAGGATGAAGAGTACACTACCTTCAGGCCCCCCCAGGGCACTTTCTGCTATCGGGTTATGCCCTTCGGCCTGAAGAACGCCAGTGCCACCTATCAACGGGCTCTGCACCGCATATTCAAGCCGATCCTCAGGACGCTGGTGGAGTGCTATGTAGATGACCTGGTGGTTAAATCTCATCAGTGCCAAGACCATCTCAAAGACCTTGAGAAAGTGTTCGGTTTGCTCCGTTCTCGTCACCTAAAGATGAATCCGTTGAAGCGTGCCTTCAGGGTCACCTCCGGAAAGTTTCTTGGCTTCATCGTCAGGTATTGAGGTATCGATATTGACCCCGAGAAGATCAATTCCATCGGTCAGATGCCTCCCCAGAGTAATATTCGGGAGTTTCGAGGCCTCTAAGGCCACTTAGCCTATATACGCCGATTCATTGCGAATTTGGCCGGCAGGTGTAATCCCTTCTCTCGGCTCATGAAGAAAGGCACCGCCTATGGGTGGGATGAAGAGTGCCAGACCACTTTTGAGGAAATCAAGCAGTATCTGCTTCAACCTCTGGTCCTGATGCCACCCGTTCCCGGAAGGCCACTGGTCCTTTACGTGACCGCACTGGAGCGAACCCTCGGCGTCCTTGTCGCCCAGAAAAACAATGATGGAGCAGAAAATAGCCTCTACTACCTCATCCGCATGCTCCTCTACACGGAGATTAGATATTCTCTCATCAAGAAGAGCTGCCTGGAACTTGTATTTGCCATGCAGAAATTGCGGCACTACTTGGATCACCATGAGGTACAGTTGGTCTCTCGGGTAGACCCATTGAAATACATCCTGAATCGGCCTATGTTGAACGGCCTATTGGAAAGCTGGGCGGTGATCCTCTAGCAGTTCGACATTAGGTTCATATCTCAGAAGGCCGTCAAAGGACAGGCATTGGAAGACTTCTTAGCTGCTCATCCAACCTCTGCGGACCAGCCGCTGGATGTGGGCTTTCCTGATGAGGCAATCCTCTCAGTGGATCACACCACCCCATGCTGGAAAATGCACTGTGATGGTGCCTTCCGAAGCCCTACTAGTAGAAGGCTCAACGATCCTGGGCTTAACAGAGTGGGCCTAGGTATCGTCTTCATCACACCGGAGCATGTCGTGCTGCCATATTCTTTCTTATTGTCAGAGGGCTGCACCAACAATGAGGCAGAATATCATGCCCTCATCACTGGACTCGAGTTGGCTCTGGAGGTTAACGTGCCCCACCTGTATGTAAAAGGGGACTCTGAGCTAGTCATCAAGAAGGTTAACGGTGACTACGTTGTCAGGAAGCCAGAGCTCATGCTGTTGCTGGAGTGCACCCTCCATCTAATGGCTAGGTTCCCCTCCCTGCCAGATGTCGTTCACATTCCCCGGTCGCAGAACAGTCGAGAAGATGCTTTGGCCAGCCTGGCCGCATCACTCGCGGAGCCCGAGCAGGATGACCTAATCATCAACGTGGCACACCGAAGAGTCATTTCTCCTGTTATCCCGGAGGGCGGTCGTGGCCCACGAGTAAACCATCTCACCGCTGGTGCCCCCGCGCCGGGAACCCCCGAGGTTCCAGGCGTGGTGATCGAAACAGTTCCTGACTGGAGGACACCTCTGGTAGAATATCTCCGGCACGTCAATATTCCAATGGACAGAGCAGAGCAGGAACGAATCAGGTGCCGCGCGCCACAGTTCACCCTTCAAAGAGGTCCTAGCCGTGAGCATCTCCTTTACAGGTGCAGGTTTGATGGTGTTCTCCTCCATTGTCTTCAAGGAGTTGAGATCCCACAGGTCATGCAGGAAGTGCACGCTAGATCCTGTGGCTCCCACCAGGCCGGGTCGATGTTGTCTCACCAGATTCGGAGACTCGGATACTTCTGGCCCTCCATGATCCACGACTGCATCGAGTATGCCAAGAGGTGCCATGCGTGCCATGTTCATGTTAACTTTGGGCATCGGCCACCGGAGCCTCTCCATACTACTAAGTATTCTTGGCCTTTGCAGTCTGGGGGTTGGATGTTGTAGGGCCCTACCCGCCTGCGACGGCCCGCCAGTGCCGGTTCATCTTAACCGCCATGGATTTCTCCTCAAAGTGGGCAGAGGCAGCCCCGCTTAGGGAATTCTAGGCCAGTTATATTGCCGACTTCGTGAGTTCCAATATCATTCATCGGTTTGGAATACCTCACGCTATCCTCACGGATAACGGAACCAACTTCCGAGCAGCTGAGCTGAAGAGACTGTACGCCAAGTACAACATTCGCTCGAGCCACACCTCCCGCTATCATGCACGGGAAAATGGATAGATTGAGGCTTTTAACAAAACCCTCTCTAACATTCTGCAAAAAATGGTCTGTTAGAACAGGAAAAGTTGGCCGGACAAGCTCCCCAACGCCCTCTGGGCCTATAGGACGACGACTCATAATTCCACCCAGGTGACCCTGTATTCCCGGTTGTACGGAGCTGAGGCCATCCTTCCCATCGAGGTCCAACTGCCCTCATTGCACACGGCGGTCTACAACCTGCAAGCGCCGGACAGAGTTGCCGAGATCTGTCTAGCGGAATTGGAAGCGCTGGATGAAAGTAGGCTTCGCGCTTTACATAACCTGGAAAGGCATCAGAGTAGGATGGCTCGAGCTTTCGATAAGAAGGTTCACCTCCGATCCTTCCTGCAAGGTAACCTGGTGTTGGATCTCAGAGCGCTAATGATTCCCGGCAGGAAACCACCCAAGTTGGAGACCATGTGGGAGGGACCCTTTATTGTCCACAAGGTCTATCCCAATGGTGCGTATTCCCTAGTGACTATGGATGGGGAGCATATCACTCCTCCCACCAACGCCAGGTTCCTCAAGAAGTATTTTTCCTAAACTATGGTCCTACATGACCTTAAACTGTACGGTCCATCATGACCTTAAACTTTATGGTCCAGCACGACCATAAACTACACTCTGCCCTATGTCTAGGCTCTTTTTGGTCCGAGTTCTAAGACCTAAAACTAAGATCTATATTCCGTCCAACATGACGATAAACTATATTGTCAAGAACTACGTGTGGCTTGATTCTCATCCTCATGATATACGTAGGACCGCCCAGACATTTCTTCTCAGGTCCAGCCCAGGAGTTAGAAAAATTTCCCTTTCTTCCTTCTTGGTCCAAGTTCTAAGACCTAAAACTAAGATCTATATTCCATCCAACATGATGTTAAACTGTATTGCCAGAACTATGTGTGTCTTGATTCCAATCCTAAGGGGATACGTAGGACCTCCTGAACACCTAGATGTCAGGTCCAGCCCCATCTCTTAGGAGATCCCACGATCCCCCGGGGCCCAGGGTGTTTGGCAGTACACCCCCTCTTTTGCCCAGGGATCCGCCATCTCTTGGCCGCTCTCGGAATGAGCCCTCTAACCCTTTCCAGTGGTCTGCTGATGTGCTCAAAGCACTCTGGTCTAGAACTTGGAGTGCCAGATTCGACTTAGGCAAGTTCCATCCACTTTCCAAGCTTCGTGTTCCCCTTCATTCGTGCCCCCGTCATCTTTCAAACCTAGAGGGACCCCCAGGAACGGTCTGGATACGACGCCCAAGGGCTCTCCTACCGTCATGGGCCAACGCCCCCAAGGGTTTCAGACAACAAATTGATACAAATCCTGCGTTGCGAACATGGTCAGCGGTTGATGCTCATTTGTTTGTCCCCATGGCTAACACGAGAGGATGCTGTGTTGCGAACATGGTCAACAGTAGTCCTCAGTCGTCATGACGGTTCCCCAGGCCCTGAATGTTGGTGGCATGGTTCATGTCATTTTCCTCCCCACTATGCCAAGGTGGAATCTCGACAGTCCTTGTACTAACCCTCAGTACACCCCCGCACATCAGACAGACTGAGCTGCGTAACGATGTATCTCGAGGCTCCCGCGATCTGAGCGCTAGACTATGTGCTTGGGTCTCTTCTTTATGGGTTGCATGCCGCATGACCATTATCCCCTTAGGGGAGTGAGGAGTCGCCTGGACATTGCGTTTCGGGCCCAGCATAGCTAGGATCTAGCATCTGCTTCCCCTCCCTGATTGTTGAACCATCGTAGGCTCTTTTTCCCGAGGCTCCACTCTCGGTTGGTCCAAACCTTATGACCTTAAACTATGTTGTTAGTCCAAACCATATGACCTTAAACTGTGTTGTTGGTCCAAAACATATGACCTTAAACTGTGTTGTTGGTCTATACCATATGACCTTAAACTGTGTTTGTTGGTCCAAACCATATGACCTTAAACTGTGTTGTTGGTCCAAACCTTATGACCTTAAACTGTGATGTTGGTCCAAACCATATGACCTTCAACTGTGCTATTGGTCCAAACCATATGACCTTAAACTGTGCTGTTGGTTCTGCCACATGACCCTAAACTGTGACATTATCGTCCTGGCCGCACGACGAAATACGGCACTGCATTGTGGTGACCTCGCTGTAGAGGACATCACTTTGGTTATTGTTTTTATGCCATGCCATTTTTCAATGCCTATCACGGCTTGATGCTTTTGGTGACACCATGGCCTGCTACTCTGGGTCGGTCGCTTCACAACAAAAAAAAACACTCACCTTAAAGGACAAACAAGATTTATCAAATGCCGCTTCTTTTAGTGCAAGGGCCACACCCGCACTCCCCATTTTCCTTTGGCACTAGTATCTTACCATGTCACTTTCAGAACTACGTATGGCTTGATTCTCATCCTTATGAGATATGTAGGAATGTCTGGGGAACTTCCCCGCGGGTGCAGCCTACTTCCGTGTTCGGTCCCTCGACTCGAGTGTTTTCCCGGAGAGCACATGTTAAGTAGGGCTTAGGTCCTCCTTTACATCGGGTTTTGTAACCGCCTGGCCAAGTGTTCGTTTCTCCCCTATCCTCATGGTCCGAGCTCTAAGACCTAAAACTAAGATCCTCATGGTCCGAGCTCTAAGACCTAAAACTAAGATCCTCATGGTCCGAGCTCTAAGACCTAAAACTAAGATCCGTATTCCGTCCCGCATGACGTTAAACTGTATTCCTTCCCGCATGACGGTAAACTGTATTCCGTCCTGCATGATGTTAAACTGCATTTCGTCCAGCATGACGTTAAACAGTATTTTCAGAACTACATGGGCTTGATTCTCATCCTTATGAGATACGTAGGACCGCCCGGGTGTTTCATCTTGGGTCCAACCCCATGGATAGCTTAACACCATCCTTCTTTATTGTCGGCCCCTCAGCCCGAATTCATGAGAAATAGTGTCATCAGGATATCTACCCCGAGCATGTTCGGGATGCCCCATGGTAATGATGGGAAGTGGAAGTTCTCTCGCCAAAGAAGTCCAACCTGGAAATTGGGACGACCCGTGATCAGGTTGGTACGTCCGCCTAATGTGCCCCCGCCCTGGCGGCGCAATATCGAGAGTGTTGGACTCTATTCGAACAAGCCACCACTCCACCTCCCGTGCTTTGCGTTCCCCATTATTTGGACCCTCATTTCCTTTCGTGTTTGATAGGACCCCCTAAAAGTATGGATGCTCGACCTATGGTCCACCTACTGTCCTGGGCCAACCTTCTGGAGAACTGGTCATGTTTGACGGGACCCCCTAACAGTATGGATGCTCGACCTATGGTCCGCCTACTGTCCTGGGCCAACATTCCGGAAAACTGACCAACGATATTTGAGTTAGGCCCCGTGTTGCGAACATGGTCAGTGGTCAGCCCTCATTTATTGTCCTTCCATTCCGGGCCAACATGATATGGGTGCTGTGTTTCTGCCACAGTTGACAGTTATCCTCCATGGTTGCGCCCCATTGGGTTCCGAATTTGGGTAGCGTGATGCACCCTTGCCCCGCTCGTGTGTTGAGACACATTGAGAAGTCGACAAATCAATCGGCCCGGGGTCTCTTTAAAAGTCCAGGCCCGATTTTGGATGCCTGAAGCTTGGTCAATGCCCCACAGTTGAACAGAATGATGGTACGAGCACCTCATGCTTCTTCCATTGGGCATGGCCCACAAGAGCCTAGGGGTGAGTTGTTATTCATTTCAAAACTATTTTTGAGCGCATTAAACCAAAGGTACAAAAGAGTGGATTTGGACATATATTGGATTGAGATGATGAGCAATACAAGAAAAAGTTCATGAGATGGCGAAAACAAAGCCCTCAGGGTTTAGCATGCTGATGCGATCTTTCCAGTGCTACTACCCTCTGGATGGTAGCCTCCAGGACTGCTTTTCACTCTTCAAAGACTCTCTCCTCATCGGCCACCGCAGAGCGCAGCTCATCATCCCTAGCTTGTGCCTGCACCCGCTCGCTTCGAAGCACGGTCATCTGGTGACTCGCCTCCACCAGCTGTTCCTGGGCATGAGCAAGTTGGGCGGTCTGTTGCTCCTGAGTAGGATGGGGAAGTGGGTTTATAAGTTAGAAAGTAGAATGGATGAATGAGGGAAATGAATGAAGACAGAGACAAACCTCGAGAATCTCGGTTATTTCGAGATCAGAGTCGGAAATCTCGCCACTCTCTCGGACCCTTGGTAGGTCGCCCCTTGCGAACCCTCACCTTTGGGCTCCTCTTCTTCGTCTTCTCCCTCGCCTTCGTCGTCTTCGGTTTCCTCCTCCCCCTCCGGCTCTTCATCACTGTCACCTTCTCCCGGCGGCATCGCTTTCGGATCATGCTCCTGGAAGAGCATCACTTTCACTAGGAAAGTTGGCTCCGCACGCCGCCCCTTTGGCGTGTGTATGCGTCCATGGCCGTCAGGTAAGCGTGCCACCGATGGAAGTTCACTCGGTTGGTAATCCGAATGAGCCTGACCTCTGGCAGTTGGACCCCGTTCTGCATTATCTTCTGCCAGATGGCTTCGACGCTCAGTGATTGCCGCAGGGTCATCCAGGCCGACCACAGTGCCGGGAGAATTGTGTCTTGAGAAGGTTCAAGAAGATATCTTATCTGCTTCCCAGGATGTTCCCTGGCCGCCTCATGTGACCCACCTACGGGTAACGAGGACGTGGAGGCACCATGTTATGTCCTTGCTACCGAAGTCCCAGCCTGTGCAAGCCTCACTGCCTGACGCGCCCTTGGTTCTCCCCATCCAACGACACCTTCCCTTCTTTCCCGTCGCCCAGTTTCCATGCAAGTAACCTTGAGTTGCCAGACGCTCTTGCATAATAGCCCCTCAGGGTACGCAATGGTCCAGTTTTCGGCATATTCGGTTGCTAGGCCGGCATCGACCCCGGTGGGAGGGAGTGTAACGACGTCGCCAGAGCCGAAGGTGGTAAAAATCAACCACATCTGGCGCAGGACGCATGGATTCTTCTCCTGCCAGACAGCCGTGAATACCTTCTTCGGCATTCGCTGGAGGCACCCGAACTGCCTGGCGAATCGGGATGGCACTTATGGCTCACAGATCACCTTTCCGTCGATACGAGCCACGAGCACACCGCCCGGGATGCTCTAGAAGTATTCCTGCTGTTCCAGAGAGCGTCACCCGTTGTCCACCAGTTGGCCGACCGGGGTGGGGAACGGGCTGAAGTTGAAGTTGGCATGGTTACCAATGCAGATCCTCACGCCCTCCTCATTGAGCGTCAATGGAGCCACCCCTGTAATGTTTAGCAAGGACGGTCTCAAGCCATTGCCCGGAGGACGGATGTCATTTGGGAAAGTATACCCGCCGAGATGAGCCGCCACCCAACCATGGAAGATATAGAAGGGACCATAGACCCTCAGAGGAGACCCCCCTCATGAGATGCGCCCCAGAATGGTATACAGCTTGGCCAGCACGGGGACGCCCATGTTGAACCGTTTGTTGGCGGCCATGGAGCCCTCCATCACCAAAGTTGCTGGATGGACGCCCATCCTCGCGTCCTGCACCGGCAGGAGCCACCCGCTCAGGAAAGCGACAAGGAACCCATCATACCGGACGTTCGGGTCTCGGCCCTCAATGACGTGGCAGCCCCATGATTGGTATTGCCCTCCCTCTAGGGTCTTCCAGTATGACCAGTTATTGCTCCTCTGAGTCGCGGTTGGGCATCATTTGCCCCGTCCCCGCATCTTGACGGTGGGATCCTTCTCAAGGAACAGGTTGAACCGACCCTTGTAGGTGATGTCCTTCAGGATGTCCTTGATCCCCAGCCTCTCCTTGGCCAGCTGCAGCAGGTTCCACGTCAGCATAGGTGTCTGCAACCTGTCCCCCCAGGTGTTCTTTGGAGGAACGAACTCGTCGTATTAGTAACCCTCCAGTGGGATACCGCCGATGCAGTGAACGTCCCAAAGACTGATGCCGACTTCCCAGTGATGAAGGTGGAACGTGTTGGTGTCGGGAGACCACCGGGTGAATAGCTCTGGTCCGAGTTCAGGCTGACGGTGGAAATGGAACTGCGATGTCCATACAGCCTCGAACAGGCCGATATACTACAGTTCGTCTCCGATCTGGTCGCAGGTATGGCAAAACCAGAACGCACAGGCCCATTCGCTGGTGAAGTTACCTCCGAACCGCAGGTCCCAATACTTCAGCCAGCCCTTCGTGTCATCCGTGATGCTCTGACAGAACGTGCTCGCGTAGAGGGCCGGAGAATCCTCCTCCACAGGCTCGTCCCCGCTAATGGTCATAGTCCTCGGGTTCAGGACATATACATCCATGTGTCTAGTTTCCCTGGCAGGACGACCGTTGTTGGTGATGTTGTAGCCAGGATCTTCGTCCTCCCGAGTCACCTAGGACCGCGGTGTGTCCACCTCGAAGCCCGGCAGTGGTACCTCCTCCCGGATGCCAAAATTCCAGAGCGGGAGGTTGTCCGACTAGGGATATGCCTTTTGGGCCGGAGTCAGCAGATTGAACAAGGTGAGATTGTCGGATACGATCACCTTGGCGCAATATACCTCATCGTTCGCCGCCATTTATGTCCTACGGGCAGCGGCTTCCCCCTCATCGACTCGGTTTGCAGCCATCTCGAATTTTTCGGGAGTTGGGCGAAATCAGGATGCAGTGCGCGGAATCGGAGTGTTCAGCGCGCAATCTGGCTGAGTTGCGCGAAATCTTGGAGTTGAGCGCGCAATCAGCATGCTAAGTGCGGAAGATCTCAGTTTGGCGTGAAATCATGGCCAACATTCGGAAGGAATTCTGCGCTGCCAGTGCGTTATTACGCGCATCCACGGAGCGATTTCGTGCACGAGAGCGATATGCTTATCGCGCGGAAAAAAGAGGAAGTACGGATCTAGGACCCAACGCCCCGTTTTATAGGCGAGTCCATGGTTCCACGCCGCGCGGAAAGAACATTTCGCGTGTGTCCGTGGGTTTTGCGCGCCCCGTCGGATTTTTTTGCGTGCAACGTGATCAGAAGACATAGCATTTTGGAATTTCGGCGTTTCCCTTGGAATCTGATCGTTGCGACATCTCACCAATCCAATTCCAAGGGGGGCATTTGTTGACACCGAAAAAAGCCCGCAACTCCCGGAGGAAGTTTCAGAATGACGATGCGAAGTCATATTCGGAATCAGAGGCCCGATCCGGAGGCCCAGGAAGTGGTGCGCGAAATAAAGGAGGATCCGCGTGCAAAAATGTTCTGCGCGTGAAGTGCTCCCGGGATTCTCAGAATTTGACCGGTGAGGCGTGCAATAATTGCGCGCCCCGTGTCTCCGCGGAGAGAATTTGCGCACAAGTGGTTCCGGCTCGGAAAACTTCGCACGCCGCCTGGATTCCGTGCCGGAGGTCGCCTATAAATATAAGGTGACCCCGAACGGTTTGGGGGTTAGGGAATCCGAAGCGACTCTCATGCGCGCAATTCAGCTCCCCCCGCGCGAAAGATGACATCCAGCTAATCCCGAATTCCGCGCAACCATTCCCTGGAGTTTTCCATTGCGCGCAACTCCACCGGCTTCAGTGAATTTTCCCCTTCCCATGGTTTCCCCACTTGCGTGCAATCCGTGATCCGTGCGCGCAATACCCTGCCATGCGCGCAAAACCTTGCGCGTAATTCCCTCCTTGCGCACAATTCAAATACTTCAATTGTGCGCCGTCCCAGTGTTTTGCGCTCAAAGCGTCCCTTTTTCACGCACAGAGCCGAGGACCCCTCACCTTGACACCTCTTGGCTACCCCCTGCACCGGCACCTGATGTCTCTCCTACCGGGCACGCGCGCCATGCGTTGTTTACCCGCGCGACCATCTAGGCCCGTGCGAAGTAAACTCAAGGTCCCTTGGGGCGTGTTTCCCATTGCGTTGCTTTGCCTTATGCTTCTCCGCATAGGCACGCTAACGGCTATTGCTTTTCGCATAGCCACGCTAATGTGGACGCCCCGGTGGTTTGCCCTGCGACCCCCTTTCACCACAGCCTTGCCGATGCATTCCCTTCCACAAGGGGTAGAGGGCGTTGGGCATGTAAGCCCTAGGGGTGTGGAGAAAACCCACCTCATCCAAGCTGCAGGACGTTAAACTGCTAAGCACCTCGTCCTTAACACAAGATGTTAAACTGTGGTCTGACCCCGTGCTTCGCACGTAGGGTCCCCCCAGCTCGGACATTTTTTTACACCACTCGTCTCCACAGGAATGGACTCTTCCTCACATGGAATGAGATCCTCCTTGTCGGAGCGGTGTTTGTTCGCGGGGGAAGGGCTGCCTCAGAGTGTACGCCCCTAACCTTTCGTACGGATGACTGCACTCGTGCATCTCCGTACTTCCCCCCTGCCAAGGCCAGTGGAGTCCTTCTCCCACTGCGCTTTGTCGCGCCACGGGCCTCCACCCTGGAGTAAGCCTCGACACCAAGGTCCGATAACCACGCGTAAGCCCCTATTTCCTCTTTGGGCCGCTCAGTGCGTAAGCCCCATTCCACTTCTCACGGACGCACCCTTTACGACGTGATCATCTGGTCCCTGGTGCCTCTTGATTCCCACACCGAGCATGACTCACGTGGGCTTAGAGTGTGCATCGACCATGAAATCCTCCTATGGGCCGCCTCAGAGCATAAGCCACATCACAACGAAATACGTGGACTTTGATCCGTGCTAGCGCACTGTACGTAGGAAGCCTCCACGAGGTTCAAGCCCACCACCCTGTCGTCCTGACCTTTCCATGTCGGTTCCCTGACCACCTTGGGCCGCCTCAGAGCGTAAGCCCCAAATCTTTCCTCCCGCATGACGTTAAACTGTATCTCACCCCGCATGACGTTAAACTGTATCTCGTCCCACATGACGTTAAACTGTATTCCGTCCCGCATGATGTTAAACTGTATTCCGTCCAGCATGACTTTAAACTGTATCTCGACCCGCATTACGTTAAACTGTATTCCGTCCCGCATGACGTTAAATTGTATTCCGTCCCGCATGACGTTAAACTGTATCCCCCCTCCTAGGCCTTCTTAGAACGTAAGCCCCATGATTCACCCCACCATCCATCCTGATCCTTACCTGGGCCGCCACATCCCGGTGAGATCATGCCACCCTTTCCCACTCCATGTCATATGGGAGGCCGCCCACATGTTGGCCCCAACATTAGTGTTTCCCCCTAGGGATCCTTTAACCCGGTCCGTCTCCGCAAGACGTTAAACTCGCGACATACCCCGTGTTAAACATTGGAAGCTGAGGAAAACCTCAGATGGTACACATTCCCCGCGTTCGATGAGGGATGCCTCGGGCTTCCTCGCCCTCGAGAATCCCTGTGATGAGGGACCAAAGACAGACATGTCGATGATGCCCCAACGTGACCATTCTTCTCACCGCAGGTTTCTGTCCCGACAAGACCCCTTGGAGCGTCTTGACGGAAGCAGCGTAATTAACTGGCGTCCATGTAGATATGGCACCAGGAATGAGCTTCACGAATCCATCTTAAATCATTGAGGGAGACCCGGACTAGGTGATGAGCTCCGAGGAGGAATCCACAGAAGGAAGAACCGACATCCCATCATCCCGGTTTCGATCAAGGAGCAGACTTCCCTGAATAAGGAACGGATGCCGACTGCCTTTCGAAAGCGGGAATGCGGGGCCACAAGCAGCGCGCCCTCCCCGGCGGACGGACGCGCGCGCCCCGACGAAAGTGTCGGAAACAGTTTTCAATCAATGTTTCATGGGTGTCAGATTTATTATCAATTATATAGATTATAAGAATAACATATCATTTTCCTCAATATCTCTATTGGTAAAAATTTATATGTTATTTCTATATATTTAATCAAATTGTTCAACGACATATTGATATGTTAGTATTAATAAGTTGATAATCCATTAAATAACACATTTGCAACAATTAGATAATCCTTTAACCAATCAAGGAACCACACTCTGGTAACATTATACCCATGTAATAAATAATAATAAATATACAAGTATTATACATTTAATCCATTATATTGAATAAATTTTTCTAGTTTAATTGTTCAGAATAATCATTTATCAATTATAAAATTCTAGAAGAGGTTTTTTTCTTGAAAAATAAATTAAAACTTAGTAGTTGAACATGCTAGTAAATAAAATATTTAGGACTTTTCATTATAATAAATAAATAATCCCAAATAATAATCACTATTTTACCCAAGATAAGGTGTTTCAATACAATCTCAACATGTGTCATTACCTTGGAATCTATTTTAGAACAATGTTTTCACATGTCCTTTTCTAAAAATTATACTTTAATATAATATTTTATTATGTTCTCCAAATAATATATTTTAAGGTACCTTTTTTTCAACTCTTGAAAATGGGAATGATATTAATATTAATACTTTTTTATAATTATTCCCCATCAAATTTGGTGTTTAAAAATGTAATATTCCAAATAATTTATTTAAATGGACAATAGTAATATCACCTATTTGATTTATATTAAAAAAATTACTATAATCAATTTATTTTTGTTAAACCAAATTTGGATATTTGTAAACAATATAAATATATTTTTTACATACTATAATATATATATATATATATATATTATAATTTATATATTATAGAGTTTTTATTTATAATATAAGAGAAACAAAAATGGTGGAGGTGTTGTCCTGCACCTCCACTAATGACTATATGAATCTCTGTTTTATTTAGATTAGGGAATTTCATGCATAAAAAGTAATAACAAACATCCGACCCATTTTATAACCATACAAAACTATGATATAACTAGGATTTTGATTTGTTTTATTTTTATTTTACATTTTCTCCCAATATTTTTCTTTGTGAATCGTCATTTGGTAATTTCCTAGGATGAAGTCCCACCAAAAATTCTATTGTATTCAATGTTAAAGTGTTGAAAATGATAAAATAAAATAAATATATATTTTTTATTAATATTCTATTTCATTCTTGAAACTGTTTATACTACAAATATTTTCATTGTTATGGAATACATATTACACCTCCACCATACAACATTATTCCACCATTGTTTTTCACAGTAATGTAGGGTGGACTATATGTAATAAAATTTAAATTTCATAGATTAATTCACCTAAATTAAAGGATTAAATATCTTGGGAGTTTTTCATAAGAAATCATTAGGTAAGATGTCTCAAATTTAGAGAGTGGTTGAAATTTTCATGAATTTATTTATAAATTTTTAATAAATATATAATTCATATTTTGAGAAACAAAATGTCTATCTAATCATATAACCAAGATTATTTTCCTATAATGTGTCATGAAAATTAATTCAACCTAGGCCAAATTTATTCCATTTTTATGTAAATATTTATTAACCATAAATTAGTGGGTTATGTGGTCAGAATCAATGAACCTTATCTCACGATATATTTCCTACTTTCTTATAATAAATCTTTGATGACCTTTTTATCTTAGAGTAGATTTTATCCTATGCGATCATGAAAATGACCGATATTGAGATGTATATAAATATAATTAAAATTTATTTTTATATAATTTTTAAATACTGAAACTGAGTGATGAAAATAATTTGACAGTCATAGATCAATTCAAAACACTCATCCTAACCAATACTTAATATCATGGCTTAAATGTTTAGAGTATTTCTTGATAAAATAAATTGTTTAAGTAAAATTATGTTGTTTTTACCCATATTGGGGCTTAGATTCTAATAGAAGTATTTATTTTGTAAATATACTTTGATACTCAATTCAAATTTATTTGATATAATTTAATGTATTTTGTCATAAATAGGTAAAATTGAATAAAAAAATCCAATATATGAGAAAATTATAATTAATTCTCCTTAATAACCTTATAAAATGAAATTTATTTCTAATTCCCATTTCCTAATTTATCTTATAAAATTTTCTAACACTGTTAATTTGGTAAATTATCATTATGGTTTTAAAACTATGTAAAATTCAAATATCCACAACGGGAAATATTTCTTAAAATTTTTTTTTCTCCTTACCATAAATGCATGAAATAATTTAATCATTGTGTAATTAGATATTTTTTCAGGTTACCCATATTTATAGATAAAATTATTTACATGTGATTTCATTAGTATGAATTTAATTCATATTGTTTTGAGATATTTTTATTATATATCAATTTTACTATAATTTTCCTGCATAAATATATTTTCATATATTTCCACTGATCATACATTCTTTTAACGATTTAATTTCATATCTTATATCATGTATAAGACATTATACAACTAATGATGTGAATTACTCATCTGAAAGCATATAATAAATGAATTTCAAGTATAATGTACATGAAACTCTTTCATTTAAACGTTTATTATGAATTCCCATAGAAATGAACATCTCAAAATTAATGTATTAAAACAAATAATTAATTATAATATATCCCAATTATCATTTAGGTTTAGAGATTTAGAGAATTAGGAAATACATTAACAAAACCCCCATTAATGATTCAACTAATATACATATATTCCCCTATATAATCATATTATTAATCCATGACAAGTCTTCCAAATTCCCCATAAATTCTCTACACAAGATACTCTTTTAGACACACCAAATGTATTAGTTTTCGTCATAACATAGACAAATAAATTCATAAAAATTCGATGTTATTATAATAATATTAAGGAGAAATTAATGTGATGACAATAAAATATCATAAGTGTGATTAATATTATCATGTTGTTATAATCATGACACAAAATAAAATCAAACCCAACATATCATAGATTTTAAATCATGGGATATGGAATAAGTATATACATAATAAATGGCATAATTCAATAGTTTTGGGAACACTATTCATTAATCATAATCCATGAGATTATGACACAGTCAAAATAATATATATAAAAAAACAGTTTAAAAATAACCATTAAAAACATATCCTTATAATCATATCTTGACGGTAATTATATTCATGAACAGTCTTTTGGGAATATCTTTACCACAATCATTACCATGAATAGTCCAATGAGAAAAACATTAACCCAATTATACGCATGTAAAAAAATTATTATCTCATGAGATATAATAAATTAACTAATGAATTATAGATTTATGTAGGACCCCAACCAATATCAACAAAATATATTTCTTCCACATAATATCAATGATCAACTTATCATAAATAACCCATGGAAGGAAAATTTGTTTGATAAACATTTCAACTCAAATCATATAAGAGAATCCTTCATAATTCCATCTATATAATTGATAAATCAATTAAATATAAATTATTACCCACTAAAACATATTACATTCTAGGTAGATGAAATGTAATGATGTATATGGTATTTACAAAATAAATAAATAATGGTTATATGTTTTTTACAACCTTTTTCCAAAACATTGATGTATGGAATATAAGTAGATATAGTTCAATGAAATAATCATAAAACAATGCACTCATATTATAAATAATTTGGATGAAATGTTATAGTTATTCATCATATGTGGAAAATCAAGACTAAGGTAATGAGTGGTCACCCATATGGGTGAAAATAAAAAGTTTTAATCCATACATAGGAAGAATTAAGATGTTATCATTTGAATAATATCCTTGATCAACCATAATGTATTTCCAATGACTTTGGCATAGATGATAAAATATTTTTAGTACATTTGAAGACATAGATTTAAAATAAAGAATAACCATTCAGTATTAAAAATATTTCATTAAAAACAATATATTATAATAAAAAGAACATTATAATTTTAGTTATAATCCAATTGAATTTATATGGGAATCCTAATTGAAAAATGAAAAATGGTAGAAAGAGGGGTTCATATAGAAAACATTCAAAATTGATTCTTTCCATACTTTAAGGAAAAAGAACCCTAAAAACATAAAAAAAATATTTATTTTTAATGAAATTGAAATATTTAAAAATAATTATATTAAAAATTTATTATGGAATATAAAATAATATTAAAAAAATAATCCAATGAGTTAGAACCTAGAAAGAGATATTCTCAACTAAAAAAAGGGCATGGTCGATTTTACTTGCACAAAATACATTTGGTAAAATATGGGTCCAGGTGAGATTGAATTTTGGGTTGAAATGTAAATCACCTTGAATTAAATTAATATGGTAAAATAAATTCATAAAGTTTTAATGAAACTATATTAATGATATAATTTCTCACAATATGATTTATATATTTTCAAAATAAATATGAGACATAGAACCCCTTACTGTAACTCATGACTTACACTAAAGAACGTGATTCTACATTATGAAAATAACTATTTTAATCCCCTATCTCAGAACATTATTCAAATATATAACAACTCCTATTAATTATTTTAATTTTACACTATATTTATATGAGGTAGTTATTATATATTTTCAATTTCATGTGGGAATAATTTTGATAATTTTTAACTATTTTCGTTATAGCGGCATCATTCACCATTATTCTACAAAATTTCATTATTATTATATCATAATTGACTTCATATTTATTATTTATAATTATTTTTAATTTCAAAATATCATTTTATCTTTGTTTTAATTATTTTTCTTAAGGATTAAATAAATGATGAACATGTTTTGGTTATTTTTTACAAATAAATGACAATATCATAATTAATTTTCATAATATTAATTTTTTCATTATATATCCAAAATGAAATAATCATTTAATTATATATTATTATATTATCATTATTTATGTTGTCATAGTCATCCGGGATATTATTATTTTTCTTTGTTCAAGTATGTGTTTACACTGACCACAACATGCAAAAACCATAATTAAAGGATGCTTATTGTAATGAATGTGGGTTATTTTGATATAATAACACCATTATTGAATAATAGTGATATTATTTAGATATTTAAGGAGGTTAATTATATTTTAATTGAGTTAAATTAATAATAAATAAACTGTATAAAAATGAGATATTTCACTTTATAGAGGAGGTAGTCTCTACAAATGAAAGAAGAAGATTTTCATTTTTCTTTAGGGAAAAGAGAAAATATGATTATGTATTATTCCCGAAAAAATAAGAAATTAATTATAATATAAACATTAATGTAATAATATAATTTTTCTAAATTTTTTTAGAATCTATAATATTTAAATTAGAAAATTTTAGGGAAAAGTTATTAATTATGCTAATAGCATTGAAATTTTATTTGGAGGATACATTGGAAAGGGATGACTTATTTAAAAAATAATATATCAATAATATTAAATAATTAAAATAGGATTCCATTGGAAATTAATTTATATTTATATAGTAAACCTATATCTTAGTGTTGTCTGGAAGGGGTTGTGAGAGTCCACTTTTATATGTGGTGATAATGGAATTTTTTGTAAATATTTCATTTTATTATATAATGACTGAATGATTCACATTTCAAGAAGACTATAAAATTGAAAATAATTTATTGGAAATATAATATTATATTTCAAAACTCAACAAATAAATTAAAAATATTTTTAACATGTTATGCCACATACCCCTTGGGTTATCCCCTTTACACTATTGACTATCGTTGCGGTAACACGTAGTTTACAATATAAATATTTTTTGTATAAAATTTAAATAAAAATACATAATTCAAATGTAAATAATGATTTAAAATATAAAATCTATTTTATTAGACAAATTATCTAGGTATATGAAAAAATAAATTTTACATTAGCGCATGTAATACTTAAAAATGTGTTTTCATAGAAGTGATTTTTCAAGAATGGAATTTATTTATAAAATAAAATTATAAATGAATGTAACATCCCGGATCCAGGTGCCACTCAATGGGTACCCCGAGCCCGGTTCACCACGTGACCTCAAGGGCATTTCCCCAAATGCCAGAGGCTGCCGACTAGAAACGAGGGCCTACATCTGATAGTGGGGAAACTATGCCCTCAATTGTCAAAGTCTAGCGCATCAGAATAAAATAAGAAGAATAAAAAAACAACGGAAGAAATAAATTAGACACATTTAATATAACAACCACAGTAATAGATAACCAACCATTTGTATAGATACGATGCAACATGTTTCATGTTCTAAGAAAACAGTCAGAACATGTTACATATATGTACAATACAATGAAAAACAAAACAGTCGGTAGCATCGCGAGCCTATGCCCGGTCCCATGCTCCCCTACTCCTAAGCAGAAATAAAGTACCTATACAAGGACCCTTTCCCTTATCTACAGCTGTAGAAATGTAATCTATTTGGGCTGAACAACATGACCCAAACAGGGTGTGAGATATAAATCCCAGTAGCCACCCACCAAAGGCCCATGCTCAACTGTGTGTAAACATGTAACAATAGTGTGTAGTAGTAAAATGCAATAATGTAAGCAATACTGAAAAGTAATTAACTTAACCTGTTATATTGCCATTTTAATATCCATTTAATCATTTAATTTAAAATATCAGCATAGTGAGTATTCTAAGTAATCTGCCAATGTCCTCACACATGTAAAACCCTACTCTCAGGTAAAGAGATTCCAAACACAAGAATCTGGCCATAGGCATACGGATATTTCCCATGGGCGTAAGAAGTGTCTCCCAAAGGCACAAAATCAACTGCCCACCGGCACAGAAGAAGTTTACCACATGAAAAATAGTACAATGCCCACAGTCTAATCACAATACTTCCCTTAGGCTAAACAGGTAACCGGGCCATGCACAACATGTAAACAAGCAGTACACAAGAAAATCCTCTCAATGAAATTCTACAATCATTACTTTAAAGGCATACATTCAGGTATCCTGGACAAATAGCTAAATAGTGGAACACACCCCCGGGGTGGTCCTGGATCCAATCAATGATCCCAGACAGCAGTTTATTATCACAATTAATTACCTATTCAATTCAAGGTATTTAAAATAGCACAGACTCAGCCACACTACACCCCAACATGGGTTCGTGGCACAACGGTACACAAAAACACACAACAGTTGGAATATAAACACCAAGTCACCTAACATAAATGCCCCTGATCAGTATACATGAACGACGTTCCACGAATCATCCAAGAACAAGGTAGATCTGAGGTGAAATAAAACTTGTTAAAACCCAAATAACTTCCATTAGAGGAAGAATTGTCAAGAACTACTCTAGGTGAAGGGAGAACTGACTCGTGCGG
Source organism: Viscum album (assembly GCA_963277665.1). Lineage (NCBI taxonomy): Eukaryota > Viridiplantae > Streptophyta > Magnoliopsida > Santalales > Viscaceae > Viscum > Viscum album. Next base: position 659,829,809 of record OY728134.1, on the reverse strand, counting down.
TTCCTGGGAGATCGACGGTGAAAAAAATGGATTATCGATGTGTGCTTGGCGGATCTCCAAAGCTCCAGCCTCCTCTCCCGCTCCTTCCTCTAGTTCTAAGACTTCCCTGTGAACAGGGGAGGATACTGCTCATTTTAAGGGAAAAACTACATGACATGTATTTCCATGTACACGGCGTGTAATTCCAATTTTTTAACTGTTCCTCTGGCGGTTTCCGGCCAGCGTGGCACTGCTCATCTGCCGACATGACTACACGGCGTGTCTTCTTGGGTACTCTTCGTGTTCGGTCGCACAGCTGGCCACTGCCTTACTATTCACCTGCCGACTGACTAAATGCTATGTAAAGGACCTCTACACGGCTTGTAGTTAAGTTCTACACCCTTCATCGCCGACATGGTTACACGACCTGTGTACTAATCCCACACAACCAAAAGTACATGACGTTTGGAAATGTACATAGATTGTACTTCAAAAAAATTTGTATATTCCCCCATTTTCATTATTTTGTGAAAAACACTTATGGAAAATATAAAAGAAGAAGCTCGTACCTCAAAACTAAGAACCGGGTTCATAAAATCTTCCCCCCTTAAAGAAATTCATCCCCGAATTTTCCTTCCATGGGTGGTGAAGATATAGCTGTGAACAACTCTGGACACTGAGCACGTACGTCGGTCTCCCGCTCCTAGGTTTTATCCTTCACTCAGACATACTTCCATAGAACCCGCACGATAGGAACTGACCATCCTCGGAGAACCTTCGTGCTCCTACCAATGATACGAATCAGATGCTACTCAAGGGACACATCGACATGAAGATCAACCTCCTTGGGCTGAAAGATGTGAGACAGGTCTGAATGATAGCGTTGCAACTGAGATACATTGAAGACGTTGTGCATGGCCCGATACCTTTATGGTAACTAAAACTGATAGGAAACCGGCTCAACTATCTCCAGAATATCAAATGGCCCCACATACCTCGGTGAATGTTTACCCTTCCTCCTAATCCGTCAGCGTCCCATCCTCGGCGAAACACACAAGAAAACTTGATCTCCAACCACGAACTCCAAAGGTCGTCTGCGACGATCAGCATAAGACTAGTGATGAGACTGCACAGTAGCCATCCTCTTCTGAATCAACTGGACCTGCTCAGAAGTCTCCTACACAAGACGTGGTCCTAGTAAAGCTACCTCACCTACCTCTAACCAGCACACGGGTGATCGACATGGCCTACCATATAAAGATTAGTATGGTTCCATCTCCATAGTTTCCTGAAAACTATTGTTATAGGAACACTCAAATAGGGGTATGTGCTTCTCCCAAGAGCCCCCAAAGTCTAGGATGCATGAACACAGCATGTCCTCAAGCACCTGTATTGTACGCTCTGACTGGCCATCGGTCTAAGGGTGGTAGGCTGTTCTTAGAAGCACATGTGTACCTAGTGCCCACTGAAAACTCTTCCAGAAACGTGATGTAAATTGGGTGTCCCTATCTGAAACGATAGAAATAGGGACCCCATCAATACATATGACCTCTCGGATATACAACATCCCGAGATCTTAAACACCGAAGGTCTCCCAGATCGGCAAAAAGTGAGCTACCTTCGTGAGTCTGTCCACAACAACCCAGATGGAATCATTACCTCGAGGTGACCTCAGCAATCCAGTCATGAAATCCATCATGACATCATCCCATTTCCACTCCAGGATGGGTGAATACTATAATAGTCCGGCTGGCCTCTGATGCTCTGCCTTCACCTGCTGACAGGTGGAACACCTCGTAACAAAACCAGCTACACCTCTCTTCGTACACGGCCACCAGTACTGACGTCTCAAGTAACGATACATCTTGGTAACTCCGGGATGAACTGCCCAAGATGAATCATGAAAATATCACATCATCTCCTCATGTGTATCCCTTGGAACCCATACTCGTCTATGGAAATACATAATCTCTTCATCGTATATCGCCGAACCCGGAGGAGGGTCCTCACTTGACACCGACCCCTGTAGAAATAGGACTTCTGAATCAGAAAGTTGTCTTGTCCTCACTCTATCCAAGAGTTTTGATGTCACAGCTAAATAGGAAAGATAAGACTTCCCCTGACTGTCATGCACCTCCAAATGCATATCAGAGAACAAAGCCATATACTGCCACTCACCACTGGCCTCCTACACTACCTATATCTGACTCTTCCTACTTAGCGTATCAGCTACTGAATTACAATTACCAGGTGTATAGGAAAGCACAAAATCCAAGTACTGAAGGTATTCGACCCACCTTCACTACCTCAGATTCAAGTCATGCTGAGTAATGATATACCTGAGACTTTTGTGGTAGGTGAAAACAACAAAATGTTCTGCTAACAGATAATGTCTCCAACAGTGCAACACATGCACAACTACATCCAACTCGAGATCATCCAACGGGTAATACCTCTCATGTGGCCTCAAATACCGAGAACCGTAAACAACAACTCGATTTCCTTGCATCAAAACTGCTCCCAGCCCAATCCCTAATGCATCACAGTGAAATGTATAGCTCTTACTATGCTCTGGGAGTATTAGGATCGGTGCTGATGTCAACCTTCCCTTCATCTTCTGAAAGGCGGTCTTGCAATCTTATGACCAAACGTACTTCACGCCCTTCATAGTCAAACCCGTCAATGGTGATGCTAAGCGGGAGAAGTTATGTATAAAGCATCTATAGTAACCAGCTAGCCCTACAAAACTCCATATCTCAAACATGTTCTTAGGCTGCTCCCTGGAAAATTCTTCTCTTACCTTCTCTGGGTCTACTACAACACCTGCCTCTGAGATGATATGACCCAGGAAGTGAATCTGGTCCATCCAAAAGTGGCACTTTGAGAGCTTAGAATATAGATTATTCTCTCTTAGTTTACACAATACGATCTCGAGATGAGTGTCATGGTCGTGTCGATTGTGAGAGTACACCAAGATCTTGTCCACGAATACTACCACAAAAGAATCCAGATAAGGATGGAACTCACGATTAATCAGAGACATGAAAACTTCTGGCGCATTCATGATTCCGAAGGGCATGACCAAGTACTCCTACAGAGCAAATCGGTTCCGAAATTCTATATGTGGTATATCTGATGGTCTCATGCACAACTGATGATATACTAATCTCAGGTAAATCGTCAAGAACACTCGTGCTCCACAAAGATGATAAAAAAGATCATCACTCCTTGAAAAGGGATATCAGTTCTTCACCGTCAACTGGTTCATTTTCCGATAATCCACATAGAATCTGATGGTACCGTCCGCCTTCATCACAAAGGGGACCGGTGAACCATAAGGAGAAGTACTAGGTTGGATGAAACCATTTTCCTATAACTCCTCTAATTGCCTCTTGAGCTCTTGCAACTCTGGTGTGGTCATCCTATAAGGAGGAATGCACACCAGCGCTACTCATGGCATAAGATGAATAAAGAAATCCACCTCTCGCTCTGGAGGTAGACCCAAAAATTCATCTGGGAAGACATCCCTGAAATGATCAACCACTGGAGGGAAATCCGTATGACATGTTTTATGATCATCCAGATATAAAATCGCAATCTGGGCTGTGACTCCACCTCGCCCATGATTCTCTATTCCAGCTCGACTTACCTGAATATCCCATATTCCATTGTATAGATACACTCCACCCTCTGGTGACATGAATCTCACCCTAAGATGATAGCAATCTACAATGGCACGAAAGGGAACCAACCAGTCTATCCTGAGAATGACGTCATAAGAGGTCATCTCTAAGACATAGAGGCCCCAAAGAAAGTAACATCCACCAACCATAAGGAGGAACTCCATGCACTGACTCACACATGTCGTTCTAGCCCCCAACAGAGTGTCTAGTTTCATAAGAGTAGAACAAGAAGAAGAAACAAAGAGCCCAAGGCTCTCCACAATGGGTACATATATGAAACTATGTGTAGCACCCATATCGAAAATTACTGAAGGTAAGACAGAAGCTACTCGAATAGTACCACTGACAGTAGTAGGTTCTAGATCCTCCTCCTACTAGGTCTGTTGCACTGTATATGCCTGCCCAGTGTCGCGGCCCTGCGACACAGCCTGGATACCCAGAGCTATACCACCCTGATGCCTCTAAGATCCTAGTATCTGGCTACCACAGCCATGAACACCATATCTGCCTGCATGCCCTGATGTATTCCAGTTCCCGAACTGGTAAGAAGCTTTTGGTCCTACTCTCGCACACAGAGTCTGCACATAACCACTCCCACTGGTCACTTGTGGAAACGCCCTACAATAGTGATGCAGATGACCCATCCTTCCGCAGGATCAGCACTCCACTGGGTCTCATGGACACTGTGGCCTCTTGTGCCCCTCTCTTCCACACTGGTAGCACATGACCTGGCCACCTGATGCATTCGTCTGGTGGGTACTAGCACCCTGAAAGAAGTCCATATGTCTCTTCCTCTTACCAGTATAAATAGTACCTGAAACTGGTGTTGAACCACCGTGACCCACACCACTAGCTTCCCACAGGTTCCTCTCTGTAATCAGCACCTGATTCACAATATCATGTACTGAAGGCAACATGAAAACATTCACCAGTGCTCAGAATTCATATCAGAGACCATCCTCAAAGCGCATGTCCCTTAACATCTCAACACATACTAGAACGGGTGGAAAACACTGAAGCTCGGTAAAGCGAGAAGAATAATCCATCATCGACATAGAGACTTGCTGCAAGTTCATAAAGTATTGAGCTCGATCTACCCTCTACGTCTCTAGGAAGAAGAACTCCTAAAAGGATGCCTGAAAATCCTCCGATGCCATGTCTCTGTGATGCTCTAACTGGGTGGTAACATCCCACCACCTCTTGGTGGAATCACGCAACATATAAGTCGCGAGAATTACCCTCCTCCATGGAGGCATCTAAAGATGCTCGAAAATAGTCTGCATCGATCCTAGCAGAGACTTCACATCCTGTAGTCTTCCATCCCTTAAAAACGTAGGCTGATGCTAGTACTGAAATATACGAGTCATTTCAGCCTAAGATGACCCAGCCAACGGTGCTCACTGAATGGTCTACATGATTCGCATAAATCCTTCACGGAACTGCGCCTCAACGCCTGTGTCTTGTATAACAGCTGGCGCCGCATCTGGCTCTGCTGGATGGTCCACTGGTAGCCCATGGACCACCATCTCTAGATTATAATCGTTTCCGATCTCATGGCTAACAACGCGTGAACGTCTAGGAGGCATTACACTACAAGGTCAAAACATGCCTTAGATTCAATATTATCATGACTGAAAACGAAGGAACCACAATGGGAACAAGAGAAAGACGGAATTTCATGATTTCCAAAAACAATACTACACGGTGTTTATAATTACTACACGACGTCTTCCTGACTCATTTTCCCTTTCCTGGGTCCTTCTATAAGACTAAGCTACACGACTCCTATTGAAAAAAACGTACACGGTGTGTATATCCTCTACACGGTGTGTATGGTGAAATTTTCCAAATGCCCCTGTCATTTGTGACACGGCCGACTACTCGGCTTGACTCTACATGGTGTGTTACACCCGAACACGGCGTGTACACCACCATGTTTCCTAGCCACATGGCTAAAACCACACGTTCTTTCCTCGGACAAGACTACGCGGCGTGACCCACAGGTGCACGACGTGTACTAGACGAGCTCCACTGACCCATGTTGTTAGTTACACAGCCGAACACCCGACTCACACTACACGACATGTTCTATATACACACGGTGTGTACTCAAAAGGATTACACCGACCCGTGTTGTTAATTACACGGCCGGGTGCCCATGTCAGACTACCCGGCATGTTCCATAGTGGACATGGCATGTATGTCTTAAGGTCTCTTCCATCTGTGTTGTTAGTTACACGGGTGTACTCCAGGTCAACACTACACGGCGTGTATATCATCAACACGGCATGTTCGCCCCATGTTATTCCCTTCCACGTGTCGCCGCCCACAAGGTTTGTGACACGGGAAAAGACTACAAAGTGTGTACTTAGGGTACACGGCTTGAACTCAAAAATTTTATTTTTTTTCTTCCCGAACAAAAGACCATACACGGTGTTTTTAAAGTACTACACGGTGTGTATACTGGGTTTTCCAGACAGCATACCTCAAAAACTTCCCCAGAACCCAGAAAATACTAAAAAAACACCTAGGTGTTAAATTCTGACCCGTGAGGGCCCATAATCCCCACGATTCAAAGTTTTACATCGTATCTATGTTTTAACAAAATAAACAGCTAATTATCCACCAAATTCCGGTCAATTAGGGACCATACTCCCCAAAAACAAAAGTTTCGCTTCCATTTTTTTAACAAGCTTATACAACAATACCGTATCACATAGAAGGTATTTATCAAGAAGCTATCACAACAACATGATTTTTTAACACAACAACTATCACAACATCATGCAATTCCTAATGCACCTACATGGCCTAGAAACTATGCATGACATGTGATTCCTAACATGTGCCTAAATAATGCATGAGATGGCATACCCTCATCTCATCGGTTTGCAACTAAATAGAACCCATAGATAAAATATAAACATCACAATCACAAGTGCATCACCCAACATTGAAATCAAATCAACTGTAAAATTTGCAAAATAAAAAGAATTGAAAAAATACGAGGTAGACTGGCTTTTCCCTGTACGCGGGTTAGCGATGCCTGGGCACATCTTATTACCAATTATCTATTTCATCCTATCCCTAAATAAGGCTCCAACTAGTATGTCAATGAAAAGAACCCCTCTGATACCACTTTGTAACGTCCCAGATCTGGGTGCCACTGAACGGGTGCCCCGAACTCAGTTCGGCACGCGACCTCAAGCGCATTTCCTCAAACGCCAGAGGCTGCCGACTAGCAGCGAGGGCCCTAGTCTGATAGTGGGAAACTATTCCCTCATTTGTCAACATGTATCACAGCGGAATAAAATAAGAACCATACAAGAAAAAATGGAAGAAATAAATCATACACATTTAATATAACAACCACAATAAAAGATAACCAAAAAGTTGTAAAGATATGATGCAACATGTCTCATATTCTAAAAAAACATCCAGAACATGTTACATAGCAGTACAATAAAATGAAAAAAAATAGCAGGTAGCATCACGAGCCTAATCCCGACCCCATACTCCCCTAATCCTTAGTAGCAATCAAGTACCTATATAAGGACCCTTGCCCTTATATACACTAGCAGAAACGTAATCTGTTTGGGCCGAAAAGCATGACCCAAACAGGGTGTTTGAAATAAATCCTAGTAGGAACCCACCAAAGGCCTGTGCTCAACTTTGTGTGAAATTGTAACAATAGTGTGAAGTATTAAAATGCAATAATGTAAGTAGTACTAAAAAGTAAGTAACTTAAACATTTATATATGCCATTTTAATATCCATGTAATTATTTAATTTAAAATATCACCACAGTGAATATTCTAAGTAATCAGCCAATGTCCTCAGACACGTAAATTCATACCCTCAGGTAAAGAGAATCCAAACACAAGAATCTTCTAACAGGAAAACGGATATTTCACATAGGCATAAGAAGTGTCTCCCACAGTCACAAAATCATCTTCCCACTGTCATGGAAGAAGTTGTCCACAAGTTAAATAGTACAGTGCCCACAGGTTAATCAAAACACGACACTCAGGCTAAACATGTAACTAGGCCATGCCCAACATGTAAAAAAGTAGTACACAAGTAATTCCTATCAAGGTAATTCTACAATCATTACATTAATGGAATACCCTTAGGTATCCTGGCTAAATGGAAAAGCAGAGGAACACACCCCTAGGGTGGTCCTAGATCCAAGCAATCATCCTTGACATCATTTTATTATCACAATTAATTACCTATTCAATTCTAGGTATTTAAAATATCCACGGACTCAGCCACACGAGACCCCAAAATGGGTTCGTGGAACAACGATACATATTAAAGCACAACAGTTGGAATATAAACACTAAGCCACCTACCTTAAACGCCCCTGATCAGTATACACGAACGATATTCCACGAATCGTCCTAGAACGATGTAGATCTGAGGTGAATGAAAACTTGTTCAAACATAAATAACATCCATTAGAGGAATAATTGGAAAGAACTTCTCCAGGAGAAGGGAGAACTCACCTGTGTGGTTCCAGGTAGATTGACGGTGAAGAAAACAGATTTCTGATGTGCGCTCGGCGGATCTCCAAAGCTCCCGCATCCTCTCCCGATCCTTCCTCCGGTTCTAAGACATTCCTGTGAACATGGGAGGATACATACCATTTTAATCGAAAAATCAATGTACATGGTGTGTATTTCTAAGCACTACATCCCATTTTTTTAACTGTTCCTCTGGAGGTTTCCCGCCAGTATGGCACTCTTCATCTACCGACATGACTACACAGCGTGTCTTCTTGGGTACACGGCTATTTCGGTTGCACAGCTGGCTACCGCCTTACTATTCTCCTATCGACAGACTACACGGCGTGTAAAGGGCCACTACATGACATGTAGTTAGGTTCTACACCCTTCATCACCGACATGGCCACATGCCCCGTGTACTCATCCCACACGGCCAAAATTACACGGCGTGTGGAAAAGTACACGGCGTGTACTTCTAAAAATTTAGGATTTTCCCCCATTTTCCTTATTTTTTGAAAAACACTTATGGAAAAGAGAAAAGAAGAATCTCGTACCTCAAAACTAATAACCAGTTTCTTACAATCATCCACCCTTAAAGAAATTATTCCCTAAATTTCCCTTACAAGCGTGGTGAAGATATAGCTGTGAACAACTCTGGACAATGAGAACCTACGCCGGTCTCCCGCTCCCAGGCTTCATCCTGCACTTGGCCATACTGCCATATCACCAGCACGAGAGGAACTGATCGGCCTCGGAGAACCTTCGTGCTCCTATCAACGATACAAATAGGATTCTCCTCAAGGGACGCATCGACATGAATCTCAACCTCCTTGGGCTAAAATATGTTAGATTGTTCTTAATGATTGCGTCACAACTGAGATACATGGAAGATGTTGTCCATGGCCCGGTACCTCTATTGTAACTGCAACTGATAGGAAACCGGCTCAACTCTCTCCGAAATCTCAAATGGCTCCACATACCTTGGTGAAAGTTTATCTTATCTCATGATCCTTCTGTGTCCCAACCAAGGCGAAACACGCAAGAAAACCTGATCCCTGACCACAAACTCCAAAAGTAGTCTACGGTGATCAGCATAAGACTTATGATGAGACTGCGCGGTAGCCATCCGCTTATGAGTCAAATGGACCTGCTCAGAAGCCTCCTGCACGAGACATGGTCCTAGTAAAGCATCCTCACATGCCTCTAACCAGCATAGGGGTAATCGGCATGGCCTACCATATAAATCCTCATATGGTTCCATATCTATAGTTTCCTGAAAACTATTGTTATATGAAAACATCAGTAGGGTTCTGTGCTTCTCCCAAGAGCACCCAAAGTCTAGGACACGTGCACGCAACATGTCCTAAAGCACCTGTATTGTATGCTCTGACTGGCCATCAGTCGGAGGGTGATAGGATGTGATCAGAAGCACCTGTGTACTGAGTGCCCTCTGAATACTCTCCCATAAAGGAGACAAAAAATGAGTGTCCCTATATGAAATGATATAATGAGAGACCCCATGAAGATGTACGACCACTCAGATATACAACGTCCCGATATCATCAAAACCGAAGGACTCTTTGATTGGAAAAAAAGTGAGCTACATTCGTGAGTCTGTCCACAAAAACCCACACATCATCATTGCGTCGAGGTGACCTCGGAAATCCAGTCACGAAATCCATCGCAACATGATCCCATTTCCACTCCAGGATGGGTAACTTCTATAACAGTCTGGCTGGCCTCTGATGGTCTGCCTTCACCTACTGACAGGTGGAACACCTCCTAACAAAACCAGCTACACCTCTCTTCATACCTGGCAACCAGTACTGACGTCTCAATTCACGGTACACATTGGTAACTCCAAGATGAACTTCCAAAGCTGAAGCATGTTACTCTAGAATCAGCTCCTCACATCTATACAATGGAACCCATACTCATCCATGGAAACACAGAATTTCGCCATCGCTTATCACCCATCTGGGAGGAGGGTCCTAACATGCCACCGACTCCTGTAGAACTAGGCCTCTTGAATTAGATAGTTGTCTCATCCTCACTCTATCCAGGAGTGTAGAAGTCACAGCTAATGAGGAATGATAAGTCTTACCCTAACTATCATGCACCTCCAAATGCATATCAGAGAATAATGCCATAAGCTGCCACTCACTAGTGGCCTCTTGCACTGCCTATATCTGAGTCTTCCTGGTCAGTGCATCAGCTACTGCATTAACATTACCAGGTGAATAGGAAAGCTCAAAATCAAAGGACTGAAGGTATTCGACCTGCCTTCGCTGCCTCAAATTCAAGTCACACTGATTAAAGATATAAATGAGACTTTTTTGGTCCGTGAAAACCTCAATATGTTCTCACAATAGATAATGTCTCCAACAGCGAAACACATGCACAACTGCAGCCAACTCAAGATCATGCGTCGGGTAATTCCTATCATGTGGCCTCAACTGCCGAGACTAGAATGCCAAAACTCGATTGCCCTGCATCAACACTGCTCCCAGCCCCATCAGTGATGAATCATAGTAAACTGTATAGCTCTTCCCCTACTCTTCAAGTATCAGGATTAGTGCTGATGTCGACCTTCCCTTCATCTTCTGAATGGCTGTCTCGCATGCTTCTACCCAAACAAACTTCGCACCCTTCTTAGTCAGACTCATCAACGGTGCTTCTAAGCAGGAGAAGTTCTGTATAAAGCATATGTAGTAACCAGCCTTCGCTAAGAAACACTATATCTCAAAAAATTTCTTAGGATGCTCCCAAGAAGCTACTGCTATTACCTTCTCTCGTTCTACTGCAACTCTTACCTCTGAAATCATATGACCCAGGAAGTGAATATGGTCCATCCAAAAGTGTCACTTTGAGATCTTTGAATATTTATTATGCTCTCTTAGTGTACTCAATACGATTTCAAGATCGGTGGCATGGTCGTGTCGATTGTGAGAGTACACCCAGATGTCATCCATGAATACTACCACAAAAGAATCAATATATGGATGGAAATCGTGATTCATCAGAGCCATGAAAACTGATGCCGAATTCGTGAGTCTGAACGGCATAACCAAGTACTCGTACAGACCATATCTACACCGAAATGTTGTAATTGGTATATCCGATGGTCACACGTGCAGTAGATGATAACTTGATCTCAGGTAAATCTTTGAGAACACTCAGGCTCCATGAAGTTGATCAAAAAGATCATCAATACTTGGCAAGGGATATCAGTTCTTGACCGTCAACTGGTTCAGTTTCCGATAATCCACATAGAGCCAGAGGGTATCGTTTTCCTTCTTCAAAAAGAGGATCGGCGAACCCCAAGGAGAATTACTGGGTCGGATGAATCCCTTTTCCTGTAACTCCACTAACTTCCTCTTGAGCTCCTGCATATATGGTGTGGCCATCCTATAAAGAGAAATGGACACCGGCGTTGCTACTGGCACAATATCAATAGAGAAATCCACCTATCGCTCCGTAGGTAGATCCGAAAAGTTGTACAGGAAGACATCCCTGAAATGATAAACCACTGGAGGGAAATCCGTCTGCCATGTTCCCTGATCATCCAGATATAAACTCGCAATCTGAGCTGTGACTCCACCTCACCAATGATGATCTAGTCCAGCTCGATTTTCCTGAACATCCCATTCACCATTGTATAGAAACTCTTCTCCCTCTGTTGTCGTGAAGCTCACCCTGCAAAGATAGCAGTCTACAAAGGATCAAATGGGAACCAACCAGTCCATCTTGAGAATGACGACATAAGTTGTCATCTATAAGACATAGTGGTCCCAAAGAAAGTGACACCCAAAAAATTCAAGGGGGAACTCCTTTCACTGGCGCACACATGTAGTTCTAGTCCCCAACGAAGTGTCTAGCATCATAACAGTAGCAGAAGAAGAAAAACAGAGCCCAAGGCTCTCCACAACGTGTACAGATATGAAACTACATATAGAACTCGTATCAAAAAGTACTGAAGTTAAGATAGAATCTACATGAATAGTACCTATGATAGTAAAAGTTCCAGGATCCTGCTCATGCTGGGTCTGTTGCACTGTATATTCCTGCCCAGTGTCGTGGCCCTGCGACACAACCTGACTACCCTGAGCTGTCCCACCCTACTGCCTCTGAGATCCTGGTGTCTGGCTACCAGGTTCATGAACACCATCTCTGTCTGCATGCCCTGAAGTATTCTAGTTCCCTAACTGGTAATAATCTATTGGTCCTTCTCTCACACGCGGAGTCAGCACAGAAACCCTCTCAATGTTCAGTGGTGGAAAATCCCAACAGAAGCTTTGCAGATAACCCATCCTACCGCAAGCTCAGCACTCCACTAGGTCTCGTGGACACTGTGGCCTCTTATATCCCTCTCATCCACACTGGTAGCACATGACTTGGCCACCTGAAGCATTATTCTGGATGGTACTGCCACCCTGAGAGAATTCCATCTATCACTTCCTCTTACTAGTAGAAATAGTACCAGAAACTGGTGCTGAACCGCCCTGGCCCACACCACTAGCTTCCCGGAGGTTCTTTTCTGTAATCAGAACCTGATTCACAATATCATGTACAGAAGTCACCCATAAAACATTCACTAGCACTCAGATGTCATATTAGAGACCATCCACGAAGCACCTATCCCTCACTCTCTCATCAACCACTAGAATGGGGGAAAACGCTGAAGCTCGTTAAAGAGAATAGAATAATCCATCACTGAAATAGTGCCCTGCTTCAGGTTCATGAAATCTCAAGATCGATCTTACCTCAACTTCTCTAGGAAGAAGAATTCAATTAAGGATGCCTGAAAATCCTCCCACGCGATGTCTTTGTAATGTTCTGACTGGGTGGTAACATCCCACCACCTTTTGGCGGAATCACGCAGCATATAAGTCGTGATCATGAACCTCTGCCCTGGAGGCATCTCAAGATGATGTAAAATAGTCTGCATTGATCCTAGCCAAGTCTCCATAGCTTCTGGTCCGCCATCCCCTGAAAACGTAGTTGGATGCTGCTGCTGAATTATATGAGTCAGCTCAGCCCTAGATGTGGCATCTGACGGCGCTCCCTGAATGGTCTGCATGAATCGCATAAAGCCTTCATGGAACTGTGCCTCCACGCATGTGTCTAGTATAACAGCTGGCGCCACATCTAGCTCTGTTGGAGGGTCCACTGGTCACCCATGGCCCACCATCTCTGGATTATAGTCGTTGCCGCTCACCTAGCGAACAATGCATGAACGTCTAGGTGGCATGAAACTACAAGGTCAAAACATGCCTTAGACTAACGATTATCAAGACTGAAAATGAAAGAACCACAAAAAGAACAAGAGGAAGAAGGCATTTCAATATTTTAAAAACAATACTACAAGACATTTATAATTACTACACGACATGTAGCTGACTACTTTTCCCTATCCTGGGTCCTTCTACATAGCTAAGTCACACGACTCCTATTGAACAAAACGTACATGGTGTTTATATCCTCTATACGGAGTGTATGGTGAAATTTTCTAACTGCCCATGTCGTTTGTGACATGGTCGACTACTTGGATTCACTATACACGGCGTGTTACACCCGTACACGTTGTGTACTCCACCCTGTTTCCCAGCCACATGGCTAAAACCACACGGTATGCCCTCGTACAAGACTACACGGCGTGTCCCACAGGTACACGACATGTACTAGACGAGATATGATGTTCCATGTCGTTAGTTACATGGCTGGACACCTGGCTCACACTACACGACATGTTTTATATACACACGGCGTGTAATCTAAAGGAATACACCGACCCATGTTGTTAATTACATGGCAGGATCCCTAGGTCAGATTACACGGTGTGTTCCATAGTGGACACGACGTGTATGTCTTAAGGTCCCTTCTATCCGTGTTGTTAGTTACACGTGCAGAATCTGGGTCAACACTACACGGTTTTTATATCATCTACACAACGTGTTCACCCCATTCTCTTCCCTTCCCCGTGTCACCACCCACATGGTTTGTGACACGGGAAGAGACTACACGGTGTGTACTCAAGGTACACGATGTGTACTCAAAAAGTTATTTTTTCCCATACAGAAGACCATACACAACATGTTTAAAGTACTACACAGCGTGTATACTGGGTTTTCCAGACAATATACCTCAGAAACGTCCCCGGAACCTAGAAAATATTGAAAAAAATACCTAAGTGTCAAATACTTACCTGTGAGGGCCCATAATCCCCACGAATCAAATATTTACATCTTATTTGTGTTTTAACAAAATAAACATCTAATGATCCACCAAATTCCTGTCAATGAGGGCCCATACTCCCCAAAAATGAAATTTTCGCATCCATTATTTTATCAAGCTTATAAAATAATACCATATCACATAATAGGTATTTTTCAAGCACCTATAACAACATCATGATTTTCTAGCACAACAACTATCACAACATCATGAAACTCCTAATGCACCTATGTGGCATGGAAACTATGCGTGGCATGTGATTCCTAGAATGTGCCTAAATGATGCCGGATATGGAATACCCTCATCTCATCAGATTGCAATTAAATAGAACCCATATATATAATATAAACAGCACAATCACAAGTTAATCACCCAACGATGAAATCAAATCAACTGTAAAATTTGAAAAATCAAAAGAATAGCAAAAATATGAGGTAGACTGGCTTTTCCCTGTACACGGGTTAGCTACACCCAAGCACAGCTAATTACCAATTACCGTTTCCATCCTATCCATGTCTAAGGCTCCAAATAGTAAGTCAAAGAAAAGAAACCCTCTGATACCAATTTGCAACATCCCGGATATGGGTACCACTCAATGGGGGCCCCGATCTCGGTTTGCCATGTGACCTCAAGCACATTTCTCCAAACCCCAGAGGCTGCCGACTAGCAGCGATGCCCAAGTATGATAGTGGGGAAACTATGCCCTAATTTGTCAATGTTTAGTTCATTAGAATAAAAAAGAAGCATACAAAAAAAATGGATGCAATAAATCATTCAAATTTAAAATAACCACCATAGTAAATGATAACCAACCAGTTGTATAGATTTGATGCAACAAGTATCAAGTTCTAAGAAAACATCCAGAACATGTTACATAGCAGTAAAATAAAATACAAAACAAAACAGCTGGTAGCATCGCGAGCGTATGCATGTTCCCATGATCTCCTACACCGTAGTAGCAATAAAATACATGTATAAGGACCCTATAACTTATCTAAATCTACAGAAACATAATTTGTTTGGGATGAAAATCATGACTCAAACACGTTGTGAGAAATAAATCCCAGTAGGTACCCACCAAAGGACCATGCTCAACTGTGTGTAAACATGTAACAACAGTTTGTAGTAGTAAAATGAAATAAAGTAAGAAGTACTGAAAAGTAACTAACTTAACCAATTATATTTCTATTTTAATATCCATTTAATCATTTAATTTAAAATATCAACACAGAGAATATTATATGTAATCAACCAAT
The DNA here is from genome assembly GCA_963277665.1 of Viscum album. Taxonomy (NCBI): domain Eukaryota; kingdom Viridiplantae; phylum Streptophyta; class Magnoliopsida; order Santalales; family Viscaceae; genus Viscum; species Viscum album. The sequence continues at coordinate 659,814,149 of OY728134.1, read as the reverse complement.
GTCCTGAAACATGTAAACCCAAACCCTTAGATAAAGTGAACCCAAACACAATAATATTCCCACAGGCATACAGATATTGCCCATGGATGTAAGAAGTGTCGCCCACAGGCACAGAATCAACTGCCCACAGGCACTGAAGAATTTTCCCACATGCTAAATAGTATAGTGCCCATAGGGTAATCACAACACCGCCCTCAGGCTAAACAGGTAATCGGGCCATTCCCAACATGTAAACAAGAATTAAAAAAGCAATTTATCTCAAGGAAATTATACAATCAATACTTCAAAGGCATACCCTCGGGTATCCTGGCCAAACGGCTAAACAGAGGAATGCACTCCCAGGGTGGTACTGGATCCAAGAAACGATCCCATACAACAGTTTATTATCACAATTAATTACCTATTCAATTCTAGGTATATAAAATAGCCACAGCCTCAGCCACACGACACCCCAGCATGGGTTCATGTCACAACGGTACACAAAAACGCACAACAGTTGGAATATAAACACCAAGCCACCTACATTAAACACCCCTAATTAGTATACACGAACGATGTTCCATGAATCGTCCTAGAACAAGGTAGATCTGAGGTGAAAGAAAACTCGTTAAAACCTAAATAACTTCCATTAGAGGAATAATTGACATGAACTACTCTAGGAGAAGGGAGAACTCACCCGTGTGGTTCCAGGCAGATAGACGGTGCAAAAAACGGATTCCCGACGTGCGCTTGGTAGATCTCCAAAGCTCCGGCCTCCTCCCCTTCTCCTTCTTCCTGTTCTAAGCCTTCCATGTGAATAGGGGAGGCTACTACCCATTTTATGTGAATGTAAAAAAGTACACAACATGTATTTCCATGTACACGGTGTGTACATCCCATTATTTTAAATGTTCCTCTTGCAGTTTCCCACCAGCGTGGCACTGTTCATCTGCCGACATGACCACATGGAGTGTCTTCTTGGGTACACGGAGTGTTCGGTCACATAGCTAGCCATCACATTACTATTCTCCTGCCGACTGACTACACGATGTGTAAAGGACCACTACACGGTGTGTAGTTAGGTTTTACACCCTTCATCACCGACATGTCCACACACCCTGTGTACTCATCCGACACGGTCAAAAGTACACTGTGTGTGGAGAAGTACATGTCGTGTACTTATAAAAATTTAGTATTTTCCCCAATTTTCTTTATTTTCTAAAAAAACATAATCAAAAGAGAAAAGAAGAAGACCATACCACAAAACTAAGAACCAGGTTCTTACAAAATTTCCCCAATAAAGCAATTCATCCCCGAATTACCCTTCCAAGGGTGGTGAAGATATAAACATGAACAACTCGGGCCATTGAGCACGTACGTCGGTCTCCCACTCCCAGGTTTCATCCTGCACTCGGCCATACTGCCATAGCACCCACACGAGAGGAACTGACCGGCCTCGGAGAAACATCGTGCTCCTATCAACGATACGAATCAGACGCTCCTCAAGGGACACATCGACCTGAAGCTCAACCTCCTGGGGATGAAAGATGTGAGACATGTCATAATGACAACTGAGATACATGGAAGACATTATGCATGGCCCAGTACCTCTGTGGTAACTGAAACCGATAGGCAACCGACCCGACTCTCTCTAGAATCTCAAATGGCCCCACATACCTCAGTAAATGTTTACCCTGTCTCCTGATCCATATGTGTCCCAACCTTAGTGAAACACGCAAGAAAACCTTATCCCTGACCACAAAATCCAAAGGTCATCTGCGGCGATTAGCATAAGACTTCGGACGAGACTGCACGGTAGCCATCCACTTCTGAATAAACTAGACATGCTCAGAAGTCTCCTGCACGAGACATGGTCCCAGTAATGCTACCTCGCCTACCTCTAACCAGCACATGTGTGATCGGAATGACCTACAATATAAAACCTCATATAATACCATCTCGATAGTTTCAAGAAAACTATTTTTATAAGAAAACCTGAAAAGGGGTATGTGCTACACCCAAGAGCCACCAAAGTCTAGGACGCATGCTCGAAGCATGTCCTCAAGCACCTGTATTGTACGCTCTGACTAGCCATCAGTCTGAGGGTGGTTGGCTATGCTCAGAAGCACCCATGTACCTAGTTACCTATGAAAACAATGCCAGAAACGAGATGTAAAATGGGAATCCCTATCTGACAGAACGAGGGACCCCATGAAGGCGTAAGACCTCTAGGATATACAACTTCTTGAGCTCGTCAACACTGAAGGTCTCCTTGATCGACAAAAAGAGAGCTACCTTCGTGATTCTGTCCCCAAAATCCCACATGACATCATTTCCTTGAGGTGACCCCAACAATCCAGTCACGAAATCCATCGCGACATCATCCCATTTCCACTCCGGGATGGGTAACTTCTGTAATAGTCAGGCTGGCCTCTGATACTCCACCTTCACCTGCTGACAGGTGGTACACCACGTAACAAAACAAGATACAACTCTCTTCATACCCAGCCACCAGTACTGACATCTCAAGTCACGATACATCTTGTTAACTCCAGGATAAACTACTGATGCTGAATCATGAATCTCTTGCATCAGAACCTCACGTGTGTCCCCTGGAACCCATACTCGTCCCATGGAAATGCAGAAGCTCGTCATCGCCTATCACCCAACCAGGATGAGGGTCCTCACTTTCCACCGACTCCCGTAGAACTATGCCTCTTGAATCAGATAGCTGTCTTAGCCTCACTCTATCCCGGAGATTAGATGTCACAGCTAAAGAGGAAAGTTAAGTCTACCCCTGACTGTCATGTACCTCGAAATGCATATAAGAGAACAATGCCATACGCTCCTACTCACCACTGGCCTCCTCCACTTCATGTATATGAGTCTTCCTACTCAATGAAGCAGCTACTTCATTACCTTTACAAAGGGTATAGGCAAGCTCAAAATAAAAGGACTGAAGGTATTCGACCCACCTTCGCTTCCTCAGATTCAAGTCACGCTGCGTAAATATATACTTGAGACTTTTGTGGTCAGTGAAAACCACAAAAGGTTCTCCCAGTAGATAATGCCTCCAATAGCGCAACGCATGCACAACTGCAGCCAACTTAAAATCATGTGTCGGGTAATTCCTCTCAAGTGGACTCAACTGCCGAGACCTTTACACAACAACTCGACTGCCCTGCATCAAGACTACTCCCACCCCAATCCCTAATGCATCATAGTAAACTGTATAGCTCTTACCCAGATATGGGAGTATCAGGATCAGTGATGATGTCAACCTTCCCTTCAGCTTAGGAATGGTTTTCTCACTACCTTCTGACCAAACGAACTTTGCACCCTTCTTAGTCAGACCGTAAATGGTGCTGCTATGTAGGAGATGTTCTACATAAAGCATCTGTATTAACCAGCCATCCGTAAAAAACTCCGTATCTCAAAAATGTTTTTTGGCTTATCCCAAGAAACTGCTGCACATACCTTCTCTAGGTCTACTGCAACTCCTGCCTCTGAGATGATGTGACCCCGGAAGTGAATCTGGTCCATCTAAAAGTGGAACTTTGAGAGCATAGCATATATATTATGTTCTCACTGTGTACTCAATACGATCTCAAGATGGGTGGCATGGTCATGTCGATTGTGAGAGTACACCAAGATGTTGTCCACTGATACTACCACAAAAAATCCAGATAAGGATGGAACACATGATTCATCAGATCCATGAAAACTGTTGGCATGTTCGTGAGTACGAACGACATAACCAAGTACTCGTACAGACCATATCTGCTCTGAAATGCTGTAAGTGGTATATCAGATGGTCTCATGTGCAGATGATGATATCCTAATCTTAGGTAAATCATCGAGAACACTCGTGCTCCACGAAGTTGATCAAAAAGATCATCAATACTAGGAAAGGGATATCGGTTCTTGACCGTCAACTGGTTCAGTTTCCGATAATCCACACAGAGTCTGAGGGTACCGTCCTCCCTTTTCACAAATAGGACTGGTGAACCCCAAGGAGAAGTACTGGGTAGGATGAAACCCTTTTCCTATAACTCCTCTAACGGCCTCTTGAGCTCCGGTAACTCTGGTGTGGCCATCCCATAAGGTGAAATGGACACCGACGCTGCTCCTGACACAATCTCAATAGAGAAATCCACATATCTCTCCAGAGGTAGACCTGAAAAGTCATCCGGGAAGACATCCCTAAAACGATCAACCACTGGAGTGAAATCCATATGAAAAGTTCCCTGATCATCCAGATATAAACATGAAATCCGGGCTGTGACTCCAACTCGTCCATGATGCTCTGGTCCAGCTCGAATTGCCTGAACATCCTATTCGTCATTGTATAGAAACACTCCGCCCTCGGGTGATGTGTAGCTCACCCTATGATGATAATAGTCTACAAAGGCTCGAATGAGAAAAAACCAGTCCATCCTGAGAATGAAATCATAAGCTGTCATCTCTAAGAAATAGAGGTCCCAAAGAAAGTGACACCCACCAACCTCAAGGGGGAACTCCTTGCACGGACATACACATGTCGTTATAGTCCCCAACAGAGTCTCTGACGTCATAACAGCAGAAGAAGCAGAAACACAGAGCCCAACGCTCTCCACAACGGGTATAGATATGAAACTATGTGTAACACCCATATCGAAAAGTACCGAAGTTTCGATCGAAGCTATTAGAATAGTACCTCTGACAGTACAAGGATCGAGATCCTGCTCTTGCTTGGTCTGTTGCACTGTATATGCCTGTGTAGTGTCGCAGCCCTACGACACAGCCTGGTTACCCAGAGCTATCCCGCACTACTGCCTCTGAGATCCTGGGGTTTGGCTACAACGGTCACGATCTCCATCTCTGCCTGCACGCCCTGACGTATTCTAGTTACCAGACTAGTAAGAAGCTGCTGGTCCAGCTCCCACACGCGGAGTCTCCATAGAACCCCTCCCACTGGTCACTAGTGGAAATGCCCGACAGAGGCATTGCAGATGACCCATCATGCCACAAGATCGGCACTCCATTGGGTCTCATGGACACTGTGTCCTCTTGTTCCCCTCTCTTCCACACTGGTAGCACATGACGTGGCCACCTAAAGGATTTTTCTCGCTGGTACTGCCACCCTGAGAGAATTTTATCTGTCTCTTCCTCTTACCAGTAGAAATAGAACCAGAAACTAGTGATGAACTGCCCTGGCACACCACTAGCTTTCCTGAAGGTTACTCTCTGTAATCAATGCCAGATTCACAATACAATGTACTAACAGCAACCTAAAAACATTCACCAACACTCGTATGTCATATCATAGATCATCCTCGATGCGCCTGTCCCTCAACATCTCATCACCCACTAGACCAAGTACAAAATGATGATGCTCAGTAAAGCGGGCAGAATAATCCATCACCGACATAGCTCCCTTCTCAAATTTCATGAACTCTCGAGCTCAATCTTCCCTCAGCATCTCAGGAAAGAAGAAGTCATAGAAGGCTGCCTAAAAATCCTCTCACACCATGTCTCTATGATTCTCTAACTAGATGGTAACATCCCACCAACTCTTGGAGTAATCACGCAGCATATAAGTCGCGAGCTTGACCCTCCACCCTGGAGGCATCTCAAGATGTTCGAAAATAGTCTACATTGATCCTAGCCAAGACTCCACATCATGTGGTCCTCCATCCCCTAAAAACGTAGGTGGATGCTGCTGCTGAAATGTACGAGTCAGCTCAGCCCTAGATGTGGCAGCCGACAGTGCTCACTGAAAGGTCTGTATGAAAAGCATTAATCCTTCATGGAACTGCTCCTCTGCGCCTATGTCTGGTATCGCACCTAGCGCCGCATCAGGCTCTACTAGAGGGTCCACGGGTAGCCCATGGCCCACCATCTCTAGATTATAATTTCTGCCACTCTTCTAGAGGACAACTCGTGAACGACTAGGCTGCATGACACTACATGGTCAAAACATTCCTTAGATTCAAGATTATCAAGACTGAAAATGAAGGAACCACAAAGGGAACAAGAGGAAGAAGGAATTTCAATATTTGCAGAACAATACTATACAATGTGTATAATTACTACATGGTGTGTACCTGACTCCTTTTCCCTTGCATGTGTACTTAGACATGGCTAAGCCACACGACTCCTATCGAAAAAAACGTACACGAGATGTATATCCTCTACATGGTGTGTATGGTGAAATTTTCCAACTTCCTATGTCATTTGTGACATGGCCGACTACTCAACTTGAATCTACACGGCATGTTACACCTGCACACGGCGTGTACATCACACCGTTTCCCAACCACACGGCTAAAAACTCATGGTCTGTCCTCGGACAATACTACACGATGTGTCCCACAGATACACAATGTGCACTAGACGAGCTCCGCTGGCCCATGTTGTTAGTTACACGGCCAGGCACCCGGTTCACACTACACAGCATGTTCTATATACACACAGCATGAACTCGAAAGGATTACACCGTCCCGTGTAGTTAATTACATATCTGGGTCCCCAGGTTAAACTACACGGTGTGTTCCATAGTGGACACGGTGTGTATGTCTTAAGGTCTCTTCCGTCTGTGTTTTTAGTTACACGGGCGGACTCCGGGTCAACACTACATGGAATGTATATCATCTACAGGGCGTGTTCACCCCAATCTCTTCCCTTCCCCGTTTCACTGCCCACATGGTTGTTGACACAGGAAGAGACTACACGGCGTGTACTCAAAAAGATTATTTTTTTCTTCACGAGCAGATAACCATACACGACATGTTTAAATTACTACACGACGTGTATACTGGGTTTTCTGGACAGTATACCTCCGAAACTTCCTGGAACCTAGAAAATATTGAAAAAAATACCTAAGTGTCAAATTATGACCCGTGAGGGCCCATATTCCCAATGAATCAAATTTTTACATCTTATCTGTGTTTTAAAAAAAATTAAAAACTAATGATCTACCAAATTCCGGTCAATGAGGGCCCATACTCCCCCAAAACCAAAGTTTTGCATCTATTATTTTAACAAGATTATAAAACAATACCCTATCACATAGTAGGTATTTATCAAGAAGCTATCACAACAACATGATTTTCTATCACAACAACTATCACAAAATCATGCAATTCCTAATGCAACAACATTACATGGAAACTATGCATGGAATGTGATTCATAGCATGTGCCTAAATGATACATGAGATGTCATAACATCATAGCATCGGGTTGCAACTAAATATAACCCATAGAAAAAATATAAACATCATAATCACAAGTGCATCACCCAAAGGTGAAATCAAATCAACTGTAAAATTTGCAAAATCAAAAGAATTGAAAAAATACGAGTTAGACTGGATTTTCCCTGTACACAGGTTAGCTATGCCCGGGAAGATCTTATTACCAATTATCATTTTCTTCTTATCCCTGAATAAGGCTCAAAATAGTATGTGAAGGAAAATAACCCCTCGGATACAACTTTGTAACACCCCAGATCCAGGTGCCCGAAACACGGTTCACCACGTGACCTCAAGCGCATTTCCCAAATGCCAGAGGCTGCCGACTAGCTGCGTGGGCCCCAGTCTGATAGTGGGGAAACTATGCCCTCATTTGTCAATGTGTAGCGCAGTGGAATAAAATGAGAAGCATACAAAAACAACTGAAAAAATAAATCATACACATTTAACATAACAACAGCTGTAAAAGATAACCAACCGGTTGTATAGATAAGATGAAACATGTCTCAAGTTCTATGAAAACAACCAGAACATGTTACATAGCAGTACAATACAATGAAAAACAAAACAATTGATAACATTGTGAGCCTAAGCCAGGTCCCATACTCCCTTACTCCTTAGCAACAATCAAGTACCTATATAAGATCACATGACCTTATCTACACCTACAGAAATGTAATCTGTTTGGTCCCAAAAGAATGTCCAAAACAGTGTCTGAGAAATAAATCCCAGTAGGAACCCACCAAAGGCCCATGCTCAACTATGTGTAAACATGTAAAAATTGTGTGTAGTAGTAAAATCCAAAAATCTATGTTGTACTGAAAACTAACTAACTTAACCAGTTATATTGCCATTTTAATATCCATGTAATCATTTAATTTTAAATATCACCATAGTGAATATTCTAAGTAATCAGCCAATGTCCTCAGATACGTAAACCCCAACCCTCTGGTAAAGAGAATCCAAACACAAGATTCTTCCCATAGGCATACAGATATTTCCCACAGGTGTAATAAGTGTCGCCCACTTGCATAGAATCAACTGCACACATGCATGGAAGATGTTGCCCATAGGCTAAATAGTACAGTGCCCACAGGCTAATCACAACACTTCCCTCTGGCTAAACAGGTAACCGGGCCATTCCCAACATGTAAAAAAGCAGTACACAAGCAATTTATCTCAAGGATATTCTATAATCATTACTTTAAAGGCAAACCCTCGGGTATCCTGGACAAATGGCTAAAAAGAGGAATGCACCCCCTGGGTGGTCCTGGATCTAAGTAACGATCCCAGAAAATAGTTTTTATCACAATTAATTACCTATTCAATTATAGGGATTTAAAATATCCACGACCTGGGCCACAAGATACCCTAACATGTGTTTGTGGCACAACGGTACACAAAAAAACACAACAGTTTGAATATAACCACCAAGCCACCTACCATAAATTCCTCTAATCGGTATACACAAACGACATTCCCCGAATCATCCTAGAATGAGGAAGAACTGAGGTGAATGAAAACTTGTTCAAAACAAATAAACATCCATTAGAGGAATAATTGGCAAGAACTACTCCTAGTGAATGGAGAACTCACTCGTGCGGTTCGAGGGAGATCGACGGTGTAGAAAACGTATTCCCGATGTGCGCTCGATAGATCTCCAAAGCTTCGACCTCCTCTCCCGCTCCTTCCTCCAGTTCTAAGCTTTTCCTGTGAACAGGGGAGGCTACTTCCCATTTTACGTGAATAAATTAAAGTACATGGCATGTATTTCTAAGTACACAGCCTGTACTTCCAATTTTTTTAAATGTTCCTCTCGCAGTTTCCCGCCAGCATGGCATTATTCATCTGCGGATATGACTACACGACGTGTCTTCTTGGGTACACGGTGTGTTCAGTCGCACAGCCGGCCACCGCTTTACTATTCGCCTGCCGACTGTCTACACGGCGTGTAAAGGACCACTACACGACATGTAGTTAGGTTCTACACCCTTCATCACCGACATGGCCACACGCCCTGTGTACTCATCCCACAGGCCAAAAAGTTCATGGCGTGTGAAAAAATACACTACATGTACCTCTAAAAATTTATGAGTTTTTCCCATTTTCCATATTTTCTGAAAAACAGTTGAGGAAATGTGAAAATAATAAGCGCGTACCTCAAAACTAAGAACCGAGTTCTTACAATGTATCTTAATTTAAAGGTGTAAATTATTTTATTATAAAAAATAATATTTATTTGGTTTTAAATGAAATCCAAATGTTAGAATTTCCAGAATAATATTTACTTTCATTAAAATTACCGGAAACAATTTCTTTTTTTTGGAAAGTATTATTATATTCATAAGATGATAAATATTGTCTTTTTTAAATTATAACATACGAATTTTAAAAATTATTTGTATTTATTATTTAATACATATTTGATCAGTTATGTGGTTTTATAAACTATTATATCTTTATTATACAATGATAATGTCATAAACATTCTAGTTTTGTTAAAAAGTAATTACCATTATTCACATTAAACCTACAATTTTTTTAAGATACCTAAAAGTCATCCTAAAATAATATTATCATTTTTAATATAAAAAATAATTAAAATTTTAAAAATTCAATATCTATTAATTGATAATTTTAAATTAAATTATAAAAATAAAATATAATGAAAATATTATATAAGAAATTAGTGATTTATAAATAGTACTTCTTATTTATATTTTCAATAAAACACTAATAAAATTATAATTATTCAATACATATTATATTTTATAAACATAATAATTTAGGGATAAAATATTTTAAAATCAATGGTTTTAAAATACTACCCCCTAAATAAATTGTTTCCAAAAAATTAAATAATTGATTACAAATAATATTTTTTAAGTGTATATAAAATATAGTCATAACTAATGATATAGATTCCAAAAGAGTGGTATACCATAATAACAAAATTATTATTATGGATGAAATCATTCCCCTTCACCATGTTAACTGACTTCATAAAAAAATTTATTGATTTGCTTCAGTTTTCCATCATTTACCACAGGTAAAAAAATATTTTAGTTTTTTAGACATTCTCCTCAGTGCATCTTCCTACATTTTTATCATGATTAAAATAGAATCCTATTTCATTCATTATCTTCAACAACTATCCTTTCCTGAGAGTGTATCCATTATTCTAATTTGAGATTTTTATTTCCCCTATTTTTACCTTCTTAATTATTATTTGTCATAACTAGTTCAAAAAATTAACAAGATGTATCCCACTAATTCATATCCCATTTGGTTTCAGGTTGGTAAAATATTCGCATTATCCAAGACACCCATTACTAAATTGATTATATTTTCATTCATCAAATACTAAAGTAAAAAAAGGAGGTATCATGAGTGATGAGTAATATAAGAGAGATATTTTAACATAATTACATGAAAAATTCAACAACAGAATATCTTACTATGAAAAATTATTATAATAGCTTCTTGTTCAACATAAATCAACATTAGTTCAATCTGGGGTTAATTAATTTGGTTTATATCATATTCAATAACCTCATTACTCAACAAAATAAATCATTCACAATCGCATGTAAATTCATTTTCATTAACTAGATATTATCTATTAGTAGTTTCTATACAGATTTACACCCTTAGGATAACTCATTATGAACCAGAGTAGAGATTATATTAATAATAAACCTTCCATTCTTAGGGTAGTTACCCCTAGTTGTATCCTTTCCACAACTGTAGTGATGTTATTGTATCCATAGAGGGATGTAATTTATATTTGACCTAAAAATATCTCTTTTAATACTAATTTTTCATGTTATCCTATACATAAACACATCCAATAGACCTATCCATTGTGTTTTAAAAAATTATCTCTTATCTGCATCACTAAAATTTACATGATTTACTCAACTAACCTAAATGGTTATACAAAACATTGAAATTATGGTTAAAATTATCTTAGCATCCCTTGAGGAAAATTATAAATTCAACTTATAACACTATATGTTCATATGTAAACTAATCATAGATCTGATACAAACTATGAATTACCATCATATTTATTATCTTCTAATAAAATAAAATAATAATTATTCAATTACAAATCATTCTTGTAGTCATTTTGGATTACATTTTTATTGAAATAAGAAAAAAATTAACTTAAAACACACATATTTTAAAATTAATTTTCCTTTTTTCTAATATATTAAAAAATTATTATTATATAAAAATTATTAATCTTCTCCCACAAATTCTCCATGTGAGATACTCTTTTAGACGCATCATATGAATAAAATTTCATTAAAACATATGGAATTAGAATATTAATAAATGTGTGAGCATAGATTCATAGTAAGGGAAAACATAAGTGATAAAAATTAATGATCATAAGTGAACATGAGATGAGAATTTGGTTATAATAAAGATATATAAGAAAATAAAAAAAATAATGAATAATTGGTCCTGATTGATGGAATAAGGCTTGAAAAAACATAAGAAAAAAATTGAGTCTGTGTGGTAAAAATATTAAATAAACATGATAAATGATAGAATAACATATACATTATAATATGAATAAGATTATTTTGTAAATATAGGAATAATAAAATTTATCAATTTTAAAATGGATTGACCAATCAAATATCCATGTATATTTTTGTGGGCATAACATAACTACAATTATTCCCACACAATGTTTTGTGACCCTACATACAATGCAATTATACCAATACCGAAAATTGTAATCTACTATGATATAATACATTAACCAATGAATTAGAGGTTGATATAGAATGTCATGTGGAATCATCTTTATATATAGAGACCATATTAATTAAATAATCATTATATCATAGAGAAAACATTGAATGAAAATGGGTTTTATATCCTATTATAATGTAATTATATAAGGAAAAAAAATTTAATCTCATACCTAAACATGTTAAACCCATTGAATATAATTGTGCATACAATGACACTAAAAATCATTCTATGTATATACCATTCAAAGAGGAATATTTTATTTAAATCATACAGATAAAGTGTGATAATTTTAGTCAATAATTTCCATAATGAATCAATCTATGACATATAACAGAACCCCAGTCTTGGAATGAATTGTAAACTAGGGTACAAAAAAAATAAAGATAATTAAATACAAGTTATTTTTATTCACAATGGATTCTAAAGAAAGAAAACAATTCTGATTTATCATTCCAATGATTGAAAATAACTTTTCAAAATCCATATAATGGAACAATTAGGATGGTATAATATGAATAATATTCATGATAATGATTAATATTGTTTGACATATATTGATATAGAAGAAAAAAGTCATTTTATATTCATTGATAAAATAATTTTGGAAAATAATAATACCCTTGACCATATAAATATATTAATTTTAAAATATAAAAATTTTATACAACATGTATTATTATAGTTTATTTTTGGATCCAAGGATATGTAAATATAATTTTTCATTGAAAATTTAAAAATTGTGGAATGATGTGTTCACAATGAAAACATTGAAGTTAAATTATTTCTATACATTGATGAAACATTCTAATAAATAAAAAAATAAAAAAGTATTTTCATTATTTTAAATAATGTATTTTTTTTGGAATTGTAATTAACACATTATTGAAACATAGAAAAATAATTTTAAAAAATATAAATAATATAAACATGGAAAAGGGATATTCCAAATAAAAAATAATAGATCAAGTCAGTTTTACCTACAAAATAAACCCTGATATAAAACATCATAAATTAATATATTTTTTAATGAAAACTTATTAGGTATTTAATACATCAAATATAATAAATAATGGTTAAAAAAATGTAAAATATCTTCTAAAATAAGTATTTAGACAATAAAAATATTAGATTAATTCAAGAATTTCAGTAATGAATATTAATCTTTTGTATAAAAAATTATATTCTATATCACCTATTTTATAACAATATTCATATCAATAAAAATTTAGGATAATTATTTTTTTTTATTCTCAAAATTTAAATTAGTTGTTTTTTATTTGTTTTCTATATTGGGTGTGATTAATTTTGATCCAATGAACTAGTTTCATAATATGGTTTTTGTTCCTTATTATTATAAAAAATTGATATTATATATATATTAAATGGTTCTTGAATTTATTTATATCAAGATTTATTTATAAATTTATAAATTATTAATTTATAATTTTTTAATTTTATTCTATGTGATTTTTTGTTACGATCCTTAAATATGAAATAAGTGATGTGCATGTTTAAGTGATGGTTAATGAAATTACATTGGTATATTATTTACTGAGTGGAATATATATTTTACTATTATATAGGAAATTAATATTATTATTTAAATTTTAATATATTATATTATCATAAATTATGTTTTCATAGTAAATGATGATACTATTTTTTATCTACTTTCAAGTTGGTGTTTAGACCGACCCGAAAACGAACAAGACTAAATTAATAGACGACTTTGGTTATGAAATTGGGTTTTTTGGAATTATATAATTATTAAAGTGTAATGATTATATTATTTATATCTATGATAAAATTTATAATATTTTATGAGATATTAATATATATTAATGAAACTAGATGAAAAAAATTGAAATGTAACTTCATAGAGAAGATAGTCTAGGTAGTCAAAAAAATAATGTTCTCATTTCTCTTAATGGGAAAGGGGAATGGTGGTTAATGGTTATTACCAAAATATACCAACATTAAGTATAATATAAATACTTGTGGCATAATATTGTATTTATAAAAATATATATAAGGTAATGATATAAAAGAAGATACATTCAGGAAAAATAGTACTTACATTGATAGCTTTCAGCTAACCCTTTGGGATTACTTGGAAAGGGTAAAATTAAACCACAAATAATTCTGTTAATTTTATGTTAGTTAAATAGGCTTATATTTGAATAAAATACTTAATTTTTTTAAGAGGAAACAATAAATTAATAGTGGTAATAAAATGTTGGTGAGTATCCCCTTTTATAAGGGGTGAGAATAGTATTTTGGTAAATATTTCCTCTTAATATATTAATATAACATGTTTAAATTTCCAAGAGAAATAAAAAAGAAAAAAAATATATTTTAGATAACTTTCTACCAATAAACACCCGAAACAATAAATTATAAACATTTTTTTACATAATAGTCATTTAAACCCTCTGGTTATCCATTTTTTCTTAATTTGGTTTTTACCGTGAAAAATGATTTTCACCTAAGTAATTAATTATTTATAAAAAATAAATAGACCATATAAATTATTTTTTACCTGCTATTTCAAAATATTAAATCCATTTCTTCTGATAATTTTTCTATCTTTAATAAAAATTAATTTCAACTATAGCACATGTAACATGTCAAATCCCATTTTTAGAAAAAGTGATTTTTTTATGATTAAAATTTATATGAAGCATAAGATTATCAATTTTTTTATTTAATAATATGAATAATTTTTTTTATAAAATATTTATATTTATCATTCAATGATATCCTAAACCGAATTTTACCAAAATAATTATTTACTAATAGAAAATACCAAAAACTATTTCTATTGATGGAAAATGTTACATATGTTTATAGAATGTAAAACATAGGTTATATAAATTAATAATTATAACACACTAATAATTTATTAATGAAACTAAAATAAATTTAATTTCATTGATAGCTTGGGCTAAATGTAACATTTATTTTTAATGAAATGTGACATACAATTATAATATTATTATTTGAAATAATAGTTAAAAACAAAAAATTGGAATGGTGGTTATGAATAAGATTAACTGAATTATGAAAATATATAGTTTACAAATGTTTATGAAATTAATTATTAAGTGGGATAAAAATTAGTAATTAAAATAATAACTATTTTAAATTAAGATCTATTTGAAAATAAAGAAATTTTTTTTATATTGACAAATTTATTTTTCCTTAATATACTAATCAAATCACTTTTTGAAAATATATTTTAATTTAATAAATAAATATATATATATATAATATTAAAAAATTAACATTCAGGTAATTTTTTCCTACAAAAGAGATAAAAATAAATCCAATTTCACGCTTTAAATTTTATTTTTCTATAATGAATTTTTTTTCACATTTGGAGAACATATTTTAAAACAAGTTTTATAATATTTTAAAAAAACTGAATTAGAAAATAAAAATAACTTTTTAAATAGTAATTTCATATTTATCATTGGTGGAATTTTTTTGAATTTTCTAAAAATATAAATATTTTGATGAATAGTGAAAAATATAGTTCTTTATTAACAATTGTTATATCTTTTCAATAATTAAAAATACAAAAATTATTTTAAATTATTTTAAAATTAAAAATAGTTAAATTATGTATATATTAATATAATTTATGTTATTTAATATATTTTATATTGAATTTTTATATATAAACATTTTTAAATTTTAAAACTTTTCTCTTTTAAAAATTAATTTCTTATTGCGTATGCAAGAATAATTAGAAATTAAATTTTATCAATTATGTGAATTGATTTTTGGAAAAATTAATTATATATTTTTATATTTAATAATTTATATTATATAATAAATTAATTTTAATTTTTGACCCTAATTAATTTTAAAAAACATTAATGACTGCGGTTAAGGTTAAAATGGGTTTACCAAGGATTTAACTAAACATACAAGGAAAAATGACCTAGAAACTTTTCAAATATCTTTTATTGACAATATTTTTACATTATAATAGAAAAGGCTTGATAATATATCATTTTGGATCATTTTAGAAAGTAAAAACTGTGGTCACACATTTTTCTTTTCAAAAATTACAAGTGTTCCACTCACCGCACTTATAAAAGGACATGCCCTCTCCCATCCTCTTCACACATCCAAAACCAATTGGTATTGGAAAATCCCAAACGAAATACCTTTTTCACTAACAAAATCTTATCCTATAATCATTATTATGGTCATAAATATTACCGTTGATGGATTTTGTTGTAAACCTAAAGAAGAAGTTTTAGGATGAGGTAATGTCCTTAATCGAACATTTTATTTTATTTATCCACTAACATCATTAAATTATTAATAAATCTCTATGAAATTTTAAACATGGTATATAAAATGTAATTATATGATTTTATGTCAATGTAATAACCTATATCATCTCCACTCACATCAAATGGGATGTGAAATCACCATTCTTGTGTATAGATGACTAATCCTTCACAACCCGATGATATTCATTTTCCAACACAAACAAGAATTTTTTTATATAATGATGGGTTTTATATTTATATTATATATTTATGATATTATTATACCCATATAATTATAATACCACATATAAATTCTTACCTCCGAACCAATTGGCAAACATTAAGGTTGCTCGTGTGTACGAAAGACTACCGTCTATAAAACCGATGTAATGTGTTTTCCAATTCCATGTTATATGGATGGTGATAAGGATTTTTACAATTAATATATTTTATATTTTTAAAATAGTTATCCTTTTTAATTATTATATCTCACACACATTACATTCCATTCCATAGGTGATATAACAATATCGTTCGTGCGTATGTCGGACTACCACCTCGGGAAGCGATGTGATAGATTTTTCACTAATGACATACATGTAAGGTAGTTTGGGTAAATTTAATTAATATATGTGATATATATGAAATCAATGGTTCATAAATGTTAATATATAATTTACCATTTTTTGTTTTATCCTTCGATAAAATGGAATCAACTTTTTTTCATATATATGATCAACTCTCTCCATGAATAGTGTATTTAATTTTCTATCCTTAACATTTATAGTTTTCTCAATATATATATAAATAAAATATACTATATTTATATCTTTTTTAAAATAATTTATATTTTTAAACCATTTTCAATGAAAGAAGTTTGAAAAAACCAATAAAGACATATAAAAAACAAGTATTACCTGAAATGTGATATTAAGAAGGAATTACAGATAAACATACACAAATTTTCATAATAAATAATATATGGTATTATTTATATAATTATTATTCATTAATTTATGTATTATAATCTTATAATTATTATAATGGAGGATCTAATATATATGAAGGAATTCGGGACATAAGGTAATGGATTTCCATAATTGTTATTTTTTTAGTCATTTTCCATATTTACAATTTTTTTTCTTTTATTATGAATATATAATGACCATGAATGTATTTTATTATTATCATAAAATATTAGGGTTATTTACAAATCCATTTAAGGATATCTGTATCTCAGGTTTTATGGACACCATTTTACCGAAAAGGTAAAGGATATTTTTCTCAATTTTCCTTCCGTGAGAGATATATTGTGTTTTGCACCAAGATTAACTTATGACATGAATATACATATATATTGAAATGTAGTAATGTGAATTTATTTTTTACCATGATAATTTATCTTAATTTAATGTTATTCATTAGCCCATCATTCTATTTAATGTTACCAATGTGGTATAGTTTTATTATATAATCCCATTATTTATTAATATTGTTTATGATTAAGATTATGATAATAAAATATTATGATCCATCTCTCAAATGACTCATAAATTTTCTTATCCTATAGTTATTTCATGATAATACTTATTTCCATTTATTTCCAAATAAGTTTGTATACAGGAGTTCAAAATAAATTTTCTTAAAAAAACTGACATTATTTCTATCTTCAGTCAAAAATCATTTTTATTTTCAAATCATGTTTTCTAAAAATGTTTCAAAAATTGTTAAACTGATTTATTGGGGAATTGTTTACCCATTTTTTAATTTTAAAAAAAGTTTTGAAATATCTTTATGTCATTTTTTAAAAACTTTTAATCTCTATTTTACCAAATTGCATGGAAGATTTTTTAACACGTAGAGTATGAATAGAATGTTAGCCATCATATCCTATAATTGTTTTAAATCATATATTTTATGTTTCATTTTTTATTTTTAAAGAAAATATTTCATGAAATATTTCATGAAATTTTTACCTTTAAATGTTTCTTTTCAATATGGAAAGGATATTATTCCTCAATAAATATAATAAATGATTTATAAATAATTTTTTTTATAATTTTATAATTTTATATTGAAAATGACGTTGTTGAAAATGTTTTTTTAAAGTATTTCCCAAAGTAGAAATATACTATTACTCATTAAAATTTCCAAGTCCAAATTTAAAATCATTTTTCATGTAAGAGAAAATCCATTTATGTTACTTATTCTTTACTAGGTATAATATTTAATGATAACATCCACATAATTTATCTTGTTGATTACTATTTATGTTGATGATTATTTGTGAAAAACACTAATATAACATGTGTTATGATATGGTGATTTCATGAAATGTTATTAAAACCCATTTTCTTTACACAATTTATGATGTGAAGATTTGTTGATTTTTTTAATACTAAGTCACACATCATTATGTTTTTTATTATAATATGGTTGGGATAAATATCTCCGTAGAAACCATTAGTTAATGATTTATATCTAATACTACAACAATGGTAAACAAGTCAATGGGCTTGAATCACTATGGGAAACATGTGATATATGATCCACTATGGGAAATAGGTGCATCCAAATCTCTTATGTGAAATAAGTGATAGGTCATAATCCACTATATTGATAGTCTTGGATGTTAACCATGAAATGTGAAACAATTGTCTATATTTATGATGGTGACAAAATTATATGACATGATATATGGTTCATGATTGATTTGTGATGATTTTTCACTCTTACATGACATGTTTTCTTAAATGATAATTTTTAATTACATTACTAATGTTTATGATATATTAAAAGTTTGGTATGAAATTCATCTATAATTTTCATAATAAAATTACATTGATATTATCATATAATTTTATGTGATCAATGACTCATATCTCTAATGTTTACCCATATTGAGAATATTTTGTCACCCAATCTTATTTTTCCATCCCCAGGTTTTGAAGAATATTTAGGTTCACGATTCTTAAGAGGAGTATTATGCTAGAAGATATTTTTTATGACATATTGAACATATTTCCAGAAATAAGACGATTGTAATTATAGACGCCAAATGAAATAACTACAATGATACTTGGGCATGTGTGTTTTAATTTGATTAAATATTTGTTTAATAAAATGTGAAATTTTAAAAAAATATGTGCTTCTTATAGTTGGTATCTGAGGAAAGGTATAGTAAATATTTGGATATTAGGACTAGATATACATTAGTGATATACCTAGGTATATTCCTAATGATATATATTTGTATATTTCTAGGGACATCTTTGATAACAAATCTATTTATATTTCTATGTATAGGAAAATAAAATGGAATATTTCGTAAGGATATAGCATGGGGTTTCAAAAAAAATCCCTATTTGGATAACAAAAATCGAAGTGTCTCTTGCATAGTTTTACCTTGGGGTAATAAATGTGAAAATGGAATATTTATCTCTACATGATCATCACATGGTGTAGGAAAATTGGTATTCCTACACATCTATTTTGACACTCATTTTGGATATGCATTAGATATTCGTGAAAAAATTATTAACAACCATGAATAATTTAAATAGATGATGATTTTGAATGACCTATGTGAATATTATGTTATTATAAATCAAAAATTTTGTTTCATTATATACTAATTCTATAAAAAAATTTCATGATTGATATATTTTATAATAAATATTTTCATTCAAAATCAATTATTTTTGTTTTTAGTCAATGGAATGAACCTATAGAAACTAGATTAATGTTGAATTTGATAGAAAATGTATTCTTGAGAAACAAAATGGGATTATGACTATAATGAATAATAAATTGATTATGATTAATCATATAACATGATATATAATAAAAAACGTGCACATTAACCAACTCTACTACTCACCAAAGATGGAAATGATTGAGCACGTTGAGAGTTCGTGTGGTTGAGATCAAATAGTAAAAAAGATTAAGTTTTCATAATTTCAATTATATGGGATGAAGCAATCAAAGGAATGCATCAAATGAGCAAGAAAATGTTTTATGTGCAGAGAATGAGGGCATTGAGTGAGTTATTTCAAAGGGAAAAAATTAAAAAGTTCAATTAAGACAGTGAATAAGAATAATGGTTACCCTATGTCATTATAAATTCATGAATGTTACAGATATACAAAGTGTGGGAATTACAAACATCTATTTACTAAGGTAAAAGATCAAGAAGAAGATTGTAAATGAGGTACATTTAATGGTTCTGTTGATGATGCAGAAGATACTGCAAATGACATATAAAAGGAACGAGGTATTAAGTAACAATATAATGAATCATAGTTAATGATTTAATAATGGTGAAGAATGATTGATGTGTTTATTTATTTGAATTTAATAATTACTTGTTACATAAGTATTCTTTAGTATAATTTTTTCATTATGGATTTGCAATAATATATTGAATTTTACCAATGACCTAAAAAAGTTATTTAATGGATGATAACCATTTATGTAATACGGGTGTTGATATAATTATTCTAGTATAAAAGGTGATCTATATAAATAAAATAAATTGGATATTATAAGTGGCATTAAAATTGAATAATTATTCATAGACAAAGGGGATTACATAATCATTGATAGAGTTTATGAAATTATTGAATTTTTGAAAAACATTCAATAATTTGTGGATTTATTCAATGAATTCAGAATTATGCATATTTTTATTATAGTTTTTGGATAATTATAGTCATTACCAGGTATCAAGAAAATGTAATATTAAGGTATTCACATATTTCATATGTGGAAATTAGGATCCAATTTATGATATATGGGGGATTAATTTTTTTTACTTTTCTAAATTTAGTAACCTACTTTATAAATTATGAATTTTAGAAAGGTTTTAAGGTAAGAAATTTATGGAATGGTTTATGTTAAACAGTGGATGAGCTTTTGTTGATTATCGTTTTATTTCACCATACAAAGATTTAAGCAATTTGGATAACCAATTATAACCATTTTAGAATATATAAATATATAATTAATGAAGTATTATTATTTTTTGAATGTTACTTATTTTAGTGATTCAAACATTAAAAATACATAACTTAGAGTAATATATGAAGTGGAAATTTATGAATTCACAACAAAAATATGAGATTGTGATTATGAAATTGAATTAAATCAAGTAAGTATATCTTATCGTGAAAGTTATTAATCATTATGAAAATAATCTTAAAATAAAAACTATATTCATTGACCATTATTTTAATGAATGAATTGTCTTTTCACATATCACCTATTTATTAATTTTTGGTCTTTAAATTCCCTATTTATATGTTCTCTATCACTCATTATCATTATTTGGGTGGTATTTTTCACTTCTATTTCCATGTTTTAACTTCCCAACATTTTTATCTGATATAGAAAAAAAGTAATGTGTTATTCTAGGTGTAATTCACAAACCACTTATATATTTTAATGAGGATGTTTTATTAACCCTTATAATGATGTCGGTTTCCCAAAATTAGATTTTCAAATGATAAATTGTTGTTTAATGATCATAATTTCTAATTGCGAGGATTAAATTTATTTAAGTGGGGTATAATGTAACACCCTGATATTTTATTTTATTTTTCAAATAATTTGTATTTCATTGATAGCTAGTTCTACACACCACACAGAGTTTTAACAAAATGCAGCTTACTATTAGAAATTTTATTATTTAATATAATCATTATCTCCTTGCAGTTGAAATGTATGGTATTAATAAGTTTAACTAAATTAGGATATTATACGGTTCACATAAGTAATTAAATTGAATTCTACTATGATCAATTTATTATAAATTAAAATTAAAACCATTGCAAAAATAAATAAATTATTTTTCTAAAAGACTATTTTTCTGTGAAAAAAATGTTTTAAATCAATAAATTTAAAATAAAATTAGGTGCATGAATTTATTTAAATTAATATTGTATAAATTCAATAAAATATTTAATATTAATATCATATTTTTTCTATATAATAGATTAGAATACATCAAATTTTATGCTTAATAATTTTATTTTTCAAAAACAATATGTTTTTGGGATTTTGTCACTTCTTTTAATATTAATTTTCTTCCAATTTAAAATAATTTATTTTAAAAAATGAGCTCAAATTTTTAAATAATCATTTTATATTTATTTTTTTGAGAATGTTTATGAATTTTCTGAAACTATAATGTTTTTATTGAATAATAAAACATTCATAATTTTATTATGAAAAGTCATTTATTTGAAAATATTTTGAAATTAATAAATAATTTACATTCAGTTTAAAATGTTAAGTTAGTTAAATTATATATCTATTAATAAAATTTATTTTATATTAATTGTTTTCATATCAATGATTTATATAAAAACTTTTTAATCTTTTGAAACTTTTCTCTTGGGAAAAACATTATTTTGTCATGTCTGTATAACTGATTTTAAATTAAAATTTTACAAAATTGTTAATTGAAATTGTAAAAATTAATTTTGTATATTGATATTAGAATATGTTATATTATCTAATAATTTCAACTTATTTTTCAACTATAATAAATATTTAAGATAGTAAAAATTTATTAGTATTTATAAGGTTCAAACTTGTTTTATAGGGGTTAAACTAAACATAAAAGTAATTAAAAGACCTATAAACTTTTAAAATAATGATTTTATGGAATTATTTTCAACATATAACTTCTAGGGTAAGGTAATTGGCCATTTTGGAGCAATGTGGCTTGTGAAAAATAGGGGCATGCCATTTTTCCAAAAATATAAATGTGCTACTCACCTCACTTATAAAAGGGAATCCCATCTCTTATCTTAATGTAACATTAAAAAACTACTGATTTTGCAAAACAAAAAACCAAATCCCTTTATAAATCCCATAATAGCATCCTCAAATCCATATTTTGGTCAGATATTCAATTTTGGAAAAATTTTGGTGGAAATCAAAAGAAGTTTATTGATAAATAGGTACCATCTATAATATAGTGTTTTATTTTATATCTTCCCTCACCACATATAATTATTATTAAAAATTGATTATATAATAATATTAGTATAATACATATTCTTATATGATGCTATTTTAATTTAATAACATATATTCATCTCTACTTCAAAAAAATGCTATATGAAATTACCATTTGTGTTTATGGAGGACTACCGACTCAAAAATTGATGTTACTTATTTTCTATTACAACCTCCCCCATATGGATATAATTATTGATTTAATATATATATATATATTATGTTATATTATAGAATTAATTATAATAATGCATCTACCTTCATACCTACAAACATGTAGGAAAACAATAGCGACAATCGTGTGTTTACTAGACTACGACATCAAAATCTGGTGTGATGTGTCATTCATTTATATTTATCATGGATGGTAATAAAGATAAATTAAATCAATATCTATGATATTTAAAATATAATTAAATTTATATAAATATATTATCACATAAAAATTCTAAATTCTTATTTAGTGGGGGATAATATTGCATCATTCATGTGTATAGTGTACTACCGCCACACGTGAGATGGGGTTCAATTTTTACTATTAGAATTGAAGGGAAATTGTAATAGTTCATGATCTACCGATCCATTAATTTTATAGATGTGGTTTTTAGAGGTGTTTAGGGCTAGTTTTAGGAGTTTTGTGGGAGTTGTAGGTGCATAAGAGCTTCCATAGGAAACACACATCATATAATTGTATTACAAGTTGTGAATGTTTGATTCATGACTTGTACAAGACTATTTCATGAAGTGTGATTTTTTTGGGTAAAATAACCAAAACGGAAGCAATTCTTAGTAAAACTAATCCCTGAATATAACATTACTTGAATAGAGAATACATGTTGTGTAATCCCCGATATAATATTGTTTTAAAGTTATTTCATTGCTGAATTATCATTCATTATAATGTGGAACCATTTTCCTCGCATTTTTGGAGAACTATAGACAACCTAAAGAGTTCATCAAGCCATATTCACCAATCCTTGGTCCATTTTTTCTGGTGGGTTTTCATTGTCAATCCATGCTTGATCTATGGTATGTTTTTCTCCTTTCTGTGAGGGTTTTATTCATTTCTACACTCATGGATTTGCTACAATGACGTTTTTTTAGTTGATTTTTGTGTTGGGTTTTGTTTTTATGATATTTGATTTCAGTTTATGTTGATCTGTGGTTAATCATAGTGTGTTTGTGGTTCTTGGTTGTTCTTGTTCACCATGATTTGCATAAAGAGTCTGCACGCTTCTTGTAGGTTGGGATTCCCTCTTTTCACATTATTTCTATATCACGTGGGAGGGGTTTAATTTTTTTTTATATTTATATTATGGTTTTGGTAGCTAACCCAAGGATAAAAAATTTTCATAATTGAATTGAAAGGGGTAAATGGGGTGTGAATTTCATGCTTTTACATCCTTATTGTTATTTGAGATATTTTGAATTGTATGGGCATGATTCCCTATTGAAAATTATGGTCATTTTGGTATTTTATCACTGGATATATTTTTTTCAACTGATGTAATATCATCCTAATTGTAAATTTATTAACCAATTATCATTTTCAATGAAATGGTTTCCCCATTATTTTGACATGTGTGATAATTCCCAAAAAATAATGTAGAATTTCATAAAATTCTATATTTACAATTTTGAAATTAACTTGATGTATATACATCTATGGTCTTTCCTATGGAATGATGATACGTGGTTGTGGAATGTGGGGATGATAGTTATTTTTTCTTTTATTTTGGGTGGCAGGGAGGTTGTTTGATTGGCCGATCTTTTGGGATTGTGAGGTGGTGGTTACTTTGTGCTAGATGTACTATTATTAATAGAATAAATAAATAATTATTTAATTATGTTTGAAATGATATTGTATGGTTTGGATAATGGGATGAAATATCTTAATGAATAATTAAATTGGGTTTGTGTGGTTAAATGTGGTTTATAATAAATAATGAAAGGAATTGAATTAATTAAATGATAATTGGTTGTAAAAGTGAAATGAGGTTTGTGTCTTGCTGTGTGGTGTTATGAATTTATAGTTTTCAAGAAAAGTGATGATGTTATGAGTTGGTTGGTTTATTTTTTAACCCATATATTCTAATTGAGTGAATTATGTAAAATATATGTAGTTTTATATTCTTGTAATATTTATAAGCACCCCAACCATGTCACACACAATGTACCAACACCCACATAGCCATGCTGATGGGTGTTTTTTTCAACATTCGATGAGGATTAAAGATGTATAGGTACCCACTATATTATATTATATCTTCTTAGGTGATGTAGGTATTCCACATGATGTGATGCACATATATTTGTTAATGAAATAGGTTGTGGTTTGGATATCCTTGGTGTTTTCTAGTAAGGTGTGACAACCAAAGTGTTTTTAGGGAAGATGAGTTGTGATGATTCTTGTGGGGTGTTGAGCCAATGTTTCTATGGGTGAGATAGGCTATATCCAATCTTATGTGGTATTAATCCATGTTTTTTATGATTCATGCGTGTTTTTACTGTACTTTTTGTGTGGTGTGGTTTTTGTAGGATATGGGAGTGCCATGATGTATGGTGTTGGGTGTGAAAGTGTCATACTAGGGGTAAAGTGTTGTGGGGTACCCTTATCTACGTGAATCTTATTAAATAATATTAATTGGTTTGAATTATTTATTGAGAGTCCCTTGATGATGATTGGATGGTTAATATACATTGATTGGTGTTGTTTGGTTTTTCTTTTTTCTCACAAGTGCATTAGTATACTTCTTTCACAATGTCATTAGAGACTGGAGTTTTTTCTACTGAGCATATTTATATTCTCACCCTACGTATATAAAATAGTATTTAGGTTTCTAGGAGAATTATGTTGAATATATTGGGAATTTTTAGTTCAGACCTTTCTATAGAATCACTATATCTGTTTTATCTTTACATTGGGTATTTACCTTGGAGAATTTATCGTACCTGTATCAGTTTTATTTATACATGTATGTCGGTGGTTTTAGAATTATGTTTACACTATGTATTGGAGATTTTTGGGTGATTTGTCTTATATATTTTTCTTGTTTACATTTAGCTGGTAATGCCTCCCATAAATGGTATTTTTATACCCTCATTTTTTGTTGCAAACCTGGGCCCTGCTAAATATAGGACTGGAGGGGGGGGGGTCATAATATCTCCCCCCTCGTTGCATTTTTTTCGATGGAGGGGGTCATGACAGAGTTGTACCAGAGATTATGGTTGATGAATAAGCTAGAGTTTGGAGTCAGTTATGGTGATGATTTCATGGGGTGGTATAGAAATAGTGATTTTTTACCTTCGTGCATGACATTTGTAAGGGATACAAGCTATGAATCAAGATTTTACGGTCCCTGGTGATCAAGTGCACGTGGAAAGAGCTTATTGAACGGACATGTGTTATGGGCCTTCTTGTTGGGTAGATACCTTGGAATAGTACATGCATCATAATGACTCGTGTTATTTTTTGAATTGGTTTTATTGGGACATATGAAATGTTTAAAATGAATGTCATGAATTAAACTATATCTAGTAACATTCCATACTATCGATAATATAAGGTTATTGTTTAATATTCTTGAATAAATTGGAAAAGTGTATTTTGTTTTTGGATTCAAATATATTACCAAAATCAGTGACTAGTGATTCCCTATTATTTGTTTAGTGGAGGTGGACTGGTGCAACGCTAGCCTCTATATAAGTTTCATGGTAGACTGTGTCAAGAATAGGAGCAATATGATTTTTTCTATTGATGGGAGATCAATAAAGTAATGGTCAACCTCAGGTTGTTCCTCATGTTTAGGGAACATGACATGAGCATGTTCACATAGGTGGTCATCTAAAAAGAGGTGGAGGATTTAGATGTTGTTAGTTACACCCAGTGGAGGTAGTAATTCCATAGGGTACATAGATAGTCATATATACGATCAGTTTGTTTAGTACCCAAGTTTGTGACTTTTTTTATTTATGTTCTTCTCACTCTGTTATTTCACCATCTCAAACCCATGATCTGGGACATGATGTAGATATGTTTCATGTGCCCCAAGTATTAAATATTCCAGTAAAAGGCTAGACCATCATGTTTGGTTTTTGCTGGGGGTTTAAACTAATGATGGGGACACATCTATCCCATGAGGATCATTTTTTTACTATATATGTATACAACTGATTTCATCCTCAATTGGTTGTAATACGTATGTGCTCTTATTGACTAAATCTGAAGCATAGTGTTTTTTTCAAATGTGGATAACCAATGTGTGGTTTTTGATTAATATTGGGGTTTTTATCTGGGTAGTTGAAATGTGGATACCCTTATTTATTTTGAGATTATTGTTCGAAGGAATCAATGGATGATAGGATGTTATTGTTTCCCAGGGTTGCTGGGGAGTTACTATATGTTTTCACTAGGGTGATTTTGATGCTACCCTCTAGATATGATGTTGGTTTTGTGATAGACTTTAATCTTGCTACTACTTTGATTTTGATGGATCCTTATCGGATGGCACATTTAGAGTTGTGGGAGATCAGGATTGAGAGAGATTATTTGATGTCGAATAGTTTTATCTAGCATAGTGTATCAATGTGGCGTACTCTAATGTTGTTTACCAAAAATGCAGATGGTAGTTTCATGTTTTATATTGACTATTACTGGTTGAAAAAATTGATGGTCAAAAATATTTAACCACATATGTGGATAGATGATCTTTTCGACCAGCTGAGAGGGGAATGGTTGTTTCTTAAAATCATTTTGTTGTCTAGATATCCCCAGTTGAGGGTCATAGAGGAAAATATCTTCAATAATATTTTTAGATTTTTATTTGGCCATTTGTATTTTGATGTCATATAATTTGGTTCTATGAAGGAACCAAACATGTTCAAGGGGATTATGAACTCTATGTTTCGTAAGTTACTAGATCAGTCTGTCATCGTATTTATTGATAACATCTTAATATATACAAAGTCAGATGAGGATCATGTCGAATTTCTCAGAACTATCTTGTCATTACATTAAAACCACAATCTATATAGAATTTTTTCCATGTGTTTGTTCAAGATATGAGATATTTATTTCCTCGTGCTTGTGGTGTCTCAAAAGGGTGTGGTAGTAGACCCATCAAATGATTATGTAGTTGTTTGCTGGTCATCATCCAAGATCAAGGTAGAGGTTTGTAGTTTCCTTTGCCTCACAGGCTATTATCGAAGATTTGTTACATATTTATATTGAGTTGTGGACTCATGGGCATATTTTAGTATGAAATAACATGATTTTCATTTGATTGATCATAACCAGGTGTCATTTGGTTACTTAAAGGAAAAATTAGTCAGTGCACCAGTGCTTTAACTTATGGAAGAGGGAGTTTTGTTTGAGGTGTTTTGAGATGATTCCCATCTAGTTATGGGATGTGTGATGATCCAACAGTGGGAAGTTATCTCTTACAGGTCTAGGAAATTACGTACCCATGAGTGTAACTTTTCGTCACATGATCTAGATCAAGTAGAAGTCATGTTTTTGTTAATGTTTTGGTGATATGAACTCTTTATGGAGAGTGGTCTTCATAGATCAAATGATTTTGAGTTATATCATTTCTGAGAATGATTTTAACTTGTTGTAGTAGATGGGGATATACATTTTTGGGGATTATGATCTTGAGATACCCTACACCTTAATAAGAGGAAAATTTGTTACTGACGATTTGAACATGAAGTTATTCAAGGGTGTTGTTTAGGAGTGTGGGGATGTTTAGAGAGAAATAGAGGAGTTAGAGGCCTTGGAATTAGATGAAATATTGGATGGTGGAAGATGATTTTTTTTCAAATGATGATGTTGTATTCTATGAAGTAGTAGATGGAGAATTCTCAGTACGGAGACTCAGCGGAAAATGTGATGTTTGATCATTTTGAAAAAGGTGATTTTGTAGAGGGATGTTAATAGGATGGTCAGAACTGTAATTTGTTTTATAGTAGGTTTTTTGTTCTGTTTTTAATGTGAAATTGAGTTCGTCATTAGTTTTATAAATCACCATTGTATGTGGATCATGGAGATTCAATGATGTATCATGGCATGAATATGTGGTTTTGGTGGCCCGAGATGAATAAAGAAATGGCTTAGTTTGTGGTTAGGAGCCTAGTTTCCTAGAAAGTAAAGGTCTATCATCATGTTCATGGTGGTTTGTCTCAGCCCTTGGATGTTCCTGTGTATAAATGGGATTCCATATTGTGTATTTCCTCACATGGTTACCCATATCTTACGTAGTTTGGGGATATAGTTGATCTTGGTACCCATGTGGTGCAGAGAATGGAGAAAATGTTTCACCCTATTCATGAATGGATGAATGCATTCTAGAAACAGAAGATGAATTTTTATGATAGAATAAGGAGGCCCTTAATGTTTGATATTTTGGACCATGTATTTTGGAAGGATTCCACCTAGCAGGGTCATTGGTTTTTTTCAGATGAATTAATCATTCTCCCATGTTTTTTGGGAACTTTGTTGAGTTAGGTGAAGTTAGTGAGGTGGTGTATCGGTTGGCATTGCCATCACGGTTGGATATGATCCATGACATCTTAAATATCTCTCATCTTCACCGGTATCATCATGATGACACCCTTGTTATTAAATGGGGAGATCTTGATATCAAGGATGACATTAAATTTATGGAACAACTTGTAGATATGTAAGGCCATCATGAAAATTCACTATGTGAAGATACCATTCCATCAGTTCAGGTGCTATGTATGGATGGTGCCTATGAAGGGAGTACATGTGAGCTTGAAACTGAAATGTGGGACTAGTACCAAATTTTTTTAGGTTTTATTTTCTCTTTTTTTATTTTTAAGGTGATGTTTGAACATTGTTTTATGAAATGCGTTGTTTCTATTTTTTATGATGTGTGTGGTTTGATGTGTGACATTGTCTT
Source organism: Viscum album (assembly GCA_963277665.1). NCBI lineage: Eukaryota > Viridiplantae > Streptophyta > Magnoliopsida > Santalales > Viscaceae > Viscum > Viscum album. The sequence goes on along the minus strand of OY728134.1, from coordinate 659,783,934 downwards.
GTTATATGAAGATGGGAGTAAATGATTTCTAATCGATATGTTTTAACTTCAATGAAAATAATCTCATGTGGTTGTGTCAGTCCCATGAAGAGAAGATAATATCTTTACATGGAAGATGAAATTCCTTGATTTGTGTGTTCGGGATGGTGCAGTTTGTTGGTTTTACAAGTTGTTGGTTCGATATGTGTATAGGTTAAGTTATGTTTTTAGTCGTGATGTGGCAGTTTGGTTATGAGATATGAGGATCCATTAAGTTATGATGTGTATTTTTTTGGACAATTGGGATTACATGTTTGGATGGCGGTAGCGTTGGAGGTATGATGAGTCCTTGACATGTATCATGGAGGGTTTTGTTCAAACCCTTTTCCTTCTAGGCTTGGTTTTGGGTTATCAAGGGTGATAATTTTTGGACAGGTATTGGATGAAATGGTTTCTTCTCACATGGTCCCTTAATTTACCAGTTTTTTTGTTGGAGTTGTTTGGGAGAGGTTTCAATAGTTTTCATGGCATTTAGAGGTGAAAAATAGGTGTGATAGGAAGTAAACATCCTATATGTGTATTACATGATATGAATGTTGGTTTCATTGATTTTATGATGTATTTTTCATGACATGTAATTTTTTAGTGTAAAATAATTCAAATATGAGAGATTTCTTTGTGAAATTGAACCCCAAGAATTACATGACATGAAAGAGGATGATGCATCATGTAAATTCCTAATGTTGTGTAGTTTTACTATTTTTTCAGTTGATTTTTCATTCATTCTATTTTGGTTATTTATTTCTCGTGATTTTTTCGACAACTAGGTTCCAAAAGGATTTATTCAATCCCTATTCATACATCTTTTATCTGTTGGACCCAATGGTCATTTTTGGTAAATTTTTTGCTGATCTGGGAATGGTTATTCACTCTTCATGGTGGGTTTTCTTCTGTTATTCTCCCATGGATTCATTATAGTGGAATTATTTCTTTTTGGGGTGTGTTATGGGTTAAATTTTGATGGTCTTGTTTGTGGTTAATTTTTATCCACAGTTTCTTGTGGAGCAGTCGGGGGTTGGGGGAGTATTTTTTCTCTCTATGGTGGGTAGCGAGTCGACAGGATTATTTGAGATAGGGATATCCACATTCCACATTTTTTATGTATCATTATATAGGTTTTATTTTTTATCTATGGATTATAGTTTTTCTATACTAATCAATGATAATGAATTGGTTAATTTAATGGAAATGGGTAAATGGGGTTTGATTTACATTATTTTAAATATTTGATGTTATTTATGATGTTGTGAATTGTATAGGCCTGATACCTCACTAAAACATATTGTCATTGGGGGGAATTTTTTGCAATGGATATATGTTTATTGATTTATTCATTGTTTGTAACTATTGTGATATCACCATAAATGGAAATTTATTAACCACTTATATTTTTCAAATGAAATTGTTTCCCCACAATTTTATCTTTTTTTATAATGCCCCGAAAAAAGTGGAATTTTGTAAAAACGAATTTGTAAATTTTTGAAATGATCATGATGTGTTGTGATGTGTGAACATTCTTCTGAGGTGACAATGTGTTATTGGATATTATACAACTAATAGTCTATTTGTCCATTCTTATGGGGAAGTGGGGAGGTAGTTTGTTTGGATGTGCTTATAGGGTACCGAGGTGGTGGTTTCTTTATGCTATATGTTTGAGTAGTGATGGATTAAAAAATAATTGTTTAATATTATTTGAAATGATAGGGTTTGTTTTTTCTAATGTATTTAAATTGGTTAATGAATAATTAAATTCAGTTTTTTATGGTTAAATGTAGATGATATTAAATAATTAAAATAATTGAATGAATTAAAGGAAAGTTTGTTGTAAATGTGAAATGAGTTTTGTGTCTTGATGTGAAGTTGTATGAATTTAGTGGTGGAAGAAAAAGTTACTATGTTTTTATTTGTTGTTTTTTGTAAACCCATAGGGTTGTCATGAGTGTTTGATATTATATATACAAACATTTTTATTATTTTGATTGGTATACACACCCCACCCAGGTCGTGCACTATGTGTCGACACCTGCATCGTCACACTAGGGGATTTTTTCCAACATCTGACAATGAGTTTGAAGGCATTGGTACCAACTCCTTCCTTGAATCTCTCATTTAGGGAGGTAGTTATTACACTATTTTTAATGTCTGTATGTTTTTTAGGTTATTAGATTGTGGTGTTATTATTTAGGTGTTTTCATGTGAGGTGTGATAGATGAGGTATTTTTAGGCGAGATGTGTTGTTTTTGTATTTGTGGGGTGGCAAGACCAGGTGTCTATCATCGTTATGTGTTGTGTTCAAGCTTGCGGCGAAGTGATATCAGGTTTCTACGGTGGTGGGTTGTTGTGACCATTCTTGTGGGGTATTGTGGTATACGTAAGAGATGGTAACTCCATGACGTATGATGTTGGTTGTGAGATCAGAAATCCAGTGGGAAAGTGGTGTGGGGTACCCTTATCAATGTGATTCTAATTATATTCTATTATTTGGTTTTCATCATTTTTTTATCATTCATTTCTGAGGTTGAGATGGTTAGTATACCTTTAGTAGTTTTTTGGTAATGTTATTTTCTAATAGGTGGAATTGTATACTTCATTCAAATGTTCATGAGAGAAATGGTTTTTTTCTACCAACTATAATTCTTTGGTCACCCTATGTATATAAATCTATTTATACATTTATAGGAGGATTATGTTGACCATTCTATGGATTACTATCTTGAAACTATGAATAGAATTTTTTTCACTAATTTTTCATTACATTTGGTATTTAATTTGGAGAATTTATTATATCTGTATCAGTTTTATTTATACATGCAAGTTGGATGGTTTTTGGATATATTTTTAAAATATGTCATGGAGGTATTGTGGATGATTAATCATATCTCATGATCTAGTTTATATTTAGAGTTTATTTCCTTCCAAACATGAGATTTTTATACCTGCGGTGCTTGTCGCCAACTCGAGGCCTACTAGAGGTGGGAATTCGAGGTCATTATCTCTCTCCCCTCATTTTAGTATATTTAAAATGAAGTGTTCATGAAATAAATTGGATAAATTTAATGAATATATATGGTATATATGAAATATAAAAAATTCTGTAATGGTAATATAATATTTACCTTTATTTTATTTCATCCATTACGAAAATGGAAACAACATTCATGCATGCATGTGATCTATCATCTCTAAAAACATTTTTTTCATTATCTACATCCAAAATTAATGGATTACTCTATATACGTATATAATACATAAAAATTAAATTGGAAACATGTGTAATGATAGGGATATTATAGAACTGTGGTCAATGTAATATTTCAAAAAATTAAAAATAAAAACATACACAAAAATATAACATTTATTACATGAAATGTGATATTAAAATTATGTAATAATAAATTGGTGATAAGATTTCATAAGTAAACCATATATGGTTTGAAATATATAAGCTTGGTTCTATAATATATTTATAATAAAAAGCTATTTTTTATTCAAGAGGTTCAAATGTATATGAATGATTTTATTAGTTAGTGTAACAGATTTTAATATCACTTTTTTTTATGAGACACATGCCATATTCACCACATGTTTCATTTATATAGTGTATATACATCATGGAATTTATTTTACAATTATTCTCTTAAAAAAATAGGGTTTTACATTTCCATTATAGAATCTCTCTTCTATAGGGTATATAGTTTAAAATTAAATAATGTATTAAGGGATTGTTGTCTCAAATTTTTATCTTTGATAGAGATGTTGTGTTATGCACCTATATTATTTCATGATGTGTTAATACATCGCCTTTTATATTTAATATCATGAATTTGTTTATTATCATAAATTTTAATGTTTCAGTTAATTTATTCCTTCTTTAGGATTACGATTCAATATTTCCAAAAATTATTAAGGGTTTTATGATATGATCTCATTGTTTATTTTTATGTTTTATGTTTATGATTCAGATGATAAAATATTATGATCAATCTCTCAAGAAACTAATCAATTTTCTGGTACTCAAATTATATTATTAGAATACATATTTTCATTCATTTTTCTTCCAATATGCAGACAACAGTTCAAAAGAATGTTTTTAAATAAAATAAACATTATTTCTCTAATTAGATGAAAATAAATTTTCTTATAGAATAATGTTTTATAAAAATGTTTTAAAATTTTATTAAAACATTCCAATTGATGTACTAAATAAACTATTTAATTTTTTTCTAACTTTTTACAATTTTTTTAATGTAGTCTTCAAAAATTTTCTAATAAAAATAGATTTTGATTTTACTAAAAAGTTTAATAAATCAATATTTTAATGTGTATTGAATGAACGAAATTTACTCTATAAAGAACCCTATTTTAATGATTCAATTATATGTTTCATAATTTTTTTCTACAAATAATGTTTTGTAAAATATTTTATAAAATTGTATATTGATTTTTTTTTCAAATTAGTAAGTATATTTTTATCATGAAATGTTTTTAATTATTTTTAAATAATTATATATATGTTTCCAAGTTTATGTTCAATTAATATAATTTTGAAACTGTTTTATGTTTTGAAATTTTATTTTCAATATAAAAAGGTTGTTTTTCTCAATAAATGTTTCAATTTATCTTTCAAAATCATTTTCCATCTAATGTACATACTTTTATGTTACATATGCTTTAGTAGTGATACGATAGAATTATATCATCCATATGGTTTCTGTAAATGGTTAATGGTTTGGCTGATTAATTTTTTATTAAATCAATTTTTTTTCATTGTTTATGCTATGATTAATTAATGAAATTTGTATGAAACCTATTTTATTTATACGGGTTCTGATGTGATGATATCTTAAGTGTTTAATACTATTATGGAACACATAATTATGGTTTTCATTATTTTATTTATTTATAAATATATCCACCAAATAATACATTTGTTAAATCATTATAACTAGTGAGATAATAATGAAAACCTAGCTAATGGGCTTGATCCACTATGGGAAACATGTGATCCCTGATCGACTATGGGAAACTAGTGAAACCTAATCCACATGGGGAAATAGGTCATAAGTCATAATCCGAAATGATAATGTTATTGATTGATATCAATGACATATTAATTTTTTTTATATATATAATGTTTCCACACATTTATGACATGATTTTTGGGTTTATGATTAATTTAGGATAATTTATTACTCTTATGGGCCTTGTTTTCTAAAATGAAAATGTTTTATTCCATAACTCATTTTAATGATCGATGATTGGCTGGGTATGAACATTATATTTTATTCTCATGATCATATAAATTTTAATTATTTTATCCTTTCATGTTAATATAGATTTTTATCTCTTATATTTACTCTTACTCGACAGCTCAACTTACCCATTAAAATGTTTTCTTCCCTAGGATATGAATAATTGTTTAAGATGGTTATTAAATTGATTAGTACTATTAGAAAATATCTCTGTGTGACATGTTGATGTTATTTCTTTAAAAAATTATATTGTCTTTCTACTCTCAAAAAAATATTTTTTGGTCCTCTAAAAAGTCTTTATGAAATTTATTTAATATTCACCTTAAAAGATGTGATATTTTTACATGGAATCCTAGGTACTTATAATAATATAATTTTTAAAATGTATATTTTTACTCAGGAAATAAATTTTTCATACCATAAAATTTTTTATGAACTACTAGTCCTTCACTATATAATGATAAAGTCATAAAATGTACAGTTTTGATAAGAACTTGGGTTTTCACTATTTACCTAAAATAAACTATTTCAAAAAAATCCATGATTCTTATCTATTAATATTATCAGCTAGAATATAGAAATTATTTCCATTACTTTATATTTTAATTCTAAAATTTCTGAATATAACATTTATATAAAATCAAAAATGAAATAAAATGGAAAATTGTTTTTATATTAATATAATTTTTGAATAAATATTTTTTTCTTATTATTAATTACTATAAAACACTAATAACATAAGAATTAATCAATAAATATAAAATTTTATTAAGATAATTATTTAATGATAACATAATTAGTTTTCTTTTATAAAATTTACTACACATAAACACAAAAATCTCTGTAATATATATTTTAAGCACAAAATTGTCTAAATAAAATAATACAAAATCTGAATTATATTTATCTATAATTATGTTAAACTTCTTCATATATTTTAAAATTATTTCTAGCCTTTAAATCTCATATTTTTATCTGAATAAAATATCTCATGATTTTATTTTAGTCTGCTATTGTTTGAATAACACACTATCCAATTATGATTTTATTTTTGGATAGCATATAATAAAATATATAGTGATTAAATTTAGAGTAATTTGAAAAAAAAATTAAATCAATATAAAGTGCAGTTATATAGGACTCAATCTAGAACATTTTAATACATAAAAAAATCATTAGGATATTATAAGATATATCATTGTAAATCTATCCGTATAACAACAATCTTAATCCAATCCTAAAAATAATATGTATAAACTATTATCAACCTTATTTATTATGTTGCTAACGAAAAATAAATTATAGTATATGTTGAATATTAAATTTGGATTAATATGAATAAAATAACATTTAAAATATTTAGCGTATCATATAAAAAAATATATAATTATATGATGTAACATAATAGTATTTGATATGCCCTAAAGTAATAAATATTCTTCTTGGTCAATGATGTTTTTAAGTAAAATCATATGCACATAGAAAAAATGGTTACACATTGATGGTGTAATTTACATATCACATTAAATTTTTTTAATCCCTTATATGTGATTGTAAATTAATTTTATACTTTAATTCTCATATTATAGATCATTTTACATAACACCATCAATGGGAAATAATTTCTTGTATCATTATCTATAAGTATTGATAGTTGAATAGATAGATTGATATAGATACATTTGAGAAAATTTTTTGGTTTTTTATTCAATGATATTTTACACTGAAAATGGGAAAAATTAACTCATTAATCTCTCCATGTTATAGAAAAAAAATAAAATTTCTCCACTGATATGGACAAAATCATGTCAAAACACCCTTCCCAAGGCATGATGTTTATATTATTTTACTATTTCCATTGTATAGTCAACTGGACATGTACATCAAGATGGATTCTTCATAGGTCGAATTTATATATATTTTATATATGTATATATTAAATCTATATTATATTATTTGATCTATTTTTTCATTGATTGTTATCTAATCATACTATTGGGATTTTATGGATATCCCAATGCACAGAAAATTGAAAAAAAATCTAAAAAATGTTAAAATAATATATATTTTAAAAAAATATTTAATTATGTTCATAAATATTCATTATCATGCATTTTTGAGTGGTCAATATGATTTGAATATGTCAATAAATTCTTTTGTATTCTAACACTCATAAGCTTATACTAACTGATGGAAGCAATGAACCCTCTTTTTAGTAGGACCTCATTTAAAATTATATGGCATAATAACATGACCTTTACGTTAAAAAGAGAAAGATAAAAGAGATATACTACATATTCAATGAATTAACCTATTCGAAATAAGAATATGTATTCTTACTTTTATAAATTTTTAATATTGAATTATGAAACACTAAATGTTTAAAATGTTTAGTTGATTCATTGATAATACATTCTTTATGATGATTATATGAAAAACATAATTTATATAAATTATCAAGGAAATATACAATGATAACTTTCAAATTAATAAAATATCAAATGAAGTATCAAAATACCAAATGGTTTGAAAATAATTTAATAAATAAATTAATATAAATAACAAAATGATGCCCAAAATGATTGATTCAATGTGGGTAGTAAATCCCTCAATTCAATATTTAGGCTGTAGCTCATGACAACAGTTAAGATGTTTCCACTTTAGTAGAGAAATTATGATTTCATTATTCAATATTTTAAAATTTATGTTAATCACTCAATTGGAAACATTATTATTTTTAAAGAACATTTAGTGGGAACTAATGTATTTTTTAAATTATTTTACATGTCTCCTTATATTTATTAATCTGAAATATAAACAAATATATTTATATGTATAGAACAAAAAAGAACAACATTCCAGGATTATTTTTTTTTTAAAAAAAGAGAGATAAATGTGGAAAAATTTAAATATTACTACTAATAAATTCTTATAATATTTTTATAATTGTATCTAAATGATGTTTTCATAAGGTATTGGACTTCAAATGCTTGAATTTTTTTTGTTATTTATTATCATGCTCTAATAAATTGAATTCATTATAAACTTATTCCAAAACATCATTTACATTTTCAATATGATAAGAAATATCAATGTATCAGCATAATGATACAGATCATGAATAATGTTTTATGTTGAGATAGAAAAGATCGCATTCTTTTTAGATATAATACCCCTGAATGATTTAATTTGATATGTTGGGTATTTTAGTTAGGGTAATCTACAAGAAACAATAGTCAACACATTGATGTCCTTGATATATTCAATAAATACACTAGAGATATATATTATGAAGAAAACCATATTTGATGTCTATAAATATTAGTATACTCCACATGACAATTATTTTCTACTATAGAAATATTTTTCAGCTGAAGAGGCTATTTAGATTATGGAATTTCGAAATTATAATGATTCTGATAATGATTACTATATTTTTTCACCCAATAGTGACATATATACTGATTGGATTATTATTATTGGTTGACTGGGGGTTCTAAAAGTTATATCCTAAATCCTAGTACTAATTTATATCTAATATTTGATGATGTATTTTTATATCGAAAAACAATTTGAAGCTGAAAATTGTTAGTAATCTTCTTAGGTGTATAATTCTAAAGAATCATCTTTTTATACTCTGATGTAGTCCTTTGATCAACGAATATCTACTAATATTGATTTTTATGTGATTATATAAGTTATAATATTGTAGTAATATCAAAAAATACTTGAGGTTTTAGTAAAAAATGGATAAAATCATGATGAAGGATAAAATACTAGTAGGGAATAAATATAATTCTTTAGCAGATGTCGAGAACAAGTTTTCTATATTGGAATTGGGTTATATTATTTCATTTGTTTCATGATTAATTTATTTATACTATATATTGTATCAAAATTACTGTATTACAGTCATCATAAAATGTAAATAATAAAATCAAATCCCCATTATATGACGACAACCCATATTCTACTATCGGGTTTCAGTAGAAATGTAATGTTTACCCATAAGACACGTATATGGTTTTTGGTTTTTAAAATTTTTTGTAGAGATGTTTTGATTCGATGAGTTCACACTTAACCAGAAAAAAGTGTTTTAGATAATATGAAAAAATATATATAGATATGTATGAAACATCACATGTATAAAGTCATCAATTATTCTAGGATTTCTATTGATTCCCTTATAATATTTAGTGCTGGCTAAATGGCTAATAATATTTCCAAAATTATCCTTTGTGTGAATTTTTTCAATACTCTTATTAGTATTTTTTACTGTAAACATTACCACAGAAAACATTAAACCATCTAATATTTATGATTATTTCATTCCATAATATATATGTAGTATTTTAAATATAAACCAAAATATAAAATTTTATATAACAAAATGACATGTTTACATCATTATCCCAAATTAACACATGGTAAAATATTAATTCAAAAATAAATCTAGAAATTTCTTATGAATTCTCGATTCACATTTTTATATCCTTATTTCATTTAGTAGTTTTAGGTATATAAAATATATTATTAATATCATGTTAAGAGTAAAAAGTGTTGTATTCAAAATTTTTAAACCCTCCACCGGTGTTACATATAAATAATATAATTTCTATTTTTTGTTCTAAGAAATAATTAAACATATTAGAAATATTCAAATATAACTTTAAAACAATGAAATATAATAATAATAAAACAGAAAAAGTCATTATTAATTATAAGAATAATTAGTACTCATGAGGATTTTTTTTCTACAGAGTCTAAAAACATAATTTTATGATTAATTTCCTTGATGTAATATTTTTATTCATTTATTAAAAATATAGTGTTTGTTACTTTCCATTTTAAAAGACACCACATACCTTTTCTCATCAAATTAATCCATAGAAAATTCTTATATCAAATATTTTTTCCCAGTGAAAAAACATCACAATGGACATGTCTTTTATGACACATTAAATATTCATTTACTTTGTAATTTAAAAAATAACCTTATTTTTATAAATTTGATCGAGATCTAAATAAAAAACATTATTAATGAATGTTATTTAATATTTAAGAACATATTACATTTAAAAAAACATATAATATAAGGAAAATGAAAATTACATCCTTAATAAAAATTTGGATAAATTTCATCGTTTTATTATTTAACCTATTAACATATGAAACATTAATCATTTAGACATCCTCTAGTTTTCAAATGGTTCCATTACCATAATGTTTCATTCTCTATAATCTTCAAAATATATAATGATTACATCATCTTTTGAAGGAGGATGAAAATTTTAATAGTCTCAACTCATAGGTCTAAAACAATGAGTATCCATACATTATATATAATTTATATCTAGGTTAATAATAGATCCTTTTTTAGATAAAAAACATTAATTTTACTAAGTAGTTAGATTATCATTCACATATTTGGAATTAGAAATATCACTAAAATATTTATATGAACTCTAATCAGACATCATAGATATTTTATCTTTATTATTATAATAAATCGTTTCTTAAAACATCCACTGATATTTTATTTTTCATTATTTTGTAGATGTTATTCAAGATATATATATATATATATCAAATTTTATTTCATTTATTGAAAGAAATATTTATCTTTGATAATTATATACTTGTTTCAAAGATTATTAACCCTAAAAAAGAATGAACTAAGAATGAATGTTTACTCAACAAGTTATACTTGAGTCTATTCAGAATCTACATTCCTTTTTAAAGCATTAAATTTTAAAAAATTTAAAAGGATGATTAAAACCCCATTTTAAACTGATTTAACCTTATGGATGATTATGTATTAATATCTTCATTTTTTAAAAATTAAAAACCTTCAGATCATGTATTAAATTTATCCTGGATTTGTACACACTTATTTAATATTATAAATAATAGTATGATAATTTTTCTATATCTATTTGAAATTATTAATTTATAGAAAGAATATAATATTAAATTCAATTTATTAAAAAATTCAAGGTAATTATAATTTATATATGATGATATAATCATTTAATCTACATGAAATATATATTCATGAATTGTTTTTTAATCATATTCCATATAAATTTGATATGACTAAAATTTATGATTTTCTCACATATCACACCCACATAAAACCCCTGGAAGAGTAGTGAATATGGGTGTTTCCCCAGAAGCCCAAATTTAATTGGATGTAGGTAGGAAACTAACAATGAGGGTATAAACCATAAAATATTGGATGCATTATCCTATATATTCCTATGAATAACAAATAAGTAAAAAAATCAACACCAACTAAAAATAAATAAACAAAAAATAATCCTAATATTTATATAATAGACATGAAATTTCATAAAAAAAAATTACTCCAAATTAAAAACCCAAAGGAAAAGAACACATAAGGTAAAAGATTCATACACCAGTGGAAATTAATATCGTTACTTAGAAGTCCTTAAATTGATCACTAAATTCATCGTGAAAATATTTCAAAACAGTATACATAAGTATCTATGAAAATAAATTTATTTTTAGTATGTTTATCCATTGAAAATATCATGCTAATGTTGAAGAAAAATATTGATATCCAAGTGAATAAAATACAAAACTGAGTTATGTCTTAAAATGTGGTCAATTAATAAAACATCTTACCAATTATCACTCTCTAGATCCCCAGAAAACTATAATATGGTAAATATTAAAATATGAAATAGTATAGGTATCATGTAATGAATTACATATGAAAATAGTCTCCCTAAAATTCCAGTTGAAAATTTTCCAGAATCTAAATCCATTCAATATCAATATATCACAACCACATAACATATCATCATTGATGTTCATATATCAAAGACACATACCACATGACCTAGCCATGTACTAAATAACAGAACCAAATACTATAAAAAATGATCACATTTATACTACCAAATATTCATCACCTCATTACCAATTCTATAAAATAAAACTACATACCATATTTACATACCACATAATTACATATTTTTAGGAAGAGGGAACATGATTGGGGGAGAAACCAAACATTTATATCACCCACATCATGAATATTATGAGATCACCTTATGCTATAAATATCAATTGGTTGTTTTATGGTTTTAATAATTTAGTGGGTTTTTCAAATAAATAATACAATATAAGATTCAATATATTAAAACACACAATCAAAAAAAAGTGTCGACTTCTAAGAAAGACACATATACAACCACATCCTATCATCATACCATCCTTTCCAGAACTAATAAAAAGGTATACAACCAATAACCTTAAAACCCAATATCATTAAAAAAATAAAAATAATAACACTTATTAATAATATGTATTTCATTTGTATCATAATTACTAATTATTAACCACATTAACTTCATTAGCCAAATAAATTTCTAGATTCTTCAATTTCATATGAACTAATACCTATTTAACATTATGATTCATCGTATTTTGGATCTGATGATTTGTTATTTAATGTTATAATGGTTGAAATAATAAAATATTTTCCTTTTCATATGAAAATGATTCATTTATGTATATAAAACTAAAATTGATGTTACCCTATAATAACACATGATATGGAGGTGTTTTAGTTCCAAATAAACAATTTTATGTGATTCATGGTTTACAAAACCATTCTAGAATTAATGAAAATAATTAATAATTAATTAATTATGGTATAGTCACATGAAAACATTATTATCCATTAATCTGAACCCTAAATTTTTTAAATTTCGTCCAATATCTCTTATATATCCATGCCCACCTCATTTGAATTGAGATATATTTGGAATTAAAATTGTGAGGCCTAGGTGTCAAAAATTAGAGTCCAATTATGGTTCTTGGATGTTCATAAATTAACTCAAACCATATAATGTCACTAGAGTTATGTGTTTATGGTAATATTATTTGTTCGTCAAGAAAGGTTTATCCTAGACAAAGTAATTCAGTAGATCTTCATAGGTTAAGGTTTCATTCATAATGTAATGATGGATATATATGATTAATCCCTTGATCTAAGATGTAGTATTTCTTAGTTTTTAAAATTTCGGTTTAACTTTGATGGAAGATGTGTGATGAACATAATTATTTTTTTGTAATATAGTTCTATTTTTTGATTTTTGCTTGAATTATTTTATGAGTAAAATTTATTATTTCTAACTATTTAAATAAATGTACTAAGGGGTATAAATTTTTTAAGAGCTAAAATTCTTAAGTATTAGTGTATTACCAAAATATTGAGTTCCTTATAATTTTTAAGGGATTATAATTCATGAAAACATAGTCAAATCAATTAATTTAATAAATTATGTTTTGTGTGTGTGTTATTATTCAAGAATAAGGCCAAAAAGTCATATATATAATTGATTTATACAATAAACATTTAAAAATTGTATCTAATATATTGATTTGGATTCTAAAAAGCATCTAAAATTAGAATTCACCATGCATTCCAATCCATCCATATAACCATAACTCCCATTTAACTATCTTACTATAAGTTGTATTCATTATTGGTTTTCCACTCACAACATTGTTTCACCATCATAATGGGTCAATGATATGGACATATGGATAACACTTTTTCTATGTGCGATTTACTTCTACATTAAATAGAATAAAAGTTAGTTCATTCAGAGTAAATTTAAAATTTCTTATTGGTCTTGACTTGTGACAATATTGTAACATAATATATTTTATGTACAATATAATATTTCCACCACTATAATTCATAACATTTAACAATTAATTCAACACAAAACAGAATTATTATTACGTGATATTCTGAGACAAATTCTCCTTGTTTGTCATAGAGATAACCAATGTATTAGTCCCTCCACCATCGGTGGTGGAGGGAACTATACTACCCTTCGAGGGAGATTCATATATCACTTTATACCCCCTTCCAAGCCCAATTTTCATCCCTCCGTCCAAATGATTTCACTGATCCTAAAATTCCCTGTTCATTTATGTGGATTTACATAGTTGTTGATATCTTCCATGGAGTTCACCAAGGCTACATATCATCTAAATCATATGATGGTTAGATGGTTTAAGTAGTGCCTCCCTTTGGAGGATGCATTTGATAAATGAATTTTGGTTTCATGGGGCTCTTAATATCATTAAATTGTTACTCTTCTTGAAAATAGGAAAATGGTAATCCAATTTTAATATGAGGAAGACTTGATTATGGCTTGGTCCATTTACGTCGTGAGCTATAAATGCCTACAATTCTTCCTCTTCTAGTGGACTTACGACATTCAAATGAACTGATCCCAATAATGGAGATTTGTGTAAGATTCCTAGAACATATATTACCGTTTAAAAATCCTTTAATTATTTTAATTCAATGGAACCTTTCAGGTAAGTTTTTTGGGTTTAGATAGAAGATGATATTCAGTTTCTCAACATGTTTCACCACAAATTAGTGTGGAAGTTGATGTACCATAATTTAAAACTGAGTATATTTGTATTTCTATTAGGAATGTTTTCTGATGGAAATAGATTACGGTTTTTGGGTCATGGTTTGATTTTTTTCTTCCTATAATAAAATAAGACAAGTAATGGAATCATATAGGCATGGAGTAAAAAAAGAATTTTAGATGGTGGTGGATTTTGGAGATATAGGAAAGGGTCAAGGGACTGATGTTATTGAATATCCAACTAGGATGAGTCATCTAGTCTTATCTTACGATCCATATTTGTAAAAATCCTTGTAATGTGATTCTCAGTAGGACATCCCTTTGGTACAAACATATTAAGTTGAGTGAAGAAGGACCTAGGTATTCTGAACCCTTCTGTGCAAGGTACTACAAGTTAAATTGGAACTGATGTGGACAGTTCTATTACTACAGGTTATCTTGATCCTATAATAATTGAGGAATATAAATTTCGTTTAATATTTGAATAAAAAATTACGTGGAATCATTTAAGGTAGATGAAGAATGCTTAAAGTCTATCTATGATTCTCCCAATACAACGACAGTGACTACATAGATTGGTAACATATGAGGAGATGGATCTCAGGAGAATGAGACACTTATAGTGATCTATTCAAGTATAAGTATAGTTTTTTTTAGATATTGATTTTGGTAAACACTATTTTGAATTGGGGAATGATGTGGTTTCCTCAGATTTTGAAGTAGACCTAGTAGACAATTCCAAGGAGGTGTAAGGAAAACCCGGGGATGAGTCCAGGGATGATTCATCAAGAGAATGTTCATACGGATATCATGGTAAGGGCCTCATCATT
The DNA here is from genome assembly GCA_963277665.1 of Viscum album. Classification (NCBI taxonomy): domain Eukaryota; kingdom Viridiplantae; phylum Streptophyta; class Magnoliopsida; order Santalales; family Viscaceae; genus Viscum; species Viscum album. The sequence continues at coordinate 659,768,385 of OY728134.1, read as the reverse complement.
CTTAAGAGAAGGAAGATTATGTGAGGCAGTAAAGAAGAACAAAAAAAGTATTCATATTTAGCATAAGCAAATAAGACACAATGTACCAAAAAGACAAAATTCGAGGTTATGTAAGTTGATCTCAAGAATATTGGAAATTCTAATCGAGATGACATTGGGGACAATGGGGTAGTTCCCCATAGAGGAAACCACTATAACCACCAGTATGAGGTGGTTTCCAAAGCTATGAAAATGATGGATTTGTTCATGCTTTTTATTAATGGAATTGAAAAGGAATTTCTTACTATAAATGCCTCAATGGATGATTTTGATAGGAAAATGGGATGGTCTATTCTTTTTGATACAAATATTCAACAATGTGTATAGATTAATAAGTAATAACTAATACTACATAGAGTTTTCAATTAATGGAAGACCAACCAAGAATAGTACACGAAAATGTGTGACAAGCATGCATATCACATTAAAGACCAAATGAAGGATGATCTAGAAACATAGGTAACTTCTATTTCTTGAAAACGGTTTAGGGATAAGAATTCCAATAGGCATAAGTTATAATTCCATAACTATGTATTCTTCATTAATAATAGTTCTAGGTGAAACTTATGGTTTCTATCTTTTAACTTAAAATTGTTTTCATAAAAAAAGTTATTTTTCAATTAATAAAATCATCCAAAAAATCCAATTATATATTCCTTCACCAAATTATAAAATTTTAGTTTATCCTAAATAAATAAAATATTTGTTAAATATTTTAACAATAAATTTTAGTCATAAAATAAATTTGTTTCATTAATCATGAAATTATATAGACATCAAAAATAAAATATTGCAAGTAAAAAAATTTGACCCACATCCCTATTAATTTTATTAAGATATTCTCACCATTTTATAAAATTTTGACTCCATAGCCTATGAATGTTTATGTAATTGTTAAATATTAATAAAATATATATTATGAATTTCCAACCTCAATAAAATCATAAATCATTATATTATTAAAGATATAAATCACAATGATCAAATCTCTACAACACCATAGTAAGTTTGTTATCAATCATCGAATATTAGTTATAAATGGCCTGAAACAATTATGCTTGAATCATACACTACAAGAATAAAAATGTTATATTCAATGAAGATAAATAAGAAGTTAACATCTTATTCTATGTGAATACAACATCATGAGAGGAATATATCAAATGTATTCAATAGGGTATTCTGAATCATCAATAGAATCTCTAATGTTTACAATATAATGTGGAATTATGTGAAGCCTATCGAATTTCAAGAAACTAATAAAATTTATAAATAAAAAAAGAATTTTTCAAATCACATCATAATTTATTACATTTTGGTAAACAATTTTCCATTAAATTAGAATTATGAGAATCATGGTGGACTTTCCCATATATTTACCCTATAAATCATTGTTAAAAAAAATTCAATTTTGATGATTTTATGAAGTATTATAGTGTAATGATCCTTATTTGACAATAATGAATACTAAATCAAGATTTCATGATGCAAATCGCTTTTATCTTCAATTACAAAAAAAAATTATTCATTTAACTAAAAATCACTTGGAATACATCCTAACAAAAAACCATCCTTGGGTAACACATAATCCTTCGAAAATCATTGCACAAAAAACAATGTAACCACCCTCTCACAACATATAGAAGTAAAACACAATCTTCCCACCATAATGCATTATGATGTAATTCAAGACATCATGATAAACTAAAATAGTCCATAGTTAAAATTTCATGTTTCAATGTCTATATTTTATACATATTCTTAGATACACTACTTAAACATAATATACCTTCCTCTAATAATTCAATATGTAATGATAGTTTTTAGAATGTGATTTTTTCCGAGTTAAAATTTCATAGAAAACACTACTAAAATTCCACAGTTCACCTCTACATTAACTAAAAATTTATTCAAAAAGATATAGGTCTATAAAAAATTATTCAATGACATAATTCAATATTAAATGAATATCATTGTTGAGAATAAACAAAACCCATGAAAGAAATAGATAGATATATTAATAAAAAACAACATGAGATACCACTAAAACATGAATCTATCCATTTTTTAAATCTCAAATTTATAATGAATGAAAAAGAAGATTTATTTTTTCCATCACATAATCAAAATGAAAACACTAAAAAAGAAAAAAAATCATACTAACATTGAAAAATGATCCAAAATATATGACTCTCAACCCAAATATGTTATATTAAACCTATATTCCTCTAAAACATTAATGAATTAAATTACACACCATCCTATCATATTATCCTGATGATCCCGAATCATAATAGGTCACTAAATAAACAATGAATCATCCTCAATATCTAATTCATCCTATCAAATGACATTGGATTCATCATAAAGATATCTATGATGTTATGAATCATAGATTATGTCATGAATTATATATATCTATGATGGATGTTATAATTGATATGTAACCTAAATAACTCACTCTAACACAAAGAAATGACCCATCAAATCCAAGATAAATCGATATACGTATACCAAACCTCTACTACACATGTTGATGAGGAGCTCTCCAAAACACATGATTACTGAATTTGAACTCCAATGATTTCTTACAACAATATGTTTTATGACAGACTTGAATAGATTTCATCAAATCATGGATGACCTTTACATTATTTTTAATATTATACATCAAACCTAATTAAATGATCGTCGACTCTACAATAATAGACCAATAAAATATTTATATAACATGATTATAAAAATATCATTTATTGTCATTCCAATGCATACATGATAGTTATTATTTAGGAAAACTCAAAAAAATTTCATTAAGTTACCAAAAACAAAAGAAGTAATGAATTGATACAGATAAAATGTCTTCTATTGTTGAGATATTACACTCTACATTTATATTTTCTAAGGATAAACGTTCTTTTTATAGAATCATTATGAGCCAATAGAATGTCACATGATTGTTTCAACATCAGACACCTTGAGAGTGGATATTAGGTAGCTTATAGGAAGAGAATACTCTTAGGTGGCAGGGGTTTCTTCCACTTCTGTGATGCCCATATATAACTCCACCCATTTTCACCTTTGATACCAACACTTTAGACATTCATTTGACACATTTAAATTCCCCACAATATACTGAATTCATCCGTTCTTAATCATAGATCATGTTCCCTCACATCGTATTCCTCTAATTCACATGTTCCTGGCTTTGGTGTTATGGTTTCCTCTAGATCAATCCATCACCAGCGTCTACATTCATTAGGCCAATCATTACTATTTCTTACCACTCTTTTTGATTCCATTACCTTGGTAGATCGATTGTAACTGTGGCTACATATGGTCTTGAAAATCACATATCCACATTTTTTCTACCTCCATGTTCATGTTGACATATTCCCATGTTTCAATTAATGCTTCCCTATTTCATTCTGATCTTGTGGTAAATGTACATGGATTTTGAATTATTGTTCATTTTTAGTATTACCATATTCTATTGGAAATATTTACGGTTCCTTCATCTTTTCATTTTCCTACTATTGATCTTGGTAAATAATTAGGAAATTATATTTTTCACTAAAAGTGAATCTACTTGAAGTGTCCCTAATGATTTTCCCCATGCTAGAGTGTCATACTTCTTCAGATGTTTCTTGACATTTCTTAATAACTATCCAATATCTTCATGTTTTGACTAATTGATTCATCTATTGTAATTTTATTGACCTTCAACCAACGAACTCAATGCTCGACCCAACATTACCTGGCCTTGTAATATCAATAATAAAATATCAACATTAGAATTATAATAAGAAACAAGGGAATAATTCTAGCACTATGTATGATAGTTAATGATAGTTTAATCAAGATGATCATTAGTCATTTTATGTGGTTTTTATGCCTCTTACAATGTAACTAAATTATTGTTTCATATTATTAACATGAAACTATGTGGCATGGTGAATTTATTATATTGAATGTTTTATGGTTCCATTTCTAAGTGATTTTTTTATAAATTCGCAATCATTTTTCATCCACCTATGAAGGTTTATTGTTTTAATTTCTTTGTGTTTTAGATTTTACCCTTATATGTCTTTCATTGATATCTCTCCATTGTCATTAGGTCCTTGGTGTAGTGTTTCTGTTTTTGAGATGCCTTTCCTTTTTATTCTTATTATTATTAGTCATAATCCAACCTGTTGTCTTATCTCATTACATATATCAGCATTTTTCTTATACACATCAATATAGTGGGTGCCTTGGGATGGTTTTTATTGATATTATGGTATTTTATTCATCTCAGTTTGTTTTTCCATCCTGAGTTCTTAGTTTTCTGTGTTATTCCACATACTATTAGCTTCGTGGGTGTACATAAGATCCCCCATAAGCTCATTTAATGGATTCACATTCTAGGTTCTCCTAAACCATTTAGAAAAGGTCTTTTATGACAATAAAAAAAAAATCAAGTAGGTTAGATACCCTCAGGGTAGTAGAGTAGAGGGGGTGAATCTAGGTCATAACCAATTTAAACAATTTTCCTATTTAGTGTATGCTTGTAACACATAAATTCTAGTAACATAGAGTAGGTGTTCATTTGACTATATCAGAAAATGAAAAAAGGGATCATATACTAATGGATCAAATTTCTTAGTTGTTGAGGGAAACTAGATAAATATATTATTCTAGGATTATAACTGAAAACCTGAAACAAAACATAGAATTATTATGAAAACATTATTATTTCAACTATTATATCCTTGAAATATTTTATAGGAAATTTTATGGAGTCTTGGAGAAGAGAAAACAAAATAAAGTCTTATTTCAAATGCATAGTAAGGGAAAGTGAATGAACGAATCTACCATAGAATAAATAAATCATGAATGTCATGTCAAATATAATCATTAATCAAATATTCCCTAAAAATAATATCATAAAATGGTAATATATCAATGGATTAAATAATGACATAAATCTTCAAATGGATATCAATAAATAGTTTCATAATATCGTGATCTAATCCTTAAACAAATTTTATTTCACGATACTTAACATTATTTTACAGAAAATAAATGCAAATGATCTAGAGGTATAGTGTATTTGGATGATTAGAAAAATAAGTGCATTATCATGAACAGAAAAATGGCATCTTAATATTAAAAATTCATATAGTGTTCCTAAATCCCATTAATCTCCTAAAACTATATAGGGTACCCTTGGAGAAATATATAATGGTAAGGGTGAGGTAGAAATCATAGTAATGTAAATAATTAATGTAAATCATCAACACATAAAAGTTTTAGTAGTTATGATATGATACCATGTGTATAATACTATTATTTTAAATATAGAATAAGTAATGGACCTCATAAGAATGTGGAATGATAATTATTCATAATCATTATAGAGTATTAAATCATATGAATATTTCATTTCGAACATCCATAAAAATGTAACATCAGCTAACAACGATCCTAATCATTGTATGCTCCGACTAACCACCATTATATCATATTGTGCAGAGGCTAAATTCTCATGCACAATACAATGTATCTCATGAGACATTAATATTTGCTAATGAATATTTGGATATAATGGGACCACTTATCACATTATAATATGTAAATTCATAAGTGTTTCACACAAAAAAAACATACATAAATCTTATGAAAGATCAAATCGATGAGATGGAGGGTAGTTTAATTATTATGATTTAAGGAATAACCAAAGGATAAATTATTATGATTCCCAAGACAAATATGACTTAACTCATTTTATAAATTAATAATTTAAAATTTAAAATAGGTATCAAACATGGAATAGAATATATAAAATTAATGAGATGGAACTTGGGGAAAAAATAAGATATGTAAAACATGGGTGGTTCTTTGTGAAATTTGTAAAGAACAATTTTAATGATGGAATGATATTAATGTTTTTCATAAAAAAAATAAAACCACAATTCTTACTTATATAATAATTATGATTTTAAAATGTTATTTATGGTTTTAAAAAATTATATGGGTTATCTAGGAATGTTTGTATTTTAATTATCACAATTCATATTTGTTATGTTTCAAATGAGATTACTATTTTATGATAGAGTTTTACATTGTAAATAAATTTGATGAATATTTGGATAACTGATAGAATCAGGGAATGCCTTCCCAAGTTACTTTAATTCATGCATCATCGTTAGTTCCCATGATTCATTTTACGAACCAAAATGGGTGCCTGGGTAAACTGATAACCAGGTTTTTATTGAAATAGTATGATAGGAATTTCTAATCCTCATGGGTCTGTTACTATAACCCATCATCATACATCATGTATGTGGGAATGATTTTTCTCAATAAAAATGAGATTGAAAAGAGACAATAAAATATTAATATTAATAGAAACTGCACTAGGAGTAATGTACATGAAGTAAAATAGGCATAAACTAGCCCAATGTGCAATAACCTATGTACCAAACAGGGAAAACTGTCCTATTCTCTATTGTCACCACTCACCAAGTATAATGTTCAATAGTTGGATCCTCCACTAAGTGTTCATTACCCCAACATTAACCTGGAAGGATGTGATCTATAATGAGACGAAGGCACTAGTAGGGTGTGAGCAAAATTCCATTAGGATTACACTAATTATTCGATAAATAGATTCCAATATCAAATGAAACAATAATGTGATTTCAATATTAAAAAAACATATTTTGAATTTAATATATAATATTTAAACAAATCATGATTAATAATTTAAAATATAAAAAAAATTTCAATTCATGCTTCACATTTCAATTTATGGACATACATTTCAAAAGATGTAATTTAACATTAATAAAATGATTCATTACACAGATGGAAATTTTCACAAAATGGATTTAAAAAACATTTATATAAAAATGTTTTTATATATTCACAGTGCATGAAAATAGTTTATAACCATAAAATATACATACATTCAAAATACACTATAATGACCAACATGGTAATGTACCAATTAGCTACAACAGTTATAGGATATATTGTACCCACAATCTAAATACGGAAAATTATATACATACTCCCTTGAACTAAGGACAAGAAGACCCATCACTATTTATTAATGAATGAGATGTGCTGATATGGTGTGTTAGAACTTTTTATGTCATGAAGTGTTGTACAATATGACACAATAACTACATACATCTTTCAGGTGATAAAGTACAATACAATTATGGGGAATGTATTATATAGCTTCATAAAAAAATTAAAACCTCTACTCAATTTCAATATTCAAATTTTCCCTTTCAAACCATAATAATCTTTTAAAAAGAATTTCATTTTCTAAAAGATTAAACCACTAGGATTCCATATAAACCATTTTAAACTGTTTTTCATAATCATAGATTTGAAAAGAATTCATAAAATTTCATAATACATTAAAAAAATTTATTCAACAATTTAATTTTCGGCATAATTCCATCAATATAATCTCAAACCACCAATTAAATAGAATTAGTGTTTTCAAAATTTTAAATCAAATCTCTTTTCTGCAAAAACCCTTCAATTTAATTTAATAAATTTCCATAAAATAGATAATTTCAAATTTCAAATTTTCATAAAGACAACAAAATTCAATGGAATTAGGAGTTTTCCAATTTCAATCCAAAAACATGTTTTTCAAAAAACACTAATATGAGCCTCAACACATTTGGTGGGGACTCTTCCACTGCCTCCACGAGACCCAAGTTTGAATATTGGTACAGGCATATTTTTTCAGTTTTTTTAGCATTACATTAGTAGGTACTATATTAGGTTATGTTCGGTACGGTATCAGTTGTAACTATTCACTTTTCGACCACCCATTTTTCCTATAGTCCTTAAGGCCTTTGGGCCACCTAATGTATTTGGGCCCAATAAGGATTTTGGGCCACCTCAAGGCCTTTAGGTCACCTCTTGGAATTTAGGCCACCTTATTCAGATCATGAAGTGAATATGTACCCAGAAAGACCAAAGCAACTAGCTTGAGGTGAGGAATCAGAGCAAGCGGTTTCACCATAACGAAGCTATAAGGATTTGGAAGAATGAGAGGGTATGGAAATTTCCATTTGGATGAGACATATTCAGCTATGAATTTTTTTTTCTATCCATGCAATCAATGTAGGGGGGAACACGAATTCACAATATAGACACTGGGGAGGGGCATTTATATGTAGTCATGTTTGTGATGAATTCCTTTAATACCATCGGGTCATGTAATCCACTAATCTTGTGGGACCTGGAATAGTTCCCCCACACCCCTTGAAATGGGGATTATAAAAAATAAATAAAAAGAATTCTAAAATCCCCAATTCAATTGAATTAGGTTTTTAATCAAACCATGAATGAAATTTAATAAATATAAATATTCTAATATACATCATCAAATGGATTTAAAATAAAATTTTTAGCATACGATAAATTGGGTTTCATAATAGAACCACCTTCCTCAAGATTAATGGATCTCGAATCAGGTACCCCTATCCATGATTCATCAATAAAGAATGATAATCAAGGAATCTGAGAAAAAATGATCAATACTAGGTTTATTGACCCAAAAATGAGGGTATTATATCCCTAAACCAACATAAGGATCTATGAAACTCTATAGAGAAATAGAGATACCTTGGGAGATCAAGAACAGTAGGAGGAAACTAACTGAGGTGATATCAGAAGAAGTTCCTCTAGTTTCAGATTACTTCCGAGAGGGATCTGAGGGTCCATGAAACTTCCATGGGAGATCTAATGTTGGTATAAATTAGTTTTGATCTAAAGAGGTCTATTTGAGACCTAAAAAAGGGTTCATTAATTTTTAATAAAATTTATAATCACTTAAAAGCACATCCTCACAGTATCCTATGAAAATGACACATGGATTGGACAAAACCGTGTATTGTCCATACACCCATTATAAATGGGTATCATGATTTCTCTTAAAGGGGTGCATTCATTGACTAAACATTAACATGTTTTATATAGGTCTCTAACAAAAACGTTCCATTTTCTTAGAGTAGGGCACACTCTTTGGAATCCCCAAAGCACACCATGTTTTAACCATGAACTATCCCATAATTTTCAAGATTCTTAAATTTTCAACCCAAAAACCCACAAAACAAAACCCAACCATATATAAATTTAAATAGGGATTCTGTAATACCTTAAAATAGTAATGGGATGTTGCGACCTCTCCACCATAGAAACATTCTTCCTCCAAAATTCCTACGACCAATATTCCATATAAAAAATATGTTGCCACCACTATTTCATTAGTGCCTCCCACTCCCACATATCTCGAGAATCATAAATTTACTAATGTAGAATAGAAACCAAATTCAGCATCCTATCATAATGTATCTCAGTCTGAGAATCAACTATCCCGATTGGTTGTTCATTCACAAAAAAAAACGTTCAATTGAATATGAAACCATATTATATTGTGAAATGAATCAGATAAATAATTTCACTTCCGGGATAGATGATACATGTTACATATCAATTTCAACCACAGTGTAAGTTTAAATTGGTACAAAACATTCCCCAATAGTTAAATTACATAAAAATATCCAATAAATGGGGAGCAAGATTCCCCTTCCTCTCTAGCCATCGATGATCTAACTGGGGTGAATCATTCAAAAACACATGGTCACCAACTAAAACCTCAATATTTCTATGGGAATGATTATCATAAGGATTATATAAAATCTATGCCATCAACATACTCAAATGAATCAAATGAATCATATTTATTGGATCTTATACCATGATCATTTCAATAATGTAACATTCACCAATTCTAGACCAACACATCATATTTTTGCATTGCAGGTCATTCAAGGCCTAGAAAGGAGTCATCCTGATCACCAATAGATAAATATTGCTTTTGGAAAACCAAATCATCCCCACAAGATGATCTCATGGTCCACCAATGTCGAGAACACAATGGAGAAGCATATCCTCAAGAATATGTATATATATCTCATTATATGTGTCAATCTGACTATAGATGGTATACCATTGGAAAACATGCATGAGATCCTTGTTCCTCTTAAAGGACTCTCAAAAGAAGAGAAGTGAACTTAGGATCCCTATCAGAGAACAATATAGATGAGACTTTGTCTAAATGAATGTTCTCTTTCTCATAGTGATTTCCCAACTCATCAACTTTGGTCATATCACAATTGGGTATAAAGTGAGCCAACTTGGTCGGTCTATCATTCCCAACCCATATAATATTCCTCTATTCATGGGTATAAGGAAACCCAACAAAAAAGAACATGGATATCTAATTCCACATTCATGTTGGTACTATAAGTGGACGCAAGAAACTAGATGGATTATGTTTCTCAACATTCAAATATTGGCATGTATATCAATAAGAGACAAAATCAGTAATACCTCATCTCATACCTGGTCAATAGAACTTTTGTTCAATGTTATAGAGAATATTAGGGGTTATTTGGTGCACTACCCACTAAAAAATATGTGAATCCCCCATCACAACATTCTTTCCTACTACAACACAATGATGCAATTAGGATAAGAAAAATACCCTCTTTATAGAATAAACACTGGGAAATTATATCTCCACCATAAATTGAATATCTAATGCTATGGGATTCATTACAAAGTTGTTGATAATTATAATTCATCTTTAGAATAATGGATGACAATATTATACTTTCTAAAGAAACATCGACCTCTATCTCTTGAAATCCAATATGATAATTTACAAAACAGTCCATCAAGTTCCACTCATATAATTATTCATTCATGGCCTATGTTATATGATTATTTCCCAAATAATATTCAACGATATTACCTTTTCTAGAGGTATAGGCGATGTCAAAATCAAATAACTATTGTTATTCTGCCCAATAGCTCTAGTGGAGATTCAAGTATTTTTTATATAGATATAACTAAACCTATTGTGTTAAGAATACATAGTAAACCATTATCTATATGGGTAATGCCACAAACATTAAGCAAGTTCATCACTACTACAAGTTCAATGTCATGGGTTAGAGAATTCTTCTCATGTGTCCTAACCTATTGGTATTCATATCCCACAAATTTATTACCCATCATAATAATGTAACCTAAGCCTAATCCTGATGCATCACAAAAGAAAACATAGCCAATCCATGTGTCTGGAAGGGTAAACACCTAAGCAGTAGTCAAAATAAGTTCCATCACAACAAATGAACAATGACATTTATCATCCTATGAAAACATAACCCCCTTCCATTTTAGAGAAGTCCTTGGAGAATCCCAAATCTAGAATTCCTTCACGAACCGATAATAATATTTCGCTAACCTAAAAAAGCTTTTAATAAAGAAGAAATGTCATTGTACCCAAGTAATAAAAGACCTCACCTTCTTAGGATAAAACTATATACCCTGTTCATACACCACGTGTCCTAACAACATCACTTCTTTATTCTAGAAATCACTGTTCGAGATCTTTTCATAGTGTTGGTGATATGTCAGCAAACTCATTACTTTTATTATATTATGTACATGATCCTCCTTGGAAATCGAGTAAACAAGGATGTCATCCAAAAGGACAACCATGAAGGTATCCTGATACTTGTGTAAAATCAAATTCATTTATTCTATGAAAACATCGAGGCTATTTATTAGTCTAAAGGGAATGAAAATGTACTCATAATGACCACACATGATTTGAATGGTTGTTTTCTAAATTTCACATTCTTTTATCCACAAATACTGGAAACTAGAGTGAATATCGATCATCAAGAACTGCTACAACCCATTTAAATGATAAAATAGATTATCAATCCATGGTAACAAAAAAAAATTCTTGATCATAAATCGATTGAGATTTCAATAAGCAACACTTCTGAGACGTGAACTGTGGGATTTCATCGTAAAGAGAACCAATGTTCCCCAAGGTGACATTCATAGGTATATAAAAACACTATCACGAAGATCATTAATCAAGGACATCAACTCTTTTATCTCGGATTTAACCACTTGGTAAGTGTGAATAAAATCTAGTTGAGTACCCAGAATTTGGTCAATGGAAAACTCAACTTCTATTGTAGGTGAGAAACTAGAGATGTGCAATGGAAATACATCAGGAAACATGATGCCAATTAGGGGGATATTACAACTAAAAGATTCCCACTCTAGATAAAAGGAAAACACATATATCTCTTTCAAAATATTTGGGTAAAATGGTCAGGAACATCTTGAACTTGGGTCCCATTCTTCTTGAAAGACACGAGACACACCACTGGATGTAGTAATGGAGACTCGACAACGATTGCATTCAATCTATGATTTGTTGGAAATGATCCAATCCATACTTAATATGAAATAAATTGACTTCTTTTTATGAACCAAAAAACTCTAAAAAAATATCAACATATGATAGAGAGATGACACAAGAGAACCTATGGATACATTTCTCTCTCTTTGTACCAAGGAGTGTAGTAATATTCATTTCACAATACAAAATCTTCATAGAAAGATTATGATGATTAAAAATGGGTAGAAATAAAAAAATGAGATGCACCATTATCAAATAAAGAAGTCACTGATGATGAATCTAATGTAATGGTAACTCTCACGGTTGTTGGACACAAATTTTCTTCCTCTGGATACTCTTCCACTATGTGAAGAAGATTTGTTCTAGTTTCCAATTTCTGGAACAATTTCATACAAGAATCATTTGATTTCCATATAATTTTAAGTGGACATAATGATCCATTTACACTACATGGAGTGAAATAAATATGGTATATTCTCTAAAGGTTCCCTAAATGTCTGAAGGAGGCACAATTATTGGGATCCTTAATATAGACCTTCTTCGAATATCCTGCCATCCCACACTAGTAGATACCCAAAAGTCCTCTAACAGGTATTGCAGGAGGTCTAGAACAAACTCACTATCAAGAAACACCCTGAGAATAATTAAGATTCATCTTTACCTTCAGTAAACTCACAATTCCACTAGGAGAAAGAAAAACTCTGGACAACCCTTACATTCCTTGAAGGACCATTTCCACAATAAATTTTCTAACTAGTACATCAGAATAGGAAGGTAGTTTCAGAATGAAAACATGACAACAGACTTCATAAAAAATTCATAACGTGGATCTTAGAGACTTTATCCCCTCATTAGAAACAATATCAGTTGTGAAATGAATGGTCTCTAAAAAATAATCAAGGAACCCTGTGGATAAAAATTGGTATATCATGGGAGATCATGAACGAGTGGAGGAATCCAATCAAGGAGATATCCTAGGGCGTTCTTATAGCTTCATATTTAATCCATGAGGGATCTAAGGGACAAAAAACATTCTTTGGGAACAATACTATTGGAAAAAACGAGTTTGGTTAAAAGGAGGATTTATGGGACAAAAAATGGTTCTATAATTCTTAATAATATTTTTTATCTCTTAAAATCCCATCTGCATGTTTTTTTGGGAAACTGCGCATGTTTTGGACAATCCATGCACTAGCATCCACCCATTATAAATAGGTCATACAATTTCTCCTTGTGGGGTGTATGGATTGACCAACCATGTAAAATCCATGATAATTTCTCAGTCTATAACATTCCATTTTCTTGTAGCAGGGTGCATTATTTGAAAATCCATGTGCAAATCATGTACTCACCGTGCACTAACCCATAATTTTTACGATTATAAAATCATCAACCCAAAGCAACCCTAAAATAATCCAAACCAGAAGTCATTTAAAATAGTGATTTAGGAATACAGGAAAATTGTAATTTGATGTTACAATTAACCCTTAAAATACATTGATTATAGAATTTCTAACCGCTATACATTAGATTCCTCCAGACCGATTCACCACCTAACCTAACTCACCATTAGTTCAAATGAGCGACGTCAAGACTGACTCACCTATATACTAACTCACCACAAGATATTTCTCACCATGGAATATATATTTTTACTAGAGATTTTATACATCCCTTGATTTATTACTTTTAGAATATTTATCATCACCGTTCTTCCAGGTTTTAATTAAATACTCCCAAAGGCTATATTAATGAAATTAATGAAATGGGTTATTTTATGATTATATTATTATATATTTTAGTAAAGTATAAAATAAAATATCAATTTAATTATGAGGATAAAAATGATTTTGATAGTTATTATTTGATGGGTGCATGTAATGTTTTATAATCTAAGAAGACTCCCTCATCTGTTAGTGTTAAATTAGTGTTTGGATGATCACAAAGTGCATCACATGTTTAGTGATGGAAGTATCATAAATAATTCATGTTACACACTATATACCAAAAAACATTCATCTATGATAGCATGGATATTAGTTGATGATCATGATGATTTTCTATATATTGAAAAGGGAACCTTTGTGACACTATGTTATTCTGTTATTTTTAGATAAACAACTTGAGCATATCACCAAAAAACATTTTAGGACACTCAAGAATCTAATGTACTATAGACCACGTATAATTGAATTATCTATATCTCATTTCATGATTTTTCTATGATTATATTTTAATTTCAATATTTATTCAATTTTCTATGCTTATCAATGCACACTAACCCATGCACTAGAACCAGAGAATAATTGATATTATCTTCTAACACGTATTATCTTTTTACCCATGGTGTTTGTGCAAGATGTCCTTGTCTGTCTGAGGTTTGTCTCCCTACCCACATATAACTGTGGAAGTGTCCATTGTTCTTAGAAATCTAGTATTATATTTTTTGTATACCAAATTATTCATGTGGATCATATTATAGTTATATAATCTACAAGGCAGTGGGTGATTTCTAAGTAGAGGGGAATAATTCTTATCTTAAAACTAATCCCCTTATTTATTCCATTGTGTGATTTTGTTTTCATATATATTTAAAATAATTAGATAGTAATTAGATTTATTCTATTATAAAAAGAGATACTTTGTTATTTAGTCTTAACTAGTTTTATATTTGTATTTTTTTAAGTTAATTGATTTGAAACGTTACTGTAATTTCAGATATTATTTTTAAATGAGCATTAATCAAGGTTTGAAAAATATTTTTTAACAAAACAAATTCACAAAAATAGGATTTTGATTAACTGGGATAATTTATTTCAAATCAGGGAACTTGATTTAATATTTTTAATGATATTTTTTTATTGTGTACGGAATTCACCCCCTCTTTTGAGTTACTCTCTTTGAAAACATTTAGCATCAAAATATTTTAAATAAATTTTCAACTATAATTTTAGAAGTGTTTTAATGATATCAAATTTCTATTTGTTTTAAATTTAGTACATTGTGGTTAATATACAATAGGTTTCTTCTACCAATATATCTCCATTATTTAATGGAAGAAATTGATCTTAGTGGAAAATCAATATGAAGATACATTTTTAGAGAATGGTTTTGAAATTTGGACTGTTATCGTAGATAAATTTCAAATACCTAAGACTGCTAGAATAAGATTGTATGATTCAATTAAATCATGATATAATAATAAATTTAAATCGATAAATTTTTTGTGTTATGATTTTGGTTATGAAGAATTCAATAGAATATCTTCATTCACAGCAAATTTTAAAATTTGGGTGTAATGCCCAGAGATTCTATGAAATATATTATTTTTAATTTATTTGATATCTTGTTATGTAATCTACACCAAGATTATTTTGTGATATATGCATCACCATAATAGTATGATGTATACACAATGCTATTGTTGGCTCATATTATACAAAATTTCATGTTCTTTCTATGGAATTGATTAACACAACACTGAGTATATATTTATTTCATTTTATAGATTAACTATGTTTTGATTATGTTTTACAGAACACCAAAGGAGATTTCACTACATGCATCACTGACATTGCTTTCATTATATGCAAGAATGACCTTCTTCGATAGCTTGCGTCGTACATAGTACTGAGTTTCACTAAACAATGATATATTATTTAATGAGATTTAGACTAGTCATTTTGAATAGTTTTAACAATATTTTTAATTTTATAACATTTTCATTAATATTACACATTTTATAGAACATGGTATAGAAAAAATTCAATTTTTCAGATAAAATAAGTATTTTTCCAAAAAATGAATTTTTAGTGTCATTTTATTACGCACCCAATTTCAATCTAGTTTTGACACTTTTATAAGTTATATTTGAAAATATAAACATATTCTCTCATAGAGGGACATGAAAATTTACTTTGGATAATGTTTTGATATTTTTCAGATAACTTTCATTTTTTAATGACTACTTAAAATATGCTAAATTATAATTGGAAACAACTTTTTTCATAAAAATTATTTATATGGATAAAATATATTATTTAATGGTTTTAAAGTATAAATAGAATATATTTTTTTATTTCAATAAAATTTAAGTCATTATACTTAATTTTACAGAAAATTCATATGTAAAAAATATTGCAAACTTTTGCAATGTTTTAAACAAAAAACTAATTTTTTTCGACAACAAGATTAATTTAAAATTCATTACTGAAACCTCTATTCGTTCAATTTGGAAAAATGGATTCCATATTTTTAATCAAAAGGTTTTAATTGTGTAAATATGTACTTTTTGGACATTATGAATTGTAACTTTAGTAATTATTTTATTTTACATGTTGAATGAGTAAATCTAGTAAATAAGATTAAAAAAATAATATTATAATAATATTAAATTACCCTAATACATGTCATAATTTTATTGGATGAGATATTTCCAACCATGAAAATTATTTGTTCGATTTTGGGACCCCATGGATTCACATGTATGGGAAAATTTAATCTTTTAGAATTAATGTAAAGCTAATTAAAACCTAAACATATATATTTTACTAAATCGATTTTAATATGTTGTTATATATTAGATCACTTATCTATATAAATATTAATTAGAAAGAATTTTTTTTTCATATATAATGGAATTTTATTTATAATTTTTGGAAATTAAATAAATATATTTATTTATGACACAAAAATAATTTAGTGATTACCCCATTTCTAAAAGATTCAAATAAATGAATTTATTAGTATTATAATATGTTTAATCTGGATATTTTGATTCCATCTAGGAATTTTCTAGATTACATTTACATATTTTGGATGAGTTAATTCCATTGTATTGATGTAATAAGGTTGTTATGATTTTTTTGAAAAAGTCATATATGAATAGTATCTAAAATTGTCATAATTCATAGCTTAAAACATAATTAGTTTATTAAAAGATATTAAATTTTAAAAAATATATGAATCAGATAAATGGTTACAATAGGTCCAAATATGTCATAAATAACTTTTTTGGGTCGTTTGACATGATATGATGATTACAACAACCCATATTTTGTAAATAACATGATATACGGTAAGATTAAAAATGGTAAAATATGGGTATAACAAAAAATATTAAGAAACAAAATATTCTACACTTGTAAAAAAATTATTGTATTATGGGTATTAGAAAAAAAATAATCATATATTATAATTAAATATGTTTTCGACTATTTTAATCTGAAATTGAATTTTTAATAAATTAATATTATTTAGAGCTTCCTAAAGTGGTCATCTCCTCTCTTATAAAAGGGCACCTCCTCGCTCTTCTCTTTACTCAGTTTTGAGCCATAATGCTCCACTGAAACCTAACGATTTCCCTTCTAAACATCCCCAGTTATATTTTATAGGTTATTTTCTTCTCAAAAGTCAATATCTTGTTCCCTAAGAGGAAATTTAATGGTGGCATGTCAAGGAAGATGTAATCTCTTCTTCTGATTGATTCAAATTTATTTCTACTTCTACCTTCTATTCTTTAATTATTTTATTAACAAGTAATAAAACCAGTATAACTCATATAATTAAATTACAATATATATATATATATTAAACAATCCAATTCCACCTTCTATCCATCATACGAAAATAAAATCATCGTGCGTACGTACATATGGATTTCCATCTCCCCGCCGTGGTGTAATCAATTTTTTTCACCACCACCTTACTTGGATAATTATAATGGTGTAAATAATTAAAATATGTTTATAGAATTATAATAATTCAGATATATGATACACTAACCACTTCAATATGATTAATTAATTATGGGAACGGTATCTTCGCTCGTGTGTACATACGACTTACCATCCCCACAGCGTGATGAAATTCATTCTCCTTGTTAACCATTCAAGAAGGATGATAAATTATATATAATAAATAATAATGAAATAAATTACATAATAATTATACTTTATGAATGTATATATATTCCATTTACTTACGTCCATTATATTTTATATGTTAACGAAAATAGAAATCATGTGTACGTACGGCCTAACGTCTCCTTTAATAGTGTATTCAATTTCATTTATGTATTTATTATATATATATAGTTATTTATATACTAAATATAAATGATATAAAAATCATTTTTTACATTATGGATGTATGAAAAACAATATATATATAATAATACCAGGAACAACATTTCCTAACACATTAGATAAATGAAATGATTTTTACCCAAAACCATGATTTAACATGGAACTGGAAAATAAATTGGTAAAACAAAGTCATTGGTAAGTAATATATTATATTATAAATATTATTAAAGATATTTTACAAGTTAATAATATTTATAAACCCTCTATACATGTCTTTCGTACACATATAGAAGAATTCATACATAAGGGATGGGATAATTTTTCAATCACATTTATATATGAGATTATTTATATGAATGTATTTTCTGGAGATATATTTATCATCCATTTTAATGTTTTAAAATTTTTTTAAATGATTAATACTATTATATATATGTTTCATTTAATTTTTAACCAATTTTTACTTTTACTACATGTTGTATAAGGAATCATTCTTTTGATTACCATAAAAGGTACATTTGACTTTTCTAGAAAAAGTACGAGGAGAATCTTTTTTTTCCTTATAGAGCATGGACAGATTTTTTACATCTTATTAACACAATATATCTAAGAAGAATCCATTAAACTTTTTCAATTTTATTTTAACTAAATTATTTTCTTTTAAAATTGCACATCACTTTGAGAGAAGAATATGTATTTGAATAAGAAAGGATATTTTCCTCTAGAACTATGTTCATGTTTTTTTTTCTGAATTATTTTCCATATAAGATGACATAGGGTTTGGTTTCTATACCTAATATTACTATTATTTTATTGTTTATATGATGCAATTATTTTTATTATGAAGTCCATTTTTCATATATGGATTATGTTATGATGACATGATGTTTAGGAATCCCATTTTATTTCATGAGTTATGCTATGATAAATAATTTATGTCATTGTGGATCATGTAAGAATTATTTCCATATGAGAATGGAGGGACCTAATTATCCCTCAAATTCATTGGGTAATGATTTATATCTCATTATATAGACATGACAGGAATGACAGGTTAATCTAGTTAGTAATACTTTACTGGAATGACAAGTAAACCCAGTTCATAATGGTCTTCGTCCACTAAGATGGTATTGAAAAAAAACATTCTTGGAAACAATGATAATAATATTATATGAATAATGGTTTTCCAAAATACCATTTTTTATTTAAATACATTTATATTATAATTAACTTTCCTTTATGATCTATGCCTTATGTACTGCCCTGATTTATGTCATTTCACAGGATTTTGATTTTTAAACTTTATGTTAATATTTTTAAGTTCAAATGTTTATGAATTGTTTTATGTTCTCCATGTTTACCTTCAATGATAATCTGATCTCACCCTTTTTATTATTACATTTCCCAATGATATAATGAATGGTTTTAGGTAGGGAAACAAAAAAGAGAATATCCTTGTGGGATATGTTGAAGATCCTTCACCATGAATAGATTATTATGTTACGTGTTTCCAAAAACACTAAACTAAAATAGTCTTTGGGATTTTGTTTGTGTCATGTATTATGTATTCCACAAATGAAATGTAAATTTCATGTACATCAAGCTTGGGTCTCTACATTTGGAAATTTTATTTGTTCCTCAAGATGGAACACCTAATGTTAATGAAATTTTATTTAATACCTATACTATTAAATATGATACTTTAATTGTGAAACCGTATGATCTTATGAGTCACGTGTATTTGAGGTTTATTTAGATCATCAATATAATTCACTATTTGGGTAATTCAATTTTTTATAAAGACTAAGTCATGTGGTGGTTTAGGTATATTCCAAAAAGTTAGAGAGGGGCCTCAGTCTAAAATATAGAATAATGTGATATTAGTAAGGTACCTTTTAAAAAAGTTTATTATATAAATAAATATGTATTGGAATATAAAAAATATCAAATTATAATAGGAGGATGGTCCAAAGAGAAAATATATAGCCTTCAAGACAACAGCCTCAAAACCAAAGGATAAAGTTCAAACAAAAAGGTCATTTAATGAAGAATTGCTATCTGATAGTGATAAAGATAAGCCTCATCTATCCAAAGGATTTAATTGGTTATATAAGAAGAAATATTTATTTAAGAAATCAAGTTACAATGGTAAATTTTTAAATATATGAAATTATAAGAACGATTGGAGGAGATATGACACATCAAAATAAATTATGTTCTTAGAATAAAAATAGAAAATGAATTTCAATGATGACTTTCCCAAAATAAATTGCAAAAAGAAAACAAATTAAAATGAGAATAATTAGAAGAATGAAATGAAAGTAACTTAGAGTTCCTCTAAACAAGGATCAAGATATTCATACACTACCTGAGAAGAAAACCATGATTGAGAAAACATGTGTTTCATGAGAAACATATCTAAGGTATCAAATATCTTTCTTGCTTCCCATTCACATATTTTAAATAATTATACATATGATTATATTTATTAGATTATGTATAATGAAGAGATATTTTATTATTCTAACATGATAGAATATAAATTTTACGATATTATATGTAACTATTAATTTATATATAAACACCATGATTTAACTACTAATTTTACATCAAGCATTACTATTGAGAAGGAGAAAAAGTACCACATTCTAAAAACTAATAATGAATTAATATTTCCTAATGAGACTATAAAAAATGATTTGGAGTGATACACTAATGGTATGAATACTATTAATCAAATAATTTTAATATATATATAACATTAATAAATTATTATATCAGGTTATCAACCTGGATATTCGATGATTGTCAAGAAATATATTATTCATAAGCCTAGTTATGGAAAATATGTTTCTATATTCTATTCATCCAGACCTAATAAAGTAATTATTTCCAATAATCTAAAAACTAATTATTAGGAACCCATTGATATTTTATGGGTTTGTAATGCCTTAATTACTATCATTTATAAACTCAAGAATATTTGGGTACCATGATCATTTTAGAGTAATTATTTTTAAATGTGACATAAGCTCCACAACCAAATTATTGTACCTCGATAGTGGCTATTCCATACACATGACAGATAAATTCACAAAATTCAATAATTTGATAAAGGTTCCTAATGGACATGTCTCTTTTGTTGAAAATTCCATATGGAAAATAATTTTCAATGGCCATGTTTGAAATTATAACTCCATTTTAATTTCAAAAGTATTTAATGTAGATGGATGTAAATACAAACATATTGAAATTTCAAAACAATGTTATGATGGTTTTGATGAAAAATTTGAAAATAGTTCTTTTAATGTTTTCAATTACAAATTTTTTTTTGTGTTAACTACTTTCAGAAATGACAATTTTTATGCTATTAACAAAGATTCATTTTTTTCATGGAATAATTATTATCATGCTGAATTAGATTGTGATTCATGGAATCACTATAGTAGACTAGACCATTGAAATATTAACTAATATAGAAATATCATTAAAAATGGGTTAGAAAATGATCAACCTAAAGTTGAATCCTCAAATGAATATTTATGTAACCCTTGATGAGATGGGAAAAAACCCACGATATCATTTAAATCAAATAACTATGTTTTAACTTCATAATTGATAGAGTTGGATCACATGGACCAATTAGGACCCTAAGGAGTTTACAGTCTAAATGGGAATCAATATGATTATGTTCTTATAGATTATTTTTTTAAGTTATACTGGTGTGATCATTCTATCTTACAAAAGTGAATCCGGTATTTACATAAAAATGTATTTTAAATATGTATAAAATCATAGTGGACTTAAGATTAAATCATTAATATGATATCATGGTCCTCGGTTTAAAAATCTAGACATTAAATATTTTTTTCTAAAAAATGGATATAATAATATGTTTTATACTCCTAGTACCCTTTAATTGAATTTTACTATAGAAATAACATATAAAAAACTTCAAGAAATTTCTAAAAAAATACTCAAAAAGTTTGACCATCAAATTGTTTTGGGCATATGATGTGAATAAATCCTATTATAAAATTAATTGAGTTATAATTATAAATATCATTATGGAAACCCCTTATGAAATATGGAATTTAAAAATTAATGTGTTTAAAGACATTAGAGTTTTTTGGTTTTATATTTATTATTCATAACATGAAGGATAATACTAACAAATTTTATACCAAGGGTGATAAAAGAATTTTTCTTTCACATTAATCATATATTTAATAGTTTAGAGTTTTTAATAAAATAGGTAAGACTATGGAAGAATTTGTTCATGTAACGTTTGATTAAACAAATCCACATAAGCCTAAGACCCCTTTGGAAAACCTTGAGGATGAATTTTCAACATAGAATATTAATGCCAAATCATCTGAAATTTTTTGTGAAACAAGTATAAAAAATCATCTAGTACATAAGAACATTCAAAAACCAAACATGAATCTATATTATACCCCAATATTAACAAACCATCTTTTAAAAGATATATCAGGACTTCTAACTACCAGCTTCAAGATACTTTATTTGGAGGCCTTTATAAAGTTGTATAGACTAGAGATTCTCTTGGAAATTAGGTTGAACGTCAAGAATTCTAGTAAAATATTTAATATAATAACTTTAATTATGTAATTAATGATGAATTCTATGTGATGAAATTTCCTGAATAATATTATAAGTTTTAAAGTAATAATGTTTGAGAACATGTAGGTATACCTAAATATACACTCACTATTGGAACAAAATGGGTCTTTAGAATGAATGTTGAAGAACTTGGCCCTATAATATGAAATAGATCAAGGTTGGTAGCATCCAGATATAGTCAATAACAAGGTAATGACTACAATGAAACATTTTTTTACCATTTTATATACATAAATCCATTATAAGGATTCATTCCAATTACAATCATTTGTATTTCAAACTATATTAAATGGATATAAAATGTGCATTATTAAATGGTTATATAATTGAGGATGTTTCAGTTGAAGAACCCCATATATTTCAAAATCCTCATTTCCCAAATCATGTTTTCAAATAAAGAAAATATTTTTATGGTTTAAAATAAGACTCTTGAGCTTCAGTTGATAGGATCAGTTATTTCTTAATTTCAAAATGTTTTTGAAAATTCATATTTTATCATACTGTTTTTATAAAAATAATTTATAATGATGTATTATTAAATAATATCTTTGTTGATTAAATTATTTTTGGATCCTCTAAAAATTTAATTTGTATTGATTTTTTAAAAATAATTCCAAATAAATTTGAAATTATTTTGATTGGTGAACAAAAAAATTTCATTGGTTTACATATTCTTCAAAATAAAGGAAAATTTATATTTCATCAATTTTGTACACTAATGACCTTCTAGATTTTTTTTGTTTTGATAACATTAAAATTAGTGACACATCATTGAGTATTACCTGTATGTCAGATCATTATGAAGTTAGAATGAATGTGGATAAAAATAGTTATAGATGTATGATTGGATGTTGTATTTACAAAAAATCTTGGTGACATAATATTATGTTTTGTGTGTCTCTCTGTGCCTTTTTCATTAAAATTATAATTAATATAATTTAATTTATTATAAAAGTCTTTCGAAATACCTTATATATACAACCAATTTAGGACTATTATATCCCAGAGTACAATAATATGACTTAGAGTGTTATTCAGATGTTCATTTTGGTGGTTGTAAGGTTTATAGAAAACAAACTTATAGAAAATTTCATCTTTGGGAATGACTCTAGTAATTTTGTGTAGTATGAAGCAAAATTTTTTTTCCATTGTCTACTATTAAAATGGAATACATAAATGCAGGTCGTTATTATACACATTATTTTGTGAATGAAACAAACTTTTCTATAATATGGATATGAATTCAAACATATCCTTATATATTGTTACAGTACAGGTGTGATTAAAAATTTTAAGAATCATTTTACTCATTCTAGGGAAAATATTATTTAGGTACTAAATTAATTTTTGAAGGAATATATTTAAAATGGTGATATGAATCTTGAATTTATGTGAATAGAACATTATCTTGATGATATTTTTAAAAAATAGTTCAATTCTGATAGATTAAACCACATCAAATATGAATTATGTGTGACTAATTTTGGAAAGTCATTAAGTATTAGACGAGTCAACCATGGTGAGTCATTATTGGCGAGTCACTAATGGATAGTCACCTTTGGGGATTCACCATTGGTGAGTAACTATGGGAAAGTCAATGTTGGGGAGTCACCATTGGCGAGTCAACATTGGTGAGTCATTATTGGCAAGTAACTATTGTCGAGTCTCCATTGGAAAGTAAGCATTAGAGAGTCTGTTGATGTCATCCATATAAGAATTTACATGTTCATGAAGGAATAAATACCTGAATATGGGTAATATACTACTTAAAAATTAAATGAGTAAGTAAGTGGTCATGACCTTTAGAGCCTGCGAGCTTCTTGGAGATGTGTGATTATGTGACCATCATGAGGTCACGTGAAGAATCCATGCACATCACATAACCTAAGAAATGTCTTACACAATTCCTTTTGATAACCTTCTTCTCTCAATAATTTTCTCTAGACAACCATTGGTTATGAGGTGGCCAACAAATAAGTTCCCCAGGCCAAGAGGGTTTTCAACAGGTGGGCGCCTGACCACCCATTAAAAAATCCATTGAAAATTGGAGAAAATATTCAAAATAATTATTCCTCTGGAGGTTTTAAAAACAGATGTGACTTATAACTGATTTGGATAATGTTTTTCCTTAAAAACATTGAAGAAAAATATTGACATTCTAAAACCTTAAAGAAAAATAAAATGTAATAAAATATAGGGAGATGAGAGCTCTCACTGACATAAAAATTATGTGATTCACCCCTCCAAATATTCAAGAAACCCAGAGACCCAGGAATCATTCCATCTCATCTCCTCAGATCCCATAGGCATGTAATCTCCATCACATGGAGAGCCTATACGATGTCCAGTTGACCTCATGCTCCCCTTTGGATCCATAATGAAAAACGGATGGAATTGTCCATAAAATGACAATTCATATTCAAGATAACCTTTTCTGGTCCCAAAAAACAAAACCATTAAACGAGTAATTATCCTTGACAAAACATGTGAAAACTCGCATGACATATAACATTTGCACAAAAAATAAAAGGAAATAACAAGTGGAGAGGGTGGGATCCTCTTTCCATCATAAAACTCTCATTGTATGTTATGGATTCCCATATCACGGTCTCACAAGACCCCTATATGGGTCATCTTGTCCTCGTGAGGACCCTAAGATAATACATCCATTTCTGAGAGATGACCATAGACTAGTCAATTGATATAATATGAAGTCCATTAAATGGGAACCCTAATCTCACGAAGTCCCTTGGAAATGTTTATATGAAAAATATATAATTCCTTTGGAATACCTACATGATTCAACTAGACCCCATTAAATGGAAGTAATCCAACAATAGATCCATTGACGGATTACTCTCATGGTCGCTGAAAAGCAGGTAGCTCCCTCAAAGTGATCCATGGTACAGACTTGGGAAGACGCGTGATGATGAAGCCCTCCACCGACATCATCACTGATCCACATGAGATAAGAAGCACAAAGTGGTGTGTAAATGATGTGGAGATGCCTATAAATCCCTCACCCTACAATGAAACTGAAGGATCATTAAAACCTTCAAAGCAGTATATTTTTCACATTGACGTGTATTGGGGCAAGAGAGGATTTCTTTGAGTAGATGATCTTGTGACCAGAAATGCTTCCTCATAGATATGATCTAGGGAACAGCTGGCTCAAACATGTGGAATGAATAACCACATTCTATAATAATCATATAACTTGTGAAGGAAATTATTCAGGAAAAATGAATAATATACCCAACATCTATGAGATCACAGGAGACATAAATAAATCTAACAGACAGAAAATTATAAGGCATTTACAATATAATGGTCGGCATAAAGACTATGATAATGGAGTCCTTTGAATAAGACATGTACATCGATTATCATGTGAGTTGTGTGAACCATCCAAGATAGACGAAAACACCAGTACATGCTGCCCAAATAATGTGGCACTACATTGGTATACTATTTGGGTCATATAAACTCCCATGAACATGTAAAATCCAGTCACATCATACCCCATGGGCACACAACCTGAGTATCATGAAGCCCTCCAAGATTGTCATACCAAACTCATGGTGTCCATAATAAATGACTCCCATATATTATGGAGACACTAGTGTATGTCAGTTGAGTCTCACGGTGGAACCTTGTCATGTCATCTTATTTTCATGATTCCCTCTGGGAACACTATTGAAGACATGTGATGTCCTCCACCCACAGTGGTAATGACATGTGACACACTTAGAGACAAGTCACACTAACTCCCGCAACATTATATAATCATGTCATCCTCCTTTTATGATGACACTGAGAATTGTTGGCAAGATCACGTGACAAACACTAGAAAAGCCAGTCATGGGCTTATGATGGACCCAGAGAAAACAATCCAGGCCTTGTGATGTCTTCCAAACAAGTCATCATAGGTCATGAAAAAATCCACGGACATGCCATATGGGATATGAAATGTTCCCCAAAGTAAGGAAATGGATAATTTGATTTAACTTGAACATGTTTTTATAGTGTATGATAACATTCCGAGTAGGATACTATGGTATGTCGAGTAGACAATCATTGAGTTACAAGTAGGAATGTTGGTCAAGTAAATAATGGAATCTTAGGACTTCATCACCTTGTTCATCCTTATTTTGTAGGACCAGATGATATGGAAAACCTCTATGTGTAATCCCCATCCAAATTAACAATAATGATTTTAATTTTTGTTATATCCAAGACTCATAAGACACCTTCCAAAAGTTTGAACACCACATTAAAACACCCCTAGGGATGTCTTTGTACATAATTCATGCATCCTCAAACAATGATACTGAACAATTGGCATCCCTTTTTTCTCAAACCTAGTATATATCTTGTGGGATTAGGGAATTTCATTAATCAAATCATTTTCACCATGATCCATAATAAGTACAAGGGAAACCTTAGAGTATTAGCCCTGATAAATAGAATAATACAATATGTCCCAAGTATTTGGAAACTTCATCATGTAATACCCAACCAATTGAACTACCAGAACATCAACTCCAGTAATAAATAGGATACATAGGATGAATTCTTATGGTCAAACCCCAAACTCAATGGATAATCAACATTAGTGTATGCCCTGCCAGGTCTCTATAATTTCAAACATCCGGGCCCAATCATTCCAATGGGCTTATCGTTCTACCTCATTACTTAGTGGATTGAGAAACAACTGATCTATGATGACTCTGACTCCTTCGATAATCATGATATATAGAACACCGTTCCAAGGATTGAGCTCCATATTTATAGACCATAAGGGTTTCCCCTATACATAATCCCCACAAATATATGCAATGTGCTTGGTCACTTAGTATACCTTGTTACAAAAAATGATCATAGATCACATGGTCATAGGGAATTGCAATAAATACCTAATGAACACCTTGAATCTTTACCATCTAAGGAAATCCAAACATGTAATCCCCAATGAGTTAAATGATATAAAATTCTTCAAAATGAGGATATCTACCTTTGGTTCAGTCCCAAGGGTGTTCTAAAATTTTGATAACTCTTATTCCTGCTATAATCAAGATACATATACCTTCTTCTCAAGACTGGAGTTCAAATTTTCAGAACCCAATTTCTAACATATATGTTCTCTCCACTTGATGTTAAACTACATAGGGTTTATCTAACTTCCTGAGTTACGATTCTGACAATAACCGATATATGAATGATTCCTCAAAATGTCTCAATCACCTCCTCAGAATATTAACCAGCTTACCACATTGTCGAAAATAATAAAGTATTTGGTCATACATATTCAACATAAAAAGAAGCTATTTATTAATAGCAAACAAATGACGAACCTCTGATACATAGAGATAGATTCAATAATGAGGTTCCTCCATCCTTTTGTGAACAAGTGATGTTTAACCAACAATTATTAGGTTAGGGTAATAAGTCACATATCGGGATTATTAAGACATTATCAAACATATATTTAATATAAAATAGAGTCCTAGAGTAGGAAATAATTCCCCATAAAAGTGTGTGATGATCGAGAACTCCCATCCTCTCGGCCAATGGGAGTCCCCATGCTTCGCTGGGTCTAAAACACTAATTAACCACTTGAATTTGGATATCACATCCATACTGAGTTATGGATGATGGAACTATTGGGATTTTCTATTGAGAACAGCAATGGTAACCTAATGTTAATTATTGTGAAAGAAATAATTCCCCCACAATGAACCATGGGACTAATCCAAATGCCCACTGTGGTAACCAATTCCACATCAAAAACAAAAATGGTGTACCTGACATGGATCTGTCAAAAAATTAATTGTTCTATAATCCTTTGACTATTTTTTTTTCCAATGATATGGAAAAAATGGTGATCCTGATGAGAATATCTCAACAAAAAAATTATTGGGTTATAATCAATCAGACCATTTTTCCCACAATACACAAACAAAAATGGTAAAAATGATGTGAATCTTTCCAATAAAAATATGATTGGTTAGTCATGTGACAGGACACATTTGTTTATTATCCCTATAGAAAAAATGTGTATGACCAAAAAGAGAATTCAAATAATCCTTTGTAACCAGGTATCTAATGAAATAAGTTCATCCTCACATTGATAAGTGCATGAAAGAAAAAGGCATAATCGATAATGACAAAATAATTGTGTTAACCAAGAATATATGATTGATCAAATAATGCCTATAATATTTATGTAATCAGTAATAATTTTTCTTATTGTCTGAAGGACTACAGATACTACTCTCATCGATAGTATCCTAACATGAGCCAATTTCTTCTTTTTCCAATGATCTATCCAGTAAATTATCTACGACAGCACTCACCATGGGTTACAAAATGATCATAGAAATTCAAAAGCTCCAACATCTATTGGTGAACAAGATTGTCTGGGATTACCATTGACATGGTACAATACCGACCATGGAAACATCCCATGATATTCCCCAATAATGAAAACCACCATGTGTGCATCACCTATAGAAAGTTACAAGTATTCCCATGTGCCGCATTTTCATGGCCAGTGGATTAGGGATATTATCCCTAGATAATGATAAGTTCCTCCAACAATACCAACTAAATATGGACTAGGAATACAAATACAAATCCCATATGGTTTTGTTTCCACCCTGGAGGGTTATTTTCAACCACCATTTCCAAAATCATCTCACCATTACCCACTAGTTTCATTCAGAGGGTACCACTAGACACACTAATTCCTCTAATTCCCAAGAACAAGTGACAAGGAAGGATCATCATGTGAGGAAGGTGTTGAATATTCTGGTGTAAGTTGTATCCTCACTCACAATAACGATGTATTCCAAAATATTATGGTAAGAGAATGTAAGCTGGGCAATATACCGACTCCCTATGAATAAGTATGTGGGCATATTCCCGCAATCGGCAAGAAGAAGTATATATTCCTACACCCTTGAATAAAGTCAATTGGCATATTTTGATGTCACAAGGAGAGTATATGTAGGTGTATATCACTACTTCAATTAAATAAATATATCCATACATAGTGGAGATAATAAATCCTTAGTATTTTATCATCATACACAATTTTCTAAATTGACAACATATTTGGTATCAACTGGAGATCTCTGCTACTAAATTCTTTCACTATTATTGATAAAGGGACATGCACATATTTTTATCCCTATGTACATGATATCTCAACACTCTGATCATCATGAAAGAGTGGATGAACTGGAGAAAGTGCAAATTTTTTCTTCTATCTATGAAGATTATCAACATATTTTGATTAATTATAGGAAATGAGTCATGGTTTATATTCCCATTCCAGTCGAGCCTTTCTAGGTGAGATTGAAACCTACCTCATTCCCAGGGAAGATTCCTGTCAATGAATTCTGATGTCATATCATAGAAGCCTAGGATCAAGCTCATACTATCATTCTAGTTGGGTCTCACTATGTGAGTGTAGAACATGTCTCAAGAGGGGCCTATATTTCATTCCGAAAATCTTGTGGCATAATTCCAAGGCCCCGTATCTAGAATATATGCTCATTCTAGATAGGGATATCTATGTGAGAATGGAACATGCATTGGGATAATCTCCTATTCATGTCATTGAATCATCATTTCATATTCTAGTTGATCATAGAAGCCATGTTTATATTTCTACTTCTGTCGATGAATGACTACACATGATTCATTCCAAGGAAATGATAGAACATTGCCCCAAATTCCCAAAAAGTGGCCGGTAGGTGTCCAAAAACCCTCCAGTAATCATCCACACCCAAATTTCATTCCTGACTTCCTTGTGGGGGTTTGGTTATCTGATTATATCAAGAAATAGGGAAGGCCGGTACAACCTACAACAATAGAATCAGATTCTCCCTTGACTTCTATAATGCAGTTGGCCCATCCACCTTAAATTCCATAGTTCCTAATCCACATATCTAAGATAAGTACCTCACCGGTAAGCAGCAACCACTTCTACAAAAGTATAACATTCTAAAACTAATATTCATTTTCCCATCCATGTTCTATATCCTACATTCACTCCACCTTTCAAAATAAATTTGGGAGGATCTTTTTGAATTCCTTTGAATCCCACATGAATTTTAGATAGAAGATTTCATAAATAAGGTTTATCATGTAGAGACCTTGTCAAAAATATGCTATATTACCATCTCATTCACAAACCATGAAAAAATAGATCCTTTAATGGAAAATTAGGCCACTATATGTTTCAGGAAGAGCCAGTAATGTTAATGTCCAAAATAATTTTACAGATAAAGGTTCCAGGTTCAATCTCATCCTAGATTGATCAATCTAAATCATGAAATATTGTGAAGGGGACATATCATCCTCAATGGTGACCATAAAAGTGTATGATAAGAGTGAGAAATGAACTATTGGTATTATAAAACTCTATGATCATATTTAGAATCATTCATATAACACTGATTTTATGATCATCATGTAGGACACCACAAACAATGTCCTACTTGGAAGGCTTAGGATCCATATCCACATGTTGGTACCGTTAGTGTTCCATTAGTTTATGATATATCCCACGGGTTAAAATGTCAAAATATTCACCATTAGAAACATCTTGATCCACATATTCTAATTTACATTGATATAAAAGTATAGGCAATCAACCAATTGAAGATGACGATAAATAGTTTGTTTCCACCAATGGATTGGGGATAACCCAGAAACATCCATAGAGTGTACTTGATAGTGAATATGTTCTCCCTATAAATCTTTTCAATGTGGTAGAATTGACTCTACTGGTCCAATATCCTCTTACATGTTGATAAATTTTAAATGTTAACCAGATTTGACATCTATATGCAATGACTCCGGAAACATGGGATGATAATGTCTCTTCTCATCACCACTTTCACTCCAGAAGTTGCAGAGAATCCCCTAGGCATTCATATTAATCTGAATATATCTCCCCAAACACAGAGGTGGAAGGAAATGATGAATTTCTTGGGGAATCATCTCCCACATATATGGAAGGGGTCTCAACAAAAATCATTGATATTATGAAGATAAGTTTGGGAATAGAGGAATAGTTGTGTCCTACACCGATAATTTAATCCATTCCCCTTGAATAGAAAGAGATTTATATTTAATTTTTGAATTAATACTGATTTGTGTTATCTTGGAACTATACAAAAATTCTTAGACTGAATCCATATGTGGCTATGAAAAATCTATGACTGCCTGATGAACATTGAGGCTTCAATCTGTTTGTTGGGTGGATTCACACCTTAATGCCACTAATGTAGTTGTGGTGGATGAGAATTTGATCAAATATGACTATTTCCAGTACATGAAATACCCAAGATGTATTTTCCACATCAACCCTTTCAATTAAAATAATGGGATGATTTGGGTTTTCATCGATTTTAGATACCTTAATAGAATTACCCGATGGATGAAGTCCCATTTCCTATAACAATACTTCTCATAAATATAACTTCTGGATTCTATGACCTTTCCTTTAAGGATAGGTACTTATGGTACAATAAAATAAAGATTGATCCTGAAAATGAAGAATCCACTACCATTCTAGTGACTCAGGGGATATTCTTCATTTGTGTTATTCCAAATGGCATAAAGAACACTGGTGCCGCATATCAACACTCCATGCAATATATCAGTAATCAATTCTTGGGAAAGATAGTCGAATGTTATGTTGATGACCTGGTTGTCAAATCCTATAAACAATATAATTACTTATTGGATCTCCACATAGTCTTTAAAATGTTTTGACAACATATCCTAGAGAATAATCCACTAAAATTTGACTTTGGGGTAACATCAGGGATGTTAATTGGATTTTTGATATTCTATCACGACATTGGGGTCGACCAAAAAAAGAGAAGCGCTATTCAATCAATTTCCCCACTGTGAAATATCAAAGAACTGAGGTCGTTCCAAGGGTACCACACATACATTAATTGTTTCTTTTCCCTCTTATACAGAAAATATATCCCCTTCCCCAGAATAATGAAGAATGTAATAACCTCTCAATGGGACAATGACTGTAAAAAAGGCATTTGAATTCTCAAGAAGAATCTGTTACTCCCACTGGCCATGATTCCTTAGGTGGAAGGGAGGACACACATATTATATTTAGACACTAAGAAATTCTCACCAGGCACCCACCTCGCATAGAAAAATGATGTTGGAAGTGAGAACAATCTTAACTACCTCATATTGAATGTGATAGGTAATGAGCCCCGAAACATTGATGCCGATAAGAATTCCCTTGCAAAAATATTTTTATTGAAAACTACGAGGAATTACTTACAGCACCATGAATTACATATAGTCACTCATAGATACCTTATCAATTACATCGTTGGTTTTCACATGTTGAATGGGATTTTGGCCAAATGGGAAGTCATTCTGAAGAAACATGACATTCAGTTCGTGACATTGAAGTCATTGATAGGGCATTCCCTGAATGATTTCTTCATAGAACATTGTACACTATAAAAGACATCAGTGGACAATGATCTTTTTTATGGGGAATCCTTTTATACGCATGACACTCCCCAAACATGGGATATGTATTTTAATATAACCTCCCAGAGTATTATCAGTGAATATATAGAAAACATGATATTCCATTGATTTGTATTAGTGATTTAGTTTGTCTCTACAGACATAAAACATTTTCCAAACTCCATCTCACTACATGAAGACTACCCAAATAACGAGCCAGAATACCCAGCCCCATCAATGGGTTGGAATTGTCTATACATCTAGAAATATTCTATACGAATATAAATGGTTAATTAAAAATGATGATAAATCATATTAATGATTTTTATAACATCAAAAAAGGAAAAACATTCACATCCCACCAGATAAGATAGTGTTCTAATGGTCAAGTTATCTTTTGTGCCAACATTGAATCGGGATCCCTAATCACTAAATTCTTGTTCTGACACATTGGCTAATATATAAATAGTCTTAGCTAACCAAAACTAGAAGGATGAAATCTCGTGTATCAAACAACAAATAATGGACTTGTTGATCATCCAATGTGATCTAGAATAAATCAATCAGGTCATCACCACCCCATATCATGATGATTTTACTTCCACCCCAAGCTTGATAGAGCCTATAATCAGTTGTATCCATAATGGGACTCTTTATATAGATAAATTTGTTAGGGAAAAGATTTGGTGTCCTATAGTGAACACTAACCTATAGAATGGTCCAACTGAGCAAATGTCCCTCTAAATTGAGGGATTTTAATTATCATCCATAGATGCACAATAGAATAAGAAATTATTGAGTTCATGAAATAATTACTAATAAGATAGTACATTTCCCCTTAATTTGGAACCATATCTCCCACTAAACCATGAGGTTGCGATATAATTTTCAGACTATAATTTAGGACTACATAAAATTCAATGAGAAATTCCATGCCTTCCATATCAATGAATTCATCATCAACCAACCCCTAGAATTTCTACATGCATCTATATATTCCTAAACATTTTTTAGGGAAAGGATGTTGTGGCCCATATGTTACATCTATGGAAAATCAGTTATTGTATATCATAACATAAAAAATCTTCTTCTTCAAGTGGGTTGTGGTAATTTCCCTCAATGAATGCATGACAAAGAACATCACCAACATCATAAAATCTCATAACATCACCATGTTCTGGGTCCCTGACCCAATATTGATAGTAAATTGCACCAACATCTATTCTACAAAATTGAAGAAACTATAACTAGACTACTATATCGAGTTCGTTCACTAATCTATCTATCATGTCATGTATAATGGGTAGATAATGGCCTTTAATAAGAGACTATCAAAAATAATTTAAAATATTCTGAACAGGGATAATAAATTTTGGTAGGATAAGCTCCTCTAGCCTTTATGGGCCTATCATACCACCATACATACTGCTACACATGCTACGTTGTACTCATATGTGTATGAGACTAAGGTAATGTTACCTATATAATCCGAACTAACAATAATTATAATAACTATTTTTTGGGAAAATAAAAGATTATGAGAAATAAAATAAGTGAATGGATGAATTAGATTGGATAAATAAGAAAAAGTTGCACTCGTTGCACATCATTAAGGTCACTTAGAATCGTATCATATGTGCCTTCAATAAAAATGATCACCTCTGTTCATTCCATTAATGAGAACTGTTGTTGGATCTCAAAACCCAATTGAAAAAAGTGAAGAAGGCTTTGAATATATTATCCAAATGGGATGGTCCTTACATCTTACAAATGGTCTACCACAATAGATCTTACTCATTGGACACAAAATAATGTAGAGTGTGTTAGACCTCCCCCCCCCAACCAATGTGAGATTTAACAATAAATACTTTGAATTGTTATCATCATCTATGGAATCTACATCAATATAAACTCCTATAAAATATCTTTTACACTTGATTTTAAATTATATGGAGTCATCTTGGTAGTAAGATAATAAATAATACAACATGTCAAGTACTAATAACAAGACTTTAAACTACACGACACTCTAAATCCTACCCATATGATGATAAAATGTTTGGATTTGTTCCTTAACACATGAAATTAATCTTCATGGAATTTGTACAAAACATAAGATGTAAAACTACACGGATCCAAAGTATTACCTATTTATCACGTCAGGTGGTGCCATATCCTTGCACCATGACATTAAACTATATGTTATTGAAGAACTATGTGTGGATTGATTCCTACCATCCCATGATATATAGTTATTCCCAAGTCTCATTTCTGGGGTACAGCTGAAACATCCCTCTTCTTTCACATTCAGTCACCAACTCCCTCACCGCAAGACATTAAACATTCATGGAAGAAGTCTTTTCCTCACAACATTAAACGACACGAGTTCTCTAGAACAACATATTGATTGATTTTCATATCAATGAGATATGTAGGGATGAATCAATCCTATATCTTGGTCCAACCACCACATGATGAAAATGACCCTTTCCTATCCTGAATATCCCGTATTTGGTAAGAGAAACCCTTACGATTCCTTATTTATCACACAGAGCATGGATCACATGAGCTTGGAAATATTGGTGATAGATTCCTTAAAGGAATATGGAATTATAGCCCACGAAAGGATAGTAATTTTCATGAATGTAATAAAATAAAATTCATACCATGATTTTCTGCCACATGACATTAATGTGTATGGTTAATGTCCCCTTTATGATGTAAAAGAGCACATTTTTGTGAACCTCTCCCAAGAGGACCACTTTTGTGGGTGTTGTTATCGTACCACACAAAAATTCTAGAAATATGCGTGGTTTGATACCTATCACCACTGTATGAAAAGTTATTAATGGATCTCTAATCATGGGAACAACTATAATAATCATCAAAAATAATGTCCACCGCCGCATATGGGTCAAAAATATGTCGAGAGTTTCCCATACAAGAATTATGTACAACATAATTCTTATAATTATAGGATACATATTAATACCTGGATCTCAAACTCTTGGTCCAGTCAAAATATGAAATTAAAAAAATTTCCCCACTATGCATATGGTCCAAACCTACATAGGTATCCTTCCTAATAACAATGTGTAGTTCTATTACCATCACTATAGGATATGTAGAAACAAGCAAAATTCCATTCATGGTCCCATCCACAATATAACTATTTCGTGTTTGTGATCTCATATCCTTACCACATGATGTTAAAATTCCCTACAAATTTCCTTAACACATTACATCAAATTTAACATAACACATCCTTGGTATATGAGAGTAAACTACATAAGAAAATCCCTTACGACATGAAAATAAACGATACAACACACATCCTTACTGCATGACATTAATATACACAAAAGAAAATAAATCCCCAACTGATGAATATTAACTATTAAGATCATCATCCTTCGTCACCCATTTTCAATGTCCCAGGGGATCATTACCATGGTCTACAAGAATATGGTTTTCTTCCGCCATCCTTTTCACATCAAAAACCAATAAATCATACTTCATGTCTTGTGTACCTCCAGTCAGCACAATTATTTCACAGCCCCTGGAATGGATAAATGGATTCAATATACAAATTTTATGGAAATTCATGTATTCCAACGGCTCATATATATGCTCTTATGGTTTTGAACCAAATGGGTCACTCTGTAGAAAAGAAATTTTGACCATTGTGATCCTCGACAAAACCTTAGACTCACTCAAAACCTCAGTGTTTGTGAACTAATCCCGATAAAATTTTCCATATCATTAACCATGATTTTAGTATATTGATCCATGATTTACAACGTTTTCATATCCTTATTAGAAACATCTATTAAACTTTTCCATGGGTATCCTAATTTGGATCTTGTGTATCATACCTCATATAGGTCTATGTGAATAACGACCTTAAACTGTATGCACATTAGTCAAATCTATATGAACTTATAATATATACTATAATATTCTAATCAATAAGACCCGAAACTACTAATGATGGTGACACAGATCATTTCATTTTGAAAACACACAATGGGAGGCGTGAGTGAATTTGGAGTATTTTCTCGCTAAATTATTATTCAACATAGTTTATGAAAAATTCAGGTAAGAAATGAATATGTAATAAAATTTATAGGGTCTACATTATAAATTTAATAAAATCCATTTTATTATTTATTGATCACACAGTTTTAGAAAAATTTATGGTAATTATTTCTCACGTTCCTCATCGCGAAAATATGTTATCTAGGTGGTGACACAAGTTTTTGGGAGCTGAAAACCTCATTGGATATTACACTTTCCTGAAATTATACATCATGACATCATGTTCCATGGATCACCATAAATAATTAATATCCATTTTAAAATATATTCCAATTCAAGGGATCCCTTTTATTGACTATTCATGTATGCATATGGATCCTTTATTTGTGTGTATCGTCATCAACCAAATGTGTCACTTTGCAAAAAGTACATTCAAATCCTTATGATCCCTAACATCACTATGGAAGAAACCCAACCTCTCATTGTGTCTGAAAAACTATTGGTATGAATTTCCCATATCATCCTCCGAATTCTATAACATTAGACCATGAAATACTATTTTTTTACCGAAAATCGGAGAAGTTTGATAAACTCAACATTATGTCACTACTTTCTATACCATTTATAAATTTCGGAGTTCGATGCTCTATTTCTGAAAAATTGATGGCCCAAACCTAGTTATTTGAAACCACTAGGTGTAGGGATTGAGCTTCAAAATTTAAAATCCAACTACCCGAGAGTTCCATAACACATATTTGATAGCCTTAATTCATACTAAACAACATTATCAGTTTATTTGAGTCTTCTAAATACATTCACGGACCTCACAAAGGACCGATGACCATCTTTTTATTGACGATTCTACCAAATCATAAGGTTATTATCCCACTAACTAATGGGATCTCCACATTTTTAGAAATGAGATTCATTCATAGCGAGACCTAGAAACACTATAGAGAAACCTAGAATCATAGTATGTTATAGGAAAATCATGAAATATATTCCCCGTATCATATTAATGATTCAAACTTGTGGGTTATGACTTACATAACCGATATAAAAACTATTTAACAAGACCTAGACTCCTTAGTATTTTTTCCCAAACTGATATTACCTTCATAAATCCTTCATATCCATGGGAAATGATACTCATCATCAAGATACCCTTTGTTTATATGTATGCCTATGGATCCTTCATATGATCCTATAGTCATCAATCGAATGAATCACTCTGAAAATGGGCTTTTAGATACTTCTGAGACTCAGAAACATAATTTCAGTGGTAAAAAACTATAGGGTTTTTAGTCACTCATGGTATGTATACACTGTATTCCATGATCAGAAACATTAGATATGAAGAAAAATATGCTAAACTAATTCAATATCTGATCTATGTTTAAAGACTCTATGATAATGTAATATCTTGTGTGATCTAAAAGACCATAAACAAATGTAATATCAGGTTTAAGCTAAAATACCCTAAAATAATTCTAAATTCGGTCTGGGATAAACCAACCTAATGTAAATAAATATTAGGTCTAATCCAAAAGATCACAAACCACTAAACTATCTAGTCCAAGATAAAAGACAGTAAACCAAAGAAATATTTTTTAAGCAAATAGACCCTAAACTAAAGTAACATCAGGACCACTCTAAAAGAACCTATAGTAAAGAAATATCACGTTTGAGCTAAAAGACGATAAACTAATGCAACATTATGTCTAAGATAATAAAACATAAACTAAATCAATATTAGGTCCATGATAGAATACTCTAAAGTAATGTAATTTCATGTTTGATCTAAAATTCCTTAAACGAATATAATAGAAGGTGTGAGATAAAACACCCTAAACTCTAGAAATAGAGGTCTGAGATAAAATTCCCTCTTCAACAATACATAAGAAATGTATCCTATAATAAAGTAAAATCATTAAAGCTCCATGATAAGGTCTTATTTGAAATCTATCTATACTCACCAATCCTATTAATCCCACAAAAATAAAGAAAAATATCTATATAAGACACATACTAAACCTAATTATCCTTTTGAGAAGTAGGTAATATCAAGATAAATAGAGAATATACTATAATAAGGGATCTCATATTGGTGGGAATTCATGAGTATTCGTAAAGAAGAATATGTTCGAATCTCAGTATTAAAAATTAAGGCATTCAAGATTACTTGACCTTATGAAAAGAATGTGTATCATTGAAAATTCACACAATATCTGACAAGTGAAAAGTCATACAAACTGAAAAAAATGTATAAATTTTAACAAGTACATTCATTGATACCATGAAATAGGAGGGATCACCACATTTCTAAGTCATTACAATTTCTCTAAACAAAAAAATGGTAAGGTACATATCAAATATTTAATTAAAAAAATATTTGATCATCCATTATTTCTAGGTTGGAAAGATCATGGTGATAATCACAAATTGATCATCATAGTGCTTCTCTCCAAGCTTTCTATGAATCTAGTTTGAGATGGACAATTTTTTATAATATCATCTGCTCTTCAACCCAATTTTTTGTAGTTTCTATCATGAATGATGATACTGAGAGATCATTACACATGAATTCCATGATTTTAACTTGCCTCTATATATTTATGGTACATGTATCCATATGGTCTTGTATGTTGGATATGAGATGAATAATATACTCGAATACCACCATTGACCCCTCTGTCAGCTAGAAAAGGGGAGATTTTTCTTCAAGATCCTGAAAACCCCTATCATTGGATTCCAAATATTATTGAATCAGGGTGATTTTATTGACAATTTCATGTAATAGTTGGCAGTCTAATACATCATCATTCAATTCATGAAAAAGTAGAATAAGATGCCCTAATTGGTTATATAATGTTTCTAGAGGAGTCTTGAAAGGCAAGGAAGGAATATATTTCCAGGTCATACTACACTATATCTGAGAAAATATGGGCAATGAAGATGGTATTCCTTACATAGCCAAAACTGGGGGACTAATTTATTCAAAAGATTTTGACCCTCAATATGGGAGGTCATCACTAGGTCGAGGGCCCATCCTCAATGTCTCACTCATGTATTAAATAATATTTTTTGTTTCCAAAGTTAGATAATTTTTTAGGAAAATGTATTGCATACATGACATAACAGTCGACATAGAATGCCACTTGGATAAGCCTACCCATGCTTTGGTATAATCATAAGTTAGAGAGGAATAATCATTAGGATGATGAATAAAGATCTTAGTATAAGTATCTTTGGGCACCAACATCATCCGAAACTGAGGGATTTTCCAAATGTGTCTCTCTCCCCCACACCAGCTAATAGATGGGGGGGCCCTTTGGGTATAGCCAAACTGACAATCAAACTAATTAGGTGAATATGGTTCAAAAAAAATTATCTCATCAACCCTATATACAAGAATTCCATTCCAAAGTGAGATCTAGGATGAAATTTCATTGAGGGAGTTGCTTCAATTGTTAATAACCAACGTAGTGGATGCATGATATGTAGTTAAATCAAATATGATAGATCAACACATCAAGTCTTTTAAATCCTCGAGTATTAGTGTGACATGCTTGATCCCAGATATGTTTAGTATCCAAGATTGTGATAGGGAATTGGGGATCCTGGTATCATTGTATTTGTCATAGTAATGTATGTGGTCCCCTATCTACGTGAATAAAAATTGTAATGGACTACTAATACTATAGGGGCTGATACATAGTTGAATATGACCAAAGAGCTAAAAGGCATGGAAGGTCCGACACTTATAAGTTGAGACACTATCTCGGTAGAATTAGTGCATCCATAACTAGAGACTAACTAAAATTCATAAATGTGCATCCCAATCTCAGAAGATTTGTACATTGAGAAATATGGCCATAATTCTAGCCATCGTGAGAATCAATGATATATATAATTTCACTTGATATCCCAAGAGGTATAATATCTAGCTTCTATAATAAACCAATATGAACTATAAATTTATAAAACATAATTGGAAGGGCACTAATGAGGGCATATAATGTTTGGAATTACTTATCTGCAAAAAAAAATTATTGAGTCCTTAAAAGAGTTAAGAAATATCTTATTCATCTCATTTGATTGCTTATCATTAACAATGATGAGAATATATTTCTCTAATAATATCTTATTTAAGGGATCATCCCAGAAATTTGTGGCCTAGTAGAACTCATCATGCAATTATATTCATGGGGAATCCTTCCCAGCTGATACATATCCAATAGGCTGATTCACACTAAACCATGCTTCAAGTAGATATTGTGTGTGACAGGATAGGAACTCATGATTAGTTATAAAAGAAGATAATTCCATATATAGAAGAAAATTTGGGATATCCACATTGTTTATTAATTTTGAACTACTTTTAAATCATTAGAAAACCCCATGCAGTGCTATCTTTCACAGAATGGTCTTTCCAATACTTCAAAATAATTTCCTTTGGTACAAAGATCCCATTTCAAACTACATCTACAATCTGGGTTGTTCATATAGGAGATGATTATACATCAGTTGATATTAAAGATAGAATGATGTGTTAAATCACCACCATTTGGATCCAAGGGGGATATTTCGAATATATAGGAAACAATATGGCATCGAGTTGTAATCAGCCAACTTTCCGTAGAATTTATTTTCAAATTCAGTTGAGAGAAGATGAAACTATGTTAGTGGTATATGTCAGATAGATGAAATAAAATATTCCAAAATTATAAGGCATAAATATTTTGTCATAATCATGTATATTGCATGAATCAATAATTTTGTTCACATATCTCATTAGGGGATCATGAATTGAATGGCCCTGATAGGTATCGTGGTTACATAAATCTTGTAAGGAATCACAAAATCCCATGACCCCTTGAATACTTGTGATCGTGTGACCGTAACCTTATCACCTGATCAACATGAAAATTTATGGATTTTTTTATCAATCCAAAATATCCTACAGAAATCCCCAAGACACTTTCACATCCTCATGGATGATGTTAATGAAATGACTGAAATAAATTTTGTAGTTGCTTTAAATGAGCACCCAAGATGAAGTGCCTTTGAGGGGTATTTCTCATGAACATGTCTTGAGGAAGGGTCCCATGATTTAGTCTTTCATAATAGTCTTGAAATGAGGGAATATGATGGCATTAAATCAAGATAACTCCAGATAATAGGTTTTTGGTGAAGCAAATCACTCTCCTCTCCACTATATATACTTATTTTTTGGGAATACATAGCATCTACAAATAGACTGAATGTCACACAAGACACTGACTCATAACAACATCAAATCTTAGGTGGGAATTTAATTTTCTCATAAATGTTCCCTTTTCCATTTAGAAATCACTCAGGAGGGGGTGGGGATTTTTTCTATTCCTTCTAACTGAGCATCAACATCTTCGAAATGTAAGGTACACCTAAATATGGGTATTATCCTCCCTACAAAAGTAATGGAAGATGAAGGTGGTTAAGATGGAAACATTTCTTGATCTTTCAAGGGGTATGTGACCAGGAGACCATTATAAGGTCACACAAAGAATCTTTGTGTAGTGGATATACTGTGAAATGTCCCATGCAATTCCTTTGGAAATCCTACTTATCTCAAAAAAGCACCTGGAATAGCTAGTGGTTATGTGGTGGCGGCCAAATAATCTTTAACAATCCATATGGTGTTTTAACTAGTTGGAACAAGACAAACCATCCAAATATCCTTATAAAATAGGAGGAAAATTCCCAATCGGTAAAGGCCTCTAGAGATAGTAAAATATCATCAACATATCACTAGTGGGGGGGATTTTTTTTCCTTGACAACATTCAAGAAAACTCATGAGATTCTCATCATTTGATGAAACACCAATGCCATGATAATATAGAGAGGGGGGTCTCGTAGTGATTCAAATTATGTGGCGTATCAATAGAAATCATTAGAACATCGTGACACCCAAAAAGCATGCATGCCTCATCTAACAAGTGCCTAATGGAATGTCATTCACATCACATGAAGGTCCACAAGTATTTCTAAGGGAACATGCACTTCAGCATTGTATCCATTAGAATAAAAGGATTTAATTTTCCAGGATATTCATGGTTATCTCTAACAGAACCTTTATTATCACGAGAAACATAAAAAAATAGAGTAATTTTCCTCAAAAATACTCAAGAAAATTCACATGACCCCCAACCTTTCACAATAAAATGGAAATAAAATAGGAGTAGGCGAGATCAAACAATAGTCCTACAACTATCAAGACACATAACGGATTCCCATAGTAGGATCTCTAAAAGATAATTAACCATTCTTCTTGTTCCCATAGGAACCCATATACAATAGATCATTGTCTCTTAGAATATCTCCAATAAGTTACTCAAGAATAAGAAAAGTCATTTAAATAGTTTCCCTGATATCGCCAAGGCCCTTGGAAAAGCCAATATGTAAATAAAAAATTCATTCCACATACCAAAATGATTCAAAATACCCCTTTATGTTTAAATAATTCCATAAAACAGTCACTGAAAATGTACACTCATGGTTGCTAAAATTTGTGTCTTTCTCTTAAAGAGATTCATGGAAGTGACACACATAGACATGTGTCATCGAAGCACTTTGCCTACTGCAGACTGGATCTTTGTGATATTCGATGAGGAAAGAGAGGAACAACTAGGGTGGAAAAAATAATAATTCCTTCACCCCACCTTGAAAAAAAGATTTTTGGGCACTCAGGCATAAGATATTTTATAAATTTAGACACACTAGTGCTATCTAATATTTCTCAGAATAGATGATCATCCGACCGGAAAATATTTTCCAGATGTATGATCCAAAGAAAAAATGGTGTGATCTTGCAACATGTAGAAACACTTCATGTGATCATCATAGATCCTGAAATTGAACACCAATAGGGCACACAAAAAATCTCATGCATATCTACTTGATCACACGAGATATAATACATGTTAATACTGAAAAATTATATGGAATTCTAAATACAACTATTAAAAAAATGTC
Source organism: Viscum album (assembly GCA_963277665.1). NCBI lineage: Eukaryota > Viridiplantae > Streptophyta > Magnoliopsida > Santalales > Viscaceae > Viscum > Viscum album. The sequence goes on along the minus strand of OY728134.1, from coordinate 659,723,735 downwards.
TAATAAAAAGAGATAATTTTGCAAAAGGCATGTGTGTTAATCGTAATACACATCACATTAACCATTCAATGCACATGAAAATACCAGGTCATGGAACACAAATGAGGTTCCACTCTTTCGGTATACTATTTGTATCATGCAATGTACTATGGATGTGTCAATGTAAGTCAAATTGAACCCTAGGGGAATACCACCCCATGTCTCACAAATACCTCCAGGATCATCATCCATACATCATGTTGTTCTTCAGACTTGTGAACAATCTTATATGGTGACACCAATGTATGTCATGTGAGTCTCAAAGTAGAAACCCGACATGTCTACTGATTCTTGTGACACCTTATGGGCATTTCATCCAAGACTCTAGATTTCCTCTAGACATGTCATCTTGGACACATGACACCCTCATAGATAGGTCACACTAACTCATGTGATGTCCTCCAAGAGTTTCAGCTATATTTATCAAGGTAACTATGAAATGTTAGTTAGATCATGCGACAACATTTAGATATGTCATTTGGGATCATGTGATGGATTACATAGAAAACCATATAGGATTTGGAATGTCATTTGGACATGATAGACTAGGTAATTCAATAATCATCAGACATGCGATATAGGATATGTGATGTTCTATAAAAAAGGATGGTGTAATTTTATTTGAACATTTCTGAAAAATATCCTCAAATATGACGAGCAGGAAACTGAGGAATGTTGAATGGACAATCAATGCATATCTAGATGAAATGTAGGTCAAGTCACTATTGGAATCCTAGACATTATCACTATGTTCATCCTCAGCATGTATATAATGATGTTAAGATAATACATAGAGTGTAATCCAAGAAAATATGAACTATGTTGAATCTGATTCCTACTATAACCAGGATACGTATGACACTTTCTTATATCTCATGCACCACTTTAGAACACCCCAAGTGATATCTCAGTACACAAGTCATGCATCCACAATAAATGAGACTAATCAGTTTCCAATCCTAGTTTTACACACCAATCATAGCTCATGTGGTCTTAGGTAATTTCAATGATCGTACACTATTAACCATGACACTCTAAAAGTAAAAGGGAAACATTAGATTATATGACCTGATCAATAGTATAAAACGATATGGCTAACTTAAAGGGAAATGTCTACATGTAAGCCCAAGAAATTGAACATCTAGGACTCCAATTCCAAAAATAACTAGTATATATGGGATGGATTCGTAGGGTTAGAGCCAAAACTCAAATAGGCATCCACCTTGGTGTAAACCCTACCCTATTTCTAACATCTTAACCCTCAAGACCCAATATTTCCTATGTAATAATAATTCAATCTCACCCAAAATGAACTAATAAACAACTAATAAATGATGACTCTAATTGCTACCATAACCATGTTAAGTAATACACCTACCTATGGCCTGACATACATATTAAAACATCCAAATGGATTTCCCAGTACATAATCCCCATATCCATATGTAATGAGGCTGGGAACTTTCTATCCATTTTTCATCACAATAGTAATAATTCATAGGGTCTTAGGGAATCACAATAAAGACCTAATTCGTAACATGAATCTCCATCAGCTAGTGAAATCTCAACATGTTATCCCCAATGAGAAGAAATATATATCCCCCTGAGGAAATCTACAGTGGGCACATCCCAAGGGCGATATAGAATAATGATAACTAAAATTTATCTAATAACCAATATATGATGGATGTCTCTTAGGGACACAATATAAAATATTTGGCACACATTTGACGCACAAATATCATCTCTACGTGAAGATAAACTACACAAGTTTTAATGAACATTGTGGATTTTTATTTCTACAATAACCAGGATATATAGGACACCTCATAGTGGCTAAATACCCCCTCAAAATATTAATCGTCTTCTATGTGGTGGAAAATTCATAATTACTTATTTATACAATTTCATAATCTAAATAATCTATTCGTTATCAAGAAATGGTAGAAGAAAATATGATACATATAGATGGATTCAATAATGTGATTATGAATTTCTTTTCTGAATAAGGAATATTTAACGTATAAATATTTTGTTTGTGTAACCGATCATGTATTGGGATTATGAATTGATTATCAGACATATCATAAATCTTTCAGAGACTCTTGGAGTAGGAAATAATTCCCCTCAAAGGTGTTCAATGAGACCCACCTCCCATCCTCTCAACCAATGTGAGTCCCCAAGCATCACTGGGTTTGAAACCATAATTGACCACCTAACTATGGAAAGAAGTAATTTAACTAGTTATGGATGAAGGAACCATTATGATTTTCCATTAATAATGGGAATGGTAATGTGAGGCTAATTATTTTGAATTAAATTAACCCCACATAATAGACAATCGAACCAAACCAAATGCACACTATAGTTTCCTCTTACCCATCGAAACGATGTCACTATTGGTGATTTACAATTGGCGAGTCACCCTTGGTGAGAAACCAATGGTCAGTCACCAATGTATAAATACCATTATAATGGCTCCATTGGTTATTCACCATTAATGATTCATCATTGGTTAGTCACCATTGGAGCGTTACCATTGGTCAATCACTGTGGGATTATTCATATTTATCTTTTTCAATTGTTCCATCTATCAGTAATTTTTTAGAATAAAATTTTAATTGGTTTTATTCATTTATTATTATTATATTTTTTTATTCCTAAATGAAAGATTGGTATTTATGTTTTAATCCAAGTTTCTCTCAATCATTCTTTCTATATTAAATAAATTTCACTATCCCATTTCTCATCTAACCTTAATCCATCTTTATCCTTTACTTTTAGTATTTATTTTTCTATAATGTTGAGAGTGAACTTACCTTCAATATTATCTTCTAAGAAATAATTACCATCTCAATGATATAAAAAAGAATTTATTTAATCAACTGTTGCAAAATGGATACAACAACAATATATTCATATAGTAGTTTTGAAAAAATAAGTGGATGTAAAATGTTTTCATTCTAGTAATTTTATTTTGTTATGGGTGATCCCGGACCATGTATGGGTAGACTCTATCTTGCGAAATCACTGACCATTCAATCATAGATTGGTTCATCATTTCTATCAGTATGGGGATTTTAGTTTTCAGTTGGTGACCGATTTTATTTTAAGTACGATTGAAGGTAAGGAGTCTTCAATCTGTTAAAAGGATTCGTCATGATGTTTGAAAGTTCTTTATTGAATATTTTGGACGATTATCATAGTATGATACCAAGTGAAAATGAATCATTTAGTTATGAGGATGTACTTCTAGATCTGAATCGTGATAGAACTCTCTGAATACCTACTTATAATGAGTTGGATGTTGAATATAAGCTTACTTCAATATTTTTCCAATAACATTTATGTCCTAACAATGGGGACTTTAATATGACGACGTAGCAGGATGTGTACCAACTTTTCCTTATCAAATTATCGGATAAGATCAATCTATGAAGATACCTAATGGTATATATGATGGAGATGTGTAAGTCATCCTCCAGGTATAAATATTTAATTTATCCAAATTTTATTTATGTTATGATATATAAAATTATTGTTATTGTTGACAATGAAGTAGTTGAAATAAAATTGGGAGGTTTCTACCTAAAAAAAGATATTTTTAGAAGGATTAGGGTATATTGGTTCCCTTGGATGAAAATGTATGTTAGAGACAATGATGAACATTGTGAGTAATTTAATGACACATATTATCCTACCAGACCCAAGAATTTAATGTATCCTAGTTTTGCACCAAATGTGAAATTATAGTATTTAGATTAAGATAAAGAATAGGTCGTCTCTACAATTGATGAGGATGTGGCTCCCTCAATTGAGGGGGTAGTAATCCTAACATTCAAATGTTCCCTATTATGTAGTTTTTAGTGAAAATCATCTTATATATATCCCTCCCAGAGAGAGTTTGTTATGTGAGAGAGATTATAATTATAATGATACATTGGTTTTGGGTGATGAGAAGATCATAAGATCTTATTGAAAACACTCTTTCCAGGTTCTGTAATTATCTCATGAGGAAAATATAGAAGTCGGGGATGATGGTGAAAATTGAGATAATGATGATGATGATGATAGTGATGATGGATGACCTGATCATGATCCTGATGGTGAGAGGATTCAATCACCTCATCCATCCCCAATTTGTTTGCATCATTTAGCTAGGTTTTTTTAGAGTCACAGTTCAGTTAGATCTATATCAATAGATAGAATAGTTTTAGTGGATCCTATTGGTGATGCTATAAATTCAAGATGAGATACCAAAGTGTCTAATTAGGGGGAGAAGTCTCATAGAATCGTTATAGTGGATTCGTCTCAAGTTGGATGGGATAAAATCATATTATATATTTATCATTGTGTGGACTCTTAAGAGTAAAAAATGTTGATTAGGATGTTGGAAAACATATGGATACTAAACATGTTCATGGGGAATCCTCTATGGTGGATCCATCACTAGGTTCAGAATTGTTTGGATTCACATAAGATGATTCATATGAAAATAGGAGCAGTCTTCCAATGGATTGTGGACATTATATCAATATTGGAGATGGGATAGATCTTATGGGATATTTCGTTGATAAAGTTGATCATAATGGTGAGCTTTAAGATTTTATATCATGTTAACCAACAGTGCTACCATAGCTAAATAGGTAGTTGTTCTAAGAGTAAAGAGTCCAGGTACTACTTCTTCACTTTCTTCTTCAATGCCTTAAAATTATATATCAATGGAATATATATAGTCATTCAAATAAATATTATTAATTGTTTTGGTATATTATTGAGTTCACATGTATCTCTGGTCATTAAGATATATAAGGATAATGTGAGACACCTGTTTGAGCTAGTGGGATGTCATATCTAGCAGAAAATGAAATTTTACAGCAAGGAAGTGGAAAATAAAAATTGAAGGATAGAATGTGAGATGAAGAACATGAGTTCTATGATGGAATAGATGAGAGACTCCTATTATACCATCCATACTTTTACGATGGAGATAATTTAGATTTTACCTATAATGGATCCTTCTTCTTTTATTCCACCTCCTTCAGTTTTAGTTGATGCTGATTTTAGCATTTCTACTATTCGAGAACAAGTTAATGAAATTTTGGGTTGATGTTTATGATATTAATTTGGAGGATATGAGGAAGATTTTTTAGATTGGTGATCACATATATAATAAAAGTAAGGCGATTTTTTAATTAAACATGATGCGAAAGAAAAACCATTACTATGTCAATTATATATTAACTTTCCAGGTTGTATAGAAAAAAATGAACGGAATTCACGATTCATGTTTTTGGTTGAAAATCGAAGGATTTCACCGGTCACTAAGGAATTCATGGAACATGTTAGAATATTAAATGGTTTAGAACCTCGTCTTACAGTATTTATAGACAAAAATTAGGATTTGTATACTATTATGGAGTAAGTATGTAATATGAATATTGATTTTTCAATATTGTAAAGTCATTATGATATGATTGTTTGCATTAAATTGGTTTCTCTAGAGGACATTACTATGCATGTTTTCCTAGCTTATCCTTCTTTAGAACCTTTATCTTCTAACTATTATCCCATTATCATGTCTCCCATGGAAGTCATCCAATATCTAAAAAATCATGTTTATAGATCTTCCTCATCCTCCATCAATAACTATTTCCATTACCACATCACCCTTATCATATTAATATATCCCTCTTACCAAAGACATGAAAAAGTTCCTAACTGATCTTACCCCCCCGATATGGGAGTGAATATGATTAAAATAAGTGTTTGATAGGTATTCTTTTTTTATTTTCCATGTATCTTTTTTTGGGATAATATTCTGACTTTTTGGGCTAAATTGAATATATCTATTCTTCTTTATCTCTATGATCAATTCAACATTGATACTATATATCTCTTGGATTTATATTTTTCTATTCATTGTTTATATTGTTTCCAATTTTACCTTTTTTATAATTTAAAAGGGGGAGAGACTAATAGAATGATGGATGGAAAATACCTTAATTACTATTATGGAGGTAAATGACCCTTTTTACCTTTTTCAGGATGTCATTAACCATTGAACCGTAACATTAACTAATTATTTGATACTTAATTGGTATATAAATTTGCTGATATAGACTCACATGTTATTTTCAATTCATTTCAAGGATGAATCCCATCCCTTATTCAATTTCATACCATATCCAGATGTTGAATATTCTAATGCATGGAGGTATAGATATCAGAAATACATGGAGACATGGGAACAAACTGGCTGGCTATTTAGCTTATTAGACCCCCTAAATAATCTTTTCAATTGTGTCTCTATCCTTTTGTCTTTTCTCAATGTGGGAGTAAATATTGTAATTAGTGATTCTCTTGAAATGCATTAATTCAGGCCCCAATAATTATTTGGATCACTTCCATGTCCAAGATTGTTTGTCTAGGTTATATGTTGATAATAAATGAAATATATTAATGTTGTGATTTTTATATCCTTTTTATGTTACCTTTGATTCCAAGTTTTTCATTGGTAATTTTATCATTTGGATGTACTTATCCTAATTGTTTCATTGAATGAATATTTATTTGGAGTCAACCATTGATATCATAACTATCATTCTAATGATACATTTATTATTTACATGGGATTTTTTATTACCTTTGAAAACATTAATTATTTTAATATTTAATACTATACTTATCTTTTTTATGGCTAAATTATTTGGATGTTATTATTTAATACCAAAGTACCTTATACTTATTTTATCATTTAATACCACATTTCATTGATACCGTATATTTGATACCACATTTTCTATATCACACATTTTACATTTGAAATTTTAATCATGTTGTTATCCTTTAAATTCATTTTTGTATATCTATGTTTATATTATAAATGGATTATAAAACATCCATGATATATTATCAAGAAATGGGTGGATATTTTTCAATTCTCATTAATTTAATAATCCCAAATCATGTTTGTTATGTTTGTAATGATATTACTATTATATGGAAGAATTTTACTACGTAATGAAATATAATGAATATTTGGCTAAGTGCTGCAATGAGTGACCACTAAATTGAGTCTCCACCACACATAACTCACCATTACTTCAAATGAGTTATTTTTAGTGACCTAGTTTTTTTCCTCTATGACTTTGGATTATTTCTACATCTAATTTTAGAGCTATGCGCACAGACGACGTTCGATTTCGAGGACCAGTGTGTCCGGAATAAATTTTATAAAAATGTTAAGTGTTTTTATACTATGCACATGGTGAGGTTGAGTTTTCTCCAAAATGGTATCTCAGATTGGAAATCTGAGGGCTGAGATTGCATCCAGAGCATGCTGTTTACGCTAGGGAGGGTGTAAAAGTTGCAGGCACGAGCCAGCTATGAGAGATGTCACCCAGGGGAAAAACCATCTTTTTGAATTAATGATGTAGTGATTTTTTATCACTGACAATATTTTCGAATAACTCTCGAATGATGCCTTAGAATATAAATCCGAGACTTCCTTTGAGTTCTAAATGGGGAATTGTTCCTAGGCATGACATAAAATGAGTGGGCGTGGAGGTTTCAGAATCCGCGCCCGTCAGCGGAGTTTCCATGAGTTATAAATTCCAAGTGTTGGAATTTAGGTGGGGGCCCATTTTCCCCTTCTCTCTCTCTCCCTCTATCACTCATCCGTTCTTCAGTTTGCTTTATCATTATTCATCGGATCGAGGTATAGTATTTGCCAAAACTTTGGCGAATCGTGGAAGGACCCTCACGGACGCATCGCCTACGGCGTGCTTTGAAAAAAAAGAATGATTTCTTCTACATTTAAGTTCCAATTAAAGTTTTAAATTAAATATCCTTCATATTCCATTTTTTTCATCATTATTAATTATCATCATAGATGGTTGCATGAACACGACCATCGATCAATGTTTGGAAACCTGTTCTTGATTCCATTCTTTGCGAACACCCGCTATAATTTTTCGATGCATTTAATGACTGTTGAATCATCAATCAGAGATAGGTGCTACGAAGGTCTCATCGTAGGGATCACAAAAACATCCTCAGATCTAGAATCAGCTGTCTGATCGAGTCGTGGTGATCTGCTGAAGGGACCATTGGAGTTCAGCCGCCGGTGGCAGTAGAGAATGGAAAACTGGCAAGGAGGCGTGGCAGAGGGGTCGATGGCAAGGGAGGAGGCGTCACGCAGTGTAGGGAAGCAGGATAGAGTGATGGCCGGAGGTGCGGAGTCAGTGGTTCTAATGTCAGGTGTCGTTTTATTGTAGTGTCGAGCACCATCCGGTGTAGAAGGCGGAGTGCGGTGGAGCAGGGAGCTCGGAGCAGCTTCGGGTGGTGTGGGCCGCGGCTAGGCGCGGGTGTGCGCAACCAGGGGTGTCGGTCTGGTTCCGTCGCAGTCGAAGGGGAATCCATCTTAGGTAGAACAACAGTGCTGTAGAGGGCGGGGGCACTATCGTCCCATGGGATTTCGTGCTCGGCAAGGGGAACCCAAGCCGGTCAGCACCTCGGGTGTCCGGAGGAGACCTGGACCCGCGCTTTGCGGGTCCTTCCGGGTGACGCGGCGGAGACCGGCCAACTGGCCGGTCTGTTTTGAAGAAAAACCTGGGCCCGAGGGATGGGGTCTGGTGTGGCAAGAGTGGGCCCCAACAAACAGGTCGCTGTGAATTAGGCGGGACCCACGGTTGGGCCGCGGTCCTGCAGTTCAGACGGGGTCGACTGGGGGAACCGGCCCGGTTGGGCCCCCTTGTGTTCGGGGGGGGGGGGGGGTATCTTCTAAACGGCATGTCCGTTAGATGCGTCGTCTACTATTGCAGGTCCATGTTAGTGAAACGGGGTATTTGAAGTAGGTTCCGGGGATTTTGGAATCTATGCCCGAAGGTGGGTAACCCAGAACACTCTAACTTAATGATATTAAATTATTATTAAAGTTGCGACGCACGTGCATCAAAATCGGGATGTTCGTTGGATGTCTCGTCAGAGGCGCGGTGGCCCCAGAGCTGATACGATCCTTCCAATGTTGGTTCAGAACCTTTGCAGGTTAGTCTTGTTGCTTGATGGCATGAAACAATAATTGTGAATAATTAAATAATTATTTAATTAATTAATTCTTGTTTCAGACCTAACTCCTTCTTGGGATGTCCGATTGACGCGCTGGCAGTGGCAGCGTGACCCCAGTCCTCGTGCGGAGTTTTTGAGATCCTTTCTGAAGAATTCTGGATGGAGACAAGGTGTGGTAACAACCAGGCTTTGTTCACACGTTTTACGGTGAAACATGACTTTTTCACCCGACATTTGTTTGGGGTGTTTGCGTACTCGTTTATGAGTGTTTTTCCTAGGGGATTTCAATGGTGTAGTCTGCCCGCCTAAATTCAGGCCTGAGGCATGGTCCCCATGAGGTGAATTTTGGACGCATGCGGCATTTTGATGACTTATGCTTCATAAGTCTATTTAGGGAAAATGAATAGCCTAAGCCGTGTGGTTATCTGCAAGAAACGTAATGGTACAATCTACATGATGTGTTTCGGGGACAAGGTGTGGGCCTCACAGGGCCCAATTTTCATATAACATAGGGAGTAGCAGCTTTTGCATCTGGAGTCCATTTTAGGCACCTTCAGCAGCGTTGTGACCCTGGCGTCGAGATGAAGTTGAACAGGGTGGTTTTAGGCGTTGAAGTCAGACTTGAGGCGTGGTCCCAAAGAGCCATCTTTTGTGATGCATGTTGCATACTATGACTTTTTTCATCAGGCGTCTGTTTGGGGAATAAGAATAGTCATTTCAGCGTGTTTTATGAGAGCATGATGATGGCACAGTTGGCCTATCCACTTTCATGTTCGCTGTGCGAGCCCCCCGAGATACAGTGTGGGCAGAAATTAGTGTTGAATAACTTTTTCATCGGGAGTCGTTCCCAGTGAGTTAATAGTCTATCTCGCATTCTTTTCCATGAGGATTACACTGTTTTAGTGTATTTGTCCGAGTGGAGCCTCGTTCGAGATCTTATTAAATTCGAAAAAATGAAAGGACGTTGGTCAGAGGATCCGTTGATCTACTCCAAACCTACGCATGGTAGCAATGCTAGTGATACCATGTGATGGCATGTGCAATGTGGAGTTATCAGACCAGTTCTGTGTTTACCCTCCACTGAGGATGGGCAGTGGGATACCTGTTAACCTAATGGTTTACCCTCCAGCGGAGCTGGGCAGTGTATCACCGTCGAATTATTTAGGGTTTACACACTAGTGAGGTTGGGCAGTGGGTCACCCGATGATTTATTATGGTTTACACTCGAGCATGGCATGGAATTGGGTCACTGTCGACTTATTCATGGTTTACCCTCTAGCAAGATAGGTCCGTGCATTTCCTGATAATTTATTATGGCCTACCCTTCAGTAGGTCTGGGCAGTGGGTCACCATTGAATTATTGTGGTTTACCCTCCAGATGGGCTGGGCAGTGGGTTACCCGATGACTTCTTTTAGACTCATCCCTGTCGATGTGGCTTGTCAGTGGCTTTTCTCTGTGATTACCAGAATAGGACCCTTGTTTGTTCGGTTTAGCGTTGAGGCATCTTTGGCGTACGAGACTGATGGGCATTAATGATGGATATCATTTGAATAGTTGATGGCTCTTCTTGGGCTAATCTTGGAGATAGAGATCCCCTTATACACTCGTTCGGGTTTCTTATTGAGCATATATATAATTCCCACATCTTGGGTACATTTACTCTCATTCTAGGAGGGGTGAAGATGCAAGTGGTACGACCACAAGATTTCCATGTCTAGATCCTCTTGTATTGGACGAGTGTACTTCCTTTCTTTTGTTGGGTTGATATACACTCTCTCTATTGTACTCTTACACTGTTCTTGTTATGTCTACTTCTCACCATTTTGGTACCTCCTTTTTTGCTCCCTCGTGCATTTGGGGAATCCTGCAGAGTATCTTTATACTCACCGCTGCTAGGATTTTCCCACACTTGGTGTGCCCTTGCAGATGACAGATAGGTTGATCGAGTCTACGGAGGAACATAAAGGACACAAGAGCTTGGGCACTGTTCAGTGGACGTAAGAGGATTTCCGGGTGTGAGACTCACCAGCTGGTTACATTAGTTTACATTTTTCTGGGTTGTGGAACATTTCTAGTTTAGTGCGTGTTTTCCCCATTTTCTGTTCAGTTTACTTGTTAGTCTACTTTTCAGTACATTACTTTTACTGGTTAGAGGCCGATTCATGTATGTTTGTTTCCCATTTTGTAGTAGTGTTGTTTCTTTCATTCTTTTCTCCATACTTTTTCATGGAGATAGCTACGTGTGTGTGTACTGTTTCATAAGAAAAGGCCTCCTCTAGGTTGTTGTGCCTTCGGTGCTAGTCGCCAACCTCTTACCTATGGTGGCGGGCTTGGGGTAGTTGCAGCTCGAGCGCCGGTATGGGTCGGGTCGTGACATTACATCCAGAACTTCTTTCCTCCAGAATGTATGACCTCCAAACATGTCTAACCACAAGATATGTCTGACCACTAGACTTGAGATGCTACAAAACTAAGTTACTGCCAGAACTAACAATGTTCGTTCAAATTAAACATTTCTAGACTATCTCACCACTAGGATGACTCATCTCTAGATATTTATCACTTCAGAAGATGTCCTTCCACAAGATATGTCTTTCAACAAGATGTGTCTTACTATGAGAATATCCATCATCACTTTTAATCCCATTTTCAATTAAATTCCCCAAATATAGAAATTAATTCCATTAATGAAAAGGGTAATTTTATGGTTATATTCATAAATATTCCTAGAATGCATTCAATTAAAAAAATTAGATTTGGTATGAGGATCAAAAATATTGGGCTTATTATTCTTCAATGGGTTCATGAAATGATTTATACTATTAGAAGACTCCCCCATGCATGTGTACTGATTGGGAAAGTGGATTATCATAATGTTCTTGACATTTTAAATACTGGAAGAATAATCAAACTATAGATTATATGTTTCATACCGACTTACATCCATTTATGAACGTTTGAAACTCAATTGAAGATCATAATACCTTCCTACAGACATAAAATATAACATTTATATCACTCTATTTTAAGACTATTTTTTTGAGAAATTGCATTATCTCCTCAATAAGCTACATTGGAGGATTCCCAAGCATCTGAGGCACTAGAGACAGAGAAATATTACCATTTATATATATTATTTATTTCTTTTTTATGTTATTTTCATTTAGTTTTTATACGTATTTATTTTTCTCTCTTTATCGACACAAACAAAATCATACACATGACCATAAAAATATTATATTTTATCTTCCATATCATTTCGTTTTCATAACCATTGTGCTTGTGGAAGGGGTCTTCGTGGAGCATGTGTTAGTTTCACTACCCATGAAAAATTATACAATAGACCTTTCTTCATAGACAGCTAACAATATATTTATTATGAACATGACCATGGTTATGGGTCCAATTACAGTTTTATAATATTCATGGAAATTGGTGATTACTAAGTGGATGGTATTAGGTCTCTTCTTGAGACTAAACCCTAAATTTCTTCCATTTTGTAATTTTACCCATTATATCTAATATGTATTTTTTATTTGGTTTTTAACTATATAAAAACGATGTAATTTGATTGATAGGTTTATGTATTGTTTTTATTATTATTTTTTGGAGTCAATTGATTCATAATGTTAATGTGATTTCCAAAATTGATTTAACTTAATACTAATCATGATTTTGGAAATATTTTGAAACAACAAAATTTTATCAAAGTAATATATTCATTGACTAGGTGATATTATTTTTAATTGGATGATTTTAATAAAAAAAATTATCGTTTGTATTGGGTACTCAATTCACCCCCATCTTGAGTGACCCACTCTGACCATTAGTTGTGATTTGGAATGTGTGACAAAGAAAATGTGATAGTTCCCCTAAATTAGGTTTCCATTAAAGTGGATATTTGGAAGGGAACTAAAAACAAGTATATCCTAAAAAATGAAAATGATATTTAACTATATATATATAAGGGACATATATAAAAAATAAGAAGTTTAATATAAGAATATTTCATAAAAAGGGATAAAATGGGAGTGAATATGTAACATACGAGTAATGATGTTAGTAAAAAAATAACTTATAATGTTTTAAAACACCTTTATTGAAATACCACATTATACAATATGTTATTAAAAAATTATTATGAAAATAATCGAAGTTAAATATTATTTTTTCATGATATATAAATTAATTAGGTTTCTAATTAAAAAGAGAACAATTTAGGGAATGGAAAATGAAGACATATAGGTGATATAATTGTTTAAATGGATAAGAATTGTTCTTATCATAGTTTCACATTAGAAAACGACACTAGTTAAAAAATGATTTTAACATCGCTAATTTGACGTCGATTTGTTATAAACCAGTGTAAATAATTTTTGCGTTTAATTTTTAGGGTCGGTTTTTTTAAAAACAGACGCTAAAAAGGGAAAAAAATTGTTTTGGCGTCCATTCTTAGAAAAACCAATGCAGAAACTAAAAAAAATATATTCTGGCATCGGTTTTTATGAAATCTGATGACAAAAAAAAATTTTAAAAAAAATTTGACGTCCGTTTTTTAACAAACCGACAATAAACATTTAAAAAAACTTCTCGCGTCGGTTTTTTTTAAAAAACCGAAGGGGAAAGCTAAAATATATTTTTCGCGGAGGTTTTTATGAAAACCGACACCAATAAATTTAAAAAAAATTACAGTGTTTTAGATAATTTCTTAATATTTGATTTGACTGGTTGTGGAGCTAAAACAGAGTTACGGATTAAAAGTTATGGCCTTTGAAAGTTGAACTTCTTTTAGACTTCTTTTAGAGAAGGTCAACTTCCGAAATCCATAACATTTAATCCATAACTCCGTTTTTTTCTCCACGACTAGAAAAATAAAAACTTAGAGAAATATATAAAACACTGTAAATTTTATTTTTAATTTTTTAGCATTGGTATTCATAAAGACCGATGCCAAATATATATTTTATCTTTTCACGTCGGTTTTTTTTAATAACCAACTCCAAAAAAAATATATTTTGTTTTTGGCGTCGGTTTTAAAAAAAACCAAGGGGAAATTTTTTTTAAAATTTTTATCGTCGGTTTGTTAGAAAACCGACACCAAAGAATTTTTTTTTATCTTTTTGGAATCAGTTTTTAAAAAAACCGAAGCAAAAAAATGATTTTTTAACTTTTTTGTGTCGGTTTATTTAAAAACTGACAAAAAAAATAATATCGATTGAAATTTTTGGCTTAGGTTTTCTAAAAAACTCATGCCAAAAGACCAATGTAAATACTCTTTTGTGTCAGTTCCAAACAAAACTGACACCAAAGATTAAAGCGGGATCATAATTTCAATTTTTTCACAACGCGCGTTTAACGTTTTTAAATCCTGCCTACATTTTCGTACAATGCAATTGAAAATATTTCTGTTTACTATATATATATCTAGTTTCTCCTTCGTTCATAATTTGAAACATCTTCGATTCAATCATTATTTCAATACGACATCAATCATTAATTTGAACATGGTACATATTCTATTCATTTTTTTTATTATTATTATCCTTCATTTCTAAACAACTCGATTAGCTATCTTATAATGATGATTCATTCTCATTTCTAAATACAAGTTATATGATGATAAAAAACATATCGTTTCAATGGAATCCCCTAAAACCATTGAAATATGTTTGAAGTATTATGATTATTTTATTTCATTTTGTGTATATGATTTTAATTTATGTTTATCATGTTTTCTTTTAAACGAGTTGTATCAATCAAAACTTTGATAGGTTCAACTTCTGACGGTGATAAATTTTGAACCGTAACTCCATTTTTGGTCCATAACCTGTCAAATATAAGCTTAGGAAATTTTTTAATACATAGAAAAAAAATTCTTTTTGGCGTCGGTTTTTTAAAAACCGACGCCAATATTTTTTTTCATTTATGGCGTCGCGTTTTTAAAATAACCGATGCCAAAACTATATTTTTTTTTTCGTGTCGGCTTTTATGAAAACCGACGCAAAAAATGAGATGACTTAGGTCTTTTGGCATGTGTTTTTTACAACACCGATGCCAAAAAAATGTAATTCATTTTTCGCATCGGTTTACAAAAACCAACGTAAAAAATCTTATTTTTTATGTCGGAGACTTCGACGTCGGTTAAAAACTGACATCCAAAATAAAAAAAACCAACGTTAAAAACCATTTTTCTACTAGTGTGATTTTAATTAAACATTAATTATTATTTTAATCAATTTTTATTACTAAATATGTAAATTGATTATATCATATGAAATGAAAGGCGATACTCAAGGGGAACCCTTAAAACACAAGAATGTAGATTGAGTTATGAAAACACCATTATTTGTTACGAAAGCCTTAAATAAATGAAAATTATAATAGTATGGAATTAATGGAATAAATTATTCAAATTTTAATAATATAATTTAATATTATAATTTATTGGGTAATTATTTATTCCATAAAAGAGAAAACTATTTCACATTATCAATGAATTCCTTGATGAAGGGTGGTTGAGATTAATCCCTTATGGCTTAAGAAACATTCTCATCAAACCGTGTTAAAGAGATAAAGATAGATTTTGAAGTTCAAAAACCATGAATAAATATAATTCATGATATTATATATCTAATTTTATATATAAATATAATTAAAATGAAATTTGTTTCATAAAATAAAATATTTATCAACCAAAGATAAATTTCAGACGATACCCATACATCGTGTTTGAAAGTGCTCTTCAATTTCACTTGGCTTCCTAAATAATTTAAATAATATAATTATATAAATAAATACTAAATTTATTCATATATTTGTAATTTTTTAATGTCCCTCTATTTTTTTTTGTTTTATTAATATAGTTGTCTCTTACGCCAGTCACTTGGGGTTTTTTAGATAATTTCTAAGTAATACTTTTGGTTTCATGAATGCGGTCTTGGTTTTCTAATATAAATTCATGATATATATACTTCTTTATACTTATTTAATTTATTATTCCAATATAAAAATACATAATTGTTTAGAAATATATCCTAAAAAAAGAACTAAATTCAAAATGGTTTCCTAACAAGTGTATTTAAGGCGATTAAAGTTACAATAACAACGTAATATTTTTATGAAATAAAAATTTTCTTATTTGATCATTACATATTATTAATATAGTAAAAATATAAAATTTATACACAAAACATATTTTTAAATTCAACCATGTTATGTGTCCAGGGGAAACACAACATGTTGTTCACGAAGGTTGTAGTCGACACACAAGCATGATGACATTTTTTTCTTAATTATTTTTTAGGGTAGTATAAAATAGAAATTTCATTACTAAAATCATACATAATTAGAGTAAAAAAATTATATTTTTATAATATAATCATGGATATAGGGTACATAATGTATGTAAATGATGATAAAAACTAAAATGGTTTGATGGAGAGTATTAAATTTGCTTAGAAGATATCCCTTGGGAATCACTTTAAGTCTACATATATTGGTATTCTGATGAGATAAAATATTTAAAGGCATATATTGGATGTTTAGGAGATAATGGGGAAATTTTTTTATAAATGTCTTTAGAATAATGGGATAAATAAAGATGAGGTGATCTTCTTTTGTAAATGTTGAAAAGGGTAATTTTGTAAAAAGCCAATTATTTCTCAAAAATATCACTCCATTATTCAAGTATAAAATATAAAAAATGGAAAATAATGGTTTGTATAAATACATAAGGGTAATAATCCCTCCAAAATCTATTATCAAACAAGTTTTTCATATATTTTAACCTTTTCTATTATGATAAACAACTTTTACCATAATTTACCCTTATCGGGGTAACTCCAATTTAACCCTTGGAAATAAATTATAGAAATTTTAAAATTAAAATTATATTATAATTTGAACACTATCAATTAAATTTTTTAAATCATTTTTTGAATAAAAAATACCTTAATTTAATGAAATTAATTTTAGTATTAGTGAACATATCTCGTAAAATCTATTTACTAGAAAATGTTCATTTTAAACATAAAATTTATCTGTGGGATAAGAGAAAAAATGAATTTCACTTTCCATACATAATAAATTTTATTATAAAACTAATAAATCTTATGGGTAAATAAAATCAACCGAAAACCCAAATTTAACAAAATAATGATTAAATAAAAAATGTGACTAAAAGTAGCTTTTTGAGAAGAATAAAAATATGACTTTTGTTTCATAAGTTTAATAATTTTTGAAAAATTTCATTAAAATATGAAAAATTATTCTATAAATAAATATTTAACCAATAAAATGGTTTTATAAAATTATATGTATCTCTTATTTTCTTATATGTTAACAAAAGTCACCATTTTGGATAAACCTGTATTTTTCAATATTCATCTAAAAATAAATTTCATAATAAAATTATAAAAAAATATTATAAATATTATATTAAAATTATAAATCTAAAATTTAAATTCATTTTATTATATTAACCAATTAAAAATGGTAAAAACAAATTCTAAAATATAAATATATAATGTATTGCTAAAATTGAAAATATAACTGATGTTATAAAAGTTCAAATTTGGGTTTATAAATTTGAGGACACTTTTTAAAATTATAAAGTCACTTATAGAATAAATATTTGGCCTTATAAAAAGGTTTTATGAATTTTATAGTCATACATATAATCTAATAATTTCATGGAAGTCATATTATTTATATGTATTTTTTCACTATTAACCTAAATAAGAAATATTAAAAAAACCAAAAAATATTCAAAAACTAATATTGACATTAAGAATCCAAAAAATGAATATTATTTTTTAATATTTAATTTCTATAATTATTTAAACTATCTTTCAATTGAAATTATAAAATACAACGAGATCTTTTTTTATAAAACCCACATTTAAAAATACTAATTGTTCATATTTTAAATTTCTATAAAACACAAATAAATATATAATAAATCAATCAATGTTAAATTTCATTTTAATAATAATTAAACAATAATATAATTAGTATTAATCAATAAAAAATGTTGTTCATAAAATGGTATATTCTTAAACATATTAATGAATTAAGTATTTTTTAAAATAACCGTTAAATATATATACATTCATAAATATTTTAAGTAATTCAATTAATCAAATTCATTAATACTAATTAAATAGATATGTTTTGATGATCTATGTGTATGATGGTTTCACTTTATTTTAATTTTTTAGGTGGAGCATGATATCAATCACATTTCACTCAATTTGTAGGAAATTGATATTAAAATACTAATTTGTTACATTATCCTCATCTTAAATACATCACATCAACAAAATTTTAAAAAAATAATTCAATGGGATTAATTTCCAAACCTTTATTATAACTAACCATAAAATAATATATGTAAATGAGTCAACATAGGATATAAAGATATAATTTCCAAAATGAGATTTAATAAAAGTACTTTTGTAAAAAAAGATATTCCATTCCAGATATAATTATAATAAGTGAAGAATAATTAAATCTAAAAGGTATTAAATTTCTCAAACCTTAATGAAGTTTCAAATACTATCGATATAATAATTATACAACCAAATATTTTTTTATTTGTCATAGTAAATTATATGTAAAATCTTACCTGACCTAAGAGATTTGAAAATCATGAGTTAATAATCACAATATACCTCTATATAATTCATTGAATATTATTTTCCTCATTTCCATGATCTATGAGGTATGTGGGGTTATTTTGTTTTCTATAACTATTGTGTTTGTAGATTGGATTACAAATTAAATATATTCTATACTTTTAAATCATTGAATAATTAGTGGGTCATTAGTAAGAACATAGAATTACATTATTATATCCTTCTTTTTTCCATAATAACAACGTATTTCAATCAATCATTTATTTTTTGTAAATCATTTTCCATCCCCATGAAAATGTTATATTAATGGTTCTTCCCACATTATTGACATGTGGTATTATGATTATTAATTCCCTCATTATCTTCATCACATGAGTTCCCATGAAACTTTATCTATCTCTACTTTGATGGGTTCTAGATTTCAACTATGAGAACACGGTTAATCATATTTCATTATAGTTATTTTGGAATAATAACTGGATTTATCAGTTTAACTAAAATTATAAATGGTTGATCATTGCAGTAATCATCTCAATCTACCTCGCACACAGATTTAACTCTATTACTTATTGTTCTACCCATCAATGAAACAAAAAGAAGTTAACATGGCTGATAATTTTTTTTCATAATAATAGAGATATCCTAGATAACTAAAGGTAAATTTAACATGAATATTAATTGGATAATAACATGATCATGTTATCCAATAATTATTTTTTATGATATATAACTATTTTTTAATCTATAACATTCAAATTTTAACCTATATTATTCATTGATCAAATTATATCATCCTTGGTTCAACCTATATCAATTTTGATTTTTCCAAGTTAACCTTAATTTTGGCTCTCTTATAATTCTAAAACTAGTCAATAGAATTATTTATAAAATAAATACTTTATAGTTGTTCATAAAGATCACATAATTTACCTATACTTATCCTCTGGGAGTGTCAATCATGGAGTGTAGTTATGACTCTATTCATGCACCAGTTTATGATTATGTTAGTAAAAAGAACACCCTTTCCAGGTTTGTTACCCATATGAATATCTGTTAGAGGGATCGTTTCCCCATGTAGAATACTTATTGGGTTATAATTCTATCAAACCTCAATCTAAATACTTTATCAAAATTTCAAAGTGTTATCTTGTAATTAGATTCATAATTTAGACTAATACATTTGGTTTCCCCAAATTTTTTCTATTCCATTTCTCTAAAATTACTAAACAATGATCTAAAACCATATTTTTAATACCTATAATAATACAAACTTAACATTATTATACCAATTTTATTTTTCCTAAATATTTAAGACAATGATCTAGAGACTTTGTGTATTTGGATGATTAGAGACATAAATACATTATGTAAAACATAGAAGAAAGATATTTATTTAAAAACACCAGATTGTTCAACTAAACCCAACATATCTTCTAAAATATCATATTATACCCTAGGTAAAAACATATGTAAAATAGGGAGATATAAATTTTTGTAAGGTAAACAATAAAATTAAACCATGAAGGCATAAAATAGTTGTGAGGAATGATATAATACCATGATAAGAATAATCACAAGCATGGAAGCATGGAATAAGGTAATGAAATCATATGTTCACAGAATAATAAGCATGAAGAAACATCATAAATCATGAAATCATAAAAAAAATTCAATGATAACTTCCATGAAAGAAAAAAAGGCGAACAACCATTATAATCATCATCTTCTTGTACTAACCACCATCATAACATATTATCTATATTATAACATTCCATGCACCATACATAGTATCTTTTGGAACATTCACACTACCCAATTCATTTGAGGTATAAAAAAGTCCTACGCATCACATCATAATATGTAAATTCAAATGTGTTCCATAATAGAAAAAATAACATATAAATCATAAGCATGCTCAATCCCAGGAGAAGGTAGTGTGATTCATAATTCTGATTTAAGGAATAAATGAGTGAAAAATAAAATGGATTCACAATATTAGATTGAATAAAATAATTTTTAACATTCATAATTTTAAATTTAGCATGAGTATTTAAAATAGAGTTCAAATGTAGATGGGCGTAAGAGAATAAATAACAAAAACCATACCACTCTTGTGATCAATTGTGAAATAAATAATTGATCATTTAAAATAATCAATGTGATTATTATTTTACATAAAACCATAATTCAAGACATATGCTTCCCTATAAAACAATTAAGGGTTTTAAATTGTATTTATTGTTTAAAACATTTTATGGTGTGATGGTTCATATGAGGAAATAAATTGTAATGTTTCCCTAAATCATGTATAATTTAAAATCAATATTTTAAAGAAAATAAAAATATGTATAAACATACACATAAAATAAAATATTTTTCATGGA
This sequence comes from Viscum album, assembly GCA_963277665.1. Classification (NCBI taxonomy): domain Eukaryota; kingdom Viridiplantae; phylum Streptophyta; class Magnoliopsida; order Santalales; family Viscaceae; genus Viscum; species Viscum album. Next base: position 659,702,607 of record OY728134.1, on the reverse strand, counting down.
ATATATGTAATATAGATATTTTCAAAAATATAAGAAGTTAATGAGAAGAAGAATAAATAAATTCTAGAAAAATGTTGGGAACCAATAACCAACCAGCAATGAGGGAGGTATAGAAGGTCCCATTTTAGAATAGACAACACCTTTTTTGAAATCCCACAATGTAAAATAATATATTAATTTTTTATAAATATAGGATAAGTAAAATATGATATTCGCATGATAAAACACTTATGTGTTTACCAAGCAAAAAGATAACTATAGCGTGAAGGGAGAATATGGATAAATATGGGACATGATTATTTAAATGGATGAGAACTATTTTTAACGTAGTTGTGTTTCCAAAAATTATTTGAACTTATTATTAATGAATAATTGAATCAAAATTAATACACAAAGATAATAATTGGGAACAATATATGAAATCAAAGTTAATGTTCATTGAGAAACTATGTAACTCAATTAAGTAAATTAAGTAATAAGCCCCCCCGCCCCCTTATATTATAGGGAAGATATCAATAATTGTCCATAAAATGAATAAAATGAATGAAAGGTAATTTTAAATGTTCAATAATAGTTTATGAATTTATAAGTCATGATTGGATTTGTTACACCATTAAAATGAATATAGTCTCATAACATAAATGTGTTCCACAATGAAGTGTAATTTCAATGGAACCCTTATAGCATTATAAAAATTATAATAAGATCCCTTGAAAGTGTGAAAGATTAAAATTGAAGTTAAAATATAAATAATAAAAGATAATTACTGCAATTAGATATCAATTTTTCAATATACCCACTATTTAACTAAAATAAAGTGCATAAAATAATATATGTCTCAAAGAAAACAAATTTGAGATGAAACCAATAACCCATGTTTGATAGAACTCGTCACTTGCACCCAAATATTTGAATAATTAGTTTATTTTAATTATATATAAACCCAAGAAACATATTCATATATAAATATTATTATAATGTACATCTATTATCCTTGGGTGTGTATTTCTAATATAGTTTTCCCTGATGTCGAATACTCCGAGTTGTTCAGTTAATTTATTTTTATCACATTCAGTTTGTTGATCGAGTTCTAATTTTTTATCAAATAACATCACAATATTTAATATTTTAGCGGGATTTATATATTATTATTATATTATAACAATACTAATGTCGATATGATTTATTAATAGAATGATAAACAATAGGGGTGAACAGTCCTTGTAAACTTTTTAGGCTTAATCATATAATTATCGATGTATAATTTAATCAAACACATCATTAGATGAATGTGAGCACAATTTTCATAAAAGATGCATAATAATTAAAATATTAAAATATCAAAGGTTTTGATATTTTTAGTATTTATATTCAAAATGCACCTATGTCTAATCATCGATCCCCTATAACTAAGTGTGATGACTTGTACTCACTAAAAAAAAGAAGGACTGATTTTCCAGGTGGAAACTCAACCCACTATATTATAGGAAAGACCGATAAATTTCATATTTCTGTTAACACTACTACAAATATGGCTATTATCAGCGCTAAAAATGGCCATTAACAGCGCCAGAAAAAGCCCTCTTAATGCCGGCGAAGATAATGGGGGGGGGGGGGGGTTCCCCTTTATCAACGCTCCAAAAAGCGGTGATAAAGACCCCTTTTATCAGCACTAAAAAAAGCACTGATAAAAGGGTTATTTTATCATCGCTAAAACGATGCAATGATAAAAGGCTCTTTTATCAAAGCTTTCTTTTTAGCGCTGATAAAAGACCCCTTTTATCAGCGCTTTTTTTAGCGCTGATAAAAAAAATTCTAAAACATAAAAAAAATACTGCCAATCTCAGGGGGGGGCTTTTTGCAGCGCTTGAGCACCCCTTTATCAGCTCTTTCCCACACCTCCACCACCCGCCCGCACCACCTACACCCTTTATCAGTGCTAGAACATTAAATCACCCTTGCGCGCGCATTCGTGCCTCCACCCAGATCTGATCTTGAGACCTCCATCCTGCACACCTAAAGCCCTTTCCACTAACATATATTGATTTGTTCTCTTATTCATGATATATCTATTTATTTATCAATTTATTTATTTATATTTATTCGTATAGTAATATATATTTATATTAATATATATAGTTATATTAATATATATATACTTATATTAATATATATAAAGTTATATTAATATATATGTATTTTTATATTAATATATATATATAGTTATATTAATATATGTGTAGTTATATTAATATATAGTAGTTATATAAATATTCTTATATTGGTATTTTAAATAAAATGGATATTAGTTATTATTTAGATAAAGCTAATATATTTTATATGTAAATATGTTTAATTAATTATTCAAAAAATATAATTTTTAGGTGTGAATATATAAATAATATGTACATATAGATATATATTTGATTATAAATATCAGTGAATTATAAAAAAGAATGAAATTAATAAGACAGAATATCAATGTGAATGTAATACCTTGGTATAAATTCATTCCCCACCAAAAAGAGGCAATAATACCCCCTTAAATGAGGCTGAAAATCCACAAAATGTTAAAAAATCTGGGTACCCCGACTAAAAAATCAGTTTTGGAGGCCTTATGGGCCTCTTTTGGCCTCGAAAAACGCTTGACCGGGGTTTCCTTAATTCAAAGCGATGTAGATCTCATCGCAGGCTTCGATTTGACATGTGGTAGAGCTCAAACGGACACCCGGATCAATCGTTTTGGCTGTTTGAAGTTCGAGTTGCGTTTTCAACATATTTTGGATGTTTTTTTAATTTTTTAATTTTTTAGTCTTCAAATTTTTATTAAATGACTACTACTCCATAATAATTAGAAAATTATAAATTCAAAATTTTTTTGTAATTTTTTTATATTCCATTTTCACTAAATATCTTATATATTAAGTATAATAAGAGTGAATGTGCATTTATACTTATCTAAAATATATTTAAAATTTATATATGATATTTATATCAATAAAACTATATATCTATATTTATATATTAATATATTTTTTTAAATTTTCATTTGAAGTCGACCATTTATTAGCACATTTAAAATAAGCACTGATAATGGGGTGGTGCTGGCCTTGCCCAGTTTTGTGGTAGTGTAATGTCGAGAATGACTATTTTCTACAGTGAAACCTTGACCTCTCGCTAATCTTTTTGCTGGTACTGAAATATCCAAGCCTATTCTACATGGTAGAATAAACAAATGAAAATGAAATTTGATCAGGTGGTAATATCCAAGATAATAATATTTTTTAATGGACACTTCAATAGAAATGTAAAACTATCAATACAATCATAATATGTCACTGAATAAGGATGGTGTAGAGTAGTGATCATTATTAATTGAATAATTGATGTAGAATAAGGAAACATCATGTAACTAGTAATGGTTTAGTAATTCCATAGTAATAAATCACTGTCGTTCACAATGATTGTGCACTTAAATAATTTCATTTCTTCTTTATTTTTTCATTTAAATCCTTGGTATTTATATTTAGAATGAACACTACTGGTTAAAATTATTCAAAATAAATCTCGTGAATCTTCTCTCTGTGGGTGTTTACAAATTATTTTTGATCAAACGTAATTTCTAGTTAGATATTTTCTAATTTCATAACATTATAAAACATTATATTTTAACATTTGGTAACAAGAAATATGGAAAAACATTATTTAAAAATATTTTGAATATTCCTTGTACCATTTAGAATATTTTCCATGAAGTTCTTTTATTATGATAATAAAAATTATGTACTATTGAAAAAATTTATAAATAATATTAATATTCATATAAAAAATTTAAACTAAATTTTTAACATGATTACTAAAATGTTACAATAATTTCAAATTAGTTAATACTAATATAATAACCAATATTAAATACCTTAAATATATTGAAACATGTGGTATTATTTTCTAGGAACATGATGATCAAAATCAAAATCTTTTTTAAAAAATATTTAATAACATTGTTGAATAAATTCCATAGACTCGTTGTGATTTGTATATAATTGTATAATAAATTGAATAATAAGGAGAGGTTGTAAAAAAAAATAGATCATATTAAAAAATATGTACTTTTATAAAAATTTCGTTAAATTTTTTGGAATAACCATATGATTGAATTAATCTTGTACCCTGAAAAGTGTGATACCATGTGATGGTCATAGGTTTCTGCTCATGGGAGCTTAATGGTACCATTGAGAGATGGTTTCAACTATAAGGATAAAATAGGGTAATGATAAGAGGGTTATTTTTCTATCATGATGCTTCTTTGTACATGCTTCTTCTACCATGGACAATTGAAGACCTGCTCCCAAGGGCAGGTGATTATACTACAATCATAAAAGGATTAAACATGAAACCATGAAATCAGATGAGTACTGCTTCTGTGAGGCTGAACTGAATCACTACTACCTATATTAGAGCATGGTAGAGTCGTGTGGTATAGAGAATGATAACATGGATAAACTATGTCCTACTACGATTAGAGAATATTAAATATCAACCACTACTATTGATGACCCGCTAACATAAAAGGAGTGTTCATGACATGAAATGTGTTAATGATGCTTCTATTATGGATAAGCACCAAAATAATGGACAAACGTCACATGGAGATCTATTGAGGATTTTTCATCTTGGGATGGCGATTCATTGAAAAATATTGGATTTGAATAAATCCTTTAAGGCGGGGTAGAGTTAAAATGCATTATATGGTGAAAACAATATAAAATATGAATGCTTGTTGTGGATCAATTAATAATTCAAGGATGAATCTCAATAATGGTTTCATCACTCAAGCAGTTTAATATGATTTCATTGAATAAATATTTTATTATGATAATGGTATTAATAGACTGTACAATAGGATACTAAAAATCTTGAAAATGAATATATAAAATGTATTTGAATTCAATATATATACAATTAATATATATATATATATATATTTCTATAAAATAATATAATAGTTTATATGTAAACTATATATATACATTTCTAATTTATATATAATTCTCCATAATGATATAAATGAAATATATATATATCAATATTTCTATAAGACAAAAACTAAATATATTAAAAAAATACTTGATCATGTAACCTATTGGAGGAGTATGTTTTTGAGGCATCGACCTTTTAGAATGTCTCTTTGTTTGGGATATTCATTCGAGATAAACCTTCCGCAACATTTTCTGGTATTTTTTTATTTTTAAGGTATCATTCATCCAAGGGAGGTTTCAGTGCTCTGCATAGATTCCTTCTAAGTTCATCTATCCAATATGTAGGACTATTTCAAGGCTTGGTCCAGAAAAGAGATACATTTTGGATTCTGGCATTTAAATCTTACTCAATGGTCTTCGGAAGCTTATTACGTTATAGAATCGAAAATGGTGATGTTTTGGATATAGATTCTTAGGCATCATCTACCTCATCATAACCCATATATTTTGGAATATATTGGTATTGGTTTGTGATTTTTTTTCTTTGATGATAAATATTGGTGCCTTCAGGAAGCATTATACCCTTGGGTCTATGTGGAAATACATGTTGTGGCACCTCTTCCTTCAAGGGTTCTATTCAGGTAAGGTGTTGGGTTCTCATGTTTGAAACATTTTTGACTTCAACATATCCCATGATATATGTGGAGTGTGTCCTTTAGATGAATTTTTTAGATATGTGCAGAATGATATGGTCGGTACCGAAGGTTGTTATTGTGGCGGATTCTTCTTCCTCTACCTTTGTTTCTCTGAGTACTCCCTTCGGGTTTTTGGAGGAAACCTACAGTGGGGGATGGATTGTAAGCGATGATATCATGGTTTTACCCTTCAGTTCTACTCTAGTTGGCGGTGACATGTTCTTTCAAATGGTATATTTTTCAAATTCTAATGTGGTGTTCCATACTCCCGAAACATTTTTAGATATGGTAGTTTTCTCGAAAGCATTATTTTTAAATATGGGTTTTTTTAAAAAAAAATTCTTAAAACTGGATAGGGATAAGAGTACTTTTTAAAAGAGGTCTTGAGATGCATGTACCCCCTTACAAATATTCTACGCACACAAATGATGCATGTACCATATTCATGTATCCTGCCCAAACATGATAAGAACATGTAAACCCCATTCCCGATTCCTTCGCATATGGGATAAAGAATGTGTGAAACTTGTTCACGCAAAACACTGAGGTAAATATATAAACAAGCCCCTGTCAAAATCTATTCGTCTCCTCGATATTTTACTGAAAAACCCTATATAATTTATTTCTCAACCAAAATTTTATGCTTTTAAGAAGGTAAAATTTCAATTTAAATTTTTATTTATTTTATTGGGTTTATTTATTTCATTTTATTTATTTTTTATTTCATTTGTGATATGTTGAAATTAGTTTTTTTCAGTGTAGTTTATTTATTTTTTATTTATTTATTTCTATATTAGTTTCTTTTCTATGATTTAATTTTTGAATGGAGTGTATGTTATATGAATTCATATTGAATGTTTCAGAATATTATTATTTTTTTCTAAAATGTTGTATGAATTCATATTAGATGTTTCCGATAATTAAATATGTTATTAAAATGTTATTTTTAATTTAATATTATTTTTAATTATAATATTTTATACACTAGTTAAATAATTTATGAAGAATATATAACTTATATGTATCATATTTAAATTTATAAAAAATATATAGAAACTTAATTTGGTTAATAGTTTAAAAATAGTTATATATGACTAAGGATTTTAGATTATATTAAGTTTAAATAATTATTATTTTAAGTAAAAAAATATAATGTAATATTTATTTAAATTATAATATTTTATATATTAAAAAATTCCTTATGTATTTTTATTTAAATGTAAATTATAATAGTTATAATTAAATTTATTAAATGTTATTAATATATATATATATATAGATACATACAAATTGAAAAGTTTTTATTTTGGAAAATTAGTATAGATATTTAAAATATATTTCATCAAGTAATAGATATAATAAGTATAAAAAAACATGCTATGTTGTTTGATGACTGGTCTTGAGATGACTGACTGATGCATAATTGAAATTGCATGACTGGTTTTGTGAATGTTGGTATTTTATTTGTAATAATTTCATTTATTATTTCATAATGATGACATGTGAGTCATCTCAGACTAAGTATGTATGGACCATCATGTCCATTTTAAAGAAGTTATGTATTTCATACCCCTATACCACCTCACATGTTTGTGAGTAAATTTTTAATTAAAAGGCAATCCACAAGAGGAATCCCCAAAGAGGTGTCCCGGAAGAGGTGTCCTTGAAGAGGTGTCCCTGATGAGACATTCGTGATCATACATTAGACATGACACATTTTTCTATGAAATAAAACTGGATGTTTCTGAAATATGGGATAATAGAGACTCTAGGGGGCTACCCATAGGTTTTGGTTAGTTTATCAAATAATGATAATTTAATTGTATGTCTCACAATCAAGAAAAGATTATTTAATAATTAATTAAAATACATTAATTTATATTAATTTTTTTTTGATAAAATAACACAATCACTATAGCTCAATAGTGATAAATCGTTACATAATAAAATTTTATAGATAAATACAATTATTCAAAACCAATTTAAATAAGGTAAAATTTTGATATAGTATATAATATTTTATTATATGTTTTATATAGGTAATAATGTATTATGAAATATATTGAAATAGTGATTCCATTTATATCATGCATGGATTTAGCTATAGTGTGGCACTTTTCTGAGGGGTAAATCATCATGGTTGTATGACATTGGATTTAGTTTGCAAAAAGATTCATAATCAGTTAAAATTGGTTGTCGATCAATCCATTTATTCAATAACATATCGACAACCACAAAATCCTGAACATTTATGGCACATAGAGTACCCTATGGTCAATGATGAAGATTGTATGGATGCATCATCTTTGTTTTTATAGTAGTGTGATAATGGATTGATGGAGTTGTATGTGTTGATTTATGGTATAAATGAGGTGAAATTGACAACTACAAAACTGTGTTTTGTGAGTTCTGTATAATTTGGTCATTCACATTAGTCATTTTCATTACCTCCACATAAGAATCATGTGATAGAAGTAAATTATGAAGAAGATGATCGAAATTTGGAAGGAAATGTTGATGACATCTCTTTTTTTTCTGATATAGTGAATGGATGTTAATCAGAGGAAGAAGAATCTGATAAGCCATCACGAGATGAGGGTGATGTGAGGAATGATCCATTGGAGGTTTCATTGAGAAATTTTGGAGAGGGTGATGTGGGTAATGAACCATCTGAGGTTACTTTGAGAGACAATCATCCACGACATCCACCAGTAGGTGGTAGTCATCCTTCGATATTGAGTTCCTTAGATAAAAGAATTTCTCATGAACACAATTTTTATTGAGATGTCCTTACACCAACTTCTGAATTCCATGGAATTATGGGGAATAAGTATGAATCAAATGAAAAATCCATCTACGTCAGGAATGAGTTTGAATGTAAAATAACCTTGAAAAATGTGATAAAGCATTACCACATTGAACAACATTTTACATTTGTGGTTGATGAGTCAAAGAAGAAACATGAACTTGTTAATTGTGAAAAATTTGCACCAGAATATAAATTTTGGTTAAGGGAAATAATTTATAATTTTTTTCATGTTTGAGGATAACCAAATTAGAAGGGACACTCACTAATGTTTATCCAATCTGGTCATAGGATCACTATTGCATTGATTCAGAGTTCTTGTGAAATGTTATCTTTAAGATGATACAAACATTTCAGGATGTTCTATTTTCACTTGTTTACGATAGAATTAAAATGTGGTATAACACTATGATATCACACATCAATGCATGGAATGGAAAATAGAAGGAAATTGTAAAAGTATTTGGTGATTTGGAAGAATCATATGTAATGTTGCCACAATATATAGAATTATTGTCTATCAGTAGTCGGATTATTTATCTTTTTGACACTACTAAGTATGTATCCCATAATAACTGAGTAGATTGATTAAGGGTGAGATTCAATAGACATTTTGGGCATTCATTCCATGCATCACTACCTTTTCCAATTGTAAAAAATTTATTCAGGTCAATTGCACATTCCTTTATGAAAAGTATACAGGTGTTCTAATAAATGCTTCCACACATGATGGTAATCATTCTCGACAACCACATTCTTTTCATATTTTGAAATGTGGAATTTTTAAGGTTATTGCGGGTTTTTTGCATGTGTACACATTCATGTCACACAAAACCAAGGCATGTCTTTGATATCAGATTACCATCGAGTAATTATAGAGGTCACAGCTAGTTATGATGTTTAATGGACTGAGATAAATCAGTATCATCATTATTGAGAAAGACATATTTCAATTATTGTGCAAAATAATTTCATAGATGAAGCCACAAAGAAGGAAATCCTCATGTTGGGTACGATTTTTTAAACTTAAATTTTTTTAACAAAATTTAATAACAATTCTAATACATCATTATATTATGGTTTAATCATATCCACCCCAAGATAAGGTTTGATCGACATCTTGATGATATTCAAACTTCTAATGAAGATGTGTATGAATATATGATGAAAATTTCAATGGGAAAAATGGTTTTTATCATATGATGATGGTTAAAGATATGGCCTTATGACCACTAATGTTTTAGAGTTCATTAAAGGGGTCCTTAAGGTTGTGCATTAACTCTTCATCAAAGGGTTAGTGAAAGATACATTTTATAGATGTGTTAACTACTATTTGGACCTCTCACAAAAGGAATGTCAGAAGATGGAAAACGTAATGCATTTTACTCATCCTTTCCAAAGTAATATTGATCAAATATTTAATGAGGCTTCATGATGGTCTGTTCTGACCACTTAAATGTAATAGATGATATTTTTGGTAATCCAATTCTACAATCGGGCTACATGCACTAGTGGTCAAGTTTTGTTTTTTGTGATATTAGATAACGACTACTATAATTTCTGCAACTTTCTTGCATTTAGATATCCATGTGCACATGTTAACATAAATGTTTTTCAGTAAATATATTTTGGGAGACATATGTTGACCTGGTGCATCACTTTTGAACTTTGGATAATTGTTATAGTGCATCTAGGATGCCTATTGGTCTCTTTCATTCAATTTCCTAGACTATTGATCATCTTACCATCATCCCTGAAATTTCATGGATTCATAGTTTGGTTTTGTTATAATTTATGATAATTTCATGTTATGTAATTTTTTAAAATATTGGCTTTATACTACCATGTTTCTTCCCCTAGTAACACCAAAGTTAAATGTAATCATAAATGAGATGGATTGTCCTCAACAATGAGAAGGGTGAATACGGTGCAATATTTTTCATGTACAAGGACATACTCATATGATATGTCCCCAAGTGGTAAGACATAGCAACACAACCCTTCATCCATGATAGATTATATGTATTTTATCAGGAATATTTATATTTTTTTTATGTGTGGACTTTCTAATATTGAATCCTTTTATTTATGAAATTATTCCTTTTTGACATCTTTTTATTTGGGTTTATCTCATTTCTATATTCTATAATAAATAATGTTTCGATACAAAAACTATTAAAAAAATAAACATAGAATGAAAATAAATATATCATGCATCCACATGTAAGAATGAAAATTACCCACATAGAAAATATCATGCATAAATATAAAATATCATGACAATTATTTTTCATTTTCTTAATGTATATTTTTTTAAAAACAAGTATATATTTTTTAACGAATACACTATAAAAACGTAATGAGATATCATTTGTGAAAACAATAAGTTTCCCAATTTTCACATCGCAATAAACTCAATTATCAATACAACATGTTGTGGGATATCATGTGCCTCTCTTGAGTGTATGTAGATCTTTCCATTTCCATCATACCTCACCACCTCCCTCTTACATCCTTTATCTTCACCGTGATGGATTGTATGGACTAGAAATGTGAGACTTCACCTTTACCAATCAGCTGCTCATTTCTGCGTTTTTAACGAGATGTTACCCAGAGTCAAATACATTCCATTTTAGAGAGGGGGATATTACTATTACCCTATAAGATGTTTCCATTTTTTTGGGCCTCCCCATCGACTATGAAGCTAAAATAGACTTAGTAGGAGAGGAGTTTTCGGAGTTTTTTCAATGAATACTAGTAATATACATCCTGGATGATGATAGGACCACCGTCGGGGGTAGATTACTAATGACTTGGTTAGATGAGAACATTACACATTTAGAAGAGGATGTAGATTAGATCACCATACTGGGATTAGCATGTAAACATATTTTGAGGTTGATTGGTGGAACAATTCTTTTATCACTCCACTACTTTTTTACATCTGATTTATTTACCTTTTTGGAGGTTTTGGAGAAGGAAGGATGATATCTATGGGGGTATGCTTGTCTAAAATATACATATAGGGTGTTATGTAGTGAATATATTATTGATAAGATGTAGATCACAAGATTCATTGTTCTTCTTCCGATATGGTAATCGGAGCACATCCCACGTATAGCTCCACATGCCCATCCACCATTTCCAACATATATTCTAGCAGAGGCACCACGTGGATGTTGGTTTGTTATTCCTCCATTATAAGGTCTATGTTAATTGTGTAACATTATATTATGAAATGTAAATATAAAAATATTATCTACAGGTGGACTCAGGCACACCAATACTCAGATTCTCCAAGACATGACATCCACGCCTATAGACTTATGTTGGACAAAATTCAACCACATGATTTAAGAAATTATTATTTATATTGTAAAATCTTTCTTCATTAATTTAATACATTCATTTATTAATGGTTTTTTTATTTCATATTATTTGGCTTCAATATACTTATTATATCATCAAAAATCTTACAACGTACAATACGGTGATTCTTACTACCACCTCTTGTAGGGATCAATTGAGTAATTTTCATATAGTCGAATTGCATATGACCGATAGAGTAGTAAGGCGTTTCAGATTCGTTCATCCTATGCCTTACCCACTTAGTTTTTTATGTTCACTAGATTTTCGAATGGTGTTTTGGAAGATATATTTTGATTCGAGGAGTTACCATGCCAGATATATTGATTTATGGGATAGAACACTGGAGTCCCAGTTGTGAGGGGTGGGGACAATACATTTTAATTTGGTGGATCATATGGATTATGCATCCTAGTGCTCCAGGTCCCTAGTTATATTTCTAACACAACGCGGACAAGGGTTTCATGAGTTGGTATACACTTTTCCTTCAACTATTCAATGTATTTTTTATATGTATTTACCTAAAAATAGATTTTTTACAGGATTCTCATATAATTCATCTAAATCACATTATTGGTCTAGTAGTTAGAGCTCAATTTGACCTGTAATATTTTCACAACCTTGTGAAATGGTTGCTACCTTTTTTGGATGAGATCTATCATTACATTTTCATTGACCCCCCTTATGCTGAGGAGAATGCAGATCCAACCGAACCACATATCTATGTTATAGGGGTGACGAACTTGTTATGGACGTTGTTATTCAACAAGAGGAGGGTGTTCAGCTTGGTCATTTAGATGATGTTGTTCCACTGGAGGAGATTGTTTTGCATGGTCAGTCAGATGTTCCGCCAACTTTTAGGGATAAATTACCGGTAGATACAAATGTTGACTGGGTTTTGCAGGATGATTTATTAAAGACATCCACAACACATCATCCATAATTTTTCAATGTTGGTGAGAGTTCCAACCAACATCAACTATCCTTATATGGAGGATATGGTAGATATGGAAAGACTATAAATCCACTACCTGTCACATGATAGGATGTGGAAGTTTTTTCTTATGATGAAGCGAATCATATACTAGAGTGCAGATATAGACGGACACAATGTGGATGCATCCATTATACACATGGATGCGGGATAGAGGAGCATCTATGCTAGAGGCATAGATTACGTTGATTTTTAATTTATGTTGCATTTTGTATGTGACATACTGTTATAATTTATATAGTTCATCTTTTTTTAATAATTGTCTTACTGTTATCAAATTATCTACCAAAATAAATAATTTCTTATTTATATTCATATTATTACATGGAATTAATATCTATATATGTATAACAAGTAATATGATTAAATTCATTAATAAATATAAATACACTGGATGAAAAGAATTTTTAACTTTAAGAAATCTTGAAAAATATTATTGATCTCAATTGTTTAAATCCAAAAAAATGGAACAAAATTCTCTTTTTTAAAATTTTTAATTCCATGATGAAGAATTTGAATGAAACATGGATATTTTTTAATAGTGTATGATTATGATTATTGATCAGAAAACACAATATATGAGACTTATGAAATTTGAAGTTCATTTTGACAATTTTGAGATGATACATATTCAGACTTTATAAAAGGACACAATTTCAACTAGAACTAAATTTCCATTGGAGTATTTTACTCTTAAAATACCTCCATCATGTGATATATTTATGGAACTTTTGTAAATGACTGATTTTATATTCTTCCTGAATAAGAAACAATCATTAAAATGGTTATGAATTCACCATACCAAAAGGCTAACATGGAAAAAAATCTCCACAAAAATCAAAATGTAAATTGATGATATCCCTATTTCATAATATAAATTAGAACGGATGTTAAGATATATTATAATGAATAGTAGAGTAACCTGACCAACTTCATTGATGAAAAAAACAAAACATTCCTATTCACATTAATAAGTAAAGAAGATCAACCATATTTTCTTAATCATTCTTTAATTTACCTATTATTGTAATGTAAGGAATATTTTCATCATTGATGTATATTAATAATTTATTAGAAAATCCAGTATAATAAGTATAAAAAAGATATCATCATGATTTGATCACATTTTTGTATCCTAAATAATATGTATTAACGAAGATCATCGTTGGTGATGTTATATAAACTTTCAAAATGGATTTTAATGACTGTTTCCCTTGCGGGGGAGGTAAATGAAGAAATATAAAATTATTTCAAGAATTAGTATTTCAATTAGATTCAAACCTAAATATGGTATAATGTTTAGGAATATCATGTTATTGATAGAATAATGGTTTTATAAATCTCTATTCCTTGGTAACAAAAATAAACATAACAGAAAGGGGTTGTAATTAAATTAATCAAGGAGATAAAAAAATTCAGCATGGATGTGTTCAAAGGATATTTATCCATATTATTAGAGTGGAATGTTTTTCATATATCTTTTAAAGTGAGAGCATGAGTTTTAGGATGATTGTTCTAATAAAACATTCATATCTCATTTAATATCTTAATGTAGAAAAAATTGGATTATCCTTGATGATAAGTGAATGAGTTCTTATTTCATGTGGTATCATTATTGGTTGGTAGATAACAACATTATTTCCCAAATAAAAACCTATTTTTTATACAAAATGAATGACTCGCATTGAATTATATTTAAATGATGGATGACACATTATTAATTATGAACTAATACTGGCGATCCAGCAGGGCACTATGAATTAGACTAGTTGATCAAAATTACTATGTAAAATATTATTAATATTTTTTATTATTTAACTAATATGTATTTATATTTATTTATGTATATTACAATATTATAAATATTGATACTTTTTTAATTAATATTATATTTCTAATTAATTGGTATTTAAATTTTTTTATTTTAATTATGTATTATATAGAAAACATGAATATTTACTAATTATTATTTATTGGATATATATTATTCATGTATATTTACTTATTTTTATTAACATAAATACATATTAATTGAATAGTAATTAATAATTATTAAATATTAATTTTTATTCACTTGTATTTAATTAATATATTTATTCTTAATAATAGGGTTTCACCCTCAACATGTTAAAAAGTTATTAAAATTTATCAATATTAATTTAATATTTACTATTTAAATTCATATTTATTACTATATCATTTATATTATTGATTATGTAAGTAATATTAAGTAATCTTTTTTAGTATTGATTATTAATTTATTTAATATTTTTGTAGGAAGAATGAACATGGTTCACGCATCTCAAGACCCATTATTAAAAAAACATTGAACCATATCCCTTTTTGATAAAAAAATTTGAAAACCCTTATTTAAAAATTAGCCATCTCAAAAGACGTGGTTCATGTATCCTCAATTATAGTGCATTTCATGTAGTCTCTGGTTCATGTATCTCTGTCAATGGCATCTAGATTAGATCTTCCAATATCTAGCACTCAAAAGCATGAATTTCTGGCCATGTAGCCATTCTGTTGGTCTTTGATACTGATGCTTCAGGTCAGAATTCCAGATTCTCTTCCTCTAAGATCTCCTAGCCAGTTGGACGTCATGTGTACCAACATCCTACCCTAGGGAATATGCGGGGTTCTTCATTCCTCAAAGTTGTTACAACATAGACTGATAACAATATTTAATTTCCTAATGGGGATTCCCTTGA
The DNA here is from genome assembly GCA_963277665.1 of Viscum album. Taxonomy (NCBI): domain Eukaryota; kingdom Viridiplantae; phylum Streptophyta; class Magnoliopsida; order Santalales; family Viscaceae; genus Viscum; species Viscum album. The sequence goes on along the minus strand of OY728134.1, from coordinate 659,687,053 downwards.
GATCTAAATCTCCTCCAGTTTGTTCCATCTCTTAGTTCATAGTGCATGTGGATTTAGAAGCTATATAAGAGAGGAGTGTCAATATAGTTTCTAAGAAAGAGTTTAAATCAATGTTGTGTTCATTCATTCTTATATGTGGTCTTATAACTAGATCTATGGCTTGGGAATTGGCTTACCCTAGTGCACGATATAAAATAGGTTTGATTTATGAAAGGAATTTCCGCCCTTAAATTTTTGATTTCTTTTATCATATAGAATGATCTAGGTATAGGGGATCTCAATAAGTGTGCCTGTATGGATTCATAGTCTATCTGGCATCATGTTTGTATTTTTTCTATTCTGGAACCAAAATAATATGTGGATCACATTTCCCTCTTTGCTAGGATTATGGTCTTTGAGAACATTATGCACGAGAATTCTCTCAATAGGTATGTATGGAATCTTTGAAAATTAGGAATAACTCTTGAAAACATGAAGGTTTCATTAATGTTCATTACTACCAATATAATTGTCAAAGGAAATGAGTTTGTCTTTTACTTTTTTTATGATACTTGTGAGGCCTTTGAGAGGAATATTTTATGGTACCAACTCCACTCATTTCTTCCGTGTATCCTGTATTAGTTTTTTGGAGGTTATTTCAACACCATAGTTGAGGGTTTTGAAAAACAAGGATGTGTTGAGATTTTTTCTAATGCAACTTATGACTTCAAGAACTTCCTTACCTCTATGGATTTATTGATATGACATTAAATGGTAAATACTACACTCATTGTAACAACCACCAAGGTTCCATGAGGAATTTTTGTAGACTCAATCATTGTCTCTCCAATATTTAAGGCATGGACTCCTTTGCTCGTTCATCCATCACACACCATACTAGATCAATGTCTCATCATTAACTTATTCTTGTGAAGCTGAAAGAGTGGTTATGGGGATTAGAAATTTTATATATTCTTCTAAATGGAATCAAATTGATTGATTTCATAAGATGGTTAGGGACTCGTGGAAAAGACTCTAGTGGGGCCCAACAAGGAATAGTCTTATGACCATGATACAATTCCTAATTAAATATTTTCATGAATGGATTACATATAATGGAAATGATGAAAATAGCTTGGATTTGGAAGTGGTAGGAAAAAAGGTGTTTAATTACATTAAATAACTCTTGGAAGGACTGAATTGATTTAAGGAAGAGATATCAAGTATATAGTTTGGATATGAGGCTTTTTTGAATGAATTTCATGTCTGGTGGGGAACATGGAAACTGATGTTCTGATGGATAGTTCTAAGGAGGAATATATTAATACCACTATGTTCAATATGAGCAGGTAATTCACTCCAAATCCTGATTATTTCCTTGGTGTTTTTTATTGAATCATGGTATATTATTATGATTCCTGTTAGTGAGCTGGTGTTGGATTTCTCTCATAGGAGGATCTCTGTACTAGGTAAATTATTATTCTAATGTGGTGATCATCTCTAAAGTACATGATAATTCTACCTAGAATCGGTTTATACCCATACGCCTGTGTAATTTTGTTTATAAGATCTAATCTAATCATCTCAATAGAACACTATGATGTTTTATTCCTATAATATTTCAGATGATCAACATGGGTTTTTACAAGGAATAATCATTGAGGGGTCCATTAGCATCACCCATAAAATTGATAATTTCATAAATAAAAGGATAATGGGATTTAACATCGTGATTAAAGGGTATATAGACAAGGAATATGATAAATTAGAATAGAGATTTATTCTCTTGTTCATGAGAAATTTTTGGTTCAATAATGGTTTTATGACTTTTGTTTTAGACCTTACGCTTCCATATGGATCAAAATATATCTTGTCGTTAATGAATTATCACCCACTCTATTCTTCATGGCTCCAGAGTAGATTACATTGAACATTAATCAAATCCTGGAAGATGGAAAGATTCTTTTGTTTCATAATATGTATGGTAATGTCATGGTGTCACATCTTATGTTTGATGAGGATATGTTATTCTATATTAATAGAATAAAAAGTCCATTTTTAGGCTCATAAACATCATTTAATCATATGGAATGTTGAGATTTCAAAGCATTAATTCATGAAAGAGAAGTGTTTTCGCATCCATTAATTTCCCAGGAATATGTATCATTGCTATTCAATCAATTTTGGGTATTTATCAGAGTCATCTACCTATTGTTTATCTTAGATCCCTGATATCCAATGACAGGGACGAGAAGGTTTTCTTGATGACCTTATCCATGGATAATGGGAATAATTTTTAACTGAAAAAATTGATTCCCGTCATTTTGAGGTTGTATCACTCTGATAAATTGTTCACTCACATCGATTCTGATGCATGTGTTATCAATCATTAAGCCACAAAAGGGGACAATTAGGATATTGGAAAATCTCTTAATGACATTTTTATGGGATTCTAATCAAGTAGGACATTGTCACAAGGCTATGTATAGAAGAATAGAAATACCAATTTATAAAGGGGGAATCCACCTACATGATTTGAGGAGTCCATTCATTCCATACAGGAAATTTTGGCATGGGCCTTTTGTGAAGGGAACACTTTATGGTCCAAGTTCATTACTGATAGATACGGGGAGGACGGGAGGAGCTGGTAGAAGAACTATGGGAAATTTTCTGGCATTACATGGTGAATACTGAGTCATATGAATGATATGGATGGGGCAGTTCAATATAGAGTTGGACGTGGTGACAACAATCTATTGAATATTATTTGTTTAGATGGTCTTATTCTCTTCACAAGCTTCACATATCCAATCATATCATTCATATAGAATATTTTTGTATCTAGAATTCCTCGATACTATTCTAATCAAGGATCAAAAATTTATTTTGATGTAATCATACTAGAGGATGAATCAAACATGTGTACATTAATGGGATCCTTTTTTAGAAGGATATTTATTCGATACATCAGGATCATGATTCATTCCAGTAGCAGCTCTGATATTTGGGCTTCAAAGAAATTGTTCATGGAGATTCCTATGAAGATGAATTACTTATTCTAACTTATGAGAAACCATATGATTCCCACTCATGATAATTTTCAAATAAGTGGAGGAATTCTATCCACCCAATTTTATTGTGGTACTAGGCCACAATAATAATTGAATAAGCATATGTGCTTCCACAACATTTGGGCCAAGGGGGTTTGGAACTACCTACATCAGGGGATGAACCTCAATGGCATCTATGGTTCTATGTAGGACATGATTGTGGGTCGGTTTTATGGGTCAGAACTGTAGAGACCCGAATCTTGACGTACATGGAAATTGCATTACTTTTGCAGAATAACAAAAATAGACACACAAGGACCATAATAGTTTAGTGTCTTTGGACACTCAGAATATAATCTTCTAATCGTGGTGAAAGATCTTTAATATATCCCATAAAGATATTCCCCTTCTTTTTCTTTCCTAAAACCATTCTTTATATCTTGGGGAAAAGAAAACATAAAAGGGGTGAGCTCAAATGCTAGGTAAGGGTAAGCATAGAGAACTTAAAACAATCCTTATACATTTGAATGTAAAAAAACATAAGCATAAAATCTAAACATCAAAATCATGATCAAATGATATAAAACATGGTAGTACGTAAGGCATAGATCATGAAGAAACATTAATCATGATAAATTAGAATTGGAATAAAACATGTAATTGTGGAAACAATTAAGCACATGATATGATTTCTATAGTAGCCAAGGCATTGCTGCCAAGACCATCTTAGTGGAAAAAGTCCCTTTCTGAATTGAGTTCACTCCTCGTTCCAGTCTTGTATTACTGAACCAGTTTAACATATCGTTCCAGCCATGTCTATCTCATGAGATATAAATCGTTACCCAATGCATTGGAGGGAGATATATGTCCCACCCATCTCATAATTATATCATTCTTAATTGTTCAATAAAATAAACATACATCATTCATAATAACCCAATGAATAAAATGGGTTTGATAAACATCATCCCATCATCACATAATCCATAAAAAAGTAATGGATGGAATTTCATAATAATAAAAGTGAAACCATGTAAATCATAGAGACATTATACATGAAACATACACATATGGAATAATGTCATCTTAGATGGAAAAATGGTTTTGATAAAACACATGAAATGAATTCTTGAGGAAAATATCCTTTCTTCTTTAAAATCAATTTCTTTTCACAAAACGTCATGCAATTTTGAATGAAAGATATTTTTTTTGGAAATATTTATTCAATCTTTTGGAGGATGCATCATGAAATTAATGCTTTATAAAACTATAAAAATCCTTTCATGCCGTATAAGTTAAAAATAACATTCTTCTCGTACTTTTGTCAAAAATGTCAACAAGTACCTCTTATGGTTAAAAAATGAAATATTGCTTACATACCATGTATTAAAAGTAAAAAATGGTTAAAAAGGACTTTAAAAATACATGAAACCGTTTTTAGGAAACATGGACATGGATGATAACAATAACCCCAGTAAATACTTACGAATAAACAATTTCAGATAAGAACGAGATTGGAATAGTTATCCCTTACCTTAGGTCCGAGATGCTTCGTACGTATCCAAACCTCCTATATAATGATCTAAATAATGTCATTGAATTATTAAGGAATCATATTCATTGTTATGATATCATATATGTTTCACTTATGACTTTATATTACCCGTTCTTTTGTAAATTCCATGTTAAAGCAGCGTTTTGGGTTAAATCATTTCATTTATCGTATGTGTTTTGACTTGTCATTCTTGATATTATTAATTATATCCTGATTTACATAATTCAAGAATTTAAAACATGATTTATATATAATATATATTCATCATATACATATATATATTATAGATCGATAAAAGGAATGAAATACACTGTTAATGGAGACGGTAGGTCGTATGTATGCATGAACGTTGTTTTCGTTTCCTTACTGAATGGAATGAAACTAAATGGATGACATAAATATATATATATATATATATTCATAAATCCAGTAGAATTATTATGTCATATATTTCATTATTATTCATTATATAAACTTTATGATCATTCATATATGGTTAACATGGAGAATGAATCTCAATGCATCGTGGAGACGGTAGTCCGTATGTACCCACGAGCGATGATATCATTCCCATAATTATTGAATAGAATTGTAGTGGCCGGTATAATATCTCAGAATCAGTATGATGTTATAATAACCATATATAGTTATTATTTACACCATTATACCCATCCATGTAAGGTGTTGGTGGAAAAACAGATTTCACCACGGCGTGGAGACGGTATTCCGTAAGTACGCACACGTGGTGATTTCGTTTTCTGTAATATGGATAGATGGTGAAATAGTGTAGTTTATACATATAATAACATATCAGTATATGATTTATACTGATGTTATTACTTCATAATGAAACAACTAAATAAGAATAAGTGGAAGAAGAAATAAACAGGAAATAATCGGTAATGGGCATTACCTCTTCTTTGAAGCGATTCTTTGAGACCTCCTTTTAGGGAACTAAAATTAGTATTTGAAGAAAACCAGAACCTATAGGATGTTTCTATGGAAGTGGAGAAGAGAACATGGCAGGGGTTGGCCGAGATTGAAAGCTTAATGTGGTGTGAGGAAGAGAGGGAGGAGGTTCCCTTTTATAAGGGAGGAGAGGGGCACCTTTTGAAAAACTAAAAATATTATTTTATTATAAAGTCATATTCGATTTTAATAGCTCTAAATAGATTTATTTCTAAGATAAGGTGGGGAGGGGTCGAAATACTCTCATCCAATAGAATTTAGACAATTTTAGGTATCTATTTTAACCTTATCATTTAGATTTAACTTTATGATAAATAATTTAAATTTTACTGTGTCTTCTTGTCTTCTTACAATATAAGGTTAATAAAAAATATATAACAAGCCAAAAGAACCCCAAGTTGATTATTATTAATATATAAAACTTTATCTAAGTCATTCGGCCGAAACATATATTTTTAGGAATAAAATAACAATTAATAATTTAATATTTAAAAAAAACTATTTTATGTCAATTTTGACACTACTTGGAAATTTTTTTATATGAAACTCATAACAGAATGATTAGTTCGAAAAAATTTATTTAAATCAATACTAACATTTCATATTAACCAATAAAATTATTTTAATTCATAAAAAGTCTCAAATTACATTTATATGAGTATTTATAACATCAATGAATCCAATATTTCATTTATAAGATAATTACTGCATCATCTTTGTGTCATAACTAAATTAAATTATATAATGTCTAAAAATTAAAAATAAAATACCATTATGTAGTAAATATTTTTATCTTTCTAATTAATATTTATATTCTACTTTATCTTATGTATAACACTATATTAAAAATTATTTACTTATTAAACTTTGATTTTAACTATTTTAACCCTTCTTTAAATAAATTGATATTAATAGTACTAATCTAATCCAAGTGGGCCTAAATGGTCATATTTTATTTCTAATATTGTATTTTTTCGAATTAAATTTTTCCAATAGAATTAGGACATGTGTTCGTGTAATATTAATATCATTTTTACCCTTAATTATCCTATTTACTTTTAATCGTTGAAAATAAAAGAAAAAAGTTACTATTCACCAGAAATTATTTTCATCTCATTGAACCACATTTTAGTCTTTGATACTAACCGTGTCTATCAGATTTTTGAAATTCAATTCAAAAAAGTTGAAAGATTTATTTTAAATAAAAAAAAGTCATTTTTTAACTACCACTAAGTGGTTTCACTATTTATCGAGAATTGAAGTCTTTCAGAAAAATACCAAAAATTCAGCCTAAGATTTATTTGAAATTCCGAATTCAAAATTGATGCCTATTTTTACAAATTCATAACATATAAGTGACATTAATTAATTTTCAATTTAATTCCTGTTATCAAAACAAATAGCGTGTTTTTAAGAAACAAAAACAATCAAAAGATTGATACTTGTTTATATGCAATTTCAAAGTGAAAATAATTCCAATTAAAAACATTGGATTAAATTGTAAAAATATATTATAATTACACTTTAAAACTAATTAAAAAGATAATATAACCATATAAATTTTTGTGATGAAAAAAGTTGTTTTTAATTAAAATATAGAGTGTTTTTACTATTCATTAAAATATGAAAGTTATCAGAATAATTTGAAAAATCTATCAAAAGTAAATTTTTATATCCTGATTCCATAGAAGAATTTTATTTTATCAAATTGAACTTATATACATGTCAAAAACGAGATTTAAAGTGGGTGCGCCATCAAAAGGCGAAAAAACTACATTTTTAAAAAAATACTTATTTTACTCAAAAATTTGATTTTGTTCTCATACAAAGTTCTAGAAAATGTGTAATATGAATAATTATGTTATAAAATTCAAAATGTAGTTGATACTATTCCCAACGGGTAGTTCATATAACATATCGTTTTTTAGCGATACTCAGTATTGCGTACAACACACGCTATCGTGGAAGGTCGCGATTGTGTGTAATGCAAGCCAAGTCAGGGATGCGTATTGTGCAAGCTCTCTTTAGTGTAGAATACAACACAAGACATTAATTAAATTAAAAAGAATATTCTTCATAAAATCTCGGGGTGTTACATTCTACCCCCCTTAAAATGAATTTCTCCCTCGAAATTCGTCGGGGTTATAAATGGTTTACTACTCCAAAGTTTCTTTAATAGAAACCCACATCATAAAAAAAATACCTAAACTTGGATTTAAAAACTAAAGTATGAAACGTAAAGGTTACCCAAATTAACTCATCACTGGGTTTCCATGTAGGAGAACATAGGTTAAAATATGGATATGGAAGAAAAATCTAACCATCATGTTCTGATGGAGAGTGGTAGAGAACATGGATATGAAAAAGACAACAATCACAAAGACATATATTTGTGATGATATAGGGTACCATCTAATTCATCGAAAATAAGGGAACTAGGAAAACATTTTTGGTTTTCAAGATCATTTCCCTAAAGTTGAATTATTTGAATTAAAATACTTACATTATTTTGGTATAATCTCACTGTTGTTTGTGCCTTGAACTATTTCCACTTCATCTCTTAAAGAAATGAAGTTGAATTTTTTATTCGTGAAGTGTTAGCAGATCATGTGATAGAATGACGGGTCATTCCATCTATCTCAAATAAAAGTTTAGAAAAAGTTATTAAATATACATAAGTTGATCTATAGTGATATTAATCATATATGGTTCCTAAAATGGACTTATAATTCATATATCATACCGCTTAATATAATAAAACTAGTTTGTACTAAACAGAGACTTCCTATAGGCTAGTGGTAGGCGATAAAGGCCAGTCGCACTTCAGTTGTGGGTTCAATTCCCACAGCCTTGTCCGACGCAATGGGCTGTCACCCATCCTCAAGTTTTTATTTTTCTAAAACAACATTTCTATGACATCCCATCAATAATGTCGAAAAAAATTTCTATCCTTAAACAATACTAACTTATGTACAACATAATCCATTCCAATCATTAGGCTTATCTAAAATACTTCGGTCCAAGCTCATAGTATAACAAAAATGATTACTTGATATGTCACCTAACAATCGTGTGACCTCCATCATTTATCCCCAATATATCATAATATATATCTTTTTGGTAAAATTACAAACATTTGAATACCTTAATCATGTATTATCTTGAAGAATTAATACCCATTGAACCTTAGTTAAAACATGATTGTTGTTAAATTTTAACACATTCCACATACAAAAATCCCAAAAATTCTATATACTAAATCCATAATATCACTTAGTCCTTGTATCAGTCATGAGCTCATGAATACTATAAAACATTTAATTTTCTTCTTATCCCTTCATTATGCACATATCATCAACATTCCAAAAATATCTGAATAACCTTTCATGGATACTGGTACCATTCATCACACACTTTCAAAACATAAGGAAAGACAACATTGTAACAATCCTTAGATGTCTCTTTATTCCATAGTACCATGATATTACTTATACAACATTACACTTGATAAACATGTAATCACTCCACTACCTTCTTAAACCATTGACCAAGCTTCATCAATTCTTTCATCTCACGTATCATTTGTAGTCTCTGCATCATCATCAACATAGATACTACCCATACAACCTTACTGATTCTCTTCATGAGACTTCCTCTTAGGGAATCAGTTTGCATAATGCCCATACATTCCACATTTAATAAATTTAACCATTTTTGATGTCGTAGAAATACCATTATCCTTATCCATGGTGTTAACAGAACCTTTTCCTTTGCACTTACTGACTTTGTGTCCTTCTTTTCCACACCCAAAGCATCTTCCAGCTCCTTTGAAACATTCTTGTAGATTCCTCTTCCCACATGATTTACATAGGGGAAATTGAACATTTTTTCCTCTATGATCATAATGAAACTCCATCTTTCTCTTATTATCTGAGTCAGGAAACTTACCAAATTTGAGTTTATTGATCATATTATGAGATTGATGATTCGGAATAATAATTATGTTTGGACCTCCAAATCTCATTTCATTTGGTTGCTCATTAAGAATATCATTACATTGTCCATAATATCCTCCATTATCGTGAATCATCTTGTTTCCAGCCATTTTCTAAAACCCATAAAGAATAGTGTGAGAGGAAAAAATCAGGCTAAGGAAAAAAATATAATAAATGGGGATTACCTTCAATATCTAACATCATAGCTTTAATTCTAAGATCGTTACATTAATTCTTGGAATATAACCTATACTTATAATTAACCTTAGGGACATCCCTAGACATACCATAGAAATATCTCTAGGGATCTCAATAAAGTTTTTTCATCCTAGTAACCAAAGGTTGACTAAATCATTCCTCTGATACCAACTATAGAGACCCGAAGCTTGACGTACATGGATATTACATTATTTTTGTGGAATAACAAAAAAATACACACAAGGACCGTAATAATTTAGTGTCTTTGGAAACTCGGAATATAATCTTCTAATTGTGGTGAATGATTTTCAACATATCCCATAAAGATCTTCCCCTTTTTTCATAACTAAAACCTTTCTTTATATCCTGGGGAAAATAAGACATAAAAAGTGTGATCTAAATTGATCAGTAAGGGTATTCATAGAGAACATAAAACAATCCTTAGACATTTTAATGTAAAAAACATGAGCATAAAATCGAAACATCAAAATATTGAGAAAATGACATAAAACACGGTAGTACGTATGACATAGATCATAAAGAAACATTAATCATGATAAATTATCATGTGAATAAAATATGTAATTGTGGAAACCATTAAACACATGATATTATTTCCATAGTATCCAAGGCATTGCTTCCAAGACCATCTTAGTGGACAATGTCCCTTTCTGAATCGAGTTCACTCCTCGTTCCAGTCATGTATTACTGAACCGGTTTAACTAGCCATTCCAGCCATGTCTAACTCATGAGATATAAATCTTTATCCAATGAATTGGAGGAATATATAGGTCCCGACCATATCAGAACGAAATCATTCTTACTTGTGCCACAAAATAAACATACATCATTCATAATAAGCCAATGAATAAAATGGGTTTCATAAACATCATCCCATCATCACATTATCCATAAAAAAGTAATGGATATCATTTCATAAAAATAAAATTGAAACCATGTAAATCATAAATTCATTATACATGAAACATACACATATGGAATAATGTCGTCTTATATGGAAAAATGGTTTTGATAAAACACTTGAAATGAATTCTTGAGGAAAATATCCTTTCTTCTTCAAAATCAATTTCTTTTCACAAAACGTCATGCAATTTCGAAATAAAGAGGGTTTTTTGGAAATAATCATGAAAACTTTTGGAGGAAGCTTCATGAAAATATTGCTTTATAAAAACATAAAAAATCATTTCATGTTGTATAAGTTAAAAATAACATTCTTCTCATACTTTTGTCGGAAAAGTCAAAAAGTACCTCATGTGGTTAAAAAATATATTGCTTACATACCTTGTATTAAAAGTCAAAAAAGGTTAAAAATGACTTTAAACATACATGAAACCATATTTAGGGAACATGGACATGGATGATAAAAATAACCCCAGTAAATACTTACGAATAAACAATCTCAGATAAGAATGAGATTGGAATAGTTATCCCTCACCTTAGGTCCGATATGCTTCGTACGTAACTAAACCTACTGTATAATGATTTAAATAATGTCATTGACTTATTATAGAATCATATTCATTGTTATGATATCATATATGTTTCACTTATGACTTTATATTACCCGTTCTTTTGTAAATTCCATGTTAAAGCAGCGTTTTGTGTAAAATCATTTCATTTATTTTATGTGTTTCGACTTGTATTTCTTAATATTATTAATTATATCCTGATTTAAATAATTAAAGAATTTAAAACATGATTTATATATAATATATATTCATCGTATAAATATATATATATTATAGATCGATAAAGGGAATGAAATACACCGTTCATGGAGATGGTAGGCCATACGTACACATGAACGCTGTTTTTGATTCCTTATTGAATTGAATGAAACTAAATAGATGACATACATATATATATATATACATAAATCCAGTAGAATTATTATTTAATATATTTAATTATTATTCATTATATAAACTTTATGATCATCCATGTATGGTTACCATGGAGAATTAATCTCATCGCATCGTGGAGACAGTAGTCCGTACGTACGCACGAGCGATGATATTGTTCCCATAATTATTGAATAGAATTGGAGTGGATGGTATAATATATCATAATCAGTATGATGTTATAATAACCATATATAGTTATTCTTCACACCATTATACCCATCCATGTAAGGTGTTTGTGGAAAAACAGATTTCACCACGGCGTGGAGATGATATTCCGTATGTACGCACGTGTGGTGATTTCATTTTTCGTAGGATGGATAGATGGTGAAATATGGTTTTTTAATACTTATAATAACATATAATTATATGAGTTATACTGAGGTTATTACTTCATAATGAAACAACTAAAGAAGAAGAAGTGGAAGAAGAAATAAAGATGAAAGTATCGGTAAAGGATATTACATCTTCTTTGAAGCGCCTCTTTGAGACCTCCTCTTAGGGCACTAAAATTGGCCTTTTAAGAAGACAAGAACCTCTAGGATGTTTATATGGAAGTGGAGAAGTTAATGTTTCATGTTGTTTCCGAGCATGAAAGCTCAAAGTGGTGTGAGGAAGAGAGAGAGGAGGTTCCCTTTTATAAGGGAGGAGAGGGGCACCTTTGGAAAAACAAAAAATATTATTTTATTATAAAGTCATTTTCGGTTTTCAATAGCTCCAAATTGATTTATTTCGAATCTATGGTGGGTAGGGGTGGAAATAATCTCATCAAATAGAATTTAGAAAAGTTTAGGTATCTATTTTAACCTTATCATTTAGATTTAACTTTAAGTTAAATAAGTTTAATTTTACCGTGTCTTCATGTTTTCTTACACTATAAGGTTAATAAACATACTATAACAAGACAAAGGAACCACAAGATGCTTATTATTAATATATAAAACCATATATAAGTCATTTAGCCGAACCTTAGTTTTTTAAGAATAAAATAACAATTAATAATATAATTTTTAAAAAAAACTATTTTATGCCAATTTTGACACTATTTGGTAATTGATTTTTGTGAAAATCATAAAAGAATGATTAGTTCAAAAAAATTTAATTAAAGCAATAAAAACATGTCATATTAACCTAGAAAATTATTGTAATTAATAAAAAGTCACAAATTACATTTATTTGGGTATTTATAACATCAATTATGTCAATATTTCATTAATAAGATAATTACTCCATCATCATTGTGTCATAAATAAATTAAATTATATAATGTCTAAAAATTATAAATACATTACCATTATGTAGTAAATATATTTAGATTTCCAATGAAAATTTATAGTCTAATTTATATTATGTATAACCCTATATTAAAAATTATTTACTTATTAAACATTGATTTTAACTATTTTAACCCTTCTTTAAATAAATTAATATTAAATGTCCTAATCTAATCCAAGTGGGCCTAAATGGTCATATATTATTCATAATGTTTTTTTTGGTAGAATTAATCTTATCCAGTAGAATTAGGACATCTGTTAGGGTAATAATAATATCCATTTGACCCTTAATTATCATATTTACTTTTAATCATGGTAATAAAAGTAAAAAGTTACTATTCACAAAAAATTATTTTCATCTCATTGAACCACATTTTAGTCTTTTATTTTAACCGTGTCTCTCAGATTTTTGAAATTCAATTCACAGAACTGGTAAAATATAATTTAAATTAAAAAAAAGTCAGTTTTTTAACTACCACTAAGTGGTTTCACTATTCATCGAAAATTGAAGTTTTTCATAAAAATACCAAAATTTCAGCCTAAGAATTATTTGATATTCCGAATTCAAAATTGATTTCCATTTTTTCAAATTCATAAAATATAAGTGGAATTAATTAATTTTAAATTTAATTCCCGTTATCAATACAAATATCCTGTTTTTAAGAAACAAAAATAATCAAAAGATTGATACTTGTTTATATCCAATTTCAAAGTGAAATTAATTCCAATGAACAAAATTGGATTAAATGGTAAAAATATATACTAATTAAACTTTAAAACCAATTAAAAAGCTAATCTATCCATATAAATTATTTTGATGAAAAAAGTTGTTTTTAATTAAAATATAGCATGTTTTTAATATTCATTAAAATATGAAAGTTATCAGAATAATATGAAACTTTTATCCAAAGTAATTTTTATATCCTGAATCCAATTAAGAATTTTATTTTGTGAAATTGAACTTATAGACATGTAAAAAAAAAGATTTAATGTGGGTGCTCCATCAAAAGGTGGAAAAACTACATTTTTTGAAAAATACTTATTTTACTTGAAAAATTGATTTTGTTCTAATACCATGTTCTAGAAAATGTGTAAGATGAATAATAATGTTATAAAATTCAAAATGTAGTTGATACTATTCATAATGGGTAGTTCATATAACACATCATTGTTTAGAGAAACTCAGTATTGCATACAACACATGCTATCATGGATGGTCGCGATTGCGTGTAATGCAAGCCAAGTCAGGGATGTGTGTTGTGCAAGCTCCTTTTGGTGTATCGTACAACACAAGACATTACTAAAATTAAAAAGAATATTTTTCATAAAATATCTGGGTGTTACAATAACACCTTTGGATGAAGTTTATAGTTTGTAGAATGGTTTTTTTCCACTTGTTGGATTATTGAGGTTGCTCAACATAATGCATGGTATGGTACTATGATTTCTAGACTCCATTTATAGGTGATGGTGAAGCTCTTAGTTTCGGAGCTGGGGGAACTCATAAAACTGTATGGTTATTATATTAATTTGATAGGATATATTATTAGCTACTACATGACTTTAGATACTAGTCTACCCAAATTGGAACTATGGGTTCAATGGAAAACCGCCCACATAGGGAGGAGACTCAATTTGGATGGGTATTACCTGAATATGGAGTGGAGAGGGAAGGGGTGGTTTGAGACAGTCGAGGTTCCATACATTTGGGGGGTTCTACATTTTTTTGTATAGGTAATTCTATTGGCTTAGTGGAAAAATCCATTCCCACATGTTTCCTTTTTTTAGGAGTTTCAACATCCAAATTGTAGAAGTCGACGACGATTCTGCTATGATGGTCTTGTTTCTTCAAGGGAAGGGTGATGTTCTTTAGGAGTTGATTTAACCAATTATGTACTACATGAATTATTCCAACTAGAATATTTTGGTTAGAAAAACATTGTTTGAAGGGAATTATGTTGCCTATATTTAGCTAGAAATGGATGATCAAGAGAGATATTGATTATTTACAACATCCTGGTGTCCCTTATGGATGATTATAAGCCTATTGTTAGAAATTCCCCCCATTGTTTTCATTAATTCCACCCCCTTGATCTTATATGACATGAGATGTTTGTATTATTTCTTGTTCATATTTAATAAGAAGTGAATTTTCAGTTATATATGATAGGTGCCCATGGAAAACAACACATGTCATTCATGGAGATTGTAGTCCTCACAAACGCAGGATAACAATTTCATTTTTTCGATGATTTTGGAGGAAAATATAAAATGGATATTATATTAGTATAAAAAAAATTAGAATTGTAATAATGTTTTTTAACATATCTTCATGGATAGAGGAAACTATATGGGTGTATTTGAGGAATAGAATAACAAATGTTGGATTGAGAGTAATACATCTCCCTTGGAAGATCACTATTGGGTTGACACCTAAGGATTCTTCACATGGTCTTTTGGCGAGAATAAGGCTTGAAACTAATGGATATGGTGTTGAAGAGAGACTAGGTAATAGTTTTTTGTCCGTGCATTTTTAGTCAATGGGGAAATGGGGAAGAGGTTGTCTCATTTTATAAGGGAATAAAATAGAACTTTTATAAAAAAAACTTATTATTTATCAATAATATAACTCCATTATTCAAAGAAATGACTCTAAAAATGACCAATAATAGTATGGGGGAATAGATAATATCATTCCTTCCATAACCATTCAACATAGAATAACTTTTTTATTTGGTTTTAACCTTTTTCACTATGTTAAACATATTTACTCTAATTTACTCTTACATAAAAAACACCACTTTCTCAATTGGAAAACAATTTATATGGAAAAATTTAAAATAATAATTTCATAATAATTTGAAAATCATGTTTCCATATATTTATATCCTTTTATAAAATAATTTTTTCTCTAGTTTGTGAAATTAATTTTTGTATTAGCTCAAATCACATATATAAACTGTTTCATAGAAAAAATTATTTTTTATGATATATATATGTGTGGGATAAGATTATATATTTTTGTTTTAATTTTAATTACCTAAATTAGTTTATTATAAAACAAATTAATGATATATGGATTTCAAATCCCTTAAAAACTGGATTTTACCAAAATAATTTTTGATTAGATGAAAATACCAAAAATAGTTTCTTATTAAAATTAAAATATTACTTTTTTTTATTATGTTTTATATGTTTTTTAAAAAATATATTTAAAATGAATAAAATTATTCCTAAAATTAATAATTTTTTCAATTAAAAGGTTTTATTAATTTCATTTTCTCTCTTACCATGTGATAAATTAATTATATTCAACATTATCGCAATGAATAATATTTTCCTATATATTTATAAAAAAAATTGAAAAAAAATTAACAATATTTTTCATTAGATGAATAAAAATTGATGCTATTATTTTATATTCAACATATATAGGTGAAAAAAATTAATATTAAAATATTTATTGTATAATGTATTAAAATAATTTTCCCCAAAATGTATCTTATATTCTTAAATGCTAAATATGGTTTTTAAAATTTTAAAAAAAAATTTAAAAATTAAAAATTCACCTGTAAAATACATTTTTGGTATTAAAGAATGTTTTTAAAAAATTTATTTTAATTCTTATACACTAATAATTTCATAAAATTCGTGTTTTTTCAATGATATTTTTCACTATTCTCAAAAAATCATCAAAAATTTCAAAATCCTGAAAAATTCTTCTAAAAATAATAGTGACTTTCTAAATAAAAAAATGATGTTTTTTAAAATTAAATTTATATAAATTTCAAATTAAATTTTACTTAAAAGTATAAAATACAATTAAAAAAATATTTTTATAAGAAATAACTTTTAAAAATTCTATTAATTGTTATTCATAATTAATTTAATTCACTAATAATTATATCATTAATAAATAAATGTTATATTTTATAAAATATAATATTCAACAATTATCTACTTATTTTCATTAATAAAAATAAATCTTATAGACATATAGATTCTTAATCACAGTCATGATTTATGCATATTTATATAAAATACAAATTATATATATATATATATATTTATATTTATATATATATAATATATTTCAGAATTTTGTTAATCATATTCATACCTATTAATTAAATAACCAGGTTTTAATGGACTAAATGTATAATAGTGTCATTTTGTTTTGAATTTACGTGTAGAGCATGCTAATGCATGTATTTCACTTAATTTTATGAAAACATATATAAAAATCCTAGGTTATTAGGTATAATGATAGAATACATAATTATGGACTTCTAATCTTACCTCCATGGGCTTGAACAAAGTCATCATACATAAATTGGTAAGGCATGATCCAAATTCCCAAAAAAGTTTTCCTCAGGAGATCGATTGATGCATCAAGGGGATATATTAGGGCTCTTCCACCAGTTCTTAATTCTAATGAATTAATCATATGAAATAGATAAATATAAATTAAATGCATAATCAACAGAAGTATTTACATTGAAAATATATCATAGAAAATTTAAATTCTTTCCCCATTAATTCATGAATGTAATTGATGTGGCTCTATTTTATTATTTTTTACCACATAATTTTTGTGAAATAGTAATGATTTTCCTTAACGAAATTATATCTTCTTTGATATATATTATATTTTTTGTCATTATATATCAAAGAAGATATTTTTTTAAAATTAAATGAAAATTATTTCTTTTGTGTCATATTATATCAAATTTCCTTCATTTTAATTTTTGATTTATTTTTGATGAACTGTATAAGATATAATATACATTTCCTCCATATAGGGTTTTTGAGTAGTTATCCATATAGCCAAATTTACTTGACGACTTCACATTGTCAAATATGGGAATAAATAAACTTTTGGGAAATTTAAATTTGTGTAAAAGTCTATAATTTTCCCCGTATATCCATTTAGGCAAATATATAATCAACCCTGAGCATCCAATATCTAAAGAAGGAAAATTGAAAGTGCTCAGGGATTCATTTTAAAAACTCACAGAAAATAAACTGTGTGGTGATGATCCAGTTGAACTGGAACATTAATTAAATAAAATCATAATCCTAAGATCAAAATTGAATTATAGAATTCAATTTTCATATGTATGTTAACTATTGGAGATGGGAGAATATGAACTAAACTCATTGTTTGTCTTTCATCAAAAAGGCAAGGCCCCCAAAAATTACTGAAATTTTGGTAAATGATTCAAACCCATACCACAGTGAATATTAACTAACACACTATGTTATAGTGTTATGAATCAATTTTTTCATTTTGTACCAAACCAATAACAAAAATACTAATGGGTACGAATGTGTAAAAGTGTGCTCGATTTAGGGATAATGTTGATCTATGGATTACTATTTAAATCCTTCCTCGATCACATGTGTGTTTAACTAGGATAGTGTGATGAATAATCATGTTGAATCTATAATGATCCATGTTGGATAAATTTGTTCGATCTGATCCATTTTTTAGAGAGCATCAGTTGATATGATCTTTAAAAGGAATACATCATGTCACAATTGAATTTTGGTAGTTTTTACTAAAAAGGGTTAAAGTCCTTGATGGTCTACGGTATTTTATCTACATGTATTTTTAGAAGTAAACTCTATCTTCTTAATGAATTTAAAAGTAAAAATTTGTCTTTTAACATATCTAGTAAAAGGAAATTAGCTGTGTTATAGAATTTTTGAGAGTGAGAGATATGTTAAAGGTTTCTCTTTAACTGCACTCATAAGAAGAACTGATGAAGGAAACCATTAACAGCTCTAATAAAGAGTTTTGTAGGTGGGATTTTATGACAACTTTTTAACATTCTTAAATTCACCACTGTCTCTACAGTTTTAGAACTATTAATTGGTTATTTTATTAGAACTTAAATAATTGATGTTAAATGGAACCATTATCAATGATTGTTTTGAAGTATTGATAAAGGTTGGTGAAAATATTTTTTTATGCCTCCTCTCACCCCATAATTTATTAGTGCTTCCCACCCCCCACCCACATTAAACCTATTCACCGACTCACCCAGGAACCCCCTACCAACACTTCATATAATTTCAGCCTCCCATGGACACCTCAATTTGATCTCTGTACCTATCCTTCGTAACTAAAACTCCATTACCACTACACCATGTTGTATTATTATCTATATTATGATAATTTTGTTTGATTATAAATATATTTATATATATTTACATGTATAATTTTTATTCAAATATTAATATATTTATGTTTATATACATCTATAAAATATATATTTCCGTGAGTGTGTGATATATATACATATATTTATATAAATATATTATATATTAATATTCATTTACATATACTAGAATATAATATAAATATATATTAATTTATTAACACACACACCCATATATATATAAACAATATTCATTTACATATACTGGAAATGTGCCACCATTATGAATGAATTTTTTAGCACTAATAAAGGGTTTCATTTATTGGTGCTTTATTATTATCACTAACAAAAGGACCCCTTTATCAGTGTTTTTCATCACTGATAATGACCCCCATTGTGAGAATAAAAACATGCACTAAAAAATCCTAGTGTAGGATAAACATAGTTTTATAGTTGTGATTACATGAAAGAATTTTGGTAAATATGAACATGAATTGATAAGATTTATAGATTTTTGCTGAATTGGACTCATGTTTTTTGAACGTTCATATAGTGATTATTTAGAAGGGGATAGGTGGTTTCATATGTTTTTTTTGAATAATGACCTTCTACTGGTTTCTGTAAATATTATGTGATTACAATCATATATCTTTTTAAAAAATGGTGGTGAATTTTAAGTTAGTGAAACTGTCTATTTAAAATGATCGGAACCAAAGGGAGTGGGGTTGATTTCAATAATATAATATCTGATCTTAGAGGTAAAAATATTTTGAGAGCAGAAAGGAAATGTAAGTATAAAAGGAAATGATTTATCTTAATAGAGAAGATTCCAAACATATTTCTTATATTTTATGATCTCTTCAATGAATTCCATATTGTTTACTTGTATCATTAAATAAGAATAACTAAATTTAATTGTAGATAAATATTGAAATAGGCATATTTTCCTTTCGTTCTTGCCTTCTGTTTGACACACTCACTATTTATTCCCTCTCAGTAATTCTCACTAAAATTTATTAATATTTTTATCATCCATTATGAACTAGTGGCTGATGCAAATGACAAAAATATTTTCCAACGAGATAATTATCAATTCTTCAATTATCAATCAAAATATGGATTTGATGAATTGTTGAGGAAGCATACATGTCAATCATTATCCTATCATTGAATTTTTATTTATTCTTGAGTAAGTATTTTATCTTGTTTAATGAATTTATAGGAGACATAATATTAAGATTAAAACTCTAACATTTGACTACTAGTAATTTAATTAGAAAATATTGGTATTCATTCTTCTCTACTAATTAATATACATTTATCAATGGATTTTTGTATCGGCACAAACTCTGTTTATTGGGAAAAAAAATATTCATGATTTGGATAATTAGGGATTCCCTATTTTATTATCCATTTTCATACCAACTCTTAATTAGTTCAAATATATTTTTATCTTATTTTATTTTCATTATAGCATTTTATTATTCAATATTCCCATAATCCAAATTTAGTAACAACCCATTTTATATAATATTTTATATTTCTTTATTTTTATTTTTCTATAGTTACTCTTGAGTTGTTACTTTGGGTTCAAACCTACTCACTATATTACTGAGTTTAAGTAGGTATATAAATACGTAAATTTTCTTAGGATCAGTAACATACTTGACAAGTTTTTGGAACCATTTTTTAAGATGGTTATATATTCATATGCTAATATATATATATATATATATATATATATATAATTACATTTTAGAAATTTTCTAAAAAAAATATAAAAAATTGATAACATTAATGAGTTAATTTTACATCATTCTCAAACTAATCGTAGGATTACAGATATATAATAACCTGGTGTTGGAGAATATATACATTCAATTATATTTACAACCCCATCATGCATTATTATTTCTAAATGATCTACGAACTATGAACATAGAAACCCAATTTGGCGTTGATAATATAGTTTTCTAGGATACCTAATGGAGAAATGTTATCTTACATTAGATAGTTTAACAATTTTTTCCAAAACATTAATCATAGTAATTTTAGGGAGGATGATTTTAAATGTAGAATTTTAATATACTTACTAAATAAAAAAACTAAAATTTTCTTTATTTGATTTGAGTGAAACACTATAAACACATTTAATCAAACTTATAATTCTTTTATAATTATATTTTTCCCAAGTGTTTAACTATATAGATTAAGAGTAGAATCACTAATTTTCTTCTAGATAAAAATTATTCATTAAATTAGGTGTGTGATAGTTTTTCTCTATTTCATAATAAATTAACCCATAGTAAAATTCATCCCCATATTTTCATATATAAATTATATAACTATATTATAATATTTTCATAATATTTAGTAGATGAAATTTTTAATGGAAGTTATATAGACTAAAATATTTAGTAATTTTTAAAAAAAATTAATAAGCCCACTGAATATTTAAAGAAAAATAATTTAAGAGAATAAATGTAAATATAAAGTATATAAGCATTGATTTATGTAATGAAAATAGATTTTGAAAATATTAATTTCAAAAATAGGCTCAAAATATAATGAATAAAAGTATCAATAAGGAAACATGTCAAGATAAAGGGAGTTACTAAAATGAGTGTTTTGAGAATTTTGGGTTATGTGGGAATTTTTGAGCATTAATTATAGATAATTTAATGTCTATTATGCCACAAAAAATATTTGTTTTATCAAATTTTATTCTTGGAAATGAGTTAATGTTAAATGTTCTTTAAGGAAATTTATATCACGGGACATAATTTTAAATATCTGTCGAATTGAAACAAAATTTTAATGTAATAGACAGATACACATGGATAATCCAATATTACTAAAAAATTAAAATTTGAGGATGGTTCTTATTATTCCCTTAGGAAATTATATTGTATTATTAAACACATAATAAAAAAATTTTGCTTGTAAAAGACTCCAAAAATCATGAAAGGGAAGAAAAAAATTAATAAAAAATTAATAAAAATGCTCAATTGAGGAAATTTGTTAGTGAATTTATAGATAATGGAAAAAATGTTTTCAAATATAAATAATATGATATTTTTAGAGAATTTTAAAATTTTATTAATATAAGTGGGATGATAAAATAAGAAAATTTGAAGGAACAACCATGTAATATTGAACAAGAAGTTGTAATTGATTCTGAAATTGAAAATAAATAAAACAATAAATTTAGAATTATAGACCGCAAGGTCCATTTAGAAGAATATGATAAACATAAAAAAAATGAAAGTAAATAAATAAAAGAATGTAATAATTAATCAGAGAAGGTAAAAATATTTGGGATTGTTCAGAGGATTACAAACCTCTTTAGGAAAAATGAAATTCATCGAATTCCCATTCTAACAAAGAAAAATATATTCAAAGTGTATAATTTCAACCAAATATTGGGGTAAATATTGAAGTGTTAGATATTGTAGTTATTTTGGGTTAAATTAATGGTTATTTTGATCAATATTTTATTGAATATTCTATCATTAAAATCTGTTTTGAAACAATTAATTATGGGGGAATTTGTGATAAGTGTTCTTTTCATTTATGGGATTTTACTATTTTATAATTTTTTACCATCACTAAGGTTTATTATGATTTTGGAGCTAAAAATGTTTTGGACATCAATATCTATCTTGATGATATACCGTATTTCTAGAAAATTGTTAATACTCAAGTGTTTATTCATAAGTTAAAATATCATGTTGATTCTAGAAATGAATTTAATAATAATATAACCATTTTGGAAACAATTTTTCTAGGTGAAAATGAATAGTTTTTTAAGGAAATTCATTTTCGGGACATTAAATCTCTCTATTCATAGGACGAAAAAAATTATTCATAAATTATTGTCGGGTTTTTTTTCATAAATGTATTCTTATTCTGTTTTATTTTTGAATAAATGTTCCAATTCTCATTTATACCCTTATCTATTATAATATTTCACTACATTAACATTTTAATTATTGTTTTGGAATTCAATCTTCATATCATCTCTCAATATCATTGTACAATTTTCGTTATTTTCATTTACTGGATTCAGTGATTTATTTGTGTACATTTGTTGTTACTTAAATGTATAGGTCACATAGACCATGAAATGATACTGTATAGTGATAATTATACTTCGATTAATGAAATAATGAAATACTTTTTCAAGGGAGTGGTTTTTTAGTTTTTATAAATGAATCAGAGATGCACCTATCATAGGCGTAAATTTTTTAATCATTCTATTAAATTCTAAAATTCCAATACATGTTTAAACTATTATATACCTCATTTTATAGGATGAATTTAATTTTTTTTCTATGTTTTAGTTTTTATATTTTACCTATGTTGGAAATCATGTCTGGGTGGAATGGTTTATCATCATCAATTATTTGGAAATATTTTATATGTTAAACTATTTTAAAATAAATATTTTATGTAATATAATATAATAATATAATTTTTATTCCATTTGAATGTTTATATTTAAAAAACATGTTCATTGATAATTCTATTTTGAAAAGATAATAATAATTTTGAATGGAATAATTTTTCCTCATCATGAATTTGTCCCTTTTGCATGACTTATAATATAGCTTTTCTATATACTTTTAAACCTAAATTATTAAATAGTGTCTCTTTAAAATGACCCAAATTTTTTAAATGATATTTTTTTCCAGAAAATATGTGTTTTATCATAACCCATCAAAACAATATCTCACTAATAATGAATTAAATATAATTTACTGTGACCATTAGGTTTCGACTGTTATATGACTGTTGTTCAATATGACCATTGTAGAATATGACTGTTGGCCAATTTGACTGTTTGTAAGAATTACAATTGTTATCTATACTCTTAATGTTATTATTATTGTTCACAAATAGAAATGACAAGTGAAAATTAATTAAGTAGGAATATTTGATGGCCTCATCTAGTATATTTGTTCTATACGAAGCCCATTTGTTGCAGCTTGAGAGGGAGGTATTATATTTGGTCTTGACTCTTGAAAAATCCGAATATGAGCATCAAAATATTAAGCTTTAATGAAATATCCTATAAGATAAGATCAAGTTATTTGAGATTACCACTTATGTGATTTTATCTGAGCCACCCCAAAAAGCTATCACCATCATAAACCTTACCCTTAGGTCATATGTGGGTGTTATAATGGTTTATATGATGTGGCCCTATATGCATAAAATTTAATCCATGTAATACCTTTATTTTAATAAAAATATATTTTCAACATTTCCATGTTATGGATATTTTTGCTTAATAAAATTTATATTTAATTGAAGAAAATATGATAAATTGATTTAGGAGGATGAAATTGTTATTTTTAAATATTTCTCATATATAGAGAATTAATATGGAAAAATAAACATCATTTTTTAATTCAAAAATAACATAGGGTGAATTTTTTTATTTTTCAAGAATATTCATATTTTTTATGTATATTATTTTTTACGAATAGTCATAAATAATGTATTTTTACATTAATTAATTAGTAAATAATTTATTTAGTTAAATGATTTGTGAAAAATGTATATACATCAGTAAGATATTTGTAGTCTAATAATATTAAGTTAATTTTTAGTTTATAGTAACTTGACCCTTTGGAATAGTAATTCTACACTTATGAACAGTAATATGCCCAATAGAATAGTAATCTCACACAAAAAATTATATATATAGTTTTGGAATCTTAAATGGTAACATGATATAATTATATCATTAGTATATATATGTTTTCTAAAATTTTTAATTATGTATTAGTATTTTTTGAGTAAATAATGATATTACATAAAAAATAAATTTCTCATATTTCTAAAATTACTTTTCTAAAATGGTGTTTTATTGAATTCTACATGCCGAAAAATTATTAGATTGAATTTTTGTGATTTTTTATGAAATTGTTGATTTTTCAGTGAATATAAAAATATTGTTGTAAGTGTTCAATATGTTTGATGACATCATTAATGATATAATAATGATTTTAATAATGATAGTAAACCCTTTCTGATTGAAACATTATATGTGGTGTCATATGTGGCTGATACCAAGGGAAAAATACTTCAGGTGATCCCATTTTTTTAAAAACCCACTACTGAGGGGTCCTCTGAAATATATAAAAATATTCCACTCTTTTATTATAAATACACACATATAACTTTTAGGAGCCACTATTGAATGTAATGGAAATCTCAAAATTCTATTTTCCATTAAAGTTCTCTTTTATGGGGTATGTATTTAGAATTTTTATATAATATTATTATATACATTTTAATCATTAAATTTTCTATATTATGATTCATTTATAAATTTTATACCATTTTCCCCACTATTTTTAATGTAATATAAAACCATGTGTCAAACTCTTTTTACTGCTGGATTTTCGTCAAAAAATTTCACTTTTTATCAAGAAATTATATTATATTATTTTCATACATCAAAAACATCTATCTTCACTATGGGTGTTAATATTTCCATAAAATTATCTATATTAAATATGGTATTAACATACATGAGTCCCTCCTTCCAATTACAAGGGTTTAAAATGACAAATGGATCTTATTTTTAATCAATTTTGAAAACACCATGATTATAAAACGAGTCCCATATATTTTATTCTCTATCTGTTATTTATGTGATGTTTGGAAATGATATTTTTGGCTAACATTATTTAAATCATTGGTTTCTTTATACCTGATAGTACTCTAACAAGTTGGTCAGTGAATTTAGTCTCTATAGATGATATGTTTTGCGATACCTTGATGAATAACATTTGTACTTTTTATGAATCCTCAGTGATAAACCATGGAGAAATGACTATGAATGACTTGATTAAATTTTGTAACAAAATTTGAAATTTATTATTCATGTTATTTTATTTATTACTTCCACATTTTCTGTTCTTTAGTTAATATTGATCTTCTTCATCTTTTTATCAATATTTCTCCAAATCACATGTAAACTATCTCCTTTGTTTTCCCTTATTGGGCCTTCTTCACACAAGTTCCATTGATGTATGTCCCATAGTTATGAGATGAATTAAATTTAGATAGGATAAATATTTTATAATAATTTCAAGTGGAATAATATATTTTTTTTTGAGTTTTTATGTATTATGTACCTTTTTTCCCAAACAGTAAACATTAAAAGAACATCTATTTGTAAAATGCTCTGTAATGTTATTTAATATAAAGGAGGGATGAAATAGTTTTTGTGAAAGAATGGTTTGTTTAATTTTTTGGAAATTACAATATGAAATCATTCAGAATAACCCTACATAAAAGATTAAATATAGGAAGAAAATAATACATTTTTCTGAAATATAATGCATGTAGTTTCTAAACAAATAAATCAATGTCAGAATACCAAAAAGATTAACGTGGAACAGTCATAAATGTATCTAATAGAAAAACTAAAAAACATTAATTTGATCGAGACATTAATGGGAATTAGTACACAATAATGGGACAAGCTTCACTCCTCGGTTAACACTGCTGAAGGATATTTTTGGTTAATCACGTGATTTTATGATTCAGTATAAAGGATTTATAGAATAATAAAAACTTTTTAATTAATAATAGGTTTGAGAATGATGTTATGTGACAAAAAAGAAACATTGAAATTATAACATTATAAAATATGAATCTCACTGAGGTTTTCTTATTTTAGAAAAATGATTGGAAATTGGAGGAACTGTGTAAATAGAGAGCACAGTTGACCATGCACTAACAAACCTCTGATGGAAGTGGAAATGGAATATTTCAGGGTAATGATGAATCAAAAAATACATGTTAGAGTAAATAACTTGAATCAAGGTTACAGATGTTTTCTCCATTAAAAGGAAAACTTTCATTGGGTATTTTATGAGTCAAAAACCACAAACGATCAGTGGATCTATGCACCAATTGAATTTGGAACAGTTGATATGCTCAATATAAATGATTTTTTCTATACTTCACTTTTCAAAATATTATAATTTCAATATAAATGTGTTCCATTAATAGGGAGAATCTGAATAGTTATGGGAACAAATTAAAAACATGAGGCCAAGATGGAGATTTAATCCATAGAGTGGGAATAGTTTTTTGGTATATTTTTTAATAAGTATTTACCTCGTTCGATGAGAACAAAAATTGTGAAAGAATTTATTGAACTGATGTAGAAAGGAAATAAATCTGTCAGAAGTTATGTGATGAACATAAAAATTCATTCTTTTTATACCTAATTCATTATAGTGGATCCTAATTGGAAGGTTGATATATTTTTATTTGAACTATAACCTCATCTAGAGATGAATTTATCCACTGGAGTCTATTATAACCATGATAAAATCACACGATTTGCTATGAAAGTCGAAATGGAGCTCGGTGAGATGCAGGGATCAAAACAATTGAAAGAGAACAATAGATCTCTATATACAAACAGGGGGAGGATCTTTAAATAAATATGATGAGAAATGATAGTGAAAAATTCCACATGAAATAAATGTGGGAATAAGTAATTAGGGAAGTACTTTCCCAAGAGCAATAAATGTAACATGTGTAAAATAGATGGCCATATTTCTTAGAACTGTCATAGTGATTTTTTTGAATGGTAGGTGCTGAATTATCATTTTTATTATTAAATAAATGAAAATAATTGTTTTTAAAATGATATACGGAGACCCATTAAATATCATGAATTCCCAGTGAGCATGTATCCCTTTGCATGGCCCGTATGCCCGAATTTGTTTCCCAAGAACCATTATGTGAATATTACTACTACAATACCTTCATTTTACGATATCGCTGCTGCTATAGTTTCTGGAACCACTATAGTATCTACAACTGCTACGCTGCCTGCTATTCCTATAGTACCTCATGGAAACATTACTACTACAATACTGCTACAGCACCCTGAGCGCAATTGGTTATTATCTCCCATTTTTCATGTAGGATTATGTGGTTCCTAATAATAATACAATCCCCAATTATAATGAATTTTAATAGTGAGTTGATGCCTTCTCTTCTCAATACTAACGACAAAGGGATGCCGGGGAAGACCTACTTGAAGTCCAATGCTTCAAATATGGCTAGATTGGGAACATTTTTGATAACTATCCACATTCGAGTGTAGTTTAGGGTAATCATCATCAACCATAGCATAGGTCAGTGGAGTACAGTTCTCCTTTCTATATAATAAAAACTGATGTTGAAACTCCAAATTATGTGGGAGCATGTACATTCATTGTTCTCTTAATTATATAATGTGATTTATTTTATTCTAGTTATACACATTTCATTCATTCCTCATTGTTTCCAAATAATAGATAATCAATACATGAACTTCTCTATGTATATTTTTCATTCAAAAATTCTAATGGGATTATCCAAGAATCATTAGTGTATAGATATTATAGTATTTACATTTATGAGCATAATGTTATCATAAATATAGTAGTCATTACCATGGCTAGAATTCGACACTATACTTGGGATGGACAGGCTCTAAAAGTACAATTCTTTAATAAAAAAGAATTCATGATATATCAGTAGTCTTAAGTAGACAACATATAGTTTGATTCAAAGGAGATACTTCATGACCTAATCTTTTCCACGATGAACCACCCACAACCATCATTACAATATTGGTTTGTGAAGATGATGAAGGGGTGATTGTTTACGAATAAAGACAATTCCCATAGTTCAAGAATACATTGACATATTTCATGAGGAGTTACTAATTTATCTACTATAAAGAGAGTTAGGGTTTTCCATTGAACATATTCATGGATCCAAGGTAATATAAAAGGCTCCATACAGAATGGATAATGTGGATTTGTGGGAATTATAGAAATAACTATCAAATATTTTGGAGAGTGGGTTAATATGGCCATGCGTGTCATTTTGGGGAGAACCTATTCTATTTGTGAAGAATAAGGATAGATCAATGAGGATGTGAATTGATTACAGAGAATATAATGGGATCAATGAAAATAACATGTACCATCTTCCAAAAATTGATTATTTATTTGAGTATCTTTATACGGCTCAATTCTTCTGCAATATTGGTCATTGATCTGGTTATCAGAAATTGAGGGTGAAGAAAGAGGATATTTCAATGACAGAATTCTGATCAAAAAATTGGAATTATGAGTTTTTTTATGACCTTTGGGATGACTAATGATCCTATTATTTATATATATCATGAATAGTGTCTTTTAGGTTTACTAGGATAACACTATGGTTGTTTTTATTGATGATATTCCAATATATTCCAAATTCTAGGAGGAGCATGAGGATCATCTAAGGGTTATTCTAAAGACTCAAGGGAAGGAGAAGTTATTTGGATTTTTTATAATGTGTTTGTTTTCATTTCAGTATGTTGATTTCATGTGGCACATTGTAACTAGTGAATGTATCTCAGTTGGCATGAGAATGATAAAGGTTGTGGTGGAGTTTCCTCAACATAAAATAGTATCTAAGATTCATATTTTACTTTTTTTGTGTGATATTATTAGATTTTGGTGAAAAACATTTCATTACATTCTAATCCACTGTCAAAGTAAACATGAAAGATGGTTGTGTTCATCTGGACAATTGAGTGTCAGGAATTTATTTAAGAGATAAAGATGAGAATCATTACAAAACTAGTGTTAACTCTACCCTCTATCAGAAAAGGATTTTTTATTTTTAGATATTTATCTCTACAAGAGATTGGGCGAGTCCTTTTGAAAAATGAAAATGTCATTGCTTATGAATTTTGATAGTTATTTCCTCGTGAGAAAAATTATCAAATACATGATCTAGAGATGGTTGTGGTTGTTTTTTCTCTGATGATATGGATAAAATTTCTTTGTGGGACTGAGGAGATGGTTAGAAATTCTTACATACTGTGATTTTTCATTTCATTACCACCCATGAAAATCAATCAAAGTCACTGATGCATTAAGTAGGAAATATTCTGTTGTGATAAAATTGATGAGGATCCAAGGTGGTCCTCTGATCAAAGACCTAGTAATTTTAGACATGGGAATTATAAGGGAAGATAAATCATCAAGCCTATCAAAAATGATATCTAAACCATCATTACTAGTGGAGTTAAACAAATATCTATAGGAAGATCCTTTTTTACAAAAGAAGATAGAATCTATCAAGAATGAGAGGTTTCTTGAGTTCAATATTGATCAAAAGGTGCACTGAAAGTACGTACAAGACTATATATTCCATATATTTTGGAAATAAGGAAGGTGTTTATTGATGAAGCTCATAGATCAACATTCTATAAACATCCAAAAAGTTCTAAAATTTATACAGTCATTTTTGATCATTTTTTGTGGGATAAAATAGAAAAAGGGAGATCGTCGACTACACTAGAAGGTGTCTGGTGTGTCAAATAGTGGAGGTAGAATGACAACTTCCAAGAGGGGTACTATAACCACTACCCATACCATCCTAGATGTGGGACAATATCAAAATTTATTTTTTCACTTGTCTCCCAAAAACATCGAAATCAAACATTGAGTTATATTTTAATTTTGACCATCTCTCTAAAAAATGACACTTTATATCTATTTGAGTAGATTTCTATCTTGAAAAACACACCATGATATACATTATGGAAGTGGTAAGGATATATGGAGTTCCAGATTTTATCGTATTTAATAGTGAACATTTTTTCATATAAAAAATATGATGAAGTCTTCAACATGATATTGGTAATGAATTGAATTTTAGTATGACCTATCACCCTCAAACTGATTTCCAATCTGAAAGGAATATTCCGAAACTCGAGTACATAATGAGAACATTTTCAATATAATTTAAAGGTGGATTATATATATATATATATTCTATATGTAGAGTTATCATAAAATGATATATTCCATCATATTATTCAAATGACACCATATGAAGATCTATATGGTATGCAATGTAGAAATCCTACATATTGGGATGAATATGTTGAGAGAATGATTCATGGGCCTGATCTTGTACAATGGATGATATAAGAGGTTCATGTCATCCAACAACACATTAAGGCTGCTCATTTTTAGATAAAGAGCTATGACGACAACCATCGGAGGGACATGAAGTTTGTGGTTGGTGTTAAAGTCCTCCTTAAAATTTCACTATGGAAGAGAATCACATGATTTGGGATGAAATTGGAGTTAATCCCAAGGTACATTTTCCCCAATGAAATCCTTGATCATATAGGAGCAGTGTCATATCATCCAGAACTTCCTCAAAGTCTATCTCATGTTGATGATGTCTTCCATGTATCTTTCTTGAGGAAGTAAAAACCTGACCTTTCACAAGTTCAGAATCTAAATGTGGTAAAAATGTTATATGATCACTCTTTTGAAGAAATCTGGTGGACATATTGGACCGTAGGGACAAGTATTTACACAACCACACTACACACCTCATCATAGTGTTATGGAAGAACCACATCTATGAAGAAGTGTTTTGGGAATCAGAGGAAAAAATAAAGAAAATATACCCTAACCATCTCCAAAGTGAGAAAATAAGGTGAAATCAAGCACATGAAATTTATCAAGGGGGAATAATTTAATGAATAGATCATTTAAAATGATATTTTGTTCCTAAAAATTTGTGTTATATTATTACAAAACCAAACTATATCTCATAAAAAATGAAGTAACTATATTTTAATGTAACCATAAAGTATCGACTATTAAATGACTGTTGGTCAATATATCCATTGGAAACTATAATATTATCATTATTAATCAAGTTAAAGAGTGAAGTTTTAATGGAATATTAATTCTGAAAGAATATTCGATGGTATCGTTCAGAATAGTTATTCCATATGAAAACCATTTTTTGGATCATGGGTGTGAGGTAGAAACTTTGGGGATCACCCTTGACCAACCCCAATATAAGCTTGAACATGTTTAGCATGAAGAAAATCTCATACTGGAGAAATTTAAGATAGACGATATTACCAATCAGCTGATGTTATACGAGCCACCCAAAGAGTCTTTCAAAATCACACATTATACCCTCAAGTCATATGCAAGTGTTATAATGGGTTCTGTGTGAAAGACCTAGATACAAAAAAGGTAATCCATGTAGTCCCATTGTTTTAAGTAAATTTTTATGTCAACATTTTTAGTTATGAATAGTTTTTCTAAATAAAATATTTGTTCAATTTAGGAAAATATGATAAACTGAATTTATGTGTAAAAATTGTACTTTATAGAGATTTATCATACATAGATAATTATTAAGGAAAATTAAACAACATTTTTCAATTTCAAAAGTTAAAACTAATCTAAAGTTACTTTTTTGTATATTTATATGAATTTCAATTTGTTTGATGAATAATATTTTTGATGAATAGTGAAAAAACAATATTTTTTCGTTTAAAAAAGTATTAAATATTGGTTTATATGAAATGATTTTCAAAACACGGACATATACGATTGCAATCACAATGATACTTAGAGTCTAATAAAATCAATTTAATTTTTAGTAGATAGTATCTTGAAGCATGGGAATAGTAATTTTACCTTCATGAATATTAATATGACCAATAGAATATTTACCTCACCAATGGAATTGTAGATATTTTTTAGGAATCATAAATGGTAATGATATATAATTATATCACATGTAAATAAATGTTTCAGAAATTTTTAGTTAAGTTTTAGTATTTTTCATGTAAAATTTGATTTTATGTAAAAAATAAATTTCTCATATTTAGAAAATTATTTTTATAAAATGGTGTTATTTTTTTAATTCTACATGTCTAAAATTGGTTATGGGTAATTGTTGGGATTTTTCTAAAATAGTGGAATTTTTTTTGAATAGTAAAAAAATACAGTTTTAAGATTTTAGTATGTTTAATGACATCATATATGATGTAATAAATAATTAGTAATTCTAGATGACTATTAAGTATAAAAATATGATATAAGGTGTCCCAAGTGGCCAATACCATCGAAATATTCAATGGGAGAGCCCATGGTTTTTCTAATACCACTACTAAGGTGTCCTCAGAAATAAAGAAAAAATCCCTTTCTATTTCGAAAACTAAAAAACCATTTCATTGATTTTTTTCATTCCAAATTAATTTCCAATGAATCAAAGTTATTATTTCCTCCCCAGGATTTCTCCCAAGGTTTCCTAAATCCCCAAAGGTCCAGATCTTTGAGTTTTAGGACTCACTATTAAAGGTATGGGAAATCTCAAACTTCTCTTTTCCATTGTTGTTCTCTTTTATGTGGTACATCATTTAAATTTCTTTTTTAGATTCGTTTTTACATTACATTCTCTCACATTACTTTACTAATATTAATTTATAAATGGGATACCCTTTCCCTCTCTTTTTTATTTTTTCTAAAATCATGTTCTAGGGGTATTCACAGAGATTTCAAAATGATATATTTTAATTATGGGATTAACATATATGTGACCCCCTACATTTTCTGTGAGATTAAAATGAAAAATAGATATTATTAATAAGAAAATTATAAAACAACATGATTTGGAATTGAACCCCATTTCTTTTATTCTTTCCATGTTATTTATGAGATGTTTTATGATGTTATTTGTGGATCCCATTAATTTAGACATATGATGGGTGATCCCGAAAAGCACTCCAATAATTGGGTAATGAATTTAATCTCTAGATATTTTATGTTTTAAAATACATTGGTGAATAACCTTTGTAATTATTATGGCATGTTGGTGATAATCATTGGTCAACAACCTCGGTAATTTTTATTACACCTCAATGTTAAAAATTGGTTATATGTCTATGAATGACTCAATT
Source organism: Viscum album (assembly GCA_963277665.1). NCBI lineage: Eukaryota > Viridiplantae > Streptophyta > Magnoliopsida > Santalales > Viscaceae > Viscum > Viscum album. The sequence goes on along the minus strand of OY728134.1, from coordinate 659,653,138 downwards.
AAATGTTCTACCCACATTTTCCTGTTATTATTTTATTTTGATATGACTCATGTTATATTTTTCATTCTATATTGATATTATTCATGTTCTTTTTAGTATTTATCAAGTTCAAATGTATACCATTTCACTAGTTTCCCCTTATTGGGCCTTTAACTCACCCTTTCCATTGATGTATGTCCCCAGGATATGTGAATCAATAAATGTACTTAATATGAACCTTAAATAATACATTCATGTAGAATATAATATTTTTTTTTGTTTTCATGTATAATGTTACAATTTTCCAAGACACTAAACATTAAACGATCCTATGTTTGTAAAATGCTATGTAATTTTATGTAGGGGGGATACCATACCCCTACATTAATGTTTCACATTGAAGAAAATGATGGTAATTTAGTGCGGGGGAGGGGTCTCAAATTTTCATAACTATGTTTCAATGGGATCTCATTATAATACCCTATTTATTTTCTTATTTTTTGTTTCAATGTTTACATAGGGTTTACAATCAATGGAAAATATTCCTAAAATTCTTGTATGTGGTGCTACTTTGATGAGGTAAATCATTATTTTATCAGAAACGTGATTATTAAATTATTATTTTATTTTCCTCTAGGAATTATTTTTTGGTAATACATTTAGATAATATTAAACAATCATCATTAACTATGACATTTTTATTAGAATTAAACCCATAGGATTGGTGATATCCACACAAGAATCATTAATTCACATAGGGTTCCTATATATAAAAATTTATGAACATGAAACTTAAAATCACTAAACTATTGTGTTGTATAGGATCTGAATGTTTGAGGTCGATCCCACAAATACAGGGTTAGAGAAAATGTTGTGTAAATTTTTTTTATATAAATTCAATTTTCATAAATAAAATCTACAATACTGATTATTTTATAATGAAGAGATGTGAGAAGATAATATAGAATTGTTGTTGGGTAGTAGTGAATCCAGGTTCAAGATTTAACATGGAATGAAATAATTAATTAAAAATTATCCAGTTGTGATAATAGGGTCCTTGCAAGTACCATAGTCATGTAGAACGATATCCATCATATACCATTCCTTTCTCATGGTCGGGTACTTCGGATTAAAAGGATTTGGTAACCCCAAACCATATATAAACATAGGGAATTGACCAACCCAATGGTTATGGTGGAAGCCTAAACCCTACAGATCAGATTAAACCACGATATTCAATAAAAATAGCCAAGGGTTTTTCTAAAATTAATAATTATATTACACTCAAATCATAACCCTACTCACAATATTCATGTAACAAAAATCAAGAAAGAGATATAAAAGAAGAATGAACATGATATTATAACATGAATTGAAAATAAAAAACTAAATACCTTATACATTCAATCCCCATTTATCATTCCTGACGTGACCCAATGTTATAACCCCTTATTCTATCCATGAAAGGGTGCATAAAAAGAATAAAAAATACTATAGAGATGTGGTAGCAGTAAGGTTCTGTATTGGTATGTTCATCCTCCAGTAGGCGTCCCCCATAGAGGCTTCCTCCAAGATTCCCCAAAGGGGTTTCCAAGGGTGGTGAATATTACGGGTTTTGTATCAAACCTTTAGTCACAACGCATTTATTTTTTCTACTCTCCGATACTTACATGACATGTAAGGTACTTCCATGGCATGTGATCTTGTGAATTTCATTCCATGATAAGGAATCATGATTTATGGATTACTCTTCAAAAAATTCATCTAAAAAAAGTCATATTGTGTAATTTGAATACACAACATGTAAATTTATTTCAATAGAATATCCATACTCATGTTTCCTCAATGATAGGGGGTTTCACCACTTTGCTTCACTTGCGGCACAATGTGTCTTTTTTGATCATAAATTTTACAATTTGGGTTCCTTTTCAAAACATTGATTTTGTACTTCAATAAAACAAAAAACAAGTCAATCGGTAAAAAGTTTTGAAAGATTAGTCAATTAAATACATACATCAATACCTTAAAATACCATATAATATATGAATGTAATACCAATATCAATTTTCCTCAAAATTATTTATGAAATGAAATTCCTAATACAGATTGGGATCCTAATTCTTTCCCTCATAATTACTATTTGTTATTATTGGATGGTTTAATTATGTCGTATTGAGTAATTTTTACTTTCTAGTAGTTTAATTCTGTGTCTAATTATGATGATAATTTAAATTTTATGGGTATATTATCAATGTGGTATGGAAAATTTAATGCATTCATATGGATTAAAATTTAAATATGATAAATTCAATATCAAAATATCTAAGTTAATCATTTTTAAATAGTCACCAAATTTTAACTAAGATAATTAATTTCTAGTGAGATATCATTTTTATTAAGGATTTCCCTTAAATAATTTTTTTTTCATAAATAAAATATTTTTGAACATATGCTTCACAGTGAGGAGAATTATTTTATTCTAATGAGTTTATCTAGATGGTTTCATAAAAAACAATGTTCTTAGTGTGGGGTAATTTTTATAAGATCTATTTAGTTACATGATTCTTCATCCTTTTTTGGATTGAGTGGTGTTTTTGAAATTGAAATTTTATTTTGTTGATAAATTTTTTTCACTAGGAGTCAATGTATATTTGTTTTTGTTATTTTACTAAAAATTATGATTTTGGGTGTTATGTTGATTCAATGTACAATAATTATATTTTTTATTTATTTTAATATATATATATTTTTAAATATATATTCATTCTACCAATAAAATTTAGCAGTAATCCATATAGAAAAATATCTATAATGGATTCACGTATCCAAATATAGGATGAACTCCATGTGTGGGAAATTTCATTTTTAGTCAACATTACCAATTTTAACCCCTTATTGACATAGAAAAATATTATCCCATCTCTATGAACATAAGATCAAACTAATGAAAATTTAATTCGGTCAGGGAATTCTTTTCAAATGCATAAAAAATAACCTATGTGGTAAGGATATAATCATTATTAACTTTATATGGAATATAATTTTATCTAGATATCATCATTGAAGGTTAGAAACATATTTGATGATATAAAAAAACTATTAGTGACGATGGATTGAAAACATGGCACATGAAAAATGTCTTCTTATAATGTTAAGGCCACTGAAGAAGGATGAAATTACTGTGAATGTTATGAAATCATACCATAGTGTATATTTACTATCAAACAATATTTCAGGGAATGTATCTAGAATTTAATGATTTTACAAAAATTAAACATGAAATATTAGAGGGTTTTAAATGTTGAGGACGAAGATGGAGATAGGGAAATTTTTTATCTAAGATTGACTATCTGAAACTGTACTCTTACATGTGTGTGTTCAACTGGGTGATTTTAATGAGGAACAAATTGGAATATGTGATGGACAAAGTTAATAAAAATGTAATTTATCACCTCCAATATTTACAAACATAGAATGTGATGATCCTGAAAATAAACGCCTCAATCACTAGATATTATTCATGTTCCCATAATGTGAATATATTATAAGGACTTGGTGGTCTCTAGTATTTTAGATGTATGATTATTGAGAAGTGCACACTATATTCTTGAATAATTATATTGAATTATTTTTTGAGAGAATGAATTTTGATAGATAGGATAAATTGATATTTATTATATTGGAATTCATATATTTTTCATGTTCAGACAACAATTAGTTGGAATGTAGTGTTAGTATCACATTATAGAGAGTGAAATTAATAACCTACCATTTCATTTTGTACTATATTAGTGATAACATTCACATAACTTTTAGAAATTTAGGTAGTATAGTGTAAGAAAATGTAAATTTATTTTTCAAAATTAGGATAACCAATGAAAGTAGAGGTTAATTATAGGATTGAAATGATTCTCTCAGAGATAAAAAATTCAGAGTTATGAATCTTAATAAAGGTGAAAATATTATAAATTTCTATTAGTATATAATATTTTTATGTTTTATTCTTATACATTATTATTTATTTAATGAATTTTATATTTATTATTCTCATATATTTGAATATGAATGACTAAATTTACATGGGGATATTGACTGAAAAATTATAGTTGTATTTTTTCATTCAATGTGGTGGATAGATTCAGTTCTTGTCCCACTTGGATATTATCACAAAAAATTATTTTTGAATTTATCATCAAATGCGAACTAATCAGTTATATTAATGATAAATATCTTATATTATAAGATACCTATTAATTAATAAATGGTAAATATAAACAATTATTTGATGAATTTATGAGGCCATAGTTGTGTGAATATTTCTCTCTAACTTTCAATTTCTAAATTTTCTTGAGTACTTATATATTATTACATTTATCAACATGAGGAAATTAATGAAAATTGAAATTGTAACATGAAAAACGAAGTAATTCAATGGTAAATTGTTTATATAAATTATTCTTTGATGTTGAAGGAAAATCCAAGATTAGATATTTTTTTCATCGTGAATGATTTTTATAGGGTCAAATAATTTAAAATGTCTATATTAATCAATACTCACAAATTTGAAATTAATTTTCATTCCTTCATGTCATTGGATCTTGTATTTCTTATGTCTTTTATTTCATCTCATTAAAACATTTTCATGTTCATATGATCTATACAGCATCATAATGATCAGCCATTTTCATCTTCAATTTTAGATAATTTTGCTATTTTTTTAATTCATTGGAGTACATCCTTTGAATTTGACCTAGCTCACCATAGTGAATGTATTAAGTAGATTTATAAAAAAACTACTCTTGTTCAATGAAATATGTTTTAAGTAATATAATCATAATCCCTAAAAATTAATATTTGGGATGGTATAATTGAAACATATCCCATGTAAATTATAATGTACATAATAGGATATTGACATGAGTAAATATAATTATAAAATAATCTAGGCCCATTTCCTAAGGAAATTACCATTATTATTTTTAAATAAATATACAATGTTTAAAAAAATTATATAATATTTGGAAAATAAATTAATTTTAAATGAATCATGTAATAGTTTATTAGCATTAACATAGAAAATAATGTTTATGACGGTGGGGAAATTTGTTTTAGTAGTAAATGTTAAAAAAAATAAATTTTTTGCACTATTTTTTAAAAGTACCTAATCTCTTAAACAATTAGATGATTTATTTAAAAATATAGAAATTAAAAAATTGGTAAGAATGAATTAAATAAAAAAATTTATAATATTAAAAATATTCTTGATTTCATTTTTTTTAAATTATTGACATGGATGAAAAAAATTCCCATCTGAATTTACAGAAAAGGTTAGTTTTAGGGTAAAACATTCATTTAAAATTTAGAAAAAGAGAGATATTGAAATTATTGGAATGTTATAATTATTGTAAATAAATTTAGGAAAAGTAAATAAAATGGTTTTAACATATAAATATCATATAGTTCCCATATTGTAACCATAAACATAAAGAATCTCAAATATTGATGTGATTGTGAAATATACCCTTTCCTCAAGCCCAAATAGCTTCATAAGTGTATTTAACCTCCTATATAACAAATTTAAATTTTTTATAGTCATATAAAATACTCATATATATAGTAATAATATTATTTATGATCCAATTATATCATTTCAACAACCATTTAAAAATAATTGATCTTCAAATCATATTTTATGAGTGTTCAATGTTTCATTTCTCATGTATATTTCAGTTCTATATATTTTCCTCTAGGAATCATGATCACAGTTAAATCATCTTATAAATATTAATACTTTCATAATTATCATATTTTATAATTATATACATTTTGACAACAATTATTATGATGTTGTGATGAAAACATAGTTAAATCACATCATATAGATGGTAGTTTGTACGTGCATGGGTGTGAAATTTCAAATTATCGATGGTTCAGATGGAAGAAAGGTAAATAAAAAAATAATTTTTAAGAATTATTATTACATCCAAAATATAATATATATTCATTACATCTATAATTATTAGTATCCTTGTAATGATCAAAAGAAGAAAATGACATCACTTATTATAGCTGGTAGCACACATATATACGCAAGCAAGGTTATTGTTCTCCAATGGATTGGAGGGTAAGAAGGTAATAAGATTTTATAACTAAAAAAAATTACCATATAACCAATATCATATATATATATATAGATTAAATCCATCATAATAATGAATAATGAAATATGGCGATGGAAGACAAATTGTGTCTCTACATGGAGGTGTAAGTCAACACATACTTGTGAGAAATACATTCATTTAGCATTTAATTGAATAGAGGTCGAAAAAGACAATTGTAGACTTATAATAATATATAAGTATATTTTTTATAATTTATTATTAATTTTAGGGTGGATTAAATATATATCTATTAACTAAAATAATAAATAAACTTTAGAAGAGTCATGTAAGATGATTACTTATTCATTGAGAGTCCTCCTTTTTCATACACCTTAAAAATTTATATAATGGTATTAAGTGAAAAAAACTCAATAAATATGAGGTGGAATATAGGAATTATTTTTAGCTGGTATTGGATGAGATATAGTGCTTAATGTTTGTGAATTACTGTGGATAAGAGGTTCTCTTTTAAATGTTATGGGGAGGGGGACACACATGGAATTTCTTAAAATATTTAAATAATATAAATTAATTTTCAATTTAATGTAGAAATAATGTCTATGAAATTGAAGGAAAAGTAATAAATTGTGTAAATATCTTCCAAAAATAATATTTTTACATGTTTGAGTGGAATTTATATATATATATCACTTTCTTTAACAGCCGTTAATCCCTTTTAAACCAAAACAATGTTAAGAAATTTTTTATTTTTTTAAAATTCATTACGGAAAACATTAATTTGGACATTTGACCTTATATTAATTAAAATAATTCCAAATAATTAATATCTTTTGAAATATTAAATTATACGAATTTATATAAATAATGTTTAATATAAATTCACAAACCAGAATAAAACAAATTTTAGAATCAATTTTGTTTATGTATAAAAATAATTATCTAAAAAAATAATGCATAATGATGATTTAAATGGAATTAATTGGATTATATTTAAAAAATGATAACTTATTTATTAGAAAATAAAATTAAAAGTGAATTTATCCTTATAAATACAAAATTAATGGATAATGACCAAAACATTTTCATTTGAACAGAAAACCTAAATATCAAACATGCTAAGAATATACACTGAATTAAAACATTGTATAATTTTGTGAAATATATTAACCACTAAATAAATATTTTTTTTATATAAAATACACACATTCATGTAATTATTTTATCCTTATAATTTCTTAAAATTAGCATTTTTATAAAATCGATATTTTGTACTATTCACACAAAAAGAAACAATTTCAGAAAAGACACCAAAATTAACCCTTAGATAATATTGACATGTTGAATTCTAAAATTATATTCGCATCATAAAATTAAATTTATAATAATAAGAAAAAATATTTTATCATCCTTAAAAATTTAATCTATAATTTCAGTCATGAATAAAACTATGTGGATCATGATTATGTTTTATTAGAATGGAACACTTACTTTAATTGAATATTGGGTGCCACATTCTGACTCCAAAAAAAAATTCAACCATTATATTTCTAGAATATCACCAAATAAATATATTTGTATTGATATTTGTAACAACTTATTTAGGATCCAACATCATATCTTCATTATTGTGACTTTTAAATGTTGCTTCATCCAATTCCCCAACACTTTCTTGATAGTTTCTGGAATCTATATAGGCTCTTCATTGTTTGATAAATGTGTTCCAGTTCTATTTACATTGATGAAATCACATGGATTTTTTCTACCATGTAATTCCTCAATAATGATATGAGGAAAAAATATTCAAATTTAGAGTGTATATGTCACGAACTGTCCTCGGGGCCCATGCTGTGACTACCCCAAGCCCGCCTTCCATAGGCTAGGGGCTGGAGACTAGAACCAAGGCATAAATTCCAATAACTGGGAAGGCATTTCCTTTATAAAAGTAAACAAAACACCACAGAGTACAAGAGGAAGTAAAACACTATGTAAAACTGAAACAAGCTGTGCTGAAAGTAAAGGGGGCCGGAAATACAAGCCCAACTGTAAACTACAACTGGAAAGGGAAAACAACAACTGAAAAACAATCCGCAGCGTTGAGCCGTCCTATGAAATTCCCACCTGAAGGGTGAGTACAGATAGCCTCCACAACTCCTCGGGTCTCGCCGTCTACTCCGAGTACGTCCAGCCCAGTGGTCCACCTTCGGGTACCGACCTGCTCCGCAAGCCTCAACCGCGATCAGCGCTGTCCTTTGTCTGCAACCAACACAACGTAGTGAGGGTATAGCCCGTGTAGGGTGAGTATAAGCTACTCAGTAGGGACCCCGAGACCCTCGAAGGTCTCCCAGAATCCACAAAGGATAATCCACAAAAGAAAGATACAATCACGAAGTAACATCCGACACTGCTTAGGTTTATTCCCATACATATACCTAAGTCACCAATTCTCATTCGACTCCAACATCCAAGCCCAAGTACAACCCAGTCCACACAGGAATGCAAAACGTAAATCCAAACAGGATAGCACAACACAATCCACATAGGAAAGCAAAACATGATTCAGCTCACACATGTACTTCTTCGTATGATGTTAGAGATGATCAGATGTAACCACTGATTCATCTAAGACATCGAACCCACAAAGGATCTGTAGGTACTAACCCCCGCAATGAACCACAAAGGATCGATCATGAAGTTGAACCCATAGCTATTGGGAAACTCATTCTCAATCATGTACAGTGGTTATTTCGCTACAACCAAGCGCTTCCCTCTTACCTTGGACTGTTGTAGTACTCCACCTATCGAGTACTGTGGGCCTGCTGCTACAACCAAGCGCTTCCCACCATGGGTCTGCCGCTACAACCAAGCACTCCCCCTCATAGCCTCTAGAGGCACTCCTTCTGTTGAGTACCACGGGTCAGCCGCTACAACCATGCGCTCCTCTGTCGTGGGTCTGCGGCTACAACCAAGCGCTCCCCCGTGTTGCTATAACCATGCGCTTCTCCGTCGTGGGTCTACCGCTACAACCAAGCACTCCCCCTCATAGCCTCCAGAGGTACTCCTTCTATTGAGTACCGCGGGTCTGCTGCTACAACCAAGCGCTCCTCCGCTGTGGGTCTGCCGCTACAACCAAGCGCTCCCCACAGGGCTATCCGTAACAGACAGAGACGTTCGATCAGTAGTCATCAAGTCTCAACAGGCTCTAGGGTTTCCACACACATCATGATCATTCCGAGAGGGTCCCCTCCATGAGCTAAGAGGTTTATGCCTCAACTGACATGTAGTCCGGATTTGATGTATCCCAAGATGTACCGTAGTGGTCACTGCCGAAAACTCGGAGGATTACCATACTGTTTTCACCATCGTCACAGTCGCAACCAGCTCTAGGGTTCCCGCACACAGCAAGCTCATTCGAGAGGGTCTGCTCCACGAGCCGATATACTGATACATCAACTGACACAAAGTCCAGAGTTGATGTATCCAAAAGTTCTGTATCATCAACAAGAACTCAACGCAATAGATGGTGCGTCAATCAGACGCCCGGTCTGTGTAACATCCCAAGTAAGTAATGAATAATAGATATCTTTATCTATGTCTATTAATGATTAAGAGAGTGTTATAGAGTCTTAAAATGAAAATAAATACAATCTTATGCATGAAATACACTAATATTCTTAAAAGATTGTTTTACTGCCTTTTGATGGAAAACCATTTTTGAATCTATATTTTGACAATTTTAAAAACTATGTTTGTCAAAATAAACTTATCCTTTATGATTGGGACATCAAAATTTACCTTGTGTGAATTTTTGGTATTTTTCTGACAATGTTCATTTTTTAATGAATAGTGAAAAATACTGCATTTTACATCAAAACTGCTTTTTAATCTAATTTATTTATATGATTAGATTATGTTTTGAATTGGTTTTGAAGTGAAATTAGAATATATTTTTACCATTTTATCCAATGGTGGTCATTGGAATCAATTTCACTTTGAAATTAGACTTAAACTGGTGTCAATCTTTTGATACTTGTTGTTTTGTAAAAACACGCTATTTGCTCTAGCAGCGGGAATTAATTATTAAATTAATTAATGTGACCTATATGATTTGAATTTTGTAAAATAGACTTCATTTTTGAATTCGGAATATCAAATATAGCTTAGGGTAAATTTTTGGTAATTTTCTGAAAAACTTCAATTTTTGATGAATAGTGAAACCACTAAGTGGTAATCAAGCAAACTGATTTTTCAGTTAAATGAAAGTTTACCACTAATGTCTAGTGAATTTTGAAAATCCGACATACATGGTTGTCATTAAGAAGTAAAATGTGGTTCAATGAGATTAAAATAATTTTTTGGTGAATAGTAACTTATTAAGTTTTTAATCGCGATTAGTGGTAATTAGTGTAGTTTAAGGTATAAATAATGCTTTAATAATATGAAATGACATAGAAACATGTCCCAACCATATTGGTTGTGTCATGACCGACCAAGACAAGCCATGGGTCATCTTGGGGACCCCATGGAGACATTTTGATTGGGAAATGACATAAATAACTTTTTATTTAATGTAAAAGTAAAAATTACACAAACATAATATGTTTCACGAAAACAATTTTTACATGGGGTTATAAAGATCAGATATTTGATTATAAATAGTCATTGGAAATATAAAACTATTTCTTACATAATATTATTTTTTATGATTTTTAGACATTAAATAAATTAAATTATTTATGACATAATAATGATGCAGCGATGACATCATTATTTGACGATTTAAATAAAATTGAAAGATAATGTAAAATCTATGAACTAAACATGTCCAAAACCAATTGGATGAGTGGATTTCGAACTCTTATCACTTTATCCACGAATTATATCAATGTGGGATCTTTTAAAACCGAAACACAGTTTCAAATAATGTAATATTTCTTTACTTTCCAAAAGTGCCCCTCCTCTCCTCTTATAAAAGGCCCCACCTCTACCCCATTTCACACACTCCTCAAGACTTTGGCTCGGCCAACCCCTGCCCATTTACTCTCTCCAAATCCCTCTCCTCATCCTAGAGGATTCCATTTGGGCAGAATCCTTTCAATTGAAGCCTTTATGCTCAAATCAAAAGGAGTTACACTTTCAAAGATAATTCATTCTCTCATGTTCATTTGTTTTATTTTGCTTCTCCAACCCCCTAAACTCTTTTTTTTACTTATTTTGTAACAAAACCAGTATCTTCAATATACAAGGATGTTTCTATAATGTTTATTTGAGCTACAGTCTCACAAAACTACATCAAATGGTTAAAGAACATACGGTTTCCTTGGATGGCGAAATTCTGCCTCCCGAAACGATGATTGTTCAATACTCATTTAACACCTTCAAAGGTGGCCATTATGATGTCACTATTTTTATATATAATATATAATATGTTTATGTTTTCCTTAAGCTTCTGTTTTTTCATTTTGGGCATACCTTTATGGTTTCCATTATGGGTAAACACGATATCTTCATTTTAGGAAGTGCGGACTACCGCCCCCTGAAAGTGATTTGATTCGTTAATACCATATGTGGGACGTGTAAAGGATAAAGTTAATGATATTATATATGTTATTATACTGGAATTATAATATACTCTTATATCATTATGATTCCATTCCAGAAAATATGAAATAGAAATGGAAGTAGCGTTCATGCGTACGTACGGCTTACCGTCTCCATGAACGGTGCATTTCATTTCTTACCACTAAATGTGATGTAATATTATAAATACATGTATATGATGAATTTATATGATATATATGTTATACAAATCATTAATATTATTCTGGATATAACGAACCTATGACCAAATTAACAACATGTAAGTGTAAGAAGTCTATTTTTGACTTAAGAACCAAATACCGACAAAATGAACATTATTAACTTAACTGATTACATGATGTTCATAACATGGTATAAAAGGAATAATGAACTTGAAAAAGATTCATAATCAAGTAGAGATTAACTCAAGTTTATTATTCAGGAGATTAAAGAACGGTCGGGTCAAGTCAGATACAAGGTATGGGACTTCGTCTCAATCTCCTTTCATTGAGGCATATTTTATTTTATACACAACTTTATTTTATATGGTGTATAAACCCCTTTTACATTTACGTTTATTCAAAAGGAATATTTTTTATATGAAGCGTTTACTAAACGACAAAAGGGAATGTTTTTGTCGTACGTATGCGGCGACAACGACTTCTCCGCCGTCGTGACCGTTATTTGAGTTTCGGCTTCCTCTACAAGCCACACCTTTTTTTTAAAAACGAAAAATAAATACCATGTTTTACTTTGGTATTGAAAATGGCTTTCATAATGTTTTTATTATATCAATGTGTTGTATTGATATCTCGTGATTGAAATGTGGAAATGTTATGTTTCCTTTATGCATGTTTTATGGGATATGATTATGTTATGGTTCTTGGGTATTATTATGAAGACGGGTGGTTCCGTGATAAACTAAGGGCGGGTGAGCCCGTTATAGCTCTCCAATGCATTGGGTAACGCGAAGGAATGAAACGTTAAGGTTTCTCCGAAGAGATTTTAGGGAATATACTGTGATGGGTATTCCAAACGTAACCAAGAGGGTTACTCCCTACGTAAGAATGTTATGAATGCCTCAAGTTACCTTTATGTCTTATGATTTCTATGATTTATTCATGATTTTATGAGGTATGTTAAAGTGCCTATGTTTTATGGGTAAAGTATGATTTCATTCTTTTGTATATATGAACTCATGTTTCCTTTCCATGTTTTTTTATAACCCATACTGAGTTTTTATGCTCATCCCAAGTTTTTGAAATGTTTTTCACAGGTCAAGGGAAAGGTACATGATAAGATGATAGAGTCAAGGATGTGTCAAGAAATAATACATGTTTTATTTTAAATGTGTTTCAATTGATGGGAATGAAGAATACTATCTTTCTATAACCACTTTTTTATATGTGGAATGTAATGCATGTTTTATGATCTAATTCTCTAAAACTCTAATCCCGAAAAGATCCTCAATGTGAAATCTTGTAATAACTCAAGATTAAGTAAGGTTTAAGGATGGGGCCTTATAGTTGGTATCAAAGGTCGGTTTAGATAACTTTAGGAGTTAGAATTCTATTAAATGATTATCCAAAAATATTTTTTTTCGAAATGATATAGCATTTAATGATTACCATGTTGCCTCATCTAAGACATGTTTGTTCAGAATGGTTTTCCGTAGAGGAAACAGGGAAGCAGTGCTAGGAAGGCATATAGAAGGAAATAACCTTCCGAATCAGCATCCAGAAATGGTCGGAATTGGAACTGAACAGTTTGTTGCAGTAATGGCGCAGTTGAATCAAGCCATAAATGGCGGTGGTATCCATACGCGAGATCAGCCAGACCAACCGCAGAGGAACATGTCAGTGGTGGATCATTTAATGAGGCAACATCCACCATCATTCGGAGGATTATCTGACCCTATGCTAGCTGAAGGGTGGATTAATGCACTGGAGAATATTTTTGATGTCATGGGGTGTTCAGACAATCAAAAGGTTAGTCTTGCTATTTACCGTTTGGAGGGTGAAGCAGATCAGTGGTGGTCTATGGTTAAAAATATCAGGGACGCCGATGAAATTGATGCTCTTGACTGGGATGAATTCAAAGGTATGTTTCTTGTGAAGTATTTTCCTAAGGCTGTTCAACTTAGGACGGAAAAGCAATTCATGGAATTGAGTCAAGAAGAAGACTCAGTGGCTGCCTATGAAGAAAAGTTCACTCGATTGGCAAGGTATGCTCCAAATTTTATCCGGGACCTTGATAGTAAAATCAATCGTTTTTACTCAGGATTAAAGCCAAAATATCGAAGGGAATTAGCTTCTCGTGAGTTTAAAAGTTGTGAAAAGCTTGTTCGATGTGCTGAGAAGGTGGAAATGGAGTTTGCCGATGACCAAGTTTTCTATAACAACCAGCAGAAGAAGAGACCGAGGTGGCAGGAGAAAGGTAAGAATTCTTCAAAAAAGTCTGATGGTAAGAGAACTAAGTTTCCAGTTTGTGATAAATGTGGAAAAAGGCATGCTGGGGAATGTCTTCTGAATTCTGGGAAGTGCTACCGATGTGGTAAGATGGGACATAAGGCTCGTGATTGCACTGAAAAGGATCAAGGTGAAGGTAAGAACAAATTTGATTTACAGTTAGTGAAATGTTATAAGGGCAATGAGATGGGTCACTATGCAAATGAGTGTCCAACAAGGATCTTGAGTGATGGGAAGCAGTTAGACTACAAGCTGAAAGGGGTGGTGAAATCCTTTGCAACTACTTCAGCAGATGTCGGGCTATCAAATGAAGTGGTATCAAGTAATTTGTTTGTTTGTTTTTTTTTCAGATTATGCCAGTGTGTTGTTTGATTCGGGGTCTACACATTCTTTCATCTCTGAAACCTTTTCTAGTAAAATGGGAATACCATCTCAAGAAATGACTCCTGAACTTTTGGTAAAAACAGCTGGGGGAAATGTCGAGGCAAAAAGAATTTATAAGAATCTTCCTATCCTTATCTGTGGAAAGAACCTACTTGCAAACCTTATTGTTCTACCTCTAGTAGAGTTTGATGTTATCCTGGGTATGGATTGGCTCTCTATTTACCATGCTAAGATTGACTGTAGAGATAAAGAAGTTTCTTTTCAGAAAGACTTTCAGTTTGTTTACAAGAATGAACCCTTACTTTTGATAACATATCAAGAGGCCGAGAAACTTGTAAAAGATGGAAATGAATGTTACCTTGCACAAGTCATTGAAAATAAAGGAACTATTCAGATTAATGATGTGCCAGTGGTAAATGAGTATCCTGATGTTTTTCCTGATGAGTTTCCTGGAATAATACCAGATCGGGAAGTTGAGTTTACTATTGACTTAGTTCCTGATGCTAAGCCCATTTCAAAACCCCCTTATCGATGGCACAAGTTGAACTTTTAGAGTTGATGGATCAATTTCAAGATTTATTAGAGAAAGGTTTCATTAGACCTAGCACATCACCATGGGGTGCTCCTTTTTTATTTGTTAAAAATAAAGATGGTTCTATGAGACTTTGCATTGATTATAGAGCCTTGAATAATATCACTGTTAAGAACAAATATCCTTTGCCTCATATCGATGATTTGTTTGATCAGCTCCAGAGAGCTCAGTTTTTTTCAAATATTGACTTGAGATCGGGGTACCATCAACTGAAGGTAAAGGAGGTAGATATTCCGAAGACCACGTTCCGTACGAGATATGGCCATTATGAATTTGTAGTAATGCCTTTTGGTCTAACCAATGCACCTGCTGTATTCATCGACTTAATGAATATAATTTTCCATGAGTTCTTGGATAAGTTTGTTGTGGTTTTCATTGATGATATTTTGTTGTTTTCTAAAATTAAAGAGGAGCATGAAAAACATTTAAGGGTTATCTTGCAAACCTTAAAAGAAAAGAAACTATATGGGAAATTCAGCAAGTGTGAGTTTTGGTTGCAACAAATTTCTTTCCTTGGTCACATTGTTTCTAAAGATGGAATAACTGTTGATCCTGCAAAAACAAAAGTTGTGGAAGAATGGCCAAGACCCACAAATGTAACCGAGATTCGTAGCTTCCTTGGTTTGGCGGGCTATTACCGAAGGTTTGTTAGAAAATTTTCACGGTTATCTAGTCCAATGACTAAGCTAACTCGGAAGGGTGTTAAGTTTATCTGGACAAAAGAATGTGATGATTGTTTTCAAGAATTGAAAATAATATTGGTGAATGCTCCAGTTTTGGCACTACCTTCCAGGAATGGTGAGTTTGTTATATACAGTGATGCTTCATTGAAAGGACTTGGTTGCGTCCTAATGCAGAATGATCAGGTAATTGCTTATGCTTCACGACAGTTGAAAACTCATGAGGTAAATTACCCTACACATGATTTGGAACTAGCTGCTGTTGTTTTTGATTTAAAAATTTGGAGGCATCATTTGTATGGAGTAAAGTGTGAAATATATACCGATCACAAAAGTGTAAAGTATATATTCACTCAGAAAGAGTTAAACATGAGACAAAGAAGATGGCTGGAATTAATCAAAGATTATGATTGTACAATTCATTACCATCCGGGAAAAGAAAATAAAGTGGCTGATGATTTGAGTCGAAAAAGTAATGCTTCATTAACAATGTTGCGGTTGGAACGTGATCCTTTGGTTAACGATTTGATGAAATTTGGAATAGAAGTTGTTGGTGCAGGAAGTCGTTCAGTTTTGTTTCAGGTATCAGTGAGATCAACTCTATCAGATAAAATCAAGCAAGTACAGAAGCAAGACAATGAGTTGCAGAAAAGGGTAGAGCTGGTTCAGAAAGGTAAGTTTCCTGAATTCAACATTGATAATGATTGTGTTTTGAGATTTGGGAAAAGATTGTGTGTGCCTTGTGATTCACATTTGAAGAGAGAGTTGTTATGTAAAGCTCATAGTTCTCCGTTTTCAGTTCATCCGGGCAGTACTAAGATGTATAGAGATCTACGGGAGTATTACTGGTGGGATGGAATGAAAAAAGATATTGCTGATTTTACTGTGAAGTGTTTGACTTGTCAGCATGTTAAAGCAGAGTGACAGTTACCGAAAGGGATGCTTCAGCCTTTACCAGTGCCAGAGTGGAAATGGGAGAATATATCCATGGACTTTGTTGTTGGATTACCAAAGACATCTCGAGGTAATAATGCAATCTGGGTTATTGTTGATCGCTTGACCAAATCTGCTCAATTCCTTTCTATAAGAGATAATTTATCTCTTGATCAACTTTCCCGTTTGTATCTTAAAGAGATAGTCAGGTTACATGGAGTTCCTCTCTCCATTGTATCGGATCGTGATCCCAGGTTTACTTCTAACTTTTAGAAAGGCCTTCAGAAGTCGTTGGGTACTGAATTAAATTTTAGTACAGCTTTTCATCCTCAATCAGATGGGCAGTCAGAACGAACAATTCAGACATTGGAGGATATGCTACGAGCTTGTTCTATGGATTATCAGGGATGTTGGGACCAACATCTTTCTTTGGTTGAGTTTTCATATAATAACAGTTTTCATTCCAGTATACAGATGGAACCATTTCAGGCATTATATGGGAAGCGGTGTCGAACTCCAGCTTTCTGCGATGAAGTGGGTGAATGGAAGTTGGTGGGACCGGAATTGGTAGAAGAGATGGCAGAAAAAGTTCAGCTGATTTAGAAACACATGAGAACAGCTCAGAGCAGGCAGAAGAGTTATGCGGATAACCGGAGGAAGGATCTATCTTTCGAGGTAGGTGATCATGTTTTTCTCAAGGTTTCTCCTTGGAAAAGTGTGATGAGATTTGGTAAGAAAGGAAAGCTGAGTACAAGGCTTATTGGACCATACGAAATTCTGGAGAGAGTTGGATCAATTGCATACCGAGTGGCTTTACCTCCGAGTTTATCTCAGGTACACAATGTTTTTCACGTTTCAATGTTGAGAAAGTATATTCCAGATCCATCTCATGTTTTGAGTCCAGAGGTAATTCAGCTGGAAGAGAACCTATCTTATGAGGAACAACCGGTCCAGATTCTTGACCACCGGGAGAAAGTGTTACGGAATAAGGTGATTAAGCAGGTAAAGGTTTTGTGGAAAAACCACATGATTGAAGAGGCAACATGGGAATCTGAAAATGCAATGAGGGATAAGTACCCCCATTTATTCGATAAGTAAATAAATTGAGGGGACACAATTTTCTAAAGGGGGGAAGGATGTAACATCCCAAAGTAAGTAATGAATAATAGATATCTTTATCTATGTCTTTTAATTATTAAGACAGTGTTATAGAGGCTTAAAATGAAAATAAATACAATCGTATGCATGGAATACACTAATATTCTTAAAAGATTGTTTTACTGCCTTTTGATGGAAAACCATTTTTGAATCTATATTTTGACAATTTTATAAACTATGTTTGTCAAAATAAACTTATCCTTTATGATTGGGACATCAAAATTTACCTTGTGTGAATTTTTGGTATTTTTCTGACAATGTTCATTTTTTAATGAATAGTGAAAAATACTGCATTTTACATCAAAATTGCTTTTTAATCTAATTTATTTATATGATTATATTATGTTTTGAATTGGTTTTGAAGTGAAATTAGAATATATTTTTACCATTTTATCCAATGGTGGTCATTGGAATCAATTTCACTTTGAAATTAGACTAAAAATGGTGTCAATCTTTTGATACTTATTGTTTTGTAAAAACACGCTATTTGCTCTGGCTGCGGGAATTAATTATTAAATTAATTAATGTTTCTTATATGATTTGAATTTTGTAAAATAGACTTCATTTTTTAATTTGGAATATCAAATATATCTTAGGGTGAATTTTTGGTAATTTTCTGAAAAACTTCAATTTTTGATGAATAGTGAAACCACTAAGTGGTAATCAAGCCAACTGATTTTTCAGTTAAATGAAAGTTTACCACTAATGTGTAGTGAATTTTGAAAATCCGACATACATGGTTGGCATTAAGAAGTAAAATGTGGTTCAATGAGATTAAAATAATTTTTTGGTGAATAGTAACTTGTTAAGTTTTTAATCGCGATTAGTGGTAATTAGTGTAGTTTAAGGTATAAATAATGCTTTAATAATATGAAATGACCTACAAACATGACCCAAACTTATTTGTTGTGTCATGGCAGACCAAGACAAGCCATGGGTCAACTTGGGGACCCCATGGAGACATTTTGGTGGGGAAATGTCATAAATAACTTTTTATTTTATGTAAAAGTAAAAATGACACAATCATAATATGTTTCACGAAAACAATTTTTACATGGGGTTATAAAGATCAGATATTTGATTATAAATAGTCATTGGAAAGCTAAAACAATTTCCTACATCATAGTATTTGTTTATGATTTTTAGACATTAAATAAATTAAATTATTTATGACATAATAATGATGCAGCGATGACATCATAATTTGACGATTTAAATAAAATTGAATGATAATGTAAAATCTATGAACTAAACATGTCCAAAACCAATTGGATGAGTAGATTTCGAACCCTTATAACCTTATCCACGAATTATATCAATGTGGGATCTTTTAAAACCGAAACACAGTTTCAAATAAAGTAATATTTCTTTACTTTCCAAAAGTTCCCCTCCTCTCCTCTTATAAAAGGCCCCCACCTCTACCCCATTTCACACACTCCTCAAGCCTTTGGCTCGGCCAACCCCTGCCCATTTACTCTCTACACATCCCTCTCCTCATCCTAGAGGATTCCATTTGGGAATAATCCTTTCAAAGGAAGCCTTTATGCTCAAATCAAAAGGAGTTACACTTTTAAAGGTAATTCATTATCTCATGTTCATTTGTTTTATTTTGCATCTCCAACCCCCTAACCTCTTTTTATTTACTTATTTTGTAACAACACCAGTATCTTAAATATACAAGGATGTTGTTATAATATTTATTTGAGCTACACTCTCACACAACTACATCGAATGGTTAAAGAACATACGGTTTCCGTGGATGGTGAAATTCTGTATCCCAAAACGATGATTGTTCAATACTAATTTAACACCTTCAAAGGTGGCCATTATGATGTAACTATTTTTATATATGATATATAATATGTTTATGTTTTCCTTAAGCTTCTGTTTTTTCATTTTGGGCATACCACTATGGTTTCCATTATGGGTAAACACGATATCTTCATTTTAGGAAGTGCGGACTACCGCCCCCTGAAAGTGATTTGATTCGTTAATACCATATGTGGGATGTTTAAAGGATAAAGTTAATGATATTATATATGTTATTATACTAGAATTATAATATAATCTTATATCATTATGATTCCATTCCAGAAAATATGAAATAGAAATGGAAGTAGCGTTCTTGCGTACGTACGGCTTACCGTCTCCATGAACGGTGCATTTCATTTCTTACCTCTAAATGTGATGTAATATTATAAATACATTTATATGATGAATATATATGATATATATGTTATCCAAATCATTAATATCATTCTGGATATAACGAACCTATTACCAAATTCACAACATGTAAGTGTAAAAAGTCTATTTTTAACTTAAGAACCAAATACCGACAAAATGAACACTATTAACTTAACTGATTACATGATGTTCATAACATGGTATAAAAGGAATAATGAACTTGAAAAAGATTCATATGCAAGTAGAGATTAACTCATGTTTATTATTCAGGAGATTAAAGAATGGTCGGGTCAAGTCGGATACGAGGTATGGGACTTCGTCTCAATCTCCTTTCATTGAGGCATATTTTATTTTATACACAACTTTCTTTTATACGGTGTATAAACCCCTTTGACTTTTAAATTTATTCAAAAGGAATCTTTTTTATATGAAGCGTTTACTAAACGACAAAAGGGAATGTTTTTCTCGTACGTATGCGGCGATAACGACTTCTCCGCCGTCGTGACCATTATTTGAGTTTCAGCTTCCTCTACAAGCCATACCTTTTTTTGAAAAACGAAAAATAAATACCATGTTTTACTTTGGTATTGAAAATGGATTTCTTAATGTTTTTATTATATCAATGTTTTGTATTGATATCTCGTGATTGAAATGTGGAAATGTTATGTTTCCTTTATGCATGTTTTATGTGATATGATTATGTTATGGTTCTTGGGCATTATTATGAAGACGGGTGGTTCCGTGATAAACTATGGGCGGGTGATCCCGTTATAGCTCTCAAATTCATTGGGTAATGCGAAGGAGTGAAACGTTAAGGTTTCTCCGAAGAGATTTTAGGGAATATACTGTGATGGTTATTCCAAACGTAACCAAGAGGGTTACTCCCTACGTAAGAATGTTATGAATGCCTCAAGTTACCTTTATGTCTTATGATTTCTATGATTTATTCATGATTTTATGAGGTATGTTAAAGTGCCTATGTTTTATGGGTAAAGTATGATTCCATTCTTATGTATATATGAACTCATGATTCCTTTCCATGTTTTTTTTATAACCCATACTGAGTTTTTATGCTCATCCCAAATTTTTGAAATGTTTTTCACAGGTAAAGGGAATGGTATATGATAAGTTGATAGAGTCAAGGATGTGTCAAGAAATAAACCATGTTTTATTTTAAATGTGTTTCAATTGATGGGAATGAAGAATACAATTTTCTGTAACCACTTTGTTTATATGTGGAATGTAATGCATGTTTTATGATCTAATTCTCTAAAACTCTAAACCCGAAAAGATCCTCAATGTGAAATCTTGTAATAACTCAATATTAAGTAAGGTTTAAGGCTGGGGCCTTATAGTATGAGAGTTATTGGCTTTTCCGTCCCAGGGGCCCGGTTGGTTTTTAAGTCAAAACCAACCCGAACAAACTCCACCTGCGTCCATACCTTGGGCGGAGTAATCCAAAATATCCGTCTCACTTAGAGGAATCCATCAAAGTCGACGGCACGTAAATCGGACGTCCGGAGCTCATGTTATGAGTGTTTCCGCTACGAGGGCCCGGTTGGTTTCGTGGACGAACCAACCCGGAAGAACCCAAAGTATTCCGAAACTGTGAGTGTAATATACTGAAATGACCGCCTCAATCCAAGGATCTCATCGCCGCAGACAGCGCGTCGTTCGAAGTCCCGTAAATCATGATATGGGAAAAAGTCCGAAAAGGCTTGAAAACGGGGGGTCTAGGCCCGGACCGACCTGGCCCAACCCACCCTGGGTCGACTCGAACCGGGTTGACCCGACCCGGGTTCGGGTCCGACCCGACCGGTGCGGCCCGGCCCGGCGGTCCGGCCGGGCGGCTCGGCCAGCACGTTGGCACTGTCCAGACATGGCGCAAGGCAGACGCCCCCCCCCCCCCCCCCCGTGCAGTGGCCGCTATGTGACACCCGAACGTGGGGTAAGCCGCGTCCCTCCTCCGCTGTCCCGCGCGGCCGTTGGACCGGCCAGCGCGTCGGAGGGGGCTTCCGTGGACCACCGAACATGCTATGGTGGTCCGATTTTCCCGCGGTCTTCACCAGTGCTCGTCCCGGGACTCATTCTTCACTGCAAAGCCTTCAAAATTAACATGCGGCCCCATTTGTCGTCGCCCTCCAATCCGCGCATAACAAACAAAAAGGGCGGTGGGTTCGGACTTGTTAATTGGTCCGCACCCACCGCGTTAGCGGTTTTTAAAGTCTCACAACAATCATTTTTAACAACTGGGGATATAAATCACAAATATTTAAAAGGAACAACCCCTACCTCGTAGTTGTCGTCAGACGAGAGTTCATCGCAGAATTGACTGTCGCAGAAAAAGAGGATCATCGCGTCGCGGAAGGGCATCACGTCATCGCGGAACACGGCGTCGTGTCGACGATATCCAAGGGTTTAAGAAAACACATAGATTTAATTTCTTGAATTAAATCCATGTTGAGGATAAAATCCTCAAAAGAAAAATTAAAAGATCCGGAATCTCATACCTCAAGCTGTTGATCGAAGATTCTTCGCAGGAGGAGAATCGTCGAAGAAGACCATCGGGGAAGGAGAATCGTCGGCGTCACGGTACACGACGTCACGTCGTCAATCACTGAGGGTTCAGCGTTCTTCGTCGCCTTTCGTCAAAAGATGGCGTTCTTCACATTTTTCGCATTCTTCGCGTTCTTCACATTCTTCGTGAAGGTGGATGAAGATACAGTTCTCCAAATCCTCTAAACAAGCAACCCGCCAACAAAAAAAGGGGTGTTGGTTTTATTTTATTATTACGCCAACTGTTTGAAAAACAGGTTAAGAAACGAACCATTAATTTGGTGAATTAATGGTAATGACTTAACAGTCCATTTAATAGGAGTGTTAAGAGTTTTAGAAAATGCACCATATGACTTTCATTAATGAGGAGTTTTCGCAAGTGCGTTTCTAAGAGGAGAAGAAGTGGTGGGGCTTGTGCAGGCCCCACCTCACAAATATCCTACCAAAAGGGTAGGATATTTTTGGTTCCACCCTATTCGCTTCAACTGAGCTTAAGAATCTTTAAGTGGCTTTATGTGGCTTTAAGTGAAATAAAATAAAGTTGTCGCACCACTTTATTTTATTTTCTTCACTTACCCCCAAAAAATTAAAAATCACACCCAAGCAAACTCAACTCCATAAGAGGCGTTTCTAAGAAAATACCGGCGTTGCGATTCCATTGGTGCCCTCAGAATTCAATTCCGAGAACCGGTTCAAAAGTTAGAAAAACCCACTTGTTCATTCACTGAACGTACCTGAGCCAAACTTTAGAAAATGATTCCGGGCACACCGGGCCTCGGAATAATGTGCCGTTAGAAACTTCATCCTTGTAAAATTCCAAAGAAAATTAAAAAAAAATTCCTTAAATTTTATGGGTCATTACATTATAGATGCATCGATAAATCATAAGTCACAACTCTTAATATTTCCATTAATAAAAAATTGTATAAGGTACCTATGAGTAGGTTTTCTATATTACATAAAATTATCAAACCATTCATGAATATAAATTTAATAAAATATGAGATACTACATTAAATTATAAACCCTTTATTTGATTATTGGTATAACGTTTTTTCTACTCTAATATTTATTTATATGATCATGAATAGTATTCTCATTCACTATTGTATCATCCATGAGACTTGGACCAACAATATTACTTTCAAAAAAATCATCCAAACAAGATGAAGTACAAAACCTTTTACTCTAATGTTATTCTTATGGTTTCATTTAAAATCTTTAATTGTATTCAAATTTCACCGAAGGTAAATATTAGTATCCTATTACATGAATGTGATGTAAGCATATGACAACATGTCTTCAGACATATAAATTTACCTTCTACCCATCCCATCAATTTAAGAATGATAGGTAGTGCTTATATGTAGATCAGTTACTAGATCATTTTGAATACTCTACTAAAGTCTTTTTTAAAACATCAAATCATAATTTTATATAATCAATATAGGTAAACTAAGAAGACTTATAAAATTAATAATATAGATTTGTGTATCCACTCATGTGGTAGATCATATCTTACAATGAGTAAACTTGTGGACTTGGTATGTTGATCGATAATAACCCATATGGAATCATTCGTTATATTATTATTTTCAAATCTAATGAAAAATTATATATTAGTACGATCTAATTTCAATATAGGAATATATTGTTTTTTCATGACACGTTTTTTATGTTTAATTTCCACATTTACCTATTTAAAAACTAAAAATCATGATACATAGAAAAAAAATTTCCATTTCATATTATCCAACCAAAAATGACAGTTCAAATCCTGATACATTATAGTTCTACTAGGGTGCATAGTGAAATTTTAACACTCAACTTCATCTAATAATTCTATTTTCATCTCATGCATGGATGAAACACATATCTAATTTCAAAATTACAATGTTCAATATTAATATATGATGTCTATAAATTTAAAAAGATTCATTACATATATTTTATTTAGTATATAATTATCATCATGACTGGGGTTTTTTATTTCAAAAAAAATTGTTTTGTAATAATATTGGATATAAGTGATGATTTTCCATCCTTGTTTATTTTCATATCCAAAATTTATTAAAGCATTGAATATAATATCATCTGAATCTTTATTTTAGTAAAAAGTCATAGATCATTCCTACTCATCCATGAAACACGTTATTTTCCTTTAAAGGGTTGCATTATATTAAGAAATCATAATCAATGGTTGGTTCTAACTACAAAATTTTCAGTATATTGATAACTTTTTGTGAGATTATGTCTTTTAAAAAAAATTATCTGTAAATATTTCCCATATTTTACCATAAAGTTAATTCCTACAAATACTCAATGAAAAGATTATGGCTTCTAAATCAAGATCTTGGGTTTTATCATTCATTTGTGAATCTTTATCTTCATTGGTTCACAGGAAACAACTATATCATTATTTATAAAGACACATCCAAGTCATTTCTATAATGAAACTCTTTATATTAGAAATCTATCTCATCCCAATGGTAATGTAAACATTAGGGTTTTTAATAACCCATTTATAAATCTTAAAATCATTATTTATAGTCCTTGGACCATGTAAAATAACCCATTTATGTGTAAACACTGTTAATGAGTTATCTATCTAATATTTTTTTCAATAAATCCTCAATATTAACCATCTAATCCCAGAAAACAATATACATGAGTTATTTTTATTAGATTTGTTCATTATATCAATGAATTTTTCATTTAAGTATCAATTTATATTCCTTCTTTAGACACAATGTAGCTAAAAAATAAATATACTGAATATGGAGTTTATATTTTATAAATTTTTTCTTATAAATTATTTTAATTCTAAGATTCCAATTAATTATTCTCAAATAACACTTTTGAGAATAATATCTATTAGAGTATACCCATATATCATTAGTAAATTCCCTAAAAAATTGTTGATATAATCTTGGAATACTTTTTTTATTACATCTATAAAAATAGAGGGTGAATAAGTTAATTAAAAGTGAAATAATATAAATTTTTAATGTCGATTCCTCATATATAATGTTATATTTTCAATAGATTCTTTCATTAATTGTAGTTTTTAATACTCAGAATAGAGTTCAAAATTTATAAAATGTTAACCTCCTTAAATTTTATCATATAATTCATCAATACATGGATGTGGATACATGTTCTTTATAGTATTGGAATTTATTTCCATGTAATAATTATAGAACCTCATAGTGAAATCCTTCATCTTAGAAAAATGTTTAGGGGACACCACAGTGAAACACTAGAGAATATAAATCCATAATCGCACAACATAATTATTTTTTATCTTATTCAACAAATTCAATTGTGGCCATCTTATAAAGAGTATTAAATATAGGGTTTTAATTAGGGTATAAGTAAATGTTAAACAAAACATCAGTCTTATGTGTGTCTCTAGTTAGTTATTTAGGAAACACATCAATGTATTCATGTACAATAGATAAAACCTCTATTATATGTTTTCCATTTAATGCAACATGAAAAATTTCAAAATAATTGAACATACTAAATTATTTATAACCTTGTGAATTTTAAAATATAATATATTATTATAAATTAGGTATAACAGAATAAACAAATTTAATATTTAAGAATAGTTAATCAGAGAATAATAAAATATTTATAATTAGGAATACATTTTTGATCATTTAATACTTTGATTTCTTTTATAATGGATCATAAAGATAATGGGAATCAACAAAAAAAATAATCACCAATATTGACTAGCCAAGTATGCAGTATTATGTGACTCATCATTAACCGGTGATGATCATGTTAATACATAATCTTCCCCTTTTAGATTTGTTAGCCCTAAGTGTATATATGCCTTAGTAACATCCATATTTCGGTATCTTGATATGAATGTAATTTCAAGGAAAACAAATTCTATACAGTATTAAAACATGATGATATTAGCGTAAAAGTAGAATTTACCCAGTGTATGTCACTGGGTAATATTCATTAATCTGGGTTTTACTATATGTAGCTTGCAAAGATTATAATAATATTACAATGATAACAATAATAACACCTTGAATCAAATAACCCCGATCTAATAGTTATTTACTACATTATCCCATTATATATGCGATCATATCACAATGAATCAAATAGTTTAGAAGTCTTGAGAGACTAAATGCATCAATTATTCTCTAGTGACACTTGAAAACATGAAATAAAACATAAAATTACAGTGATAAACTTATTATTTTTCTATTATATACCTAAAAGGATTCATGGATCCATCTTTATTATCACATTAAAGGATATGTATAATAAATAGTGAGCTCTTATTTTCTGTAAGGGATAATATATTAAAGAATCAATCATATAATAAATAAATAATAGATAAAATTATATATATAAACAATAACAAAATAGTCCATTTAAATATTATAATAAGAGATAAATATATCCATGGATGATATAACATTATAAATAATCACAAGGATGAAAATACCAAGTTTCATAATGATATAATATATAATTCCATAGATCATAAAATTAGAATCAAGGCATCGTTACATGAAAACTGACATAAATAGGTATGGTGTACACAAACTATCCAAATTATTTTTTCTCATTATACCTAAATATGCATAGAGGTTATATAATGGGCCCATGATGTCACATACTATCTTATTCATTCATAATATGAAACAAAAGAATAAAAAATCATTAAATAATAAAAAACATTCATACTATAAGATAGATAATAAATGTTAAGATTTATCCCAATTACTCACAATGGATGAATGTTATCATCCATACATAGTAATATTGTTGATGGTATCATTATTTTATATCCCCATGAAATACTATGACACATCAATTAATGTTTATGTAGATGAATAATTTTAAAAGAGCACTGGAAAATTTATTGAAGAAGATAACTTTTCAATTTTGAAATAACTTCTTAAAAATATTAAAAACTAAAAATATTAGGAATTTATTTATTCTAATGTAATCATTTAATGTTTTAAATTAATACCCAATGGAAATTAATATTCATGAGGGATGTAAATTTTCTTGACGAAATAATAATTAAAACAATTAAATTATTCACACAATTGATAAAAAAATTCTCATTCAGAAAATGTTAATTAAATTCATTTTAATACATTTTTAATAATTAGGAATTAGTAAAAAATAACATTAATAATTAATTGTTGAATATTTAATAAAATCCTGAAAAAATATTAATAAGAATTTGTATATGGTAAAAAATATTCATATCTAAATTGGAAGAAAAATTCAATTTTCCTTAATATAATTCAATTATAATTTTGATTACTTAGTGAGAGAAAAATTAATGTCAAATTTGAAATTTATAAAAATACATAAATTATAAAAAAATATGTGGGTTTTATTATATTAATAACATATAATACTTTTAATATAATAAAAAATTCAAACAATCCTGAATATAAATTGATTTTGGGAAAAAACCATTATAGAATGTACGAATTTCATTATAAGTTCTTTTAAACTCCTTCATAAAAAATTAATTTTTTTATAATTCAATAAATGAATCATATAAATACTATTAATATAATATTAATAACCAATTATAACAGTTTGATACATGTTTACTTATAATTCATTAATAAAGTAATCATTTTCCATTATTAGTTATTTCCTTTTTATATATGTTTCTATTTGATAGATTCAATAATTTCACTATGAGCATGAATCCAACAAAAAAACATTAATCATGCCATAATAACCATATTTAATAATTTTATAATTTTTTAACCATTCATATAATTTATTTATTATAAATTTATTACATCACACTATAATGTAGGTAGTTTGTATGTACGTATAAGAAACATTTCGACTTTTAGATGGATAGAATCACAGAAATATATATTATAAATAAATTTTCTAGAATAATTTTCAATAGATAAAAATTATTTAAATTCATTAAATATTTATTTATTACTCTTTATGTAACGAATAAATGATGGATGAATCACATAACATCATGGAGGATGTAGTCTAAAGATATGCACAAGTGACATTATAATTTATTAACAGATTGTAAGGTAAGAATGAATATAAATATTACAATTATAGAATAATAATTAAGTAATAAATATAAAAATATAAATAATATATCCATCATAATAAAAAATCATAAAAGATATTGATTGAAACTAAATAATATCATTATCTAGTGGTTGTAGTCCACATGTATGCATGAGCGATACATTTATTTTCCATTTAATGTAATGGAGGTGGAAAATGGTATCTCCATGATCATAAATATATTTCATTATATTTATTATACTATATTAATCAAGTTAGTTTTGATATAATTTATATAGAGTGAGTAATATAAGAAATAAACATTGAATGATTGGGGAAATCCAATTACCTCTTCCTTTGGAGACCTTATTGATCATAAACCTCAATCCATCTATGTATTCTTTTATGAGAAAATACTATGATCAATAATGAATTTAAGGAAATTATAAAGGATTTTCGGTAAGTGTTGGTTGAGCTGTAGTCCTAAATATTTGGTAATAATGGAGAAGAATGTGTTCTCTATTATAATTTAAGGTAGGGGCACACAAGGAATTACTCAAAATATTTATATTATAAAAATTAATTTTATTATGAATGTTTAAAAAAATAGACAATAACTAAAATTTCATAAAATATTTGGCTTATAAATATGGATAAAATAATATTAATGATGTTTTATTTTGTGTATTTACTGTTTTATGTTAGTTTAACACTACCATAAATACGTTTCAACCCTAACCACAATAATTTTTTTTACTATTTTTACAATTAATTATGACCTAATAATAAGTTGAAAATATTACATAATAATATTTATTCTAATTTGAAACATTGAATCAATTTTACAGTAAAAAGATTTATAAGTGGTAAAAATTAATATTAAAATAATTATAAAAAATATATTTAAATTATTTTTTAGAAAAGTATTTTTATGCATAAAAATAATTTTAATAAACAAATATAGTGTAGATTAAAATGCCATTAATTATATAGTGTTAAATAAAATGAGAGAAAATTTATTTTAAAGTAATGAAAAATTTAAAAGAAACCTTTGAAAACTATATTAAATGATATAAACTAAAATTAGTTTCTATTTGAAAAGAAACATTGGAGTGATTTTAAAAATGAAATGTGAATTTTTTTCAGGATAAAATCATTATATGAATTATATTACATCCAAAATACAAATTATTTTCTAGTAAATGGTATCATATGATTATAATTTTATATTAAATAATTGCAAATTCAAAAAATTTTCACATCTTAAAAATCAGTATTTTCACTATTTAGAAAAAAATCAACAATTGGTAAAAAATTATCTATAATTTACCATAAGATAAGTCTGTCTTGGTGAATTTAAAAAAATATAACAATATCATTAAATTTAATAAATACAATTTTTAATTTTTTTTCTTTTACTCATATTTTTTATCAATATTATTTCCATTATTATTGGTTTCTTTAGAAAGAAATGTTTAAAAAAAATAAGTAAATCTATAGTGTTGTAATGTTTATCAATAATAATGTATTTCCATTATTAATTGGAAATATATTCAATATATTATTATCTATGGTTCTCTAACATAATTATTAACAAATATAAAATAATATAAAAATTACATAGGAAATAATTATTTAAATTAGTTCTGTACTAATGGTTAATTAAAAGAGAAAACAGACAACATTATATTTGAGTTATTAAAAAAATCTTCCCTAGTTTTATGTATATAGGGGTTTTCAAGAAATGTCCATGCCATTAATTACTTCATTATATTATTTTGGCCTTAGTCACAGCTCTCCAAAGGTGAATTTCCTTTTATTGTTTTTTTAATGTAACACATATTATTCAAGAGGCACTCCCTATTCTTCTCCTCCACGCACTACATTCGGGAAGGTCATCCTCATTTTATAGTCATTAAGGTATATCCATGATCAGCATTAAAATATTTAACTACTTCATATTCAAATCCATGTAGATTCTCTACTAAAATTCATAATTGTTTCAATATTCCTCTTTAAGAATAGAGGGGATCAATAACTTATCTTGAGTGTTGAGACAATATCATCCAAAAAATAATAACAAAGAAAATTAATTATGTGTATGAATATAATTCATCATTAGAACTATCATGTTTCTCTCCAATTCATCAATATAGTATGTGGCGTTAGTGTTTTTTATTATCCTCAGGAATATGATATAGAAATATATATGGTCTATCCTCTTATTCTCTTCTATTCAAAATAAAATTTTACTAGTATACTTATACATCCTTTATATCATTTCATTAACACACAAATATTTCAATAATTATATAGAAGTCTATATATCTATTCTACTTCTCTTATTTGAATTTTTTATTATATAAATTTTAGATATTTTCTATAATTTGATTATAAAAACTCCACAAACATTGCATCACTATTTCTTTTGTTCAATTTGACTCATACTCAGAAATTTGTTCCCTTATTTAATTCCTAAATGAAAATAAAATTTAAACAAATGGAACTTATAGACTTTGTAGTTATCCCTTGAAAAAAATCATGGTGAAATAATTTTTATCTCTTTTTGGATGGTGCACAATGACACGATCCTCTTTATGAAGGTATGAACAAACAACGATGAACTAATGAGGGAATAGTATGTTCCCTTGATAATTTAATGTTGACCATGTCCATAACATCAATTCATAGGATGAAATTACATAATATAAGAAAAAAGCATCGGAATATTGATTACATTATATAAATTTTATATCATTGTCCTTATGTTTTATAATATTTTTCATTGGATATGTATGATTATATTATACCATAAGAGTATGTTGGTAGTACGATAGCCTCAAGTTCATAATTTATATAATGTTCCATAAGGGATGACATATAATTCCTTATCACTAGATCCACTCATGAATTAATTTATCATAAATTTTCAAGTACATGGTATTTTGAAGGTGATGATTTGGTAGAGATTCAAAATACATTATTCTAATGTGTTAAAGTATTACATAGTATTAACAAGACCATTCATTGAATGTGATCAGATATGAATCATCAACACTGAATTTATCATTATTTATGAAGGGAATATATTCATGTTATTATCATATCTATAATAGAGATGTTATTGATTTTTATGTTTCATAATATAAAAAAATGTTATTTAACATCCATTGTTCATTCGATTATTTTTTAAGATTTTTATATTAAATGTCCCTTTTAAATTCCATAAAAATCATTATACTGGTTTAGGTTACACTTACACACCCTGTAATTTTATATTTTTTTATCAATTTTATCTATGATAACCCTTACACTCATAGTGACAATTCCTTGAATTTTCCAATTTCAAACTCCATGAACTGGATAAGCCATACATTTCATGGGGATTTTTCCTAATAAATATTATGAATTTTCATATGTAACCATTATTTATATGTGGAATACATTAACACATAATTTATATTCTATTAACCATATATAATATCCTAGAGTAATTTAAAATATATTCATTTTAAAACTCAACTGCAACCCAAAATTTATTATGTATTAAAGGACTAAAAAATTAATTCCATCAAAATATACTTATAATTATAAAATTTATTACATATTAACTCCAAACATTCAACATTAATAGATTCGATCAGATCGAAATGCTAGTATGTGATTTTTTCCATATACAAAATTTATTTGGGTCTTCAAATTCTTCTAATATCATCATCTTTTTTTAGTAAGAAAACATCCAAAATATTGTCAATCCATCCTAGTATCTTCTGATACTATGATGATAACTTTTGTGATCCTCCAAAATAAATTCCTAAATTTACCAAAATTTGTTCTTATTAATGAAGGACTATAAAGCCATGTCACAATATTACATCACTAAACTGAAGATCCAAATATATATATATTATTCCTATGATTCCACTAATAACATCATTCAAACTTATCTATCATATTAATAGAACCACTTCACCACGTGTTGTCCACAGAACATGTATTTCCATAAAATGAAATAATATATGACGTGGTTTTGAAAATTTCATTCCACACTCTGAAGGGTAAATTGGGATCTCGAACTAATATGATAATCTTTGGATCCTTGTAAAGCCTCATTACGTCTTCAACCAAAATCATTTTCTAAATAATTCACCACACTCGACAGCTTAATTACCAATAATTTATCTGAATTATTTAATCTGTCTCTAAAAATATAAAATGAGTTATATCCAAATTTATTAATGTAAAGTAGTAACAAAATCCACAGATATATATTCTCCCATTTCCACTGAGGAATATCTAATGGATTCAATAATCCTACCTAGACTAAATATTTATTTTTCAACTAAAACAATAACAATGAACTAATATATAAACTCATAAAAAACCACTATATCCACAACCACTAAAATTTAACCTTCAAGGCATGATACATCTTCTAAATATTCGTAATATTCCGATAAATAGTATATAAACACCCAAAAAAATTCCTATCATATTACAAATAAAAAAACATCCCTTGAAAATCACATGATTCTACCAATGAATTTTCAATCCATATTGGTCAACTTCATGAATGAAAAGTTCTATATGTAAATCCACATTTGGATCTCATAGCTAAGACACCTCTCCTTACAAAAATAAAAAAGAATACACTAACATCATATTTATGAAAAACTAACAAATGAATTATTTTATGTCCAGATAAAAATTTTCAAGATCATCTATCATCCCTGAAACATCCCAATGATTTCAAGAAATACCACTGTGTATCATATTATTTAGAACATCACACAACGTTTTCATTCATTGTTCTTTAATTGATAATTTAGTCATAATACCAGAATACCACCACTGATATCTAATAACACTAATTATGTTATTACTAATATGATATATAATATAGAATCATATGATTTGTTAAGACTAAAAATAACTATTTGAAAAGATAATTACACCTTGGGTTCAAATCAAACAATGCCACCGAAAGCGTGAGATTATGGATAGAGTAATTAAATTCATGAACATAACCATTGTGACCCATAAGAAACCACTTATTTTCATTCCATCAATACACAAGAAAAAAGAAGTTGATAATAATCAAAATATTCAATAAATATAACTCCCACATATAAAGATTATTAAAAAATTAGAATTGACAAAATTATCTTGTGGAAAATCAAACTCATCCTATCATTAATAAATCTATACATAATCCTAGTATTTCCCATTCAGAGTTATCAACATCCACATAACTATATAGAAAACAGACATGATCCTCTAAGAATATCCTACAACAACAATGAAACAATATTCTTATGGAATATTCTTGTGTTTAATCTATGAATCAAAAACCTTAATATTTAATGGATCAATAGACATGCGTAATAGAGTAATGAAATGTATAAGGAAAAACAATTTTCAAATCCAAATATTAGAAATGTAATATTTTTCATTTATTTAATTTTGTGGAATGATTTTCATGAATACCATAAAATTCTCTGTATGATTTTCCTCAAACCATGAACGAATCAGGATTTTATTAATTAACACCACTAGAATCTTATCCCAATAATCTTGAAACACTAGTTTCAATAAATTCAAAAACAAAACGGGTCCCCTATGACTCTAAATGGTGTCATCATGAAGTCAAATTGTTTATAGAAACCAAAAAAGTGGTATTCTAAACATCATCCTTATTTACCATCATATGACGATACCCATAACATAAATCAATATTTGGGGACTAGATATATCCCATAAAATAAATAAATAATTCATCAAAACATTTGAGGGGAAAACAGTTCTTCACCATCACCTAGTTTAATTATATAAAATATATTAAAATTCATAATATATTATATTACTTCATTATAGACAATATTGGGTGTCCCTAAAGTGATAAACTAGGTTGTCATAACAAATTCCGAATATTCCATCAATCTTAATCAACAACTCCCAAATATCTAAAGGCTCACCCAATATAGATAAATAGATATTTGATAGACCCTAGAATGAAAATATATCAAAATTTTAATGTTATATGAAGGTGATAATTTTAATTTTTATTCATAAATATAGTTGAAAACATCACTACAACTCTGAGAAACTCATTTTATTTTATAAATTCTAAAATATACATTAATAAAACTAGAAATAAAAATATATAGACCAAGAATAAATGATCTATCTAATAAATATTCCTTACATATAAATGAAAAATACTCACCTTGGATAAAAATAAACTATATATTTCACAATGAAAAAACAATATATGTTGGGGATTGATTCATATACATATATCATAATAAAATGTACTTTTACATTGTCTGATTCTTCCACATTATCATATCAATCCCTCGACACACTTCTATAAAATTTGACAAGCTAATAAATGGGGTATTAAACACTAAGGTCATTGAAATTTTATTCACATCATGTAATAATTCCTAGATAAGGGTGTTTAAATAAAGTAGTGTAATTATCCTATCTCAATCATATCATAAACCATGGTAGAATAGAAAAAATGGTACCTTGAATAATTATGTTCCATACTATCAATGGGAAAATTATTGCATACAACAATATGTGTCATGAAAGATTTCCTTATTATAACTGAAAATATCCAACTTATTATATATGTTCAACCCTACGTCAAATAATATTGAGAACACCTATAAGATATCCTATACCTACTAAATCATTCAACTATAGTTTAAATCGTATGTATATGGATATTACTTATAAGCCTTTAGGGATGATTGATTCAGAGGATATATCAGATAATAATATTGGACTTCATACTAACCACCATCGGATGTTAGAATCTAATACTAATAATTTTGATGTATTTCACAAAAATAAAATTGATATTATAGTTATAAGTGGAAGTTTTCAAATTATTTGATCTATTAAGATGGATAAAACGCTAAAATTGATTCTTTTATTAACAAAGCCTTTATTTTATTGAAAAAAAATTATTAATACCCATAAAATAAAATCTATATGTTTTTAATGTATTTCCTATTTTGATATAACAAAATTTTCTTAATTAAATATTTCTTCATCAACACATCAATATAAAATGGTAACATGAATCTGTTTTCAAAACACTATAGTTTTGGGTGTATGGAATCCCAAAAATTCCATTCAATCCTCTCATTATCTAGAATAATATTATAATAATAATGAAAACATATCATGAAACATACTTCAAATCTCAGACACTAAAGCACCCATATAGAAGTGTTTTGAATTATTGACACAACAACATATTCAATATCAAGTAAAAAAACTAGAGTTTGAATAAACTCATGAATTTTTTTTATATAACCTTAATCTCATTATAATAACAAAAAAAAGAACCAACACTATCTATTTTTTACTCTTAGTAATTTAACTAAAAAAAATAATCTAATTATCTTTTCATGGGTGAATCATCCAAAAAAGAAATATTTATATCCTCTAAATATATCTCAATATCTATAACAGGGTTAATCCCCTCATTAATAGGTTGCATGTAATGTTAAAAATCATATAATTCCTTCCTCCAAGAATCATCACCCTCATGTTTATCTTATCAATGACCTTTCATAACATTATATTCTACCTAAAAAACAAAAAAAAGATTTGGTTTATAGGGTCCCAACTACATCCAAGATAATTTATCTCACCTACATCAAATATTAATCATAGAGGAACTATTTCCCAATGAAACAGATTTAGTTCTAAATAATTCCTTACATTTTACTCCATCTTAACTGTTAACCAATTCATAGATACCACACTATCCTATCCAATACCCTTTATAACCCCTCTAGAGCTTGTAGTAGAGATAAGAGTAGTCTTAGAATCCCTCCTCCAATATTCCATGAGTTGTTCATTAGAATTTATGATACAAAACACACAACATTGGAAGAATTACAATA
This sequence comes from Viscum album, assembly GCA_963277665.1. Taxonomy (NCBI): domain Eukaryota; kingdom Viridiplantae; phylum Streptophyta; class Magnoliopsida; order Santalales; family Viscaceae; genus Viscum; species Viscum album. Next base: position 659,616,529 of record OY728134.1, on the reverse strand, counting down.
TATATTACTATAAATAATATAAAACTCCCTAAATAACAGAAGTGAAAAAAACGTTTTTTACGTCACCATTTTTTACGTCGGTTATATATAACCGACGTGATAATATGTTAAATGTGGGTTTTTAAATCGGTTATATTATAACCGATGTAAAAATGCAGCGAGTATATTTTTTACGTTGGTTATTTTAAAAACCGACATTAAAAATCGCACACGTTCAATTTTTACATCGGTTATAAATTAACCGATGTAAAAAACCAAAGTGTGGGGTTTTTTACGTCGGTTATTTAATAAATGACGTAAAAAACAAGATATCTACGAGCTTTTTACGTTGGTTATTTTATATCCGATGTAATAAACATAGATTTTGAGGCCTTTTTGACGTCAGGTATTTTATAACCGACGTAAAAAAACAACCCACATATGATTTTTACAACGGTTATACAATAACCGACATAAAATATATGATTTATGATGTAATTTTTATGTTGATTATTCTATAACTAACATAAAAAACCAACCCGCCGAATTTTTTACGTCAGTTATAAAATATCCGAGGTAAAAAAAGTCGTATCTGATACATTTATAATGTCGTTTATTGTAATAACTGACGTTATAAATGTACAAAATTATTTTATAACATCGGTTATTAAATAACTGACATTATAAAACATTTAAAAAATTAACAAGCCCTGTGGATTGTCATTTATGATTTTTTGATCGATAGTCCGGTGGCTCGTCTCTCTCGCACGGTAAACCCTAATAGGCTCGTCGATCTCACTGTGTTAAAATCATTTTGCCTTCATCATTTATCATCTTTACTTCCCTCGGATCTATGATCTCAAATCGAAACAATCATGTAATCCTCCCGCGAGTTTATTTCGTTCGTTTTTTTCACGGATAGTCTATATTTTTTTTATTTTTGTGTTTAAACTAGGTAAGATTTTTCCATTTCGAACCCTCATTACTCTTTTTTCCATCATCATCATCATATTTATAATCCCCAGATCTATTAGATCGACTCACAAAATTCACGTAAGCCTCAACTACTTCTATTTAGTTTGTTTTTGTTTTGCAAATGCCCAACATTAATGGTAATTTTTGTTGTCATTGAAAACTAATGATCTCATTCAACTATATTACTCCATAGAATGGTTACTGATTTAATGTATGAATTCTGAAATGATATTTCCTGTGTTTTTGTTTCATATTATTATCCTCTTTTATATGATAATATATTAGAAAAATAATGTAATGGCTGTAGACCTCTATGGCCCTTCGATGCATCGCTACGTCTCATGATTCCAAATAAAAATTGGTTCTGCTGAGGGCTTACCGAAGTATTTTTTGAGGTCTTGTCCAAGGCCTTGACAATATGTTTAAGATTATAGAATTATACATTACCTCATTATGATATTAGTTATTTATAAAACTTGTGATCATTTGACTAGTTGAATATCATTGGTCATTTTTAATTATCATACGATAATTTATGTATCCATATTTAATAATATTTAATTCCATCAATTTCATGTTGAAGTATATATTAAATGCATGTGTTTTAATTTGTTCCCCATGCCTAGTTTTTTTATGTAAACCATTGTTTGGGGGGTTTTCCGGTGGGGTGGGGGCTGTCCAGAGGGTTTGGGGGTGTCCAGGGGGTTGTCCAAGGGGGTGGGTGAGTGTGGGGGGCTGTCTAGGGGGGGAGCCTGCCCAGAGGGTCTTGGGGGTTTTGGGGGGGGGGCAAGTGGTTTAGGGTGGGGGTGGTGTCCAGGAGGGATGGGGTGTTGTCTGGAGGGGTGGGTTGTTGCCAGGGGGTGGGGGGCTATCCAAATGGCTGGGGGGTGTCCAGTGGGGTGTCCAAGGCGGTAGGGGGTGGGGGTGGTGTCCAGGAGGGGTGGGGGGTGCTATCTAGAGGGGTGGGAAGATGTCTAGGGGGTGGGGGATGTCCAGAGGGTTGGGGGGGGGGGTGACCAGGGGGTGTACAAGGGGGTGGGTGGGCGTGGGGGGAGGTCCAAGGTGGTGGGGGAATTTCTAGAGGGTTTTTGGGGTTGTTCGGGGGTGGGGGCTGTCTAGAGGGTTGGGGGTATCCAGGGGGGTGTCCAAGTGGGTGGGGGTGGGGGTGGTGTCCAAGAGGGGTGGGAGGTGCTGTTGAGAGGGCTGGGGGCTATCCAGGGGGTAGGGGGTGTCTGGGGGGGGGGTGTCCAAGGGTGTGGGTGGTTGTCCATGGGGGTGGGGGACTGTCCCGAGGGGTTTGGGGGTTGTCCTGGGGTGGGAGGCTGTCTAGAGGGTTGGGGTGTCCAGGGGGGTGTCCAAGGGGTAGGGTGTAGGGGTGGGGGTGTTGTCCAGGAGGGGTGGAGGTACTGTCCAGAGGGGTGGGGGTTGTCCAGGGGGTGGGGGCTGCCCAGAGGTTTGGTGTGTCTAGGGGGGTCCAAGGGGGTGGGTGGGTGTGGGGGGGGCTGTCCAAGGGGGTGGGGTCATGTCCAGAGGGTTTTGAGGGTTGTTTGGGGGGTGGGGGTGATTCTCAGGTTTACACCATTTCCTCCAATTTTCTATCAACCATGTTGGAGCCATGGTTTTATTTGATTCAATGTAATTTAAAACTATTATATCTAACTATATTTTGTTTTAAAAATAATGTTGAAGGATTTTTTTTTAAATACCCATATATTTATTTTATATTTCAAAATTTTTTTACATTCCAATTATGATTTTTTTCATATAAACATATATTTGTCTTATCTTAAAAATATATATTTATACTATATTTGTTATAGGTAATAATGAGTCAAAGTTGGATTACGGCACATCGAATGAGAAATGAATATGAGGAAGGTGTTGATGCCTTTTTGGAATTATCTAAAGAAACGGTTCCAAGTAGTGAAATTTATTTCTATCCATGCCTGAAATATTTGGATATGAAAAAGTTGAAAAGTCGAGAGATAAAATATCATCTACTTTGTCATGGTTTTAATCCGAGTTACAGCCCTTGGATTTGGCATGGTGAAACTGGACGGAATGTTACTGATGATGATGATTCGCAAGATGGTAACTCCGATGGAATTGAAGGAATGATTCATGATATTTTAGCAGAACAAATTGAGATAAAACTGACAGTTGCACGTCTATATAGTGATGCTGAAAAACCATTATATCCGGGTTGTATAGATTTTACGGTTATGTCGACAGTGTTAAGATTGATTAACATGAAAGCGAAACATGTATGGAGTGAAAAAAGTTTTACAGAGTTGCTATAATTGATGAAAGTCATTCTTCCAAAAGATAATGATCTTCGAGATTCACATTACAAGGCCAACAAAAAATTATGCCCGATGGGATTGCGATACAAGAAAATACATGCATGTCCAAATTACTGCATTATATATAGTATGGAATATGAATTTTTTTCAGAGTTTCCTAAATGTGGGACATTATGTTATAAGGTCAAAGAAAAATCACAGGATGATGTAGAGATTACAAAGCTCCCTTCAACGGTATTTTGGAATCTTCCTATAATTCATCATTCCAAACTTTTATTTGCTAATTCACATGATGAAAAAAGGATAAGATGGCATGCTGATGAGTGGGTATGTGAAGGGTAAATACGTCATCTAGCTGATTGTCCACAATGGATGAAAATTGATTTGAAGTATTCTACATTTGGAAATGAAATTAGAAATCTCATACTTGGGTTGTGCACAGATGGAATGAATCCATACCGAACCCTCAGCAGCACACATAGTTCATGGCCTGTTTTATTTGTAATTTACAACCACTCTCATGATGTTTTTATAAAGCGAAAATATGTCATGTTGAGTATACTGATCTCTGGTCCAAAGAAACCTAACAATGATGTTGTTGTTTACTTGTCACCATTGATTCATGATTGGAAACTGTTATGGGTTGATGGTATTAGGGTGTATGATTCTTATAAAATGTAATATTTTCAACTGCATGCAGTGCTTCTGTTCACTATAAATGACTTCCCAGCGTATGGAAATTTGTCTGCATATAGTGTTAAAGGGTATAAAGTATGTCCAATTTGTGAAAAACCGACGTCATATTGTCAATTGCATCATGGGAGGAAAATAGTGTACATGGGTCATCGAAAGTATTTGCCTATGGATCACCCTTATAGAAGAATAAAAATGGAATTCAATGGCTCACAAGAATTTGATACTTCTCTAAAACCTTTATCCCATGATCTGTATTTTGAGAGGGTGGAAAACCTTGATGTGACATTGGGAAAGACACATAAATCTGGTAACGATAGAAATATTTGGAAGAAAAGGTCAATATTTTTTGAGCTACTATATTGGAGGTATCATGAAGTTAAACATTATATTGATGTCATGCATGTGGAGAACAATATCTGTGATTATTTGATTGGAACATTGTTTGATATTGAAGGAATATCAAAAGATGGGTTGAATGCAAGATTAAACTTACTATCAATGGGAATACGTTTGGAGTTAGTTCCCACTCCTAAAGGAAGACGAAAATTTATTCCCCTGGCTTGTCATACATTATTGAAGATGGAGAAAATTAGTTTTTGTCATTGTCTTCATGATATCAATGTTCCTCAAGTTTATTCTTCAAATGTTACAAATTTTGTCTCATTGAAGGAATTCAAGTTGATAGTTATAAAATCAAATGATTTTCACGTCATGATACAACAAATTCTACTAGTTGCATTGCGTGGAATATTTCCCATTCATGTTAGAAAGACTATAATGAAGTTGTGTTATTTTTTCAATTCAATTTGTAACAAGGAGAATGATGTGAATGCTTTGAACATTTTGGAAAAAGATGCAATTTTTATACTTTGACAATTGGAAATGTATTTTCCACCAACTTTTTTTTGATATAATGGTGCATTTAATGATTCATCTGGTTCAAGAAATAAAGCTTTGTGGACTGTATATCTTCATTGGATGTATCCTTTTTAAAGGTATATGAAAATATTAAATGGGTATGTTAAGAATCCATATCGACACGAAGCCTCCATTATTTAAAAGTATATTTCTAAGGTGGTAGCAGAGTTTTGTACTAGCTACTTTGTTGCGGTGCAACACATAGGTTTGCCTCCATCTCACCATGAACGAGTTAATAATGAGGGAAAGGGGATTCATGGCTTGAAATTCAAATAATTTTCATCTGAAAAGATTAAAAATTTTGAATCATACATCTTGAATAAGATAGCTGATTCTCAACCATATATCACATTGCATATTAATGAGTTGAAACAATGTCATCCAAATAAGAAAGAAATGTGTATTTTGAATGAGCAGAACAGAACTTCTTGTCATGTATTAAATAGACATTTCTTGGTAGATCAGATAAGCTTTGAGACATTAAAATGAATAGTGGGTGGTCCATGTTTAAATGTGATATCATGGTCTGGTTATGACATTAATGGCTATACATTTCATACGAAAGCTCAAGACAACAGAAGTGCAGTTCAGAATTGTGGTGTATTGTTGTTTGTAGAAGCAATGTATTTTTCGAGTGCTGAGGAAAAAAAACCCAATTTCAGCATCAAGTGAATATTATAGAGTGATTGAAGACATATAGGAGGTTGATTACTTTAAAATTAAATTTCCTATATTTAACTGTAAATGGTTTATCGATAACAACAACATCAGACACGATGAATTTGGAATGACACTTGTTAATCTGAATATATTGGAAGACCCAACTGATTTTTTTATAATGGAAACACATGAAAAACAAATTTTCAATGTAGTAGGTCAATCAGATATGCAGTGGGCTGTTGTTTTACAAGGGAAAAAACAATGTTGGTGAGGATGATCAAGATAATGATTTTGATTTATGGGAGATCCCTACATCCATGGAAAGATTAACAGAACATACTGATGAGCATGTTGAAGACATGGTTTGTGCTATAAGGAATGACCACGATGAATGAATTGGGGAAAACAATACATTTGTATATTCCTAAAATTACAGGTAACATATGTTTATTAATTTTTTACATTTATTTTTTTCATTAATGTTATATATTGTATGTTTTTTATTTATTAAAACCTGTTTTAAAACAAAATAAGTATAATTTTTTGTTTCTTTTAAGGTTTTTTGCTTACATTATCATGTTTATAACCATTACATGAATTATATATCTATTATTTTTGTTCAGTTACAATTAATTTACAATGTTTACTAGGTTTACCATGTTTACCAGGTTTACCAGGTTTACCATCTTGACCATCCTCACAATCTTGACCATCTTTACCCTTGTTTAGCATGCTTACCATATTACCAATGTTTACTATTACGTAACTTAGTACACTTTTATATTATCTGATTACAATAGTATTAACATATTTGAATTTGTATATTTGTGAACTAACATTTGTTTTTTTGATTTGAAGGATAATGACAGATCATTCAGTTGATCAACCACATGATTCTGGAGATAAGCATATTGGTCATACCTTTGGGGATGAACATTCACATGCTCCTATTACGACAAAGAGTTCAAAGGTTGGTAAACGTGGGTGCACACGTTTACCAAAATTATCACTTTCCCGTACGTAGTATTAGAAGATATTATTTGTGTTTGAGGATGAAGATATTCCTAGAGGTCTGAATGCAAAAGATTTTTAGAGTTTTGTAGCAACTCATTCTTAGCGAAAAGTAAGCATTCTGTATGATGACTGGATAAGTGTGGATAAAGCGATAATCTCTCAGTTGTGGGAGACGATTTTGGTAAGATATTTTTTTATTCTTTTACTATTCTTTTAATGTTCCTAGTATATATAATATTTTTAACCACTTCATTATCAGAAGACAATTGATATTTCTGACACTGGAGGAGTCAGGCAGAATTGCTTATCGTTGGCTACCAGGTGGTTGAGGGATTTCAAATCAACCCTCTCATCTGATTTCATTTAATTTCATAGGAGTCATGACAATCCTTTTCGTATATATCCATTTATAGATGAAGACACATGGAGACAATTTTTTGAAAGTAGAAGAAACGTGTCATTTTTTGGTAAAGTCAATGTAAACATTTATAAGAATTCTTATATATATGTTTGTATTAATGTTTTGTTAATGATTTATTATTCATAATTTATATCAAACTAGGAAATATCATCAGGAGTTCTAATCTAAAAATGTATACCCTCATAGTTTATCTCGGGGAGGGTATGCATTTTTGGAAGAACAAATTATGATGGAAAAATTTCAACAACTAAGAGCTGAGTCTTCAAGCTCTGGAGAGGCGGCCCCTCCATCCCCTCCATTTGGACATGAAAAATGGAAGAGAGATCGGAAGGGAAAAAGGGCAATATCATTCGGAAAAATCGATAATCATAGCTGAGAGGATTGTAAGATATCTATTTTATTTATTTAAGTTAACTATTTTCTTCATATAATTTAAATCATTACAGAAATTTTCAATTAATTAATACATGACTCTCTTGATGAGAAGAGTAGACTGTGGACATTTACACCTACTGGGAGGGATGATATTTTATCTGTAGCGTTGGGAAAGCCCGAACATCCTGGTTGTGTAAGAGGATATCCAGCAGGTGTATCAGTAAGAATAGTGTAGCCACATTCTTCAACATAAAATGTTGAGGGGGTTTATAAAAAAATAGTATCCTTGGAGGCTGAAGTTCATAATATTAATGCGAAGATGGAGGACAATATTAGAGCGTCAGTGCAGTCTATGTTTGCAGACATTCCAATGACAATTTTAAACTGCATCTCCCACTCCTCCACCTCCCCCTGCATACCCCATTATTTATCCTCCACCTCTACCAGTAGCTCCCACTCCCCCACCTCAGCCTGCAGACCCAATTTTTTATCCTACTCCTCCACCGCAGCTTCCTACTTATTGTGAGTTGTATGTTGATGATTCTCAACATTATATAGTAGCATATGTGTTGGTATATTGTATAGGAGATACAGTTCATCATCAACAATTAGAGGTAAAGAATCAGAGGGTCACTATATAGGATATTATAGAATGATCAGCTTGGGTACTATTACCTATAGATGAGGTGGTGACAGTTGGACATAGTATCAGTCCTTTTTTAATTTGGCCACCCAGATTTCTTTGACTCATTACCATAGAGGTATGAATGTTATATCTTTTATTTTAGTTTATTTATTAAAGTTGTTTTATCATTTGAAAACTAATATATTTTTCAATTTATTTATACAAGAATACTTCAAAGGTAAAGAAATACTGTATTGAAAACAACAAAGACAAATTGCTATGACATCAGATACACATTCTAGTAGTCTTGAAAGATTGTCAAGATATTCAAATTTTTTGGTGGGTCATTATGAGTTTCCAATGGAAGCTCATGTTTGTGGTCATGAAATAAGTGTGTGGATTATGAAAACTGATATCATGGAGCTTGTTACTAGAGATAAGTTAGGCATCAACGTGGTGAAATTATTTTCCATGTAAGTCTTTACACCTTTTCCCTGCATTATATTTATTAAAAAATGTATACTTATGTATGTTTTTTATTAGGTATCTTTATAAAATTTGTAAGAGGAATGAGCTGACAGATGTATATGGATTCATGGACCCGCAATTGATTTCCCCGGAAGCATGTGCATTGAATGAGGAACAAAGAATGGTTTATATTTCTGAAAGACTTGAAAAGAATATGGTCACACAATGTTGGATGATGCCTTTTTGTGAGAGGTATGAAACACATCTATCTCAAAGAGTTAATTATCTTTTAACATAAAAAATCACAAACGTTAAACTTCCTTTTATCAGTGATCAATGGATATTAGGGGTTTTTTTCCAAATGGAGAAAGAACATTATTGGATATTCTCTATCCATGATGATGTGCATGAATGTTTTAAGAATATATTGGAAAAGTATGTTTCAATTTCTCAATAGTTTTATATATTATAATGAAATTTAAATTTACCCCAATCATATTATTTTCTAGCAGTTCATTGGCCAACATTCGAAAAAACAAAAATAAAAGGAGTGAAAAGATAAAATATAAAAATGTGAAGGTAAATATCCATTTATAATTTTTTACTATTTGATTTATTACATAAAAATAATATAATGAATTTACCATCATTCAAACAGAATTGTCATGAAAAACAAGGCGTCATCGAATGAGGATATTATATGTTAATATTTATGTATGAAATAATAGCAACTAGGGACAGTTGAGGTAAGATTTCTTCTTAAACATTTCCATAATATTTCAACTTGATTTATTCATTATACACATTAAATTCTATCCCTTTTATTTGTAGCTTTTTGATGAACTCAACCCTATACTACTAAATACATCAAACACTTACAGGTGGAGTGGTCAAATTCTTTTAGAGGTTTGATTGATTTTTAGTTGTTTGTAATGTAAAATGTAATTTTGAATATTGTCATTGTAACTGTGTATTTGGTAGTCATTTAGGTTGGATTTTGATTTTTTAAGATAACAATGTCAGTGTTAATGTTATATTTGTGAATGTTTAATTTTTCTCTACTTCTAGTTTTTTTCTACTTATGATGATTTTTCTCGTATGGATTCTGGTCTGGGGGGGGAGGGTTTCCAAGTGTGTGGGGGAGTTCAGTGGGTTGGGGGTGTCCAGGTGTCTGGGAGGGCTGTCCAGTGGGGTGGGGGCAGTCTAGGGGGGTGGGAGGGCTGTCCAGAGGTGTGGGGAGGGCTGTCCAGGTGTGTGGGAGTGCTGTCCAGGGGGTGGGGGGTATACATGAGTGTGTGTGTGGGGGGGGGGGTGGTGTCCAGGGGTGTTTAAGACTGTCCAGGGGTGTGGTGGGGATCCAATGGGGTGGGGGAGGCTTTCTAGGGTTGTGGGGGTTATACATGAGGGGTGGGGGTTGTCCTAGGGTGTTTGGAGCTATCCAGTGGGTCGGGGGGCAGTCTAGGGGTGTGGTGGGGGTTGTCTAGTGGGGGTGAGGGGGTGCTATTCAGGAGGGTGGTGGGGTTGTAGAGGGGTGTTTGGGGCTGTTCAGGGGGTCGGGGGCAGTCCATGGGTGTGGTGGGGGCTTCAATGGGGTGGGGGCTGTCAAGTGGGGGTGAGGAGGTGCTGTTCCAGAGGGTGGGGGGTTGTCGAGTGGTGTTTGGGGCTGTCCAGGGGGTCGGGGGGGGCAGTCCATGGGTGTGGTGGGGGCTCCAATGGGGTGGGGCTGTCAAGTGGGGTGAGGGGTGTTGTTCAAGAGGGTGGGAGATGTCGAGGGGTGTTTGGGACTGTCCAGGGGGTCGGGGGCAATATAGGGGTGTGGTGGGGGCTCCAATGGGGTGGGGGAGGGCTGTCAAGGGGGTATACATGAGTGTGGGGGCTATCAAGTGGGGTAAGTTTTATATGTTATCAATGTAAATGATTAAATTTGGTTTAGTTCTTGTTTTGCATTCCTTCTATTTTTGTGGTATGTTTTCTTGATTTGGTTTCGGGTTAATTATGGGGTATAGCAGAGGACTGCATTCAATTTTTTTTTAAAACATTTGGCTTCCATGTTGGTTATTTTATAACAGATGTGATAATGAAATCGAGAAGGGTTTATCATGTCGGTTTTTTTAATAACCTATGTGATAAACACATGTGGCATGGTTTATCACGTCAGTTATTTATTAACTAACATGATAACCCCCCCCCCCCCAAGGCTGGTTTCAAAGATCGGTTATTATATAACCTACATGATAAACCATCACCCATGAGTTTATCGCATCGTTTAACTAATAACCGAAGTGATAAACTGGGTAGGAGGGTTATGAAGTCAGTTATTAAACAACTGACGTTATAAACCCCCCCTAGTTTATCACGGTGGTTATATAATAACCTACGTTATAAGCCCCACCCCCGGTTTTTTCACGTCAGTTATTAATTAACCGACGTGATAAACATTACGATGTTATGTTTTTTATGTTTGTTTTTAAATAACTGACGTAAAAAATGTTATTTACAATGTCGTCTGTATTAATGTCGGATAAAAACTAACGTAAAAAATGAAAAATAACCGACGTAAAAAAAGTTTTCTTCACTACTGTAAACATAAAATATATAAAAATAAAAACAAATCATAATACTAATAGTGATATAATATGTATGAAATGTTATTTAGAATTATGATCAATATATTAAATATAAATACGAAAATGAAATAAACCTAAATTAAACAAATCTTACCCCAAATGTGATCTAAAATGTATAATATTAATATATATCGCAATCAACAACTTCATTTTGAATGTTTATAAAATTAGTACATAGATTTATGGTCAACCATTAAAGTATACAATATGGGATATTCAATAAAAAAATTCATGCCTATTTGGAATAAGAATTATATCGAATCGATGATGAAATAGTGAAACCAAACCATGATCCACACACAGGTTAACTACTAAACATATTCACTAAGACTCTCCTCCCAACCCATATTTAATTATAATTTTCTAGACATAAAATATATATATAAAAAATGGTACCCCAAACCCACTTCTATAATGAACTATTCTCCCTAATAACTCAAAGATAAATTTTGAAAATCAAACATCCCTTTCATGTCCACATATCATAGCCAAATAACTGAATTGATTACCCTGTCAACATACAAAAACCATGTATCACATGCCACAACCACATGTTGTATACTAAAACAAGATAACACATACCTCCTCCACATAACTACTACCAAAAAACCAATTCTATATGATAAATACTATAAATAATAACCACATTCGATATCCATATAAAACATTACCATACTGTGCTTAGAAGAGAGATATGGATTATTCCATAAATTATATCACCCATGTACTATTTTATGGGGGTTTATATGGTACAAAAAACCACATATGGATACTATTATGTTACCCAAATCATATTGTTGTGTATACGTAATAATAGAAGAAAAAATGATATATATTAAAATAACCACACAGAACTAGTGTAAATTTCTAAAAAAATCTCTATATGAACACTTCCAATTCTTTCACCACCACCACTAAACCAAATAATAAATTTTATGACTTCTAACTGCATGACCAAAAATCACCACATCCACCAAAAACCACGCAACATCTACCAACATAATATTTTACTACAAAATAATTTCCAATTTAACAAAATCATTTTATGCATTTCCTATATAAATTTACATCCACTATTATTTTATTTAAACCACTTATTCTTTCATATAAAAGAATTTAATTTTCATTTAATATTTCATCTACTTTAATTCATTAAATAATGTAATTCATTTATTTAATATAAACCGATTTCCTATTTAGATATTTTAATTTATTAATTTATATATTTAACAAAATAATTGTATTATAAAACTATAACATCAAATAATAACATCACCATTTCTTATACCACATTAAAAACCCACACCAATGCCTCTTACATCACTATAACAATTAAACCACACAACTCTGCCACAATAATGAGAAAACTATTCTTTATTTATATTAGTCTATTATCAAATTATTAGATCATGATCATTATAATAAAATCAGTCAACTAATTCTATTTTCCACATCTTAACCACATTACCTTCTTTTAATTTATCTCAGAATATTTAAATTATAGTTATACATAATAACCATAATTTTTCATCACAAAAACATGATTATGATAATAATAATGATGTGAAATAAGCTACAATAATAATAAAACACGTGTAAATTAATTTTGAAACACATTCAAAAAAATATAATCCACCTCTTATCTTTATTATAAGAAATTACAACTACTAAAAAAATGAAAAACTATATTATACATAGACCAGATTAACCATAATAATTAAAAGATAAAATTTGAATAAACTTAAATAATAAATGATCTTAAAATAACATTAACAAATAGATGAATACAAAAAGAAAAAAATTGATGTAACTATAAGAAATATATAATAATTCATCCCATGTCATTTCATCATCACATAAATACTTTACACATAATCATACACTCCCCAAGATATAAGACTACATATTCTATAATAGAAAATCATATTTACATTAAAATGTCCTAAAACTAAATTCCTTTAATTTCATAATAACAATAAAAATAATTTAAAAATTATATTCAATTCAATTAAACATATTTATGTCTAAAAAAGTTAATAAATTATATTAATGTTCTATAATTGTGAACTCCATAGGATTATACTAAAAAATGAATAACAAGAATAAATTATACATTTTTATTATAATGAAAACTATAAAAAATGTGATAGCCATGGAGGAGGAAATAATATTATGATATGAATTATTTTATAGGAAACAATAAAATCTAATTTATCATAGGAAATATTCCCATTTGAGAAATGTCAGGATTTTTGAAAGATTGATATGACTATTACATGCAATGCAATAGTTTTAAATAAAAAATGAAATATCATATGGTAAAAGTATATTTAAAAAATTTAAATAATGGCTATAAATCAAAGAATTAGAATGCGAATAATTTTTATTTAAATAATAAATATTTATTTAAATAGTGTTTTTAGCATTTTAGGGTAAAATACATGATTTTAAAGTACACAGTGATTTTTTAATAATTAAATTTATTATATATACCTAGAAATTCATATAATGCAAATCATTATTTTAATTTTCACATAAAAATTATCTTAGGTTAATTATTTTATATTTTTTTCCTTGAAATGTTGATTTTTCAGTGAATATTAATAAATTTTTTTATATTTTTTGATATGATTTTGTAGATCATTATAATATAATGACGAATCCATAATTTGTTAAATATTTTTTTTATAACTAATATAACATATTAAAAAATTATAAATTATGTTTCAAAACATAAAAATCAATTTTCTCATTTTATGTAATAATTTATTCAACTAGGAAACTATACATGGTTCCCTATGTCGAATAAAATATTTACAAGATTTCATTATTTTTTGGGCATTTTTTAGTGTCTATAAAATATATATTTACTACTAAAAACTGTTAATTTGTCATATAAATTACCACTATCCATAAGACTTAGCCGATATAATTAATTAATCAATATTTTATTCAATGATACCCCTCCCCTTGCCTATATAAACACCCATTTTCCACCTTTTCTTCATCACATCTAATAATTATTTTTTGAAATAGTATTATTGAATCCCATCATAAAAATCCCCTATATTTTTTTCAAGGTCTATTTCTATCCCATATACACTAATCCTATGTATTAAGATTCATACCAAAGGAGGATTCTCATTGAAAAATTTAAGAGTTCCAATTACCTTCGTTTTTCAATAAAATACTACTTTGAACACTTTTATAAATAAAATTAACAGTATAATAATGTATAATTAGTTGTGTGAATCAATTATTATTTTCCACAAAAAAGATATTCATTATTATTTTACCTTCATTTATACTCTTTTACAACATTGTTCACCATTGGAAATCATAGAAAACATAAGATAATGATTTTGGTCTTTAATTATTTATTTGATGTATAAATTAAAAAATATATTGAATAATTATAAAATTCATAATATATTATCATAATGAATAATATTTTATAGTGATATAATTTTTATGATAATATGGATATAATAAATAATCCATAATAGATATTTACATTACATTTAAAAAAAGATTTCTAAGTTATACTTCTAAATCTGATAAATATTTTTACTATCTATTGAACATAGAAATTTTATACCATCGAATGACATGGGAACCAATATTGTGGCACATATAGAGCATGTGGAATCATTGGTCAAGGACATATGAATATTACCATAATACCAAATAATCTTTGGAATTATGAACCAAACATCAACGAATGATCAAAATGAACAACATTAAAGTAATGTTTGATCAATAAATGAGTAAAAAGGTCTAATAATAATTAATCAAAAATTTATTAAGGATAATGAATATTAATCTTTAAATTCTCACCATGAACACAAAAATATATCTCACCACTTGAAACACCAAATACATACCTACCCATTACTAAAACTGTAATTTGAAGTATAATGATTATTTTCCCTTCATCAGTATAACTCATAAATAAGTACATTAAAATATAAAAAAATATATATTATTTAAATGATCTATAATCATTCCTTCTGGATATCTCACTATTGGGTCTGTCAATAGATGATAAATGTTTTGGGGAATCTTCTCCTCAAGTACAATGGATTTAAATTTCGTATATGACATGATGTTCACACATTAGATTTAATCACATAAATATTATTCAAACTCATAAAATAAAATTTTAATAGGAATGTAAAAACTACAACTATATTTTAAATTTTTATTTTCATTCCTCAAAACTATTGAAATATATTCTCTTATGAGTGGTTTTTCTCCCTTCTACTTACATATCCTCTTATATGGAACCAATATTTCATAAAACTCATTTATGTAATCATTTTTTCTAAATATTATAATAATTTTGTATTAGAACAATGTTTCTAAATAATTTATAGAATTATAACTCATTAAGGATTAATTCTCCCTTATTTCATTCTTTCCAAGAATTGTAGTTGTGGTTTTTATGATAGTGGGGATTCTTTTATAAATTCATTAACAATTTTCATTCACATTTTCCCATCTCTATTCATTTTTTGTATTAATTATAATGTTATCTAATCATAGTTTTATCACTACTATAAATGGGTTTCCATTCCGAAGGATTATAACCATCAATTCAATAAATGTTTTGATTTATGCATAGCCTAAAAGTACTCATCAAGGTATTTCTTTGAATTGATTCATAATTTTACCAACATGAAATTATTAGTTTATTATAGAATACTTTAATAGTTAAAATTTTATTTTAACACATTGATAAAACCCTTTGGGTTTTTCATGAATGTCAAAAAATGATCCCACAATGAATGAATTTTAATTTCGTGTGATATCAAAGTTGTTTCTATAGAAACCCCAATGTAACTTGATGATATGTTTTATTTTATTATAATATCATATTGAGAAATTATTTTCCAAATAAAATTTTAATAATTCAAAACTCCAATGATGTAACTAAACTTTTTTATCATGTTGATCATTACTATAAATGTTAAGTTTGATATATAATTTCTTTCTCCATTAGTGTTCCTTATATGAGTTCATTTAGTTTTTCATATTATTTTAGCATAACATTGAAAACTATTAATAGATATGTAATATAACAAATCAATAATTTCTTTCATAAGGTTCATTATAGATTATCCTCTAGTGTTATCATCTTCCACTGAATTATCTACTTCAGAAAAAGTGTTATATAATATTTTTTATTAATCATGCTTTTTGAAATTTATGGGAATATATGATTACCAACTATTAAAATTTATCTCATACATTTAATAGTGTCTCTGAATCATATTTTTAAAAATTTACAAAAATTAATATAAGATTCATTTTTTATTTGGTTATTGAATTATAATATGAATTAATTATGATCACACCCCATAGAGTTATGTACTATTGTGTTATGTTTAGATTAACTCTTTAACTTTATCTCATAGTGAAAAAATAACAATCTTCAGGATATCAAATAAAAGAACTTAAATTTAAATTACAAAGTTTAAAATTTATAAAAAATATCCTATTATGTATTTGGATCTTAATTTGGTATATTTTCTAAATTAAGATAATTTATTATCATTTAAAAGTTTTTAGTATTTTTATCTAAGTGATTTTTGACAACTATAGGAACTAGAATTATTATTTATACCTTCACACATGAAGGAAATATATAAAATATATGTTTCTTTCCCTTTTCTTTCTCCCATACAGAACATGATCTTTCATTTTTTTTCAATCAAATCCATCTACGTTATCTTAATTTTTTTTCAAAATATTCTTTATATCACACATTTCTATAATATAACATGTTTCACTTATATCTGATTTGGTCACTTATTAATCAAAATATTGAAATCAAAAAACCCAACATGAGTACACCATGAATAAAAATGAAATAAAAACTTTAAAATAATGGTATGAGAAAATAATTGACACAATCTATCTAATTGATGTCTTTGATAAGTTTAAATTTCATAGAAAAAGAAATAAAAAACAATGACCTCATGTTGGGTGTCTAAAATTTAAATAGGTAATAAAGATTAGAATTTTTATTTAATCATTACAATTACTAACTACATAATTTTTCTGCATGGCTTTTCCATAGTGTAACCCACATATTCTAATGATTTTTATAATGAATTATATTTTTGATAGTTATGTCAATCATGTTATAAATGATTGAGTCATTTCTAAAAGTAAAAAATTAAAACTATGAATTATTAAGGAACATATTTTCTATAATTACAAGATCATGATACAATCATATTTTAGATGAACTTATATAGCGAATGGGTTTTCATTGAAATTGGATCTATAAAAACCCTTATTTTATGATTTCTCTCAACTAGGACTAATATCACCTTTTAATAGAGTGATGTACGTTATTTAATCCAATTATATCTTGATCTAAACCAATTTTTTGACATATAACCTAAAATATTTAATGGTAATGGAAGAATCTAAAAACTATTAAATGAATTGAAAAGCAATTCATCAATCTATAAACAATGACTACAATAAAATTAAGGTGAAAAGTTATAGAAATTTTTTTAAAATAATTCCTAACCCTCGCATTCTATTCATTAAAGGGTACCATGAACTACAACTGACTAGATATTTTTTAATTTAATTGCAACACCATGTAATTTGAGTATGTATTAATTTCTAAATAAGTCCATGTTGTTTGATATATTTTAATAATAAAAACACTAAACAAAAAATATATATTTTTCATTGATATAAAATATTACAATTCAAAATAAAAATCATTTATAATGATAATTTATTATAAATCGTCATTAAGAAAAATAAAATAAGAAAACCAAATAGTAAATAATATAATGTCAAATAGGAAATATTTATCTATAAGGTTTTCATTTAAGATCATACATTCAACTATAACTAAAGAAATATTTAAAAATATTATAAATACTTTATAAATTTTATGAATGATCTAAATAGGATAAATGATTCCAACGATTAATATAAGGACATATGTTAGAATGGAAAAAGACTGTTATATATATGACCATTAGATTTATGGTAATTTGAAATGTAATCATTAGATATATGTATACATCCCTTATATATATGGTATATGGATACATTTCATCCATTATGAATATTGGGGTTTTTTATTTTATTATGAAATTATAAATGATATAACTCACACATACTAAATTATTTTCAAAAGAAATAAAAAAAATATAAAAACATTTTACTATAAAATGGGTATTCTAATTCATTAAGAGTTATTTTATTTATTCAGTGAAATATTCTAATAATTATTTATTTATCAAAATGAGTGGTTATATGAAAAAACAATTTCTGCGATTTAATTCTTTTAATGTAAAATTGATAATTTTTAATTATGTTCTTTTAAATATTTTTGGAATTTTTGTTTTAACAATTCACTTGATCTCTATTTAAGAATTTTTATAATGAAATTAATTATCAAAATATATAATAAAATAAATTATCATTTTTATAAATATTATTTTGTTAATGAATATATAAAAATCTATATTTTTTCATAAAATTGTATTTTTTTATGAACAATTTCTATATATTTTAAATAATTTTATTTCAAATTAATTATGGACATAATAATAAATAAAATAAAATAAAATAGATACCATTAATGGACTAATTTTATCAGATTTTGATAAAACAGTCAATTTTATGTTTATTCATACTTAATAATGTAAAATATTTTCACCAAAAGAAAGGCTAAAATGAGGTAAATGGGTTAAATTAAGGGATAAAGTAAAAAAATATCATAAAAATTTATTATTAAATGGATAAATGATGAAATTAATATCCTAAACAAAACAATTTTCAATTATTTTTTATCTTTTTACCACTATCATTTTTAAATGAAAAACATATATATTAAATGATGGGAATTTATGAATATTTTACTAAAGATATCTTATAAAATAACTTATATTGTACACAAACCAACCCCAAAAATTCCATATAATTTCCCTGAATTCATTAATATTTCGTCTATATGACAATAATATATAACATTTCAAACCCATTTCCCCAAAATAGGTCCCAAACTCCTCATTTTCCATGAGTTTCTCTAAGAGGATATTCCAATCTTCATTCTAAGTGTTATCTTTACCATATTAATATATAATTACATGTTTATTTCTCATTCCATAATTATAAAGAGTACTTATTTGGTCCTATTTTACAACCTACATGAACTATATTATAACTTTTACATCTCGAATGAAATTGAAAACAAAAATCATTGTAATAATATTAAATAATTATGAGTTTTATATTTTTCTTTTATTTTAGTATGGAAATATATATATGTACATTAATTAATAAAATTAATTCTTTTTATTCTATAATAAATATTAAAAATTATTTTTAAGGGATCCATGATATTAATAATAATAAATTACATGAAATGATCAATGTATTATAAATATATATATAAAAATATTTAATATTTATATAAATCTTTTATATGATGATTCCTTGATCAAGGAGAACGGACCAAAACCTCCAATTTGAAACATGCATGGAAAAATGGTACAATTAACACTAAGATATAAATTTCAACTATAAATAAATAATATTTGGGTAATAAAGAATTTAAATTAATTTTATTATGTGTAAATAATTTCAATAAATATTTATATTTTTATAAAAAATCATCCTAAATTAATTATACAAGGACTTTCAATGCGTTCAACTGAGCTAAATTCTAATGTAAGGTATCATTTTTCACTGTCTTTTTAAATCAATATTGTTTATGATTGAATTCCCTTATAGTGGAAATTATATGATCTTTTATATAAAAAACTTTAAATTTTATTATTTATTTTTTTTAAATAAACTATATATTTTTTATAGTTAAGGATACACACAACACTGAGTTTAAAAAAAATACTCTATTAAAACATTATTCAAACATGACCTTTATAACCTAGTCATTAAGTTAGAGGGAATGTATATTAATAATTAAATTTTTAAAATTACCTTTTTGATTAATTTAAAATATAAATAAAAAGTACATTTATTTATTATATATTAAATAAGATTCATTTTAATGAAAAATAAATGTGTTCTGAAAAACTGTATTTTTTTCATAGAAAATGGTTTTGTCACATCTTGTGCACTTATGATAAAATGAATTTATAAAAAAATTAAAA
The DNA here is from genome assembly GCA_963277665.1 of Viscum album. Taxonomy (NCBI): domain Eukaryota; kingdom Viridiplantae; phylum Streptophyta; class Magnoliopsida; order Santalales; family Viscaceae; genus Viscum; species Viscum album. The sequence continues at coordinate 659,596,316 of OY728134.1, read as the reverse complement.
TATATTTTATAATATAATATTAATTTTTTAAATAATCATTTAAAAATAAAATTATGGTGAATGTTTTGGATTTTTTATTTTTTCGATGATTAGTTAAAAATATAGATTATTATTGACAACAAAATTTTAATTTATATTATTTTGAAAAGATAAATTATATTTCAAATTTACTTTATGTATAATTATTTCAATTATAATATTATGAAAATAGTTTATGTCATTTTAATTTGTTTCTAATTTAATTTTGATAATAAAACCACCGATAATTAAAAAAATTCACTTTGGAAACCAACTTTTTCATTGTGTCTGTGGATCAAATTTTAAATAATATTATTTAAATAGTCTAAAATTTATTTTTACAAATATATTCCGTATTTTAAATTATAATAATTTATATTATATAATGAGTTCAACATAATATTAGACAGTTATGAATAGTAAAATGAATGAATGATACATGTTACAGTTAAGGAAAAAACATATTTACTGAGGGGTTGAATTAAAATGATATGGGATGAAATAAATAAAACACTTGTAATAATCCTATTTTATTTCCATATTTATGCCTTATCAATTTTACGAGTCTATAATAGTCTATTCTAGAAGATATTGAAAAGATAAAAATGTTTTCGTAATATATTATTTTCAAAACATCAATGTGTGTCCTCTCCACCAAAATAAATAGCCACACCTTATCCTCTATTCTTCATACATCCAAAACCATTTTATTCAGATAATACCCACCACAATATCATATTTAATCCCAAAAATGCATCCTAGCCCCATTGTTTTGGTTAAAAATTCATTTAGGAAGGCTTTTGGTGCAAACCTAAAGGGGTCATCTGAAGAAGAGGTAATGTTTTTAAACAATACTTTTTATTTTATTTCTTTTTACATATCATTAATATTTTATTAATTCTCAATTATACATTAACAAAATTATTTTACATATTATTATATATTATTATGAAAATTTTAAAACCTATATACACCTCCATGTTCACCAAATGTGAAATGAAACTATCCATCTTATGTAAGCCATAAAACAACCTCAAGAATCGATGGGAATCATTTTCCATAAAATCATATCCTGGTTAGTTATAATGTCAAATTTAATTTTTATATATATAATATATGATACAAATATACTTATTTTATAATAATATCACATATGTATTCTTAGATTCCTTTCACATTTAATTGTGATAACATTGTTTGTGTGTTTGGTGATCTCTTGCCCCACGAAGTGATGTGATTCGCTTTTCACATATAAATTACATGGAATGTAATAAGGATAAGATTAATGAATATATGTTATATATATGAAATTATATAAATTAGATAAAATTAATTTATCATACACTTTTATACCTATTCCCCCATTAAGATAATGAAATTGTTGCTCATGCGTACATACAGCCAACCGTCTCCACGAAGCGATGTGTTTCATTTTCAAATAAATAATGTTATGAATTATTATAATATATGATCCACATAGTAAATATGATAATAATATTATTATTTTAATTATTTAGATTATATATTGATTTCCTATGTAAAATAACTAGCACATTTATAACAAAAAACATATTGGAAAACATAGAAACTAACACCAAAAACAATGAAATTAATGAACTATTATTAACGAAGGGGTAGTAAAATGTTATAATAGGATCATATATGATATTATAAATTTTATTAGGGAAATATAATAAATTAAATACATTATTGAAACCATTATTCAAGAGTTTAGGAAAATTTATACTAACATAAACATGAGTTAATGGATTTCATCTCAGTTTCAATTTAATCGAGTCGTATTTGTGAATATCAAACTATTCACTTCAATGTGGTGCATATATTACATATTTAATGTATTTTAAATAAATAACTATTTATTAATTATCATTAATTTTTTATTTAATGTTACTTTTTTATGGTTTTTACAATTCAAACTTTAACGAAGAGTTAATGGATTTGATGTTCAATCTCACTTTATAAGTGAGATTTTTCTATTGAATGAATATTTTTATTATAACAATTACTCTTTTGAATATAAATTTTTCTTAAATAAATATATATATATAATTTTATGATGGATATGATTATTTCCTAAACTATATTTCATTTTCAAATATAGTGTTTACTTTTAGTTTTCTTGGATTAATATGACAAATATTGAAAAACATATATACTTAATCAATACATATATTTTATCAAAAAAATAATGATAAAAAAGATTAAATTAATTATTAAATATATGATTAGTGATTTGTACGTATTGTTATGTGTGTATTCTAGTTACAGATATCTCCTCAATGTAATGAAAGGTCTCATGAGTCAAATCATATGGCCAAATCAGATAGTTGTTACCTTTAATTTTAAATTTTCTTTTAAATGGTTTTCGTGGTAGAGGTGTTCTAATGCATGAGATCATGAATTCAAATATTTTATAATTTTCATCCTTTATAACTCATTTATTATTATTAACAATTATTTTTGAAAATTTATATTATCAATGGATGTGTTTCAGTATAAATTACTGATTAAATGGCATCTTTTTCAGTTATTTGCCATGATGTTCTAATTATGACGTATTTAATGCTCATTTTATTGATTAAATGACATGTTTTCTCAGTTATTTACATACAATTATTTAATATTATTTGTATTCCCATGATATCTTCCACTTCATATAATTATGTCCTTAATTTGTATACATTCCAAATGTTATGTAGATGAATCCTTTAATTTTGTATCAAGGATGATGGATGTTTTTTTTATTTTTTTATTTTTAAAATGTAAAATTGGTATCATGTATTTATCTGGTTCCATGAAACAACTAAAATGGTAAGTCCTTTGTGATTTAACACTTTTTATCTATGAAAATGTAATAAATTAGGCACTACATTTATATTACAGGAGTCGAGGTCATTATAATTATTAACAAAGGAATGATTTGTAGGATCTATGTAAAATATATTATGAAAAAATATGTTGTAGAAAAAAACCATATGATAGACTTATATGATATGTAAATAAGATTGTCATAAGGTTTCTATAACGATTTCATTATGTGATATTTACATGAAATATATCCATTTCTAGATACTACCTATGTATGTGGTCCTAGAATAGCTGTACCTTGGGGTAATAACTCCAAAAAGCTGTATTGTGCTTGACCAGATCACAACCTGGTTCCTGAATATAGGCTATACTACCCAACTTATTTGACACAACCTATGTATATTCATAGGATAATTCACACTTTCTTTACATCCAATAATTAATTATTTTAAATATAAATATATCCCCAAAGAAACTAATTTTATGATTTTTTGATTAACAATAAATAATCTATTTTAATTTATGTTAAGTGTTCCACGATGGGGGACCATATTCTATTCAATAAGAAAAAATATTTATATATGAGTCTATTCAATTAGTATAGGTAAATAAATGCAATTATGATGAATAATATGTATCCTCCACATGTCAATAATGTATTATTTAATCATCTTCTTATAGACCAATGTTTTGAATGATTGATCATCATTTTGGGTATCAATAATTTTGTGTAAATAGAATAAATTATGTGTAAATCATTCCATATGAGGAATGAACATTATTAATTTATATACATTCCACATCGATTATCTAATCACCCACTGTTTTTATGGATCTACTGAACAGAGTATTATAGTATTATCATAATGAGTTTTATGGTACTCATTGATGATATATTAATGCATTCTAAAAGCTATGATGACCATGAAAATCTCTTTGTACCATTATTGAGACTCTTATAAAGATGTATTTATAGAGGAATTTTAATAAGTGTGATTTATATCTTAAAGAAGTTTATTTTCATGGAAATAATATATATAAGGATTTTATATCTGTTTATCCTACCAAGATTAATTTAGTTGGAGAATGGCCTACACTGAAAAACATATGTGAGTAATGCATTTTCATTAGTGTGGAAAGATAATATTGGTGACTCCTTCATATTTTCTCTTGATGGGATAAATCATTAACCAAGCAAACACATAATGGAATAAATTAAATTTTTATAAAATAATGTGAAAAACATGATGAAATGAATAGGATATTGTCCAATGCTTCGATTTTGACTCTACCATTTAGAAATGACGGGTTTGTGATATATTATGATGAATTTTGTAAGAACTAGTTTTTTTCAATCAGTTATGGATCCTTTAATTTTATGTTTGAATCTTTACATTGGACCTAATGTGGATTCATAATGAGTATGTAATGGTACTAATGTTTTATGGGGTTTCTTCGGAACCCTGAATCCATATTTTTGGGGAAAACAGTCCTTGGGAACGAATTAAAGAAAATCGTGCTAAATTTTACATGGTTTGGAAAAACATGGAGATGTTATTTTTTCAGATAGAGACACCTCGTACAACTAGCGCACGACCATGAAATCTAACTATGTGAGCATTGAATTTTCCTATATAACTGTGCTTGGATGGATCATGTTTTGACCAAAATGTGTTGGGGATTAATTTGCAAGAAGAACCGTATAGCATGGTTTCCACACAGTTTGAAAAATTGTGTGGACAAACCATGAACGTGATATTTCATTGGTTAATGTTCTAGTTTTTCTATTAATGATCTAATTGGGTCCTCACTTCCTTTATAATCTATTTTTATGTGAGATTTAGCTATTTCTCCCCCAATATGGTGATTTTTAATGATCAAAACATGTAGTCAAGATAACTCTATCATCTGGCCTCTGATTGAGCATCCATTCATCATGTTGGATTTGTAATAGTATGTACCCAAGTCCCCTATAGAAGTTCTTCTTATCTTTCACTCCCGACCTAGGTATCACTTATGAGTGTTTTTCACTATTACTTAGATCTACTTCGATCCAAATAAAATCAATGGATGATTCCAGAGTGGGAGGATCATACTACCATAAGTTGGGTGGTCTATAACTCATCCCTAAATTTAATTGATTTTGGAATGTTTTTTGGGGGAATTTCGATCCCATCAGGGTCCTCTCCTTAAATGTACATGTCGTTCTTATACTTGTTTGAATCATATGGTTATGAAATTTCCAAATATGTGATTATTTGATACTCGTTACACCCAAAACTCAATCTGCCTCATGTCGAATGTTATGCCGTAATTGGGTTTTAAGTGGTTTGATATGTCTGAGCCATAGTTTGGGTGTGTCTTTTCTTGACCATCCAAAAGTTGAGACATTCTATAAAAAATGATATGTTTTTAAATGAGGATTTCATAATGGCATATACCATGTTTGCACACCTCTTTACCTACCTAAGTAAAGTGCTTCAAATTATTATTAAATGTAAAATATGGAATGGAAAGTATATTAAGTATAAAACATGGACCTATAAATAGAGATTGGATAAAGTTAACATTCCAATAGAACCCCATCCATTTTTGTGGAAGGTAGAAGAGAGTACCTAAAAAATTTAATATGCCTTAATTGTTGACAATGACTTAATAAAATGTGTGAAAGACTACATGGCCTATCCACACTAATGTAAGATAGGGATTGGACCAATAGATAAAAGGTTTAAAAACTACTTGAAATATCCCCACTAAAATAAGGGAATAAATGAACCAAAAGAATAATATCTTGATTACAATATCAAATAGGAATTGACTAACATGAGCTCACCATGGATTCCGAGAGGGGAATAGCATGGGTCTTAGGAACCCCATTCTGATTCAAGGATGTGGGTTTCTTAGGTTGATACCCACCTATATTATATTTCTTTTTTATTCTTTGGATTCTAGGTATACTATAGTAGGGTACCATTTCATTATTCTAGGACACCTCAGATAAACTCCTTGGATCTTTCATTGATAAGTAGGTGCCCTGGATACAATCCATGGACCACGTCCTTGCTTAGCTCTATTTCACCTAGAATTCTCTCCTTGGACTTGGTAGGTTCCTCATTGTATAATCCCTTGGATTTTTCCCCTTGGATTACACTCTTACAACTTATCTAGACTCAAATACTACTGAGTTAGCCTTATGTGGGTTTATGTTACCTTACTTATTACCCATGAACTCCCTCACGAGATATCATTTTCTGGTTTCCTTGATATCTCATGAGATATTAACTACTTATACCATCATGAGGTGATGTCATTTTTTAATATAATTCATATGACCTATTAAAATTAAATGGGAATTACTAAATTAATGATCTTGTTACATGTTCAAAGACCAGCTAAGGGGTCATGTAGGTACTTGGGCATTTTGTTACATTTTACTTTTCATTAGTTTACATGTGCATTGATTCACACATTTATATTCCATTACATGGGCCAGATATTATAGACATCATTTTTGGTAGCCCATTGATATTTATCTCACACCATATCTGTTTTTCATTTGGTACCCAGAGTATATTACATGGTTGTAGGTATTTACCAAGGGAAGAGTACAACTTCCAACTCTTTATTGTTTTCGGATAGGATGGAACTTGATAAAAGATGATAGAGTTAGATCTATAGATTCTTTGAGTAGTCATTGTATTCCATTACATTATGTAAAATGTTATGTCAATTTTTTTAACCATGATATCCAGTTTTCTAGTTAAATGACATTTCATCATCATTGTTCTATTGGTACAATTATGTTTGTTCTCAGTTATCTATGGAATCAGTTTGTTTCCGCTCATTATTTATATTGCTTCCAATATATTATTTTCATATATATTCATTCCATAATTATACTTTCTAATAATGAGGGCGTAGTAATCCCACATACACACCCTACGCCCTAATTTCTAGTCGAGAGCCTTTGTAATTCAAGAAGATGTGCAAGAGGCTATGTGGCACACCGGGCTCGGGGCACCTGTTAAGTGGAATTCAGGTGTAGGTCATCAAAAAGTGGTATCATTGGTGGTTTATTTTCTTTAATTAATTTTTAAATACAATATATTGTTCAATAATAATTCTTTTTATTTGGTTATATTCCATACATGGGCGTCGTGAACCCATGTTAGGTGTAGAATCCAAGTAATCCATAATACCGTTGTTGTTCTATTTTGCCTATTACAGACGATAATATTTCAATATTGGGTCATGCACATGTTGTGTGATGTTATTTATCATTAATCGGTAGATTATTTATTTCATATTTATCCTAATGATATGTGGGAAATGAGGATTTCAAAATTCATCGTTATAGGCACCTAGAATTCACATGTCATGAATATTTCCATGCTATATTTCTGCATCTCACTATTTTTTGTTACTCAATATTCATGTGATTTTTAAGTGATTTTGTGATAGTTCGATTGTAATTGTATTACATTTGATGAAATTTAGTGATTGCTTATCTGAATTCAGGATGTGTATGGAATCTCATGGGTTGTGATGAGTAATTCACCGAGTCGATCCATTATACTCTAAAGAAATCAGTGTCGTTTTGGGTGATAGTTGTATGGGAACTGATTCATCGAAAATGGATATCCATTATATGGTGAATCCTAAAATATAAAATACACTGGTTTCACATCATTATCCTACCATGTCATGATATGGAATGTTAAAGGAGGGAATAGAGAAATTAACTACAAAATGACATGAAACATATACTTGAGAACTTACTGATGCATAACCATCTAAGCAGGTAGTTTGGGTACTATGACTTGGGTAGTGAGTTTTTCTTACACCCATTTTATTCTAGTGATTCTATCTTATGATATGATTCTTTTTCTAAGATGTGTGCTTTTTTATTTAGAGAGAAATTCCACCACGACATCATCATGTCGTCCACCATGACGGTGGCGAAGGCAATGCTCCAAACATGGTGGGCCCTGAGCCAGCAGTCTTACATACAAGAGTGCCACATGAGGAAACACCTGTTGTACCTGATACATGAACGGATTCCCATGTCCAGGATAGATACCTACATTTGATGCAGTCCATGAACAATGCTCCATGGGTTATACCTACAGTGGCATATCTGACTCGTTAGTTCTAACTGCAGCTTCCTCCCACGTTTCAATGAGATTGCGGTTCTCAGGATAGTGAGTCTTGTCTAGAGGCCATGTTGTCTATCTATGAGAATATAGAAACTCCTCCTGCTTGGAGAGTCCATATTTCTTCACACATACATCAGGATATGGCCATGCATTGTTGGTATGTGTTAAAACAAGTTGGTCATCATCGTGGAATGTGATGAGTTGATATCTAGAATTCCTTTTCTAATCAGTTCATTTCTCAGGCTCCTAGTGCTGAGAGAGCCAGATAGTTCATCCATATCAATCTAGGTTCAATTTCAGTTATGGAATATTCAGAATGTTTTGTTGATTTACATCGCTTTTCACTACTTTTAGCTGGTGATAAATTTTCACATGGTAGATTTTTTAAGGATGAGCTCCAGATCACCATCTGATCTCAATTGAATTACTCTCTCCTTACTAACTTCTCATCAATAGTTTATCATTCCCTATTCAATGAGTATAACCTATAGGAAAATGCAAGTACATGATTTAAAGGATTAGTACCACGTCATGCTAGTTGTTTTCCCTATGGAAGGAAATGCTCCTTCATGGATTTTCATTAGGGAAATGTAGACAAATAATCCAGTTTGATAGCTTGGTGGTGTGTCAATAATGTAGAAAACTAGGTCATAAGAATCCACAATGTGATGGAGACCCTATAGAGTGTCGGAATTGAGAGTGTATGGGTCATCTTCATCATTTCAGTAGGACCTTTCCACCAGCATCAAGTGGAAAATGGTTTGTGCCATATCAACCTTTATGAGTGTGTTCATTTACATCACGTCTGGTGGGGAGTTAAAATAGCAATAGCAGGTCTGGTCAAGGAGGAGTATGTGGCCATTAATTTCTGATCCCTAATCCCCAGTAGTGCCATAAGAGCATTCAAGATCGTTGTAATCAATCTATTACACATGGACGATGATTAGTTAAGTGACATGCCTTACAATTGATAATCTAGGGTCATGCTATGGGGCCATCAACAATATGAGGTACTATTCTAGTAGCCTTAACTATTATCTCTGATTTTTCTAATACAGGTTCTTCAAACACTTTTCTTTTTGTATCTATCGTGTGAGGTCTTGGACTATATATACAATATCACTATTGTGTAATGACCCTAAATACACTATTGGGAATACCGAAGGAGGGCTTATGCTAGATTAGGGATTACCCACTTAAGGTAGGCAGTTATCCTTTCTTGTGGAATCAATTGTTTCATGAGATGACGGGCTTCCATATCATTCTCTGGATGGACTGGTTTGTCCACTATCAGGCCTTTTTATAATTTTATCTCCACTAGGTATATTTTATATCTCTTGAAGGCATAAAATATCTTTTCAAAAGGGATTGGTATGTCCAGCCTGGGAGAGTTGGACGAAACCGTCACGAGCAAGGTGAAGTGACCACCCATATTGAAAATCCATTCATGGAGGATTAATATTTTTCTCAATCTAATTTCCCTCCAGTAGTTGATCATTTCATAAAAGTATTTCATGGTGAATTTTTTATCTTATTTTCTAAAATAGAGTTATATTTTACAATAGAACATGTTCTAGGTGCATCTTCAATGTTCATTCTTCTATACATGATGTCACCTATTGGGCTTCCGGAGCTTAGGAGGTAGATAGAGGACCTTGATGCCAAAGGCATCATATGGCCTAATATATCTCCATGGGTTTCAACAGTGTTTTTTTTCTAATGAAGATGTAACACATTATCTATATTTTGATTAGATAAGGTTGAACCATATTTTCGGCTCGAACTGGAATCCACATCCATGAAATGGTTATATCTTCGACTAGCTCTGAGGAAAAATGATGTTCTCTTTAATCGAACTAAGGTTGGGTCATCATCAGTTTTGAGTCAGACCATAAGACATACCACGTACATCATTCAATAGTATGTATGGTCTGTATTAGTACCTTTTTTGTATTTTGGTCTTACAAATTCTCTTATCATATTCATGGTTTTCATAAATAGGGTATCTACCCATATTTGGACTATTTTTGTGGTCTTTGTTGATGAAATCTTGGTATATTATAGCACTTGTAATGACCATGAAAACATCTTGAGATTGTTTTGGGTACACTCAAGAAATAATTATCTTTATACCATGCTTTCTAAATGAGACTTTTGGATCAATACTGTCCACTTCATGGGTCATATTATTCTAAAATCCAAAGTATCCATTGACCATAAAAGATTAGTGATATAGTTTCATGGGAGCATCCCAAGAATGTGTTTGATATCCAGAGTTTCTTTGGGATGGGTGGATATTACAATCATTTCATATATCATTTCTCACATCTTTCTTCAATTCCTAATAGACATAAAAATATGGGTGTTACATTCTTGTGGTCAGAAGCATGCGAGGAATCCTTTCAGGAGTTGAAAGGGAGGCTTGTCTCGACATCAATTCTGATTCTTCCAGAACCTAGTAAAGGTTAGATCAAATTTTTTTGATGCATCAGGGGGTGTATTAGGAGTAGGGTTAATGTTGAAATACAATTACATTTCATACAAATCTCTGCAGTTGAGGCCTCACTAGAGAAATTACCTGATACACAACCTCGATCTAGAAGTAGTTGCCAATGCCTTATATTACTGGAAACATTATTTGTTGGGTGAGAATTTTTGTGATTATACATATCAAAAAATCCTCACGTATATATTTAATCATGGGTAATTGATCCTCATAAAATGGATATGGGTCAAATATCTACAATCCTTTTATTTTGATCTTTCCTATATACCTTGAAATGAAATTTGTGGTCGTTGAGGCACTGAGTCGTAAAACTAAAACAAATGACCTATAGGAAGCCAGTGACAAATGAAAGTTAATGGCCCTATTTACTAGAAATAATCTAGTGTTTCATGATAGCCATGATAAGTCTTGCCTCTTAACATTAATAGTATCTTCTTTCCTACATTAAAAGGAGAAGAGTAAGAAGTTTTCAACATCTGATGTTTTTGTTCATTGTGAGAGTATATCATGAGATAACAACCTCTGGATTGGTTTGTGGACAGAGACGACATCTTTTGTCTATGTGGAAATTTTTTTATTCCTATATATATGATAGAGGAATTGATTAACAAGTCACATGGTTCACAGTGGGTTGTTCATCCAGGCATTGAGAAGATGCATCGAGATATGTGCCGCCATTACTAGTGTCCTGGAATGAAGCGTTAGATTTCATGCTTCATTACTAAGTGTTAAACCTATTAGCAGGTGAAGGCAGATAACTAGATACATGCAGGTTTGTTACAACCACATTAAGTCCCAAAATTTAAATGGGAAGATAATGCTATAGATTTAGTAGTCGGATTATCTAGGTCGCTAAGGGTAGTGATTCTATCTAGGTAGACATTGACCGACTAAAGAAATCATACCACTTCATTCTTATTCAAGATACTTTTTCAGTTGTTGAATTTGGAAGACTGTATGTCTGTAAGGTCATACAACTACACTCGGTTCCATATACAATCAATTAATATAGGGATTCTCATTCACATCAAAGTACTTGAAAGGCTTACAAAAATCTATGAGGACTCTGGCTATTTTATGCACACATTTTCTCCCTCAGACTGACGAACAATCTAAACAGACGATACATGTCCTATAGGATATTCTCCAAGCATTTTTCATTGATTTCGACAGTTATTGAGAGAACCATGTCCTACTACCTGAGTTGGCTTATAATAACAATTTTCAGGAGAATATTTTTCTGGTTCCATTTGGGGACTTATATGGTAGACCATGTTGTTCAACTTTGTGCTAGATAGCTGTAGGTGAGTCAACCCTACTGGGTCCTCATCTCATTTGTGAGACATTAGAATAGTTCCAGCTAATCAGAATGTGTATAACTCCTACTAAGACTAGATAAAAATAATATGTTGATCGCTATCACCAAACTATTGAGTTTGTGGTTGGGGATTGTGTTTCCCTTCAGGTATCTCCCTGGCTTGGGAATTGAAAGTTAAGGAATATGGAAAGCTATCACGTCGTTTTATCAGGATGATTGAAATTATAGATGGAGTGGGGACATAAGCCTTTTAGTTGCTACTACCATATAGGGATAATGCCAGGAACTATTTCTTTCATGTCTCACAACATCACCAATATCATGTTGACTCGTCTCATAAATTTTATCCCAATGAAGTTGAGTTAGAGGTCGATGCTATCATTGAGGAGTATCCATTATGCATCTTTGATGGAAGCATAAACCTTCTCCGAGCCAAGTCGGTACCTCCCGTATGTGTGTTATAGAAACATAGTTGAGTACATGATGATACAAGGGAGATTGATAAGCCGTTGTATGTACTTAGTGGCTAGAGTTATTCTCAAATAGTGTTTCTTTTACCTTGTAAGGAGAAATTAAGGTGATTTATTTGAAGGGGGATGACTGTACAAACCACTTTTTCACTCAATTATTCTTCCTTCAATTTTTATTTTATATCCTTACTTTGGATTTAGTGTTTTTTTCGTGAAGAGTTAGTTATGGTTCTGAGGGATTATGGGTCTTGTTCAGAGTCTATAACACATCGTTTTTTGTGGAAACAGACTTGTCACATGATTTAATGAAAACATTACAGTATTCTACACTATTACAAAATACTTATAGATGTTGTTTTATTAGATAGAGACACCTCACATGGAGAGGGAACGACCATGTATTCTAACAGTGTTAATGTCCCTTTTTCCCAGGTTATCATGCATTTTTAGGGCACATTTTGATCAAATCATTCATGGGATGAATATTTTGGTAAAATAGTCTTGCATGGTATGTGAACGGTTGGACAATTCATGCAGAAAAACCATAGACTAGCTATATATCTGGGTAATTTCCTAGTTTTTCCATTAATGATCTAACTATTTCACTCCTTCTTCCCTTATCCATACTTATATGGGATTGATCTATTTCTCTCGCAATTTGGGTATTTTTTTTAAGATAAAAACTTGTAATTAAGACATCTCCATCATCCAATATCTGATTGATTTTCCATTCATCACGTTGGATTTGAAACTGTATATACTTGAGTCCTATTTAGTCATTATTCTTCTCCTTCACTCTCAACCTAGGTATCTCTATGTGATTTGTTTTCACCTTATCTTAGATCTACTCTGATCAAAGGAAAATCGAGGGCTGATACTGGAGGAGGATGACTTTACAACTGTAAGGTTGGTGGTCTATACACCATCTCTAATGTTAATTGATTTTGGATTGTTTTTTTGGGGAATGTCCATCCCATTGGTGACTCCCCTTAAATTTACATGCCTTTCTTATACATTTTGGAATAGTATGGTTATGCTATTTCCAAATATGAAATTAGTTGTTTGTGTTTACAACTATAACTCAATTTTTCTCATGTTGAAGGTTATTCCGTAATTAGGTTTTCATTGCTCTGACAGGTTTGAGCCACCATTCGGGTGTGCCTTTTCATGACCTTCATAAAAGTGATTCATACTATAATAAATGGATTGTTTTTAATTGACTATTTTATAATGGCATGTACCATGTATTCCCACCACTTGAGCCTCCTACGGTATGTGAATCAAATGATTATTAAATTTGAAATTTGGAATGGAAAGTATAATAAGTATACAACATAGCTGTATTAAACTGGACTGAATAAAGGATACATGCATGTATCACCCCTTCCATGTTGATGGAAAGTAGCAGATTGAACCTCAATAATTGAATATTCATTAATGGTTAACTAAGAAATAATAATATAGTTGCAACACTATGCGGTCTATCCGCACTAATAGAATACATGTCTTGGACCAAAAAATAAATGGTTGCAACTATACATGACTAATCCATACTAATGGAAGGAAAGAAATGAAACAAAGGAATTATTTTCATTATTATAATATCTAATATGATTGGACTAACTCGAGTTCACCTTGGATTATGAGAGTAGAATACCTTGGGTCTCAAGAACCTCATTCAGATTCAATGGTGCAGTTTTCTTAGGTTGATAATCACATAGATTTTGGTTCTTGTCTATTCATTGGATGACCGATATACTACCATAGGGTCCCCTTTTATTATTACAGGTTACCTCATATACACTCCTTGGATCCAGCATTGTCAAGTAGGTGCCTTGGATACACTCATTAGACCCAGCCCATGCTTAACCTCATTTACTGTAGATGTACTCCATGAACTTGATAGGTGCCTCATTGTGGAATGCATTGGATTATTCTCCTTGGATTACACTCATACCCCTTAGCTAGACTCATATATAATTGAGTTAGATTTCAGTGACTTTATGTTACCTTGGTTATTACCTAGGAACTCCCCCGTTGGATATCATTTTTAGGTGGCCTTGTTACATCTTTAGAACTTCACAACATAAACTGTCATGAGGTGAAGTCAATGTTGGATATGCCTCAAGTAACCTATTAATATTAAATGGTAATTAACTAATAAGTGAACTGGTTACATGTTCAGAAACTAGCTGAGGGATGAATCATGTTACTAGGTATTTAGTTACACTGTAATGTTTTGTTTACATTATATATTAATGAATTTACACTTCTATATTCACTTAAACGAATTGGATATTATATACACCATTCGTGGTGGCCCACTGAGATTTATCTCACACCCTATCCAAGTACCATTTGGTATTGGGAGTAGATTACATAGTTTCATGTTTTTACAAAGGCAATCACTCAACTTCTATCTCTTGATTGTGTGCTGATAGTATGGAGTATGATAGTAGATAACCGAATTGGATATTTGGATTCTTGGAGTATTATTTGTTTTCAATTATATTGTGGAACATGTTATGTATATTGTTTTATATCCATGCTTTAATATTCTCCAATGACATGACATTTCTACATCATTTTGTAGTTGTTACAATTTTTTTTGATCTCGTTTCTATATGGCATCAATTTCCTGCCGATATTTATTTATTTATCACCGTCTATTTACTATTCCTTTATATTCATTCTATTTTGAAATACTATTCTAATGAGAGAATATTATTCCCATGGACACACCTTATGCCCTTGCTTCTAGTCGGCAGCCTCTGGCGTTCATGAAGATGAGATACAGACCATATGGCCCACCAGGCTAAGGGCACCTGTTATGTGGCATCCAGGTCTGGGTCGTCACAAATTTAATAAGGGCACCACTTTATTCCTATTATATACAGATAATTTAATTTTATATGAATCAATGAAATTAAGGACTCAGGAATAGAACAATCCAACCCATGATATTGGGTCTGAATCTATAATCATTACTTTGAGGATATGGATATATTATCTCTATGGTGAATTATTTAATATATACATGATTAATAAATTATTAATATATATATTTTTTAATATAAATATGTAATCATGAGAGAAAAAAATGATAGATCTATTCAACTATTATGATTTCCCAAAAATCTAACCTCCAAGGAATTAAAATATGGTAGATGGAATATTATGTAGGAATGATCATGTACTTCTGACAAAAATGATGATTGAGAGAGATCCTATGTTCCTGGGTCAAGAAAATAAGATATTTTAATTTTTAAAGAAGAATATACATCATTCCTTATAAAAATGGTTGTGAAACATCCATTATTAAAAAAGGAAAAAAATTCATCCATTAGATAATGTTAGTACCAATAGGGGCCTATGTACCATAAGAGGGGGGTGAATCAGGGTATGGATATTCATTTTCAAAATTCTTCCTGCCCCACTGGATGTTGAAATCTTTATAAAAAGGTTCACATTGTTTGCACTTTTGTGTTTATTATGATCATTTAGTTTCTTCTTTATCTGATGATGATGCTTTGAATGCAATGCAGTGAATTAAGCAGGTAGACAAGGATATTTTTACTTGGTTCACCCTCACTGGGCTACGTCCAAGGAGCATACGCCGACAAGTTGCTGGTCATACCAAATTCCACTAATCTTCTCTAGATGTGGATACAAGGATTCAGGATAGATCACTTATATTCCCATGCTTACTACCTTTACAAGGTTTAGGGTCAGCTCACTGCTTTCCCAAGGGTCACTCCCTGTTTCTCTCTCTCTAGATCACTGTCGTTGGAGAGGATCTCCTTCTTCCTCTTTCTTTGCTCACTACATCGGAAAGGATCCACACACAGTTTATATACATGTAGGTATCATCATTTTCATGAAAGAATTAATCTTCTTCTGTATGTAGATGCTCTATTGAAGTTCAACATTCACCCGTAGATGAATCTCTCTTTTCACCAAAGGTATGGAGAAAACTTCCAGCTTCCACGGCACCCGAAAATCACTGTCGGAACTAAACCTTACATGGCATGCAAGTCTAACTCGACGTGCAAGTATCGGAACACAAGTCACAACAGTCGTGCAAGTCTTCCTCAACCACTTACGTGACTCATGCTTCTGCAACTCCAAACCTGTGCGACTCACTTCCTTACTCGCCTAAACCACCTCAGGTGCGCAACCAACACTTTGCATGCAACTTCCAACACTAGCGCGCAAGTCCCACTTGCGCGACACACCACCACTTGAGCGACCACCACACCTACGGGACGGTAGATATGAATCATCAAATTTTTGAACTCCGGTGGTGAATGAGAAGGGGTGGTCCAGTATTTATAGGAAATTTGACCACCCTGCATGACGGCGCGCAAGTCAACCCTCGGCGCGCATGTCTCGGTGCATAGGTCTCTTCCCCTACAAGACACTTGTGCGACCCACTTCCAAACTTGTGAAAACCTCTTTCATTTGCCATATTTGGATCTTCTGATCTTGAAAAACCTTAGGTGTTCATGTTCTCAATCTTCTCTGGCATCGATGCAAAAGTCTCTTTCATAGCGCGCAAGTCACTTGCGTGACACCACCAATACCTTCGCGACACTTGTCCCTTTGACACATTTTGATGATCTGATCTTGAAAAACACATGGCGCAGATGTTTCCAAGCCATCAAATATAGGGCGAACAAGTCCCTTTTCCAAAAAACCACTTTTCTTCATTTGACGATTTTCAGGCCCAAATATTTGGAAAAAAATGGAAAACGGTGCCGCCTTGTATCTGTTCTTTTGTACAACCTCCATATCATTCATTCCTCTTGTCGACATTCTTGAATCAAACAAGGATTTTTGACCTCATCTCTTGAAGTCGACATTCCATCATGAAATACTCATTGTCAAAAAAAAATTATGTCATTTTTTTTGATTTGTCAACAATCACCCCTTAGATGTCCACTTTGTCAACAAACACAATCACCTAAAAAAATGCTTCAATGATACCTTGAAAGATGTTTTCCCAACAATATCCCCATTTGGATTGGTTGAAAACTCTTTCATAAAAAGATACTTCATTGAATCTTCAGCCACCATTCGCCTCATTGCGATTCTAATAGCAATCAAGGATTTACTCAACACATACTCTAAGCCTACATGAGAAATGCTCAGAGTGAGGAAAAAGAGTAAATGAAAAGTTCATTGATGAATCACTTCAACTTTGACATCAACTGTTGACACCAAAGTGATACCAATTTCCAAATTGATACCAATTGTTGATATTCACTGATACCAATTTTTGGAAATATTCATACCACATTCCAACACCACTTTTCTCTTCTGCTTTTATCACGATCCTCAGTTTTCGTGATATCTATTCTTTTATCGATCACTTCTAGCATTGTCGGATTTAAAAATCACCGCCTTTCTCATTTCTCCCCCTAACTGGATGCTCCACTTGTCAGCTTATCCTTGTATCTATCAGGATTTCTCAAATAGCCACAATGTCTCCCATTTGAACAATCACTATTTTCTCCCCCTTTGTCAACAAACCCAAAGGTCACTCCTTTGTAGTCTGTAACATAGTAGAGAACACATATCATCACATTAGGGAAAAAACATCATACCTTGGAGAGAGGGGGGGATTCCGCATCCACACTATTTCAAGTGCGGGGATTCAACTGAACTCCCAGAGCCAGTCGATGCCTTTCAAATGCTTCCTTGGGTAAGGCCTTTATCAGAATGTCTGCAACCTGTAGCTCTGTAGGAACATACTCCAACTTCACGATTCCATGCTCAACTTTCTCCTTGATAAAATGATACTTTATCTCAATGTTCTTTGTCCTTTAGTGATGGATGGTATTTTTGATAAGATTGATAGCACTTGATTTATCGCACTGGATTTTGATCAGAGACTTCACTTCAACTCCCATATCTTCATGTTGCAGTTTCATCAACAATAAATGTGTGCATGATTGAGTGGCCCCAATATACTCCTCTTCTGCGGTGATCAATGAAATGCAATCTGGCTTCTTGATAAGCCAAGAACTACCCAATCCACCAAGATAGAATGCACCACCTGAAGTTGATTTTATGTCATCTGCTGATCCGGCCCAGTCTGCATCAGTATATCCCAATAACTCTGTCTGAGATTTGTCAGTATATGTCAAGACAAAATCCACTGTGCCCTAGATATACCTAAGTATTATTTTCATTGCAAGCATGTGGCTTTCCTTGGGATTACTCTGATATCTCGCTACTTGTCATGTGGCGAAAACAATATCAGGCCTTGTTGTTGTTAAGTACAACAGACATCCAATAATTTTCCTATATTATGTGATATTAACTGCCTTGCCATCCTCAACATTTGATAACTTCATCCGGGTAGCAACCAGAGTCTTCATTTGCTTGGAATTCTCCATTCCAAACCTTCTCAGAACCTCCTTGGTACATTTAGATGGAGAAATGAATGTTCCATTCCTTCCATGTGTCACCTATAGACCAAGGAAAAATGATACCTCTACAATCATTGTCATTTCAATCTCATTTTTCATGATTTCAAAAAACTGTCTGCACTAAGATTCATCTGATCTTTCAAAAATTATGTCATCGACATACACCATCAGCATCATCCTTTATTACTATCATTGCGGAAATAGATATTGTAATCAAATCCTTCATGCTGGAAACCAAGCTTCTTCAAGTACTGATTAAGCCTTGAGTACCATGCCTTTGGCGCTTTTTTTATCCCATATAGAGCCTTCTTCAGCCTGCAAACATTGTTCTAATCCCCATGAATGAGAAAACCATCTGGATGATCAATATACACCTCCTCTTCCAGAACTCCATTCAAAAATGTGGATTTGACATCCATCTAGAACACTTTAAACGTTCATTGCACTGCTATGGCTAAAAATAACTTGATTGTCTCCAGCCTTGCAACAGGTGAAAATGTATCATCAACATCAATACCCTCTATTTAGGAGTACCCCTTTCACACTAACCATGATTTGTTCCGAACCACTACAAAATCCTCATTCATCTTGTTACGAAAGACCCATTTAGTCTAGATGACATTCTTATCTGCTGGTCTTAGAACAATCTCCCATGTCCGATTCTTCTCAATTCTAATCTAGCTCTTCATTCCTGGGCTGAACGCAATTTCCATTTTCAGCTGCATCAGCAAAGCATTTCAGCTCAACCTGCGATAGAAAAGATGCATGCTGTAGTGATTTCATTTTCCTTGTCTAAACTAAATCCGACTGATCACCAATTATATTCTGTTTGTCAATTTTAGCTCATCTCTTTGGATTCCTTATAGATACAGGCATGACACTTTCTTGTTCATCATTAGTGTATTCTTCTGAATCAGTATCATCCACTTCTACTCTCCCTATTTATCTTTCTTCCTCAACACTTTCATCATGAAGTTTTTCACTGACTCATTTTTAGTGGCTTCCTTTTTTCAGCTACATTTCCTTGTGTCTCTTTTCAATGACTTCATTTCGTTGAACATATTCTCTCAGATTTTTGATGAAACACCTTTGATTTTCTCTCGCAGCTTCTTGGTATCCTGAATGCATTCAGTTGATACCACATTGTTAGAGAAATTAAATAATCATGAAATTCAAGGTTATTCCTACTTCTGCTTGAGCTTCATTCTTTCCCCAATAAAAAACACTGAAGTCGAGTCATCCAATTATTGCATTGATGGCTCTTGCATCTTATTTTGTTTTTAAATGCTCCCCCTATGTTATGAAACACTTCTTGGGGTTAGTACCACTGTTTAGACTCATAACCATTCTTCTCTTCCCATATATTCTATTCTCATATTCCACTTGTAATGGAGCCATTAACGAAATATCTAAGCCTACTGAGTTCGGACTCGGTGTAGGAAACTGTAGACAAAGATAACAATAAAATCACATTCTATTGTGCTCTGCTGCTCCCTTTCTTCTTCAACTCTGGTACCTGATTTGAATCAATTGAAACTTTATAGAATATCACATCTCCACTTCACATCCTTAAATGCCACTTCCCCTTGGATTGTATCTCCCTAGAACCTGAAACACATGAATCATCGGTTAATAGAATTTATATACATAGGGAGAGGGGTACTACTGGAATCCTCAAGATGAGGATTGTGGTTGATCCTGATGGGTCAACCCTTTGATTCCTTCTTGCAGAGCATCACACTTTTTCCTTGCCTCTTCTAGCTATCTATCCAATTTTAAATGCTCTGGCCATATGACTAGGAATTATTTACTCACATTCTGAGCCTTTTTCCGATATGTAGATTCTGTAGGCCCATCCTTTCTCATCAAATGGGGTATAGACCCACTATTACACATTTATTTCTTTGATGTTCTACCAAAATTCCATTTTCCTTGATTATTTCTCTGAGCAGGAATCTATTTTCTTGTCATCTTCCCTTGTTTCTTCCACAATTTCATGGATTTCCCTTTATCTTCCAGTTCTCTCTATGGCACATGACTTGTGATTTTTTCAACGCATTCTTTGTTTATCTACCTATTATCACATTTATGATTCCCCGTCCTATTTTTCATTGGTGGTGGGTCCTCCACTGAATGTACATTCTCATTACTCACAATTGTAGTGTTTCCTCCCTTTGTCTTCCAGATATGTTCATGTTTATTCATAGAGGGTGGTTGTGACTGTAAAAGAGGAGGTGAAAGACACACCTTTCGTTCAGCTCCATGTGATTCCACTGAGGCACTAAGCCTATTATTCACCTTACCACTTTTTCTTCCACTGTATAATTTCTCATTATGCATCACTGGAGTTGAAATTCTCTTTATGGGTTCCTTTTCATTCCCTGCTTTCTTCTTGCTGCACTGTCTGGCCAAAGGCCCATGATCAGAACATATATAACATCTTCCATTAAAGACATTCCCCATTTCATCATTTCAACGTCGAGATGTTGATGTATATTGAGTTCTTCCTCTAACATTGAGCTCCTGAGCTTCCTGACACATACTCATTGTGTGCCCCTTTCTACCAGAGTAGTAGCATCTGATGCCTGTTTTCCTCTGAGAGACTCTTCCCTATGATGTCACCTGACACTTCTTCTCATATTTTGTGTAGTTTATATTTTCACAGCCTGAAATATATTCATGAGATTCTGAACAAAATCTTTATGTGTGTCCAGGAATCCTGCAGAAATAGCACATATCATCACTTCTTTTTGTAACTGTCCTCTTAGGGCTATATCCAGAACCTATAGGATTTCTTTCACATCTAGAAAAGTTCATAAATCACTTTCTATATTGAATAGGAGGGGAATCATCAAATCTGATACCAGTTTTTCCCAGACTATATGGTCTTTGAGCTGAGAAAATTTGTTCTTGCCTCTTTTCAGAAATAGAAAATTTGCTTTTTATTTCATCATCACCTGCTAAAGGATAATAAAATAGTAAGTGTAAGGCATCCTTCATTTTAGGATTTCCTTTTGCATTGGATTTCTCCACTTCATTCTTCACTGATTGTAGCTCTTCATACAAATGTTGAATCTTTGTATCCGTTGATTCAATTTGGGCATTGAGTTCTCTTCTGAGATTCCTTCCACAACACTTCTCATCTTCTAGTTCTCGTGTGATCTTTTCTACAATGGCACATTGTTGCATTTCTTTCAATTTTTCATCAGAAACAGATTTAGAGACATATTCATTATCTTGTTGTAGCCTTCGATTCTTCTGAATTTATTCAGGAAACTATGATGCTAGATCATCATGTCTAGCTTTCAGATTCTGAACTTCATCTGACTATTGATCCTCTTCATGATCACCATCATTTTAGCAATCTTTTGTTGTTCTTCACATTGAGAATCATTCTTCTCCTTTAGTTAAGTATCCACATCAATAATCCTTTGATTTAATCCTCTTAGCTTGTTGACCTCAATCTCCAATACTTTGATCCGGATATCTTTAGATTTGACTTCTTCATCCAATTTCCGGTCCACTTCCTCTGTCATGTTGACAACATTTACTAGTGGCCTACTTCTTGAAACTACTTCATCATCAGTTGTTTCAGCATCACATTGATGTTCAAGTACTTCACTCATTCCTACATCATGATTGAGTGAATCAATATTTTTTTCTATTAGATTCATCCTGGCCTTCTATCATTAAGCTGTTTGTTTCTTTTAGTTGAATAACACTTTTTCCATTCACACTTCCACAATGAAAAATACCACCTGACTTTGGATTCTTCTTTGATGTTTTTTCCTTTACCATGGCTCACCGAGATTAGAGCAGACTGATTCATTAACCACACAGATCGACTACACCAATTTATAGAAACCAAATCTGATAAAAGTAACCTCCCTCTGATACCAATTGTTAGGACAAATAGGGGCCTATGTACCCTGAGAGGGGGGGTGAATCATGGTATGGGTATTCTTTTTCAAAATTCTTCATGCCCCACTGGATCTTGACCACTTTATTACAATGGTCACTTTGTTTTAACTTGTGTGATTATTATGATCATTTACATTCATCTTTATTTGATGATGATTCTTTGAATGAAATGCATGGAATTAAGCAGGTAGACACATAGATTTTTACTTGGTTCACCCTCACTGGGCTACGTCCAAAGAACATACGCCGACAAGTTTCCGGTCATACCAAGTTCCACTAATCTTCACTAGATGTGGATACAAGGATTCTGGATAGATAACTTCTATTCCCAGGTTCACTGCCATTACATTTTTTAGGGTCAGCTCACTGCTTTCCCAAGGTTCACTCCCTGTTTATCTCTCTCTGGCTCACTGTCGGTGGAGAGGATCACCTTCTTCCACTTCCTTTGCTCACTGCGTCGGAAAGGATCCACTCAGAGTTTATAGACATGTAGGTCTCTTCATTTGCATGAAATAATTCATCTGTTATGTATGTAGATGCTCGGTTTAAGTTCAACTTTCACCCGTAGATGAATCTCTCTTTGCACCGAAGGTATCAAGAAATCTTCCAGCTTCCACATTGCACGAAAATCAATACCGGAACTAAACCTTACTTGGCACGCAAGTCTAACTCGTTGTGCATGTATTGTCACGCAAGTCACAATGGGTGCACAAGTCTTCCTCAACCACCCGTGTGACACAAGCTTCTGCAACTCCAAAACAATGCGACTCCATTCCTCCCTCGCCTAAACCACCTCAGGCACACAACCAACACTTGGCACGGAACTTCCAACACTGGCGCGCAAGTCCCACTTGCGCGACACACCACCACTTGTGTGACCACCACACATGTGTCGAGGGAGCTCTGAATCATCAATGTGTTGAACTCCGGTGGTGAATGATGAGGGGTGGTCCAGTATTTATAGGAAATTTGACCACCCTACGCGATGACGTGCAAGTCAACCCTTGACTCGCAAGTCTCGGCGCACAGGTCTCTTCCCCTACGAGTCACTTGAGTGACCCAGTTCCAATCTTATGCGAACCTCTTTCCTTTTCCATATATGGATCTTCTGATCTTGAAAAACCATATGAGTGCAAGTTCTCATGCTTCCAAGGCATCGGTGCACAAGTCTCTTTCACGGCGTGCAAGTCACTTGTGCGACACCACCAATACTTGCGCGACACTTGTCCCTTTCACACATTTTGATAATCTAATCTTGAAAAAAATATGGCGCGCATGTTTCCATGCCTTCAAGTACACGGCGTGCAAGTCCCTTTTCCAAAAACCACTTTTCATCATTTGACGATTTTCATGCCCAAAAATTTGGAAAACACAGGAAAACGGTGACACTTTGTATTTGTTCTTTTGTACCCCCTCCAGATCATCCATTTCTCTCATCGACGTTATTGAATAAAACATGGATCGTTGACCTCAGCTCTTGAACTCAACATTACATCATGAAATCCTCTTTGTCAATAAATTTGTATGTCCTTGTTTTTCTTTTTCAACAATCACCCCTTAGATGTCCACTTTTTCTACTAACACAATCACCTCAAAAAGTATTCAATTATACCTTGAGTGATTTTTCCCAACAGATAATGAGAATATTCACAATAAAATTAAATATGAGTATGATGAGAAATTAGTATAATCAATTCTTAAAGTTGGTGTTCTTAAATACGAAATGAAAATATTTATTCACTATATATATGATCTAAAAATGTAAGTTTTATAGGATTCCCATACCTCAAATTGTCCTATACACTCTCATATCACAAAAATGTATATGAATTTGATATAACATATTTTTGGTCAGATAAAATGACTTGGGAAATTGTAGACTATACAGAAAGATATTTTTGTCAATATGTCATGGATAGAGGATAGTATCCTATAAGATTAGTGCGATTTATTACTATTAATTTTTTCAAAATTGGATGAAATTACAGTGGATATTATCATAAGACGACTAAAGACTCATAAGAAAGTCAATTTAATATGGTTTATTGTTTATTTTCTAATAAAATATGAAAATTTAATCTATAGAAAAGTGGATTATATCCATTCTAACCGTGTAACGATATATTGTAATTAAGATGTAAGTATTAATGATGGGTCTCATTTGATCACGTCTCATTGTAATCCCTATTCTGTAACAAAATCATTGATGAGTATTAATAAGGTTCTTGTGAACATGATTTATTAGATCACATATTACTATTCTAAAATTGATGGATAATCAAAAAGGACTACTAAAAGAATAAAATTAATGTTGAGTCTATGGTCACATGACATTCTATTTATGTGGGATCAATAGTTAATTTTTTTTATATTCCCTATAATAATTGTTTCTATTCAGGTATTCAAATGGTGTTGTATGAATCATTATAGAGAAATTGATTTTATACTCAAAATATTTGGGATGATGTTGGTGAAAGTAAACATATTGGATGAAAAATAGGGGAATATGAACCAAAAAAATGTGAATAATATTCAGTATCATAATAATGCAGTCCAAATTCAATTATAGAGTAATGTAAATATTCAAAAGAATAATTTGGAACTCTACATGAGAGATCATGATATCTTGAGAGTATCTCCAAGATAGATATCATAAGGTGTACAAAAAATGTAAACTAATATGCAGGTAAATTAGACCATTTTAAATACATAAAATAATTTTAGTTGTTTCTTAACAATTGGAAATGACATCAAGTCTCTCAATAGAATTTGATGTGTCCCATATATCATTGTTAATAAATTCAGACCCAACACATATGGTCACCTCTAATAAAATATAATTGGAAGTTGAAATATATTAATATGAAGAACCCATCCATATCGTTGATACATGAGAGAATTATTGGGGAATCATATGGCTTTTCTTGTAATGGTACTTTGGATAAATAATAAAATAGATTAAGGAACATGGGAATTAGAGGATGTTATGAAGAAGAACTAACCATATTTTCATAGATGGTAAAATCCTAGAAATTTCTAGGATTATCTTATAATAGGAATGTATAATGTAACACAGATATAAATTTGGATTTATTAACATTTAAATAAATTCAATCCCATCTCTATATTTAAATGCACATAACACCAGGTTTGAATAAAAATACTATATTAAAATACAATCGAAACATGGCCATTATAAAGTTCATTAAGTTGGTGGGTATGAAAAGTACTAAATAATTTATAAAACATATATGTATTATACATAAAAAATAGTTATATATTGATTATTAAAAAAATAAGAACCATTTTAATGAGAATGAATTTCTATTTCGAAAAAACTGTATTTGTTTTCCAAAGAAAATGGTTCCATCACATCTTTCAAAATTATGATTATAATAATTATTCAAAATCATGTCAAAAATATATTATAAATTGAGATGAATTTTTGAAATCATCATATATAAATTATATTAAGGAGATGTTTTTTATTTTTATGAAAAATATAATTTATGCATGAATAGTGAAAATACAGTTTATTATTCAAAAATGTATATTCATATAAATTATTTACAATGTTAAAATATAATTTAAATCTATTTTAATGAAAAATTAGTAAAATCATATTATATAAAAAAAATTAGTTTAGTTTAATCAATTTCTTATTTAATTTTGATGCTAAATTATATTATGCTGATGAGAAGTTTCACTACGGAAACCTACGTTTTCATTGTGCCTGTGGATATAAATTTTAATTATATTCTCCCACTTTTACCATAATGAATGGTAAATGCAGTAATGATTATTTACCATGTATAAGGTAAAAACTTATTTACCGGGGGGTAAACTAAAAAATAATGGTTAATATGGCCTACTAATTTTTTTAAACACATTATATATACATAGAAAGACCATATATCCTATAACAGTATATATTGAAACATTTTTTATTATTTTTTCATGATATAAACATGGTATTAATTGCTTCTTTTTGAAAATTCGATGTGTGACCACTCCCCCACATATTAAAGGATATCCCTTCTCCCCCTATTCATTCATACTAAGTAATTTTTCATAAAATACCTAAAAATAAAATTCTTAAATCCCTTGAAAACACTTGTATTACTTGGTTTTACCATAAACTAATCCAATGAAGGCTTTTGGGGCAAACCAGAATAGGTCATCTGAAGATGTGGTAATGTTATGATATGATCTTGTATATTTTATTTACTGTTCCAACTCCATGAACATTTATTCAATATTTTTAATATGAAAACATAATTTCATCAATTTCATTTATATTTTCTTATTTTAATGAATTAATCTATATCCATCTCCTCTTCCATTAAATGGGAAATAGAACTATAGATCGAATATATGGCGGGCTACTATCGCGTGAACTGATGGAACACATTTTCCATCAACACATATCACAGTCATATATAATGTTGGATTTAATGTGTATATATAATATTACTGATATATATATAATTCTATAATTATAATGTCATATATACCTTCTTACTATCACTTTGGTTTAAAATATGACATTATCACAGGTGTGTTCATTGAACTACCACATTGTAACACCTAGGCCCTATAAACCTGTAGTTAGTGTATTATATTATTACATTGAAATGATTACAAGGAATAAAATCCTAAATGATCAATCATTTTAGAAGTCATATAAATCAATATTACATATATGATATCTATAATACATTATGAAATTGGAAATTAAAACATTATACATAATAAATTGAAATTTATTGCATCCCTGAAATCATATTCAAAGGATTCTACATCACAACCTGTGGAAAGGAAACATGATAATGGTGAGCTCAAATTCTCAGTAAGGGTATGTAAATTAGAATAAATAATGAATAAATAAGAATAAATCAACAATGAATTATAATTAACTAAGAATATATGAAAATGAAATAACTAGATAAGGAAACTTCCATATGGAAAGGTAAGAAATGAAACATATTTTATTTAATCAATAAAATAAATATTAATTGAAGACCTATATATATTGACAGGAAAGATCATGGATTAAAAATAAATAGAAATAAATTAGAGAAAATCATAGTTATTGGTAATCTAAAATATACCATTAAGGCTTCAAGCCAAGGATCTAATACTTTCGAGGCTTCATTTCAAGAATCTAATACATTCAAGACATCATGAAAATAATCTAATAATGTCATATTTTCATTAAATGAATCTAATACTATAATGGATTATTTCCAAGAATATAATTCTTTCAAGTCTTTATTACGAGAATCTAATAATTTCTATTATTCATCCCAAGAATCTAATATTGTCAAGGGTTCATGCAATGAATCTAATACTGTCCAAGTGAACGCTGTATGAAAAAAATGGAATAATATTTAGGGAATGAACATATCTAGGAATATAAATATGGATATTCAAGTAAATTTACAAAAAAAGTATTGAAATAAATTTTATTTTTTAAGGGGATGATTACAGTCAATAAGAATGTGAGATTTAATGATAATTTCCAAGAACATTATTGATGATAATAATCATTATACATTACAAAGTCTCTAATACGACAATGAAATATTTAAATCATAATTATCATGAAAGATTAAAATTAGACTAAACATATAATATCATTAGAATAAATATAAACAAGATATAACATGTTAAATGTTAATATATACCTCATATAAAAGAAACTAGTTTCATGACTACAAATAAGTCTCAATCAAATGTAAATTGAGAAGAAATATCTTACCTTAACATTGCTTTGGTTGTATGGTATTTATCCTATTATATAATTATTTTAAAAATCTTAATAACTTATACTAGGACCATAATAATGTTTGTAATATCCTATATCAACTTTTTACTATATTTTATTACCCATTTGTTAACACTCTTTCAATTATTTATACCATTTTTGGTTTTTATTTCCTAGTTTTCTAAAGTATGTGTTAACTTGTGATTTGTTGTTCTTATTAATTAGATCTTGATTTCATCATATCCATAATTTAAACCATGAATCAATTATCATATATCTTTATTATATATGTATTTATAGTATACCATAATATTGGGATATTATAAATGAAGTGCACCATTCAAGGAGATGGTAGGACATACGTACGCATGATCCCTACATTCACTTCTTTTTTTTATATTAAACTAATGAAAAAGATTATAAAATTTTATATTACAATAGTATTATCATATAAATGAAATATATGATAAATATCTTTATTAAATCCATATTTTATATGATCCATGTACGACATTAATGAGTCATATTGCTTTGAGGGGTCGGTATTCCAGACTTCATCAAACAAAATTGTCATATTTATACAATATGGAAACCATAATGGTATGATACAAATAAAAATTAAATAATATTAAATAAATTTTAAAAATAATATATATTATATATATAAATATTATCCATCACAATGTCCACTATGATAGGAGGTAATGGAAAAATGAATAATCATTATTTTGTGAAACAATAGTTCACCGTACACAGAAACATTATGTTTTTTTCTCATTTAGATGGAGGTGTGTGTATGTGTAGGTTAATAATTTTACATAAAATAATAATAGTATAATTATGATACTTAATTTGTTAATATAATAACATAATATGGAGACTTTAAGCGGTGTATAGGTGAAATGACACTAAAGATACTGAGAATGTTATTTACCTATTAATTGGGTAACTAGTTTTGGTTTGTTCCAAAATGATTCATTGAATAAATTGATGCCAAAGGGGATGATTCTAGTATTAGATTAGGAATCTTTAGTATCTATTTAATTATATCATATTTTATAAAATGTTTCTTGAGATTTGTGAGTAAGGGGTAGAGTCATTCACTTTTTAAAGTGAAGGGGGGTAACACTCTTGTAAATACCGAAAGGTATTCATTAATGAGAGGTATACCATAACTAATGATCATAATTAATTTGTAAAATAATTGATAAAATTGGAAACATTTCTGATTAAAAAACATACATGATTCCAAAATATATGCATTATAATAAATTCGTTCCATTACATCTAAGATTCGTAAATTTTATAATTTTAGATTTTATTAAAGCATTTGGTATTCTAATATAATTAATTTAACCATTTAGAATAAAATAAATTGAGATTTATTATAAAATATAGATCCAAATATTTATTTATGTTATATATAAATTTAGAAAACAAACACCATGTGTTTTGAAAATAAATATTAAAACAAGGGCATGTGACAAAATAAAACACTGCTTGAACCTGAACCAGGTTAACAGAATTTTTACTATATGTAGATCAACATGTTAATTATAAAAGATAAATTGGATCATTTTTGTACCATAATTAAGTTTTATTAAAAATAAACCATTATATTTTCAGAATATATTATTTTTATTAAATTTAAATCATTTAATAAAATATCTTTTATTGTAAAATAACACAAATGTCCATTTTGACATTATTTTTTTAATATAAATTTAAAAAATATAAAAAAAACATTGTAATTAATATATATTTACTATAAAACTATGTAACATGATATATTCATATAAAAAATAATCAATGGAAACAATTCAATCCAAAGACTTCATATTTTATATATATTGTACCATTTATTTTAGTTAATTATTAACTAAATATTCACTAATTGTGCATTTCATTGTAATTTTATGTTACTATATAATCTATAAAAATTATTAAAGAATTATTTTGAAATATATAACCCATTATTCTTTAAACAAGATATTCATAATCGAATTTATGATGTTTTTTTACATATAATAGTGTTTTATAATTGTTAAACGTAAGGAAAGTTCCCTTTTTTGGATTTTTCCTGCTTATCATTTTATAATGGGAAATTAAGTTTAATAGTATACAAAAAACCAAAATACTATAACCAAGAGGTTATATGGTTGAATTAATAGAATCAAATTTATTTTTGACAAGGTTCCAAGTAATTATTCTCCTTAATATTAATGTTTGGTCCCTTATTAAGCATAATCTTACAATAATAATTGAAATTAATTTTAATCACTTTTACTACTATATTTGGTCAATTATTTTGTTGATATTATTAGAAAAAAAAGATATTGTACTAATTACAATCATGTATGTTCATTTTTCAAAATTCAAATCATAGAAGTGGAAAAATGAAGATGAACACTAATCTTGTAGATATTTTGGGACAACAGATTTTTTATAGTGGAAATGTTCAAAAGATCAACATGTCCAATTATAATATACAAATGATAAAAATGACCAAATTTGGTTTTATATATTAATATTTG
This sequence comes from Viscum album, assembly GCA_963277665.1. Lineage (NCBI taxonomy): Eukaryota > Viridiplantae > Streptophyta > Magnoliopsida > Santalales > Viscaceae > Viscum > Viscum album. The sequence goes on along the minus strand of OY728134.1, from coordinate 659,565,363 downwards.
ATTTATTTTATATTAAAATTCCATTATAAATTTAAATTAGCACTAATCATTACATCCATGAAATTGATATTTTTAACTAAACTACACTAATTTTTACTATTTGTGATGAAATTAAGTTCCTATGAAAAAACCGAAAAATTCATTATGTGTTTATTGTTTAGATTTTTAATTCCAAAATGATGTTTAATTTTAAAAATAAAATTCATTGAAGTAAAAAAATATATTTTTAAAATAGATTACCATTAAAAGGTGGTAAAAATCAATCTTGTTTGTAAAACAATCTAATCCAGTGTAGTGTGCAATGTTTGTTTTTATTTGTGATGTGTATAAAAAAAGAGAGAGAAACTTAATTTTATTAGAATATTGAAACATTATAATGTCTTTGTGTATTTCATTATCCCCCACTTTATTTAAATTACTTCCACATAATTTAAAAATGATCTCAACAATAAAAATATTTATTTAGAAAATGAACTATTGGTGAAATAAAGTTCATTATAAATTTGGTAAAGAAACCACCTTATTAATTAGAGAGAAATGGAATCAAAATGGTCATGTAAATAGGTAACATAGTAGGATAACTTAGTTTGTAAATAGAAACATGGATACAATGGAAAAATATAACAATCAGGTTCTTGTGGAGAGTGATAGAGAACTTGGATAGGAGACATTTAATATTTAGAAGGCCATAAATCAGCAATGATCTAAGAGGACAGTTTATTCATTGAAAACAAAGGTACTAGGACATCATTTTTTCTTCAAATATCATTTTTATTTTATTTTAGAATCTATTTCACTCTACAAAAATATAATTAAATATACTTACATGATATGTTTCTATAAAAAAAATATTATCCATTGGTTGTGCCTTGAAATATATATACTACATCACTTATAAAAAGATTTATCATACATTGATGTAATATAATAATCTCTAAAACTATATTCAATGTTCAAAATAAAGTATTTCATAAATGTTTAACCATTGAAAAACATTTCAATCCCAAACTTTAGAATGATGATCACTAGATTTCCAAAATAAACATATCATTAGCCTTTAATCAACAAAACTATTCTCATTGTTTTCAAATTCCAAACATGTGAATAACATCATCATGTATCCTCATGAAATATAAAAATAACTCCAATAACCCCAAAACCATATTGGGAATATTCATTCTTCCTAATTTATTACGTTATAAACACATTATTGGATATATTCCTTAAATCCAAAAGTGATATAAACTCCATTATTGATAGAATAGAACACTTGTATACAAGTCATTAATCAGTTCCATTGTAGTCAGTACATATCCAAATCTATCATTTTTTCATAATTATCTCAACATCAAAAATATATTAATGTTTTTTACACATAATCATTTGTTTCCTAAAAAGATTAACTTTCTACTGAATAACTTTTCTTGGTAGAATATAATATATGATATCAAATACTTAATAAAAAATCACTTCGATAAAATACTCATATATTTCACAGTTCTTATAAATAATAAATCATTGATAAAGTATTCAAATGTTATATTTCTTTAATACAAGTATATAAACACATTTATTATTCAATTTCAACTTTAATATGTTAACAAGACTACCTCATCCTATTAATTAATACCTCTTTCCTGTTAAATTTCGCTAGTATTCTCATCATGTTCAACAATATAACCATTACTGATACAACCTTTCTTAATATCTTTAGCATATTTCCACTCAGAAAATATATGTTTATAATGACCATTAATTCCTCACCTAATGAATTTAACTGTCAATGATGACTTTGGGAGACCGACATTCCCATCCATCACATCAACATAACTCTTCAATTTTCCTTTATTGTTACTTGTTTTGTGTCCTTATTTTCCACTTTAAAAACATATACATGACCCTATATGAAATTCACATAGGTGATTATTTCCACATTGTTGTAATAAAAGAAGGAGAATACACTTTTTTATATGGTATCTGTTACCTGAAAACTCAGTGAACAATTTCCTTCTCTTCCAGGGTGAGTCCGATAATTGGTTACAATACACATTATTAATCCTATTCCATGAAAGATAATTAGGCATGATATCAACACACTTCTCTCCAATGACCATTACATTAAAATTAACTTAATTAAATTTTTTCACCATATACAGTGTTAACCTAGTTCCTTCTGGTTCTTATAATTGACTAAAACTAGAAATCACAGTGTGAGAAACAATTACCAAAACATAAACCCATATATTCATGAAAAATATACTTATTGGATGCCTAACTCATGGATCCTTCTTCTATATTCCATGAAACCATAGAGCTATCCAAGGTTATTCATAGTCATCTTCTATATAAACACTTAATGATTGTTTGTAAAGAAAATGTGAAATATCCAAATTGAATCTCTGGAATTGACCATATAAATGATCAATATGGACCATTTCATGTACTATATTACCGTGAGATAGGCCTGAAACAAATTTTTAGAGTTATTAGTCCTTTGTACATCTTTTCCAGAAACATGTCCACTTGTAGTATCAAGTAAGGGATGTTTTTCTATCAATACCCAAATATTCACAACCTTACTATGATTCAAGGATGTTCTTGTATACATATCCAAAATTTATAACACTTGATTTTTCTCCTTAATCTATGTTTTCTATATGTATTTTCCATGATTTCTGCTAGACCACCATTGATAAAAACTGTAATGCACTGACCTAAAAACCTAGAGTTGATGCATTATCATGAGGAATTTTCATGATTACATGGAATTAAATACGAAATGACCGATCATTTTTACAATCCTGGAAATACATATTACATAAATTATAACCATAAGAACTTGGGAAATTCTAAATCAAATCATTATACGTATCAAAAATAAATATAAAGCATCACTGAATGTTTATTCAAAGTATTCCACTTCATAACCTTGGGAAAGAAAACATTATAAGATTGAGCTCAAATGCTCAGTAAGGGTTTGTATAGAGAAATAAATAATGAATCGTGAATAATAAATCAATATAGAATGGTAATAATATATAACATATTCTATTCAAATATTTTAATAATGAAAAATTTAATATTTCAATGTAAAAAACTAAAACCCATATCCATTAATAAATAAACTGAGAATAATATTTATCAATATACATGTCTATGAAAAAAAATATGGATTAATAATAATTAAAAATAAATTAGGGAAATGGATATTGGTGGTATATATATAATATACCACCAAGCCTTTATTCCATGTATCTAATACTTTCAAGGATTCTAGACATGAATATAATACTTTTAAGGATTCATGCAAAGAGTTTTATAATGTCAGAGCATCATTCCATGAATCTAATACTCTAAAGGATTAATTCCATGAAATTTATACTTAGAGGGATTCAATATAAAAATATAATTCATTCACAACTTCACTCCATGAATCTAATATATTCAAGGCTTGATGATATGAATCTAATACTGTAAAAGTGAATGTTGTATGAATAATGGTATGAAGTTTAAAAAATGAATTCATCTATATTTTTGAATATGGAAATTTAAGTACATTTATAAATAAATAATGATAAAAATTATTTTATTTTTTAAATATAATGTTAATAATAAATAATGAAGTGTTATTATAAAGATAATCATTATGAACATTCTTTAGGAGAATAATATTTAAACATTTCAAAGTGTCTCATAACACATTGAAACATTTAAATCATAATTACTTTGAACGAATAACATTAAAAAAATATATATAATGATAATAAATATATTCATTACATAACACATTAATGGTAAATATATAAACCATATAAAAGAAACATGGTGCATAACAACAAATAAGTCTCAATGAAATGTAAATAGAGAAGAAATCTGATACCTTATATTTCCTTTTTTGTGTGGTATTTATCATAATATATAGTAGTTTTAAAGATGTTAATATCTTATACTAAAACAATAATCATGTTTATAATATCATATATCAATATATTACAATGTTTTATTACACGTTTTTCAACACACATTCATTATTTTATATATTTTGGGTATTAATTGCCTAGTTTTCTCAAGCGTGTTTTGACATTTGAATCATTATTCCTATTAATTAAACTCTGATTTAATCATCTAAATAATACAAAAAAGTATTTAATTATATTATATATTTAGAAAAAAATGTATTTATTGTAGTCCATAATACTTGGACATTATAAATGAATTTCACCATTCATAGAGATAGTAAGATGTACATATGTGTGAATTATACATTATCATATTTTTTGTATTAAAAAATGAAAACTAATTTTTAAATATGTATATTATAATTACAATGTAACAACTATTTTATATACGTGATACAGTATTATTAAAACCATCCTTTGTACATTCCATGTATGGAGTGGATGAGTCATATCACTTTGAGGCGGAAGTAGTGCAAACTTTCTCGGATTAAATTATTTTATTTACACAAGATGGAATGAATAAATTTATGTTCTAAATAAAAATTATATAAGTATAAAGTCATAATAAATATACTATTTATAATATATAAACATATTTTCCATCAAAATTTCATCCATGATAGGTGTTAAGAGAAAAATGAACAATCATTGTTTCGTGAGGCTGTAGTTTGTCGTACACATGAAAAATATTACTGTTACCCATTTGTGGGAGGTGTGTGTAAGTGTAGGTTTAGTAATATACATAAAAACACCATAGTATATTTATAATTATATTTTTATATAATCATGTAATAATTAAATTTTAAGGTGTATAAAATGGAAAGGAAACTAAAGTGATTGAGTAAGTTGGTACCTCTTAATCGGGTGACTACTTTTGGTTTTTTCAAAAAGGATTCATTGGATGGATTTATTACCAATGAGAGGCTTCTAGGATGAGTTTAAATATTTTTATGGTCTATTTTGGTAGATCTTGTTCGATCCAGAGTGTCTTGAGAGGTGTTAGTAAGGGGTAGAGTGCATGCCTCTTTTAGTGGAGCAGGAGGTTCACTCATGTAAATAACAAATGGTATTCATTATTGGGAGATATAACATAAAAAAAGTTCTTCCAAAGTGGAAAAATAATAGACCAAATTGGGATAATGGTCGATTAAAAACTCCACCACACTAAAATATGTTCATTTATATAATTTGGTTCCTTAATATATAAGACTCCAAAATTTTATCATTTTTGTTTTTCATAAAGGATCTAGTTTTTTAATATAATTAATATAACCATTTGACTAAAATAAAGATAAATTTATTATAAAATATAGATTAAATGAATTTTTAACACTATAAATAATTTCTAAAATTAAATTCCTCTTGGTATTGGAAATTAATTTTATAACAAGCTCATGTGACATGCCCAAACACTCCTTAAACCTAGACCATGTTAACAATATTTTCAAAATATATGGGTCAATATGATAATTAAATACATAAATTGGTCCACTAATAGAAAATATTAAATATTTATTATCAATTATAAATAAATTTTACAAATATAGTTTTTTAATTTAATTTAAATGATTTAATAAAATATCATTTATTGTAAAATAAAAATAATATCAGTTTTATCATTATATATTTTATTTAGATTTTAGAGTATCAAAATGATATTTGAATACAAATATATTATTTTTGAAGCTCTATAACATGATATATTCATTTTTAAAAAATATTATGACAATAATAAAATCAATATACTTCACTTTTAAAATAAATTGTACCATTTCGTGTAGTTAATTTTTTCCTTAATTATCACAACGTTGGCATTTCATAAGTAATTTTTGGAAAATATATAATCTATAAAGGTTATTGATTAGTTATTATAATAAAATAACTCATTTATCTAAAAAAATTATACGTATAACCTAAAAATGATGTTTTTACATATATCAATGTTTTATAGATGTTAAAGGTATATAAAGTTCATTTATTCATTTTCCTTACACAACCATTTATATATAAAAATATTAATTAATAATACCCCAATAACTCTTAAAATTTGAACCATGAGGTAAAATGGATGAATTATTGGAATACAATGGCTTCTAGATAAGTTTCTAATTAATTTTTGTTCTAAATATTATGGTTTATTACCTTATTAATCTTAATCATTCTTTAACCATCATTATTAATTTTAATAACATTCTCTAATATTATTGCTCAAAAATTAAGTTGGTCTTATTAAAAAAAATATTTTACTTACTATAGTTGTGTATGTCTGTTTTTTATAATTCAAATATCATACGTGGGAAAAATAAGATTAATTATAATCACATAGACATGGTGAGAAATCGAGTTTTTATACTATAAATGTTCAAAAGAAAATTATATTTTTATACCAATTTTAATATAATGATTTTTCCAATGACGTAAATTAGTTTAATATATGAATAATTTATCCATTTTTTAATTAAAACCCAATTTAATATATAATTTAACTTTATTCATTCTTTAAACCAAAATTGCTACTTTTAACAAAATTGGAGTAATATTCACTATTCATAAAAAAATGTAGTTTCTCAAACAAATTTAAAAAATTTATCCAATTATAATTTCACCATTATAAATTATAAAAATTATGTTTATTTCTAAAAAAATTATAAAAATATCAAAATTTAGTTTAAATATAGGTTTTTCATTAAAAAATATTAAAACTCGGTCTTGCGTGTAACGCAAGCTATTTCAGTATTGTGTGTAGAATATGTCTAAATTTTTGTAGTGTTTAAATAAAGGAAAAAGCACAATTACTTTTATTCTATTACAAAAAATATTTAATTCCTTGGGGTGTCACACGCAACATGAAGCAATGTGATTTATTTTTTCACTTACACATTACATGGAATGTAATGAGGGTAAATTTAATGAATACACGTGACACATATGAAATTTTAAATTTTTTTAAAAATTAACATATCATAAACATATATACCCATTATAATAGTAATGGAATGATATAGTTTCTCATGTTTACGTTTTACCTACCTTGTCTAGTACGTTATTCGATTCAATTTACATGCACAACAGTTAAGAATGGTTCTAATGAGGTATATACTATGTAAATATGATATTTATAATATTATTATCATTATAGTGATGATTCATTATTCTTCAATGTTTATTCTTTAGGTTTTTACAATTTAAAATTTACCAATGAGGTAAGAATTTATTTAACAATCTCACATTATTTATTGATTGTTACATTTATATTAAAACAATCATATTATTATGAAAATATTTCATTTATTATTACCTTTCCCATAAATATATATTTTCTAGTATGATGTATAGAATTAATTACAATACAATATGATATATTATTAGAGAGTGATTAGTCTAAATGTTTTTTTGATTTATTGGGGAAATATTGATAAATATGTATCCTCACACAATATAGATATTTGATGAAAATTCATATTGATTCATGAATTAAATGTACTATTTGTTATATAATGAATGACTTGGCCATGAAATTAAATGTTGGTAGTAGTTATAGAGAAACCCAAAATGCATCAACATTGTAAAGACCCAAACTTCACGTACATAGTCATTACATTACATATTTGTAATACTTAATACATGACACACACAGATGCCCGAAAACCATTTTAGTTTAGTGTCTTTGCAAACTCAGAACATAATATTCTAATCATGGTGAAAGATCTTCAACATCTCCCATAATGATCATACACTTTGGTTATCATACCTAAAACATTTCTTTATATCATGGGGAAAATAAAACATAAAAATGGAGAGCTCAAATTCTCAGTAAGGGTAAACATGGAAACATAAAACAATCACTAAACATTTTAACGTAAGGAAATGAACATTAAACATAAAAATCCTGAGTAATGATATATATCGTGACAATGAATAAGGCATAGATCATAATGAAACCTTAATCATGACAAATAGAAATCGTAATAAAACAAGTAATTGTTTAAAACCATTAAGCACATGATATGATTTCCATCGTATCCAAGGCATTGTTTCTAAGACCATCACAGTGGAAAAAGTCCCTTACTGAATCGAGTTCACTTCCCGTTCTAGTATTTTATCATTGAACCAGATTAACTTGCCATTCCAACCATGTCTATATCATGAGATATAAATTTCTTCCCAATAAATTGGGGATAGATATAGGTCCCACCGATCTCATAATGAAATAATTCTTTCGGGTGCCACAAAATAAACATACATCTTTCATAATAACCCAACGAATAAAATGGGTTTCATAAACATCATCCCATCATAAATTAATCCATATAAAATAAATATATATCATTTAATCATATTAAAAATAAAACCATATAAATAATAGAGACATTATACTTGAAACATTAACATACTAAATAATTACATCTTATATGGAAAATAGTTTTGATAAAACACATGAAATGAATTCTTGAGGAAAATATCCTTTTTTTCAAAATAATTTTCTTTTCACAAAATTCCATAAAATATAAAAAAAAGGATTTTTTTGAAAACAATCATGAATTTTTGTAGTAGAAGTTTCATTTAAAGAAGTCTTTATGAAATCGTAAAAATCCATTCAAACTGTGTATGTTAAAAAAACATTCTTCTCGTATTTTTCCGGAAAAGTCAAAAAGTACCTTATATGGTAACCAAAGGAAATAATCCTTCTATAAAATGTTGTAAAAAGTGAAAAAAGAAAAAAAATGACTTCAAACATACATGTAAGAATAATAAAAATTTTATGAATTTTTTTTGAAAATATGGACATGTATGACAAATATAACGCCAGTAAATACATATGTATAAGTAATCGTAGATAAAACTGAGATTTGCAAAATTATCCCTTACCTTAGGTCCAATTTCCTCCATATATGTTCGAAACACCTGTATATTGGGATTAAAAATATTATTAACTTTTAAAATATCCATAATAATATTTATTATATCATATATTATTCACATAGGACGTTATATTACTCGTTCATTTGTAAATTCCATGTTAAACCACAATTTTGGATAAAATCGTTTAGATTTATTGTACGTGTTTCGACTTGTTGTTCATGATATTATTACTTATATCATTATTTACATAATTATATAATGTAAAATATGATTTATATATAATATATATTCACCATATAAATATATATGATAGATCGATAAATAGAATGAAATACACCGTTTATGGAGATGGTAGGCCGTACCCATGCATGAACGATGTTTTCATTTTTCTTATTGAATTGAATGGAATTAAGTAAATGAAACATATATGTACAAAAATACATTATCATAATTATGATATATATTTCGTGATTATTTATTATATATTATTTATAATAATACTTAAATGGTTAATCATGAAAAATGAATCTCATTGAGTTCGTGGAGACGGTAGTCCGTACGTACGCACGAGCGACAATATCATTTTTTTTATATTAAAATAGTCTATAATTCTATGGTATATAATATATAAATAATCATAATAATGTTATATTTAATATTTATATTGTTTATATTCATTATTATACCCATCCAAATGACGAAATGTCTGAATAACAAACTAAACCACAATGTGGAGACGGTAAGCCACAGTTATGCACGTGTGGTGACTTTTTCATTCATAGGATGGATACAATAACTAAAATGGTTGAAAATTTTTATAATGACATAACAGCATATAGAAGATAATGGACTTATTTTTTTGGAATGGAAACTACAATGAAGGAGTAAGTGGATGATGAATGGTGCTTGAAATAGATAGTATGATATTTACCTCTTGTTCGGGTTCTTCATTTATATTTGATAAAAATGGATACATAGGTTGGAATTATGACTAAATTAAGGACTATAGGATGAATGGAGGACAGTTGATAGGGAATTTGGGCAAGATTTGGCCGAGCCAAATGGCTTTGGAGGTGTGAATTAGATAAAAGGGAGATTACGCTTTAATAAGAGCGGTGAGGGGTACCTTAAGAAAAACATATAATATTATTTATAATAAATTTATATTCACTTTATAATGGCTCCAAACTGACTTATTTAGAGGATAGTGTAAGTATTGGTCAGACTCCTCTCAACTAATAGGTTTTAGACATGTTTAGGTTACCATTTTAACCTTGTCATTTAGATTTAACTCTATGTTAAATAATTTAACATTTATTGTGTATTCTTGTATTCATACACTATATGGTTAATAAAAAACTATTAACTACCAATATAACCCCAATTGGTTCATAAATGTCATATATATTATTATATAAGCCTTTTTTTCCAAACGATAGATTTTTAGGACCATTATATAAATTAATATTATAATAATTATTTTAAAAACTCATTTATGTCAATTTTTCCACTATTTTGTATCTAGTTTTCTCTAAAATTAAAAAAAAGCATTATTACTTCAACAAATAGTCATCTAGACAACCCTAATATGTTATATTGACTTATAAAATTATTTTAATTCATAAAAAGTCTCAAATTACATTTATTTTGGTATTTATAATATCATTTATGTTAATATTTCATTAATAAGGTAATTACTGCATCATCATTGTGTCATAAATAAATTAAATTATATAATGTCTTAAAAATATAAATAAAATACCATTATGTATTAAATATTTTTATCTTTCTAATAAATACTTATTGTCTAATTTATCTTATGTATAATTCTATATTACAAATGTTTTAGTTATTAAACATTGATTTTAACTATTTTAACACTTCCTAAAATAAAATAATAATAATATTCCTAATCTAATCCAAGTTGACCGAATGGGTAATATTTTATTCCTATGTTTTGTTATCGTTGAATTAAACTTATTCAATATAATTATGACATGTGTTAGTGTAATAATAATATCAATTTTACCCTTAAATACCCTATTTACTTTTAACCGTTGTAAATAAAAGTTAAAAGTTACTATTCACCAACAATTATTTTCATCTCATTGAACCACATTTTACGTAATTATATCAACCGTGTCTCTCGGATTTTTGAAATACCACTAACATAAGTGGTAAAATTGAGTTTTATGTAAATTTGGAAAATTCTCATAGGAGGTGGGTAAAAGATGGTGAAAAGTTCAATTAAATTTGTATATATCTAAAATTATTATAAAATGACTTCAATGAATTAAATTGAACATATATAGATATTATGTATCAGTTTTGATCTAGAATTAATTTAAATAAATAATTATTTAAATAAAAATTTGGTTTTAAACAATAACTCTTTGTTTTTCACTATTCATCAAAATTTGAATGTTTTCTGAAAAATACAAAAAATTATCCCTAGGATAATTTCGATATTCAGAATCCAAAAATGATTTACATTTTGAAAGGTAAAGTGTATAAAATTTCTAAAAGTTAGTTTTACTATTCTTAACTGCTAGTTTATATTATATTTTAATAACATATCACTGTTTAGTGAAACTCGGTATTGTATACAACACAAGCTATTGAGAAAATTTTCTCTATCTTGTAATTCAATCCATGAATTGTGTTACATATAATAAAATATAATACAATGTTGAGGTTAGTGCGATATAATCTTGGTGTAGCGTACAACACAGGAGATCAAAGAAAATAAAAAATAATATTTCTCATAAAATCTAGTGGTGTTACATTCTACACCCCTTAAAATGAATTTATCTCTTGAAATTTGTTAAGGTTATAAAGCGTTTACTATTTTCAATTATTATTTTATAGAAATTCACATTGTAAAATGGAATACCAAAACTTAATTTTAAAAACTAAAGTATGAAATGTAACGGTTACCCAAATTAACACAACGCTGGGTTTCTACATAAAACAACATAGGTGAAAATATGGATATTGAAGAGATATCTAACCAACATGTTTTAATTGAGAGAGGAAAAGGACATGGCTATGAAAATGACAACAATCAAAAAGCCATAAATTTGTGATCCTCTATGGTACCATCTGACTCATTGAATATGAGGGTACTAGGAAAACGTTATTGGATTTCAAGATCATTACCCTAATGTTGATAATTTTTTTTCACAAGAAGAAATTGTTACATGATTTTAGTGTAATACCATCATTGTTCTTTATATGAACAATTTAAACATCATATCTTATTTAAAGGAATGAAGTTGAATTTGTCCTTCTTGAAATATTAGTAGATCATGTGATAAAATGTTAGGTTATTCCATCTGTCTCAAAAAGTTTGCAAATGTTATTAAATATACATAAGTCCATCTATGGTGAGATTAATAATATATGGTTATTAAAATGGACTTATACTTCATATATAAAACCAATAAATAAATTAAAACTAATTTATAATAACCAGGGACTTCTTGTAGGCTAGTGGAAGGCGATAAATGCATGATGCACTATGGTTGTGGGTTCGATTCCCACAGCCTTGTTCGATGAGATGGGTTGTCGCCCGTTCTGCTGGTGGTACATTTTCATAAACTATACTATTATAACATTCTAGAAATAAAATCGAAAAAATTTGTATGTTTAAACAATACTATCTGATGTTAAACTTAATCCATTCCAATCTTAAGACTTATCCATAATACTTTATTCAAAACTCATAGCATAAAGAGAACGATTACTAAAAAGGTCATATAACAAGAACATGAATACCATCATTTATCCCTTATATATTACAAGATATATCTTGTTGGTAACATTCCAAACATTTGATTACCTTAATCATGTATTCTTTTAAAACATGTATTACCATAGAACATTAGTGAAAACATGAATGTTATCAAAAGTTAAATCTTCCCACATACCAAAATCACTAAAATTCTATATACTATAACCATGATATCACGTTTTCCTTATCTCAATAATGAGCTCATGAATACTATCAAACATATTATTTTCTTCTTATCTCTTCATTAGGCGCATGTCATCTGCTTTGAAAAAATATTTCAATCACTTTTCATGGTTACTGGTACCATATTCATATAGAAAACCACAATTTACCAATACATAGATATTCCAATATACAATAAAAATACCTCAACGACATTATTATTGAATACCAATAAATAGAAACTTCAATCAATCTTTTTCAATGATTGACATAGTATAATTCCTTCCTTGATTTAGAAGTAACCTCTTAGGTCAGGGAATTGAGTAGGGTAATGATAATGTTCTCCACAGATAAGACATTTAACTCCATAGTAGTCTGTCACTCTATGACCCTTTTCCCCACACAGATAACATCTTCCCCTCCATCTTAGGTATTTCTCAAGGTTCTTATTCCCTTATTCATGATATGTACAAAGCTTCATCTTCCTTCCTCTATGTTCCTCACCATGAAAAAATGTATAAAAGTCTATCTTCCACTTATTTTATGACTTAGGAATACAACTAAAGTTCACCTTGTTAATCATATATCGCAATGACTGATTCGGCAAAATCATAATAAAATTCTTTCAAGGAATTAAACAATTTTGTTTATCATAGTCACCAATTTTTCCATTGTAATAAATTTTAACGGAATTCCTTCTCCTACCCACCATTGACTAAAAGTAGAAACCATTGTGTAAGAAACAATTAAAATAACAAGGAACCACATTATAATAAAAAGTCACTTATGGGATGTATGGGATGTCTAAATTATCACACATTCTTTAATCAATGACACCCTATTTTCACCCTAGGTTATTCATGATCGTCAACATAATTCTAGGGCTGTAACCTATAGTTACACTAAACCTTAGGGACATCCATAGACATACATTAGATATATCTCTAAGTATCTCACTAAAGTTTTCACATCATAATTTCCAAATGTTAACTTATCCTTCGCTATGATACCAACTGTAGAGACCCATAAATTACATACATAGACATTATGTTACTTTTTCAGAATACTTAATACATGACCAAAACAGACACCCAAAGACCGTATTAGTTTAGTGTCTTTGGAAACTCGGAACATAATCTTCTAATCTTGGTGGATGATCTTCAAAATCTCCGATAAAGATATTCCCCTACGGATTTATTATCTAAAGAATTTATTTATAATCTGGGGAAAATAAAACATAAAAAGGGTGATCTCAAATGCTCTGTAAGGGTAAACATGGAAACATAAAACAATCCCTAAACATTTGAATGTAATAAGATGAACATTGAACATAAAAATAGATTGTAATAACATTAATATTGGCAACGCATAAGGCATAGATCATAAATGAACATTAATCATGATAAATAGCATGGATAATAAAACATGTAATCGTATAAAACCATTAAGCACATGATATGATTTCCATAGTAGAAAAGGAATTGTGTCCAAGAACATTATAGTGGACAAAGTCCCTTACTAAATTGAGTTCACTCCTTGTTCGAGTCCTATATCACTGAACCCGATTAACTTGCCATTCCTGCCATTTCTATCTCATGAGATATGAATATTTACCCAATGCATTAGAGGGAGATATAGGTACCACCCATCTCATAATGAAATAATTGTTTTGGGTGACAAAAAATAAACATACATCATTCATAATAACCCAACTAATAAAATGGGTTTCATAAACATCATCCCATCATTACATAATCCATATAAATGAAATGGATATCATTTCATCATAAGAAATATCAAACCATTTAAATAATAGATACATTAGACTTGAAACATAAACATACTAAATAATGATATATTATATGGATAATAGTTTGGATAAAACAATTGAAATTAATTCTTATGGAAAAATATCCTTTCTTCATCAAAATCATTTTTTTCTCAAAATTCCATGAAATTTTAAAAGAAAAGTATTTTCCTAAAAATAATTATTAAATATTTTAGAGGAAGCTTCATTTAAATAATTTGTTATGAAACCGTAAAAATACATTCACTCCATATAAGTTAAAAAACATTTTTCTCTTACTTTTTCCAAAAAAAGTCAAAAAGTACCTTATATGGTAACCAATGGAACAATTCCTTCCTTAAAATGTGGTAAAAAGTAAACAAAGGGTAAAAATGGCTTTAAATAGAAATAGAATAATAATAAACATTTTTTGAAAACATTTTTAGAAAACATGGTCATGTATGATAAACATAACCTCAGTAAATACTTATGTATTAGCAATCTCAGATAAAAATGAGATTTGAAAAATTATCCCTTACCTTAGGACCAATTTCTTCTGTACATGTCTATAAATCCTATATAGTGGGTTTAAAAATATTATTAACTTGTAACTGAACCTTAATAATATTTATGATATCATATATGATTCTCATAGAACGTTTTATTACACGTTCTTTTGTAAATCCCATATTAAAGCAGCATTTTGGGTAAAATCATTTCATTTATTGTACGTGTTTCACCTTTTTTTTCTTGATAATATAACTTATATTCTAATTTATTAATTCCAGAATGTAAAAGTTTATATATATATAATATATATTAAGAACATAAAGGTAAATTATAGATCGATAAATGGAATTCAATACACTGTTCATGGGGACAGTAGGTTGTACTTACGTAAGAACACTGTTTTCGTTTCCATATTGAGGTGAATGGAATTAAGTAAATGAAACATATATGTACATAAATCCAGTATCATTATTATATAATATATTTCATGATTATTTATTATATATAATTTATAATCATACTTGAATGGTTAATCAGGGAAAATGAATCTCATCGCGTTCGTGGAGACGGTAGTCCGTACGTACGCACGGGAAACAATATCATTCTTTTGATACTAAAATAGTATATTATTTGAGGGTATATCATATATATATATTCATCATAATGTTATATTTATTATTTATATCATTTATACTCCTTATTATACCCATCCAAATGTTGAAATGTTTGAATAAAAAACTACACCACGACGTGGAGATGGTAAGCCTTTCGTACGCACGTGTGGTGACTTTTTCATTCATAGGATGGATAAAATAACTAAAATTTTCATACCATTTTTATAATTACATAAAAGTATATTTAATATTCTGTATTTATTATTTTATAACGGAAACCAAAAAGAAGGAGGAAGTGGAAAACAAGGAACTTGAAATAGATGTTGAGATATTTACCTCTTCATTAGGTTCTTCATTTTGATTTGATCAAAATGGATCCATAGGATGGATTTATGACTAAAGTAAGGCCTCTAGGATTAAGGGATGATAGTATGGAGGTTATTGGGGTAGGTTTTGGCTAAGAAAAATGTCTTTGGAGGTGTGAATTAGAGATAAGGGGGAGTTCTCTTTTATAAGAGGGGTGAGAGGCATCTTATGAAAAACATAAAATATAATTTTATAATAAGTTTATATTAAGTTTATAATATCTCCAAAGTAACTTATTTCGTGTATAGGTTGGGGATGGTTCACATTTATCTCAACCTATAGATTTTAGAGAAGTTTAGGTTACCATTGGAACCTTATCATTTAGATTTTACTCTAAGTTAAATAATTTAACTTTTACCATGCCTCCTTGTATTCTTACACTATATGGTTTATAAACATACTATAAACTAGAAATAGAACACCAATTGGTTAATTAATGTCAAATATATAATTATATAAGACTTATTTCTGAAACTTATATTTTTAGGACCATTATATCAATTAATAATATAATATTTGTTTTAAAAATTCTTTTATGTCAATTTTGACACTATTTTGTATTTTGTTTTTTCTAAATTTATAACAGCATTATTAATTATACAAAATTCATATAAACAACCCTAATATGTTATATTAACCTATAAAATTAGTTTTATTCATAAAAAGTCTCAAATGACACTTATTAGGGTATTTATAATATCAATTATGTTAATATTCCATTAATAAGGAAATTACTGCATCATCATTGTTTCATAAATAAATTAAATTATTTAATGTCTAAAAAATATAAATTAAATAAAATTATGTAGAAAATAAGTTTATCTTTATAACGAATATTTATAGTCAAATGTTTGTTTTCTATAACCATATATTAAAAAAAATATTAGTTATTAAACATTGATTTTAACTATTTAAACTCTTCTTTAAATAAAATAGTAATAAATGTCCAATTAACATCCAAGTTGACCTAAAGGGTAATATTTTATTCCTATGTTGTTTTTGGTCTAATTAAACTTATCCAATAGAATTAGGACATGTGTTAGGGTAATAATAATATCATTTTTACCCTTAATTACCCTATTTAATTTTAACCGTTGTAAATAAACATAAAAGTTACTATTCATCAAAAATAATTTTCATCTCATTGAACCACATTTTTATTACTGATATCAACCATGTCTCTCGATTTTTTTAAATTACACTCACAAGAGTGGTAACATTATGTTTTATGTAAATTTTGCAAATTCTCCTAGGAGGTGGGTAAAAGACGATGAAAAGTTCTATAAAATTTTTATATATATAAAATTTTTACAAGATGACTCCAACGAATTAAATTGAACATAAATAGGTATTATGTATAAATTTTGAGCAAAAATAAATTTGAATAAATAATTATTTAAATAAAAATTCGTTTTTAAACTATAACTCAGTGTTTTTGACTATTCATCAAAAATTGTATGTTTTCAGAAAAATACAGAAAATTCACCCTAGGATAATTTAGATATTCCGAATCCAAAAATGAAGTCCATTTTGAATGATAAAATTTATAAAATTTTATAAAGTGGGTATTACTATTCATAACAGCTAGTTTATATAATACTTTAATAACATATCGTTGTTTAGTGAAACTCGGTATTGTGTATAATGAAAGCTATGGAGGAAGGTTGCACTTGTATGTAACACAAGCCAAGAATAATTTTTTGTATACTACAAGCTAATACAGTGTTGTGTATAGAGAAAGATAATCTTCGGGTAGCGTACAACAGAAGACATCAATGAAATTAAAAATAATATTTCCCATAAAATATCGGGGTGTTACAAACATACCTCATGGGACAAATCGGTTGGCCAAATCATATTGGTTTCAACCTATATGGATAATCCATGTTTTTAAAGTCTTAATATTAGAGGTATCATGATTCATATTATCATGAAATCCAATAATTAATAATTTTATTTATTGATAAATTTGTTGTTATTATTATACATAAGGTTTTCAAGTCTTTATTATCTCTAGATTCATTTTATTCATAGTTATTGATTAAATGGGATATCTTTTTAGATATTTTCCAAGTCATATTGATTTTTCCTTATTTCATGTTCGAGTAATATATTAAAGGGAATGTGTTTTTATTTATTTTTCTTTACAGGTTGAATAATATTTTATTACTCATGATATATTCTACTATATATATCCCTTAATAAGAATTTTAGCCCAATCATATTCTGTTTCCTTCCCCCTGGGAATGAAGACCAATCATTTGAATGAGTTTATAGGATGTTGAATATTTTATTTGGTTATGTTTTTTATCCTGATGTAATATCGGTATCATGTGTATATTTGGTTCTCCAAGAAAGATAAACTAAACATTCCTTTTCAATGTTACCCTTTGTATTTATGCTATGGTAAAAATGTATGCACTGACCCTGGATTACTGGGGTAGGGGTTGTTAATGTCGTTATCAGATGAAGGACTAGTAGAAACCTTGATAAATATATTAAGGAAATAATAGATTAGATAAAATTACCATTTTAATGAATTTAAGGATATGAATAAAATAGTATAATAATTTTTGGTAATAAATATATTATTTGGTTTTAACAATGAATATATCATTATTTGGATACTACTAGTGAATTTGGTTCTAGAATTGTTATATCTAGGGATAATAACTCTAAAAATTGTTCATTAGGATTGAATAATTATCAGTTTTATCATAATAATTATTCTTACAAAAACATTGTTTGATACTCCTATGGTATATTCTTAGGATAATTCATTCTTTGTTTACAAAAAATAATGATGGATTATAAAATAATGATGTCTACAATGATATGATGATTCTGAATTTTAGATTTATAATGGATGTATTTTTTTAATTTGTATTAGTTTTCCCACCGTGGGGATCCTATATTATGTTTACTTAAAATATATAGATCCGTGAGGATTTTTATTTGTTTTAGGTACATAAATGATAATATGATTAAGAATAAGTGTCCTTTACATTTCAATGATGACTTAATTGACAAAAATCATTGTTCCCAATATTTTCCAAAAAACTTATCTTCATCAAAGGTATCGTCAATTGTAAGTAAATAAGTAATACAATCCATAAAATGATTTCTGAATGAGGTATATATATTATGATTTTATAGTATTTCCATTATGATTGACTAATTCACCCATAAATTTTATGGATATAATGAATTGAGTCTTAATGGAATATCTTGATAAAATGTTATTGTATTCAATAATGATAACGTGGTGTATGCTAAATGATATTAGGACCTTGTGCATCACTTGCAGATCATTCGTGATAGTTTTTGAAAGAATGTATTATATGGGAAATTTAGTAAGTGTAATTTATGGATTTTTAATTTTCTTTTCTTGGACATAATATCTCCGATGAAGGAATCACAGTTCCTTCAATGAAGGAAAAGGTTGTCATTGAATTGTCTACAATAAAAATATTACTATGTTACTCAGTTTCATTTGTTTGGAAGGTTTATATGAGGGATTCATTTGGAATGTCTCCCAATTGGATTGAACGTTAACCAAACTTACACATAATGGGGTTATGTTTATTTTGAAAAAGGAATGTGAAGAATGTTATGATGAAATAGGAAAGATATTTCCCTATGCTCTAATTTTGATACTACCATATAGAAATAATAGTTTTGTGATATATAGAGATACATCATAGAAGGTACCTGGTTATGCCATAATGAAAAATGATAATGTCATTGGGTATGCATAGGGTTAATTTAATACTCATGAAGAGACATATCCAACCCATGATCATGAGTTTGCAACTATAATATTTTCTTCATAAATATGGATACATTATCACTATGGTGAAATATATGAGTTATACACAAATTAAAAAATAATAAAGTAAATTTTTTCATATAAAGAGCTCATTATTCTATATAGATTATATCATTATATACTCATGGATAATTATTCATAGATACACTACAAGACAAAAAAATGAAAATATGGTATCGATGAATTTACTAGGAATGATCATTGAGTTCTGAAAAAAATGTAAATTATGGGGGATCCAATAATCATAGATCTAGTAAATATGGGTACAGTAATTCTTATGTAATAATATATATCACTCCAGTTTCATTTTAGTATGAAACCATCTTTATTAGAACATATTAATAATTTATCAATTTGATGATGAATTCATTTAGAATAAAATTAAATATCAGAATAATGGGAAATTAGAATAACTTCTAAATATGATATTCTAAAATTTGGAAATTGATTATGTGTTCCATATATTACTATTCTGAAAATGTAATTATTAGATGACTCACATAGATCAAATTTATCTATACACCCTTGTATCACTATGATGTATATGGATTAGAGGGGACATTTTTGGTGGGGTAACATATAACATGAAATTTAAAACTATGTATCATGATATTTAGTTTTTCAATAGTTAAAGGTTGGGATAAAACATCATAGAGGGGTAATGACACTACTTCTTATTCATATGTGGAAATGTGATGATTTTACTATGTATTTTTTCACACAACTACAAAGGACTCCTAGGATGAATAATTCAAAATTGGTTATTGTTGACTTCATAAAAAAATCTACATTTTTTCTCAACTTAAGAAAAGATTTTAATCATGAGAACTAAAAAATGACATATATTAAGGATTTTGTAACACTTTATGGTTCAAATAATTCAATCATATCTAACTATGATCCCAATTATAAATATGTATTTGGGAAGTGTCTTTAGATGTCCCATGATATTGTACTACATTTGGGAACTTCCTACCATCCTCAAACTGAATGAATTTTTGAAAGGACAATTAAAACAATGGGTGAAAGTAGTTTTTGAAGTATTATATAGTAAAGGACGTTGTACTCCAACGTTTTGGGATGAAGATGGATATAGAATACAAGGAAGGATAGAACTTGTTTAAGAGACCAAAACATAGTTAATGATTATTTAGTCTCATAATAATGATTTATAAAGTAGGTAAATGTGTTATCCTTATAACTGGAGGAAGGATTTTGAGTTCCCATGAATAGATCTTGTCTTATTAAATTTATCTCCCTGAAATGGTATCATATGGTTTGTTAAAATAATGAAATTTATGCCCAAACACATAGGATACTATTAATTTCTTTATAGAATTGGATTTTTTTCTTATCATTTGGAAATTGTACAATGTATCTCAAAAGTACATGTTGTAGTCCATATATCATTATTAAAGAAGTACATTCCAGACCCATCCCATGTGGTCACCTTTGACGAAATAGATTTTCTACCTAAAATATCTTAATTTAAAGAACCTATACATAATCTTAACGCTATATTAAATTTATTGAGGAATTAGAAGACTCTTCTAGTAAAGTTAGTTTAGATAATTCACAAAATGTTAGAAGACACATGTTAAATAGAGGATGATATAAAGAAGAACTACCCTCATTAGTTTAGTAGGTAATGTCAAGAAAATTTTGAACAATAAATTTTTGAATGAGGGAAGAAAGTAAAACCACTATAAATTTTTATTTATTCCCATTCAAATAAACTCATTCTATTTTATAGCCTATAATTCATGAAAAATCAGGTGTAAAAAAAGTACTCTATTAAATTATATTTAAAACATGACCATTATAACCAACCCATTATATTATTGGGTATAAATTATACTAACTAAAATAGGAAAAATTTAGGGTTTATAAATTTATTAAATATATTAAGTGAATATCTATTGGTTATAAATAAAATAAAAATCACTAAAAATAAAAATAGTTTTTTGAAAAAGTATATTTTTTTAAAGAAAATAGTTTTTTCACATTTGAAACACTAATGATAAAATTATTTTCATAAAATTTTATAAAATTTATATGACATTATGAAATTTGTTTTTAAATTCAATCATTAAAATTATATTCAATTTAATTATTTTTATTTTCTTAAACATTTCTTATTGTGTTGAATAGTGAAAATACTGATTAGTATTGAAGGAAACAATTTCATTTTATTTTTTAAGAATGTTAAATTATATTTGAAACTATTTTTAATGTAAAATTAGTTCAATTATATTATAATAAAAATTATTTTTGGGTACTCTATTTCATAATGAATTTTGATATTAAAACAACCAATACATATGAAAATTTTAACTTTGGAACCCTTCATTTTCATCGCATCTGTGGGTATAATTTTAAATTTTATTCTTGAAATTATATGAATTGAAGTTTTAAAGAGATATTATATTCATTAAATAAAATTTATTTATCTTATCCCATAAGGTAAACATAATTGTTTATCATTATGAATAGTAAAAGGAGTAAAAATTAATCATAGTGGTTAAGGTACAAAATGATTTATTGAGGGGTTAAACTAAAAAATATAATAGTTAAAATAACAAAACAACTTATTAAAATCCCATTTCATTGATATATATAATTACATATTACCTATTAGGGTTGGTAATGAAACATTTTTTATGGAATTTGGAATGATAAAGTCTTCGGTGTAATTGATTCTTTTCCAAACTTCTATTTTTGTCCTCTCCCCCATTTATAAATGGAAACCCACTCTCATCCCCTATCAACATATAAAAACCATTTGGTTCAGAAATTCCATGCCAAAATCACTTAATTACTCAACTATTGACATCCAATATCTCGTTTTTTTATCATAAATCCTTCCTAGTAAGGATTTTTGTGAAAACCTAAAGAGGTCACCCGAAAAGAAGTATCATTATTAATTGATCATTTTAATATTTTATATTCTTAAAAATCCATAATATTTTATTAATTAATTATAATAAAATAGAAAAATTATCTCCAATACACTGATATATTAGTATGTTAATTAAATAAAAAATATCTATATCATATTTCATCAAATGAGAAATGAAACTGTCGATCTTGTGTATGGTTGACTACCTCCTTAGGAATCGATGAAACTCATTTTCCACTATCCACTATGATGATAAGATATAATTTTGGTTATAACACACACACAAAAATATATTATATTTATGAAATAATTATAATTATGTAATTATAATATCAAATATTCTTTCATATATTCCATTCAGTTTAAAATATTATAATTTTCCTCATGTGTACAAGAGATTATCCCCTCACAAAGATTGGTGATTTGTTTTTCACATAAATTTTAAATGGAAGGTATTAATCCTAGATTTAATGAATATTTGTTTTATATATGTAATTATATAAATTATTTAAAATTAATATGCCACACACTTGTTTACCCATTCACCTATTAAGGTAATGATATCGTCTCTCATCTATATGTATGACCTGTCCTATACACAAAGTCATGTGATTCATTTACCATGAACAAAATTTAAGAATGGTTAAAATAAAATATATAATGTGTAAATATTTTATTTTTGATATTATTGAAATTCTATTACTTATTTATTTATAACCAATGTGCTAGATTGGAACATTTAGGACAAAACACGGATGAAAAAACAAGGCATTTAACCCCCAAAACAATGTGAATATTGAAATATTATTAATAAATTGGAGGTAATATATCAAAATAGGATCAAATATTATATTTCAAATATCTGTATGATTATTTATAAATCAATTATATGATTAAAACCAATACAAAATTGTTTGAGGAATACTCATCAAAAGGAGAACGGGAGGTGAAATATTTCATTTCAATTTTCATTACATTGATACATATTATTTAATATGAAACTATTCACATTTATGTGGTAAAGATATGACCCAATTGAATTATTTAACACAAATTAATATTTATTCATGGTTATTAATGTTTCATTACATGTTTATTATTCTAGGTATTATAATTTAAATTTTACCTAAGAGGTAAATAATTTATTGTACAATCTCACTTTTTTAGTGATTGTTTACATTCTCTTGAAATAACGACTATATTCTAATAATTTTTGTCATTGTAAATTAAATTTCTACTCATTAAAAAATTTATAGTGTTATGTATAATATTACATCTTAAAATGTATTCCATTTCTACAAATGGTGTTTACATTAAATATTTTTTAATAAATAGTGGAAATATTGATAAATCAGTATACCTACTTAATACAAATACCTGTTGATATGTAATATGACATTGTTAATTAAATAAATTATTTGAAATTTGAGGACTGATTTGTACATGATCATATGTGTTGTACTAGTAATAGATTTCCCCTAAATGCATCGATAAGTATCGTGAGAGAGAACAACAAGCCAATTTATAAGTTTCATTACCCATAGTTTTAAATAACCTTATGAATGGTCATGACAGTGTTGGTATCATGATGCCTGAGATCATTAATTCCATTAATTAATAATTTCACCTATTTAGAATTATTTTATTATCAATACCCATATTAATTGTGAATATATATTATCTTAGTGTGTATTTTATATCGCGTTATTGAGTAAATGGAATTTTTTATCATATGTTCACCATTACAAATTTATTATGACTAATTTAATGTTATTTTTCTAATGGACGAAATTTTTTTATAACTTTATATATTGAATATTATTTTTTTAATCATGATATATTCTGTTGTATGTAACCCTTGTTGATAATTTTAGTTCACATTAATTTATTTTACATTCCCATGTTTAGGAAGATAAATCTTTTGAAAGTGTTTCATGGATGTTAATAATTTAATTTTATTGTGTTTTATTCATATAATAGTATTATATTAGTATCATGTATGGGTTTTGTTCTTTAAAAGTACTATATATATTGGTGCTTTCTAATTTTTCCCTATGAATCTAAGCCAATTAAATATATTAGGCACTAACACTGAGTTACAAGATTCTGTGTAATTACAAAAAAATACAAATTTTTTCATCTCATCTTGTAATATATGGGTTTTAAATGTCATTCCACCCTTTCTCTTTACATTGGTTCACAATTCAACAATGTGTTTTCTTGTATGTTTATTCAACCATATCTATTATTTTTAGTCAATAATTTTTCTACTCCACATCCATATTCTTTAGATTTTAATATGAAAGTTATTATATATATTTTAATGATTTAAAAACTTATTTATCTATTGTCATTAAATTTATTCCTAAAATTTTGGAAGCAATATTTTTTTAACATTTTCCACACATTCAATTTTATATTAAATTTTTATCACATTTCCAAAATGTGAAATAAAATCATTTATTACAATATTTCCCTTACGAAATATTTTTCACAACACCTTCAACATTTATCTTAACTAGATTCCTCACTTTTTTTTCATAGTTTTTCAATCCAATTTTTATTAAAATTGTATTATTTTCTATTTTTTAAAAGAATTGTTTTCAAAAGTATATCATATTTAATCTTATATTTCAATTCATTTTTTAACATCTTATAAAAATTAAATCAATATACATTATCATCTGTTACAGTTCAATATAGATATACTCTAATTAAACCATCCATCATCTTATCTTACAAGGATTATGATAATATATTATTGATGTTTTGAGGATCATTTTTATTTATTTAATCTATAATGCATTTTTAATGTTTTTGTTTTAATATTGAAGAAATATATTACGTTTTCATCTTGTTATGGGTGAGATTGATAGTATATGTCCCTATAATTCCATGTCTAAATATTTATAACTCCTGGGATAATATTTAATGTATTGGGAAATGAAATAAATCCACCATTTGACTTTATCCACTATGTTTACGAAAATTAAGAGTTAACTCATCCCAAAATGGAATTGTTTCCATAATTGGATGATGGTATTTGTAGTAATACTCCTCATAAGTAATTTTTTCAATTATTATATATGTTATAGATTCATTATCATGCGTTATGATTCCATTAATTGTGATTATTTACTCTTGTTCCCACAAAAATGTTATTCATGACTCATATTATTCTAAATCATTATAACATGACTAATGATTTATAATAAATATTTTATTAGCAATAATTATCTTATTTTCCCACAGTTTTTTATTTTATTCTTATACATATATTTTAATCTTATGATATCTTATTGTAGTAACCCCAAATCTATAAAAAATGATATGAGGATTTATTTATTGCATTGGAAAATGTTATAAGTGATAGCACCACTAAGAAGAAATTTTTTTTACAATCATGGAAAACTAGATTAATACATGAAAATAATAATACATTGAAATTTAAAATACATACCCTGAAAAAAATTCATAATGCCTTGAAATTAAATAAATGATATCTTCCACATATCATTGGGAAAGAGAAACAAAATATAGTTGGGAGAATGAATGCAATGTGAAATTAGTATACAATATAATATATAATGATAAAATAAAGCATAATCAAAATGGGAAAGTTGATAATAAAAAAATCTATTTAATTAAAAAATTGATCTCAAACCACACTCATGAATAATATTAATATAATAATGGAATTTATAATTATAATTAATTCTCAATGATATAAATTCATAATATAAGACATTCATACTTTTATATTTAATCCCTCATTCCAACAAATCATTACTTTTACAACAATGTAATTTTTCCAAGACATCTTACTTACCATGAAATGATTTTTCTAATACATTTTCATTGAATAGGGTGAAATACAGTGATGAGTACCCTTTTTTCTCAAAAGACCTTTCTATTTGTTGATAGGCTATCAATACCCAAGTCCCACCCATCACATATATATTTCCAGTAAATTTATTATATATTGTATCAATAATTCATTATATAATCAATAATGATTATCAATAAACAACTATAGTGTAACAATAATATAAAACAACAATATTTATGCAGTATATGAAAAATTTTCAATGTAAACATCATTTATTTCACCCAATTTATAATAACGATTACACTATTTTTCGTCACTGATATGAGGAATAACTGATAACAATCTTTGATGAACTGATATTATTCATTGTTAAATACTAAGGTATAAATCATTAAATATCAATTGATAAGAAGATGTCATCAATTCATTATAAATGTTTTTTATGAATTAAATGATGGCATTTTTAGAATTATAGATGAAAATGGAATTGAATCATCAAAAAATAGCTTTCTTTATAGATTTTAAATATATTTTAAAAAATAATGTTTTAATTAATTTCTAAAAATCGTTTATACATTTTAAGAATTAATATCTATTATTTTAATTTAAATACAATAAATTCATTAAATAATGGAAAAGGATTTTACTTGAAAAACACAGGAAACTCAAAGAGAAATAAAAATAGATAACAACATCAATGGAGGAGGTAAAACTAGTTCCCACCATATATAGTAAAAATAATATTCCTTTCATACCTTTATAAATAATGTAAAAGCAACATGTTTAGAAATAATTATAAATATTAATATTAAATATTAGTAAAAAATTTAATGGTTTTAGAAAATATCATATCACAGTCATTTTAAATTAGATTAAAATATATAAATATATTTAAATAATACTGATTTCGAGGAGAAATATTCATGTCCAAAAGAATAAAAATAAGGATAATTTTTATTAATAGATTATTATTATATTATTAAATACCAATGAGACGACAATGTGGTAGAGAACAAGAAAACACCATAAATAACTGCAAGAGAATAGAACATATGGGTTTTAATTATATAAAAACTATATAATTATTCTTAGGTATATTCAAACTTGAAAAATTCCAGGTAAGAGTGATATAATAAATTAATCCTTTACAACATTTAAAAATATTGAATCAAAACATAGAAAAAGAGAAAATATGAACTGAATCATTGAAGATCATGAATAAATATTAATTCATGATATAATTTTTGAAAGGGGAATTATATAAACTATATAAAATAATTTGGGGTCATAATATAAAATATATATTTATAATGATTAATTGAGATGAAAACCCCATACCTTAGATTCTGGCTTAGTCAGACGTGTTATATCCTTGTGAAAAATATATTTAAATATATTAAAGAGTCTATTAATAAAAAATACTACAAATTTCCTTTTTATGGTGATTGGATAATTTCTTTTCATATATTTATTGTACAGTTAATCCATACATTGATCCTTAAGGGTTTTCGATCAATTTCTCCCAAAATATTTCTGTATATTAATCAAAGTTAATAGTGTCATCAAATTGTTATAGTACCTAAAAATGTTAAAAATTTCAATAATATCATGTTTATTAATTTAATAAAATTTTATAATCAAACATGTCGTGTTAATAAGAAAAATGAAATATAAATTTCTTGGAGGAGATAGTCCACATGAACACACGATGACATTTCTATATTCTTAATTGTAATAATGAAAATATTGTTTTATTTTATAAAATTTCAAATATAATATTTGTATCATAAATATAATTTAGATTCATTAAATATATACTTATGATCATTAATTTAATTTTTAAATAAAAAAATCACATTGCTTCTTAAAGTTGGTAGTTCAAACGTACGCATAAGAAGTTTTATCATTTTCCAATTGATGGAATGGAATGATGGTAGATAATATTTTACAATTAAACATTCAGAAGTTTGTTATATGAATTATATATATCTATTTAATCATTCTATATAATATTTTATGAAATCCAGTGATGAAAATAGATACACATTGCATCGGGCACGCTGTAGCCACACGAATGGATGAGTGAGGTTTCCATTGAACATCTGATAGAGAAGAGGTATCTAATCTTTTTTAAAAAATAATAACATAATATTAGAATATGTAATATCATAATGAACTTATATTATGAAGTATACAACAATCATAAAGGGGTTATAGGTTGAAATAAATTTTATTGATAACTTTAATAAGATTACCTCTTTATTGGGAACCCTCCATTGGAATACAAATTAATACTTCCTAATGTGGTCTTTTAAGATGAACAAAACCTATAATATTTGTCTAAGGATGTTGAATATATTTTTTTATTAATTTATCAATCTATGTAGCTTAATGAGAGAGGATAAGTGAGTTGAGGGGGCCCCTTTTATAATAAGGGTGGGTGGAAAACTTGATAATAGTTGAATGTTTATTGTTAAATATAAGCCTTAGTCAAGTCAAGTGGATCCAAATTTCCATATTTTGAACATAAGAAGGATAGTGTAGAAATATAAAAATAAAATTATATTTATGATTTTTTTGTTTTTTAAAATTAATTAATGAAATATTTTATCAAATAAAATATCCAAAAATTCATTTCAGGAGAGTTTATATAATTTGATATTAAAGGCATCAAGAAAAAAGTATAATTAGAATATAAATAAATTAAAAAAATTAATATTTTTTATCAATATGTTATATTAATTTAATACTATAATTCATCCAAATCTTAATAATTTTATTTCTTTTAATAAATTTAACATGATTTTTCAAGTATTTACACAAGTGCTACATCGATGATGTGTAAGCGTTTAAGGATGATTTAAACTAAAAAAATATAAACAAATAAATTCATTAATATTAAAATTAGGATTTTATATCCTTTAATGAAATAATTTTTTTTATTAAAAAATAAATTATAGATATTAAAATAATGATCGATATATTTTATATTTATTATTTATTTAAAATATTTTAAAAGAGTTCATAAATGGAAAATGTCAGAACATTTCCTTATTTTAAAATATGATATAAATTTATCCCAAAGAAGATCCTGAAATTAATTAATGGAATGTTTTTATAGATTTATAGACCATATACAACATTTTAAACACAAATTTAACCCATTTTACCATTTTCTATAGTAATACATTTTTACCGTCATTACTATTCATTAGACTAAAATTGAAAATCACAATATAAAAAATCAGTATATTATGTTCCCAAATATTGAATCCATTTTCTAAAAACAAATTTAGAATGTTTCTAAATTTTTTTTTCACATATGTTCTCAAAATGTAATGAAAACAATATTTTCAATTTTTTTAATGGAAAATAGTGATTCTACAAAAAAATAAACTACAATATTGATTAACATGTAATAAAATGGGTTTATATTACATTAATGGATACTTATTTTCATTCAAAAATTATTACATACTACGATTTTAACCTATTAAGACATAAAACAATAGATGAACCAAAAATAGTTTTTTATTTGAATAAAAATATTACATTGATTTCCAAAATTAATGAAATAGATTTTTATATACTAAATTAAAATTTTAAGTGAATTTTGTTAATTATTATATATATATTAATTTTATAAATTCGTTTTAATATGCTTTAAATTTATTCTAACTTCAACATAATTTAATATAACATACTGTATTTCTAAAATTTGTCTTTTTTAATTATTTAATAAAAAACCTTCATTTTAAAAAAACACACCCATGTTTATTTTTATATGTTCAAAAATGAAATAGTTTTTAACAAACTCAATTTTTGTGATTTATAAGTTCATCTTTTTAATTAATCTAAATTAAAATGACATTATAGAAAATATAGATCTTTTAATCATTAATACATATTAACATTATGTGATATCCAAATTATCATTAAAATTTATATACTAATTTCCTAAGATCTAAATAATATTTTATTAAAAAATAGTTTATACATTTATTTTATAATTTTTTTTCACCTATTCATACTAGAAATCATAATGAAAGGATTTATTGATCTTGTATAAATAATAATATTTCATCTATTATAATGTTGTTTGTTTAAGCTCACTATTCCATGCATCAAAAGCTATCATACATAGTATGTTTAATCTAAAATAATTGTGTGTTACATTATCACCTCCTTAGAAAAATGGATCCCTAACAATTATAAATTAGTTTTACCAAAATGTGCATATTTATAAATAATAATAGATTTTATTCTGAATTATAAATTCCATGGTAATATTAGTGAACACATTATTTCATAAATAAATATTTATTCAATAACATTTTTTAGTTTTGAAGGAATGAAATTGTGAATGAGTTTCAAGGAGAACACATTAATAATTGAGAAATACATTCAAAACATGAAATCAACAGGTTTATTTAAAATTGATTTTAGTTTGAAAATTATATGAAAAATATACATACATTACTGTATTCCTTGGATGTGTTTCTCTGAGTATTTTTACTATAATTTAACACATTTTCAAAATTATGAATGAAAAATATGAATTTCTCTTTCCTAAATCACTGAAATAAACATTTATGGGATATTTAGTTCTATTAAATGATAATGTTATTAATTATAAAAAACTATTATGACTAGCGACACATCACATTTCTTTAAATTTAATAAAACAAAAATTTATAAGAAGAAGTGAAAATTAATAACCAATAATATAACCATTAATTGAATGTGTATGTTTTAATAGTCTAAAATATCAATTACAATACTAATCATTCCAATAAACACTCATTAGAATATTTTATGGAATATTTGAATACATCACAATCATATATCCACACAATTTTAATACAATTGTAATAGCACATTGCATTTTCAGTTACTTTTGATGTTTCTAAGTACCTCTGTTTTGGAGTAGTGACTTTGGGTGTGTTGCGGTGAACATCTATGGAAAACTAAAGGACAATGAGTTGAGCATGGTTTGTGCACGGTTTGACAGATTGTGTGACTAAACCATGCCAGCAATGCAGAACTAGATAGATAGGTCTGTGCATTTTTCACACGGTCTAACAGACCGTGAGATCAAACAGTGCCTACCTTGCATTCCATTATAGTGGGCTCCACACAGTTGTCGCGTGGTTGGCGCACAGTTTTCCTGACCGTGCGCCTCCATCCCGGAAACAGTGCACACTATTTTTTTTCCTAAAATCCTTATTAGGCCCCCCTGACCCCCCAGGACATCAATATTTCCGAGCATGGCTTGGGCTTGAAACATTCTAGGTGTTTCCAAAGCCTCCGGGAGAGATTCCAAGGTGATGCAAACTTCTTCTATTGAGATTGAAGTCTCGGATTGAGGATCTTCTCTCCTCTTAGTATGTGGATTTGAACCTATTACTTCTCCCATCCATTCTGTTATCATTCCTTGATCCTTTCATGGGAAATTTCCATAGTGTTTCATGGGTTTAAACCTATGAATTGAGATATAGATCTGGAATTGTAGATCTAGATCTAGTTTTACAATATCTTGATGTCATTAATCTAATTTTTATGTTGGTTTTAAGGATTTAGATACAGAACATGATCATCGACATTGTGCCTCTCGGTTTTTATGGATTTTTTGTTGTAATAACTGCTATCAATAAATCAATGTAGGTGGTTCCACCCCGAATTTCCAAATTGATCATCCTTTTATTTCTTGATTTAGTTAAATTGTTGATTTATATTTAATTTCTTAAATTTTCATTCAATTAAATTGATAAAAAATCGATTCCAGTGAATCGAGGTATTTGAAATAGTTTTGGCATGAAAATTTGGAAAAACCCCAATTCTATTGAATTGGGTGTGTTTGTAGATATTTTCTGATTGAAATTGTTTAACGTAAATTGTGTATTTGATGGAAATGATCTCTATTAAATTTTTGAATTTAATTATGGAAATAAATTGTGTGATGATGGAATTAGTTTTGATTGTATTTCAAAATGGTGAAAATAGCTCAATACGATTTGATAGATACCCATTGGTTTTATATTGTAAAAAAGGCATGTTTTTTTAATAATACCTATATTGGGTTTAAATGGAAAGAAATTAGAACATTTTAATTGGAAGAATGGGATTGATCGTATTTTTATTCATTCTTAAAATATTTCTCCCATCATGTAAGCGCACATGCATGCCTTAGGTAGTTAGTGAGTTATTTGGATACACTATACTCTACGACAATGTTCTAAAACATACTTGCAGTGGGTCACATACCTGACGGGTTGGTGACGAGTCTCATTTGGCCAGTGTCATAGGGATGAGTGTATACGCATTTTTCTAAGTTCACATAGAGAGTGTGGAATCATATAACCAGTTAATACTATCATAACTTTTGGCAGATTACCATGTTACTCGCTTGTTTGTTTATTTTTGAGATATAAATTTATTCCAATGCTATTGACCTTCTTTACGTGCTTGCTGATTTTATATAAAATGTTTAATATAAATTTTTTCCATTAGCCATTATTTTAGAAGTATTCTATTATTTATAAACTTTTTACATAAAATATTTATTTCCATCATTTGAAAATGTATTGCATATATTGTTTAAATATTCTTTTGAATTTCCAAACATTTTTATTTGAAAATTGAAATCGTTTCATTAGATAATATATATATGGCATCTATTATGGAATGTTTTTTTGTATCCTACTGGGTTTAGGCTCACACCCAAATTTTTCCTTTGGGTATTTTTAGACTTTCTTCTTTCAGGTTTGAGCAATGTGATGGGATCTCTTGGAGGTGTATACAGCTCTTGATCTTTGGACTTGCTGAGTTGTGTCCTTAGAGACCTTGGGGATATTTTTCAAATTTTAGTAATTGGGTTTTAGTACTTTGGGTATTTTATGCCTCTATTTATTCTGGTACATTACTCCAAGTAGAGTTTCATTTTGTAATTCATACTGTCTTTTTTCTTTTCATCCACATTATTGGTAGAAAAATCATTCCCACTTCCATGTTGAGTGATGTCAGGTGCTTGTTTCCGACCTATGGGGATCAGGAATCCCCATCGAGCTATGTCAGGGTTGCCTCGGTTATTGGGTTACCAGGGTCCCTAGGCTGGTTCATGACAAAATGGTATCATAGGAGGTTAAGCATCATTCATTGATGACAATATGCATTTGAGTATTCTTGTCGGGACATAGGTGGTAGATTCCAATGAATTCCTGGACTGCTCTCACCACAATGAACCTTAAGTCACCAGGGAGTCAGGGAAATGCATCTTGTGGATTAGTTCTTGTCTTTTACCTATTTTTATTTTGATAGAGTGAAATCCAAATCATTTATGTTCTACCGATCAGGATCATGTTTCCCTTGTTTCTATGTGAATGCATTATAAAATGCCTTCGTTATTTTCTACTGATGTTGTGAAACATCATACCTCCAAGAAGAAGTGCAAATCAGATCCAGGAAGGGGCTACTTCTGAACATCTGTGAGTGAATCCTCTAGTGGAACCGAGCCATGTTGAGGTGATTGTGCGCACTTTCCATGCTCTGGGATAGGAATCACCTCTAAATCCAATTTTAGGGTATAGTAGTGGGACCTGGGGGATGCTCATCGCAATTTTTCTCAGGAGTTCTTTTACCAAAAACCATCGGTTTTCAAAGGCTCCATTGATCCTCAACTTGCTAAAGAATTGTTTAGTGGGATATAAATTCTGTTTGACATCATGTAGACACCAGACGAGATGAAGGTGAAGTGTTCCACCTTTTGTGTTGGAGGGACCAGGATGAAGATGGTGGGACACTATAGTGACGAAAATGAAACGTGAGGGCTTAGAATTGAAGGACATCATGGTTCTTTTCACAAAGTAGTTATATCCAGAGCCAATGGTGTTGGACAAAGCAGTGGAGTTTTTCTAGCATGAGAAGGCTTAAAGAATTGTGGCTCCTACAGATGTGTGGGGGACTTGTAGAAGATAAGCCACATATTTCCAACTCCACGTAGTAGCACAATATCATAGAAAACTATGTGGAAATTAAAATCTTCCTATACAAAAGGGTTCCAGCCACATGCATCTAGAATGAAGCTTTTTCACGCAGTAGAACAATCGCCAGAGGTTGTAGATACAAGTCATGTAGCTGTGAGATTTACCATTAATATAGATTCATCATTAGTGACCGCTCTTTTTTATACAGCTGCATCTCAGTAATTTATTTCAACCCATATTGTTAATCTTCTTAATCTAACTCTGGATCTTTTTCCTTGTGCGATGGATATTGCTACACCCCTTTGTACAATGAGAGATAAGGGTCTCTATATTATTTATTGTGTCTTTTATCTATTAGATGTTGATCTTTCTTGGGGTTTTTTGGTTCTCGACATGAAATCTTCTGACGTCATATTTGGGATAGAGATGATCATTGCAAAAAAAAATCCCGGATCGATGGTTATCTTCGATGGGTCTACCTTACTACACCCCGTGGTGTGCCTCATGTTTTTCAAGGAGAATGGGACACAAGATCAAGCCGAGATGGACCATCTTATCCAAAGTTGGGGAATGTTATATCTGTGTTTTCATTTGATCTAAAGAGAGATTGAATGTGTGGTGATCTTCCTTCTTTGGTCACTGAGTTTCCTGGCGTGTTTCCTTCTGAATTCTCCGATTTTCCACCAATAAGGGAGTATGTTTTTTTCTTTTGACATAATTCATGTTACTAAACTAGTTTATATTCTCTCTTACTGATTGGATATAGCTTAACTAAAATAACTGAAGTTTCAGTTAGATGATCTTATTGAGAAAGGAATTATATGCCCGAGTGTGTCACCTTGGGCAGCACCACTTCTCTTGGCCAAGAAGGCTGATGGTTCTCTTCGCTTATGTGTTGATTATCGAAAGCTCAATCGAGTTATGATTAATAAAAAATATCCATTACCAAAAATTGATGATTTATTTGATCAATTTAAAGGGGCGATGTGGTTTTTAAAAATTGATCTTCGATATGGTTACTATCAGTTGAGGATAAAACAATCATACATTCATATAACCGCTTTTAGTAGTATTTATGGCCATTATGAGTACCTTGTTATGCCCTTTAGCCTAACAAATGCTCCTGTAGTTTTCATGGCTATGATGAACAAGGTTTTCCATGAGTATCTAGATAATTTTTTGGTAGCCTTTTTGGATGAAATTCTTGTCTACTGCAAGTCTGAGGAGGATCATGTGTATTATCTGAGAACAGTTTTGAGTCTTCTAAGGAATCACCGACAGTATTCCATGCTTTCAATGTGCGATTTCTGGATTCAGGTAGAGAAATTCTTAGGACATCTCCTATTAGAACAAAGGAATATCAGTTGATACTCAGAAGGTGAAGGATGTTATGACTTGGGAATATCCATGAAATGTTTTCTAGATTGGGACCTTCTTGGGCTTAGCAGGAAATTGTCGTTGATTTGCTAAAGACTTCTCAAAGTTAGATTCTGTAATGACTACTCTGACTCGAAAATCATTGAAGTTTTCCAGTGATGATAAATTTCAGAGTTCTTTTGTTGAGATAATTCATCTTTTGACTTCTGCACCGGTGTTAAATCTTCCTAAGGCTAGGATAGGTTATGTGGTCTTCTGCGATGCATCGAGTTCAGGTTTGGGATGTGTCCTTATTCAAGGTAATCATGTTGATGCCTATGGATCTCATCATCTTAACCCTCATGAGAAGAACTATCCTACCCATGACCATGAACATGAAACTTTTATGCTTGCACTTATGTGTTGGAGGAATTACCTTTAGGGAGAATGGCTTACTGTGTATTCAGACCACAAGAACATGAGTTATATCTTCTCTCAAAATGATTTGAATCTCCACCAAAGGCGTTGGGTGGAGTAACTGAAATATTTAGACTTTGACAATGCCTATACCCCGAGTAACAGGAATGTAGTTGAAGATACGTTAAGCAGGAAACTTCCATCTCAGGCTATGAAAGAATCTTTAGAAGAGTGGAGTTTGATGGATCATTTTTCTTAGATTCATATTGGTGTTCTGTGGAAGGGGAATGAAGTTCTATATGCAGTGTCTAGTTGACATATACTCTCCTCGAGTTAATTCTTTAAGAACAACAATTGGATGATGTATTCTATAGAAGTAGGGAATCTATTAATGGTGGAGAGACCGATACCCATTAGTCATTATCCAAAGAGGGTGTTATGTGTTATCGAAACAATTACATTATGTCGTGATAGGCACAGAATGATGTGAGGGGGGATTTCCATAACTCTCAGCGGGTTGTGCACCCAGGAACCACAATAATGTTCTATGACATGCAGATACAGTTCTGGTGGCCAGGTATGAGATGACACATTTCTTAATTTGTTTCTCATTGCTATACATGCCTGTAGGTGAAAGACGAGCAGAAAAAACCATCAGGCTTGGTTCAACCAATTCGAGTCCCTACATGGAAGTGGGATTAAATATCTATGGACATTGTGGTTGGGTTACCTCAAATTCAGAGGAAGAAGAAAATGATATGGACTATGATCGACACGCTAACCAAGTCGGCTCACTATATACCTAGTCGAGATACAACAAAAGTTGAGGAGTTGGGAAATATCTATGTGAATGAAATTGTTCCTTTTCACATAGTTCCATCTGCTATAGTCTCTGATAGGGATACTCAGTTTACTTCACACTTTCGGATAGGCCTTAAGGAGGCACTAGGATCTCTGGTCTATTTGATCACGACTTACCATACATAGTTAGATGGCCAGAAAGAGAGAGCTATTCGGATCCTTGAGGATATGATACATGAATGTGTTCCTGAATTTGATGGTTTTCAGGATACTCAGATGGGGCTAGTTGAGTTTTCATATAACTAAAGTTATCAGCCTATGATTAAAATGTAGAATTTTGATGTATTGTATGGCTATCCTTGTAAATCTCCTTTATGTTGGTTGGAGATTTGTGAATTTTCCTTGGAATAACTGAGTTTGGTCCAAGAGACAACATTTATGATCCAATTGATTCGTCAAATAATGTTGACAACTCAGTTTCAAAACATGTCTTATGCTTATAATCACCATAGACCTTTAGAGTTCTCAGTTGGTGACCAGGTGTTCTTGAATGTTTCACCCTGCTTAGGTCATCGACCAATTGGGAGGAAGGGGAAGCATGCTCCTCATTTTTTGGGACTGTTATGTTTGTTGGTCATGTAGGGAAATATTCTAACTTTCTAGCTCTACCACTATAGCTAACATAGATACATAACATGTTCCATGTATCACAGATATGAAAGTATATCTCTATTCCATATCATGTATTGAGCTGGAGTGATCTTCAGATTAAACTATATATATCTATGACTGAACGACTAGTCAGATTTGTTGATTCAGAGACCAAGGTGCTTTGGGGGAGAATTATACCTCTGTTCCATGTTCTATGGCATCATGGTTCAAATTCTCATGAGATTTGGGAAAGGGGGGAACTAATGAGAGAGAAAAAACCTCATATTTTTGATGTTGAGGTTTTATTAGAGGCTTTCTGGGGACAGAAAGATCTTATGGTGGGGAGGTTGTAACATTACGTTACGTTTTCTAGTAATTTTGATTTTCCAATGTACCTATGTTTAGGAGAAGTGACTTGGGGTTTGTTTGGGTTAAATGTTTAGGAAAACTAAAGGACAATGAGTTGTGCACAGTATGTTTACTATTTGACAGACCATGCAACCAAATCATTCCAACCATGCAGAACTTGATAGAGAGGTCTGCATGGTTTGCGCACGGTTTGACAGACTGTACAACCAAACCAAGCCAACCTTGCAAATCTGGACTGTGTGTTCAGCATGGTTGGCACATTGTTTTCTTGATTGTGAACCTCTGTCTTGGAAATCATTCGTGTGGATTTTTTAATTCCAAAAATACTTCTTAAGGCCACATGAACCCCCTGAACTTCAATATTTATGACCTTGTCTTGGGCGTAAAACATTCTAGCTGTTTACAAAGCCTCTCGGAGAGATTCCATGGTGATCAGAACTTCTTCCTTCATGATTGAAGGCTCGGATTGAGGATCTTCTCTTCTCCTGGTATGTGGATTTCAACCTGTTAGTTCTACCGTTATTTCCTCTATCATTCCTGGATCTTTTCAAGGGATATTTCGACCATATTCAATGGATTTAAACCTTTGATTTGAGATCTAAATATAGTATTGTGGATCTAGATCTAGTTTTATAATATCTTAATGTCATTAATCTTATTTATTTGTTGGTTTTAAGGATTTAGATCCAGAACTTGATCGATGATATTGTGCCGCGATGTTTTTTTGGGGATTCCCCTTGGGCAAACTCCCATCAATAAATTGGGGTAGGTGGTTCCGTTATGACATTCCAAATTTATCAACATTATGTTTCTTGATTTATTTAAATTATTGGTTTAAATTAAATTGGTTTAATTTTCTTTCAATTAAATTGATAAAAATTCAATTTATGTGAATCGAGGTATTATAAATGGTTTTGGCATGAAAATTTGGAAAACCACCAATTACATTGAATTTGGTGTTTTTATTGAAATTTTATGAATCAAAATGTTTAATTAATATTGTGGTTTTGATGGAAATGATCTAAATTAAAAAGTTTAATTTAATTTTGGAAATAAATTGTCTGATGATGGAATTAGTTTTGATTGGATTTAAAACTGGAGAAAATGGTTTAAAATGATTTGATAGAAATCCATTGGTTTTATCTTGTGAAAAATTCATTTTTATGAATAAAACATGTTTTGGTTTTAAATAGAATGACATTAGAACATTTGATATGGAATAATGGTATTGATCGTATTTTTAATAATTCTTAAAATAGTTCGCGCATCATGTAAGAGAGCATTCAATCCTTTGGTGGTTACTGAGTTATTTTGATACACTCTACGCTATGAAAACTTTCTAAAACATACTTGTGGGGAGTCACATCCCTGAAGGGTTTGTGATGAGTCTCTTTGGTCGAGTGTCATAGGGACGTGTTATACACATTTTGCTGAGTTCACATAGATAGTGTGGAATCATATAACTGGTTAATACTATCATACCTTTTGGCAGATGACCATGTAGATAACTTGATTACATATATTTGAGATATAAATGCATGCAAATTCTTTTGAACTGCTTTACATGGTTGATAAAATTTATATAAATTGATTTATATAAATTATTTAAATAATCTATTTTTTTATAAATATTCTTTCATTTGTAAAATCGTTACTTGAAATACAAATTTCTATCATTTGAAAATGTATAGCATGTTTTTTTTAAATATTATTTTTAATTTCCAAACCTGTTTATTTGAAAATTGAATGATTTTCTTTGGATAATATGTATTTGGAATCTGTTATGGAATCATTTCATGTATCATGCTGGGATAAGGCTCACACCCTACTTTTTCATTCGGGTGTTTGTAGACTTTATTCTTCCAAGTTCGAGTAAATGGAAGGGATATCTTGGAGGTGGATTCAGAAGTTGATATTTGGTCTTGGTGAGTTGTGTCCTTAGGGTCTGTGGGGCTATTTTCCAATTTTAGTACATGGGATGTAGTAATTTGGGATTTTTATGACTCTTTGTATTCTGGTACATTACTCCCAGTGGAGTTTCTTTTTGTTATGTATACTGTCCTGTTTCTTTTCTTCCGCATTGTTGGTGGAAAAATAGTTCCCACATGAGTGTTGTGTGATTCCAGGTGCTAGTCGCCGACCCGTGGGGATTGGGAATGCCCTTCGGGCTATGTTAGGGTCGGGTCCATTATCGGGTTACCTAGATACCCAGACTGGTTCATGAAAATAAATAACCTTAATTTAAATTATACAATAAAAATATATGTTATATATAATGATAATGGTTCGTATTTTCTTAGAAACTTTAATAAATATTCTATCTTAAGAGAGAAATTAAAAAAAACAATCTGAAATTAAAATTTACACATGATAAATATCTCAAATAACTCATTCCCTATTTGAGTTATATAAATGATTCAAATTGGATTAGGATTCCCTTTATCCTTTTTAACTTTTACCAATAATACATTACTACATTGAAATTATCAATTTTATCCTTGAATCATTCAAAAATGAATAAAATAATTCCACATATCCCTATAGTTGATGCACTTGATATTAAAAGATTCTTTATTGACATTATATATTTGAGAATTTTGTCATTTATCTTAACACTGGTAACAAACTATAAATCCATTTAAACATTTACTATGAAGTTTCTTTCACCAATTGATATATTTTAAATGTTCTGATCTTTTGTTATTATTCTTAGTTACATTTCAAGTGACATGTTTCTCACTCATCCTCTTCTTCTCTTAATTTACATTGAAATTTCTAAGTTATGGAGAATATTTATTAATAAAATAACATCATAATATATCATTATATTTTGGTAATTATAATGAATTTGTTTCCCTGTATGAGATCAACATATTTCCATTAAAAACCAACCACTTTTAATATTTATATTATTTTTGTTTTCCCAAAAAATACTTTCGGATATGGTAGTGTTTTCCTCAGACCTAGAAATACTTTCTTCTTCCATCCACTTTAAATTAAAAATTTTATTTTTTTTATCTTTCCATTACTATTGGGGATAACATTTCTCAATTAATATAACTTTAAAAACTCCCCATTCCATAATATATTTATAATAATCCTCCTTATTTTATAGAAGAATGAACCTAATTGATCGATATTTCCTTTAAAAAATATACTTCTATAATAAAAATTTATTTCTAATTACATCAATATGATATAAATATCCTTTCTTGGGGATATGACCCATTTCGCATCTACCAATGGATTAAAAATTCAATTAAATGATGTTGGATCCTACCACAAATAGTGGTCTAAAACCATTAAAATATGTTTAAAATAATTAATTTTTCTTTATTTAGGAAAGATTATTAGTCTAAAACTGAGGAAACATCCCTAATTTAGTCGTAATCTATTTATATACAATAGCAATTCATATTAACTTTCTGTAGTGTGAAATATCTATATTGACATAGGGTGTTGATATGATTTTCATTCCTTCTACTATGATCCATATATAATATATGGAACACACATAGTAATATCATAATCCTCAATAATGTTGAGACATGGACAAATCTCAATGATGGTACAATTTATAAAACATTCTAGGGGACTTACCATAATACTCATTATAATTTTTTCTCCTCTAACACTATGTTTTCCAGTGGCATACTAAACATTAACAAATTTCAAAATTAGCTACCCCAATTCAAGTAACCCATAAATTATATTTACTTTGATATGTAAAACACTTATTCTGATGAATTTGTTTAATATTTAGTCAATAGTGCTATACATTATCAATATACATTATTAATGAATAATTGAATTAAATCAAGGATATGAAATACAAAGATC
This sequence comes from Viscum album, assembly GCA_963277665.1. NCBI lineage: Eukaryota > Viridiplantae > Streptophyta > Magnoliopsida > Santalales > Viscaceae > Viscum > Viscum album. The sequence goes on along the minus strand of OY728134.1, from coordinate 659,523,337 downwards.
ACCCTGGTAAATTTGATATGTATTATAGAAAAGTTACTTTATTTATAACCATATAGAATATTAATTATATTTTTTTCACCATTCAGATAAATAATGGTAATGATCTTATATTTATGGAACATATATTATTCTTTGTTAAAAAATTGAATTATAAACTATAACATCCAAGGTAATGATAAAATAATAATTTTTTATATATATTAATATTTATGAATGATATAGTAATTATAAAATCAAATAGACACTACCACTAGTAGAATACCTTGAAAAATAATGATTTCATTGAAATCTTACATTGCACATAAGACAGAGTTATACTGAATAATAATATATAATTTATGTTATTATTTTATGTGGTAGTCATTACCTAGCCATTATATTGGTGGGTGTGAATAAAATTTAATATATTATAATAATACATGTTTATAAATGTTTTTATATTAACATAATAAATTTTATTGGTCTAATATAAGAATAAATCATGATTTATTTTTCGAAACTTTATATTTTTTTTTTCTGAAAATTACATTTAACTCCTTTTAGTGGCACAACTATTTTCAATAACTTTTACAACACTTATATAATTATTATATAAAAAAATAAACATCATATTTTATATTGGAATACCAAATTTTTTCGGGTGTATTTTTGTAATTTTTTTATGAACATTCATATTTTGATAAATAATGAATAAAAATTATTTTTAGTTCAAATATGAATTCTAATCAAACTTATTTATTAAGATATAATATTTTTTTATTTTGTTTTGAATTTTAAATTGATAAATTTTATATATTTTAAAAAATAATATGACATTGAAAAAAAAATTTAAAATGCATTTAGATATTAAAATATAGGGATCTGTTGAACATTTGTATTTATAAAACTCACATTCTCGTCTCTTCATAGGGTCAAATATTAAATTAATTTTGAGTAATTTTGTGATTGGAATTTGAAAAATTTTATTACATATTTTTATTCATCATAATTTATAATATATAATAAATTCATCATATTTTTTGACTAAAAATATATTTTAAAATAATTAAAATTATTTAAAGAAATTAATGTAAAAATATGTTTACTTAGTGGTTAAACACTGTGAGAAGAAACTCAACCCCATCACTTCTTCACACCTATCAATACAATATTTTATCATCCATCCCCCTTGCAAGAAATATCTCAAAATACATTCCCTCACCCTATAGTCCTCACATTGGTCATAAATACAACCAAGAAGTCCTTTAGTGAAGATTGAAAGGATGTACCCGACGAAAAGGTAACTTTAATGAACATGAATTTTTTTCTTTTTTCCCTGAACCACTACCTAATTTTATCCCAATATCATGAATATAAATTGAATCCATTATAATAAATATAATGAGATATTTTTATGTTTATTTTTTGACTAAAACCTATATACACTACCATCAAAGGGGTAACGATCATGTCATTTGTGAGTACAGAAAAATACCGCCACATGAAATCATATCTTTTGTTTTTCCATTACCACATCTCATGGTTGGGTATTATGATGGAAAAAAATTATATTATATAGATTATATGAATTATTTATTTAATCTTATATAAATTTTATATTACGTGTACCTTCATTGTTTCAATTTTTGTAAATATGATAACATCGATTTGGGACGTGTGGACTACAACCTCCTAAAAATGATGCAACATGTCCACACATTACATTGAATATATTAAGAATGGGTTTAATTTTAAAATGTGACATGCAAAAAAATTATCTGATATTCATGATATAATTAAATTTTTTTAAATATAATATATTTTTTTATTTATTATATTTTCACGCACTGAAAATGTGACAATGTCATTCTTGTATATATGGACCAACACCTATTCAAAGCAATGTGATTATTTTATTAAAATCACATGAATTATATATAAGTATATATGATTAATGAATATGTTATTTCTTGAACATAATGACACACATGACAAGTCGGACTCGGGTTAATGGATTTTATCTCAATCCCATTTCATTGAGAAATTTAATGATGATATAAAAAATTATTATTTATTAATGTTCATATACAACTTATTTTAATATATATATATATTATCTATTATCATGCTGTATAATATTTTTTAAAATATCAATCAGTCATGCTGATTATGATTTAAATGTTCATGTTTTTATCAGATATGTTGAATGTTTAAACTTATAATTTAAAAATATTTTCAACATGTGAATATCATTAATATTAATTTACATATCTATTAATATCAATTTAAAACGGTTATAATTGATATTTAATTATTCTTTTCAAATTCATTCTTATTTTTTCATATTTTAATTATTTTATGTGTTTTATATGGAACATTTTTGTAAATAGAGAAAATAATTTCAATACTTAATTTACATGGGGACAATGAATTTTCTACCATAGTGGATATAATTTTTTTTGGATTCAATTAAAATATTTCATGTTTCCCTAAATTAAAAACACCATTTAAATATATTGGGTATTTGGATATTCAAAGTGTTTTTTTAAAATATAGGTTTTCTTATTCAAAATTATATTTTTGAATGAAAATGGAAATTTAATATCTGAATGTGATTTTCCTATAAGATTAAAATAAATTTCCAATTTTCAAAATGAATTATTTTATGTTCGGTTTCCTAGAAAATGTAAATGATGGGTGTGTATAGACAGCATTGGGTGATCCCCTTATATTTAAATGACTTGTTCACTTAAATAGAACTCTATTGCATTGTTTAATTATTGTAATATTCAGATAATTATATTGAATTTTTTGTACAGTTATTACAGTCTATAAGGTTTCTAGAAGGGTTCAATTTCATGATGACCCAAGGTAACTACAAAAATATTCTATTTTTTCTAATGAGTTTTCATAGAAATATTTTTTTTGAAAAGGTAAAATAAATAAAATTTATTACAGAATGATGTTTTCCCCATTGGGTGAAATGTTATGTTTTCAAGATAGATGGTTTTGGAGTTCTAATGCTTATCAATGGATTAATTTTTTCCTACATTTATATCCATTACTAATCTTTTTATTCTACCCCACTATTTAAAAAAAAATCAAGTGATTTAATAAGGATTAAGGGATTGGAAAAGGTAAGGTTTATTTTCATAATGTTTTTCATAATAAATATAGTTCTTAATTTTTAAAAATTTATATATGATGGAAAAATAGATATTGATCGGAAGTGTCCACTTTCTATTTTATCAGATTTTTATGTATGAATTATGGAATAATTATATAAAACTCTTAACCTGAAAATATCCTCAATGTGAAATAATTTAATTTCATAACTAACCCCCATGATTTTTAATATTTAATTTCAGGGCCTTATAGTTTGTATGAATGGTTTGTTTAGATAAATTCTAAGGTTAAGGAAATATTAATAACATTACCTTGAAATATTTTACGTTATGGACCAGTTAAAATGGTTTATAATTTGAAGATTACCTTGTTTCTTCATAAAAAATATGACTATTGGAAATGGTTTTCAATAGCGTAAATTGATAAGTGGTAGTGGGAAGGAACCGAGAATAATATATCCATCAAAATTAGAATCTCGTGATATTCAAAATTGAAATATATTAGTTAGTTACCATAATGGATCTGTTGATTATGGAATTAAATGATAGTGGTGTCCTTACAATAGAGGAACCCATTCTTCCCTAAACGAACATGTATTTTATAGTTTATTTCAAGAGGAGACATACCCAATAATTTAGTGCCTCATATATCCTAGTAGTGGTCGAAGGATGGATCAATTCCCTGAAGAAGATATTAGAAAACAATAGATTTGTTGAATTTCAAAAGGTATCCCTTATCATTTATCATTTTGAAGGTGAATTTGATCGATGGTGATCTTCAGTAAAGAATACTAGATATAAAGATTATATTTATTCCATTGAATTGGAAAAAATAAAAGAAACTTTACTTTATAATTTTTCCCTAAAGTTTATCAACTCTAAATAGAAAAAAATTCCTCAATTTGTGGAAAAATGATAATGAGTCTCTTTGAATCATATGATTGAAATTTCATAAGATTGATTAATTATTTTCTAGGTTTGCTTTTGGAATCGAATTTCATTATTAATCGGTTTTACATAGGATTTACCCCATTTATATGAATATCTTTGTATGCATAACAATATAAAAGTTATTATAATGTTGATAATTGTGCTGAAAAGGTTGAAATGTGTTTTTTTAATCTTAAGTTCCTTGTGATGATGAAAGAAAGAAGTGTTAAGGATGGAAGAAAATGGAGAAACATGAAAACAATGAAACATGTAGGTTATAAAGTAATGTCCCAATATTATATTATGTAGGGTAAAAAGGACCATATTAAATTTATTATGATTACAAGGAAGGTCTACCGATATAGAAACATTATCCAGATGGGCCTCGAATTTAGGGAAATGAATCAAGGAGAATAAAACAATGTGGTAACTGATAGCCATATGATGGTATGATTCTTTATATATAATGTGATGTGTAATTATTCTAATTCAGGGATGAAGTTAGTTTCATTGGATGAAAATTTTCATGATCAATAACAAAAGGTTCTACAAGATCATTTTCAACTATTATAGTTAATATTGTGTCATCAAATTATGTTTTAAAAACTATGTTACTCAAGTATTTGAATTACGTGAATACAATTTTTGATATAGTATCTTCACATTCGTTAATTTTTTATAATTTTTCATGAAAATTGGAATATAACATATTTTAAATTAAGATAGAACTATTCATAAAAACTCTGGGTGTATGTATTGAAGCAACTGAGATGTATTGGAATCCCTTTATATTCATCTATGCGATGGTCATTCCAGGAATTCTTGTGGAATATTTATAGTATAGTTTCATATCATTTTTTATGAATTGGGTATCATTTTATCATGATATGATAAATTTGTAGTGATATGAATGCTGTGCTCATATATTTCATGCCTTTAATAACATTCCACAAATATAAGAAATTAATAAGAGATGGAAATGAAATTTACATTACTCATATTGTTGATAAATATATATTTTGTTCAAATTTGTGATCTCCTAGTAGTAAATGAATTCAATGAATTTTTTAGATGATTTTCATGGTGTTATTCCTTATCGAGAGGTGGAGTTTAATATTGACATAATACCCAAAGTTAAAAATATTTAGAATCCCCCTTATTGAATCAATCAAGTATAACTTTTATAATAGAGAATTAAATTTATTTAATAAGTATATAAATGTGTAATCCAACCTATTATATCACCAAAAGGTTATCCAATCTTGTTTGTTAAAAATATACATTGTTCAGTGATACTTGTCATTGATTACAGAGCCAGAAATAACATTACTAATAAGAACAATTATATTTTTCCTCATATTGATGATTGGTTTGAACATATGTATGGAGAAAATTATATTTCAATGTTTTAAGTGAGTTTGGGGTACCATCAATTTTTAGTGACGAAATATAAAATTTTTAATATTTATTCCTAACTAGATATGGCCACTATAAATTTTTATTTTTATTTTTTGGCATTTTAATTTATCTTCTTTATTCATGGATCATATGAATATAATTCAACATGAGTTATTGGATAAGTTTTTTGTTTTATTTATTAATGAAATTTTTTTATTTTCTAAAGGTCAAGAGGAAAATTAAATTCAATTAAGGGTTGTTTTTAAATCTACACAAGAAAATAAACACTATTGAAAATCTAGAATGTATGAATTTGAATTACAGAAAATTTCATTTTTTGGTCACGTTCATTCTATATATTTCATAACATTTTATCCTGAAAAAACACAAGTTGTCTAAGAATTTATAAGAACCAAAAATTACATATATATTCCTAGTTTGTTTAAATTAGAGGGATACTACTACTGGTTTGATGGAAACTATTCTTGATTTTCTATACCACTGATAAGTTAACTCTTAATGGAGTTATGTTCATTTGGAAAAAACAATGTGATGATTATTTTGAAGGAACTAAAAAGAATATTGGTGAATCACAATGATTGGGAAATTCCTTTTTAAAATGTTAAAATATTCATCTATAAGGAAGCTTCATTGAATAGACTTTGTTGTTCCATAATACTTAATGATCATGTAATTTCTTTTGCTTCATGTCAATAGAAAATAATGTGTTAAATTACACTACAAATGATTTGGAATTATCTTATATTTATTTCAAATTAAAATTTTGTAAATATCATTTATATGGAGTATAGTGTGAAATATATAACCATTAAAAAAGTTCGATGTATATATTTACTCTAAAATAATTGATCATAAGATAGTAAAGATTGTTTGAACTAATCCAGGATTATGATTTCATTATTAATTCTCATCGTGAAAAATAAAACAAAAAGGATGAATCAAGTAGTAAAAAATTTAATGATATATTAACGATGTTACATTTAGATCATTACCATTTGGCTATTGATTTGATTAATTGTTTTCTAGAAGTCATGAATGCAGTGAAATACTCTATTTTGTTTCATGTTTCGGTAAAATTATCATTGTCAGAAAAAAATAACAGGGCTAAAAATGTGGAATAATATTTCAAAGAAAATGTGGAAACTATTAATAATGGTATATTTCATGATTTTATTATTCTTTAAGAAGACCTTTTATGAATTTGTAAAATATTAAGGGGTTCTTATGATTCATAGTTGAGGAATGATTAGTTGGATGAAGCTTATAATCCCCCTTTTTTATTCATTTGGAATGTACTAAAATATATATGGAGGTATAAGAGTATTATTGGTGGGATGGAATGAAAAGAGACACTACAAAATTTACTATGAAGTGTTTGACTTATCAACATGATAATTTAGAATTACAGTTATTGAAGGAGATGCTTTAACCATTTACAATGCCAATGTTGAGATGGAGGAATATATAAATGTATTTAATGGTATAATTTCTCAATATTTCTCAATGTAATAATTTGATTTGTGTTATTATTTATCTATTGACAAAATATACTCATTTTCTTCCAATTTTAGATACATTATAATTTAATAAGATTTATAGAGTGTATCGAAAATATATTATCTCTTTACATGGTGTACCTCTCCTCATTGTATCAAACTGTGATCCTCGGTTCACATCTAATTTTTTAAATCACTTTAGAAGTCATTGGGTGCTGAATTAAATCTTGATATATCTATCTACAAAATCTGATGGAATGAAAACATTAATGATTTAGATGTGGGAATATATGCATTATTCTTGCTCAATGGATTTCTAGGGAATTTGAGATCAACATCATTCCTTGGTTGTGTTTTCTTGTAATAATTGTTTTTATTCCCGTATATAGATTCTACCAATTGAGGTATTATATGGAATGTGGTGTGAGACACCAGATTTTTTGGATGATGTTTGAGAAAGGTAGTTGATGGGACCATTGATGGTAGATAAAATGAGAGATAAATATCATGAGATTCAGAAACCCATGAGTTAATATTAAAGATTGAAGAAAGCATATGTGGATTACTAGGGGAAATAACCTTCTTTTGTGGTAGGTGATCATGTCTTTATTAAATCTCTCCACGAAAATGTGTGAAGCATTATTGTTAGAAGGGGAAGCTAACTCCAATTTTCATCAAACCATTTGTAATCCTGTAGAAAGATGGATAAGTTTCCTAATGAGTGGATTTGCCTCAAATATTATCAAAAGTGATCAAAAAAATTCATGTTTAAATTTTAAGGAAGAATGTACCAGAATAATCTCATTTTTAGACCCCTGATGTAATTTATATTTAAGAGAATCATTCTTATGTGGAATAACCAGTTTAGTTTCTTGACCATAGAAATCATATGTTATAGAATAACTTAATTCCCAATAATATATTTTTATATAAACACCATATAGTTTATAAGGAAACATGGTAATATGAAAATAATATTGGGGGAAAATATCCCCACTTATCTGATATATGAATACAATTTTGAGGACGCAATTTCGTAAAGGGGGGAGGATGTAGCAACATAGGTAATGATAGAATAAGTCTTTATCATATTTATTAATATCTATTATTTAAATAGTAACACATTATTAAATATTTTCCACATCCAATAGCATAACTATAATGCAATAATGAGTTATTCAAAATATTATTTTCCAAGAAAGACTGAGTTACACCGAACAGTAATATAATATTAATATAATTATATTAAGGGGAAGGTGTCGCACGGAAATTATATTGAAACGTGTTAATTGGAATAATTATATCATGTTTACATATTTGTACCAATGTTTTTACATTTGTAAAATAATTTTTATAGGTATAAGATATTATAAAACAATGTTGTATCTTTAAATACTATATTTTTTCAAATAAATATGATTTTCCACCTTATAAGGGCCCACCTATTTTAAATATAAATTTTTGAATATATTATTACTTTTATATGAAATCATAAGCTTCATTTTTGAAATAATAATATTAGAATTTAATTTGGGTGTAGTTTTTGTATTTTTCTAACAATTGTCCTATTTTGATGAATGTTGAATAATACGGAATTTTTGTTCTAAAATGCATATTTTCCAATTTAGAAATAAAAATAAATTATTATTCTATTTTTTAAATATAATAATATAAATTTTATATCAGTTTAACCATTTAGGTTATTGGAAATAAATAATTTATATATTTAATCATTACAAACTTGTGAATATTTTCACATTAAAAATCAGCATTATTGTCGAAATAGTGAAATTAATTTAAAATTCAATTTTGAAAAATGTAGTATAGAAATTGGAAAAATTTTATTCCCTATTTAGAATCTGAATAATTTATAATTTCTAATATGGTCAAATTGCATTATGACTAAAAATATTAGGGAATGTAATTATAATTAATTACAATGATCAATGTAATTTTTTTTATTTAGATGTTAATATTTAATCATGAGATTATAAATGACATACAAACTTATCAAAAATCAATTTTATGCATATTAATCGACCATATAACCTCTTGTATATAATGTCGATCATTATTGGAGTCACATGGTGAATGTGAGGCCACCCATTACAGATTACTTTCTTATATTTACAAGAATGTCACTCCCCCTCCACTAAAAAATCCACACAAACCCTCACTCATTAACACCTATCAAGACCCATTATCACATAATCACCCTAAAAAGGATCTTGGAAACCCTCCCCTCAACATAGAGTCCTATCATCTTTTATAAATTCAATGAAGAAGACCATTGTTGCAAACCGAAAGTAGTAACCTTAAGATGATGTAACATTAATCAGCATGCATATTTTTTTCCATGTACACACCTATAACACCAGAAGATATTAAAATATTTTCATTGTAGAGGAAATATAATTTTGTTGTTTATTTTTTTTAAACAAAAAATATTATCTAACGCTATGCACAATTCATAATTAGCTTGTGTTACACATAAGACATAGTTTTTCCGCTAGTTAATGGAGAACCTATTTTAAACCTAAATTTTGAAACATTTATAAATTTTACTTTTATAAATAAAAATAATTTTGGAATTCATAATTTTAAAAATCTATTAGGGTGAATTTTAGAGATTTTTCCTTGAAAAAACTTTTTTGATGAATAATAAAAATTACAAACATTTTGTTAAAAACTGGTTTTTTATTTAATTAAATATTTTTGTTAAATTAAACATTAATTTTGGTTTTAAGTCATAATTGATAAATCTTTATTATATTTATCCAATTTATGTCATTTTAGTCATTTTTATATTTATATTATATATAAAAACTTATTGATCATTTGAACATTTTTACATTAAAATCATGTATTATCGCCACGTATGTGGGATTCTCATTGATATTAATATTACCACATATGTGATTTAAATTTTGAATATTTGAAAAACATGGTGTCAATTAGGATATTATTTTTTATCCAATAAGATAAACTTAATTTTTGACTAAAAAAATTACTGAAAGTGGATTAAATCAATTACTTTGACTTAGGTGAAATTAATAGTAATGTTGGACTAAACCATAATCTTATTGAAAACAAATACCTGAAAACATGTAAAAAATCCATTGGATAAAATTAATTATACCATATCACATCTTGGTTCATATTTTATGGGTTATTGGGATATAATTAAATGGATGTTCTCGGTGTAAAAGAATGTGTAAGAAAAAAGACAAAAGGAAACATACCTTCCCTAAAACATTTATAAAATATTGATATATTTATGGTAATACATATTATTTTGAAATATAAATGGGTTAATCATTTATTAATAATTAATCCATTATTTTTAGAGATTATTTAAACACCTAAAATGCTTAAGAAATGCTATCAAAGTGATTTTTTTTGAATAATTAACATTATAAATGACACTATATATTTTAAAAGTTATGTATATTAATAAAAGTATAATAATTAATTAGTTTTGTTGATTATTATATAATGTTACACATCTGGAATATTAATATATTTTTATTAAATTTTTTTTTTATATTTTTAAACTAAAATTAAATAAATAATATCACAATTGAAATTATTGTTATTTTAAAATAATAGATATTATATAAAATTATATAACATTAATAAAAAAATATATTATACAAATTAATTTTTATGTGTTAATAAATAATAAATTTTATCTATTAATGGAAAATTTTATCTTTTAAAATTAACATATTGACCCATATATTGTAAAAACGTTGTTTACATGGTTCGAGTTTAAGAAGTGATTTTCCACGTCACAAGCACTTGTTTTCAAATAAATTTAAAAAACACTTGGGATTTTAATTTTACAAATTATATATAATTCTAATATTTAAATTTATATATATTTTAATGTAAATATAACTTAATATTAGTATTAATTGTTAAATTAATTATGTTAGAAAACGAAATACTTTAATAAAAACTAAAATGATAAAATTGAAGAATCCAAGAAGATAAGAAACCAATTTATTAAAATACAAATATTTTTTATGGTGGAGATTTTATCAACTGTTATTCCCCATTAATTCATTATTTTTTCATTTTGTAGGCACATTTTTTAATTTATTACTCAAATTAATTAATACATTTTTGTATTTAGAACAGAGTCACTCCCCTTCAACTATAAAAAGGAAAGCTCTCTACCCCTTTATCACTCCTCCCAAGCCAATTTTGATCAACCAAAATCATACTGAATATTCTCCCAAAACTCTTAATCTCGACCTAGAAGCAAAAATTTGTTAATAAATCGCCCTAATTATTCTCCTTGGAACAAACCAAAAGGAGTTACCCTATTAAGATGTAATGTCTTCTCTCATGCTATTTAAATTTATTTCCATTCTCCAAACAGTAAAATCTAATTATTAAATGATTATAAGAAACAAAATATACCCTAACTATATAAAGTAGTTTTTAGGATATGGTTTCTAACTACACATAAAACAATACTATCAAATGGGTAACAAACAAACAATTTACGTGTATGGTGAACTACCACCTCACGAAATGGTGATTATTCAATCATCCTTTACCAACTCAATTAGTGATCATTTTGATGTAAAATAAATTTACATATTATGCTTATATTATATATTAATTTTTTATTCTTAGTTAATCCATTTATAACACATAAAATTATACTTTCCACTTTGTATTAGTATGATAACATCATTTGTAGAAGTGTGGACCATTGCCCCCTCAAGGAAATTTCACTCATTCTAACTATACAAGGAACATATAACTGATGGTTTTAGTAACAGAATGCAACATATATTTAATATATAATTTAATTTAATTCTAATATAATTATATATCCTTTAAATTTCATACGTTTATTAAAACAATGAAATGAATGTATCGTTCATGCGTATGTACAACCTACCGTCTCCATGTATGGTACACATCTTTTATTATATCCAAATATTATTGAAAATTATAAATAACTATATAATTAATATATAACATAAGTGAGTAATTGTTTAAATTATGTATATTATTAAATCATGATATATTTAATGGTAAAAACAAATATCTAGTGAAAACATACTTGAGAAAATATGTCAATTAATTCCAGAAATAGTTAGAATAATGAATGATTGTTAAACAACTGGCAATTATATATTATAGTAAGATGATATATGCCAATATTATAATTATACTGGTTATATTATAACGTAGTAACATATTTTTAACAACTATAGTCATGGTAAAATACAACATAATAATTAATGGTCAAGGTAAGGTATTCTTGTCTCAATTTTCATTCCGCGAGGAATATGCCATTAAATCCACTTAAGTCATTTGTGTAGTATAAGTAATTCCCATTTTTATATACTAAATAATGAAATATTTTATTATAATTGAATTTATATGTTTAATTTTATGATCATTACTTTTCATCTTCTAGTTCATTTGGTTACCACATTGGTTATATATTTTTTCTCAATTTACATTCTATTGAGACATTATTTTTTTATACACCAATTCACATTTATATATTGTATATACATCATTTTATATGTTATATAATGATTATAATTATTATCATTATATTATAAATTTTAATTAATTTATAGTGAATTATTATTTAAATGTTTCAGAGTGGTTTGGGACTCTTTGGAATGTCTAATAATTCTTTTCCTCAAGAATATTTTAATGATATTTATACTATATTCCCATTCATCATAAACCACAAACCATGTTTTTACTGATCCTACACTAAAGAATTATTGATAGAGCCATATTATTTATTGAATATGGATATTTGATGATAAGATACATTAATTATTATTTAAATAAAATTTTCAACATATTATCAATACATTGGATTTAGTATATGATGGGTGGGTCTTGTTATAGCTCTTCGATGCATCAGTGGGTTTCATGAGACAAAATAAATATCATTTTGGATGAGGACATACCCATTTAATAGATTCATATAATGGTTCCTTGATAGTATAGATTTTCAGCATAATTTCTTGACAATATTACAATCTTGGCATGTTACCATTAATGTATTAAATTCTTGGTGCAAAGCATTAATGAGTATTTTTAAATATACATCGTTAAGCATTCCATAATTATTTATTAATTTATTGATATTCCTTGTGATAATTCAATTATATATAATATACATGGTAAATTTTCAAACTTATTTTATTTATTAAATGGTATGGGATTTTATCATCTACCTTTCCATTTTATTTTTTCTCAATATTTTATTATTTCATCCTCCTTACATACCCTTACCGAGAATTTTAGATCAACCTTATTATGATAAATTTTTATAGGTTTTGAAGGGGAATCCTTTGAATAAGTTACAAGGATTCATTTTATTTCATTTTATTAGGTATATTTTTTGAATATTCTATTTCCCAATGTTATATGTGTATCATGTATGAAATATGGAATTCTAAGAATCATAAATGGATCGTTCCATTTTGAATTTATTCCTTATAATCATTACAATGTAATAAAATAACGCACTAACTTCAGGATTTCAGGGTTAGGGCCCTCTACTTGGTATCAAAGGAAATGTTAGAGAAACCATGGAATGAAGATTTAGAAAATATATATTAAGAAACACATACCTATGGTAGAAATTTAGGATATGTATAGAATAATATCATATAATATTGTTATGGAAATAATTATGCATGTATATCTAGAACTGTATCCCTCTCTGGACACTAAAAATTGGATGTGGTTCCGGCACAATTTGACCAATGAGTAAAAACTGCGAAAAGGTGTCATGGGCCTGACTCGGTGTAACATGGTACATGGAAACAAGCCTTACTACACTCCAGATTTGACACTCAATTGGGATACATATAGGATAATCAATGTTTTTTACAAACCATCATGAAGGATTTTAATGTAAATATATCCCTCAAAGAAACCATGTATATTATTATGATATTAGCAATGTATAAATTTTAAAATTTATGTTAAGTATTTGAATAGAATTTTTATATATTATATTGTTATTTCATCAAGTATATGCCATTTTTTAGAAATGTATGCTATAAAAAGGAATGAGAACACCATCAATACACATGAAATAATGAGTAAGCAAGATCATATATTTTGTAGTCATATTCCATCATTTCAAATGGAAATATTGTCCAAATAATTCTAACAATATGAGGAAATAATAACATTTTCAAATGATACAGGAAATTAATTCTCTTTGTACAATTATTTTAAAGGTTAGTAGGACAAGAATATAATGGATGATCAAATATGGGTTCAGGGAACATAGGAATGATAGATTTTCCAACTAGTGATAACTATTATAAGAACCATCCTAGTAAATGGTTTAATTGAATGGTGTTTTTTATGAATGTGAAGATATGTTTCAACCTGATAAGGAATTAAAAAAGGAAAATTTTAAGTTTATTATTTAGTGTTGCAACTATAAGGATATGTGACAATATGTAAATAAATGTCTCAAGCATAAAAGGAATATACCCCAAATGATGCTGATGGATAATGGTCAATCTACTAAACTACCATCGATTAAGAGTAATGATTAATATTCATATTAAATTATTATATAATTTTAATGTTTTATCAATGATGTACATGTTATGTGAATTATGGAATATATGAGGAATGCACTTCAGTACTCTTTTTATATGTTTTTTTGATCATATACTGAATAGTACCATGAAATGTTATTTATTAGAAAAAAAGAGTTTCATGAAATACATGATTAAGGGAATGAAACCCCTTAATATTTACCTGATTTTATAATAATAACAAATAAATGATTGATTGAATATGTTCTAACTACCTTAGACTTAATTGATGACTTGTCGACATGTAGTCTATGAAATTGTTTAGGGAGTTTACAACACTTTTGGATTTATGGAATATATCCTATAACATGTTTCTTACTTATGTAATAAAGAATAATTCATGTTTCCGATAAAGTTTTATGGTGATTTGATTTATTACAATATTCCATGAAGATGCATGATGAAGTTATTCACAAGTTCGTAATGTGAATATTTAGAGTGGTATCGATTTGATTAATAGATAATGATAAGTTCATTTTATAAATTCAATAACCCTAATTCGAAAGTGTTAGATAATAATATTTTGAAGATGATAAAGATTTTAAAAAAATTTATGTATATCATTGGATGAAATTTTTGATGTCAATGTATTACTTCAATACATGATGCGACAAGTGCTTACAAGTGATGTATATGTAGTTCAAGGCAGAATTAAAGGATAATATTCTGTTTGTAGAAATTTATATTTAATTATATCCTTATAGAGTGAATGAATACCTCAAATCCAAGAAGAAAGGGTTTTCAAATAAAAATGTCGTCATATTATCCTATTTTTTGTGATATAAATTATAACTCCCTAACCCCGGAATCCCAGAGTCTTTGCATTATTTTAATACATTAGCATGATTACAAGGAATCAAGTCCCAAAATACATATTCGTTTATAAGTCTTGGAAAATAGATTACATACATGAACATTACATGACACATTAGAAAATAAAACACAACATAAATGATCCTTTGAGAATTCCATTAATACCCTTGATTAATCATTTCTATCAATCATAATACACTTCATGTAATCCTAGAAAAATAAATCATTACAAATGTGTGATCTCATATACTCAGTAAGGATAAGAATATAGCGTAAACTTTAAAAAATAAGTACAAACATTTAAGGAAATGTATAAAAGTAAAATGAAAGCCTTTTAAACTTAAAATTCTGCATAAATGTCCATGATAAATCAAATAATTCCATTTACGTATTCACATGAATACTATACTGGTCAAATAATCACTTATAATATCAATATGTAATTTCATAATGATGGAATACCTAATTCCAAACTTCATAACAACATAGTCCATGCTTTGTACCAAGACTAGAAATAATATTTTTTCAAGGCCTTGTGCCAAGAAACTAGTTTGTCTCATGAGACCTACTGATGCATCGAAGAGGTATAGCGAGCTCCACCCGTCACTTACTATGTCCAATGCATTCCTCAAATTAAATGTTTTAAACATAATATAAACATTCGTATTAAAACTAGCACACAAAATGTAAAAACATTATCCATAAACCAAGAATGGTATAAAAAACACATCCATAGTCAAACATATCACAAAACAATCAATACAATATGGAATATTTGTATAATAAATCATCCGTGATCAAGAATAATAACCCGTAAAGGATGATGATATAGTTTAAAATGATCATAAATAATCATTGAGATAAGTATCTCGTTTTCATGAATCCATTTAAAAGTCACGTAATTTTTAATGGATGTTATTTAAATTAATGTTTTGAATAAAAGTATCAAATACCACTTGGAATATTTTTAGAGCAATTAACATTTTAAAACATTCATGTCCATATAAATAAATCCTTAAAATCATTCTATAAACATGGAATTTAATTAGAAAGGTTTAGAAGAATAAATCTTTAAAACATTTAATATGATGTTTCATTAAAATAGTCCATTGAAAAGAATACATTTGAAATCTTTTTTATGAATCAAAGACATGGATAATTAATATGTCCTTGTAGATACTTACGTAAAAATAACCTGGGATAATAATGAGATTTGTGAAATTAACCATTACCTTTAACATTCCTTTGGTCTAGGTTACATTTAACCTATTATATAATGACCACATAATGTTATTAAATTTTACTAGAACCGTATTAATATTTATTATATCATACATGATTCATTTGTGGCTTTATACTTCCGATTTAAAAATTATTTCTATGTTAAATTATCATTTTGGGTAATAATCACTTTTTTATCGTACGTGTTTTAACAAGTTATTCTAGATCATATAATTTAGATCACGAATTAAATACTTCCAGAATATAGACTTTGATTTAGATATAATATAAATTTATAATATATTTATAATAGATAGATATATGAAATGAAAGGCACAGTTTATGGAGATGGTAGGCTGTTTGTACGTATAAACGTTGTTTCTGTTTTCATATCATAATGAACAGAAGTAAGTTAATAAGATAACTATTAGTATATATATATATACGTCCAGTATAATTATTATTTCATATATTACATACTTATTAATAATATATATTTTTATAATCATCATTGAATGGTGATCGTGGTAATGAATCTCATCGCGTCATAGAGACAATAATCCGTTCGTACGCACGGGCAACAATATCATTATATTGATGGTGAAATTATATGTAACTAGATGATACATCATATATATAGATTAATAAGACTTTTTTTAATTTTTTTACATTAATTATACTCAATATTATAACCATCCAAATAATGAAGTGTTTGAATAACAAACTACACCACGACGTGGGGATAGTAAGTCGTTGGTACGCACGTATGGTGACTTTGTCATTTATAGGACGGATTGAATAATGGCTATGATTGTAAAATATTTATAATATAATCACTGTATGTAGTAGGTACTGGGGTTTTTATTTTTTTATGGAAACAACAAAGAAAGAGGAAGAGGAAGAAGAAAAGAACATAAAAGAGGGTGGTGAAAATATTACCTCTTTCTTCGGGTGTTTTCTTTTCAGTTGATCAAAAAGTATTCCATTGGTATGCTTTCTGATCAAATTAAGGACTCAAGGTTAATGTGAGGGAGGTTGGGTGGATATGTGAGCAGGGGTTGGCTGAGTTTAATTGATTAGGAGTAGTTATTTTGTGAGAAGCTGAAGTGCCCTTTTATTAGAGGGGTGAGGGTCACTTTATGAAAAAGATTAAAATATTAATTTATTATACAATCACATTCTGTTTATAATGGCTCAATATAAATTTATTTCGAGACTTATGTGGTTATGGGTCAAAATACTCTCATCCAATATATTTTAGACTAGTTTATTTTACATTCTTAACCATATCTTTTTGATTTAACTCTTAGATAAATAGTTTATCATTTTCTATGGCTTCTTGTATTCTTACACTACATGGTTAATAAACATATTATAAACATTCAAGAGAACCTCAAGTGGTTCATTAATTCCATATATAATATTATTTAAGACCTTCGGAATAACCTTAGATTTTTATGAATTTTATATAAACCAATATTATAATATTTTTTTTGAAATTAATTTATGTCAATTTTGACAGTATTTGGTATTTTGTTTCTATGAAATTCATAAAAAACATTATGACATTGAAAAAAATATATCTGATCAGCCCTATAATGTTATATTATCCTATATAATTAGTATAATTCATCGAAAGTCTCAATTTAAATTTATTTGGTTATTTATAATATCAATTATTTTAATATTTCATTATTAAGGTAATTGCTACATCATTATTGTGTCATAAATAAATTAAATTATTTAATGTCTAAAAATTATAAATAAAATACCGTTATGTATGAAATATTTTTAGATTTCTAATGAATATTAATAGACGATTTTTTTGTTTGTTTTCCTATATTAAAAATAGTTTAGTTATTAAACATTGAATTTAACACTTTTAACTCTTGTTTAAATTAATTAATAATAAATGTACTAATCTAATACAAGTGGAAAAAATACAATAATATTTTATAAATAAGGTTTTATTCATCGAATTACACTAATCCAATAGAATTAGGACATGTGTTCGGGTAATTATAATATCATTTTACCCATAATTACCCTATTTTATTTTAACTGTGGTAAATAAAAGAATAAAATTACAATTCAGAAAAAATTATTTTCATCTTATTGAACCACATTTTACTAATGATGTCAACTATGTCTGTTGGATATTTTAAAATCAACTCAATGAAATGGTTATATTATATTTTATGCGAATTTTCAAATTTTTCTAGAAGGTGGGTAAAATAGGTTAAAACGTCCTATTAAAATTTATACAAATAATGTAATTATAAAATTAATCCGATGAATTAAATTGAAATTATATAGGTATTATATATATATTTTTTAATTAAAATAATTTAAAATAAAAAAATTAATTATTTAAAAAATATCGGTTTTAAATAATAACGTAATGTTTTTCACTATTCATAAAAAATTTATCATTTTCAGAAAAATACCAAAAATTCCCCCTAAGATAATTATGATATTATGAATTAATAATGGAAGTCTATTTTACCAAATTCAAAACATATAAGTTTAATTTATTAATTTAAAATTAATTCATGTCGTCAAAACCAAAAAACGGGTTTTTAAAAAGTAAAAACTATCAAAAATTGACATATGTTTCTATCAAATTTAAAGGTAAAATTAGTTATAATTACCTATATCGTATTAAATGATAAAAATATATTCTAATTATACTTCAAAACCATTCAAAATCATTATTTAACACTATAAATTATTTTTATTAAAATAGTTGTTTTTAATTCAAATATAGTATTTTTCATTATTCGTCAAAATATAAATGTTATTAGAAAAGTACAAAAAATTTATCCAAACTACATTTTTATGTCCTGCTTAAAATAATAATTTAATTAAATTAAATTGAATATATAAAAGTGTCATATATTGGATTTAAAAAGGGTTTTCCATTTAAAGGTGGTAAAATTAAATATTTTGAAAAATACTTTTTTTAACTGTAAAAAATGAATTTGTTCTTATGTTGTGTCTAATAAACACATAATTTGGATGTTAAAATTATATAGATTATATAATATTCAAAATTCATTTAATACTATTCATAACTGCATTTTGAACAGCTAGTTTCGTATTTTGTGGTGTGCTCGAACTTGGTGTTTTGTGTAGCGCAAGCTATTGAATTACTTTAATGAGAAAACATACTATGAAATCATGGAGTGTCACATTATGACTCCTTCAATAAATTTCATCCTCGAAATTTGAAATTGTTCTTCGAAAATAAATGGTTAAAAATGGAAAAATACCTTTGTGGAACACCCACATCAGAAATTTGGTTAATAAAATTTAGTCTTAATAATAGGGAATGGGAATAAAAAAGTCACCACCAAATTATGATCTCTATTAAGAGAACATTGTTGGAAATTAGAGACACATAATTGGAGCGAAAATGGAAATATTTATAGGGAGTGATTGGGGTCATCGATCATAAACAAGTTTAAAAATGAGGGCCTCAAATCCATCAATCTATGAGGATTTAAAATAACATTAGTTCAATACAACATAAGGTATTATGATAATACATTTTTTATTTTAAGATCCCACCCCTAATGTTTATGAATTAATTTATTCATTGAATAAGAGGAAAAAATATACATGAAAAGTAGAGTTTCATCCTTTATCTAATACCTACCACAAACTCATCATTCATTCCAAAAGATAATAGAATTCAAAAATATGATATTTATCATAATATATTAGGTTTAAAAAAATAAGGAATTTCTAATTCATTTGACAAAATATTTTAAAAAAAACTAAATTCTACTAACGTGAACATCATGTATGTAGTGGTAGGTGATCCACCCTTATCACCCTTTAGTTTCAGGTTCATGTCTTGCAGAATTGACAGATGCGATGGGTTGTCTCCCGACCTCTGGGTTATCATTTTTTGGACAATCCAAAAATGATCTCAAGAAATGATTTAACATTAAAAATAGTATCCAATGTCAAGCTTAATCAAATCTAACAGTTATACTTATCTGAAATACTTCTGTACAAACATATAGACCAAAATTTATAAGGAAGGTAAACACAATGATGATCCTTATTTCCACATAATAACTTGTAAATACCGTCATCATGTATTCTTTTAAAACACTGTAACACACGGAGTTACTGTATAACTATATTGATTACATTCATGCTACCTTATTTCTTATTGAATATCAGATATACTTATTCTATGAAAAAAATTGTAAACTCCAACAATGATGGATTATAAAAATCAATAATCAGTTTCTAGTAACTCAAAAATGTCCAATATAATTTATCCAAATCATTCATATATTATTATAAAATCACTACCTCAGTATCAGAACCATATTATGGTTTATATTCCTCTCAACCATTTATTATCCAAAAAAATTAACCTGCTATTGAGTAACTTTTCTACGATCCATAATATCTCAAGGACTTAATGAAATAGTACTACAGTACAATCCTTATATAATTTATAATTCTTATAACATGTACATAATTAATACAATTCTCAAATGAAATAATAATTTAACAACATAATAACTCTAATCTTTCTTCTTCAACTTCGGTAGTATCATAAAATAATTATTATACAATAGTGGTATTTGTGTTATACTCTGATGATTTTGGACATTGATTCGAGTAGTGTCCCAACTCCTTGCAGATAAAGCATTGTATATTTGAATACTTTTTCTTACCCTTTAAATCACGTACTTTTTGTCCTTTTTCTCCACACTTATAAAAAACTGTCAATCCATTCAAGAATTTACCAAGGTGATTATTTCCATAATTATCACATATGTGAGAATCCTTCTTCCCCCTCTTCCCTTTATCCATTATTCTCTCTTCTGTCCTTTTCTTCTCTTGCTTCCCTTCAAACACATAATACATAGATAATTCTTTACTTATATTACTAACACATGATATTATTTCTTCGTATAATGATAATATGTGGGAGAGAGTATCCCTTTTAATTGTTGGCATAATAGCATGAAAGATATGACCCTTCTTAATCTTTCGATCATGCGTATTGAGGGAATTTTCATTCCAACTACTAGGCACCATTTCTAAATAATGTAATACACTAGGGTAGTTTCTGAATCACAATCCATAATTCCAAACTTTTAAAATACTCAACTAAAATTGAAAGGATTGTTGATATAATCTATAATCATAATATGTTTTCATTGAGGAATTATTTACTTCTAAATCCTTCTTAATGTATTGAAATGAAAATTGAATTATCCTTTGCATATACCTTTGGAGTTTCATAACCAGGAGTCCAGCAAGTCTCGTTGTCATGTCCCAGGATACCCCGTGACAGTATTGAAACTCCTTGTCATATTTTTCACTCCTAGTAACATCTGTTCCAGAGCTGCCACTACTTGATCGTATTTAGACACTGATGTATTTCTTGGAAATACAGAAATACTATACATTACCAAAATTTTATGAAGTTCTTCTATACTAATCTTCAATGTTTATCTTAGTGTAATGTTTTCTAATTAGAGTTTATCTAAATCTTTTTCCATGGTTGTTTCTCAAAATTATCTAATACAATCTTTAATGCCCCAACCCGAGATGCCAAGAGTCAGTCAATTATTGTAATAGTTTGGCATAAAAAAATAGGAATACAGTCCCAAAAGACCGACCGGTTTAGAATCATGGAAAATAGATTACATACATGAACATTACATTGCCCATTAGAAAATAAAACACAACATAAATGATCTTCTATGAATTACAATAATCCCATAGCTTATCCCTACTTATCAATAACAATACACCTCTTGGAATCCTAGGAAAATAAAACATAAGAAAGGGGTGAGCTCATATGATTAGTAAGGATAACAATATGGTAGAATCTTTCATAAATAAGCAAAAATGTTTAATTCAATGTATAAAACTAAAATAAAATCATTTTAAACATAAACATCAACATAATATGGAAACGATAAATCAAATAATGTCATTTAATTATTCACATGGATATTCTACTAGTCTAATAATAACATGTAATATCAATAGATAATTTCATAATGATAGAATGCAGAATTCAAGACATTATAACCACATAGTCAAGTGCTTGTTCCAAAAATATGAATAATATTTTCTCAAGGCCTT
Source organism: Viscum album (assembly GCA_963277665.1). Taxonomy (NCBI): domain Eukaryota; kingdom Viridiplantae; phylum Streptophyta; class Magnoliopsida; order Santalales; family Viscaceae; genus Viscum; species Viscum album. The sequence continues at coordinate 659,500,612 of OY728134.1, read as the reverse complement.
ATTAAAAGACAATATTTTTTCACATGATACCTACTGATGCATCAAGAAGATATAGTGGTCTCCACCCATCACATACTAATTCCAATGAATTCCTCTTATGAAAAGGTTTTAGCATAACATAATCATTCGTATTAAAACTAGCATATGAAATGTAAATACATAATTCATAAACTATGAATGGTATAAAAATAAAACATCTATAGTCAAACATATCACAAATAAATCAATACAATATGGATGAATTGTATAATAAATCAACCTTGATCAAAATAATATCCCGTAAAGGATGTTGACATTGTTGAAAATGATCAGTAAAAATCATTGAGAGAAATATCCCTTATTCATGAAATCATTTAAAAGTCACATAATTTATAAAGGAATTCATTTAAAATATGGTATTAAATCAAAGTTTCCCATACCTCTTTGAAACTTTTGAATGAAATAAACATTTTAAAACATTCATGTCCATACAAATAAATCCTTAAAACCATTTTAATAACGTGTACATAAAAGAGAAAGGTTTAGAATAATAAATTTTAAAAAATTTAAATTAATGTGTTATTAAAAGAGTTCCATTGAAATAATCACATTTAAAATTATTTTATGAATCATGGACATCAATAATATATATTTTCCCGTAGATACTTACGTAAAAACAACCTCGGATAATAATGATATTGTAAAATTAACCCTTACCTTACACTTTCTTTTGGTCGAGGGTACAATGAACCTCCTCTATAATGACCATACTAAGTTATTAAATTATACAAGAATCATATTATAATTTTTTATGTCATTCTTTATTCATTTATGATATTATATTACCAATTTATTAATAATTTCTATGTTAAATTTACATTTTGGTTAATAATTACTTTCTTCATCATACATGTTTTAACTTGTTATTATTGATTATATCATTTAGATCATGATTTAAAAATTTCATGAATATAAAACATGATTTTTATTTTATATATATTTAGAATATATTTAAAAAATATATATTTATAAAATGGAAGGGATTTTTTATGGAGATGGTAGGCCGTACGTACGCATAAACGCTATTTTCATTTTCATATTGTATTGAACAAAAGTAAGTGAATAAGATATATATTAGTATATATATATATATCCAAAACTATTATTATTTCACATATTACATACTTATTAATAATATATAATTTCATAATCAGCGTTGAATAATGAACGTGGGAGTGAATCTCATCGTGCCGTGGAGAAGTTAATTTGTACGTATGAACGAGCGACAATACCATTATATTGATAGTGAAATCATAGGTAAATGGATGTTATATCATACATAACAAATCATTAACATGTTATATTTATTATTTATATCAATTATACTCATTATTATACCCATCCAAATAATGATGTGTTAGAATAACAAACTACACCACAACGTGTTGATGGTAAGACGAACGCACACACGTATGGTGATTTTGTCACTTTTAGGATGGATGGAATAATTAATATGGTCGTAGAATATTTATATTAACACCATAGTATTTAGGAGGTATTGGATTTATTATTTTTTATGGAAATAACAAAGAAAGATGAAGACAACTTGAAATAGGGTGGTGAAATTATTACCTCTTCTACGGGTGTTTCCTTATGAGTTGATCAAAAGGAATACTTAGGTTGGATTTGTTATCAAAGTTAGAACTCTATGTTTATGTGAGGGATTTTGGGAGGATATTTAAGTAGGGTTTGGCCATACCAAACGGATTTGGAGGTGTGATTTTGAGAGAAGGGGAAGTTCCCTTTTATAAGATGGGTGAGGGTCACATTAGGAAATGATTAAAATATTAAAATATTATATAATCATATTCACTATATAATTTCTCCATATGAATTTATATAAAGCCTTAGTTAGTTAGGGGAAAAATTCCTCTCATCCAATTTGATTTAGACATGTTTAGGTTACATTTGTAACCTTATTATTTAGATTTTACTCCTGGAAAAATAATTAATCTTTTACTATGTCTTCTTCTATTTTTACACTGTATGGTTGATAAACATACTATAAAAAACCGAGATAACCTCAAGTGGTTTATTAAAGACATTATAATATTATTTATTCCTTTTATGGGAATACATTTTAGGAATATTATATCAACCAACAATATAGTATTTGATTTAATAATTAATTTATGTCAATATTGACACTATTTGGTATTTTGTTTTTTTAATAGTCATAAAAACCATATCATTTCAAAACAAATTTATCTAATCATCCCTAAAATGTAATATTAACCTATAAAATTATTTGAATTCATCATAAGTATCAATTTAAATTTATTCGGATATTTATAATATCAATTATTTTAATATTTCATTAATAATGTGATTATTGCATCATCACTATGTCATATATAAATTAAATTATATAATGTCTGAAAATAAAAAATAAAATACCATTACGTAAGAAATATTTTTATCTTTATCATTAATATTTATAGTCTAATTTATGTGTTCTATAACCTAATATTAAAAATTGTTTAGTTGTTAAAAATTGAATTTATCATGTTTAACTCTTCTTTAAATAAAAAAATAATTAATGTTCTAATCTATTCCAAGTGGATCAAAGATGACCATATTTTATTCCTAATGTTTTGGGGTAATTAAACTTATCCAATTGAATTAGGACATGCATTAGAATAATTATAATATAATATTTACTCTTAATTATCCTATTTACATATAACTGTGGTAAATAAATGTCAATGTTACTATTCACCAAAAATTATTTTCCTATTATTGAACTAAATATTACATAATTTTTTCAACCATGTCTCTCATATTTTCTAAATTAAACTCATAGAAGCTATAATATTATGTTTTATGAAAATTTGTAAATGCTCCTAGCAGGTGGGTAATTGAGGTTTAAAAGTACAATAAAATATTATACGTCTAATTTTATTATAAAATGACTCAAATTAATTAAATTGAACTTATATAGGTATTATATAACTATTTTTACATAAAATAAATTTAAATAAAATAAATAATTATATAAATAAAAAGTCGGTTTTAATAAATAATGCAGTGTTTTCCACTCTTCATCAAATATTGAATGTTTTCAGAAAATTACCAAAAAGACAACCAACGATAATTTTGATATTATGAATTCAAAAATAAAGTCTATTTTACCAAATTAAAAACATAAATGTTTCATTTATTAATTTAAAATTAATTCCCGTTGTCAAAACCAAAAACCATGTTTTTTAAATGTAAAAACAATCAAAAGATTGACTTGTGATTATGTCAACTTTAAATGTGAAATTATTTAAAATAACCTTAATTGTATTAAATGATAAAAATATAATCTAATTATACCTCAAAACCATTCAAATTCATAATTTTAACACTATAAATTATTTTGATTAAAAAAGTTGTTTTTAATTAAAACATAGTCTTTTTCACTATTAGTAAAAATATAAAATATATCAGAAATGTAGCAAAAATGTATCCAAACAAAATTTTTATATCCTACTTCTAAATAATAATTCATTTTTATTAAATTGAATACATAAAAGTGTCAAATATTTTTTTTAAAAGGTTTCTAAATTATAAGGCGTTAAAATTTCATTTTTAAAAAAATATATTTATTATTTGAAAAAATGAATTTTTTCTTATATTATGTATATGAAACTCATAATAAGGATGTTAAAATTAAATAGAGTGTATAATATTCAAAATTAAGTTACTAATATTCATAACAGGTTCTTGAATTGCATGTTTGGTAAGTGGTGGTGCGCTCAAACTCATTGTTTTTTGTGTTATTAAATATATTGAATTACATTAATGAGATGACGTACTATAAAATCATGGGGTGTTACATAAATCACCATTATTCACACCTCTATTTTATGGTTTTTTGGTCTATAACTTATAGTTGAACATGTTCCCTATCACTCTCCATCTGAACATGAAGGTTAGATTTCCCTTCCATGTATAAGATTTATGTAATTTTATCATATTTTAATGCCAAATTTTGTGGTGATCATAACAATTAATTTTTTCCTTTTATTAATAGTATGTGTTATTGATCATATTTACAATGTGGTTCTTTCAACAATAGTATTTTCAAATATCTATACATTGATTATAAAGATCAATTTTAAATTATGAGGACTCAATTTAATTAAGGTGGGGACCCAAGACCTTATAATAATTTCCATTTAGAATAAATATTATTATATAATTCATTATTCACAAAGATAATCAGACACTACACAGAACACTAAATTAGATTATATTATTGGTATGAGAGATTTTAACGAACTTTTAATAGAGAATTTACATTAAAAATAGATTTTATAAATTTTATAAATTTAATTACAAAAAGTAAAAATCCATTTTTAATTTAGAATATCTAAATTAACGTTTGGTTAATTTTTGCGATTTTTCTGAGAAACGTCGTTTTTTTGATGAATAGTTAAAAGTAATGCAATTTTGTTAAAAACAACTTTTTAATTTAAATAATAATTTTTGTTGAATTATATTTAAAATTGTGTTTAAAAGACAAAATAGATCAACTATAAATATATTTATATAATGTATTTCATTGAAATAATTTTTATATTTTAATTATATATAAAAACATTTTGAAATTTTTGGACGTTTTTACTTTCTTACCACGCATCCCACTACATCTGCAGGATTAGATTTAATCATAATTTTTCCACTTATTTTCTTTGAATTTTGAAAAAAGGACATGAAAGATTTTAATCAGTGTATAATTAATTGTATAATAATATCTACTAATGTTTTGAGAAAAAAATATTAGTTATGGTGTTTAAAATTAATTATAGTGATTATGGTAAAATTATGCTTACTCGGGGACTAAACCTAAATCCTAAGAACCAAAATGACCTTGAAACATGTGAAAAATCTATTGGATGCATGTATTTAAATAATATATCATCATGGTTCCAAAGGTATTGGTTATTAGGATATTAATAAATGGATGATCCCTATATAAAATGATAAGTAAGGAAAAAGAAAATAAGCGAACATTCCTTAGATTTAACATTTATTAAACATTAAGATATGTAAAAACCTTCATAATTTTAGTTACACATATAATGTTTTATGATAAATGGGATTTTTTATCATAATATTTTATCAATACTTTTTAGAGATGATTTAGTAGCATAAAATACTTATGAAATGCTATCATTGTAATTATTTTGTTTATAATTATATAAAATAAATGATACTGTATTATTAAAAGTGTTGTATATTGATTTATTTATTGTCATTAATTTTTTTAAAAGAATATATCATTTAAAATATCTTATAAAATAATATATTTTAATTCCAATATTATTTTTGAAATTTTAAAATTAAAATTCAATTAAAAATGTCAAATTTGACATTATTGTTATTTTACAATATGGATTTTTAAAATAAATGATTTAAAATTTATAAAAATACCTTTATTAAAAAAAATGAATTTTTAAATGTTAATAAATTTTATATATTTTTTATTAATGCACTAATTTGTCTTTCATAATTAATATATTTACCTAAATATTACGAAAACTTTGTTAAGTTGGTATGGGTTTTAGTAGTGTTTATGATAGTCACATGTGCTTGTTTTAAAATTATTAACCATAACACTTGTGGTATTTATTTCATAAATTAGTGATCATATTAATAATTAATTGGATATATACTTTATCATTAACCTCAGATAATTTTATTGTTAGTGGTGAAATAAAAAATGTTATAAAACAATATGCTTTAATAAAAACCAAAATGATAAAATTGGGAAATATTGGAAGTTATGGAACCAAATTATTAAAATTAACATAATTTTCTATGATGAATGATTTTATTGAAAATTATTCCCCTTCAATTCATTATATTAAAGCATTTTATAAGCATTAGGTATGTTAGACCTCCCATTAGGGAATACCATTTTATTTTTAGAAGAGGGTTACTCCCATCCACTATAAAACAACAAGCACTCTACGCCTTCCTCACACCTCCTATGCCACTTTTTCACATCCAAAATAATCCCAAAGAGACTCCCAAAATACCTCCCCATAACTTAGAAGACTCAGTTTGGGATAAAATCCACTTATGTAGTCCCTTTGGTACAGACCAAAAAGAATTACCTGATTAAGATGTTACATCTTCTCTGAAGCTCTTATGTTTTATTTCCATTTCCACACCATCAAATCTCATTATTCCATGATTATATATCAAAAACAGTATCTTAAATATTGTAAGATGTATTTATTATTCTTTTTTTACTAACACAAACACACACTTCCATAAAATTCTTAAGGAACATATTGTTTATGTGTAAAGAAAACTATCTCCCGACAAAACGATGATTGTTCGTTATTCCTTTAACTCCACTCATGCAATGAATAAAAATGAAAAATATATTAATATATAATATTTAGGATATTTCTTTTAAATTTATTGTTCTTTAATAATTTTAGAACTCATAACATAATAATTTCCATTATAATATCTATGGAATATATTTTACATAGTTTATTAAAAATTTCTTTTATACATTTCATTTTTAGTTTGAATGAATCATATCTATTTGCGGGGGCGGTAGTCCACCCGTCCACAAAAAATGGTATCACATTAACACATAGTGGAAATTATTATGTTATGAGTTGTAAAATTATTAAAGAATAATAAATTTATAAGAAATATCCTAAATATTATATATTAATATATTTTTCATTTTTATTCATTGCAAGAGTGGAGTTAAAGGAATAACGAACAATCATCGTTTTGTCGGGCGATAGTTTTCTTTACACATAAACAATATGTTCCTTAAGAATTTTTTGGAAGTGTGTGTGTGTGTTAGTAAAAAAAGAATAATAAATACATCTTACAATATTTAAGATACTGTTTTTGATATATAATCACGGAATAATGAGATTTGATGGTGTGGAAATGGAAATAAAACATAAGAGCTTCAGAGAAGAGGTAACATCTTAATCAGGTAATTCATTTTAGTCTGTACCAAAGCGACTACATAAGTGGATTTTATCCCAAAATGAGTCTTCTAAGTTATGGGGAGGTATTTTGGGAGTCTCTTTGGGATGATTTTGGATGTGAAAAAGTGGCATAGGAGGTGTGAGGAAGGCGTAGAGTCCTTGTTGTTTTATAGTGGATGGGAGTAGCCCTTTTCTAAAAAAATTGGTATTCCCTAATGGGAGGTCGAACATACCTAATGCTTATAAAATGCAGTAATATAATGAATTCAAGGGGAATAATTTTCAATAAAATCATTCATCATAGAAAATTATGTTAATTTTAATAATTTGGTTCCATAACTTCCAATATTTCTCAATTTTATCATTTTGGTTTTTATTAAAGCATATTGTTTTATAACATTTGTTATTTCACAAATAACAATAAAATTATCTGAGGTTAATGATAAAGTATATATCCAATTAATTATTAATATGATCACTAATTTATGAAATAAATACAACAAGTGTTATGGTTATTAATTTTAAAACAAGCACATGTGACTATCATACACACTACTAAAACCCATACCAACTTAACAATGTTTTCATAATATTTGGGTAAATATATTAATTATGAAAGACAAATTAGTCCATTAATGAAAAATATATAAAATTTATTAACATTTAAAAATTCATTTTTTTTAATAAAGGTATTTTTATAAATTTTAAATCATTTAATTAAAAAATAAGAATTGTAAAATAACAATAATGTCAAATTTGACATTTTTAATTGAATTTTAATTTTAAAATTTCAAAAATAATATTGGAATTAAAATATATTATTTTTTAAGATATTTTAAATGATATATTCTTTTAAAAAAATTAATGACAATAAATAAATCAATATACAAAACTTTTAATAATACAGTATCATTTATTTTATATAATTATTAACAAAATAATCACAATGATAGAATTTCATAAGTATTTTATGCTACTAAATCATCTCTAAAAATTATTGATAAACTATTATGATAAAAAATCCCATTTATCATAAAAAATTATATGTGTAACTAAAATTATGATGGTTTTTACATATCTTAATGTTTAATAAATGTTAAATGTAAGGAATGTTCGCTTATTTTCTTTTTCCTTACTTATCATTTTATATAGGGATCATCCATTTATTAATATCCCAATAACCAATACCTTTGGAACCATGATGATATATTATTTAAATACATGCATACAATTGATTTTTCACATGTTTCAAGGTCATTTTGGTTCTTAGGATTTAGGTTTAGTCTCTGAGTAAGCATAATTTTACCATAATCACTATAATTAATTTACCTCAGAAACTATATTTAAAAAACATATATAAAGAAACAAAACCCTAAGGTAGAAATTCAAAATAAACATAGATGAACATCCTAGAATATTGGTAAGGTTTATTTTATGTATTTATTCCTATAAATGTATCCATGTCTATATAAAACATGTGGATTTGGTTCTGACATAGATGTAGCTAGGAATAACAAATCAGGAATGGTGTGTTGGGCCAGACCTAGTGTGACTTGGAACATGAAAACATGACTTACTATGTAGCTAGTTTAACACTGTTGGGGGATACCGTGAGGATAATTTCTGTTTTCATTAGAAATATTTATGAAGGATTTTATTGTAAATATAACCCCAAAAGAAACCATGTATATGATTATGATATTACCCAGTCCTAAAGTTTACAATTTATGTTATGTATTTCACTAGTTTTGAATTATACATTACGTGATGATTTAATCTAGTATATGCCATTGTTTATAAATGGATTCTCTCCAAAGGATTGAGAACCCCATAAATTCATGTGATTCAAAGAGAAGCAAGGTTCATATATTTTACGGCATTAAGACAAAATTTATAAAGGAAATATTGTCTCAGGTATTCATATCACATAAAGAAATAGTATCATGTCCTAATGAGATAGGAAAATAATTCACCATGTGTACTGACATTGAAGGGATGTAAGATAAGACTTGGACGGAAGAGAAAATATGGATAACGAGAGGAAAGGAATGAAGGTTTTTCCAACACGTGATAACTACAGAAAGACTCACCCATGTAAATGATTCAAGGGAATGGGATTTTGTTATAAATGTGTAGATAAGGGTCACCATTATAAAGAATGTAATGGGAAAGATAAAAAGTATATTATTCGGTGTTAAAAATACAAAGAGATGGTACACTAAAATCAATGTCTCATGTGACAAATTAATATACCCCAAATGATGTTGATTAATAATGGTCTTGTTATGCTATTATCTCAATTAAAGAGGAATGATTAATATTACTATTCATGTATAATGACATTTGAATATTTTACCAGCGATGTAATGTTTATAAGAATTGGGGAATAAATGACAATTGTACTATTGTACATTGTTGTTATGGATTTGGGATAATATGATGAATAGTACTAAGAAATGATATTTAGAATATTGTTTAGATTTTTTTAAAATAAATTATTGAGGGATAGAAAAACATTAATATGATTCTAATGTCAGGATAATGATAATTAAAAGACAGACTGGATAAGTACAATCAATCTTGGAACTCATTATTGACTTTTTTAAAAGTGGCCTATGATATTATTTATAGAGTTTAAACCACTATAACATTTATGTAATATTTCCCATAACATGTGCATTATATAAAAAATAAAGATTAATTCTGGTTTCTAAAATGGTTTTATGGTGATTCCATTTATTACAATATTTCAAGAACTTACATGATAAATTTATTCAAATGATTGGAATGTAAAAATACAGAGCAACTTCCTAATGATTAAAGGCTTATAATACATGCATTTTGGAAATTCAGTTACATTCTTTCCAATGTGTTGGATCATAATCTATTAGAATATTCAATGTTCCGTGACCTTTACTAGAAGGGCCCTTGTCATGACTACCTTAATACCACCTCCAATAGTCTATGGGCTAGTGATTAGCACTTGGTAGGTATATCCCACAAATTAGTGGGGATTTCATAAACACATGTACGCACACATAAATATCAATGAAAAAAACGAATAAAGTTAAAACAAATATGTAAACAAAATATTCAAACCACTATATCCCACACCTAGAGTACAACACTGAATGTTCTATAATGTAAAAAATTCCAAAACAAGCCCACCAAATGAATAGTGTTTGTAGCCACAAGTCTAAACTATATAATAAGATGTACTGGGACTGTCATCTAAAAATATACTAAAATAATCTATGGCATGTTCAGTCTCACAATTTACATCATGGACCTAGTCAACCTAGAACTCCATCAAAAAATAATTCATGTATTCAAGACAAGACCCGTGCGGGAAAATCCTATTTCATTGTGACTAAAACAATACTCAATAGGACACCCCAAAACCAAAAATTTATACCGTTATGGAAATACACTGAATGAATACCACAAAGAAATAACAAAATGTAAATACCATGAATGAATATAAAAACCAAAATATCACTAAATAATACCACTATTGAATACCACAAGGGATTGTATAGTCATCTCCACACAGATATACGTCTACAAGAAACATATCAATAACATCCAGATATACTAAATTAAATAATTCAAAACATCTCCAGAAGACTCATTGTCTCTATAGGAAACACAGTCTCCCTACAACACACAATATCCATAAGACACATTGTCCCCATATGACACATTGTCTCTGTATGACACATAGACTGAGGTTATAACTGGCCATAGAAATGATCGCCCGAAGCACACTCGTTCCAGGAGAACACAATACTCAATACATTAGTTTGTATGTAAACTCATAGAAACCCCACATATGATACAACAAATATTAATTTCTCATTTTTAGGTACCCAACACATCATGCTTATAATCAAACCGACATTCGGTTTGAATTTTATTTCAGTTTTAAAATTTCAGAAGCGGATTCACAAGGTCATTGAACTATCGGGTATTCAACGATACCGTTGTAGCTTGGGTTGCCACATAGGTTGACCAAAACATAATATTTCTTTCTCAAATGATATATTGGTTGATCTTGTTGTGGTCTAGCCACCCATGGATTGACCTGAGCATTCCCTGACCTATGGGGTCCAACTGGACATGCATGGTCTAACGCGGACCACCCCATTGGCCCATCCTGTTGCACCACCAGATCTTTTTTATATGTCACTTTGATGACATGTTCTTACGAAGAGACTGCCCCTACATCCCATGTGGGGCCGCACAAAATCCCATGACTTCCAATACTATCACCTCGCATGTGTCCACAACCGCTTCCCACACAGAACTTCTGTTGGTACCACTCACATCCCCTACTCCTTCCTCAAGTCTCCATTCATCAACAAATACAATAATCTCTAAAAAGATGTTATGTGATAAAATGACTCCTATTTGAATTGATATATCCTTTATTTTTCCTTTCCTCTTATTCGGGGGTTCATTCATATTCGGATCCTCCCAGTATGTTGATCCAAGATCACAACGATCGAAAGTTGAAGAACGCAAAAATAGGGGAGATGAAGCACAAGAAAAAATGAAGAATGATCCTTGTACTTTTTTCATGTTATCCCCATTTTTTACATAATAGGGATATAAAATTTGGATAATCTAATCATGAAATAATCCCAGAATAATAACTCATCCTGTAACAATGATCAAACTATTAATCAATCGATTTGTGGATTAACCTTCGTTCATTGTGAAAAAAATAATGGGGAAATGAAATGAGAAATAAAATGACCCAACAAGAGTTTGGATTGATCATTGATGAGGAAAAGATTTATTTTCATCGTTGAAAATATCCTCCAACTTCATTAGTGTGATGATCCATGATCAATTCTTTGATTCATGTTCCTATCGATCTTCATTCATTCGAGGGGATTTTTTCTCCATATCTAAAAGGAATTTTAGTGTTATGGTGTGAATCCTAGATTCCTAACCGATATTTAAGGAACAAACATGCTGCTGTGTCATATTAAAATTAAAACAAAATAAACTAGTAGTCTATATTATTCCTTAAAACAACCAAAAACAATTTTTTCTCTACAGACCCATGTTTTCCAATGCTAAACATCACCTATGGAAAACACCACCTTAAAAATTGAATAGTTTTTCATATTTTCAATTAGATTCACTATTCATGAGTTATTACGATTTTAAAATAAAATAATTTTATTTATTTATTTTATTTATAGTTATGTACTTGGTGACTTATTCATCTAATCACCTACATCGACTAGAGGTAGGTTACTTATAGGGTAAAGGCATCATTATGAGATCAATTGTACACTAATATATCTAATTCACGTACCCATTTAATATATATTCTACTTTCTCAAGAACGTTTTGAACATGAGAATACAAAAAAAAATTCAATGAATTGTTCTGGGAAAATCGGGCCTTATAATGGAATGTCCTCTTATCTCACAACATCATATTGTTCCGAAATATTTACTAAAAATAATATCCGAAAAATATGAGTCATTACATACTACCAAACTTTAGGATTTACAACCCTAAAAATCCAAAAGAAGGGTTTCTGAAAAAAATTAGGGTATTGAGAACAAATCTAAGTCTCCACTCTCATTTTCTCACATGGATATTCTTGTACATCCATCAAAATCACACTGAAGGAATCGACTACCCATAGATGATCCTCTCCTGTCGATCCTCAGTCTCCTCTTGGTACTCTGTAATGGTTTCCCCATCCCTGATGTCCAGCTCACCCCAGTTAATGATGTGTAAGGGGTTATGCACATACATCCATAGATGAAACACATGGATGATGTCATATAACCAATCTAGCTGTGGGGATAGAGCCAAGTGATACACCACCCTGACAACATAATGCAATATTAGAACTTGTCAAATGAACCACAAATATGGCATGCTTCCCCGATGAAATATTCACAATCCCCTTTGAGGTGAGACCTGAAACAAAATGTGGTCTCCTTCATAGAACTCCAATTTACTCCACTACATATCAACATAAAACATATGTTTTCTTTGTGAATTCTTTATCTACTCCAAGATGATCTACACCTTCTCTATAGTCTCTTGCACTATCTTTATGCCCATTAGTGTTGAATCTACTAGGTTCATCCAGAAAAGTGGTGTCCTACATGGTCTCTTTTACAGGGCGTATAATGGTGCCATAAAAATGGTGGAATGGTATCTATAGTTTTACACAAACTCCTCCAGATATAGGTGATCCGACCATCTACTGAAAAAATAAAACATGCAAACCCATATCATGTTCTTCGTAACCTGAATGGACCACTCTATCTGGCCATCCGTCTATGGGTGAAATGTTTTTCCCAGGTGTAATTGAATCCCAAAATCCTACTTCAATCCCTTTCACAACATTGATATAATGAGAACATAATTATCTATGACTAAAAAACTATGGAGTCAAACTATCTCTTACATGTAGATGTGCGTCAAGCTCTATACTGAAGTCTACTCCCAAATAGCTAGGAAGTGGGCCAACACGGTGAGCCAGTCAACGATCACCCAGATGGTATCATCTCCCCTAGACATATATGGTAATCCTATCATCATGTCCATTGATATCCCATCCTACTTCCATTCCATCACCTCATGGGGTTCATTAAAACTCACTTGAACCTGGTGCTCGGCCTTCACCTGCTAAAAAGTGAGGCATCAAGAATCAAACTCTACAATCCCTTATGAATTCTCGGCCACCAGAATTATTGTCGGAGGTCTTGGTATATCTTTTCCAAACATAAATGTACCACCAATGGGTATGTATGGAACTCAATCAAAATATCCTCTTGTAACGCCACTTGTACCACTATCCACCCATAGGAATGGATGATGTTCTCCCCACCTTTCAAATATCCATCAAGGGGATGACTTGTGTACACATGAGAATGTAATGTCTCACAATCAGTATCTCTATGTTGTACCTCCACAACTCATTGTATGAATGGATGGGAGACAACCATCTACTAATGGTTTGATTCTCCATATCTTCCAATGAATGATTTCATTATTAATTTCAACTTCTATGATGCCTTATTTAGAAACTGTGAATGGGATCTCCTACTGGGTGAATCTTCCACCACATTCCCCATCCCTTGAGTATAGAAAATATCAAATTCATAATTCTAGAAGAACCCTAGACATCGTCATTGTCTTGTGATCAGATCCGTATAAGATAAGATATACTTGTGTCTATTTTGATCAGAGTTGATGATAAACCTCTCTCACATCAGGTAGTGTAAACACATCTTCAATGAAAAGACTACAACTACTAACTCCAGATAATGGGTTTTGTAGTTCTTCATGTGTGGTCTTAACTAGAATGAACCATAAGACATACATATTTTACCCAACATCAAGACATAACCAATACATGTTCTTAATGCATTGTAGAACACTACATACTCAACACCCTACTATGGTAATCTCGAAGATGGAAGCACTCATCAATCAATTCCTATGCTGCAGAAAAACTTCCTGATACTCCTTTATCCACAAGAAAGGATTCCCCGTTCATTTCAAAGATATCATGGATGCTACTACTATAAAAATGTTGGGTACAAACCTCTGATAGTACCCAAACAAACCAAGGAAGATTAACACTTTTCTAACACTCTAGGGTTGCTTCCAAGAAATAACCACCGTAATCGTAACTAGATACATTGAAACAATAGCCTTTAAAATGAAATTTCAAAAAAAATGGACTTTCTGAATCCAGAACTGACACTTTGAGAGATTCCAATAAATATGGTTTTATTATAGTGTGTTTATGACTATCCTGAATTTTCTTTTCTGCTCCCATATTGACATCGATTACACTATGATGACATCAATAAATAACACCATAAACTGGACTATGTGAGGTTGAAATATTCATTTCATCAGTCCCATGAACAATGATGGGGTGTCATTCATGCCAAGTTGAATCACCAAGTAATCATAGTGTATGTAGTGAAATATAATGTCCATAATTGGTATATACTCATCTTATACTAGTAACTGGTGATACCTATATATGAAGTCAATATTTGAGAACCATTGTGCCCCTTTCTGCAGATCAAAGATGGAAATAAATAATTTGTAGTAGATACTTATTTTTTATAGTCACCTGGTTCAGGCTCCACAAGTCCACACATAACCTCAATCTCTAATTTACCTTCATGTAAAATTAAATTTGGGTTGTCTTGGTTAAAAAACTGGGTCTCATGAAGCCCTTCCTCAACAATTCCTCAAACTGCACTCTCATCTAAAAAATCTCTATAGGAGACATCTGATATACTGGTGTAGTTATCAGCATCATCTCAGGTTATATATCATTGAATAATTCAACCTCCTTGTAGGGAGGTAATATAGGTACATCATCCGAAAATATGTCCCCAGACTCTTCCACCACATTAGGAAACATTGGACTAAAATAATCCACTATTCCTTCTGTCGGGCTAGACAACTGATTAGTGATCAGATGCACCCTCCTATGTGTGATTCTATCCCACAATGTGTTCATTACTTTTTCACCATCCATGGAAAACCTGGTCTAACGAATTTGGTCACACCACACTCTATGTCGAAAACATTCATTATGAGTATGAACTATGGATAACTAGTCCATACAGAGAATGATTTAGTAAGGCCTCGATGCCACTACCAAGTGATCCTATCCAAAACTCTAACCTCCATTAGTAAGTTCTTACTATTGGCACAAGTTTTTATCATCAAATCTCTAAACATATGAGTCTATAAGCATAAGGGATGAGTCAAAGGTTCAACTCGAATCTATAAGTCTCCAAAAATGTTCATGGAAAGGAAAGAATAACTTGCACATGTGTCTATACAAACTATAACTATAGAGGAAAAGACATGTATCATACCTCCAATAATCCACAGACCCATGGGGTCAAAAGCCTCCATCACATGTAGCTTTCCACATCCTTATCCACTAACTCCTTGAGCATGTATTGGACCACCTGGTGTGGGGGTGGTATGATATCAAACCTATGAACACCTACAATAGCCTTGCATGCTCCCCTTCCACGTCTGACCCCCTAAAAACCACCCTTCTCATACCTATACCTCATTCTCAGTGGTCCCTCAAATCATCTCCTGATCATCCATACAACAGGTCAAGAAATATCATGCCAGATGTCCCTAACCACTATATGAGTAACACATCATATCCCACAACTGACTTGAGATAATATGGGAGCCATGTACCGCTGATCCTATTTCCTTTGATAATATCTTGATGTTTCTATCCTAATTGAATCCTTGTGACAATTTTCAGCTGAATTATTTTGAGGACTCACCTACATGGTGAATGTCGGTATCTCCTACTACCAGTGCCTGCTCTCTGAGAAATATCTCAACTAGTACTGCTCGCTCAATACCCTTATATAAGTAGGAATGCTATGTGGTGTAATGGATTTCATTATCACCCAGTGTAAGACATGATCGAATGATTGATCAATAAAGAATGGGTCTCAAACCATATTCATGGAGTATAATGAAATATCAATAAATCTCTCTGAATACTCTACCACAGTCTGACTGCACCTGCAGATGTAGAAGCTC
This sequence comes from Viscum album, assembly GCA_963277665.1. Classification (NCBI taxonomy): domain Eukaryota; kingdom Viridiplantae; phylum Streptophyta; class Magnoliopsida; order Santalales; family Viscaceae; genus Viscum; species Viscum album. Next base: position 659,484,026 of record OY728134.1, on the reverse strand, counting down.
TTGCATGCACTCTGACCACAACGTGGAAGGAAATGACTCCTCTCTAAAGGGAAGCTTGAAGTATTACATCGATAGAGTCATATCATAATTTTTGTAGGTCATTGAACTCCACCATTTCTCTATAGATCACCAAAAAATACTCAAAGAAAGAACTTATATCTGGTCAGATGGTGTCCTCACAAGGAGGAAGACACAGGTAATTACGTCCATCCAATCCATAGATTCCTAGGGATCTGGTTCACCCTGAAATCTGGGAGTTCTCTTACACTGAAACTCATACATCATTCATAGACTTTATGAATCCTCAGTTGGAAGTGCTGGTAGTAGGTACTGCACTACATGTGGTGGTATAGCAGGTAAACCACCTATATGCACTATCTCTGATACATTCTCATGTACGGATTCCTCATCACTTGGTGTATTATTCTCATGAAAAATCATTCTAATCAAAACTGGTTATCTATGTGGAGTCATGAAAAAATATAACAACATGTAACATGGCCAATAATGTTTATATAGAATTTTGAATCTAGAAGGAAATTGAAAAGACAACCATTCTTGTATTATGCATGCACCATTATTTTTCCTAACATGGATATTTTCATGTACCGAGTTAAAAAGTAGTTTCTCATAGACCTGGTGTATCGATACGTCAGATGCCTCACCAGCATAGGATTCCGAAGCCTGAAATCCAAACTCGAAATTGTTAACATGGTTTCTCCAAACCAACATCACATACTCCTAGTCCTAAATTAGAACTGGCCTCCGTTGATACCACTCTGTCAAGACCCATCCCAGAGGGGCCCATTTTCTAATGACCCCAATCCTACCTCTAATAGTATAGAGCATATTGACGAGCACTATGTAGACATATCTTGATATTGAAGGAATATTCCTCTGTACATGTATGCATGTACACATATCAATGCCATAAATGATGAAATATAAAATAAATAACCAAAAAATTAATGAAAGCCACTATCTACCACAACCAGAGTACAACATTCATGTTACTAGAAAGTAAACAATGAAAAAACAAGCCTACCGAAAAATAATTTGTAGCCACATGTCCAAAAATTAATGTATAAATCTTTAGGACTATCATCTGAAAAGCATCAAGAACACACCTCGGCCTATCTGGCCTCACAAGGCAGCACTGATTTCATGCTTTCCTGGATCACCGTTAAAGGTTCTATCATATGTACAAGACATGACACGTGCATGTAATCATTGTGCAATGTTGAGTAAAACATTAATCAGTAGAACACCCCAAAAACACAGAGGAATACGTAAAAGGAAATACCATGAAGGAATACCATAAAGTAAATTTCAGGAATGAATACCACCATGGGATTCCACAAAGTAACACCATGAAGGAATTCCAAAAGGTATTTTATATTCATCTATACACAAATATGTGTCTATAACTAATATATCAAGAACATCTACAAAAAATCAATCCAGTAATACATATAGTCTCAATAATACAAAGAGTCTCCATAAGACGCACAATTTCCCTAGGACATGCAGTCTCCATAAAACAGACTGTCTCTCATAGACACACATTCTTCATATAACACACAGTCTCTATATGACACACAGTCTATAGTTCATAGCTATCCATATATATTTTTTCCCTAAACATGCTCTTTGTGGGGGGAAATCATTCATCAATCCATTATGGTTTTGAAAACTCCCAAAACCCCACATAGGATACCTTGAAATTACCACATCGTCAAAAATGTTTAAACACCATATATGGATCATCAAACAAACAGCTGGTTTGAAAGTGATGGCCGATTGAAAATTTTATAAGGGTTCCACATGGCTGTGTACCAATTGGGTAGTTAGTCCACCGACTATGGTGGTTGAATTCCATATTGGACTACCCGGTCCAGCCACTACTATGGTCGACTATGCCAAGGCAGCTTGACCTACAATGGTGGCTGATCACACCACCAGCTATCGTGGTTGTACGTCATCTCGGTCAACCGTGACTCGTGGTCAACTACCGTTGTCGATCGTGGCTTAGTATAGCCACCCTGGGTCTGAACCGGGTCTGCCTCAACCCGTGGGGTATAACCCAACACCCTTGGTCTATCCCGATCCACTAGGCCCGACCCACTCTAGCTAGAAAAATCTCACCTTATTGTCCTTTCCCACTCACCTGATCCATCCCATTTTTAGGTCTCTCTGCTCACACAGCTTCTCGAGGAGACTGTTGTCACATCTCGCTTCATCCGCTCTCTCCGGCATACACATAGCCGCCACATCGTCCCACGCGGTCTCTAGTGGCACCGTAGTCCTCCCCTGCAACTTTCGTGAACCAATATTATTCATTTGGTTCTCATAGCTCTAAAAAAAATCACCTATGTGATCCTTGGGTCCCATCTACATTGATTTCGCCATTGTTTCATCTAGCCTCCAATTCAGGTGTCCGATCACTTTCAGAGCCTCCTGGTAAGTCAATATGTGGTGTTAAGGATCCAACAGTGAAGAACACCATTAATGAGGGAGATTAATCACAAGAAATCAAAAATAACAAACCTTATCATTTGATTGTGATATCCTCAATTCAATCTCATCAGATGAACGAAGGAAGAGGATAAATTAATCCCCTAAAAATCCTTCAATACAAACCCATCCCACAAAAATGATCAAACCGTGGATCAATATATTTATGGATAGACCCACGATAGTCATGGAAATAAGGATTTGGGGAATGAAATTAGAAATCTAACTCAATAATTGGAGTTTGGAAAATTCATTGATGAGGAATGGTTGTGTTTCCTTTGATGACGAAATCCTCTAACTTCATTGGTGTGACGATCCACAATATGTTCTCCTATCAGTCATCATTTTTTCTTCAGGATTCATTCTCCACATATTATAGGAAATTCAGGGTTATGGTGATAAACTTGTATTCTTAACAAAGGATTAATAAAAATTAATGAAGACACTACCTCGCTATAACATTTACATTAAATAAACTCTCAATTTATTTTATATAATAAAATTCCCAAAACAATTTTTCGCAGCTGATCCATGGTGTTTGATGTTAGGCCTCTCCAAGGGAAAACACAACATTATGAACTCATTGGTGTTATAGGATTTCTAATATGAGACATCTATCATGAGTTATTATACTTTTAAATTAAAATAATTTAATTTAACTATTTTATTTATAGTTATATCATTACTTTATTTTTATTCAGATGACCCACACTGACCAAACATATGTTACGCCTACGATAAATCCAACATTATGACCTCAATTGTGCCCTTTTATTTATTAAATGGGAACCCATTTAAATTTTATTCCACTTTTTAGTAAATCTATTCAAACATTATATTAAAAAATAACATTTTTTCAATGAATATTTCTTGGCACACTAGGACTTGGAATCACAAGTCGTCTTAGTTCCTTGGATTATAATTTTCTTAATTAATTTCTTAAACTAAAATTGGGAAATTCAGTGTCATTACATAAGAGTATATAAAATCATTTATGCTGATCAATGGATGATATTCTTGAGGTTAATGTATTAATTTCCTTGTCAAGGAACAACTCCAAATAGATAATGTATAAATAGTTCAAGGAATAATCAATGGATAAGAATGTCTTTATAGGAGAATATATTTACTTATATCCATAAAGAGTGATAGAATATCTCGAATCTAGAAAAAACCCATCTTCAAATAAAAATTTGGTCCAATTATCATAATTTTTAATGATATCAATTACCTTTATTCACACATTTATCTTATGGTTTTGTGGACTATAACTTTAAGATTAACGTCATCCCTATCACATCCCATCATAACACGATGGTATGATTTCTCTTAAAGGAATAGGTTTTCATTAATGTTCTCCTATCTTAAAGCCTTATTTTTGGGTGAACTTCAAATTTCATTGTTTCCCATTTATTAATAGTACGTATTATTTATTCTATTTATTATGTGGGTCTTTCAACAATTTTTAAATATCAACCACATGATTACCAAGAACATGTTTAAAATGTGAGGAAATAGTTTAATTAAGGTGGAGAGAATGTAACAAACTAATAGATTAAAATATTTATATTTTAGAACAAAAATATTTTTATTTTTAGAATTCTTTATACAAAATATTAAACATATTCTACAAACAACACGAAGTTATCTTCTATAACACACAATTCTGTGTTTTACTTCTTTTAATGGTGAACCTAATATAAAAATAACTTTTTAAAAATTTATGGATTTTATTTTTAAACTTAAACACCATTTTTATTTAATAATTTGGAAATTATATTAGGGTGAATTTTTTGGTTTTTAATGAGAAAGATTATTTTTTATGAATAGTAACAAATTACAAGAATTTATTTAAAAATAGCTTTTGGTTTAAATAATTATTACTATTAACTTTTATTTATAACTTGTCTCTATAGTCAAGATAGATCTTTTTTTCATATAATAATCTATTTTATGTCAATAAAATCATTTTTATATTTCAATTAGAAATAAAAACTAATTTACCTTTTGAATGTTTTTACGTTAAACCCCACATTCTCTCCACGTTTGGTGGATTAATTTTATTCATAATTTCCTACTTCTATTATTTGAATATTGAAAAAAAAAGATGTATATTTGTAATAATTATCATATTTTTGGCCCCATATAATCAATATAATTTTATTACCAAAATGAATAGTGAAATTTATTAAAATTAATTAAGTCTTTTAATGAAATTTTTTGATTAATAATGGGCTAAACCTTAATCTTTAGAACCAAAATGACATAAAAAAAATCAAAATCCATTAGATTCTAAAAATTTGACCATATCCATTCTTGGTTCAAATTTTCTTGGTAATTAAAATTTGATTAAATGGAAGTGCCCTATATAATACGTTATGAAAAGAAAACGCTAAAATGGAACTTTCCTTACCTTTAACACTTATAAAACATTGCGATATTTAATAAACATCATATTTTTTGTTATAAATTACATTTTTAAATATAAATGTGTTATTTTAATCATAATAATTTTTTGTTAATTTTTATATAAAATTAATATTCTTAAAATTCTTAATAAATTCCATTGTAATGATTATTTAGTAAATAAATAACTAAAAAATGATTCTATAAATATTAAAAGTATATTATATTTATTGAATTATGATAATTTTTTATTTTTTATATTAATATATCATTATCTACATTTTTACATTTAAAATATATTAATACAAATATTTTGTTGATATTTTAAAATTAAAATTCAATAAATAATGTAAAAATTGAAATGAAAGTCATTTTACAATAGTTAATATTTTATTCAATGATTTAAAATTAATAAAAAAATCATATATTCTCCCAAGATGTTTTAATTTTTAATAAATATTAAATATGGAATAATAATGGACTAATTTATCTTCTATAATTAACATATCGTCCCATATATTGTAAAAACAATGTTAACATGGTTTGTGTTAAAGTAGTGTTTTAGCACTTCATATGCACTTGTATTGAAATTATTTTTCTAAAAACGTGGAATTTTTTCAAATTAGTTATCAATTTATAAATTTAGTGTCTCATTATTTTATCATAAATCTCACATTATATTAGTCTTAATGGTGTAATTAATAAGGTTATAAAACTAGATGCTTCAATAAAATGGAAAATGATAAAATTGTGAAATCATGGAAGTTGAAGAATATAATTTTTAATATACACATATTTTTATTTGTTTTAGGGTTTTATCGATAATTATTCCCCATTAATCCATTATTTTTACCATTTTTTAGTAACATTAGATAAGTTAGTACTCCCATTAATGAATACATTTTGGTATTTTCATTAATGTCACTCTCCCAACATTATAAAATGTCAAGCACTATACCCCTTACTATCACACCAAAAACCACTTTTCCTCCTCTTAAATATACACAAATAGACTCATTTCATCCCTCCCTTCAATTTAGATGCCTCAATTTTTGAAGAAAGCCACATAAGGAATCCTTTTGGTGTAAACCAAAATGAGTTATCTGATTAAGAGGTAACGTCTTCTCTTCAGCTCTTTTGTTTTGATTCTATTCTCCACACCATCGAATATCATTATTCCATGATTATATAACAAAACTAGTATAAAAAAATATTTTTTTATTCTTAGGGTTATACCTATGCATATAAACACATCTATATATTGCGTAACGAACATACTATTTTCGTGTGTAGTGAACTACTACATCATGAAACGGTGATTGTTCATTCTTTATTTACCGCCTCTCATGGTACGAATTATGATGGACACTCAACTTATATAAAAGATAAATTATTTTTATTTATTATTTATTTTTATTTAATAATTTTATAATTCATTCCATAATAATTAACACTTTTTTATAAATATGATAACATCATTTGATAAAGTGTGGACAATTTCCCCCTCAAAGCGATGCGACTATTTCACACTAGACCAAGAATGTATAAAGGATACTATTAATAAAATATTTACCTAATATGACATTGATATTATAATCAAATTATAATATAGTTATGTATCTTTTAATTTTAATTATTTTAAGACAATATTGAAATGAAGGTAGAGTTCATGTGTACGAATAACCTACCATCTCCATGAACGGTTCACTTCATTTCATCTCTCCAAATGTTATGGACTGTTATAAACACATATATAATTAATAAATTTGATAATTATTTCATGTTTTAAATTATATCGATGATGAAATCAGGATATATTTAATATGAACAACCAGTAATAATTCAAAATATACATGAGAAAACTTGGTAATTAACACATGAAATAGTGAGACTACTGATATATTGTTAACAAAAAGATAAAATATATATTTGGAATATGATATATGATAATATTAATTTTATTATGTATTTGGTATCAGTTATTGACATAATTTAAACCACTATATAAGAGGATAAAGACCATGAAACAAAATTATATTTCACGTAAGTGGTTCTTGTCTCACTTTTCATTCTGTGAGTCATGCGCCATTAACACAACCTAATTCATTTTTTTTCTGTAGCTAGTAACCCTTTTGAAATAATAAATCATCAATTTATATATAATAATTTTATTTAAATTTTTAATATCATGATAATTACTTTTTTATATTCATATTATTATTTTACAACATTGGTAATGTATTTCATCTCAATTTACATTCCGTCGAGACTTATTTTCTGTTATCTTCCACTTCAAAATTATATGGTGTATATACTACCCTTTGATATATATATATCACGAATCTCCTTATTCTTATGATATTATAAGTTTCATTGAATTCATGGATAATTATGATTTAAATGCTTCAAATTTGTATGGGAAACTTTGGAATCGTTAAAAATTATTTTCCTCAAGAATATTTTAATGATATTTATTTGGTATTTCCAATCGTAAACATCAACAACCCTTGTTATTACTTATCCTCCACTAATGGATTATGGATAAAACCATATTATTTATTTTTTCTCGATATTTTATGATAATGTACATTATTTATTAATTTAATATATTATTATACATATGTTGAATGCATTGGATTTAGTATGTTATAGGTGGGGCCTTCTATAGAACCCCAAAGCATCTGTAGGATTCATTAGAAAAACTAAATATAGAATTAGCTGAGGCCTTACCCATTTATTATATTATTGGCTTGAATTCATTATAGTAATATATTCTTGACATGATTCCTTGATAATATTATATTCTTAGCATGAAACCATGAAAGTATTAGATTCTCAGCATGAAGCCTCAATGATATATTTTACATATCTATTGATATACATTCCATCATTATGTATTCAACTTTTTCTATTCTATGTGATTATTCAATTGGTTTTACTATACATGGTTATGTTTCTATCTTATATTACTTTTAAATGGAATGTGTTACAATTATATACCTTTCTATTTCTGATTTATTATCTTATTTCATTTTTTCTTCCACATTACTAACCTTGACTAATCATTTGAGCTCATCATTTTTCTGTTTAATTCCCATAGGTTATGAAGATGAATCCATTGAATGAGTTTTGAGGATGTTATTTATTTCATTTTAATATATCATGTAGGGTATTTTATTTCCCAACATATTTTTTGTATCATGTATGTAATTTGGCTCTCTAATACGACAAAACTGATCGGTCCTTCAGGAATTGATAACTTGTAATCATTCCAATGTAATAAAATAATGCGACGTCTCCAGGCATTAGGGGTCAGGGCGCTACAACTCCTTTTATTTAACATTATATTAGGATTTTATAATGGACCCAAAATAACCATTATACTGAGATGTTTTTATGTTAAGGGTTCTATAAATACCTTCACCCTCATCAATTAAATGGGTAACATACATACCATTCATGTGTGTGGGGAATTACTACCTCATGAAATGATGTCGTTCATTTTTACTTTACCATCTATCGTAGATGGGAAGTATTATTGCCACACTACTTTTATATAGTATATATTATATTTATGTTTTATTCTTAATTCTATAATTTTTATATAACACAAAACTGGATTGTTTTCATTTTTTGTAAATATAATGACATTTTTTACGGTCGTGTGGTCTACCACCTCCTAACAGAATTGTGATTTGTTCACACATTACATGGAAATTGAAGTATGGGTTTGATTAAAAATATGTGAAAAATTAAAATATATATGATATTTGTAACATTATTATGTTTCTAGAAACATAATATATCAATTTTGTTTACCATTTCACATAATGAAAATGTAATAACCTCATTTGTGGATCTGTAGTGTACCGCCTCCTCGAAAAGATGTGATTTATTTTACATCATAAGAAATTTACATATAAGTATATATGATAAAATAATTTGTTAATTTAGATATAATTATCATCATGTAAAGAATAATGTTACTTAACCTCTTTCCATTAGGATAATTGTAATATGGGAATGATACTCATTCATATGCACGACCTTACATCTCCATGATTGTAATATTGATTCATTTATCAAAATGATGATACATAAATTATTTCAAAATAATATTTGATTCACAAATATGATAATTTTTCATGATTATTATTCTGGATAATCTTATATAATGACCTATTTAACCGTATAAAACCAACCATAGTCATTTTTACCTATACACCGAGTATGTTGAAAACAACCAATGTATATTTCATTGTTTACGATGCTATATAAAACATTGTAATAAGTGAAATAATGTAATTATAAATAGGAAATGGTTATAAATAAATATAAAAATTAACATAGGTTTATTATTCATTAATTTAAAGACACATGTCACATGTTGGACTCATGTTAATGTGTTTCGTCTCCATCTATTTTCATTAAGGTATTGCATGGTGATATTATCCATTATTATTTTATTATGTGTATAAAAAACCTTGTTGAAATTATATATAAATATTTTAACTATTCCAATTTTTTCTATTTTTTTTAATTTTAATCATTCATTTTTATTTTGATTTATCTTTTAATAGCGGTATAATTCACAATGAATATTTAAAGATTTAATAACAAAATATTTTATTCATGTATATATTCTAGATATTTTTTTATTTAATTACATGTATATAAAATGTTTATAAATGATATTTTATTTCTATTTTTAATTTCATTCATGTTTTTTTCAAATTGGAATATTTTTATGTGTTTTATATATAATGTATAGACAAACAAACAAAGTATTGTTCTATTCTTAATTCATGCGACGATAATAATGTTTCTACCATCGTGGTTGTTATTTTATTTTTGGATTCATTTTAAAGATTTAATATTTTATATAATGAAAATCAGTCATTATTTTTTGGTTATTTTGGTATTGAAATTGGTTTTTAAAAATAATGTTTTACTTTGTATTGAACATTTATATTTATGAAGGAAAATCATATTTTATTATGAGTAAGTGATTTGTATAAGAGGTTAAAAGAGTTCTAAAGTTGGTGAATTTTTTTATTTATAGTTACAGTTTATAGATATTATAAAGGATCGGTGCACCCAAATATCATCGATTTATCCTGTTGTATCTAAAATTAAAGTGTTCCCAGATAGTGCACCAATGAATTATGTAATGATTATATTCTCAAGAGAATTATACTGGATATTGGATATATGGTTATTCCAATCAATAAGGGTTCTAGAAGTGTTAAATGTCATGATGTCCCAATATACCTATATAAATATTCTATGTTTTCTAATAAGTTTTCTTTGAAATAATTTGTTCCAAAAGGTAAACTAGATGATATTTATTAAAGAATGATATATCCATATTAGGGTATAATGTTATATTTTCAAGAAAGGGGTTTTAATGAGTTTTAAATGTTATATCTGAAATAATGTTTTCAATAATTTTATAGACCTTAACGACATTTTTATGCTCACACAATGATTTTAAATTCTTTTCAAAGGATTTAATGAGGAGTAGCACATTAGAATATTTCATGTTGAATTTCATGAGGAGTATTCAAAATAGTTATTATGCTTCATTTTTAAATAGGTTTTATATGGAGAAAAATGGATACTATTCAAATGTGTCTACTTTTAATTTTATGGGTTTGTTATATATGTGTTGGGGACTAAATATATAAATTGGTATACTTGAAATGATCCTCAATGTGAAATAAATGAATTTCATTACTAAATCTGATAATATGATATTAATTTTATGGGGTATAAAAAAATGTTATAAATTCTCTCAAAATTCCATTCCAATAATTTAGAAAATAATATGATTTTGTTCCCATAAATAAAATAAATTAACAAAATAATGAAAATATGATATTAATTCAAAACCCATAATTACTTGTAGAGGAAGTTAAATTTAGAATAATAGTTATAGAGGTAACGAATTCCATTCATGATGAATATGATTAAAAGGACATTCCTTTAAAATTATTTTTAAACAATGCTAAAAGGGAATTATTCATGAAACATAAAAACATTCCATTGAAACCATTTTAAAAAAATTTAAATATAGTAGAAAAATTCATTTTCCTGTCATTTAAATGTAGACAAAAACATTAATATGAATATTAAAAACATATTAATATGTGTGTAAAATATATCTGGCCCATTGAAGATAAATGAAGTTAAAGTTTCTTAAAATATTATTTCTATTTTTCATTTTTAGTTTCAATGAGTGGAAATGTTGGAAAAATCAAAATCCAAGATATAACCAAAGGAGAAAAAAATAAGGGTTTTAATAAGAGAATGAGAATATGATTCATCAAATGAATATTTAAACATGATAAATTCCAAATAATAGTTATATTTTAAAATAAATGTTTATGGATTTAAAAACATTTGAAACGAAAGCCCATAAAAGATAAAATAATAATTAGATCATTTAAAACCATTAATAATGATTTAATATTGATATTATACAAAAAAAATTAAATACCATGAATAAAGATGAAATGTTAATATATGAAAGCAAAGGGATTATATATAAACAATATAAAAGAAATTAGTTTCCTAATATAAGATATATCTCAATGGATTGGACTTGACATGAAAACCCCTTACATCAGATTCTTTATGGGTCAGATGAGTTATATCCACTGAAATAATAAACTTAAATATATAAAATATTTTTGTAAGCAACAATATCCCCAATATTTAATTTCTAAGAATCTTTATGATCATTTTTCATCCATTCATTATATAGTTCATGCTTACATCAACAAAAAAGGTTTTTAAAATTTATCCAAAAATATATCTGTAAACTGATCTTGGTAAAAGGTGTTAGGAAATGTTTACATAATATCCAAAATTTTAATAATTTAATGAATATTATTTAAATTCAATGAATATAATTTTTAATTACCTATGAAACATAGTGATATAAAAATAATATATGTCATTTATTATGGTGGTAGTGCACACATACACAGGAGGTAAATTTCACTTTCATAATATTTTGATAGGAAATAATGTAAAAATGAATAATATTAGAATATTAAAAATTATATCACTAATTATATATATATTATTTAAATATATCCTTTTTATCATCCATATAAATTAGTAATTAAACATCGAATCACATTTCATTGTGAAGGTGGTTGTCCACTCATACAAATGATTGACAAAATAATTTTGCAATAGATGAGAGGATAACAAGGTGGAAAGTATTTTAAATTTTTTGAATTTATTATTTGATCATAAAAATCATATATATATTTATTGAGTCAATCATTATATCTATACACTTTATTTGGTGATGAAAAATGATTCACGCCATTTCATGGAGATAATAGTCTTCACATACACACGAGCAATGTATTCATTTTCCATCAAATAGAGAATATGTATATAATATATTTACCATTAAATTAATAAAATTTAATTATATTCATAAAAATAATTTCATCATATTCAGATGTGGAAAATAAATTTTATGGAGGTATATGAATAAATCTATTTATTGGTGTCAGTTAATATGATTACCTATACTTTTGATATACTTTTGTAGATTAAAACATAAGATACATTAATTTGGTATTTTTGGAAGATAATAACCTATTTTATATGTATAATAGATTTTGGGATGTTTTTTGGGTATATATTTTTCATTCTATCTTTCTCCAAAAGTATGGAGAAGAAAGGGAAGGAAGTTCCCTTTTATGAGTCAGATGTATGGAAAACATGTAAATACTAGAAACATTATTATATAATATATGTAATTCTCAAGTAAATTGGTAGATAATTTTCATAGTTTCAAATATAATTATAATATCATGTATATACAACCATCCAACTTAATTTAAGCAGGTGTTATATGTTTTTTATAAATAATTTTAAAAAATAATATAAAATGTTTATAATTATATTTTTAGGTTGATTCATATATTTTGGAATTATATGAATCAAGATAATAGTTAAATTAAAATATAAATAAATAAAAAATCACTAATCCCTTATAATTATCCATGGACTTCATGGAATAAAATTATTTTTCAAAATGATATTACTTTTAATATTTTTTATATCATATACTTGAATTTTCCGCTGCTTACAAAATAAATGCATCGATGGTGGTTAAACAATTATGGTAATTATACCCTCACAAAAAATTAATAATATATTAATATGATAAAAATACATTAATATTCATAAATATAAAAATTTATAAAAAAATCATAAGAACTTAATATTATTAATCAACCAAATTAGAGATTTTTAAAAATAGAAGTTGGCATGTTTTTTTATTCATTACATGAAATAATATAATTTAATTATCAGAGTAATATAGAAATAAATTAACAAATTTAAGAATATATGATTTTTTATATTCAAATATAATAATTTTATGAAATAAATTCATGATTTGGAGATATTTGGATACCATATCTCATAGTTTTAAGACTATTTTACCCATTTTACCCACTACCGTAGTGATATAATTTTTCCGTTGTTACTAATGATTATAAAAAAAATATGAAAATAAATAATAAAAAATAAATTATAATATAATAATAGCCAAAATGGATTCCATATTATAAAATTTAAAATCTAGAAGTGTGAAAAATACATTTTAATAGATGTTTGTAAAACCCAATGAAAATAAATTTTAGAAAAATTTCCATTTATAACATAAATATGATTTTACCCAAAAGTCAAGTATAATGTAATTATAACTGAAATAAATTCGATTATATTAAATAATTAGATACTTATTTGACTTCAAAATCAATCCAAAACTAAATTTATCTTTTAAGAAACATGATTAATAAAAAAATAAATTTTTTTTTGAATTAAAACTTTACATTGATTTTCAAATTGAAAACATAATTTTCATAGTTCAATATTATATTTTTAATGAATTATATTACTTATTAAAAATATAATATTTATATAGAATATAATTCATAAAATTTCTATTAATTCATATAATAATAAAATTTAATAAAAGTAGTAGTATTTGTAAAAAACAGTTCACTATTCACTCCAAACACAATTATTTTTGAAAAATCACAAAAATTCATGCGTTAATGAATTTTGTATTATCAATAACAAATTGAAATATTTTTCACCAAACTCATTTTATAATAATAATTATTTTATATTTTAAATTAATAAAAACAAACAACGCATTTATATAAAAAAGTTACTCTTTTGAACTTTAATGGTTCCTAATTGTATATGATCACATACCCATCATTCAATGTTGATTAAAAATTTAATACGATATAATCAATAAATCATTTTGAAGTATTATTTCGTTATATTTTATATAATATAGTTACTCATATTCATATCTACCAATCAAAATTTCTCTTTTATAATCATCATAATGAAATAATAATATATTTATTTTTTGTCACATTTTATTTGAGTATGGTGTTTAAAGTATCAAAATATTTCATTCATTGAAATCATATAAAGAAATCATGGGGCGTTACAATTAAGATATTTGATTGATATCTCTTAAATTTACCCTTACAATGATATTATTTTCAGCCATTATTTTGTTTCCATTACCCAGGTCATGACAGATTGAATTATAAATTTTCACTAATGAAATGAGTTCAAAATAAGATAATTCATGGTTTCATAAATGAGGGTTCAATGTAACTCAATTTGAAGCTTCAAATTCCTCTATCTTGATGTCCTCATTCATGGTATGGATAATAATTGCGTTTGGGTGATAATTTTTGATTAATTATTGAATTGTATACATTACATATAATTTTACATAGAATGAATCTTGAAATATCTTAAAAAAATGACGGTTTAGAGTCCAATAATGTGAAATAAATATGCCTTTCACTATAAATAAATTGCCCTTAGTTTGGATTGATCTTCCACTAAGAGGATAATTCCTTCACTAAATTAATTTCTCTAGTCAAGAACCATTAAACCATTTCAATTAATATTAAGATCCCTATGATGTATAATTCCATTGAAGCATGATCTATGTGATTTTAGTTTCAAATTTGAGGTTGTAGGTGTCCAAAGAACCCAATATTTTATACACCTCCCTTAGTCTAACTATATGTAATTGAATCCAAAATAATTATACATTGTGTATCACCATTGGAGATATTAGCTTTATCATATTTCATCATAATAATCATTAGAGTAATTTTATCAAAACGTTAGTGCATGTCGTGTGTCCTGAAACCACTTTTGAGATCCCACAATACCCATAATCAATCACTAAGAGTCTCCATTTGAATAGATGAATGATCAGATGAGTTACTTAGACCACCAAACCAACTATATAGAAAAACCTCAAAGGAATCTATATTGGGATTAATACCCATTAGATGTCCATAAAAAGTCCAAATTTCTAACACCCACCCACTATTCAAGATTTAATGATATTTTTATTCACTATTATGAACGGGGTAACAAATACACTTTTATGCTTGAGAAAAAATTTTATGTTTGCATTTATTATCCATAGTGATAGACCGATGGAAAGAACCCCCTTGAGTTATGAAGAAGTTTATTATGTATTATATGTATAATGGTATCACATTTCAAGAATATATGTGGAATATGATGTCGATTTTTTATATTAAACTAGTTGTGTATAAATTACCTATAGATAGTAATCCGATATTTTATAGGGTATGATTTATTATTCCATGTAATACGAATTCATGTAAGTTGATTTAATATTTATGTATGTTATTTTTTGGTCATCTCAGTTGGTAATATAGTGGATTTTTGTAAATTTTAGTGATTTTTTTTGAATAATACAAGAATATAACATAAAAAAACGTATTTAATACTTACATTAATTTAGTTTTAATATAAAAATTAATAAGATTAAATGATGTTTGCATAAATTATGAAAAAATAGGATTGATTTTCCATATCATATGATTGTTAAATTGATTATTTATTAAAACCAAACCAAATTTTTGTATTCTATACATTGGATGATATATGAACAATCAGTTTATGGATAATTATTATAGACAATTAGATAATCGTAATAATGTAAAAACAAAGTGTATAGAATTTGAATTAGAAAATCTTGTGGTTATAATCACTAAACTATACTAATCTATGAACAATATAATTAATCATTCTGGACTTATAAAAGATAAATTTATTATCATGTTCAATTTTAAATTCTTCTGAAACCCATCTCATTATCATGTTTTGGTTGGGTTTTTTAAGGGTTGTTTTGGTAGAAATTTTGAATAATTTTATAAATTCTTTGGTTGTGCATAGTTTGAGCATTATTTTCTTATACAATTCACCCTACTAGTGAAAACAATGGAAATTGAGATAGTGAGGGTTTACATAGATGGAATACATTTTAAAATACATTATTCCCACCAAGGAGAAACTAGTAAACCCTAGAGATTAAGGTGACCATTTTAGGAGAATGGTTTCATAACATTGCAGCCCTACCCAGCAAACCATGTTTATGAGATTTTATTAATCTGAAAATTAATTTTATAATCATTAATCCTAGGTTTATGATCTCAATATTATTTTACAATCATAATAAATTTTCTTCTTCTCTTTAGCCTCCCATGAGGTTATTTTGGCCCCTCTAAACACCTTTATAAATGAATAAAATTTAGGTGAATGCTTTTCGATCTCTTTGTGGCATGTTTTCTATTCTTGTTCCCTTACTCCCACTATATCCTCTCTCTATCCTTGGGTTTTATATGTCTCTATGTTTTTGTATTATCTAATCATTATTGGTTTGGTTCTTCATTCTAGGTTTGTTTCAGGAATCTAAATTTCCAATATTTTTCATTAGAGTTTGTCATTTAGAAATTTTCGCTTCTTAATACCAAGATTCTATGGTATGTGGTTTTGTTTATGATATCCAATTTTATTAAACATAAATTTATTAATTTAAATTAAGTGGTTTTATTTAAATAAAATTAGTTTACTAAAGACCAAATTCCTTGAATTTCATATTTGAGATGGATATAAGATGAAATTAAATGAATACACAATTCCATTTAATTGGGGAGTGAATAGTATATGATGGAAAATTGAGGAATTTAAATTATAGAATTAAAAATGTGGAAATTGAATTATGAAATTGAATTATGAAATTTATTTGACATTTGTGATTGATAAAATAGAATAATATTGGTTTTCATAGAAACCTATTGCTATAATATTAGAAAATGCACTATTTGAATAAAAATTCATTTATAGAATTTTAAAAATAAATTGGAATATTTGAAATGTTAAAAGGATTTAATTATATTTTGAACATTTTTTAAATAAATTTCCCTATATTGGTTGTTCTAGAGAATATAAAATCATAGGTAGTTAGTGAGTTAATTTGGATAAAAACTCAATGTTGGAATATTCCTAGAAAACAATTGATGCTTTAAAATTATAATATAGACAAATTTGATGCTCATAAACATAGTAGGATGGGATTTTTTCCTCGTTGAGTAGTGTCAAAGGGATGTGTGTACATATTTCCATTTTGATTATATAATTGCACAAAGATCCCATAACCAAGAACTATCATGCCTCTTAAAAGATGACCATGTTGATAATTGTTTATATTTGAAATATATTCTATTATTCGTAAACTATTTCATAGGTGACTGGTGAATTTTTATAAATTGTTTTATATTAAATATTTTTAAGACATTTTTTTTAGAATTACCATCATCAGAAATGTAATGTATGTTTTTTTAAAATATTCTTTTGAAATAACGTGTCTGTTTATTTTAAACATTAAATCTTAATTTTCATAATTAATTATGGAGTATTTTAATGGAATCCTTGGTGATACCATATGGGTATTTTTTCTATCACCCTACTTGTTACATG
Organism: Viscum album; assembly: GCA_963277665.1. NCBI lineage: Eukaryota > Viridiplantae > Streptophyta > Magnoliopsida > Santalales > Viscaceae > Viscum > Viscum album. The sequence goes on along the minus strand of OY728134.1, from coordinate 659,466,233 downwards.
GGGTGTTTTTTGATTATCTCCTTCTGGGTTCCAGAATGGGTAATGTGACACTTATAGGTCATTTGAGTTGTTGATCCTTTGTATTATAGAGTTGTGTCTGCTAGGGCCTGGGTGGTTATTCTTTTTTCTGGGTAATTTGTGGATGTAATTTGGGTTGTTTATACACATTTTAATTTTGGTAAACATATCCATGTGGATTTGTTTACGTATGCACACTGAATTTTATATCTTTCTTCCTTTTTTGTGGAAACTTTGTTACCACTTTTATATTATATGATGAAAATTGTTTATCTCCAACTTGTAGGGATTGTAAATTCCAATAAGGATGCATCAGAAATGACCTGGTTATCCGGGTACCATGGTATCTATACATTTTTTTTGACAATGTTGTATCAAAAGTGTATGTTATTCATATTTCCTTTATCTGAGTATATAGTTGTGTAATCTTATCTGGACATAGGAGGTAGTTGTTATTGATTTTCTATCCATATCTAACCACAATGAGTCTGAAGTAACCAGGGGAGGTTTGGTAAGATATATTCTCATTATTTCTACTTTTTCCCTAATTTTGTTTTGGATAAGTTGACATCTATATATATTTTATCTATTTTTTGTGATTAATTTCCCTTGTGTTTCTATTTGAGAGTTAATCTCATGTCTTTAATGAGGTCTCTTGATATTGTATAGGATAATTCCTATGATTATAAATTTGAATCAAATTCATTAGGAATATTTAAATGAACCATAATGAGAAGATCCTTTCACGGGTTGAGTTTGGTTGAAGAGATTGTGTGTATTATCCATGATATGGGACATGAACCACAAGCATTTCCTGTTTTGAATCTAGTTTTAGAAGCTCAAAATTATCTGTATAAGTCTCATTCTAAATATTTCATTCACTAAAATAAATCAACATTAAGAGGACCAAATTATTCTCAAGAGTATAAGGAATGGCTGAGATGGATTGAAATTTTTTTGAGTTCCTGGAAGCACATGATGAAAACACACTGATGTGTGTCACCTTCATGCTAGAGGGGTTATGGTGGAGATGGTGAGACATAGTGCTGACATAGAAGAACAAGTATGGATTATATAGGAAAAAAATTAAATGATATTTTATATACAATTTCTATCTATATTAGTTGGTGTTGGCCTAGGCTATTACTTTTTTTAACAATCGAGCTGGCTGGGAAGATCATAAGAGAATAAACAATTAAATTTTATGTTCTTTATTAGTTTCCACATAAGATTGTATTGAATGAAATGTTTTTTACTTGATGGACTGAGATGGGAAATTTATCAAATATTCACTCCCATGTGTTCTTGAAATATCTTACCTTTCTTATGTTGATGTGTTGGATAGATTTTTGATGGTTGAAATAGACATTTCTAACATGTTAGGGCTAATGGGAATTTATTTTTCTCCCTATGGTGGAATAAGTTCTTCTATGGAAAATAGGAATCCTTACAATTCTCATAGAGGATATTGATAGATGGGATATTCTAGTCCTCTGGTAGTTCATGGTAGTGGCCCTTTTATTTTCTAAAAATGTAAGTAGTTATGTCACTCGTGTTGGGTTTTCACCGAGGCCCCCAAGTTATTGGTTCCTAAAGAAGTGTGGTTCGCTTACTAAAGTTCAATCATATCTATTCCACTCATTATAGTAGACTGGCATAATCATCACCTTATAAAATTTCAATGTAACAATATTCATCATGAGAAATGGGTTTCCAACAACATGTATCCCGAACGAATATTTTTCTCACAGTATATGATTCTCTATAGGAAGATGATACGAGTATAATAACTGTGATAGGTACCATCACTATAGATTCATCATTACTGAATTTTTTGTTGAGATTGGTTCATCTTTTTGTTTTATTTCAACCCATATTTTGTGTATAACAAATCTTTCAACAGATATTTTATCTTATGTGATAGATATTTGTACTCCCGTTAGAAGAAAGAGTGATTGTGGTCTCAATAGTCCCTCTTATGGCTTTTCATTATCAGTTAACGATCATTTTTGGGGTTTTTTTGTTCTTATCATGAATTTACATGACAACATATTTTGGATAGATTAGATCATTTTTAATGAGTCCAAATTTTTTTTATCTTCACCAAGTCTCCTTTACTTCACATAATGGGGTTTTCGGTATCTTTCAGGGAGAATAGGACCTGAGTTCATGTTGAGCCGGAACATATTATAAATAGGTAGGGAGTGTAATATATGTGTTTTCTTTTTATCTAAAGAGATAATATTTGAGTGGTGATCTCCCTCTAGTTGACACAGTGTTCCTTGATGTTTTTTCTTCTAACATTTCAAGTTTTCCATATGTAAGAGAGGCATATTTTTCTATTGACATAATGTATGGTACTAAAACAGTTCACATTCATTCTTAAAACATGTAACTTAATGAAATGGAAGAGAGAGAGATTCAATTGGATGACATTTTAGATAAATTATTCACACACCTGGGTATTTCAACTTGGGTAGAATATATTGTTCATATAAAGAATGATGATGGGTCACATTCCCATTGGGTGGATTAGCAAAAACATAATCGAGATAATGTAAATAACTAGTATTTTTTTCTATAAATTAATTATCTATTTGACCATTTGAAAGTGGATAATTGGTTCTCTAAGATTCATATTTGATTTTAGTTTCATCATTGGATGATAAAATAATCCGACAATTACAAAAATATGTTTTAGATCATGTATGACCATTATGAGTACCTTTTCATGACTTTTAGTCTATCTAATTCTTCTATAGACAATATAGATTTGATGAAAATTATTTTCTAAGAGTGTATTTATTATTTTGTGGTTTTCTTTTTGGATGGAATAATTCATTACTCAATATATGTGGAGGATTATGTGTTTTATATGAGGGACGTTCTATAACTGTTGATAATTCACTGAATGTATTCCAAGATATCAAAATATAAAATTTATCTTCGGTAAATGACTTTTTTGGTTCACATGGTGTTATAACTAGATATTTTAGTTGGTTCTAAAAAGGTTTTATATGTTACGAAATGTGGAAACAAAAAAATCAGAGAATCAGATCTTCCTGGATTTAGATGTGTATTATCATCATTTTGTTAATGACTTCTCAATGTTGAAATATCTGATCAGATCCCTAACTTATAAGTGATTAAAGTTTGTGTGGGATGAAAAACATCTTTGATATTTTGTTTTCCTATAACTTATTTTGACTACTATGCTATTATTGGATTTTAGTAGGTCGTGCAGGGCAACACAGTCTTCTATGATGCACCAAGTTTAGGTTTGGTATGCGGCCTTAAGCAGGGTGATCATGTAACAGTATATAGTGTTGGTTATCTTAGGATACATGCGAATAATTATATGAACCATCCCCTTGAACATGCATATGTGAGGAAAACATTGAAGATTTTGTGGTGTTATCTCTTCAGAAAGAATATTACATTGTATTCTGGGAAAAAAACGTCAATTATATATTCTCACAAAAATATATAATTATCTTCTAGAGGAATTGGGTGGAATACCTATATTAATTAAACCTTGAAACAACTTATACCATAGGGATATAAAATTTCATCGTGGATGCATTACATTGGAAACATACGACCCAAGTCATGGAAGAATCATCAGAAGAGTAGAACATGATGGATAGCTTTGCAAAATTGCATATTAGAGTCTATGAGTTAGTGGTCAGAGATTAATTTTCCAATAACCATTTGGAATCCAATATTCTTAACCAGATCCTTTAGAAGTTGTATTTTGACGTAGAGTTTATTTGGGTTATATACTCTTTATGGTGGGGAGACCATTTTTGACTGATCGTTCTCCATAGAGGGAATTCTATGTTATCTGAATTAGTTTGTTGTGCTATTATCAGGTTGGAAAGATATTATGGTGATATTTCCATAATTCTCTTCGGGTAGTAGTTCACCAAATAACCATAAATATGTTCTATGAAAAATGTATTTGGCTTTGTGGTTGGTTTTGAGATAGGGCATTCATGATTTTTTCCCATTGTTTTTAGACATTCTAATAGGTCAATGATGAGAACCAGATACATTTAGGTTTCCTTCACCCACTTCTAGTCGCATCTTGTAAGTGAGATAGTATCTCTATTTATTTCATGGTATTATGTACATGTTCCCAAAAAGAAATCAATAAGGTTTTTGATCTACATGTTGACTAAATCGGTTCACATCATACCCATCCAAAATTTATTCAAAGTTGATGATCATACTAATCTCTCTGTGAAATATATTTTTCATTATCAAAAAGTTACTTCTATTATATTCTCTAATAGGGATCCTTGATTCAATTCTCATTTTTAGAGATCCATTCAAAATGCAATGGGGTATTAGGTTCATTGGACTAAAACATACCATCCACAATAGGATGGACTATAGAAAGAGATATATAGATTATTTGGGATATGCAATGAACACTCGTTCTAGACTTAGGAAGGGTTTAGTTTTCCTATTAAAATAGTTACCAATACATGATTAGAATGGCTCCTTTTGATTTATTCAATGGTCGAAACTGAAAATATCTGTTGTGTTTGTCAAGGAATGGTGAAAGTTACATGTTAGGATCGATCATGACTGAAGAGAAAATTGTAAATATCCAGTTTATTCATCAATGAATTTTTTTTCTACAAATCCATTATAAATCTTATGAAGATCATCATTAGAGAACAGTAGATTTTTTTAGTTGGGGACCAGGTGTTTTTTAAAGCATCACCCAGTTTGGGTCATCAATGGATTAGGAGGAAAGGGACAATTTATCCTCATTTTGTGGGACCTTTTTAGGTTGATGAGAATGTTGGTAAGGATGATTATCATTTAGGATATCCACAATATATGACATTGATACATAAAATGTTCCATGTATCATAGTATAGAAGCATATTTCTGATCTACCTTGTTTTCTGAGCTACTGTGATCCTGATGTTAAGCACGATTTATCTGTGAATGTCCATATAGTTAGGATTATTGATTCGGAAACCTTGGTAATTTTTGGGATAATGATACCTTTTGTTCAAGTGTTATGGATGCACATTTCTGATACACATGAGATGCAGGAGATAGGGGAACCAATAATAGAGAAGTGGCTTAATCTTTTGAAATGGAATCTTATTAAAATGATTTATAGGTACATAATGCTTATATTGTGGGGATGTTATAATCTAATGTTAGTGTATGAAGGTATTCCTAAACCCCTATTTGGATCATTCATTTGTTGGGTTATTTTAGGGATTTTTTGGTGAAAATTTATATAATTTTGGATTTCCATGGGATGTAAATAGTTAGGGAATAGTTTCAAAAATGCATGAACCCTCTTAGTACAAGTAATGAAAACCAAGATAGTGAGGATTTGAATGGTTGGAAAATAGTTTGAAACACTATTTTTCCACTAAAGAGAAACAATGAAACCCTACCGAATAGGGAAAATAGTTTGGAGGATTAGTTTTTCAAACCATGAATCTATGTTAATAAAACCATCCATACACTATTTAATTAATCTAAAAAGTGGTTTTAAAATCCAAAAACCCTACCTGGAAGTTCATAATGGGCCTTTATGAACCTAATACATTTTATTTTTCCTTGATGGCTCACAAAATGTTATTTTCCCCTGTAATTACCTCAGTAACTAAATCAATGCTTGGTGAATGATGTTTGATCTATTCCCTATTAGTCTCTTGTTCACGTTATCTTTCACCTTCTTTCTCATTTATCCTTCCTAGTGTTTTATTGATATCTTCTTTTTTGGATGACCTATTCTATATTATGTATGATATTTAATCTTGGTTTGATTCATGGAAACTTTTTACTGAAATTTTTCAATGGGTTTTCCCATTTTGGTCTTTGTTTTTCATTATATTGGGATCCTGAGGTTGGTGGTTGCTATTAGAGTTTGAAGATCCCAAAACCTAGAACTATCATACCTCTTAGCAGATGACCATGTTTTTAGTAGTTTATATTTGATATTTAGGCCATTTTTGTAAACTAATTTACACATTCCTTGTAAATTTAATTAAAATGATTTATATATAATTTTTATTAATCCATTTTTAAATTATTTCCATCATATAAAATGTAATGCATGATTTCATTAAATATGGTTTTGAAATTCCATGCATGTTTATTTAAAAAATTTAAAATTTATTTTGTTATGTAATTTTCGCTTCTTGTTATGGAAAAGTTTTTGGGACACTAATTTGTTATTATCTCACATCTTACATGTTCCTTCACATGATTATATAGCATTACTTTCTAGGATCGAGAAAGGGTAAATTTTCTACATAGAAGTGTTTTTATTTGTTGATCCTATGTCTTAAAGAGTTGTTTACACTAGGAATAGTTTGGTTATCCTATTATTTATTACTTTTTGGTTTTAATTTTGGTTTTTATGCATGTTAGACATCTGGTACACTTATCCCTATAATTTTTTTCTTTTAATCATACTGAATTTGGTCTCTTTATTCTATTGTTTTTGTGAAATTTTTTCCAACCATCATATTGTATGGTGTGGTATTTGTCACCTAACCCAGGGGGATCGGGATCAAAATTAATGATATGTTAGGAAAAGCTTATTTATCATTGTACCAGGGTGTCTGGACTGGTTCACGAAACTAAACGGATTGAATAACACTCAAATAATTCCTCCAGGAAGAAATACCAGCCTCTATTAGTGGTACTTCTGATCAAGGAAATCGATCAATATAATAGAAAATATTTCTTTGTTATCTTGTGATTGGATAATAAATAGGTTTTTTATTCATTATTCCATTAGAAGGCGTAGTTGATCAATAGTGGAGTCTCATTATGAATACGAGGAATGGGGAAGAAATTTACTCTATTTAATGGGTGGAGTTTAATAAGTTAATTTTCAATGAATATTATCCACAATAACATCACACTAATGTTGAGATAAAATTATTGGACTTTAATCAAAAGGATGATAAATCTGCTAGTACATTTTATTAAAACATTACAATCAAGAATTGTACTATTTTGGTTTTATCAACTACCCTAAAAAATGTTAATTTCCATTGTGTTATAAAATGATGTCCATAAAAAATTCTAGCTATGAAGGATTTTGGAATATATAAAAAATTATTGGATGTGTTATAAATGATGAAATGGTAATTGGATACTACCATTAGTCTCAAATATTTAGGGCAAGAAAAAAATAATAGTTTCATGAAATATCAAATAAGAAAAACCCTAGAGGAATGTAAATTAATCGCCCCAAATGAAACAATCCTAAACCCAACATCCTAGATTTTGTGATCACATTTTTACATTTTAATAGACCAAATTTATCAGATCCTAAATGACCAAATAATATTCTCGTTTTTGGGAACCATATATATATAAGAAATCCATATAACCTTGGGAATAGAAAATAAAACATAATATATAAAAAATATAATAAACCTAACCCTTGAAAACTACTTCAAAGATCTATCCTTCATATCATGGGGAAAGGAAAAAAATATGGATGACCTAAAATTCTCACTAAGGGTTATATGTAATGGAAGATATCATGAATTAATTAGAAAAATAAATATATTAATGTAAATAACAAAATATGTATAGAAACCCAAAATTCAAATAAATAGATATTATATCATTTCTAATGAATTTTCATCATACTACAAAAGTACATACCTGAGGATTTTAATGGATTGGTGTCCATGGAAACTTGGAAAAAAGATATTCTAACTTGGTGGAAGATCATCAATGTTTCCCACAATGATATCCCCCCTTAGTTCATATACTTAAAACAATTATTTATAAATATGGGAAGTAATAGCTAATGAATGGGTGACATAAAATGTTCAGTGAGGGTAAATAAATAAAATATGTAATTATAACACAAACATAACTGTAAGAGAACATGAGCATAACATTTGAATATCATAGCGTGCAACTCAATAATCACAAACTTGAGACATGGAATATTGATTTATATTAAAAATGAAATGAATCATAATATAATCATAACATGAACCATGTGAGATTATCATAGGCGTAAGCCATAAATGTTTTGGAAAACACATAAACATGTAATATAATTCACTATAAGCATAGGATCCTCACCAAAAACTTATCACGAAATTTCATAGGGAATAAACATAAAGGGCTTGACACACCACCATCCCTAGTTGTATTATTAACTTTATAAGGGATCAGTGTATCCCTATCTGTCCATAGTAGGTAAATTTTCCTCATTATACCATAATTTATCTGTTTTCCATGTATTATATATTGAATAAATCTCATTGACTTCATTCCCATAATTATCTAATTAGATAAAATTATTTTCCCAATATATCTGAGGGAGATATAGGCCCCAACCATCTAATAAAGAAATCATAAATGTGTGTTCCATCATAAACAATCTTACCATAACCCATGAAATGAAATGGGTATCATGAACATTTAATCATATCGTAACCGTTGGAAAAGAGACAAATTTCATAATCATTTTATATAAATATAAACAATGATTATAATTGGGATTCATAATAATATTACCCATGAATGTGGAATGGGTTTCATAAGAATATAACCCATAAATGAGAAATGGGATTCATAAAAATATAACCCATGAAAGGTGAATAGGTTTCAAAAATATTATTCCATCAATACATAAACCATTCATAGAATTAATATAAATGGAACCATTGGAGCATTCCTCTTGAAAGGAATGAGTAACATCAACATATGTTATATTATATAGAAAATAATTTATAATGATTTTTTAAAAACATTTCATTATTAAATTGACTATTCCTTATAAAAATTTTATTTTAAAACATAAAACCATTTTAAAACTATTTTTGGGAAAATAAAATTGAAAAATTATAATATAATCATTGAAAATATTCTCAAAACAATTTTCATTCAAAATATATAATGAATGATTGAAGACATTTTTAAAATAATTTTAAAACTTATAAAAAATTATATATTACAGTTTGAAAACCATTTTGTATGAAAATAAATTACGAATATTTAAATAATTATGAAAAATCCATTTAAAAACATTTTTTTTGAAAAAACATTGATTTCTGACTGAAGAGAGAAGTAAAGCCATACATTATTTAAAAATATTAGTAATTATATTAACCAAGATTTGAAAAATTGGCACTAATACATTAACATATCATGAATAACCATTAGATAAATAATTTAATGAGATATCATGATATATGTATAATAATATTTCATCATTGGAAGGATAATCATAAACAATCTCCATAAACTACGAGATTTCTTCCATAAACCCCTACAACTTGGTAACATTGAATTACACTACACATGTAAGAAAATGAAATTAAATGAATCATAAAATATCATGAAAATAATAATTTTAATGATATAACTTTTCAAATGGATGTATATAAACATTTTAATAGAATATAGGTTCAAAACATGGCTTCTATCTCAAAGAAGGTGAATTGTGAAAAACGTACTTTACCAATTTGGTGTCTTCTGCAACGTAAACCCAATGAAAGAAATATAATAAAATGGATATGTAAATAACCATAAATATATGTATAAGAATAATTTATTATTTAAATTTTTAGTAAAAACACCACATATAAGAAATATTTGGTTATCATGCCTTGGGTTTCAAGGAAAATAAATGTTATATGGGAAAAACATTACCTTTTTTATTGAATATATTTGTACACATTAAAAGATAATGTATAATTAATAAAATTTTACGATAAATAAAACACATAAATAATATCCTTATATATAATACCATATGTCATTTTATTGTGTATTTATATTACCACTTCATTAACAATTTTATGTTAATGTTACATTTTGGGTTATATCTATGTTGTTTTCCATATATGTTTTTACTTTTTATTCCTAATTATCTTACATGGATCATAATTTACATATTTTAACAATGTAAAAATGATATAAATATCTTATATATTAATTATATGTGCATTATAATAATCTATTTTATATATAATTATAATAGTAAATGCATCGTTCAATGAGACCGAAGGTTGTATGCACGCTTGAATGCAGTTTTAGTTTTATTATAATATAAACCGAGAGAAACAAAATGAAATATATATATATATATACATATAATATAATTATTTTAGAATTATTATTTCATATATATATATATCATATAATTTTAGTAAACCCATCATTAATAAATTCCATTTAATATTTAAACGAATCACAGATCATTTAGGGGGAGGCAGTCCACGTGTCCAAAAATGAAGTTATCATAATTAGAAAAATTGTAATGAATGATAATATATTATTAACAAATATTATAATAATGATAATTTAATAATAAATATTATATCTATCATATGAAATAGAGTTTACATCATTATTATAAAAAATGAGATCTGGTAAAGAAAAAACAAACAACTTTTTATTCATGTGGTTGTAGTTCGTCCTTCATAAGAACAGTTAGTTCGTTACCAATGAGAATGGAGTTTTTTTAAGTGTAGTCCAAAAACATAATTTAAAAAACTCTCAACATATTTTGGATAATTAGTTTTCTATATAATCATGGGATAATATAAAATTTTGGTTTTCGAGAAATAAAATAAAAGAAAGGACCTCCACGAAGAATGTTACCTCTCTTTTAGGTAACTCTTTTTGGTTTGCAACAATGTGATTCCTTGTTTGAAATTATACCCAATAGAGGATTAAAGGATAAATGTAGGGATTTAGGGAGCTTATTTGAGTTGATTTTTGGCCAGAAAAAAAGATTGAGAGTGTGAATTAGTGGAAGGGGTGAGTGCCTTTTTGTAGTGGAGGAGGAGTTGCATTCTTATAAATTTTTTAAAAAGGAATTCCACACATGTATTTCTACGAATGGTTGATCAAATAAAAAAAACAAACATATCTAAGGGAATGTAGGGTATAATTATGAACATAAAATGGATTATTTTCGAGTTTATAGGTCATTTAGGTCCGTATGATTTTGGTTTTGTCCATTTCTATGCTAATTGGTCTCATAATCTATGTAAATAATTTTAAACACTTTCAAAAATATTTTTTCAAAATATAATATGAATTTATTAGATATTATAAATTAGTATGATTCCAAATATTTAATCATTATTGAAAATTTAAAACATAGATGGAGTGGTAATTAATATAAAATTAATCCATTAAAAAACAATGACAGTGGGGTATTAACAAAAAAGGTCCAAAAATTTAAGTGTTTTTTATCGTATTTCATTGTGAAATTTGATCATATGGCATAAGTGGGAATAATTTATATAATTATTATTTAATTAATCTTTAAAACCAACTTATAATACAATATAACTATATAATTAAATTATAAAAAATGAGAGTTTTGAATTAAAACTCAGTGTTTTCCACTATCCATAAAAAATGAAACTTCTCAGAAATATACAAAAAATAACACAAAGAATTTTTTATATTCCACATAAAAAAGAAGAATATTTTTTCAAATAAAAAATAACAATGATTCAAGAATCAGATTAAAAATTGGTTCTCCATTTAATGGTGGTAAAACTTCTTTAAAAAAATACATATTTTTATATATAAATGTGGGTTTATTCATATCTTATATCTATATAATATATTAGATGAGTATAAAAAATTAATTTAACATATAATATATAAATTTTTTGGAAATTAAAAATCCAAAGTCATTCGTTTAATTATTTGAGTTAAATAATTTCTATATAAGAAAATTGTTTTTAATAAAAGTTATTCCTCTATTTATAATATTTATTATGTTCGGTCATGCTAATTGATAATTAAAGGGTTCATCTAATATAAATTATAAGATTATATTTTCACAATTTAGTTAATATTTTTTGTATCTCCAATACAACGGCTTAGTGGTATCTATAATTTCATTTTAATAATATTGTTAATATTATCATATAGTTTAGTAAAACTCAACATTTCATGTACCATAAAATAATGAAGGGAATCTGAATTTTTTAATACATTAATTTATTTTTCATATATATCAAGCTAATCTATGTGTTTCATGTATCACATGCATGACTTGGTTTTGTGTATATCACAAGCCACAGATTGAGATTTTGTATAACTGAATCTATATACAGTGTTGTGTGAAAGAAAAAATACCAAGCAGATTAAGCTAATTAAAAAATATTTCACAAAATATTGGGGTGTTAAACACACATTCCACTTAATTAAAAATATATGACATAATCCACATTGTAGAGTAAATTACAGAAAACACTCCACGGAAAAAATAAACTAATAATAAAATGTTTCTAGAGAAAGCATCATTGTGAAAATATCACGGTTAATAATAACTGAATTATGAATGTATTTAATTTTTTATTTTTATAGGTTGTGTTTCCTAGGAACGTGATACATTTAATTTCAAGAACATTTAGAAGAAATATGAAAATATACTATGTAAAAATCAATCTAATTGGCCCAATGGATTTATCACATGAGAATAATGATGCATCGAAGGGATATAAATTTCTAGGACCCAACAATTTCATTCATGTCCAAATAATTACTTATATATAAAATAATTAATATAAATCATAAACAATGAGTCATATTATATTGTATATGTATTTTGTAATGGATATGGATTAATCTATATTTCTGAAGTTCATAAAATATCATTCAATGTAAATAACTTATTTAAAAATTCTATAAGGATTATGTAATAATAATATCCATCACATAAGAATATGTATATTTAATATAAATGTTTATTATAATGAAAAATATTCACTATAATTTTATTGTTTCAAGAGAAACATAATAATAATAGAAGAAATTTTGTTTGTAAAACTATATTTACCACTTGGTATTTTTAAAATACAAACAATTTAGTATAATTAATTCAAATTGAAACATAGAATATAATGAATAGTTATGTATTCAAGATAATAAATTTCAAATTTGTTGTATATATATCATATAAAAGATAATTGTTTTAAAATAACAAACAACTATCAATTTAATGTAAACTGAGACGAAAATATTAACTCATAATTCCTTTTGGTTTTATATGATTTAAACTATTGTATAGTGGTTTTAAAAATGTTATTAACATATAAAATAACATAATTAATATTTCTGATATCATATAAGATCCAGTAGTGACATATTATCACCCATTTAATAATAAAATTTTATTCATTTCACTCTTTCGGGTGTAAATTACCTTGTTTTCTTATATGTCTTCTATTCTCGAAATATCTGGTACTTTCACATATTATATAAAAAATCATATAAATTGTGATATAAATTTTTTTATTTATCCAATTTAATAATAATATACATTTTTATATTCATTATTGAAGGATGGACTTGGAAATTGAATCACTTCACTTTTTGGAGATGGTAGGTTGTACGTACGCTTGAGAGATGTTAGGATTCCTTAAACACGTGAAAGGTTAAACAAGTACAATATTTAATAATTTTAAATAATTTATTTAACATCAAAATTATCATAATACCCTTTATTTCATCATTATATCCCTCAAAGAAAAGTGGTCACGATAAACTAATTACACAAATGTGTGAAGATGGAAAGTCGTATTTATGCACATATAATGATTTCATTGTTCGTAGTATAGTTTAAAGGAGGAATATGGTTGTATCATAATCAAAATAATATTTTAAAACATATATGACACTATATTTATTATTTTATAATGTAATAATCACATTAAAAATTTATAGTATTTATAGTTTATCTTATCATCTGTAAAACAACATATTAAAAAATTATACATATTAAAAACAAGAGTGTGACATGATTGACTTTTTATTGAATAACATATCATAAATACAATAATCTTATAAATGTTTCCCTAAAAGATAATAATTTTTATCCATGGATTTTATGGACATGATAAAATAATTAAATAACATTTAGGTAGGTTTTTTGTAATTTTATGGTTCTTATACTTTTTTTACCCAAAAATTAGTTTAATTCCACTTTACCATGGAAATAAAATTACAAAATTTTTAATTAATATTAAAATAAAAGTAAATAGAAATATTTAATAAAATTGGACCCACTGATTCCAAATATAGAATATATTTTTTAAAATTAAATACATATATGTTTTATAATGTAATTTAAAATTAAATTATTAATATACAATGAAAACCAGTTTTCTTGAAATATGTGTTTTTAAGCCAAAAATATGTACGTATATAAAAATAGTAACAAGAATTATTGAAATGTAATAAATTATATTATATAACAATAAATAATACAATATTTTTTATTTTTTCAAACTATAACCATAAAGGAACTGTTATTATATATAAAATCGAATTTTAATAAAATTGAATTTTTATTAATCTCTAAAAAAATTTATATTTTCAAGATATAATAAAAAAATATTTTTATTATAAGTTTGAAATTAATGATTAAAAACGACAATTAATTTTATTAAATTAATATTATAAAATTTGTAGAAATTAATTTTAATTCTTTTGCACAAATCATGACTCAACCACTTTTTTTGAAAAAAAATATTTTTCGGAAAACCCTTCTTTATTTTCAAATGGATATTATTTTCATTTGTAATAAATTTATATTCAATAAATTTATTTTAAATATATAGAGGCCATATAATTTTAATAACCCATTTACTAATATATTTACACGTAATCATATCTGATAGGTTATAAATTTTCTTGGCTCTTTTAAACTCGATATTCTATGCATCACAGGATTTCAAATAATAAATTTATTTATAAAGATATGAATTCTAAAATATGTGGGTAAAATATTCTTACAAACATGAAAAATTACATCCAAACATTATTCTGCAAATTGCCTTTTAAGTATTTGATTATATTTCTTCTTCACAACATCCTCAGGTTCCCATTTTTCTTCCTCCCATTTATGATTCCTCCAAAGTACCTTTTCTAGATGATTAAGAATATTGATCAATACATTCTCTATATTATCGAGAATCATGATGGACTTTTTGAAGTAAGATACATTAGTTTACAATTATATTTCTTTTAGGTTAAGCAATTTTTTGGGTCTAACCAGTATTTCTGTAATAATGTTATATGGAACACATTGTGTAATTTTGTGATACTCACTAGAATTTCCAAATGTATGTTATAACATCAATCCATTCTAATATTTAAAAGTGTTTGATATACATGGTTCTTAGTTTCCTTCTCTTACTAAACCATACGAAACCCTTAAAAAGAGATAATAAAAATAAAACATGATCTACCACTTCGAGTTAAAAATGTTTTCTATGATTATTTTTATAAATCATTTCCTTATATTGGTAATCATTAATGTGAGCATAAATAGCCATTCCATTTGTAGATGGTTATACAAGAAGTTATGGGCCTATATTTCTTATTTCACCAACTTCGTCCCTAAAATCTACAGTAAGACATCATATTCCATATAATGTTTCATAAGACATCATTAGAATACTCTAGGGATCTCTTGTTATAGGAAAACAATATTAATGGTAAATAAAAATCCCACATACCATGATTTTGAAGTGAGAATAAGTTAAACATGTTATCCATTGATTAAATATCCCTTTTGGAATATGCATCAGTTTGATGATGGAAGGAAATTATCAAATGAAGTTTATTATTATGGACCTTCTAAATAATCATCCAAAATTTTGATGTATAATAAAGATCTTGATCCAAGACAGTTGAGAGTGGTGCAACATGATGTCTTAAAAATTTATGACTATAGAGCCTTTTGAGAGTATAAATATGTAAATAAACTCTTATAGTGTTAAAATATGTATAGTTCATTAAGAAACCAATGATAACCCATATTCTATCATTCATACAAGGAGTAATTAGTAGTCCTCTGAAAATGTCTATAATAATTTCATCCCATTTCCACAAAAGAATATGAAGAGGTTTCTTGAATCCAAAACGATGTTTCCTTACAACATTAACTTATTAACACACTAAACATCTGTACATATAATCATAAATTTCCAACTTTATTTTTTTAAGAAAAAATATATCCTCAAATCCTAATAAATCATTATACTGTTGGGATATATAGTGAAATTTTATCTAGGAGGGTAACAAAAATTTCTATTTTTAGTAAACGTATATATGGAACACAGAATATACTTCCAAATTATAGAAAACATTAATCACAAATTATGCCTTACCTCATTCAAATCATTAATATTTTATTTGAAAATTATCAACTTTATATTGAGAACATTTTATCATTTCTAAAAAATATTTTTTTCTAATCATTTAAAAAAGGGGTGATATTTATCCTTCCACAATAATTCCCATGTACAAATTCATTATATCTATAGACATAAGATCCAAGATGATCCTCATTTTGGTTATAAATCCATGATCCTACCTACACAAATCTTTAATTAACTTATTCTCCTCCCCTTAGAGGTAGTGTATTGAGATATCGTAATCGTTGAGTATCTCAAGACATCTAATTTTCCTCATATTGACCACTTTTTGAGAAAATATTTATATCAAACACCATTAATATGTGAAAATCTCGCATATTTCTCTCTATAGATAATAACTCTACATTTTCAAAGAAAATGTTAGAGATGTTAACTCATGATCACCCATTGTTCGGTTCTGATTGTGAATATTTATCTACAACGATACATATGCAATAATTATATCATTTTTCATATGGAAACAACATATTACCTTCATCGATGCATCATTTTATATCAAAAATCCAACACCTATAGGTGGTAATGTCATAATTGAATCATTGACCAATCTCCCCATTAGTTCATCCAAGAATTCATTACATTCTATTAACTAATATAATTTAAACCCTATGCAAGTATACATTGTTAACACGCCATCCATTCAAGAAATATTTCATGAAAATCACCAATAGTAACCTACCAAACCAATAAAACTATGTACCTTAGTTATGTTCATTGGTTTAGGAAAATATTTGACCATATTTTTCATTGTAGGATCAACTGAGATCTTGTCCTTATATACTGTATGGGAATGAAAAGAAACATATTGAAGCCAAAATTAAAACTTCTTTAATTTCCCATATAAAAATTTTCTTATAATAATCTTGAAAATTATTTTTAGGTGATTATCGTTATCCTATTTGGTTTTTGAATACACCAATGTATCATCAATGATAACTGCACAAACAATATCCATATATTACATGAGTAATTTAATCATTAGAATCATAAATTCTTATGGTGAATTATTTATTACAAATTGAATTACTATAAAATAGTTATTTCCATACCTCAATCATAATGTTTTCTTCTAAATGTTATCCTTATTTAATAGAAATTCATGACATCTAGAATGTTGGTAAATCTTTGAAAAATACTAGGAATTGGGATGTTGATTTTATATGTATGAAATTAGAGGTAGAGGATAATTTTTCTTCACTGTAATATCATTGATTTTCCTATAATCAATGTAAAACAACAGGGATCAATATATCTTCTTAACAAAGAGAACATGGGCTCCCCATGGTGAACCAGTGGGGGGAATAAATCCTTTATCATGAAAATCCCCTAGTTGTTTCTTAAACTACACTAATTAAACAATGGGCATTCCATATGAAGTCTTCGGTATTGGTCTTTCATCCGGAATTAAATAAATTCAAAACATGACTTCACACTCAGAGGGATGAATATGTTATTCCTCTAAACATAAAAATGTATTACTGTATCATAAGTTCAAAATTTTAAATTTCCTTTCCCATCTGAATATTTCTTTTTCAAATATTCCCCAAGAATTTGATCCAATAGAGCTACTAGGTGTGGATCTTGATAAGAAATAGATGATTTTGAATTTTATCATAAGATAGGGAATTATATTTCTTCCTATGAAATCTTAATTTTCATCATCTTACAATAAATTTTTTATTCTTATTTTTAAATAAATAACATACCAACAATTATGTCGAATTAAACCATAGGTATAATAATAATTTCAATAAATAAAGAACATTATTGTGACACAATGTGGACTACATGACACATCCATATCACAATGAGACTTCCCAAAATATTTTGGACTGAAAAATCGCTTCTTAAATTATATGAAAAATCTATAATTTTTGTGGAAAAATGGGAAGATATAAAAAAGATTGATGAACAAAATTTAAATAATTTGTTCCAAAAAATTGAAGAAATAATTAGAATATCTACCACCACATATTCGGGAACTTTCACCTCAGATATATTAAATACATAAGCTTGGCATTCTCCCTAATCATCTTTTATGGTAGATTCCCTTGATGGTTGTGGAATTATATTGCATTGTTCATTATCTCCTAAAAATTAAAACACATAATAATAGAGATTTACTTTATCCCCTAATATGTTTTAACCTAAAATCCCATTTCAACGCAATTATAATAAACTATCATTACCATCATGAGTTTCCCATGATGATTACTTCCATGGTTCTCATAAAATAGAAATTTGTTCATATTTTTCTCATTCTTTGACACATATACTTTTTCATGTTTTTATGATGACCTAATAGTATCATTGTTAACCCAAAATATTTAATATCTATAAAATTCATTCTTTATTTTGATGGATCATAAAACTATTTTATCACATGATGATTTTTTTGGGGAAACTAGTGCCCTTTGGGGGTTTGGATTAAGTCCTTCAATGAATGTTTTAATCATTCTCTCTAGATTACCTATATAATCTTTTGCACCCATAGAAACCTGGTAAAGGTATCCTCATATTACACAACACATTCTTCATCCTTTTTTATTATGATATGGAACATTATCTTCATTTCAATTTGTTTCTCATAAGGTAACAATTTATTAAATAATCCCTCTTTAAAATACTACTATTCTATAAATTATATTTCATCTTCCATCCTATTATTATGTATCAATGACCACCATTGATCAACTTCACCTTTAATAAAATACACTACAAGTGTATGAAATTTTTTCAGTACTTCCCAAAACCATAAATATCGTCTTCTAGACACTTAATAACTTCCACATCTACTATTGGATTTATATATACACTGAAATATGGAGGTTTTTATCATGTAAAAGGATCCAATATAGTTTACCATGCCATGGAACATCATGTCACACCATCTGTTCAAGGTTATTATTCATAAACTAGGTATA
Organism: Viscum album; assembly: GCA_963277665.1. Lineage (NCBI taxonomy): Eukaryota > Viridiplantae > Streptophyta > Magnoliopsida > Santalales > Viscaceae > Viscum > Viscum album. Next base: position 659,447,077 of record OY728134.1, on the reverse strand, counting down.
CATGCCTAGTATGATCATGAACATCTGATCTCCAATTCAAACAGTATTGACATGTTCTGTGGGTAAATACCTACATTTATAACAAGTTTTTATTCTCTTCCTTCCATTAGGAACCATAATTAAATAATGGAACACACTATGTTAGCTTAAAATCATTATGAATATATATATATATATATAATAAAATTCACCTAATGGTAAAAAATAATGAATAAAATAATGGGTTATCATAGTTCTAAAATGAGATCCATTATTTTTAATGTATGGTTCTCTCGTTTTCTACTAAACTAATGCTGATACAAACTATAATAATCCTATACCTGATAGATCAATGTTATTGATCACTTTATTACATTGGCATACATACACGGGATCAAATCCGGGATTATATCTTAGTTTATTCGTTTTGGAGTAATAGAGAAATACATCAACCCTAGTTTACACTAGGATTAGAAAATAAAACATAATACATAACAAAAGTTTATAAACATCATCCTTGAAAACTAATTCAATGATCGCTTATTTATATCCTAGGGAAATGAATAAAACTATGGATGGGATTAAATTCACATTATATATTATGTATATATTAATCGATCATGAGTAATTTAGAATAGTAAAAATTAAAAGGAATATTACCAAACACAGATTCCACTTAAATAACTAGATGATGCATAATCAGTATGGAATGTTGAATAACTCAAAAAAATTCCATTAAATCAATTATCTGAGAATGAAATACATCTTGATATAATATCATTGTGTATATATCTCAGATAATAAATGATAAATTATTAATGGTGGTGATGATTAATTAGTAGTCAATATGTTTCCCAGTCACATGATACCTGTTCCGTCAGGACCATTCACAAGTCTGTTTAAAACATATTGGTTAAAAAATCCACCTTATTTTTCCAACTGATTCATCTCATGAGACTACCGATGAATCGAAGAGATAACTATAACCAGGAACTGATCATTTCAATAATGCACATATTATTCCTCATTTATCAAATAATTTATTAAATTTATAAACAATGTTGTTTATCATAAATTATCTCTATTTAGTAAAAAATGCTTTTTTATCAACATTACCCCAGTTAATAAAATATCATTCAATGTGAATATTGTATATAAAAATTTTGTATAGATTAGAAAATAATCATATCCATTACATAATAATATTTATATTCAATCGATATTTAATTTCCAATGAAAAAATATCATAGGAAAGTGATTGTCGAAATATAAATTTAACAATAACAAAATATAGTAAGATTATACAACAACTGTTTCTAATTGAAATATTCAATTAAAATCTACATAGATAAAATAATTCCAATTAAAACATAAAATTAACATGATTAATGTATTATTAATGATACTACATGTCAAATATGAGGTATATACACTTTATAAATATTAATTGTCCCATAACAACAAATAAGTCTCAATCGAATGTTAACAGAGACGAAATCCTTACCTCATGCTTCATTTAAGTTGTACGTATTCTAAAATCAAGAATAGTGATTTTACATATTTAATTAACTTATAGTATAACCATTTAAATTTTTATAATATTATATATTATCCTCTAATAACATTATAGAACCTATTTAATAATAATACCTTATCATTTCACTGTTTTGGGTGTAAATTGTCTCATTTTCTCATAAGTCTTCTGTTATTAAATTTATGGAACTTGAACATATAATATAGAAATATCACCTACATATTGATATAAATTTTATAAATATCTTAATAACTCATTATATTTAATTTTAGAATCATTCTTGAATTTTGGACAGGGAAAATGTATTGCATCGCTTTGTGGGGACGGGATGACGTATGTAGGCACAAGTGATGATTTCATTACCTAAAACAATAAAGGGTTAAGGGAGTGAAAAATGAATTGAATTTATAAAGTTGATATAATTTCAAAATTATAATATATAAATATTAGTTTCATCATTTTAACCATGAAAATAAATTAGTGATGAAAACATTTACACCACTATATGGAGACATCATGTAAAATGTACACATGCTTGATGATTTCTTTTTTTCATAGGATGGATAAAAGGTGGAATATTGTTGTCTCATAATCATAATAACATCTCATAATATATATGATGCTGGAATTATTATTTTATCATAGAAACAATACATTAATAATAAGTAGATGAAGAAATAAATTTGAAAGAGTCGTTAGAGACAGTTACCTCTTTTTCTATAGACTTCCTTTAAATATCTTTTAAAGGGGTATAGGGACACTATTATAGAAGGAATATAATTTCTATAACTAGGATTATGATATTTATAATATATATGTGAAACTTTTTTTAATCTATATTTCACAAATTGTTGTAAATAAGTGATGGAAGGGGTTCCCTATTATAATTGAAGTGAGTTTCACTTTCAAAATATCTTAAAATGATAAAATATAATAATAACATTCTAGAGACAAATTATTCAAAGTAACTAATAAATTCATAAATGTTATTTTTTTTCTACATGATACACCATTTTATATTATTTAATTTTTCTACATTTTATAAAAAATTTAATAAAATATTATTTTGAAAAAATATGATTTTTTAAAATGATTACACTACTCATTTAATTCAACTCAAAATATATTAGGACCAAAGAGAATTATTAAATAATTCACTCAAAAATAAAAAATATTTCATGTAGATCTTTAAATTTCATTTATCAAACTAATCCATTCAAATTATATCAATAATAATAATTTTATATTTATTTTTTTGTTAATTAAATTATTACTATATTAGTGTTGTGTAAGAAATTAAGGTAAATATTTACTCTCTATAAATTTAAAATAAATACATATAATAAATATAATTATAATATATTTATAAATATTATTTATAATAAAACATAAATTATCAATAATATAATATTAAAAATGTTTTACATATTAAAAAATAGTGTGACTTGTCTGAATTTTCATTAAATAAATTTAATAATGTTTACAATCATATCCCAGTGTCCCTAAGAAGGTCATAAATTAAACCATTTAATTATTATGGTTGAGATACACTCATAAAATAATATTTCAAAATCTTTTTTGATAATTTGAATGATCTTTTCATTTTATTTTTATCCTAAATTTCTCGATTTACCCTTTACCATGGTAATAAAATTACTAAGTTTACTATTCATATTTACCAAACATTTAAGTGTAATGTTTAATAAACATGAAGAAAATATTCCAAATATTTAATAAACTTATTATAATTATCAACATATAAGTTGAAATGTTTAATTTAAAATCAAGCCATAAAAACATTAATAAAAATTGTATTCTTGATGTTTATTTTTTTTAAGCCAAAAAATGTATATTAAATAAGATACATCATAGAGATAATTGAAATTCAATTAACTTCTTTATAAAAAAAACAAATACTTAATTTAATTTTATTTCAGTCAAAATTAATAACATAACTTTTATATTATGAAAATGCCAATTAAACAAAATAATTTTTATTATTCTTCAAAAAATAAATATTATTACAAAATTATGAACAAAATCATCAAAAAGTTAATTTTGAAATGGTAGGTTCATAAAAGAAATTAATTTTATCAAATAAAATTTATAAAATACGAAATATAATATTTTTAATTTTAGTGAGAAAATAACAACTAAAATACTTTTTAGAAATATTTTTTTTCTAAAAACATTTCATTTTGTTTTAAATGATTCTCATTTTCATTTCTAATCATTTAATATTTAATAAATTTATTATATACATATATATATTTTTATCATAATAATTTAGTAATTTTTATTCATACAAACCATCCTAAAATGTATTTTATAGAGTGTCACATCTCATTGAAACATAGTGTTGTGTGTATCACAAGAAATCTACCAAATTGAATTATTTAAAGAGTAATATATTCTAAAATCATGAGGGGATACAATATATTAAAAAAATTTGGAAAGAATCTTTCATTAAATTTCCATTAAGGGATAAGTAATTGATTAACTTCCAGAATAGACATCTATTAGAAACATCAATGCTAAAGATATGTTTTGTGGAAAAAAAATAATAAAGATGAAAAAGAAACTATACCTAATGAATAGCCAATACTTGAAGGCATCAATTTAAGGAGAATGGAAATTTTACAAACTAATGAACCAATAAATGATTTAATTGTGATATTAAACATTATAAAACTATTATTTCAGGTGAGAAATTGAAATAGTATGCGATCAAAATGTATAATTGGGTCATATAAATAACACGGTGAATGTTACACTCATCTTCTACTAAAGGATTTTACCAAATACTAAACATTTATTAAGGAAATGATAATAACCTAGTGATGATAATAATAAGGGCCTATAAAAAATACTAAGGATATCTCTAGTAACAATTTAAACACCACCTATGTTAAGGGGTCTAGTAATATACAACTCCATGATACAGAACTATTGATAGGGTTTTTAATCCAATGAGTCTACCACATGATTTCCTTCAAGCCAAAAATAGAGAATCTCAATGACATTTTTAAAACGGGACATGCATTTATGAATCAAACAAATGATATTCCAAGGTGTATAATAGATTCAATCAATGGAATTCAAGATTATCATTGATTATAAGACCAATAATGTTTATGTGATATGGTTTTCATGTCATTATTTGAGATGGTCAACATGGACTTACCTTCTACCCTTATAAAGTCACAATTCCCATAGAATGAAATGAATTAAAACACCATTGAACCTATAAAATCATGACCAACTCTAAACCCACTCGCATGCACCCATTTCTATAATAACATTCACAAATAGGTTTATGTCCAATTGGAGGATTCTAGCTCCCCCACTGCCCGTAATATTCGGATCTTGGAATCCTAGAAGGGTAAATATTAATAATATAGTTCCTGAGATAGGTTGTCTCCTCCCAATTCTTTAGATGGTGCATGAGATTCATTATGATACATATGGCTCTCAACACCAAATGCACACCTAACAAGAGGTGCCACTATGGAATGACTAGTTCCATACCTCCCATATATACCAGCAACCTGCCAGCATGATGAGCTCCTAAGCCGTGCCCACATGTTTGTTTCTATTAACACCACTAAACCATCAATGATGGAATCCCTCAAAATAACACACTTCTAATAAAATACTAGGGATCTTTTCAATATTCCCCATATCGTTTTCACCCACTCACATTGAAAAAAGATATTCATGGTTGTTTCCAACTTATGAACCATGAAACAAGATCATTTAGAGGCTAATCATACACCCTTACCTTTAACCACCACATAATTGTTATGAAATTCACACAAGATTCTAAAAAAATAGACAATTAAATTTAGATGATATATCATTACAATATTGAATAACTCTTCACACATCACTAACATGAGCAAAAAAATCACCATTATTAATCCCCCACAAGAAAAGGTCAGGTATAGAGCCCTCGAAAATGTATTAATTTGGGACATCCTCAATTCGAATACAATAAAACAAATTTTTTTTTGTGTGGGATTCTATATCACTTGATTTATGGAATGATGATGTATGTATTAATTGAAGTAAAAATTTAGTGTTGGGAATCACTGATAGAGAAGTCATGTTCTTCCCACTTGTAGTCTAAAACGTTTTTATCCACACATCTAAGAATCCACCGAGACTATTGTAGATGTACTAGTATATGGAATATTAGATATTTAATAAGAATTTTAAACTAATTTTTCTAAAACAAATCCATATATTATAGAGATAAACATATTATAGAGATACCTCCCTTCAATTAGGTCCCACACATACATTCCATTGAGATAATACATTACCTCTACCACATTCCCCACATTGATTCATACAATTTTCACCAGTATGTAATGTATATTCCAGAATACCTAGTGAAATATCCCCACCCCTTGGTAATCCCATATAAATGAGAGTAAACTGTTTTCAATATCATTAAAAATTATGTTAGTACCTTAAACACAGATAGTATTTGCATGGGAATGGATAAAATCACGTAGTTGATGAGATTCATTCTCAAAAAAATGAACTAAAATAGTTTTTCCAATTGGATATGTTATTTTTGACATTGTTAATTAATCCATCAATGTGGATGATCTGAACTATAAAAATATCCTTGGGTTCACCCAGATAGTATAGGGGGAATTTATTCATATGCCATCACATAATAGACTCAATTTTATTGCACTTACTATCTATACATAAGGGAGGAAAAACACAACTTATATCATGGTTGATAAATTTACAACTAAATATGGAATAAGTTTCTATGGTGTCTTTAAATCCCCTTACATAAAATTTTTGACCACTGATAAAGAATAATATATCATCATCAATGAGTAGGTGAGACGCCCTAATGGAGTGATATTTGTATTGGTATGTATTTATTGTGCTATGATACATATAAGAAAAAATTTATATACATAGATAATCATAAACCATAATGAAGTTGATGATATATATAGTATCTCATAACTTTAACCCCCTCACTAAATATAGAAATCGACATTGCCTCCCCACTAAAATATTATTTTGATTGGGAGAACGATAATAGTGGAAGTGGAAATCCAAAACCCATTCAGAGAACTCCATATACCCCCTATCCGGTAGAAAAAAAAATTCCTCTCAACATGATTACATGCCTTACCATATCTACATTAATAATAATATTTGTTCCCACCACCTTCCTATTAGTTTCTACAACCATATCATCACTAATACACATGGATCCTTGGATATACAATCCTTTGATAAAATCAAGTTTCTCCTAGTATACCAAGTTGTTGATAAAATGAGAGGGTCTCTTATTGATGATGGAAGATAAAAATATATATGGATTATTACTCATGCTAATGGGAACAAAATTATCGTATGGAAGTGGGATATATAAAATTTGGAATTATGGTTAAATTATTGTCACATGAAAACCAGGGAATATAAAAAATGTGAAATAATTTGTGAATGAATTTCACCATGCCGTTCTAAATTATATCCCATGAACTGACATGAAGTTACCCTAGAAAACCATATGGTATAGGAAATATCTCTGGGTTTAGAATTAATGTGGTATCTCATACCACTTCTTATCGAGGATTATTTATATTAATCCATACACAAAGAATGAAACCACTGGAATGATGAAACTAATGAATGCCTCCTGACCACTAAGGTATACCACATGAATTCAATTATTAGATATACAGATCATGGAATTAATGTGTGTGTGCACCATATCACTGATCACTTATGGGTCCACAATGAATTAACTGTCATAAATTAGAATATTCATAGCACTACCACGTCATTTTTCCTTCTAGAATGAATGAATTCATATAGTGTTACAATCACCATACCCGATCCATGTGGCCCTAGACCTTTCTCGTAGACACCTCCCTTGATTAGGTATCATCTCCCTCGGTTATCTATTTATGGGACCAAGAGAGGAAAAAGTGTCCACATTCTATTTCACATCTTGGATTTCTTCCCCCATTCGATTACAATTTTTATAAAGTATATGTTTTGGTAGATAAAGTGGATGGAGATGATCTAGGACATTAATAATTTTTTCAAACATCGATGCTTTTTATGGTAACTAATCCATAGTCTTCCGCGAATTGACTTCCCCTTGGATTCCTGCAACACTAAGAAGAAATTGTGTTCACATGTTTAATGATTGGAATTGAATAAACACCATCCAACATTGTGTATAGACATAATATTGATGATATGAAGATAGTGATTAGATAGTCTGTGAACCACATAGATGACCTCTAAAATAACAATGGAGGATTTGGAACAGTTATTAGAAAGCTAGTGATCCAGTCTGCACTGCATTTACCAACTATCTCAATTATTATTGCACCAAGTGTATTTATCACCCAAAAAATCCACATCATGGAGTCCCTTCTATGTAGAATGTGATAATAAATAAATCTTTTCCCTTAATTGAATGAAGCCACCACCCTTCTTCTTTAAAACACCAATAAAAGTATTGAAGTCACCTCCCACCTACCAAACCATTCTCTTATGATAATGGATTCAAGATTACTCTAACTTTTATCACTTATCCTGGCCTCGCACATGGAATAATTAATGGAAAAGAAAATATAACATTACCATATACAATTATAATAAGGATATACTGGTCAAATTTGTCTACCTTTTTCAACAGAGATGGAGGGCTTCCCAAAAATCCATTTTTGGTGATTTAAGAGAAATCCATGCATGAAATAAGACATACCAATCTTATGAGAAAGCTCCCCTATTCTAGAAAAACAGTTTTTCATTTCAAGATAAAAAATTACATAAGCATTATTCTTTGATGCCTAATTAGAGAGGAATTCAAATTTCATATTCCTAATCAACCAAGATTCATTTATCTATATAAGGATGACAATGAACTCCCAACACAAGTCATTTAAATTGTATTTATCTTGATACCTAGTAATAAGCATTATATATATATCTAATGGATGTGGACAAAACAATATTAAAAACATTTATATTCCCTAGGAATTTTTTAATTAATTTCTAGAATATTTTACTAGTCGTAACCTAGATCATGAGGTTGAGTTTTTTATATAACTCATACAGGTTCTAGGCCTCTATAAAAAGATACATATAGAATTTCAATTATTATGTTCATTTAAGAAGACGGATAATTTTCAAGAGAATATAATTAGGGATCTTCAATGCCTATGTGGTTAACAATTTCTCATTGTTAAGAACACTTCTATATCAATGTTTGCATACATTGATTGTTGTGAACATAAAAATATTAAAATCTATAAAAAGTATCATCTTCAGCATATTAATTACTTATTAGATCAACTATGTGCAGCTCAATAATTCATAATTAATGAAATTAGACATTGATATAAAAAAGGGTGAAATGTTTGGACATATCCTAGAAAAAATTCCATAAAAGGTATAGACAGTATGATTTCATAACGATTAGATTTGATCTTAAAAATACCCCCACTCACTTCATATATCTATTGATATGTGTCATTATAGATTACATTGACTGATTAATGTTATTAATTATATTATATATATTAATATATTCTAATATAATTTAATGGTATATATAACAAGAAGACCCTAGTAAGCAAGGTTCCAGTACCAGCAACCATTAAATTCACATAAGATATAAGGAAAACCATCCCTAGTACCCAAATGGTTTATTAGTATTAGTAAATAGCTACATATATGTGTTTTATAGAAAATTTGAATAAAATAATTACAACACAATGTTTTTGAGAATAATTTTACCCCTTTTGGTATAACACTAAATGTCATCAATAGTAAACATTATGGATTCTTGAGAAAGAAAAAAATATGGTTGATCTCAATTACTCAGTAAGGGTTAGGAATAATGAAAATGAATAGGAATAAATAAGTATAATAAATATGGAATTGTAAATAACTAAAAAAACATTCCATTTAAATAAATTTTCGATCATGGTAAGAGATAGAATATCCAGTATGATTATGTAAATAATTAACCACACATACCATTAAAATAAATAAATTGATAATAAAATGCATCCCAAAATTAAAAAATATAGAAAAGTTAATGTATAATGAAAAATAAAACTGAATAACTAAAATACTAAATTATTGGACGTATTGTTTCCTAGGCACATGATAACATTACCATCATGATCTAACATAAAGATGGTCTAAATCATGTAGGATAAAACACATTTGATTTGTTCCAATACATTTCTAATGACACTGTTGACAACATTGTTGGAAAAATTATTTTTTTCCAACATATCTCCGTTTTTATGAGTTTTGATGATGCACACAATCAATAATTTTATTCTAACGGGGTTAACTTATGTTCATCAAAAAATATTCTACATACTATATTTTATATTGAGTCAAGTACCATATCATTTCTACAATGTTTTAACTTACCTGAATCTAATAATATCCTCCTTCTACTCATAATTAGAATCTGTTGGAAGTATCCTGAGGTATGTAATACTTTTTCTTATAAAGAGAATGGTTATGTTTTTAAATCCCTTATTAAGATGCTTATGTCAAAATGAAAATATCTTATGAAATCATCTTATGAAAAGGATATTCATAAAATAATTTCAAACGAGAGTTAGAGGAGATTTAAAATCTAAGTTTCAGAACTATATAACATATTAATCGTACAATAAATAATTAAACTACATAGTGTTGATATCAATTTATCTTATTAAAATGATGAAGATATTTTTTATCTTAAAATGTAATGCCGTGGCCCCAGTTACCCAGAGTCGGTGCATTATTACATAACATTGGCCTGATCACAAGAAAGATAAAATCTCGAAAGACCTATAGGTTTAGTATCCTTGGAAACACTATATATATTCATAATTCTTACATTACATCATAAAAATTAAAACTACAAAGGCATCTTTTCTTCATAGTCCACACTCATATCCCAACATACTATCCCTTCAGGTCATTCATAAATTACTTCTTCACATCCTGGTAAAAATAAAACATTGAAAGGGGTGAGCTCAAATGCCCAGTAAAGATAACAATATAGCGGAAACGTTCATAAATAAGAATAAACATTTAAGGAAATTTATAACTAAAACAAAATAATTTTAAACATGAAATTAAACATATTATTGGAAAAATAAAATGAAATAATTCCATTTACTTATTCACATGGATATTCTACTAATCAAATAATCACATGCAATGTCAATAACCACTTTCATAATGATGGAATGCATAATGAAAGACTATCATAACCACATAGCCAAGGCCTCGTGCCAAGAATACAAATAAGATTTTTTCAAGGCCTTGTGCCAAGACACTAGTTTGTCTCATGAGACATACCGATGCATCGAGGAGCTATAATGGGCTCCACTCGTCACATATTAAGTCCAATGCATTCCCATATGGAAAGGATTAAACATAACATAAACAATCGTATTAAAACTATCATACAAAATGTAAATACTTCATCCATAAACCATGAAGGGTATAAAAATAACACATCCACAGTCAAACATTTCACAAAAACTTCAATATAATATAGAAGTTTTGTATCATATTATATCAACTTTAAATAAGCATAAAATCCATTAAAGGATGTTGACATAGATGAAATAAAAACTATCTTTAGAGAAATATCTCTTTATATTTTGAAATAATTTAAGAGTCATATATTTATAAAATAAAACATTTTCTTTGAAAATATTCTTACACGCTTGTAAGGGAAGCTTCGACTATATTATAACGGTGGAAAATAGCCGCACCCGTCGTATAAGTTAAAAAAACATTCTTACCTTAATTCTGTCGAAAAGGTTAAAAAGCACCTTGTTTGGAAAACGACAGAAATATTTCTTTATAAAACTCTTATAAAAAGTAAAACAAGGGTATAAATGACTATAAAACATATAATTATAAATAGTAAAAAAAAAATTGAAATAAATTTTTAAGAAACATGGATGTGGATGATAAAAAGTCCCAGTAGATAATTACGTATAAACAACCTCGGATAATGAAGAAATTGTGAAATAACCATTAACTCGTACTTTTCCTTGGTTGGGGGTAGGTTAACCTCCTGTATAATGGGGAAATAATTGTTATTAAATTATACTATAATCATATACATTAATATGATATCATATATGATATTTTAACATTGATTTGTTAATAATATCTTAGTATTATCGTTGTTTCTGGTGTTAACTTGTTTTATTTTATATGTTTTGTTACGTAAGTCATGTTTATCATGGATAGGTTTTATCTTAATCATATACATAATGATATCAAGTCCTTAGATAATATTATTAATCATCTAATGAGAATTAAACTTGAATGGATACGATGGAGAATGAATCTCATCGCGTTTGTGGAGATTATAGTCCGTACGTACGAACGAGCGACAATTTCATTCTTTTGATATTAAAATATTATGTAATTGGATGGTATATTATATATACAGAATCATTAAAAAGTTATATTTATTATTTACATGAATTACACATCATTATTATACCCATCTAAATAATAATTTATTGAATAACAATTACACCACGATGTGGAGACGGTAAGTCGTACGTACGCACGTATGGTGACATGTTATTCAAAGGATGGATTGAAAACTGAAATATGGTTGTAAATTTTTTATAATAACATCAATGTATATATAATATACTGGAGCTATTATTTTATAATGGTAATAACAAAAAAAGAAGAAGTGGAAGAAGAAAGGAACTTGAAAAAGGGTGGTGAAATCATTACCTCTTCTTTGGGGTCTTCCATTTGATTTGACCTAAAGGGCTCCTTAAGTTGGCTTTCTGACTAATGTAATTACTCTAGGATGAAGTTAGGGAAGTTGAAAGAGTATTTGGGCAGAGTTTGGCCAAATCAAAAGGCTTTGAAGTTGTAAGTTAATGAGAAAGGATAGTGCCCTTTTATAAGAGGGGTGAGGGGAACCTTTGGAAAAGCTAGAAATATTATTTTATAATAAATTAATATTCTGTTTAGAATGGCTCCATAGTGGATTATTTAATGGTTAAGGTGGGTATGGGTCGCAAACCACTCAACCAATAGAATTTATACTGGTTTGGGTTACTATATGAACCTTATCTTTAAGTATTAACTCTTAGTTAATTAGTTTCACTTTTACAATGTCTCATTGTATTTTTATATTATATGGTTAATAAACATACTATATACATCAAAGTGACCCCCAATTGGTCAATTAATGTTAAAAATATCATGATATAAGTCTCTTGGCCGAACCGTAGATTTTTAGAAATTTAATATCAATTAATAATATAATATTCGTTTTAAAAACTCTTTAATGTCAATTTTAACACTATTCAATAAATGATTTTTGTGAAACTCATTACAGAATTATTAATTAGAAAAAATTTACTTAAGTCAATCCTAACATTTCATATTAACCTATAAAATTAGTGTAATTCAAAAAACGTTTCCAATTATATTTATTTGGGTGTCTATAATATAAATTATTCTAATTTTTCATTAATTAGGTAATTACTGCATCATTATTGTGTCATAGATAAATTATATTATTTAATGTATTAAAATTATAAATAAAATATATTTATATAGGAAATCATTATATATTTCTAATGAATATTTAAAATCGAATTTATATTATGTATAACCCTATATTAAAAATGTTTTAGTAAATAAACTTTGATTATAACTCTGTTAACTCTTCTTTGAATAAAATAATAATAAATGTCCTAATCAAATTCAAGTGGACCTAAATGATAATATTTTATTCCTAAGGCTGTTTTTGGTCGAGATAAACATGTCCAATAGAATTATGACATGTGTTAGGGTAATATAAATATCATTTTTACCCTTAATTACCCTATTTTACTTTTAACTGTGGTAAATAAAAGTAAAAAGTTACTATTCACCAAAAACTATTTTCATCTCATTGAACCAAATTAAAAATAATAAATATTAACCGTGTCTCTAGGATTTTCTAAATTACAATCACAGAAGTGGTAAAATTATGTTTTATGAAAAATTCAGTTTTTTAACTACCACTTTGTAGTTTTACTATTCATCAAAAATTGAAGTTTTTCAGAACAATGCCAAAATTTCGTCCTAAGATATAATTGATATTCCGAATTCAAAAATGCTGTCTATTTTAAAAAATTCCAAACATATAAGTTTCATTTATTAATTTTATAATTAATTCTTGCTGTTACAATAAATAGCGTGTTTTTAAGAAACAATATATATCAAAAGATTGACAATTGTTTATGTCCAATTTCAAAGTGAAATTAATTCTAATGAAATCCATTAGATAAAATGGTAAAAATATATTATAATTATACTTTAAAACCACTCAATAGTATAATTTATCACTATTAATTATTTTGATTAAAAATGGTTTTTTAAGTATTTTTCACTATTCATATAAATTAGAATTTCTTAGAAAAATACCAAAAATTCATCTTAGGATAATTTCAATATTACGAATCCAAAAATGATGTCTATTTTGAAATATAAAATATATATAATTTCAAAAAGTAGGTATTAATATTCATAACAGCTAGTTTTATTGGTTGTGCTGTGTTAGAACTCGATGTTGCGTACAACACACGCTATCACATTATTCAAAGAGAAGCATACAGTAGAAACCTGGGGTGTAACATCCTCCCCTCCTTCAAATAATTTCAACCTTGAAATTTCTATATTACTACAGCATGAAAGGAATCGGGTGGTTCTTCATCATAAGTTCCTCGGGATCCCACATTGCCTCTTCCATCTTATGGTTTCTCCACAAAACTTTTACCAGACGCGTCGTCCGATTTATCATCACTTGTTCTCTCGTATCAAGATCTTGAAGGGCTCTTCGTAATAAGATAGATCAGGTTCCAGTTCTAATTCCTCGTAGGCGAGTACATACGTTGGGTCAGAAATTTATTTCCCCAATATAGATACGTGAAACACATCGTGAACTTTGGAGAAACTTGGCGGCATTTCCAATCGGTAAGCTACAGCCCCAATTCGTTCTAGAATTTCGAAAGGCCCGAGGTACCTGGGACTCAATTTACCTTTCTTACCAAAATGTATGACTCCCTTCAAGGGATATACCTTCAGGAAAACATGATCACCGACTGGAAAATCCAAATCCTTCCTTCAATTATCGGCATAGCTCTTCTGCATACTTTGAGCCTCTTTGATGTCATTTTGGATTACCTTCACCTTTTCCATCATTTCCTCCACCAGTTCTGGAGCTACAAGTTTTATTTGACCAACGTCATCCCAACATGTTGGTGTGCGACATCTCTTTCCGTATAACTCTTCATATGGTTCCATCTGAATACTCGAATAGAAGATATTGTTATAGGAAAATTCTACCAAAGGTAAATATTGATCCCACATACCCTGAAAGTCAAGTGAGAAAGATCTCAACATGTCTTCTAAGGTTTGAATAGTCCATTCTGATTTTCGTCTATCTGAGGGTGGTAGGCAGTGCTCAAATGAATATCAGTATCCAAGGATTTTTGAACACTCTTCCAGAATGTTGAAGTAAAACGGGGATCACGATCTGAATCAATCAATAGGGGTACTCCATGAAGTCTCACAACTTCATTAATATATAGTCTTGATAGACTTTCCAGTGGTAGATCTTCTCTTATAGCTAGAAAATGTTTTGACTTGGTAAGACCATCAACAATGACCCATATTGCATCGTTCCTTCTAATAGTCTTTGGTAGCCCCATGAAAAAGACCATCGTAATATTGTCCCATTTCCACTCTAGTATGGGAAGAGGTTGCATGACTCATCCAGGCTGTTGCCTTCAATCTTTCACTTGTTGAAAAACCATACATCTTGACACAAAATCATCAATCTCCCTCTTCATGTTGTCCCTCAAAAAATGATCCTTCAAATCTATATACATTTTGGTGCTCCCAGGGTGTATAGTGAAATTGGAACTATGAGCATCATCCAGCAATTCCCTTTTTAGATCTGGTATATCGGGAACACAAATTCTCTTCCCGAATTTCAAAATTCCATCTTCATACACAAAGTCTCTCAATCTACCATCATTCACAACTTTAATCTTCTTTTGAAATTCTACATCATCGGTCTAAAAACTCTTAATCCTTTCTAGTAAAGATGGTTTGGAAACCGTTTGAGATATAATTGATGTTTCACCATCCATGGTTATTCTCATGTTCATCTTCACTAGATCCATGACAATTGGATCCCTTTCAATTCTCATATTGTTCAAAACTCCATGATATTTTCTGCTCAAAGCATCTTCCGCCTTTTTTGCTTTCCCCGGGTGGTAGTGTATCGTACAATCATAATCCTTGAGTAATTCAAGCCATCCCCTTTGCCTCATGTTGAGTTCTTTTTGTGAGAAAATATACTTCAAACATTTTTGATCAGTATAAATCTCAAATTTTTCACCATAGAGGTAATGCCTCCATATTTTCAAAGAAAATATCACAGTTTCTAACTCGAGATCATGAGTATGATAGTTTTGTTCATGAATTTTCAACTATCGTGATGCATAGTCAATAACCCTTTCATTCTTCATAAGGACACAACCAAGTCCTTTCTTCGATGCATCACTATAAATAAAGAAGCCATCATTCCCTGATGGTAGAGTCAATATAAGAGAATTGACTAATCTTCTCATCAGTTCTTCGAAACATTCTTCACACTCTTTTTTCCAAACAAATTTAACCCATTTACGTGTGAGCTTCGTTAATGGGTTAGGCATTCGAGAAAAATTCTGGATGAAGCGTCGATAATAACCTTCCAAACCAACAAAACAACGTACCTCCGTTATACTCGTAGGTGCTGGCCATTCTTGGATTGCCTTGATCATAGAAGGATCAACAGAGATTCCATCTTTAGAGAAAATATGGCCATGAAAATAAATATCCTGATTCCATAATTCAAACTTGCTAATCTTCCCATATAATTCATGTCTTCTCAGATTCTTCAGGATAATGCAAAAGTGATTTTCATGATCTTCGTAGCTTTTGGAGTATACCAAGATATCATCAATAAATACCACCAAATATTTATCGAGATATTCCATGAAAACTCTATTCATAAAATCCATGAATACAGAGGGTGAATTAGTCAATCCAAAAGGCATTACCGTAAACTCTTAATGCCCGTACTTGGTTCAAAATGTTGTCTTCGGAATGTCTTCCTTCTTCACACACAACTGATGGTATCCAGATCAAAGGTCAATCATTGAAAAGTATTGAGTTCTATGTAGATAGTAAAATAAATAATCAATGTGAGGTAGGGGATACTTGTTATTTATTGTTATAGCATTGATCTCTCCGTAGTCGATACACAACCTCATATATCCATCTTTCTTTTTAACAAAAATAACAGGGGCTCCCCATGGAGAAACACTAGGGTGAATAAATCCTTTATTACTCAATTCCTCTATTTGTTTCTTTAGTTAGAATAATTCTACAGTGGTCATTCTATAAAGGGTCTTCGATATAGGCCTTGATCCATGAATTAAATCAATGGAAAACTCAACTTCTCATTCTGAAGGATGTCCAGGTAAATCATCCGGAAATATATCTACATATTCTTTCACAACAGGTACATCCTCTATTTTAACATTACTTTCCCCACCCAAATTCATTTCTTTATCTTCCTCCACAATAATTGAATTTAGTTGAGTGACTGGGGGTAGATCTAGATAAGAAATAGGTGGTGTCAATTCTGCTCTAAAGATAAGGTGTTCCTTATAACCATCATAAAAAATTGTAACCTCCTTCTTCTTACAATAAATCTTCGCATAATAGTTCAAATTCCAATCCATACCGAGGATTATATCAAACTCAATCATAGGTATGATGATGAGATCAACAGATAAAGAACATTTATGTGCTCTAATGGGGACTGATTCACAAAACATTGTTGCAATGATACTTCCCTTAAGAGTATTAACTAACAACTCCCTTGTTAAATCAAATTGGAAATATCTAATTTTCTTAGCAAACGGGGAAGATATGAAACAATGTGATGATCCAGAATCAAATAATGAATTTTCTAAACTTGAGGAAACCATTAAATTACCTGCCACCACGTCTTTCGGAGCTTCTACCTCAGCAGTAGTGATAACATAAGCTTGGCCTTGATCCCTTGGCCTTTTCTGAGGTATGTTCCCCTGATGCTTAGGACATTCATTTGCATAACGTCCCATCTCCTTGCAATTGTAGCACTGAACATTGGTAGCTTCCTTCTTCCCTTTTCAATCACGAGCTTGGTGGCCATTTTCACCACAATTGTAACAGACACCCATTCCCTTAATGCAAGTACCAGGGTGTTTCTTCCCACATTTACCACAGGATGGATATTCAACCTTTCCCTTCTTCCACTTATTTCCATTCCCATATTGATCAGTAGATCTCTTCTTCTGTTGCATTTGTTTAATGTCATAAGACTTAGAGAATTCCTTTTCGGTATTGAAAGCACATGAGACATTGTCTTCGTAGGACGAGAAGGATTGTGAGAGTAATGCTCGATGGAGAAATGGTTTTAACCCATCAAAGAAACGATCAATCTTACATCGTGGGTTACGTATATAATCTCCAGCATAACTTGCTAACCATGTAAATTTAGCCTCATACTTTGCGACATTCTCATCCTCCTTTTGTCTGACACTCAGAAATTGTCTTTCCATATATGCTCAATGGTCACGAGGAAAGTATTTTTCTAAAAACATATCATTGAAATCCCTCTATTCCATATTTGATACTTCATAATCTTCCATCATGTTTTGAATCAATGACCACCATTGATTCGCATCTCCAGTGAGGTGGTAAACTTCCATGATAACTTTTTCCCTTTCACTACTCCCCAAAGCCTGAAATGTCTTCTCTGGGGAATTTATCCATTACTCAGCTACTAATGGATTTGTACTCCCATTTAACGTTGGTGGTTTTTGCCTCAGGAATCGATCTAACATTGATCTTCCACGCTGCGGATCAGGGTGCTCCATACGGGTAAGGTTATTATTCATAACCTGAGTGAGTTGTCTGAGTATGCTGATTAGCTGATTGGAACCAGTTGCATCACCAGCTCCACTATAATTATCGTGAGTATGAGGTAAATCCCTACATGGAGTCCGTGCATTGATACAGTTTCCATTTCTTCCACTAGGTGCCACTTCTAAACAATGTCATAAACTAGATCAGTTTATGAATCAAAATACATAATTCCATATTTATAAAATACTTAACATAAATTTAACTATTTATGGATATAATCCATAATCATAAAGATGTTTTCTTTGAGGAAGTATATACTCATAAACCCTTCATAGTAATTTGTAACGAAAATGAGAGTTATCCTAAGCATATCCCCCGGGAGTGCCGTAACCAAGAGTGTAGCAAGGACCGTTGTCGTGCACCCGTTCCCGTTCGAGTCTAGCTCGAAGTGGTGTTTTCCGGTTTTACCCCTAGGTACATTTGTGCCAGAGCTGCCTCTACCTGCTTGTATCCAGACATGGATGTATTTCTCGGAAAACTAACAAAATCTCTACAACACCAAAATTCTAGGATGTTCTTCTACACTAATCCTCAAATTCCATCTTAGGTCTATGTGCTCTAATCAGAGTTTATCTAAATCTAGCTTCCAAGGTTTGTACTAAACTTCCTATGATACCAACTGTAACGCCCCGACCCCAGTTACCTAGAGTTTGTGCATTATTACATAACATTGGCATCATCACAAGAAAGATCAAATCTCAAAATAACGATTGGTTTAGTATCCTTGGAAACACTAGATATATTCATAAGTCTTACACTACATCATAAAAATGAAAACTACAACAACATCTTTTATTCATAGTCCACACTCATATCCCTACATAATACCCCTACAGGTCATTCATAAATTACTTCTTCACATCCTGGGAAAAATAAAACATTTAAAGGGGTGAGATCAAATGCCCAGTAAGGATAACAATATAGAGGAAACAATCATAAATAAGAATAAACATTTTAGCAATGTATAACTAAAACAAAATCCTTCTAAACATGAACTTCAACATAGTATGGAAAAAATAAAAAGAATCAATTCCATTTACTTATTCACATGGATATTCTACTAATCGAATAATCACAAGAAATATCAATAACCACTTTCATAATGATGGAATGCATAATGCCAGACTATCATAACCACATAGCCAAGGCCTTGTGCCAAGACTACAAATACGATTTTGTCAAGGCCTTGTGCCAAGACAATAGTTTGTCTCATGAGACCTACCTATGCATCAAGGAGCTATAGCGGGCTCCACCCATCACATATTAAGTCCAATGCATTCCTATATGAAAAGGTTTAAACATAACATAAACATTCGTATTAAAATTGTCATAAGAAATGTAAATACTTCATCCATACACAATGAATGGTATAAAAGTAACACATCCACAATAAAACATATTACAAAACCATAAATACAATATAGAAGTTTTGTATCATACTAAATCAACTTCAAATAAGCGTAAAATCCATTAAAGGATGTTGACATAGATGAAATCAAAACACTCTTTAGAGAAATATATCTTTTTATTTTGAAGTCATTTAAGATTTATATATTTATAAAAGAAAAAATTTTATTTGAAAATATTTTTATATAATTTTAAGGGAAGCTTCGAGGATTTTATAATGGTGGAAAATAGCAGCACCTTGTATAAGTTAAAAAAATATTCTTACCTTAATTCTGTCGAAAAGGTTAAAAATAACCTTGTTTGGAAAATGACGGAAAGATTACTTTATAAACCTCTTACAAAAAGTCAACCAAGGGTATAAATGGATTTAACCCATATTATAGTAAATAGTAAAAATATTTTGAAATACATTTTTATGAAACATGGATGTCGATGATAAAGAAGTCCCTGTAGATAATTACGTATAAACATCCTCGGATAATGAAGAGATTGTGAAATAACCCTTACCTTGTAATATTCCTTGGTTAGGGGTAGGTTATCATCCTTTATAATGGTGAAATAATTTTTATTAAATTATACAAGAATCATATACATTAATATGATATCAAATATTTTCTTTTAACATTGATTTTTTAATAATATCTTAGTATTATCGTTGTTTCGGGTGTTAACTTACTCGTTTTCTATTATATGTTTTGTTACATAAGTCATATTTGTCATGGATAGGTTATATCATAATGATATCCAAAATTATATCAAGTCCTTAGATACTCTTTTTAATCATTAAATGAGAATTAGACTTGAATGGATACGATGGAGAATGAATCTCATCGTGTTCGTGGAGACGGTAGTCCGTACGTACGCACGAGCGACAATATCATTCTTTTGATATTAAAATAATATTTAATTCGATGTTATATTATATATACAGAATCATTATCATGTTATATTTATTATTTACGTGAATTACACATCATTGTTATAACCATCCAAATAATAATTTATTGAATAACAATTACACCACGACGTGGAGACGGTAAGTCGTACGCACGCACGTATGGTGACATGATATTCAAAGGATGGATAGAATACTGAAATATGGTTGTAAAATGTATATAATAACATCAAAGTATATATAATATACTGGATTAATTATTTTATAATGTTAATAACAAATAATGAATAATTTGAAGAAGAAAGGAACTTGAAAAAGGGTGGTGAAATCATTATTTATTCTTTGGGTTATTCCTTTTGATTTGATCAAAAGGGCTCCTTAAGTTGGCATACTGACTAAAGGAAGGCCTATAGGATGAATTGTGGTATGTTGGGAGAGTATTTGGGCAGAGGTTGGCCGAACTAAAAGTCTTTCATGGTGTGATTTAATGAGAAGGGAGAGTTCCCTTTTATAAGAGGGGTGAGGGGCACCTTTGGAAAAGCTAGAAATATTATTTTATAATAAATTCATATTCTGTTTTTAATGGATCAAAATTGGATAATTCAAAGTTTAAGGTGGAGATGGGTCGAAAACCACTCAACCAATATAATTTAAACAGGTTTGGATTACTATATTAACCATATCTTGAAGTATTAAATCTTAGTTAATTAGTTTCACTTTTACAATGTCTCTTTGTATTTTTATATTATATGGTTAATAAACAAACTATATACATCCAAGAGAACCCCAATTGGTCCATTAATGATACACATATCATGATATAAATCTCTTTGCCTAACCATAGATTTTTAGAAATTTAATATCAATTAATAATATAATATTTGTTTTAAAAACTCATTTATGTCAATTTTGTCACTATTCAATAATTTTTTATTGTGAAAATCATAACAGAATGATTACTTCGAAAAAAGTTACTTAAGTCAATCCTAACATGTCATATTAACCTAGAAAAGTAGTTTAATTCATAAAAAGACTCAAATTATATTTATTTGGGTATTTATAATATCAATTATTCTAAATTATCATTATTTAGGTAATTACTGCATCATTATTGTGTCATAAATAAATTAAATTATGTAGTCTCTAAAAATTATAAATAAAATATAATTATGTCTGAAATAATTTTATCTTTCTAATGAGTATTTACAATCGAATTTACATTATGTATAACCCTATATTAAAAATGTTTTAGTAAATAAACATTGATTTTAACTCTTTTAACTCTTCTTTGAATTAAATAATAATAAATGTCCTAATCTAATCCAAGTGGACCTAAATGATAATATTTTATTCCTAAGTTTTTTTTGGTCGATATACACTTGGAAAATAGAATTAGGACATGTGTTGGGGTAATATTAATATCATTTTTACCCTTAATTACAATATTTACTTTTAACCGTGGTAAATAAAATTAAAAAGTTACTATTCACCAAAAATTATTTTAATCTTATTGAACCACATTATACAACTTGATATTAACCGAGTGTCTCGGATTTTTGAAATTCCAATCATAGAAGTGGTAAAATTATGTTTTATGAAAAATTCAGTTTTTTAACTACCACTTAGTAGTTTCACTATTCATCAAAAAATGATGTTTTTCAAAACAATGCCAAATTTTCACCCTAAGATATAATTTATATTCTGAATTAAAAAATGAGTTCTATTTTACAAAATTCCAAACATATATTTTGAATTAATTAATTTTATAATTAATTCCCTCTATTACAATAAATAGCGTGTTTTTAAGAAACAATATATATCAAAAGATTGACAATTGTTTATGTCCAATTTCAAAGGGAAATTAATTATAATGAACACCATTGTATAAAATGGTAAAAATATATTATAATTATAATTTAAAACTACTAAATAGTATAATTTATCAGTAGAAATTATTTTTATTAAAAAAGGTTTTTTTAATTATTTTTCACTATTCATAAAAATTGGAGGTTCTCAGAAAAATACCAAAAATTCAACATAGGATTATTTTGATATTCCGAATCCAAAAATGAAGTCCATTTTGAAAATATATAGAATTTTAAAAAGTAGGTATTACTAGTCATAACAACTAGTTTGATTGGTTGTGGTGTGTTAGAACTCGATGTTGCGTACAACACACGCTATCACATTATTCAAAGAGAAACATACCGTAGAAGTTTGGGGTGTTACATAAAATGTATCTTTGGAGGTTATGTTATAATTAATAATACTATCAATTGAATATTTTATGAATATCTCTCCAGCATGATGAATTTCATAATTAATTTTCCAATTTCAGAATAATTAATTTCATAATTTTAGTGCATATTAGAAAAGGTATGATCAATTTTAAGAAATATCGATCAGTATATACCTTGTTGTGTACGTAATGATCTAATAAATGTGATTATCTATGAAATTTCTACTACAAAATTAATTTCTATATTAAAATGAAATGGACACAAGTCCATTATAGTCAGTCTTATCATGTTCTTAATGTCCGAATCATTCATCCATTATGAATATCTCATGATAATGTTTAGATTATGATATAGAAAGAATATTTAAAAACTGAATGATGAAAACAATGAAGAATATGTGACTTATTGATTTGATGAATGATTATAATTCTCATACATATGAATTTTTTTAAAGCCTATACCTAGAAAATATCAAACCCATATGCTCGTAATGTGCTTAATAGTTTTATATGTTCCACCTAATATCATCCATAACTATACATTGAAAACCATCATATTCTAAGGAGAAATATTTTACCATTTTCGGTTTCTCCTTGAAAATATGTGCAACAATATTTTCTTTTATAGTATATTCATAATATTTTATTTATACTCATTATAAGAGTTTGTATTGAAAAAGTGGATATTTTTTGTAAAGGTAGATCCTGGTTGATGTATCGTAGACCCTTTTATTATCAGATTTCTATATATACTCAGTTGGGAGACCCCGATAAAAGGGATGTTTTGGTTAAGATAATTAAATTCATGCTATAGATTGTTGGTGGAGTGGACTTTGGTATTTATGTTCCCCGAACCACTATAAATAAATTTTGATTGATATCATTCATTTATGTTTTTATTTCCACTATCATTTATTATTAACGAAAAAAGAATTTAAAATCATACCTGAAGAGGGTTGTTTTATGTAAATAAATTTTTTAGGAACATAATTCTCCCCCATATCTTGAATGTTCAACTATCCATTATATATGATTTTAATTGGAATAAGAAACTATGACTCTTGAGTTGACACATGTAAAATTCTTATGTGAAATGATTTATATTCAAATGGATACTATGGATGATAAATGAAGATTTTTTCCAATGGTCAGATCTCTATAATTTAATAATGGAAATTATGGTTACTGAAAATCTCTCATGACCATCTATCTAAGTAATCTTTAATTGAATGTTTATTTCAAAGGAATAAATCCCTATGATATTACTAAAATAGACCCTAAAATTATGGATCATACAAATGATGTAGAATATAATCTAAATTTATTTCTTAATGAATGTTATAATCTATGGACTGTGATTAAATGAATTTTATAGAGTTTATAAATGTCAAACAGCAGTTGAAATATTTACCACTGTAGTAGTTCCATGTGAAGTTACTATCGATGTTAAGGCTCTTATATATGATACATCGAATCCTATGTTTAATACATTTATATTGGATTAAGGGGAAATTAATAAAAAACTAAATGGATGTATCACTCAGATTTTTAATAACATTACTTCTCCAGTAACACCTATCACTGAACCTGAACAAGAGTTGAATGTTCTCAAAGTATTACCACCAAATAGATTTAATCTCATCTACAATCATAAAATCTAAAGAGGTCAAATCTTTCAAGATAAAATATCACATCAAAACTCTCATTATATATAAATTAGAAATGGAATCTAATATCGCAGAACCTAGAATGATCAAAAAGGAAAATGATACCTTTAAGGTTTCTACATCTATGAATAATAGGAAAAATAAAATTATAAAAATCTATGAAACATCTGAACAATAATTCTCCTCAATAATTTATAGATCAAATGATAATATTTCACATCTTTCATGATACATTAACTAGTTCAAGAATAATATAAAATGTTTTAGTGGACCATTGAACATATAAAAAAGGAACGTTAAAAAATCTAATATGTTGAGAAGCTATGAGTGCAAGATACTAGGTCACATGAACCCTGATTGTTTGAAAAGTAATGAATGAATGAAAAAATAAAATAAATATTTCAATAAAGCTGGTTATAATAATTCTATGAAAGATATGAATGATACTTGGAGTTCATATAATGATTCTATTTAATGCACATCCTCAAAATTAGAGGCTGATGTTATTCATCAAAAGTCTAACACAAACATTATGTCAAATATGAATTAGGTATATTATTATTATAATTATAATCATAATTAGGAATCAAAAAATTAATCCTACTCATATGATGAATTAATTTAATACATACTATGTTAAAGTCTAATATTGAATAATTGAAAAAGGATAATAAAGAACTAAAAAATTCTTATAATTATATTTTTAATGAAGTGGAAGACTGAATAATAAAATTTTAGAATTATTGAATCAATTGAAAAATCATACTACCTAAAATAAGGAAAATGATAAAAAAATTAAAATTTATAGAAGGAAGTTGAAAACATTACGGATTATACAAGTTTATTTAATAATATATGAGACCATATAATAATATTATTGGTTAAGATCAACTTAAGAATTAAAATTTTAGAATAGGACATTAGGGTGAAAAATCAATATTTCTACAAAATACTTTTTTCCTTATTTTCAGAAACAAAATTCATTCAAAGGTTACCAAATTTAATTGTGTGTAAGGTAGACATTATGAAAATATCAACAAATTTATACATCCTCAATATTTTGGAATTAAAAATTATTTTCTTACATTTTTTTTTCAAAAAAGGTTTCTCTGATTTCTAGAATTAAAAAAACGTATTTGGATACCTCTGTATCTAATAGAAAACATTTCATAACCTAAAAGAGTTTGGGTACAAATGATTTCTATTTTTTGATTTTTCATTATACAAAACAAAACTCATAAACAAAAATGTAAAATTGTTATCAATAGTGGTTACATAAGTCATATTTGTTGAGAATTCTTAAATTTTCACTCACTTCCCTTTATTTATAGATTCATTGTCACATTCAGTGCCCCAAAAAAAGAAAAAATGGTCTGTATTGGATCTTTTTGAAGTCCTCAGAATTTTTTCATAAACAATGTTCGTTATATTGATGGTTTAAAGAACAAAATTATAAGTATATCTCATCTATTTGATGAGGGTTTTTCTGTTGAATTTTATAACAATGCCTATTTATTTTTCAAATATATTTTTTTCTAAATTTTAAATTCATTAAAATAGATAATGTTAACTTATTAGATATCAATTACTTATATAGAAAGATTTTAAATTATTTGAATGATGAAACCGATGAATCATGGACATGTCCTAGATGGTGTGGATATTGTAATGTTGATTAATAAAACTTATTTTTAGGAAAAATAGATTTTAAGAAATTTTAAACCATGAATTGGATAAAAAGAAACTAATGATGAATAGAAAATGGTAAAGTATCACAAGTTGTCTTTTAAACCAGTAATAGAGGTTTCTAAACGATTTCTTCAAGAGAATATCCATATGGATCTTTTGGGAAAACTATAACTAGAAGTCATTCTGGAAAATCATTTCATTATGTATTATTTGATGATTTTTCAGGATTTACATTGGTCTATTTTTATGATTTTAGTGTTAACCATTTACCATTTTCATTAATTTTAGTATGCTTATGATAAAATAAAAATATGTGAAAATTATGCCTCTAAGAAGTTAACATAGAAGTAAAATTTATATTAATGAATTTAATTCAAATTTCTCAATATAATTAATTAAACATGTATTCTCTTCCCATGTGACTCCTCAACATAATGGTTTAGTAGAATGGAGGAATATTACTTTTAACAAAGTTTCTAGGACTATTTTATTTGAGTAATTCATTAAAATTCATTTTTGTCATAAGGATATCAACTCAGCATGTTATGTCATTAAAGAATTCATAAAAAGATCTATCTAAAATAAAACACCCTATGAGTTCTGAGTAAATTGAAATCTAAAGGTAGGATACCTGAATGTATTTGGATGTGAGGTTTAAATCTTAAAATCCTACGAAACTTTTATCAGGTTCAATCCAAATTCTTATGATGGTATCATTCTAGGTTAATCTACTACTTAAAAATCATATATAGTTTTCATCATAAGGTCAATTATTATTAAATAATCATCACATGTGATGTTTTATGAAATTGATCATTTTCATAACAAAATGATTAAAACAAATGAATAGAATGATTCACTCACAGATATGACACTAGAAATTCCATTCCAGTGATATATGGGATGATGATTTGGAACTTCATTAAATTAAACCAAATCTAATAAGTGTTGTTACTAGTGAACTATAATTTTTTATTCATATAATACCTAGAGATATTAACTACAATCCTCTCTAAATAGTTATAGGATCGTTATATTGAGTAAGAACCAGACGAAATATATAATAACTAGTTCAAGTATAGTTAATTTTCTCCCAACTAGAAACTAAATCTATATAAAAAGATTTATTATAAGACTTTTTTCATTTATATGGTAGAATAATTAAAAAAAATTAAATGAAAAAACATTTGGAAATTATTGGAAAGTCCCTAGGACTATACTTTAATTGGGACAAAATGGGTTTTCAGAAACTAGAATGATGATCATAGTGTACTAACTATAAGTAAAACTAGATTAGTTTCTATATGAACCAATTAAAAATATGGAATATATTAGGAAGAAACCACTACTCGTGTAGCATCATTTGAACATATTATATTCCTTCTAGAAAATTCATCTTATAAGAATTTTAAGTTATATCATATTAATTTTAAATGTTTTTTTCTAAATGTAGTTTTAATGAAGAATGTTTAAGTAGGAAAACCCCCTAGTTTGGATGACCATCACATTCAATATTTTGTTTTTAAATATACCAAATCTTTATATGGATCTAAACAAGATTCAAGGTCACAGTATGAAATATTATGTTTTTTAATTTATCAAATCGTTTTATAGTAGGTATATAAGATCTTATATTATTTAAGAAACCTCCACCCTCAATTATTATTTCAGTACAATTATATGTTGATGATGTTATTTTCGGATTATTAAATCATGAATCATGAAATGATTTTTGAAAATTTATACAAATGGAATTTTAAATGAGAATGATGGGAGTGTTAAAATACTTTCTTGTAATTATAATTTATAAAAATATTGTAATATGTTAACTAAAAAATAAATACTTGATTTACTCATGATGATTTGACTTTAAAACATTATGACTTACTCAACTCCTGTGATATTGAATATTAATCATAATACAGATGAAACTAGAAAACCAGTTGAAAAAATGTTGTATAAAAGAATCATTGGAAGTTTTTTATATCTTACTGAACGTAAACTAGATATTATAAATTCAGTATTTCAATATTCTATATTTCATTCTAATAAAAAATAATATAAATATAAATGATCTTGAAATATTCTCAATTTATATAATAGAATGGTGTCTCATTCTATTTTTTTTACAAAAAATGTGGACTTTAATTTAATATTATATTTAGATACATATTTTTATGGATGTATAGTAGATATGTAGTGCACATCAAGAACCTTGTGATATTCTTGAAAAATACCTACTATCATTGTTGAGAACGAAATGACACTGAATTGGATTATAAAATATCAAATATAAATATATTATAAAAGCAAGGTCTTGTGCAGTAGTGTTATGGATAAAACACAACTTAGTGAATTTTGGATTTTATTTAAATTTCTAAAAAAAATGAGATAATACATGTATTATAAAAATTTAAAATAATCCAATAATCAATTAAAGAAAAAAGAACATTAATATGAAAAATCAATTCATAAGAGATCATAAAAAATTAATGATAAATATTTATAATTTTCTGGGAAATAAAACCAATTAGTAGACATTTTTACTATAAATTTACCTACTAGATGATTATAATTTATTAAATAAGAATTTTTTTTGTTTAATTTTACTTATTATTAATTTTAAAATAACAAAATGTCATATTATATTAAAAATTTATAATTAAATTAATTTTTTTTGTTTATAGTATTATTCATATCAAATAAGTCGGATCACCTGGTTTTAATAATAATTACTATGCACATCAATGTGAAACCACTCTATTTCCAAAAATTATAAGATGTGTGTATCAACTCTATACTCGGAAGGCATTGAAAACCATTGAATTATCATTCTCTCTGCCACCCAAAAAATTGTTTCCCTTACTCTCCAATATTCCAAGAACAATTTTCAATTGGAAAAAGGAGAACTAACGGTTCTTATACAAGAATAATATAGAGATAAAGGTAAATGTGAAATATATTGTGAATTTGATAATTTCATATGTTTTTTTATTAAAAATACATATATGTTACTAAAGAAGATCATTAATCATCAAGGGATGTAATTATTCTTTGATATGAAGTCAAGAGTGTTTTTATTCAAAAAGTATGTTTATAAATGTTATGAATCTAAAATTTTTCACTTCATTGAGAATGAGTAAATGGTAAAAAAAATAGTACACCATAATAATCGTACAATTAACCTCTATAGATTTTGAGTTATACTTCAAGATCCTTCATGAATGATACATTTTAGAGCCTTCTTAGTTGTGGTGGATGTAGTGAAATTAGTATAAACAATGAAGTCACTATTTGGAATAATAGATATTGGAATGTAACTTGTAATGAACATACAGCTGGAAAGAAATTTTTTTATGAAGTTTATAAATTTTGTAATCACATAATGGAATAATGAATTTGAAAATGATCTAATTTGATATTTTACGTTTATTTAGTTATTCATCATTGAAAAACCATTTAATCTAGAAAGATATATATTGCAATACATGTTCCTTGTTCAGAATATATACAATAATATTTA
Source organism: Viscum album (assembly GCA_963277665.1). Lineage (NCBI taxonomy): Eukaryota > Viridiplantae > Streptophyta > Magnoliopsida > Santalales > Viscaceae > Viscum > Viscum album. Next base: position 659,417,068 of record OY728134.1, on the reverse strand, counting down.
TTCCATAAAATGGATGTTAACCCACAATTTTTAATACAAACTATTCATCAAATAAAAATACCAAAGTTCATTGTTGAGTTTTTACAATTTTAAGTGTGACTATCTTTTTAAAAAGTATCTTTTATTGGAATATAACATCAATTATATTGTTGTTCTTGTAATTGAAAGAGGAAGTGGAAGTGGATCCCACATCAACACACAAGGAGTTATCCCACCATTAATATAGTATAAAATTGGTAGATAGACCATCTAAAATTGTTTAAATAATATTAAACAGTTATAATGAGTACTTTTCTAAAAACCAATGTCGATTTTGGGTTACCTTTCATTCTAGAGAACAATGTAATAATCCTAATAGTTTTACCCAAGTCCCTATTTTCTTTCTAAACAATATAGAGGGAATATCTTATTCTATCACCTATAAGTTTTCTTTTAGACAATATAGGACCATTTCAATTTGACCAAGATCATCACCTATCTTTATCTATTCTCATTATGCATAATTTGGACAATTACATTCAAGAGAGATAATAATCATTGCATACCAGGAATCACGTCATAATGAATAAGTAAACCTTACTAATGAAATTAAAAAAGTATATGGGGTCCATATAAAAGTCCAATAAGTTATATATTATATTTTCAATGAATATGATAGAAATTATGAATTTCTCAAACTTAGAAGAATTTTTTCTGAGAAATATAAAGATAACATTTCATATTTTGAACAAGAAATGGAATATGTGAAGACCTACATTTTTGAATCTAGAAATGAAATTATGAATATTGAGGAATGTTTTTTTTCTAAACAATAATTCGTTGATGTAAACCTGTCAGTTCAGTCAATTATATAAATATTCGCATCACAATCCGTTAGATAATCCATGAATAAAAGTGAAAAATTTTAAATTTAAAATATCTATCTTGGGAAATAGACACATTAAAATACTTCATTGATTTAATACAACCTAATCAACCCTATAATGAAAAAAAATTAAGATCTTCAACAGGACATATTTATTTAAATTAGATGAATCAATGTTGACCATTAAGAAATTAATTTTTTGATTAATCAATCTAGAAAAGAGGTATCCCTTCTATTGAAATAAAAAGATCCATAAGCTCATGGTGTGTTATCTGAATTAATAAGGATGTGTTATTTATCATAAAAAGCTAAAAAATAGACAGTTCTTTGAAAAATAATTTGGAGTTTATAGATAAAAATTTTGAAGATCTATACTAGATAGTTTTATAGAGTATAAAGTAAATGTCATTGTAGGAGGATGATGTTATAGAAAAATATTATTTTGTGGAGCGAAAAAATCTAAGACATATAAAATTTAAAATTAAATTGGTTTCCTTATTAATCAAGTGAAGATTTCAGATAATCATTTTAATGCACTAAATAAAATGGTAGTTGGTTTTGAAAATAAAGGATATGTACAAAATTTCATAATAAATATTTCTCAAAAAAATTTGAATGGTTTCACCACTATCCTAGACAAATTTTAAATTGACCTGGTAAAAGCGATAGATGCCTATGTTGACTTATTATTTTGTATTATAGGTGGATGTGTATAAGTACCTCCTATAGTTGATTTTTATGGCTCTACTATACGAGGATTAACAGATATTTTTTACCTATAAAATAAGTATCTATGGTGGATCATAGATAAATATATTTTGGTGAGAGCTCGGCGAGCTAATATCAACATTCAATGCACACCAATAAGGATCCATTAATGGAATCAAGTAGGTATTTGATAATATCCACTTATATTTGGTGATGTTATTAACAAACCAGTTGATTCACCTCTTCTTAAATAATTATTACTTGATGGATTGACTTTATCCTTTAAGAGACTATCACCTATGAACAATTTCAAGTTCAACATTTGATATAACTAAACCTTTTCTGTTTCAAATGACGTTTTTTAGGTGGGTGGAAGCATTAAAAACATATGCATCATTCCATGTTTTATGGAATCCTTTAAATGTTATTTTTATTCTGTCCTAGTTTAATGGAATTTTTTACATGTAAATCCATTGTTAATGATAAAATTTCAATGATTGAATTTTTTTAATGTTATTTTATCATTTTTGTAATATTATTATATCATTTTACCAGTTATTGGATATCCTTATGTATTACCCTCTATAGTATTTTAACTCTTTATACATATGATTGATATGATTTAGAATCATTTTACTATTCATATATTATTTTCCTTATTTTCTTAATTATCCATATTACTTATTAAAACAACTTAATTCCAAATTTTCATCATAATCACTAGAATTACCTATTTAAAATTTTATCTTGTTCGATATTAATTTAATTATTTATTCAAAATCATTTTTATATCACAAAAAGATTAAAATGAAAATGTTATATAAAAATTTTGAATGTGTTAAAAAAAATTATGTTATTTATTTTCAAAACTATTAAAAAAGAAAATCTCATTTCACTTATAAGTAGAAAAGGATAATACAAAAATTTAATACAAAAATTGAAAGTGTTGAATTTTTTTAAGAAAATCATTTTCAAATCGGGGTCTTATTAAATTGAGGAAGTAAAATGATGCTTCTTTAATTCTATAAAATTTCTCTTATGAGAAAAATTTGAAGGATAAAAACTAATTTTATGAAATTTTTGGTTTATATTTGATTTGTTTTGTGATCATCCAAAAATGGGATAATTTTTGATAGATTATATTGTACCAAAATATATAAATTTTTATGTATTTTTATGATTCAAAAAATCAATAAGTTATTTCACATGAGGTTAAATTATTTGTCAAATATAATAGTCATCAATGTTAATCTTAAGTTAATTTAAGTATTATATTTTCTCCAAATTGTTTCACGTTATGCGAATCATATAATATATTCCATATACTAAGAATCAAAAAGTATTAGAAATTTTTCTAGCTATGTAAGACATTATCTTATGTAGATAATGGTTTAGTTGCAAAATTAAAAAGTAATATTATTTATAAGAAATTAAAATATGAGAATACGTCATCTTGTGGGATGTAAATTTATAAAAAATTATCACACAATAGTTGTAGATGTTTTGAAAGCTATGTATCACTCCAATATAAAATATTAATCATATGCTAATGAATTTTCCTACTCAATGTTGAAGTCATTTTATCAAATGTAGAAGACTATGAGAAATTTTATCATAGGAATTCTCTTCGGATGTTATCGTACAATTAACATTACTATAATCTAACAATCTTATGGAGATATAGATGTTTTGCAGAATTTCATGATTTCATACTTTTAGAGAATATTGAAAAATGGATTATCCATTAATGTAATTATTGATATGGGAAATTTTTTCCATGATTGGAAAAATTTAAAGAACAAGAAGATATTATACATTTTTTCTACAAAATTAATTTCTATTTTTGGAAGGAATGCACACATGTCATTTTATCCAAGTCTTATCATGTTCCCATTGCATTGATCGTTCAACCATTAAGATTATATCATGATTAAGGTAAAAAGGATATAAAAAATAGAGATTTAGTCATTTTATTAAGAAAATAAGGATAAATATGATATTGATAGAATTCAAGAACGATGAGAATGCTCATACATGTGAATTCCTTAAACTCCTGTATATAGAAAATATCAAACATATATACTAATTTATTTCTTATAAGTTTTATTATTTTCAACGAATATAATCCAAATCTATACATTGAATGATATCATATGTTTATGATGAATCATAAATAACTTTTCGATGATTCATGAATCATTGTTCTATAATACATTCTTTAAACTTTTATTCATTCCATATTGTTTACATTCACTATAATAGTGTGAATTGATATCATGGATTGGTTTGGTAAAGATAGATCCTATTGAATAATCATGGACCTATTTATTATGTTAATGATGGTTATGCTGACCTAGGATCCCCATATGAATAGATTCATTGTAGTGAAAATATTCAAACATGTGGAGTAGAGTGTTGGTGTATTGGATTAGGGAATTTCAGTTCACCAATACACTATAAATATCCTATGATGGATCTCTATTCATTGTGTTTTTATTTTTGTTTCCATTTTATATTAATGAAAAAAATTGAACAATTGTACTATAAGACGAAGGATTTCTATAATGAATATTTATAGGAACTCAATTAACCCCCACACTTAAGTGTTAATCTAGACATTATTTGGGAATACAATGAAATATCCTCCACATGTTTAAACTACATTGTTACAAACATGAATTGTTTTTTCTACACCTAATTTTTTTCTTATGAGACTAATTATGAATCAAGGGCCTTTCATTAAATATCCCACAAACCATGTCATACTTTTCCAATGCATTACTCATATATTGGAAAATTGATTTGAATCATAATTAATGTTCTTATGAAAAATACTTATTGAGTAAAGGATACCTATTTAGTAATATTTCAAAAATTAATCAATAATTATGAAATTAAATATCATATATAAAAATGTTATATGGTTTAAGAAATAAATGTATCAATGATAAATAACATTTATTTTTAAGGTAAATTTGATGACCATCAAAAATTGTATAATTCATGTTCAAGTTAGCAAAACAATAAAAAAATAATGGAAGTTGATTTCAATAATTTCCATGTAAAATGGATATTAAACCATCTAGATAAATATTGAGGATAATATAAATTCAATATAAAGCTATTTTGGTAAAAATTAAGGGGGTTTTCCTTTTATGGGTTTGAATATGATAAATATATTTAAAAATTATCTTGGGTAAAATATCCTTTTCATTATGATTTTTTTGAAAATATATTTCATTTAAAATAATATTTAAAACTAGAAATAAGAAATTAAAAATAGTTTTCTAAAAAAATATCTCTTGAAATATATAAAAGAATGATGAAAACATCTGAGTTTTAATCATGTCTGGAAATTTTGTTCACGTCTTACAAATTAAAATAATGGTTTCCTTCACTTTTTTGGTAAATGTCAGACTATCATCGTTTTCATCATTTAATAAAAATATGTAAAAAAATAAAAAAATATTGAATATTCCTTAAATAAAATATTTTCAAATGTTTTAACAATATTTAAAACATTTTTATAAAACATTGTTTTTTGGGTGGAATCATTTGACGTGTGAGGATGGAAGTAAAGTTAGATTTTCATATAAAGAGTTTATAAAACATTTTATGTACCAAATAGTGGAAATAGGTTCTAGTACATGAATATGTTCATTAATTTCCAGAGTAGAATAAAATGGATGGATTTATGAATAAATGTTCATGTAATTTCCTTCAGCTAATATTCATGTATAAACAATATCGATTGGAATTATATTGTGAAATAACCCATACGAATTATCATAACGTCGAAATGATAAATAATAAATTAATCTATTATATGTATCAAATATAAAACCATATAAAAAATTTGAAATAAAATATACCAAAATCAAAAGTTACTACACATATAATCATAGCATGATATAATAAATGATGTATATTTTTAACCTAATGAGTGGAAATTATGTTAATAAATAACTTAACATACCCTTCGTTTTGGTTGAATTATATTTTAACAACCCATATAATGGTTTTAGGTATGTTTTTAACTTAAAATAGAGGCATATTAATATTTATAATATCATACATGATTCATTTATAATATTTTAACACTAGATCATCAATAATATGATATTATTTTAATTATTTCATTTGTCAATTACCCATTTTTTCATGTTTGTTTTGACATTTTTTTATTCCACATAAATAGATGAAATATATGGTTGGGGTTACCGCTCCTATTTTATCTACACTTGGTTCTTTATTGGGTTCTACACTTCTCCGGATGTTTCTTCACTACGATTGTCTGTGGAGACTCTTCCTGGTGGTTGTAAGGGAATATCCTTCAAAGATGCTCTTTGTGGAGTGGGGGTTCTGGGCGATTCGAATGGGATTGAGATGATTTATATTAAAGTGGGTTGGCCAGTTTTCCCAGATATCACAATGTTTTACAAGGTGGATAGAAAGATATAGGGTTTCCCAATGGTGGAGCTTTCAGAACAAGGGGTGAGTGAGGTGCCTGATTTTCATGATCTATTATTGGTGACGTGGTTCGGTTGAAACAAGCCACCTCTGGCCTTGTTCAAAGAGTTTATTAGCTCTTGGGGTCTTCTTATACTGGTTTCATTTTCATATCTTTCTAGGCCCTCTTTGTCATTCATTTGGCCTTGAAGAATGACTTTTCTAGTGCATGGGATAGGGAGTACCAAATGTGTGGTTCATGCCAATTTTCCTTATTTCGTTGGTCTTGGGAGTTTTACTATGGAAGAGAATCTTCTTTGTGGGTGGTGTGGGTTGTCTTGACCATCCTTCCAAATCCATTTCATAATCTAGCGTTAATTACAGTGTTGGGTGAGTCCTTAGTCTCTATCCTTTGTTCGGATGATGACATGTACCATCTTCAATAAGCAGCATTCCCTGTCATTTGTGTGGAGATGGACCTCTCAATGAATCTCCCATAAATTTTTCTGTTGTGGTCAGGTGATGGGATGAGTTGGTTGTAAAGTCTTATCTATAATGGCTTTTGACATTTCTGTGTGGTTTGTGGGCTTCACAATTACTCGGTGGGCAATTTCAAAAGGAAGTGATCAATGGTGAGTTCATTATGTTCATGATTTCAGAGCACCAGTCCCATCACCAAATCATGCGACTCAGGGGATCTATAGGTGAAGTTAAAAATTGGGATGGGCGATGATTTTTTTAATTTTGATGGTGGATCTCATGCACCTACGGATACTGTTGAATCACGTGAGATGGGGGATCTTTTTTGAAGTGGCTCCATTATATCTTCTAGGTTGGTCTCCAAGTCACATCCCACTAGTCCCAATGTCAATATCTTTGTGGTCGATGATCATTTGGTCACATAAAGGGTTTCCTCACACCAATGGTACATTTCTCTCCTACGCCCCTTCAGGCCTTTGACGTCACGTCCATTAGAGTTACAGATCTCGACGCAGTTTTCTTCAGATTTCGTTAAGAGTTATATTCTTCCCAGCATATCATTCTATCCATTCATCCCTATATAGAGGGAATCATCCATATATGGTGTGATTAAGTTGGTTCTATCCTCAAGGGCCTTTCCTCATCACCTTCTTTTCATCACTCTTCTCCATTAGTATGTGGAATTCCATCCAGTTCATACATCTTTTCCTATGTTACTGAAGGGATCGGGGAGTCAGAAAAAGGGGAAGACTGTTGAATATATTAATGAAACGTCCTCACATATGTTTGATAGCCTAATCATGTTTCTAAAATTAAAGGATTAGGGTATGTTATAATCTATTTCTTCACCTACAACATTAGACCTAAAGGTCAGGAGGGGTATTCTTTAATGTTTTTGGTGATTATTTAGAATGCTTGTGTGTTGTGGGAATATGAAAAGCATGATTTTTTAGATATTGAGTCTAGGTAACACCTATCATCTATTGTTTCAATTCTTATCATCAAATTAGATGCTCTAAAGCACCCATATGTGGTGAAGAAGATAAGATTTCCATTGTTTTAGCATGGAGCTTCAGTTAACTCGCATATTTGGATTTACTAGAAGAAGAATTTATTGGTGGAGGTGGTTAGACTTTTTTCTCAATATATTAACATGAAGAGTTCATATTCAATGGGAGAGGTGTTGTTTTCCTTTGAGTATACTATGAATGATGCTCATAGAAGGATGTAGATTTAGTGCATCCATGGCACATTCTAACTGGGCACCCTTCCCATGTTTGTGGGTGGAGATTTTAACATGATTGTGGATGTAGAAGAGAAAAGGGGTGGTTCAATTGTTTCTTTTGATTCCATTCATGAATTCTATGACATCATCAATGCGCTTGGACTTCGTGACTTGTGATTAAAGGGTATGTGGTTCACATTGTGTAATAATCATAGGGGTTCGCAAATAATATGGAGTAGGATTGATATATTATTCATATAAATGCATGGCCTTGATTCCTTTTTCTAGGTCGAAAGTCACTCATTTAAATCGCACATTATCAGATCATGCTCTACTACTAGTGGAGGTTATATGTGATATTGATGGGAGGTAAGATTTTCATAAATCCAGTAATTGGCATCTGGGTGAAGGCTTCATGTAGTTGGTGAAATGTTTTTGGGAATGTGAGGAGAATGAGAGCTCATGATGTGGCCTTCATAACCATTTGAAATGTCTTAAGAGGTACATTCAGTGATGGTTGGTTAATAGGCCGAATGTATTTTTAGGTGTGAACGCTATCTAAGAAGACATTGAAAACATGGAGGAGGAGTTCTAGATTAATTGGGATAATAATTTATTTACTATCCTATGAAATAAGCACAGGTTTCTTTTATAGAAGCTGTTGGAAGTTGAGAGAGATTTCAAAGAAAGGTCCCAGGTGGGATGGTTGAATGAGGGGGATTGCAATAGTTCCCTCCCATTCATATTTGAGAGAAAGGAGTAACTTGAGTATATATATTAACCTGGTTAATGGAGTCATTTCTTCTATGGTGGATTTGGATGGGAATTTGGTCCTGGACCACATTGTAAAACTCTTGGGGGGAAGGGATCCTTCTAAATATGATGAAGTAGAGGGTAATTCAGTGGATTTTGGTTTATATCTATGAATACCCCGCATGGTGGAGGGTCCAGTGAATGATAGTATAGTGGCTACTCTGAGAGAAGATGAAATTAAGAGGAGAGTTTTTTCTATGTCCCCTGACAATGCTCCAGGTTCGAATGGTGTTCTGAATTATTTCTACGTGGTGGCATGGGATATAGTTGGGCCTCATATAGTGATGAGGATTTGGGAAATTTTCCGGGTGGTGTTCTCAATAAGGGTGTTTCTACATCAAGGGCAGTGCATATTTTGAATGTTAAAGAGCCTACTGATATAAACTAGTAAAAAAATATTTTCCTATTTAATGTGTCCAAAAGAACATGGAAAACTTGATTGCATGTAGGTTGAAGCCGGTCATTCCAAAGTAGATTTATTGGGGAAAAAGGTTTTGATAATAGTCGTAATATCCAAGGGGATGTGGCGATTGTTAGTGAGATGGTGTAGGATCTTAATTGGAGAGAAATTGATTCAAATGTCATCTTCTAGGTTAATATGAAGAAGGGTTATGAAAAAGTGGAATAAGGGTTTCTTATTCATGTGATGAGTCACATTAGGTTTCATGAGTGGTTTAGTGATCTCTATTTGAGGTTCTATTCTTCTGTACAGATCACCATCTCTATAAAATCGAAATGATTTGGCTTTTTTAAATTAGGTTATGGAGTTAAGAAGGCTGATCCCCTTCCCCCAAGCCTACTTATCATTGTGTAGGGGCCTTATCATGAAATTTACATATTGTAATGGAGTGTGGAAGATTGTTTCCATTTCATTGTAGAAATTATAGGGAAGTCGTGTATCATTTGATGTTCGTTGATGATCATTGAAGGGTCTCATAGAGATTTTTACCATGTATGAGTGATTTAGTGGGAAATTTATTATTTCTAGGAAGTTCCATGATTTTATTTCTAACATGATGTCAGGTAATTGATGTAAGAATATTCAATACATATTGGGTGGTCAAAGACAACAACTTCCAATGATTTATTTTGGAGTCCCAATATCATATGTTAACATCATAATGTTTTTAGGATGCTTGTAATTAGGTGTTTGAGATTATTTTTACCTAGAGGAACATGCATTTATCATTCGGAGTTAGGGTAAACATGATTAATATTATGATGTCTACCATCCCTATGCATGTCTTCTCAATCCTTAGAAGTCTGAAAGGTTCCATTGCAATAATTTAAATTGTTCTTAATGCATTTAATTAGGATTCTAATAACGCAGGTCCATTCTATTTGTTTGTATGGTCTCTTTTAGAAAAATCAATTGACTAGTGGGGGAGTGGGGTTACGTGACATTAATTATACCATGAAGGGCTTGCAAGTGAGGCTTGTGTGGGATATTATTTTTGGAGACGTTTTTAGGCCCTATTTCTTTAGAACCAGGAATGGGGAGAAATGGGTGGAATTTTATTCCCTTATTCCACCTCTGATTGGGCTTGCAAGGTGTATATTTATGTGTATTGAAGAGAATCAGGGATCGACTCATTGGATCATTGAAATATTCATTATCTTATTAGTTGAGTGGTTTTCCACCCATCCCCACCTTTACCTCTAAATAAATCATTTTTGAGCAATTATAAACCAAAAATGATTTTATTATAAAATATTATTTCAATCTTTTTTTATGGTTCCCTACACCCCTCTTATAAAAAGAAATATCCCCTTCTCTAAAATTCACATGTTAAAAGCCATTTTTCTCAGCCACACCCTACCCAAATATCCCCTCAACTATACTCCCTTCATTCTAGAGGCCTTACTTTAGTCCTAAAGCCACCATAAAAATATCTTTTCATCAAATCAAAAGGAAGAACCCGAAGAAGAGGTAAATATTTCATCACCTCTTTTAAGTTCCTTTATTCTTCCACATTCCCTTTCTTTGTTGTTTCCATTATAAAATAATAACTGTAGTATATTATATATACTTTGATTTTATTATAAAAATGGTACAACCATATTCATTATTTTTATCCATATTATGAATGACATGTCACCATAAGTGCGTACTTACGGCTTGTTGTCTCCATGCCGTTGTGTAGTTGTTATTCAATACATTATAATTTCGATGGGTATAATAATGAGGAATAATTGCTGAAAATAATAAATATAACATTATAATGATTCTGTATATATGTTATTCCATCCAATTATATATGATATTAATATCAAAAAAATGATATTGTCGTTCGTGCATACGTACGGCATACCGTCTCCACGAATGCGATGGGATTCATTCCCCATCGTATCCATTCAAGACTAATTTTCATTAGATGAATAAAAATACTTTTTAAATACTTGATATCATTCTGGATAAAAATTAGATACATCCCATCCATAACAAATATGACTCACATAACAGAGAATATAAAGGAAAACAAATCAGTTAACACCCGAAATAACGATAGTACTAAAATATTATTAACAAAGCAATTTTGAAAGATAATATAAGATATCATGTTTAGTTATATGGTTATTTTGTAATTTAATAATAATTATTTAACTGTTATACAGAAGTTTAACATACCCTTGTCCAAGGAAAAGAACACGGTAAGGGATAATTTAACAATCATTTCATTGAATGAGGTAGATTATATGTAATTATCTAATGAGATAACATTATAATCCACATCCATGTCTCTTAAAATGTATATAAAAACATTTTTCCTATTTACTATAAAATGGGTTATAGTCATTTATACACTTATTTGACCTTATATATTTTTAAAGGAATCTTTCAATCGTTTTCCAAACAAGGTACCTTATAACCTTTTCGAAAAAATTAAGGTAAGAATGTTTTTTTATCTTATACAACAGGTGTGGTTATTTTATGCCATTACAACATCATGAAAGCTTCCCTTACATAATTATAAGAATATTTCCAAAATAAATTTTTTTATTTATAATTATATGAATTGTTAATGATTTAAAAATAGAAAGAGATATTTCTCTAACAAAGGTTTTTACCTCATCTATGTCAACATCCTTTGATTGATTTTATGCTTATATGAAGTTGATTTATTATGATACAGGAAATCTATATTGTATTGAAGGTTTTGTGATATGTTTGACTATGGATGTGTTATTTTGACACCACTAATGGTTTATGGATAAAGTATTGAACATTTTAATTCTAGTTTTAATAAGAATGTTTATGTTTTGGTTAAGCCTTTTCATATGAGGAATTAATTGGACTTAGTATGTGACGGTTGGAGACCGATATAGCACCTCGATGAATCGGTAGGTCTCATGAGAATAACTAGTGTCTGGGAACAAAGACTTGACAAAATCATATTTGTATTCATGGAACAATGCTTTCACTCTGTGGTTATGATGTCTGGAATAATGAATTCCATCATTATTAAAGTGGCTATTGATATTGAATGTGATTATTTAACTAGTAGAATTTTCATGTTAATATGTAAATGGATTTATTTGATTTTATCTTTGCCATATTATTGAGATGATGAAGTTTAAAAGGATTTTTTTAGTCTTATACATTTCCTTAAATGATTATACATATTTATGAAAGTATGCACAATATTGTTATCCTTACCGAGAATCTAATCTCACCCATTTCTAAGTTTTATTTTTCCAAGAAGTGAAAAAGTATATTATGAATGACCTAAAGGGATAGTCTGAGGGGATATGAGTGTGGTATATGGAAAAAAAATTTTCTTCTAATTTTCTATTTTATAATTTAATGTAAAACATTTTAATGTATCTAGTATTTCCAACGCTACTAACCTGATTGGTATTTCGGGACATGATTTCCTTGTGTTAGTGAAATGTTATGTAATAATGCACCGGCTTTGTGTAACTGGGGTCAGGGCATTACAGTCAGTATTAGAGAATGTTTCCTAAAAACACTGGAATTTATATTTAGATAAACTATAATTAAATAACATTACAATAAGATAGAAATTTTGGAATAATATAGAAGATGTTAGGCCCCCAAGGCTGAATATGCTGAGAGGGGGGGTGAATCTGGGATTGACTAATTTAAAAATAAATCATGTTCTAACCTTATTTCGATGTTAAGAAAAACACTCTTATCTTTCTTTCCTATTTCACAATATAAACATAATGTAAAGAAAGAATAGGACACATAAAATTTTACATGGTTCACCGATAAGGGATACGTCCAATGAGCATACGCCGATAGGTTGTCGGTCATTCCAAATTCTACTAATATTCTCTAGCTGTGGATTACAATGATTAGGAACAGTCACTATATCCCAGGGTCCCTTCCTTTACAAGGTTTAGGGTCAGCTCACTGCTTTCCCAAGGGTCACTCCCTATTTCTCTCTCTCTGGATAACATACATTGGAAAGGATCACCTTCTTCATCTTTCATTGCTCACTTCTCCAGAAAGGATCCACTCACAGTTTATAGACGTGTAGATCTCTTCATTATCACTAATGAATGCATCCTTTATTATATGTAGATGCTCTATTAAATTTCACATTTCTACCCTAGATTAATATCTCTTTTCACCAAATGAATCAGAAAATCTTCCAGCATTTTCCCATCCCCGAAAAGACGGGCGTGCTCCAACAACACCTGGCCCTCTTCTCCAAGCCCGGGGTGCAAGTCCCAAAACGGTGCACAAGTCTCAACTAGAGTGCAGGTCTACCTATACCACCTGCGAGAGACAATCTTCTTCAACTATAATCCAATGCGAGTCAATTCCTTTTAGGACCAACCCAATATTGGTGCACAACTACCAATCGGTGCGCAACTTGAAACACTGGAGCACGAGTCCACCTGCGCGACCACACACCACCTGCACGACCACACACCACCTGCGCGACCACACACCACCTGCGTGACCACCATACCAGTGTGATGGGAGCACTGATTTTTCAATGTGTTTAACTTCATTGAAAATGAGGAGGGGTGGTCCTATATTTATATCCATTTGGCCAACCTTCATGGCGGTGCGCAAGTCACCCCTCGACGAGTAGGTTTTGTCGTGCAGGTCCATCTTCCCAAGTCATTGTTGCGCTACACACTTGTGTGACCACATCAATACCTATGAAACCCTCTTTCCATTACCATATTTTGAATTTCGAATCTTGAAAAACAATAGGCATGCAATTTTCCAATCCTCCTAGGCACCAACACGCAGGTCCTTTCTCAGTGCACTGGTCACTTGCACGACCAACCCAAAACCTGCACAACCCTTATCCCTATTCCATTTTCCATTTTCTGATCTAGAAAAACACTATGCACGTAGGTTCCCTCTCTATCAAGTTCATGGCATGCAATTATCTTTTCCTAAACCACTTTTCCCCATTTGTCGTGTTTCAGGCCAAAATATTTGGCAAACACAGGAAAACAGTGCCACCTTGTATCTGTTCTATTTTTTCTGCCTCCAGATCATCCATTCCATTGTTGATGTTCTTGAATAAAACATTGATCATTAACCAAAGATCTTTAACTCAACATGCCACCTTGAAATCCCCTTTTTCAACAAATTTGTATGTCATGGTTTTCTTTTTCAATAATCCCAATACTGATGGCCACTTTTTCAACAAACACAATCACCTCCAAAATGATTCAATGACACCTTGAGGGATTTTTCCCAATAATCTCCCCCTTTGGGTTTGTTGAAAACTCTTCCATAAAAAGATACATAGTTAATTCTTCAGCCACCATTCGCCTATTGTGATTCTGATAGCGATCAATGATTCACTCAACACATACTCTAAGTATACATGAGCAATGCTCGGTTTGAGAAACAAGATTAAATGAAAAGTTCATCAATTAATAACTTCATCTCTGAAATCCAATATTGACACCAAACTGATACCAATTTTTACCAAACTAATATTAATATTTGGAAATATTATTACCTCCTTCTAAAATCACTATTCATATTTCATCACGATCCCCAGCTTTCGTGATATCTATTCTTTGATCGATCACTTCTTGCATCGTCAGATTTTAATATGCTTCCCCTATCTGTCTTCTCCTTCAATTACCCAATCTAGTTGCTCCACCTGTCAACTTCTCCCCGTATCCTTCATGATTTCTCAAATAGCCACATTTTCTCCCCCTTGAACAAACACTATTTATCCCCCTTTGTCAACGAACCCAAAGGTCACACTTTTGCAGTCTGTGACATAGTGGAGAACACATATCATCACATTAGGGGAAAAAATATCATACCTCGGGGAGAGTGGGGGTTATGGGCCTACATCCACGCTCTTTTATTTGCAGTGAGATGACTGAACTCTCAGATCCAGTTGATGCCTCTCAAAATATTCCTTGTGTAAGGCCTTTGTCAGAATGTCTGCAACATTTAGATCTATAGGCACATACTCCAACTTCACGATTCCCTGCTCAACTTTCCCCTTGATAAAATGATACTTTATTTCAATGTGATTTGTCATTTATTTATGGATGTGATTTTTGCTTAGATTTATAGCACTTGAGGTGTCACACTGGATTCTGATCGGAGACTTCACTTCAACTCTCATATCGTCACCTTGTTGCTTCATCAATAATAATTGTGTGAATGCTTGAGTGGCTGTAATATATTAGGCTTCCACAGTGCTCAATGAAATTCATTCTTGATTCTTTCTGAGCTAAGAAATAAACAATCCACCAAGATAGAATGCACCTCCTGACATTGATTTTCTATCATATGCTAATCCAGCCTAATCTGCATCTGTGTAACCCAATAACATTGATTGAGATTTTTCAATATACATCAGACCGAAATCTATGGTTCCTTTGATATACCAAAGAATTATTTTCACTACAAGCATGCGGTTTTACTTGTGATTACTTTGATATCTCGTTGTTTGGCATGTGGCGAAAACAATATGAGGCCGTGTCACGGTCAAATACAACAAACTTTCAACGATTTTCCTATATTATGTGATATTAACTACGTTTTCACCCTCATCTTTTGATAATTTCATACGGGTAGAAACTGGAGACTTCATCTCCTTGGAATTCACCATGCAAAACCAGCTTAAATCCTCGTTGGCATATTTGGATTGAGAAATGAATGTTCCGTTCCTTTTTTGTCACATATAGAGAAAGGAAAAATGTTAGCTCAGCAATCATTGACATTTCAAACTCATTTTTCATGAAATAAGTAAATTGTCTCCACTGAGCTTCATCTGATCTGCCAAATATTATGTCATCGATGTAAACCAACAACATCATCCTTTGGTTACTATTGTTGCGGAAATAGAGATTGTAATCAACTCCCCCATGCAAGAAACGAAGATTTTTAAAGTACTGATCTATCCTTGAGTACCATGCTCTTGGTGTTTGTTCATCCCATACAATGCCTTCTTCAGCCTGAAAACATTGTTCTCATCCTCATGAATGAGAAAACCATCTAGCTGCTCAATATACACCTCCTCTTCTAGAACACCATTGAAGAATGAGGATTTGATATCCATCTGGAACACTTTGAACTTTCGTTGAAATGCTATGGAAAAAAATAATCTGATTGTCTTCAGCCTTGAAACCGGTGAAAATGTATCATCAATATCTATTGCCTCTATTTGGGAGTATCCCTTTCAATCTTTTCGTGATTTTTTCTGATTCATTGTTCCATATTCATTCATCTTTTTTCAATAAACCCATTTTTTCATGATGTTATTATTGTCTACTGGACTTGAAACAATCTCTCGTGTCTGGTTCTTCTCAGTCTGATCAAGTTCTTCATTCATAGCCTGAACCCAGTTTTCATCATTAGCTGCATCGAAAAAACATTTCAGCTCCACATGAGATAAAAACAATGTTTTCTGTAATGATTTCATTCTTCGAGTCTGAACTAGAGTTGTCTGATCACCAATGATATTCTGCCTATCAATTTCAGCTCGACACTTTGGCTTTTTTACCGACACAGACTTGACACTTTCTTGTTCATCATCAGTATCTTCTTCTGAGTCATCCTCCTCAACTTCTTCTCCCCCTTTATTGATTACCTCATCATCACTTTCATCAAGAAATTTTTCACTGGGTCGTTGAGTGTTCTGTTCATTTTCAACTATAGTGACATCATTGCTCTCAACATTTATTCCCAGCATTTTGATGAAGCATTTATATTCTTTGCATTTTCTTAAGTTTCCAAGGAATATCCCCTCATCTTCTTGTGACTCAAAATTCTTGTGATTTTATTTGTTGATAATGAAGAACTTAATCCCAAATATTTGAAAGTATTTCATTTTTGGCTTCTTTCCGTACCAAATTTCATATGAAGTCTTCCCTTACATTGGACAAAACAGTGACCTATTCGAAATATAGAATGATGTCAAAACTGTTTCCTTCCAAAATTTCTCTCTTAGGTCCTTTTTAATAAGTATCCTTCTGGCCATGTTTTTGATGATCCGATTTCTCTTCTCAACCACTGAATTTTGTTGGCGAGTTATCAATGATGAAAATTTATTCTTATCTCGTGTTTCTCGAGATAGTTTTCGACTTGACTGTTTGTGAATTCTGTACCATTATCAGTACGAAGCATTAGAATTTTTTTCCCAAGAATCCTTTCTGATTCACTTCTATACTACTTTATGCCACTGAACACCTATGTCTTATGGATAATGACAAATACCCAGTCCATTCTGCTATAATCATCAATGAAATGAACATAGTACCTTTTCCCATTTATTTCTCGTGGTGAGATAGGTCTACATACATCAGCATGCACCAATTGGTGTACTCTCGTTGATTTCTGTTCCTTTTACCTGTATGTCTTTCTGATGATCTTCCCTTGTTGGCAAGCATCACACGTATGAGTGTGATCACATGATAGTTTGGGAAGGTCTATAGCAGCATCACACTTACCAGATCTTCCATGGATGGTTTCCATAGATGACCAAGTAGCTTATTCCACAACTAGTTTTCTTCATCTATAGAAAAAATGCATGTCTCTTCTTCTGCACCTATAAGGTAAATGTTTCCCTTTTTCCTTTCTCCCTATTGAACAACTGCTCCATCTTTTCCTTTACAAACACACATCTTCTTGGTAAATCGGATAGACTTCCCAGAGTCACATAGTTAACTAACACTGAGCAAGTTATGACTAAGACCCTCTACAACCAAGACATCAGCACGTCTCATTTATTTTCCCCAAACATGGCTTTTCTTGAGCCAGCAATCTTCAGGCCTTCATCGTTTCCAAATTTGACAACTTATTCTTCGTCATATTTTATGCCTGTAACAAAATCCTTATTATATGTCATGTGAGAAGTGGAACATCTATCAAAGATCCATCCACCAGAGTGATGTGATTCTTTAAGTTCAATTTCTTCCACCACATCCTTCTCATTTTTTCTTCTTCTTGGTCCATACTTTGGCCTTCACAATTGGCAAAGAATGAAACATATGTTCTTTCTGAGAGTATGATAAACCATCTTCATCTTTCAATGATGCATATCTATTCTGCATTTTTAACTCACATGTTGGTATATTGATCTTCTACTTGCGAATGTTTTGATTCTTCTTTGCACATTTCTCTGTATGGTCTAAGTGAAGTACCTAGCCATGTTACCAAATCCTCCACACCAAAAACAGTGTCCTTCAAAATATGTTCTGGAGAACTGTTCTCTAATTGACTGCCACCTTTGGTCATGTTCCATTTGATATCTCTTCACTATGTAACACATATAATGTGAATGTCTAATCTTCTAACAACAATAACACCTGATTTACAGTGCATTCCTTCATGGTACATCAACACTATGAGTTTCCCCTTGGGATCTTTGAATATTCTGAATCATATTTGTGCCTAAATCGACCTCCATTCTTGGGACTGGTACTTGTGGTCCGACTTCAATTGTCACAGATTTTTGTTTCTGATTAAGCCCTGAAGCACCCTTAACATCTTAGCTCAATTTATGCTTCTTCACAAGTGGACAACTAGTCTCATATTTCATCTTTTCAGTCTTATTAATAACTTTATTTCCCGAATAATGTGTTCAGAATCAAGGGTTTTTCATGGTCTTTGACTTTTCTCCACAGACTGACACCTTCCTCTTCAAGTTCATCGATACGCTTGACAAAATATTTCAATTGTCCATTCAATCCATTGATCTCCCTTTCTTGTCCTTCAATATTGATCTTATGATCATATGCCTTTTATGTTATCTCTGGCCTCGAAGACTTAAGGTTTTCTATCTCAGACTTTTCTTCTTCCTTATGTTTCATGTAGAGTTTGGTATAATGTACCAGCTTTTTGGATTACTTTGTTTTTTCACTCCAAATATCTATCTCTTCAAGAGCTGCTTCTAATTCAACTTCCATGTCAACTCTCCCTTCAATTTCTTCTTCTTCTTCTTCAGCGTCAGTTTGTTCCTTTTCTTTATAACTACTAATAATATCCACCATTTCATTTTGTCCATGATGTTTACAATTTTGAAACTCTTCATCCTCTGCATTCTTATACTCATCTGAATAGTCTATTTATTGTGAAAGAAGATTCTTCTTCATGAAGAAATTTATCTTCAACTGCTTCTTCACTTTCACATAGGTTCATGATTTCTTCTTGGGAATTTCAATATCATCTTCATCATTTTATTCATGAATCTTTTTTGGGAATCTTGCTGCGAGATGTCCAACCTTTACACATCTAAAGTAAGCAAGAGTATGTTTCCCATTGAACATTCCTTTTCTTCTTTGTATATTTGAGGATAGGAATGACATTACCTCATCTGTCTCTTCTTCCTCTTGAAATTCTTCAATGGTGAGATTCTTCATGGCCTTAAATGCCACCACTTTGCATTTTCCCTTTTCCACAGAATTGTTATCATTATTTCTCATTTCATATGCGACAAGAGTGGTGTCCATATTATCCAGTGTCAGCTCTTTCAAGTATTTATCTTCCAAAACATAAACTTTTAGATTGTACTGAGTTGGATGTTTTGTCAAGATTCGCTCACAATTTTTATGTCTTTGATAATTTTACCAAGACCTTGCATGTCTTCTACCACAACATTTACACTGTAAAAGAAAGCATCAACATACTCATTCAGGTTCATTCTTAGATCTTCAAACTTTTACCACAACACTTACAGATTTGCTTTTCTGACTTTTGTATCCCCTTCATAAATATTCTAAATATTTCACATAAGGCATGTGCCATTTTTCATGACATCACCTTTGTATAGATCGGATTGGAAATGGATCTCCCTAAGGCATTGATTTCTTTGGCATCAGCATCCAACTCTCTATTCTCATCTTATGATAATGAACCACTGTTAATATCTGATGTGATACCATGCATAACTGCTGAAAACACATCAATTCCCAAAGATCATAAATAGTGTTGCCTTCGATTATTCCATATCTGAAAATTACATCCATCGAAGATGAAAATCCAATTATGATTAGTGAACTCCATTGATAGAAGAACTAATATCAACCTTTCCCTTTGATACGAATTGTTTGGTCCACATGGCTTAATACCCTGAGAGGGGGGGGGGGGGGTTAATCAGGGTATGAATAATTTTAAAATAATGCTCGTTCTGATCTTGTTTCACTGTTAAGAGAAACACTCTTCTCTCTATTTCCACTTTCACAATATAAACAGATAGTAAAGAAAGCATAGGACACAAAAATGTTTACTTGGATATCAGTCGTACCAAATTCCACTAAACTTCACTAGATGTGGATTACACGTTTTGGGAACAGTAACTCTGTCCCAGGCCCACTGCCTTTACAAGGGTTAGGGTCAGCTCATGGCATTCCCAAGGGTCACTCCATATTTTTCTTTCTCTGGATCCCTGTCATTAGAGAGGATCACCTTCTTCCTCTTTCTTTGCTCACTGCTCCAGAAAGGATCCACTCACTGTTTATAGACTTGTAGGTCTCTTTATTATCACTAATTAATGCACCCTATGTTGTATGTAGATGCTCTTTTGAATTTAACATTTCAACCGTAGATGAATCTCTCTTTGCACCGATAGTATCGGGCTATCTTCAAGCTTTTGTGCAGCCCAAGAAAGATGGGCTTTCTCCAACAACACCTAGTGTTCTTCTCCAATCCCAACACGCAAGTCCCAAAACGGCACGCACGTCTCAACACGAGTACAGGTCTGCCTCTACCACATGCACGAGACAATATTATGCAACTCCAAACCTGTGCGACACGATTCCTCTTATGCCCAAGCCAATATTGGCATGCAACTACCAATCGACACGAAACGTCAAACACTGGCGTGCAAGTCCAGTTGCGCGACCACACACCACCTGTGCAACCACCACATCAGCGCGATGAAAGATATGATTTTTCTAAGTGTTGAACATCGTTGAAAATGAGGAAGGGTGGTCCTGTATTTATAGGCATTTGGTCAACCTTCACGGCGGAACACAAGTCACCCCTCGGCGCACAGGTTTTGGCACGCAGGTCCATCCACCCAAGTCTCTGTCGTGCTACTTACTTGCAAGACCACACCAATACCTATGCAACCCTCTTTCCATATCCATATTATGAAGTTTGGATATTGAAAATCAATAGGCATGAAAATTTCCAATCCTCCTAGGCACTAGTGAGCAGGTCCTTTCTCGATGTGTGGGTCACATGCGCGACCAACCCAAAACCTGCGCGACCCTTACCCCTTTTCCATTTTTCCATATTTTGATCTTGAAAAAAACTAGGTGTGATGTTTCCCTAACCTTCAAGTACATGGTTCAAAAGTCTCTTTTCCAAAACCACCTTTCCCCATTTGTCGATTTTCAGGCCAAAATATTTAGCAAAAACTGGAAAACAGCGCCACCTTGTATATGTTCTTTTAGTTCCTCCTCTAGATCATCCATTCCTTTGTCGAAGTTCTTGAATCAAACATTGATCATTAACAACAGCTCTTGAAATCGACATTCCAAAATGAAATCCCCTTTTTCAACAAATTTGTATGTCATGGTTTTCTTTTTCAATAATCATAACATTGATATCCACTTTTTCAATAAACACAATCACCTCAAAAATGATTCAATGATACCTTGATGTATTTTTTCCCAACAGAAGTACATCCTATAATTTTGGAATTGTATATATTTTGGGAGATTTTCAAGAAATACATCCATGTCTTTATTCGAGCAGGTAGAGGCCGCTCTAGCATATATGTACATAGGGGTAAAATCTAAAATCAACACTTTAAGCTAGACTCTAATGAGAAATGGTGCATCACAACGGGCCATGTTGCACTCATTGTTATGAAACTCTTGGGGAATATTCTTAGGAAAATTATGATTTTCTTTACAAATAATTATGATGGGCTTATGAGTATATACTTCCTCAAAGAATACATTTTTATGATTGTGGATTATATCCATAAACTGCTGAATTTATGTTAAGTGTTTTACATGTTTGGAATTATGTATTTCGATTAATTAACTATGGGAGTTTATTCCATTGTTTAGAAATGGAACATTGTGGAAGGAATGGACATCATATCAATACATGTAATCCATTTAGGGATTTCTGTCGTACTCAAGATAATTTTAGTGCAGCTGGTGAAGCAATTATGGCTGATCAGCTTATCACCATACTGGGACAACTCACTCAGGTAATGAATAATAACTTTTCCCATATGGATCACCCTGATCCACATCATAGATGATCAATGTTAAATCTCTTCATGAGGAAACAACCGCAAAAATTCAAAGGTAGTACAAATCCATTTTTAGCTGAGAAATGGATAAATTCTAAAGAGAAAATTTTCCACGCCTTGTGGTGTAGTGAAAGGGTAAAAGTTATCATGGCATTTTACTGCCTCACTGGAGATGCTGATCAATGGTTGTCATTGATTCAAAACACAATGGAAGGTGATGAAGTATAAAATATGGAATGTAGGTAGTTTAAAGAGATTAACATATAAAAATAACTTCCTCATGAACATCAAGCGGATATAGAAAGACAGTTTTTGAGTCCGAGGAAAAAGAAGGATGAGAATGTCTCAATGTATGTTGCTCACATTACAAGGTTAGAGAGGCATGTTACAGATTATATATGTATCCCAAGAAGTTAGATTGATCATTTCATTGATTGGTTAAAACAATTTATCCGTTGTGCATTAGTCTCACAATCCATCTTGTCATACAAAGACATTGTATCATGTGCTATTAAGACAGAAAATGAATTCTCCAAGTCTTCAGAAATTAAATCAAAGTGAAGAAGAGAACATCTAAACACTATGGAAATGGAAATAAGGGTAATGTGGGAAATGTTGAATATCTATCCTACAGTAAATGTGGGAAGAAACACCCCAGTATTTTTCTGAATTGAATGGGAGTCTATTACATGTGTGGTGAAAAAGGCCACCATGCTCGTGATTGGATGGAGAAGAAAGAGGATTCTAATATTCATTGATACAATTTTAGATAAAGGGGGAATTATGAAAATGAATTTCCTAAGCGCCAAGGGAACTAAACTCAAAAAAGGCCATGGGATCACGACGAAGTTGATGTGATCACTACTGCTGAGGTTGAAGCTCCGAAATATGTGGTGGCAGATAATTTAATGGTATCCCAAGTTTAGCCAGTACTTTATTTGATTCCAGATCATTTCATTATTTCATACCTTCCCAGTTAGCTAAGAAAATTAGATATTTCCAATTTGATTTAACAAGGGATTCTTCAGTCAAAACACCTAAGGGATATATCATTACAATAATGTTTTTTTAATCAGTCCCCATTAGGGAATATAAATATTCATTATCTATTGACCTCATCATCATATCCATGATTTAATTTGATATAATCCTTGGTATGGATTGGATTTTGGAAAATGATGAAAAAATATTTTGTAAGAAGAAAGAGGTTATGATTTTTGATGATAATGATAAAGAAAACCTTATCTCTAGAGCAGAAACGTCACCACCTAATTCTTATCTACATCCACCCCCAGTAGCTCAGCTAAATTCAATTATTGGGGAGGAAGAGAATGAAATAAGTGTTGGTGAGTAAAATAATTTCAAATAGGGGATGCACCTATTGTGAAATAATATGTTGATGTATTTCTAGAGGATTTACTTGGACATCCTCTAGAATGAGAAATTGAGTTTTCCATTGATTTAACTCATGGTTCATGGCTCATATCGATGACCCCATATAGAATGGCCATTGTGGAATTCGTGGAACTAATTAAACAACTATAGTAATTGAGTAACAAGGGATTTATTCGCCCTAGTGTTTCAGTATGGGATACCATATCCTTTTTGTTAAGAAGAAAGATGGATCTATGAGGTTGTGCATTGACTATTGGGAGATAAATGATATAATAATAAAGAACAAGTATCACCTACCTTGCATTGATTATTTTTTTACCAACTTCCTGGAGCTCAATATTTTTCAATGATTTACCATTGATCCGGATACCATCAGTTGTGTGTGAAGAAGGAACACATTGTGAAGAAATCATTTCGAACCAGGTATGGGCATTACAAGTTTACAGTAATGACTTTTGGATTGACTAATGTCACCTATGTCTTCATGGATATAATGAATATGATTTTCAAGGAATATTTTGATGACTTTGTAGTCGTATTTAATGATTATATATTGTTATACTTCAAAAGCAACGAAGATCATAAAATTCACTTGCACATTATCCCAAAGACACTTTGAATAAATGAATTATATTGGATGTTTAGAAAATGTGAATTATGGCCTCAAACGATTTCTTTTCATGGATATATTTTCTCAAAGGATGGAATAAATGTTGATCCTTCAATGACAAAGGAAATCCATGAATGGCCATCACCGAAGAGTATAACTAAGGTATGTAGTTTTATTGGTTTAACAGGTTATTATCATTGTTTCTCATTGAATTTTGCCAGATTGGATAACCCATTAACCATGCTCAAGCGTAAAGGGGTAAAATTTGTTATGAAAAAAGAGTGTGAAGAATGTTTTGAAGAACTGATGATAATATTAGTAAATTAAATTATATTGACTCTACCATCAGAGAATAATGAGTTTGTTATTTATAGTGATACTTCATAGAATGGACTTAGTTGTGTATTTATGCAGAATGATTGGGTTATTGGATATGCATCACACCAGCTAAAAACTAATTCTACCTTAACCATGTTTCAATTGGAACAATACACCTTGATTAAAGATTTCATAAACTATGGCATTGAAGTTGTTTTGTAGGAAATTCCTCTATTTTGTTTCAGGTGTTAGTGAAATCATCTCTATCAGAAAGAATTATGCTAGCATAGAAGGATGATATTGAGTTACAAAAAATTGTAGAGTTGGTTCAGAAGGGTATATTTCCTAAATTTGACATTGATAATTATTGTGTTTTGAGGTTTGTGAAGAGATTATGTATTCCCTGTGAATCATAATTGAAAAAAGTGTTATTATGTGATGATCATAGTTCTCCATTTTCAGTTCATCCTGGAATTACTAAGATGTATATAGATCATCAGGAGTATTACTGGTCGAATGTAATGAATTTTTTTTGACTTTTCTATGAAGTGTTTTACTTTTCAAAAGGTTAAATTAGAGCGGTAGTTACTAAAAGAGATGTTTCAGCCATTACTGGTGCTAGAGTTGAAATTGGAAAATATATCCATGGACTTCATTGTGGGATTATTGAAGACATCTCGACGTAAAAATTTAATCTCTTATATTGTTGATTTATTGATTTAATATTCTTATTTCCTTAATATTTGAGATACTTTTCCTCTAGATCAACTTTCTCGATTGTATGTTTAAGATATTGTTAGTTTTCATGGAGTTTCCATCTCCATTGTATCTTATCGTGATCCTATGTTGACTTCTAAATAATGGAAACACCTTCATATTTCATTGGGTACAGAAATAAATTTTACAAAATATTTTCATCCTCAATCAGATGGGTAGTCAGAACGAACAATTCAGACATTGGATGATTTGCAACATTCTTGTTCGATGGATTACTAGGGATGTTGGGACCAACATCTTTATTTGGATGTATTTTCTTATAATAAATTTTTTTATTCATATATACATATGGCTCCGTTTTGTGGCATTATATAAAAAACATTGTCGAACTCTAGCATTTGTGATGAAGTTGGTGAAAGGAAGTTAATGGGACCATAATTGGTCGAAGAGATGGTAGAAAATATTCACTTGATTCAGAAGAACATGAGAAAAACTCTGAGATGAAAGTACTATTATGTGGATAACCATAGGATGGATCTTTCATTTATGGTAGGTGATCATGTCTTTCTCAATGTTTCTCTATGTTAAAGTGTGGATTGTTTTGGCAAGAAGGAAAATATGAGTCTAAGGTTTATTGGAACCTTTGAAATCTTATAGAAAGATGGATCCATTGCCTACAGAGTGGATTTACCTCCTAGGTTATCCTAGGTACACAATTGCTTTCATTTTCAATGTTTATAATTTATTTTACAAATCCATATCATGTTTTGACCACATAGGTAGTTCAGTTGGAAGAGAATCTCTATTATGAGAAAAATCCAATCCAGATTCTTGAACGAAGAGAGAAAGTGTTTCAGAGTAAGGAAATTCATTAAGAAATGGTTTTGTGAAAAACCCATATGTTTAAAAAGACAACATGGATATCTTAAAATGATTAGAAGGATAAATACCCTCATTTATTTGATAAGTGAATAAAATTGTGAGGACAAAATTTCAAAAAGGGGGGAAGAATGTAAATCCCAGGTAAATAAAGAATATGAAATATTCATATTTATTAATATTTCTGAATTGAATATTAATTTTACATTAAAAGGGATGCTATGTATGATAGCGTACTCAACACACAAAAATATACTTCACTGAAATTTAATGTTGCACACTAAGTTGAGTTATACCGAAAAATATTATAATAATTTGAGTATTTTAAATGGTAGTTAACGCCTACCCATTGTAATGGTGGGAATAAACAGAAATAACTACAATATGATTATACATTTTTATTAAATTTTACGATATATATCTGATATATTTTGGAGTCTTAAAATAAGAACGAATTCAATTTTAAGCATAAATACAATAATATTCCTTATGTGGTCGATTTACCGCCTTTTTTAGAGAACCATTTTTAAAATATAGTTTTCTTAAAATTTATATACTCTATTAGAAAAAATAATATTTTTAATTAGAATCAGGTCATCCAAATTTACATTGGATAATTTTTTTGTATTTTTCTGATAGTGAAATTTTTTTAATTAATAGTTGTAAATACAAAATTTTAATTCATAACATCCTTTTAGTATAATTTATTTATATAGTTTGATAGATATTTTAATTGTTTTTATAGTGTATTTGGATTATGTTTTTACCATTTAATCCAATGTTTCTCATTGGAAGTTATTTCAAATTGAAATTGGACATAAACTATTGCCAATCTTTTGATAGTTATTATTTCTTATAAACATGCTTTTTGTTTTTATGACGAGAATTAAATTTAAATTTACTTATTCCACTTATATGTTTTGAATTTGGAAAAATGTATTCCATATTTTTAATAAGGAGGTCCAAATGGATTAAATAAATCACTTTTATTTTTAGACAGTATGAAAATTCACTTCATTAAATATTTTATTTACCACGGTTAAATGGTATATCTGATAAATAAGGGTAAAAAAATATTATTATAATAGTATTATATTACCCTAAATATCTCATAATACAATTGGATGATACTTATCCGACCACGGGAATTATAGGGTCGATTTTTGGACTCCATGAAGCCACATAGGATTGATAATGACACTTTATATTAATTAATTTAATGTAAGGAGAAAAATGACATTAACACAGATTTTTTAGTAATTCTATTTTTACCTAGGTTTTTATATGTTCTGTATTCTACAATAAATATTAATTTGAAGAAAAAATTATTTCATACATCATGGTATTTTATTTATAATTTTTATACATCTTATAAATTTTTTTATTTATGACATAATGATGATGAAGTGATTACCTTATTAATGAATGATTTAAATAAATGATTTTATAAAATTTAAAAAAAATTCCAATACCAGTCCAATTATTAATGATTTATATAATTTATATCACTATTTATTTTATCTTCAAATCTAATGTGTTTTGTTACTTTTCAAACTGATAATCATTTTATAATGAAATAATACTTTTAATCATTATTAAATAGCTCTTCCTCCACCTTATAAAAGGCCACTACCTCTAACCCATTACTAAAACCTCTCAAACCCCTTGGCTTGTCATAATTATAAGAAATTATGCTTCATACATCCATATATTCTTTATGTAGGCCTTTTCATACAAAAAGGAAATTCATGTAAACCTTTTGGTTCAAAAAAAGGGGTATACCAGATTTAATGGTAATGTCTTCTCTTATGTTCTTTTCTTTTATTTTACTTCTACAACACCATAATCTAGCTTTATTCCTTTAATTTATAAAAAAACTAATATATTAAATATATTAGGTTTTTTATGATAATTATTCGAACTAAAATTCTTCACACCTCCATTTAATAGATACAAATATACTATTTCTGTCGATGATGAACTACTGTCTCACGAAATAGTGGTAGTCCAAATATCTCCAATTGCATCTTATGGTGGATATTATGATGGAACTATATTTATATGTGATACTTATTATATTTATATTTTCAGTATACTTATGTATTTTTAATTTATATCTTACCATTAAGCATTCCATAATGGGTAAATGTGATAATTTCATTTGAAAAAGTGTAGACTACCAGCATCACAAAGTAATATGACTCGTTCGTGAATTACACGGAACTTATAAAGGATGGAGTTAATAAAATTATATATGATAGTATAATAGAATTATAATACTCCTATGTATCATTAATTTTTCAAGAAATTTAATATGAAATAGAAATGAATGTATCATTCATGCGTACATATGGCTTATAGTCTCCATGAATGGTGCATTTCATTTCTTACTTCCATATGCTTTGTAATATTATATATAAATATATATTTTATATATTTTATATATATGATGTCAAAATCATGAATATCATTCTAGGAATAATATAATCTTGACCACATGATCAAAATGTTTTTATAAGAAGTTCATTTTTGACATAGGTATCAAATTTCGAAAAAACATATGTTATTAACATAATTGATTAAATAGTGTTTATAACAAGGTAATAAGTGATATAAAAGAAATAATAAACTTGAAAAATATTCATATGCAACTATAAATTAACTATAGTTTATTATTTAGGTGATTAATGAATGAAAGAGTCATGCCAGACACGAGGAAAAGGACTTCGTCTTATTCTCCAATCATTGAGGCATATTTTGATTTATACACGATAATCTTTTATACTATGTATAAACACCTTTGACTTTACATTTAATTCAAAGGGAAAATATTTCAACGAATAATTTTACTAAATGAAAAAAAGAATTGTTTTTTAATGTTTGCAATGACAATGACCATTCCACTATAGTGAGCATTATTTGATCTATGGCTTCCTAACCAAGTTGTAATGTTTTTTAAAAGGAAAATATATACCATATACACTTTTTTATGTATGTTGGTATTGAAAATGGTTTTGATAATGGGTTGATTAGGTAAATATATTTAAATGATATATTGTGATTGCAATGTACAAATTTTATCTTTCCTTTATGTTGGTTTTATGTGTTGTGAATTTGATATGGTTCTTCAGCATTGTTTACGTATATGGGTGGATCCATGATAAATTGAGGCCAGGTGAGCCCTAGATATATCTCCACTGAATTGGATAATGTGGCATATGTAAATGTTAATATTTCTCTGAAGAGACATATGGAATATACTATAATGGGTATTCCAAATGTAACTCTTTATGTAGTTGTGAAAGATATAATGTAAGTATGTTATGTATGCAACAAGTTACCATTATAATGTATGATTTCCATGTGTTATTCATAAATCTTATGATATTGTGTGGCATGTTAAATATTGAAAAGTATGATTTCAGTAAATTTTATATATTAATAGACTAAGGTTTTATTTCACATTTTTATAACCATAACTGATATTTTTATGCTCATCCTATATTTTTTAAATTTTTTCACAGGACATAATGATAAATTGGGTCAAGGATGGGATCAAGGAAAATTCATGATGTTTAGAACATGGAACTGGATATGGCTCTTTTTTTCAGAGAGTTTTAATTTTATGTAAAAATGTATATTGTGTAGAAGTGTCTACATGTAATATTAAAGTTGTTATGTATATGTTTTTACCTAACTCCCTAAAGTCCAAATCATTAAAATATCCTTGATGTGAATTGTAAATTTAATAAAAGATTATGTACAATTTAATGTTGGGTTGTTATACTTACCCACTAGTTTTCTAGTCTTCCCCAACATCACATGTCCGAATTTATCTATCCATAATAAATAATCATGCTCTATAATACAAGGGAAACTACAATATATCATTTAACCCATTCAAAACATCATCTCATCATCAATATCCACTTATCCAAATATTGACTCAGTAGTTTCATGGAGCCACCATATCCCATATGATGTTTATTATATCTCAATTCATAACACACAATACATAACATACATACAAAAATCCTTAAGATAATATAACTAGAGCTACATGTCTATAAAATTATCAAAATATATTACATCCCTATACAAACATATATAGGATGTGTAACCACAATGTGTATTAGTATATAATTAATCTAGGATAATATGGTTGGTAAAGAGGTGGCAGTTAGCTATTTATTCCTCTTTATCTTTGATATTTTGGAAAACACAAATGCATGGTCCAATATGTGTCAATCAACTAACTAACATCAATGGGGTAACATATGTGATCACATAAAATAATTAATATATAGATCTTGAAAAATTACTAACAGAAAAGATATATACATAACATCAACTTAGAGTATCACCTTTGGAATACCGGACATCCAATTATAAGAATTAGATATACTATAAGCTCACACAAAAATAAGAGCCTTTCAATTAATACTTGTTTAAAAATAAATCACATTTCTTTTGATTATAAACAATATTATTTAACCTAAAGTGAAAATATATCCTTTTTTATGGGAACCAAAGAACTATCCTAATTTTAGAATACCATATTTCCCCCAACCCAATCAGATAAACCAGTAGTATTCACTATAATTCCATAATTCTATATAATCTATGAATTATCCTATGATACAAGAAAATATTTATAAAATAAGAACAAATAGTTTTGTCATGTAATGGGGAAAGGAATGAAAAAATATGTAATATATACATTCACCCTGTAATGTAGAAAATTTAATAAAGAAGCATCCCAAAATTTAGGAAAACATCCAATAGGAAGACCTAACATTAACCCGATACATTATTCCAATATACATTCTCGACAACAATATGCACATCACCATCTATCCTACCGTCACATTACCCAAATTCTTCCACAAAAATAGGTGTCCCCAATTATTTATCATCAAACCATCACCCATAAGTGTCTCACATCATGCCATTTAATATGTATAATCATCTGGATAAATCACCAAAGGAAGCAAGGAAACAAAAAATATTCTGCAGGGAAACTAATCCTTATATCCAAAGCATCATCCTTTATAAGAAAAAAGGATCACTCACCCATAAAAAACTATCCTATTAAATAAATAAATGTTTACCATATTGAATTTAAAAAATCATTTATAAAAATTATCAAACATACAAAAAATAATATGTCAACCGTTAAAAACACTGAATTATTTAAACATTCTTCAAGAATATTTTACAGTTTCATTTATTTCATGGAGAACAATAAAAATTAAACATGACCCATTATTATTTAACCTACTAGAATTACTAGTTTTACATTATATTTAAAAATCTCAGAAAAAATAACATCAACAAAAATTTATATAAACAATATATATCACATTACCTGGATAATCATGATGACAAATATTAACACAACACAAACACATGAAATATCTACAACCTATGAACAAATATTTCATTAATTATATTTTAATTTTAAAATGATAATTACATCACTACATAAGGAGATAAATATTGATAAAATTAAAATTTCATAAAATGAGAAGAAAAGAATCTCCATCCACAGGGTTTTTAACATTATTCAAATTAGAATGGATCAATACCTATAAAACTCTTATCACCTATCCCGTAAGGAGTCGATGGTCCATATTGGAATCACACCATGAACATTCCTACAAGAATCAAACTAACTGTCTATGAATAATTTATATTAATATTAATAATATTTTCATTATTTTTCATTTCTATTTTATTGAATTAATCCCCACAAATTTATCAATTTGAGTTAAATAGTAATTTTTTTGATTTTTTGGATTTCTGGGAAACGTTGTCATAATGGATTAAATTTATAATTTCAGTAGCATTCTATAAAAACAGTATTTCATGAAAAAATAAATATTGATCTAAATGGTGTAATTATTTTTTTGGAGGATTATATTTTTCATCAATCTCAACTTCTTCTGCGGGACCAAGTACTAATTTGAACTCATTGGGGGTAAATATTTCAATAAATATTGACAATATTTTTTATATAAAGGAATGTAGCACTTCTCATTTACTGAGGTATATCATATGCTACTAGAAACCATATTTTTTATTCTAGTTTTAAATAAAAATCTACATAAATGCACATTTGGAAAATAAATTTTAGGTATAAATTATCTCATTATAGAAGCCTTTTTACCTGGAAAATTGGAATCGTATTAATTGTCTCTTTATGAAGAAAAATTTATATTGTTAGTAAATTACAGATAATTTTTTTGAACTATTTTCAAGGGATTGATATTTTGGGGATCTATAGCCAACACGTTTCTAAGGAACACTAAAGAAATATCCTTGGAAATTTTTAGACATCTATATGTCGTAATCAATGAAAACATCAAGACGACCATTTATAGAGAAGAAATGGTTCCTTCATCTTTTTATCTTATATTATTTTCAAAATGAAACGATATTGACCATAATTAATAGATACCATGTGCATCGAGGAGTAAAAATTTGTATGATTTAGAATGGGGTGGTTTTTATATTGTATGCATTTAGTTCCTGAACATACAAGAATAAAATACATCTCTCTCTTTTGTTTGGATGATTTGAATATTTTAAAAGGTGTTTTTTTATCAAGTATGAATATTTTTTGTTTAATATTTTTTTATTTTTATTTCAGTGGATGTTGATAAATTTCTCTCTTTACAAGGTTTTCAAATACATATGATTGTATAGACCATGCCTTAGTGTTGAAGTACTCAATGATCATCAATATGTGTGGGTGGGGTGGAGGAATATATTTATGATTTTTGGATAAACATGACCTGAATATGAAATACCTACATCAATTAACAGAACTATCTAAAACTCTCACACACATATGATGGAGGGTATAATGTCATAGATTTCAGAATGTTTTATTCTATCAATTACCATTTGATCACGGGAGTGAGGGGAAGTGACTATTTAATCTAACATTAACTAGATTATTGGTAGGAGATTGTATAATTTGGAATAAGGGAAGCATTTAATATGGAAGGCTAATCCTAGCCTAACCACGCTTCTCATCTCATAATTATTATTCAATTTCTTAATCTATCTAATTTATATGTATTTTTTTCATTATTTTTTAAAGAAACAATAATTTAAATTTTTTTATTTTACCTCTAAATTAAGGTGATAAATTTTATTTCTAATTTATCTTATATAGAGACAACCTATGTTGACCAATATACTACTTTTTGAATTACGATATAAATTTTTCCCACACCCAAATATAGTAACATGTCGAAACATGTCATCATCTATAGGGAGGTGGTTCCATAAATCTAATTTAAAATTTCATGATGAGAACTATTCAAAGTGAAAATTCTACCCCATATCCTAAAATTGAATAAAAATTGGTGAATATACATTGAAACATTAATTTCAAATCATAATTTTAAAAATTTTCTATTTATGTTTGATTCATTAATTAATTCCATGGATGGGTAGGAAAATACCCAAAAAAATATATTAATGAGTTTATATATGTCTTCTCCAATTTTAGACCTAGATTTGTAGCTAGGGAGATGTTAAAGTGGATTCCATTCCCCTAATCACAAGACGGATTGGAAAAAAAATAAGTGTATTGTATGCCACCAGGTGATGTGAGAAACTTCAATGAATCATAGAGGTTTTTCATGCATTAATTATTCCCAACCTCTAGAATCACAATATTCAAAATATATATATATTACATTATACTATCATCTGAAGATACACTCTATGAGTACTATAAGATTCCGAAGAATCTATGTTTCGGATGACAATTTTAGAAAATTATGTTGAATTAGTTTCTTATTTTTTTACCAATGATTACTAAAAAATGACTAAAACCATATAAGAAAATAATTTATAGAATGTCTTATTGACATGTATATAGAAGAAG
Source organism: Viscum album (assembly GCA_963277665.1). Classification (NCBI taxonomy): domain Eukaryota; kingdom Viridiplantae; phylum Streptophyta; class Magnoliopsida; order Santalales; family Viscaceae; genus Viscum; species Viscum album. Next base: position 659,383,027 of record OY728134.1, on the reverse strand, counting down.
CTAAGGTATTAATTGATAATATTTATGAAAACTAAAAACAATTTGGTAAAAGTTTTACTAGAAAAAGAAGCTTTGATTGGGTAGGAAAGGACCATCCATCACACTTATTGGAAACTACGATTTTAGAGATAACAAGGTTTGTGAGATAAATGACCTAAAACAAGTTGATGAACAATTATCACCTACTATGGTGTGTGGTTTATGCTAATCCCAAAATTATTTATCGAAACATTGTTTTAAAGTAAAAGGAAATGATATTTTTGTTGTAAAATTCCGACCTAGGGAATTCAATAAAAATATGGGATGTATATATATTAACTATTTCCAATATAGACATGGAAATAAGAGGAATTAAGCTATTACCCCTTATCAAAATTAGTTGAGAACCCATCCTCCATTACCTTATTATTTCCAAAATCCACCACCATTTAAAATATTATATTATAACAATAATTCATTAAAACAACCAAATAATATTATTTAAAATTATTATTATCCTTCATAAATAAGTGCACCAAAATCTAAGAATCCAAAAATTTAATCTGAGGTTGAAGGGTCGAATAAATTTTTAAAATATATATCCATTAATTTTGGAAATCTCATGGAATTTTGGACAAAACAATTCATATGAAACTATTATCCTACAAAATTTCAAAATCCAATTAAAATATTTGAAGGATAACAACATAAGGTATATAAGAACTCTCACCAACTACCACCCTTGAACCAAAAATAATTTCAATATTGTTGAAGGATAATAATGTTGGTAATTCATCAAATTCGTTTAAACCGCTCTGATAAAAAGAAATTATAGTTGAATATGAGAAGAATTGGATAAGGAGGAAGTGACAATAAACTCCATTTGAAAGACAATATATAGAAAATAGAGACTTAACCCCCCATTTCCATCATGTTTAATATAATCAAATAAAATTTGTGAAGAATCAAATCAATGATAAATTCTAGAAAATTTCATAAAAGTGGAAATTATTTTCTCCCAAATAATATAACTCAAAATACCCCAAGGTAAAATTATATTTTATAGATAATTTTACGATTAAAAGTATAAATTAACAAAATGGTATGATTACCTTGGGAAGAGGATTGTTGACCATTTTAACACAACCATTTCTTACTAAATATAAGGATCTATGATCAATTTCCATTCTATTCAGTATTGTATCTTTAAATTTCTATAATTAAATACATGATTTGGGTTATTCAATTAATGTTTTTCTTCACTCAGAATACACTTATTTATTGATAAGAGAAATTGCACCCATAAGAGGGGTGAACCATCTTTTAATCAGATCCATATTTTCACCTACAGAACATTTTGAAGATGCCACTATGAAAGTAAATGATAAAATACTCTCATATGACTTCTTTGATATGAGTTGTGAAGAATATAGGATCTCATCACAATAACTAATAATTTTTCTGATACATTTTATAATGATTTCCAAAACCATCATTAATTTCCATGAAGGAACACTCACCATGGAGTTTGGAGATAGAACTGTCCACTTAGACATTTTTGACTCCACGAGACACCCACCACTTGATCACTCACTCTTTTCACACTCCCATGAAATCGATACTGAACTAATTTATGAATATTTAATTTTCTTGGAATTATTATAAATAGGTCATTATTCCTTAAAAGAAAATATCACCGAACAAGTCATTAACAACAAAAATGGAAATTTTGATTACATGTGGTAAGAAGATGTAAAATCTGGTTACTTGTATGATTTTTTAAATGATAAATAATCTAATATGATTCCATGTACACAAGATTGTATGTCTTTGGATATGGTGAACCTCAATTTTGTTTCATCGCATAAATTTCCCCAAAAATCTATATCTAAAACCACTTCCCATGTATTTAAAATATGTGGACATCCTGGAACATGATAAATTACATGGTATAATTTTTAATAAAAAATCTTGAAACTAAGAAGAGACATTTATTTAGCTTATGAGAAAGAAATTTTCAAGAACCAGTGTGGAGATTAGGTGATATTCATTGAATAAAACAAGAGATGTTCTTATATATAATTAAAATTAAGGGAGATTCAAAACCCATCAAAAACCCCAAAATTAAGATGAATCCTATGTATATTAATGGAGGGATGAAGGAGATCGAGGAAAACTTTGAGGCTTGAAAAAGTAATATCATTTTAGATTCAGAAGTGTTTATACCTATCTAAGCAGCTTTCAATAAAATTTTCTTAACCAATATGTCCATTAAAAAGAATGAATTAATACCATTGAGCATTCAGAATGTATATTTATTTTTTTATAGACATTACAATATAAAATCATGTCACATGGAAATATAATTTCCCCGCCAAATTAATTGACCAAATTTTTTAGATATTTTCCGAGAGAACTCATTAATATTTTATGTATTTTCATGTTATTTTTTGGTACACATTTACTAGAGGATCAAGTGAAATGACCTTTACTTTTCCCATTTAATCTTTTTATTACAAAATAATTATTTTTGGATTAAGTAATTCTTCACATAAAATTAATATATATATGTTAAATATATTATTCTATAAAATTTAATATTTATTAATTATATTCTTATATGATTTCAAAGTTGTTCGGTATTATTTTATCGATTATCTAAATAATCCGGATTCCTTTTTAATATATAAAATGTCAAAAATCTTGTATTAAATTTTTTGATGTTTCATTTCATTATTGAGGGTGCAATTTTTTTGGGCATTTTATTTTAAAAAAAAATTGAAACGGATAAATAAAAAATGCTGGTGATAAATTATTTTCCTTTCCCTACTTGTGTGAATGTAATTAGGTTATTTTAGGACATGCATGATTCTATATGAGTCTTATAAAATATTTCAACAACATGTCTCTTGATATCAATAAATTAATTTTGAATAATGATAATATGTATTTCAATAGTGAGTGTAGATAATCCAATAATGAGTTAAAGATGAGATTAATTACGACACCAATGGTACTCCCCCCAAATTGGGATAAACCATTCAAGCTTCTTTTAAATTCATCCAGCCATGATGTTAGTGAATTATTTTATATATGAATTGAGTGATTGAAATAGGTAGTTTACTAATATTTATGTATATTAGATACAAAAAAATACAATTAACCATGCAAAAAAATTAATTTTTGGTAGTTTATTTTATTTGGAAATATGTAGATCATATCTTCCTAGAAGTAATGTCATTGTGTTTTCTAATAATAATTCCATTATGTAATTGATGTATAAGGATGAATATAATACAAGTCTTGTGAGATTAATGATAATGTTGTGGAAGTTAGACATAGAAATTCAAGATAATATGTGATCCAAGATACATGTGTCTAATCATTTAATTAGACATCAAAAGAAAGCTAAAGAGGAAAATCCATACCAAGAACCACTAAATGATCAAATTATATGAGACAATATATAATTTATAGAAGGTTATATTCCATGTTATATTTAAATTTTAAATTACCTTGTAACATCTCAAATACCATTTCATTTTAAATCCCACCTAATTAAAAAAAATCAAATTCCAAATATTACATTTTTTTAATTTAAATTTATTTATAAAATTTTGAAAGATTATGTGATCAGATGATGTTTTCCTAAAAGTGGACTTGAATATGATTTGGATTTTAAAATAGATTATCATATAGAAGAAACATTGTACAATAATTTATAGTACACAATGTTTTATAGTATTGATTTATTGGATTTTTCTACTTATCTATGCTAATGAATTTTGGAAAAGGTTTCAAAAATATTCGTTTTTTGGAAATATTTCAATGACACCAAAAATTCCCAAAACAAAATATATTTTTATTGATATTTTTGAAGATTGTGGGATATAATTTTTGAAAATATTCAATATATCATTTGTAAATTATTATATTTGTCTTATAGTTGATATAATTTCAAATTGGGTGCCCTTAAAAACCACTATGACTAATGATGCCAAAGTTGTTTTCAATTTTTTTTCTAGAAAACTATTTTTATTTTAATGGAGTTAAAAATTCCATCATCAATGATCAAGGGATTCAATTTTTCAATAGTACATTTCTTTTGAGATAAATTTTTTGGTGCATCATAAAACATTAACTATTTATCATCCATAGACCAATAGACAAGATGAACAATCCACCAATGAAATCATTGAAATTCATTGAAATGTTTGTTCAACATAAAAAGAAGAATTAGAGTCATGATTTTGATGACACGATATGGTATTATAGGATAACCTAAGAATCCCAATAGTAATGAGCCCATATAATCTAATTTATTGTAGAATATTTTTCTTTCTAAAATAATTGGAACATAATTTATATTAGGCTATGAGATATATGACCAAAGATTTTAAATATATATAAAATATATGATATGACAACCCCAATATTTGGATGAGATTACAAGGGAATATTTTTAAATATAATAGATTTACATGTTTTCAATTTGGATGGATACTAATGAGCTGATCCAACCAAAAGAATACTAACTTAGAGACATGGTGATTTTATTCAACTCATAGACCCATACTAATACCAGGTAAATTTCACTCTAGATAGAAACATACATGTATAGTTACTCAATTATATTCCTTATGTGATGTCCACGTTATATGGGACGGAAAGTCTGTGTTATTCACTGTTAATGGTCATAGGGTAAATAAATTACATGGGATCTTTTCATCATATCTATTATAGTGGATTATACTTCTCCAACGTATTTATTAATAAAATCCACCAGGTTATATACCTCATTAACACTTTTATGCTTTATTTAATTCAATTGAAAATCCAAATACTTGTAAAATGTACTTGAATTAATTGGAAACACTATGTAATTTATGTTTGGATAGGGATAATATAATATTTATTTTCTTAAATGTTTGTTTCATTTTTAACAAATTTTTGTATTTATTTTACAATTTTTATGAGTTTTTGAAACATGCGAGCTCCATTTTTTGTGTTTTTTCCCAAATTATTAATATTTTTAAGTTTTTTGTTTTTATAATAATTTTAGATAAAATTATTATATTTCACATTTTAAAACCAATTTCAATTAGGGAAAATATATGTCCCATGAAAGTGAATATAAATTAATGCAAAAATTGAAATAGTTTCATGTTAAAAAAATTGAGAATATCATGAAAAGACATATAATTTTTTAATATCATGTCATATATCAATGTATTTATTTTCAAAATCCCATTACCTTGGGGATTCTAATAATTTTTCATAGATTATTTATATTCACATTTTTTTGAACCAAGAAATCCTTTATTTAAAATGAATATGATTTATTTTTGTTAAAAAAGGTGTTTGAAATATTTTTGTTTTAAATGATTCAAAATTTTTTTTATTAGAAGATCCATTTTCAAGAAAATAATATTTATTCTAGAAAACCATGTATTTTTAATCCTTGTATCCCTTAATACCCCTGAGTATCTTTTAAGGTTAGCCACATTGTAAGACAAATTTTCCAATACAACCAACCGTGATGTTTCATGATCTATTTGAACATAAGTTATGTGTAAATATATTTATTATGTGATAAATTATTTGTTTCTAATTTTAATGTAATATTAGATGTTTAATATATATTATTTCTTCTAAAATATTCATTTTATATGTTTTGGTATTTGTAGATATTTTTCATGAGTAGAATTCAGAAAAAATAGTTTTATTTACATTGTAGAAAAAATTAATATAAAATTAAAATATTGAAGATAAATAGATATATTTTCTTTAATTACATTGGATATGATGTAATACCCATTTTTATAAATTCAAACCACCCTCACATAATTCAAAATTCAATTTTTTCAGAATTTAAAAATATAATCAAAAAATAAATTTTCTTGAAGAGATTTGAATAGAAATAATTTTTCTCATTTAAATGTTGAATGGTCAGAAATTTAAATAAAGTTTTCATAATTAATGGAGTTTATTTTCTACTACGTGGAGTGAGGAGGATACAATACTTCGGTGAAAGCAATAATCATCAATTTCTTCAAAAACTACAAAAAACGCATTATTTTGCCTCATAATTGTGAACTCTAAAATATACCAAATAGAAGCCACTAAACTACCCCAAAATTGTATCATGAGAAACATAGGTTCTTACCACACATAAAGTTGGGATATAGTAATTTATGAAGCCTATGATGACTGTTTCTTTGGGTTGGATGATAAAATATTTTCTCAAAATCTACATTTGAGTGATAAGGGAAATCATTCATGTGAGGTAACTATTTAGTGGACATGGGAGGAAATATGAGGTGAAATTTTATTGAATTATAAAAATAGAGTACTTAAATTAATGTTTTCGTGATAAGGTATGATATATTTGGTTTCATGGTGTTAAATTTATTGATGACATTGTTTTATGATTTAAATTTTATTTTATTTTATTTAAAATCTTACTTATGACCGATTCCAAGTTATAAGTGTGGGTGAATTGATAGATCTTATAATTACATTATATTTAATGTTTATTTCAGTTATTGAATCCTCACAAATATATCTAATTTATATTAATTACATCATATTTTATATTTTATAGATGTTTTGGTATAAATTTTTAAAATTTCATCATTCATATATGTTAACAATTTTATGTATCATTTATATTTTGAGAGTTTAGTTTCCATTATTGATATAAATAGGGAATTTATAATTTCTAGTCTTATTTTTATTATGTTTTTTCACTTCTTCAACTAAAAAAAGAACTAATTAAAACTTCATGGGGCTCAAAAATTCCATCTAAGTGGAGAATATTTTTGGATGAAATAAGTGAACAGTCATAATTAAGTAATGCATATCTCAGGATACAATCAACCAAATAATGTAATTATGTTGTTCATTGAAATAGGAAGCAATGTATCAATTTCAACATAAATTTCATTTATAAATATCATCCTTAAGGTAGTATTTTCATGCATCAATTTGGAGCGTGATTAAGGGTCTCTTTAGGATGAAAAATAATATATTATATAAATCAAGTATAAATTATTGAAAATGAATCCAATTGATTTGAATTTTTGTGGTTTTATTTTAAACATAATTATAAGAATATCTTGTGGGAATATGTTGAAAACATATGGGGGATAATTTATGGATACAAAATTTTCTATTCTTACCTTTCTATTTCCTTAGTTATTCATTAGATTCCACTCCCCCCTTATTATTGGATACCCATAACATGGATGGGTAACATTATGAGTGATTATGGAAGGAATATTTTTTATAAATCTTCAGTTTCTCTCAGTAAGGGAATAAAAAATTTTATCACTTTTATGAAGTTGATTTTAAAATTCTTATATAATGTTTTCATTGTGACATACGAATCTATTTGGTTAAATATTATATTTTCTTTATTTCATTGGTTGATGAGAATTATCTCCCTCCACTGGGTTTTGGTTTATATGTTATTTAATATACATCTTATTATTGGTGAAGTATTCATAAATATTTTGTATATTTGGAAGGGGTATTGGAAACACATTATTGTTTTTAAAAAACATAAACCAATTATGAAATTCCTAAGTCAATTGAGGGTATTCATTATAAAACTCTTACAAATAAGAATTATTTTAGATCAAGATGAAATTTTAGAATGGTTTATTCTCACAATCACTATTTGATCAAGGGAGTGATGGGAAGTGATTGTGTAATCTAAATTTAATCAGTTTAATAGAATATGATTTGATTACCTAAAATGTGGAAACAGTTGTGGTTAGAAGACTAGACTTATGATAATTACCTTATAATATAACATTTTTTAAATTACCTTTTTAATAAATATATTTTATATATTTTGTTTTATTGATTTTTTTCTATATAATAGAATTTTGAAAACTCCAATTTTCCCTTTAATTTATGTTTTTAATTTTGATTATTGTTAACTCATCTATAGATAAAAACTATGTTGGACATTATAATAAATATTTACATAAGAAATAATGGATTTTTTCACACCATATGATAAACAATTATTAGAGATCAACTAGCATAGAATGAAATGATAGACTATGAGGAAATGAAACTAATTAGAGAAGAAACCACATTGAAAAGAGGAAAAACACACATAAAATCAACAAATGTCGATATTTAGAATATATATATTGAATATGATCAAAGGTACTTATGAGGAAATAGTAAATTATCTCCTAGGAAAATAAGGTAATAGTGAAAAAATTGGGTCAATGATTATTTTAATGTGTGCTTAGAATTTATGGAAAAATATAAATTAGAAGACCACAACATATCAACACACACTGTGGTTCAATAATCATAACCTCAATACTAAACAATGAAATAATTCAAGATTACATGATATAGTACACATGGTAAAATCCATACATGAAAAAATATCATGATCCTTGATATTGGTCTACTAAATTCTAAAGAGGGCCACAACACAAGGAAAACACCATGCTGTAAACTTACGTTGAAAAAGTTGAAAGAAATGTTGTAAATCACCCCTATACAATTGTGATCCAAAAAGCATATAACCACTAAATTTTACCCCATCAATATTTTGAGTCAAAACTCTTAATCTACACCATAGACCATCTGCCTACTAAGGTCCATGACACAACATAATACTGCACAAAAAAAATCTACTAGTGAGTTAATATTACATCTTAACTTAACTAAAACCAACTAAAAGCCTCCACATGGAATCTATAATAGCTAAATAACAAAAATAAAAGTTATAAAATTATATAATCACTTAAAATAGCTCCCCCATTCTTGAATTTTTAATATGCATGTCCAACTTATAAGGATGATATCATGGGGATCCCCATCTCCAACATCCAAATGTTTGCTTTCCACCATTGTATTTTATTTATATAATACCATAGGTTATATAACATTAATATTCATATAATGATACTAATGTTATGATAATTTAATAAAATTTAAGTTACTTTTCAACAAAACTCTAATCCCAATCTCTAACCGATATAAATGATCTCAATTTAAATCATTATTCCACAAACATTGAAGCAAGTTAAGAGGTGATATCATCATCAAACCACTTATACAAATATATTATCATTATTATGAGGCCTAATAATCTAATGAGTGAATTCATTGTAAAAATAAAACAACCTCTCAAATCAATTGATATGGTTCATAATAAATGAAAAATTTATCCCAAAATGAATAGATCCTTTCATTAAACCTCTATTAAACACCAATGGAAAAAACCTATTAATAATATATATAATGATACATGACATGGTAAGAATTTATGTCATTAAATCTAAAGTGATTATCATCAACCACCATCATAGAAATCATAATAAAATATTATCATGATAAGAACTCTTATAGAAGCATTTATCCACTGACCACAATATCAACCATTAAAGACTCTCGAATAGATGTTAACTATACAATTTTAAAATGTTGAATTAAAAAATATGATTTCTCTAAGATAATATTACACATTAGAAAATAATATAAAAATGATTATCAATTGCAAATGCATAGTGGAGAACCTTTTATTGGATATCATTTAAATTTATAGAGTGGTCGTCATAAAAAAGGTTATGTCAATAGAAATGATTTTCTATGATAATTCCTTTAACACTAAATTATGAATGTAAAAATCCTAACTATACGTTGTAAATAATTCTATATATAATTGAGTAAATTAATAGTCAATCAGAGTCCTTGTATAGGAATTTGTTAACTATTACACTCTCTCTCATGTTTTATTTAATAAAAAACCATACATGAATTTCTCATACACTATTTTCATAATTTTCCCCAAATAAAGAAGAATGTACCTAACCATGAACTCTTATATAATGTGATTATGTTGATATTCTATCACATATCATATTGGTAAGAGATATCCCAAATAATACTTCCTCTAGTATAAGGTATATATTTTTGCTTTTATGTATCCATGCACATAGTTTATAGCATTATCCTTACAGAATACAAGGTACCCAATAAACATGAATTCCCAAATAATTTTTTTATTACATATAATTAATTGGAAATATAAACTATGGAAGAAATAATAAATATTAATAATTAAAATCATGATAAAAAATTTACACAAAATCTTAAAAGTAAATACATCATTATTTGAAATATACATCAATATGAAACATAACATGAGAGATTCTAATTGTTTTCTACTGATGAAAACCCATAAATAGATACCATTAAGCTATTATCACCCAAATAATCATCCTAAAAGCATCTATAAATTTGTATGAATAGAAGAGTGAAATCCCCCAAGTACACAATTTAATGAGATAAATAATACTCATTATGGTCATCCCTGAAAAGTCTTGCATATAAAACATGTAACTATATACATGGTAGGAAATATGTAAATTGGAACAATGAACCCATGACATCAATTATAATATTAAAATTCAATGATAAATTCATATTAAAATTAACCATATCTCACTATATTCATTATCATTATGAAAAAATATATAGTTACATAAATCTAATGCACACCTCATACTATCATAATAAAAATGTTCCAATTATATGATATGCTTCTAGTGGTCATAAAAAACCCATGAACATTGACATGGGTCTCTAAACAAAATTAATTTAAACAATAAGGGGTAATGATAACGAATATATATCTATCTAGATACATACAATAACAAAAATTAGTTAATTTGTATTACAACTGAACCCCAAAATCTGTATATATATTTCACTAAATTTCACAAGTCCTTCATGGTCTCCCTTAAAACTACCCATATAAAGATAAACATAACTATTATCTCAATGAAAAAATTAAATAAATATATTTATCACCAAGAACCCATCATTTACTAGGTTCTCTATATGACCCAAAAAAATGAAATCACTAGAGTCATTCTAGGAAAACACCAATATGGGTCACCAACCTCACATTTCATGCAGTGTAAGATGAATAAAATAATAAAATTGTGTTAGAATCATCCAAATGGTTATTTCATAAGATCTAATTCCCTTGAATTTTAAATTTATAGTCTGTTAATGACAAAATGAAAAACATCTATTTTGAATGAACATATCAAGAGATAGAGAATATCACTGTAAAAAATATTATAATAAATCCAGATGATCGAAGATATGTAAAACTATTTTTGTTATTTTGTAAATTATCCTCCATAAACTAAAACATATTAACTAAAATAATTAATTGTATCACTATTGAACAAAATCAAATAAAATCAACCTCCGTTGATTTTATAATAATATAATTCAAATTATATATGATATTCAATATCATATAATGAGTCATCGTCATATGAAACATCTACACTAACAAAATAATAATTCCTCATCATCATTATGAAATTTCTATATTATCACCACAAAATGATTATCATGATTCTCACATTAGTACATCACTATTATTAGATGTGCCACTACTAAAGTAAATAATCCAAATTTTATAACTAAACATTTCCAAAATGTGTCAAACAATGTTTCATGGGTGACATATTTATTATCCATTATGTAGATTATAAGAATAACATATCATTGTAATTATTATCTCTATTGGTAAAAATTTATATGTAATTCTATAGAGTTAATCAAATTGGTCAACGACATATTGATATATTAGTATTAATAAGTTCATAATCCATTAAATGTCACATATGCAACAATTACATATCCCCTTAACCAATCAAAGAACCAAACTCTGGTAACACTATACACATGTAATAAATAATAATAAATATACAAGTATTATACATTTAATCCATTATATTAAATAGATTTTTCCAGTTTAATTGTCCATAATAATCATTTATCAAATATAAATATCTAGAAGAGGTTTTTTCCCTTGAAAAATTCATTAAAATTTAGTAGCTGAATGTGTTAGTAAATAAAATATTTAGAACTTTTCATTATAATAAATCACTAATCTTATATAATAATCATTATTTTACCCAATTTCAGGTGTTTCAATAGGATCTCCACAAGTTTAATTTCTTTGGAAACTATTGTAGAACCAAGTTCGCACATGTCCATTTGAAAAAATTCTAATTTAATAGAATATTCTATTATGTTCTCCAAATAATATATTTTAAGGTAACTTTTTTTAACTCTTGAAAATGGGAATTATAGTAATATTAATAATTTTTTATAATTATTCCCCATCAAATTTTGTTTTTAAAAATTTAATATTCAAAACAATTCATTTAAATGGACAATAAAAATATCACCTCCTTGATTTATTTTAAAAAAAATACTATAATAAATTTATTTCTATTAAACCAAATTTTAATATTTCTAAACAAAAAATACATATTTTTTACATACTATATAATATATATATATTATAATTTATATATTATAGTGTTATTATTTATAATATAAGAGAAACAAAAATAGGGGATTTGTTGTGTTGCACCTCCACTAATGAATATATGTATCTCCTTTTTATTTGGATTAGGGAATATCTTGTATAACAATTAATAACAAACATCCAAACCATTTTATAACCATACAAAACTATGAAATAACTAGGATTTTGATTTTTTTAATTTTTATTTTACATGTTTTCCCAATATTTGTCTATGTGAATCTTCTTTTGGTAGTTTCATAGAAAGAAGACCCACTACAAATTCCATTGTATTTAATGTTAAAGGGTTGAAAAGGGGAAAATAAAACAATTTTTTTTATTAATATTATATTTCATTCATGAAACCATTTATACTATACATATTTTCATTTTTATTGAATACATATTACACCTCCACTATACATCATTATTCCACAATGGTTTGTCACTGTAATCTAGGGTAGACCATATGTAATAAAATTTAAATTTCATAAATTGATTCACCTAAATTAAAGCATTAAATATCTTGGGAGTTTTTTATAATGAATCATTAGGTAAAACATCTCAAATCTAAAGAGTGGTTGAAATTTTCATGAAATTATTTAAAATTTTTTAATTAATATATAATTAATATTTTGAGAAACATAATGTCATTCTAATCATATCATCAATATTATTTTCCTATAATGTGTCAAGTAATTAATTCAAACCATGCCATATTTATTTGATTTTTTATGTAAATATTTATTACCCAAAAATTTAGTGGGTTTTGTCGTCAGAATCAATGAACCTTATCTCACAATAAATTTCCTACATTCTTCTTATAAATCCTTGATGGCCTCTTCTTCCAAGAGTAGTGTTTATCCTATGCGATCATGAAAATGAGCGAGATTGAGATGTATATAAATATAATTAAAATTTATTTATCAAATACATTGTTTATGTTAAATTATGTTTTTTACCCATATTGGGACTAAGATTCTAATAAAAGAATTTATTTTGTAAATATACTTTTATAATCAATTCAAAAATTATTGGATATAATTTAATGTATAAGGTCATAAATAGATCCAATTGAAAAAAAATCCAATTTATAAGTACATAATAATTAATTCTACTTAATAATCATATAAAATGAAATTTATTTCTAATTCCCATCTCCTAATTTCTCTTATAAATTATTCAAACACTATTAATTTAACAAATTATCATTCTAGTTTAAAAACTATGTAAAATAAAAATATCAACAAAGGTAAATATTCCTTAAATTTTAGTTTTCTCATTACTATAAATACATGAAATAAATTAATAATTATGTAATTAAATATTTTTTGTTACCCATATTGATAGATAAAATTATTGACATGTGATTTCATTAGTACGAATTTAATTCATAATGATTTTTGGTATTTTTAATGTGTTTCAATTTTATTATATTTCTCATGAAAAAAACATATTTTTATATATTTATACTTTTTATACAATATTTTAAATATTTAATTTCACATCTTATGTCATGTATAAAACATTATACAATTAATGATATTCAATACTCATCTAAAATCATATAAAAATGAATGTCTTGTATAATGTATATTAAACACTTTTATTTAAAGGTTTATTATTAATTCCCATAGATATGAACATATCATAATTAATGTATTAAAAAATATATCATTGTTATATATTCCAATTATCTTTTAGGATTAGAGTTTTAGAGAATTATGAAAAACATTAACAAAACCCCAATTAATGATTCAACTAATAGACATATATTTCTCTATATAAGCATATTATTACTATATGAAAATTCTTCAAAATCTCCCATAAATCCCTACACAAGGTAATCTTCTAGACACAAGAAATGTATTAGTTATCTTAGTAACAAATAAAAAATGATTCATAAAAAATTGGTGTGTTCATAAAAATATTATAGAGAAATTAATGTGATAACAATAAAATATCCTAAGTGTGAATAGTATGATCATATTTTCATAATAATGATACACAATAAAATCAAACCCAAAATAGCATAGATTATAAATCACGGGATATGGAATAAGTATATAAATAGTAAATGGCATAATTCCATAGTTTTGTTAACATTATTCATTAATCCTAATCCATGAGATTATAACATAGTCAAAATCATATATTTAAAAAATGGTATAAAAATAACTATTAAAAACATATCATTGTAAACATATTTTGATGGTAATTTTATTCGTGAATAGTTTGTTGGAAATATCTTTACTACAATCATTTACATGAATAGTCCTATGATAAAACATTTACCCAATTATAACCATGTACAAAACTCAATATTTAATGAGATATAATACATTAACCAATGAATTATATATTTATATAGGACACCACCCAATATCAATAACATATATTTCTTCCTTATAATATCAATGATCAACTTATCATAAATAGATCATTTAAGGAAAAGGTGTTTGATAAACAATTCAAATCAAATTATATAAGAGAAACCTTCCTGATTCCACCTATAAAATTGATAAATCTTTGAAATATAAATTATTACCCACAAAAACATATTACATTCATGGTAGATGAAATTTAATGATGTATATGGTATTTACAAAAAAAATAAATAATGGGTATTTGTTTTATACAAAATTTAACCAAAACATTGATGTATAGAATATAGGTAAACATAGTTCAATGAAATAAGCATAAAACAGTGCATTCATATTGTAAATACATTGGATGAAATGTTATAGTTATTCATAATAGGTGTAAAATCAAGACAATTGTAAGGTGGGATCACCCCTATGGGAGAAAATAAAAAAAATTCATCCATCTAGAGGAAGAATTAAGATGTTATAATTTGAATAATATCCTCAATCAAACATAATGTATTTCTATTGATTTTGGAATAGATGAAAATCATGTTTTAGGGGATTTGAATACATACATTTGAAATAAAGAGTAGCCATTAACTATTAAAAATATTTCATTAAAAAATATATTATAATAGAAAGACGATTATAATTTCACATAGAAACCATGAATGTGTATAGGGAAAGCTTATTTGGAAAAAATGGTAGAAAGATGTGTTCATATAAAAAACATTCAAAATTTCTTCTTTCGATACTTTGGGGAAAAAGAATCCTCAAAACATAAAAACACATTAATTATTTTTAATGAAATTTAAATAATTAAAAATAATTATATTAATAATTTATTGAGGAATATATAATAATTTTAAAAAAAATAACCACTGAGTTAGAACCTGTAATTGGATATTCTCATCCAAAAAAAGAGCCATGGTTTATTTTACTTGCATGAAATTTATTTGGAAAAATATGAGTCTAGATAAAATTTAAATTTGGATTGAAATGTAAATCCCCTTGAATTAAATTAATATGATAAAATAAATTCATAAAGTATTAATGAAACTGTATTAATTATATAATTTCGCATAATATGATTTATATCTTGTGAAACTAAATATGAGAAATAGAACCCCTTTATTTAACTCATGACATATACTAAAAATTATGATTATCCTTTATGAAATAAAAAATTTTAATCACATATCTTAGAACATTATTCATATATATATATATATCCAAATTTGTTTATTATTTTAATTTTATAATATATTTATATGAGTTATTTATGATCTATTTTCAATTTCATGTGTGAATAATTTTTAAAATTTTGAACTAGTTTCGTTATAGCGGCATAATTCACCATTATTCTACTAAATTTCATTATTATTATATCATAATTGTACTCAAATTTATTATTAATAATTATTTGTAATTTCAGAATATCATTTTACCTTTGTTTTAATAATTTTTCTTAAAGATTAAATAAACGATGAACCTGTTTTGGTTATTTTTAACAAATAAATGACAATATGATAATTAATTATTATAATATTAATGTTTTCATTATATAGCCAAAATGAAATAATAATTTAATTATATTTTAGTATATTATCATTAATTATGTTCTCATAGTCATCTTGGATGTTATTTTATTTTGTTGTTCAAGTATGTGGTTACACTTACCAAAGCATGAAAAAATCATAATTAAAGGATTCTTATGGTAATGAATGTGGATTATTTTGATATAATAAAACTATTGTTTTAGAAATGTGATATTATTTAGATATTTATTTAGGTTAATTATATTTTAATTGAGTTAAATTAATAATAAATGAACTTTATGAAAATAAGATATGTCACTTTATAGAGGTGGTAGTCTCTACAAATACAAGGATATGATTTTCATTTTTCATTAGGTAAAAGAGGAAATATGATTATGGATTATTCCCATAAAAATAAGAAAATAATTATAATATAAAAATTAATGTAATCATATAATTTTTATAAAATATTTTATAAACTATAATATAGAAATTAGACAATGTTAGGGAAAAGATATTAATTATGCAAATAGCTTTGAAATTCCCATGGAGGATTCATTGGAAAGGGATGAATTATTAAAAACATAATATGTCAATAACATTAAATAATTAAAATAAGATTTCATTATAAATTATTTTAGATTTTATATAGTAATTCTATATCTTAGTGTGGTCTGGAAGGGGTTGTGATAGTCCACTTTTATATGTGGTGGTAATGGAATTATTTGTAAATATTTCATTTTATTATATAAACAGTTCATGTTTCGCATTTTAAGAAGACTAAAAAATTGAAAATAATGTATTGGAAATATTTTCTAATGATCCACATCTCAACAGATAAATTAAAAATATTTTTAAAATGTTATGCCACTTACACCTTGGGTTATCCCCCTTTACATTATTGACTATCATTATGGCAACACTAGTTTACAGTCTAATTATTTTTTTGCATAAAATTTAAATAGAAATATTTAATTAGAAATTAAATAATGATTCAAAATATGAAATCTATTTTATTATAAAAATTATCTATGTATATGAAAAAAAATTAACATTAGCGCATGTAATACTAAAAAATATGTTTTTATAAAAGTGAATTTTCATGAATGGAATTTATTTATACAATAAAATTATAAATGTATCTTAATTTGAAGGTATAAATTATTTTATTATAAAAAATAAGATTTATGTGGTTTAAAATGAAATCCAAATGTTAGCATTTCCAAAATAATATTTACATTCATGAAAAAGAAGGGAAACAATTTTTTTTATTGAAAACTATTATTATATTCATATGATGATAAATATAGTCTTTTTTAAATTATAACATATCATTTTAAAAAGGAAGTGTATTTTTTCTTGAATACATATTTGATCAATTAAAAGGTTTTATAAACTATTATGTCTTTATTATACAATGATAATGTCATAAACATTCTGGTTTAGTTAAAAAGGAATTATCATTATTCACCTAAAACCTAATTTTTTTTAAAGAAACAGAAATGTTACACTAAAATAATATTGTCTTTTTTAATATAAAAATTAATTAAAATTTGAAAAATTCATGATCTTGGAATTGTTAATTTTAAATTAAATTATAAAAATATTATATAATGAAAATATTATATAGGAATATAGTGATTTAAAAATATTACTCCTTATTTATATTTTCTAAAAAACACTACTAAAATTATAATTATTCAATAAATATTATATTTTATAAACAGAATTATTTAAGGATATCATTTTCTAAAATCAAGGGTTTTTATAGTCTACCCCCTAAGTTAATTGTTTCCACAAAAATTAAATCATTGATTACAAATAATATTTTTTAAGTGTGTATAAAATATATTCATAACTAAAGATATTGATTCAAAAGAGTGGTATACCATAATATCAAAAAACATATTATGGATTAAATAATTCCCCTTCACTATGTTAACTAGCTTCTTCAAAAAACTTATTGATTTGTTTCACATTTCTATTATCTACAACAGATAAAAAAATTATATTTTTTTAGACATTTCCCTCGGTGCATCTTCCATCATTTTTAATAGCATTGAAATAAAATCCTCTTTTATCCATTATCATCAACACATAAACTTCCATGAGAGTGTATCCTTTATTATAATTTCATATTGTTATTTCCACTATTTCCACCTTCTTAATTATTATTTGTGATAACTAGTTCAAAAAAATAATATGATGTATCCCTCTAATTCATATCCCATTTGGTTTCAATTTGAAAAAATATTCACCTTATCCATGGAACCCATTACTAAATTTATTATATTTTCATTCATCAAATACTGAAGTAAAAAAAGGAGGTATCATGAGGGATGAGTAATATAAGAGATAAATTTGAAGATAATTACATGAAAAATTCAACAAAAAATTATCATACTATGAGAAATTATTATAATAGCATATTTTTCAACCTAAATCAACATTGGTTCAATATAGGGTTAATTAATTTGGTTTATATCTTATTCAATAACCTCATTACGTAACAAAATAAATCATTCACAATCGCATGCAAATTCATTTTTATTAACAATATATTATCTATTAGTAGTTACTGTCCAGAATTACATCCTTAGGCTAACTAATCTTGAACCAAAATGGAGATTATATTAATAATCATCCTTACTTTACAAGGGTAATTAACCCTAGTTTTATCCTATCCACAACTTTAGTGATGTTATTGTATCCATAGAGGGATGTGATTTAATGTTGAACTAAAAAATATCTCTTTCACTAATACAATTTCTTTTTATCCAATACATAAAAACATCCCTTAGGCCTATCCATTCTGTTTTATCAAATTTTCTCTTATCCCCATCACTAAAATATTGACGATTTACACAACTAACCTAAATGGTTATATTACCCTTTGAAATTATGGTTAAACATATCTTACCACCCCTTGATGACAATTACAAATTCAACTTAAAATAACATATGATCCTAAGTTAACTAATCCTAGATATGTTAGAAACTATGAATTATCATCAAATTTAATGTCTTATAATTAAATAAATTAATAATTATTCAATTACAAATCATTCATGAAGTCATTTAGGAACATATTTTTATTGAAATAAGAAAAACATTAACTAAAAACCCACATATTTTAATATTAATGATAAATTTTTCAAATATATTCAAAAAATATTATTCTAAAATAATTAATAAATTTCTCCCACAAGTTTTCCATGTGAGATACTCTTTTAGACGCATCATATGAATAAAAATACAGTAAAACATGTGAATTTAGAATGTTAATAAATGAGTGAGTAGAGATTCATAGTAATGGAAAACATAAGTGATAAAAATAAATGATCGTAAGTGAACAAGAGATGAAAATATGAGTATAATAAATATAGATAAGAAAATAAAACAAAAAAAATAATGAACAATTGGTCCTGATTCATGGAATAAGGATTGGAAAAAAATCAGAATGAAATTGAGTTGGTGATGAAAAAATATAAAATAAACATGATCAATGAGAGAATAACATATGCATCATAATATGAATACAATTATTTTGTAAATATATGAATAATAAAATGTATCAATTTGAAATTGGATTGACCAATCAAATATCCACGAATATTATTGTGGGCATAACATAGCTACAATTATTCACATGCAATGTTTTGTGACCCATGATAAAACACAATTATACCTATCCGAAGATTTTTATCTACTGAGATATAAAACATTAACCAATGCATTATAGGTTGATGTAGGATGTCTTGTGCCATCATCCTTATATATATACACCATCATAATTAAATAATCATTATATCATAGAGAAAACATCGAAGGGAAATGGGTTTTATATCCTATTATAATGGAAATATATATAGAAAACATTTTTATTCTCATAACTAAACATGTTAAACCCATTGAATATAATTTTGCATACAATCACACACAACAAATTCCTTGGTATATACGTTTCAGTGAAGAATATTTTACTTACATCATATAGATAAAGAGTGTGAATTTTAGTCAATAATTTCCACAATGAATCAATCTATGGAATATAACCAAACACCAATCTCAGTATGAATTTTAAACGAGGGTATACAATAAATAAATATAACAAAATAAAATGTATGTTTATTCACAATGGATTATAATGAAAAAAAAACAATAGTGATTTATCTTTCCTATGATAGAAAATAAATTTTCAAAATCCATATAAATGAATAATTAGGATGGTATAATATGAATAATATCCATGATAAAGATTAATATTGGTTGAGATATATTGATATAAATGAAAAAAATCATTTTATATGCATTGTAAATATCATTTTGGAAAATAATAATACCCTTGACCATTTAAATATAGTAATTTTAAAATATAAAAATTTTATACAACATGTATGATTATAGATTATTTTAGAATCCAAGGATATCTGAATATAATTTTTTATTGGAAAATTGGAAATCATTGAATGATTTTTTCACACTGAAAACATTGAAATTATATTATTTCTATACATTGATGAAAATTTAAAATAAATAAAAAAATTTAAAATTATTTTAATTATTTTAAATAATTTATTTTTTTGGAATTTTAATTAACAAATTATTAAATCATAGATAAATAAAGTGAAAAAATTAAAAAAAAATAGAAACATGGAAGAGGGATATTCCAAATAAAAAATAATAGATCAAGTCGGTTTTACCTACAATAAAAATATTTGGTAAAATATAGTTCAATAGGAAATTAAATTCTTATGGGACATATAAAACCTCTTAAATTAATAAATTTTATAAAGAATATTTATTAGGAAGAAAATACATCAAATCTAATAAGTAGTGGTTAGAAAAATGAAAAATGTCTTCTGAAATAAAATTTGAGACACTGAACCCATTAGATTAATTCAAGAATTTCAGTAATGAATATTAATCTCTTGTATAAAAAAATTACATTCTAAATCACCTATTTTATAAAAATATTCATATCAATAAAATTTTTGGATATCTATTTATTTTCATTATAAAAATTTATATTAGTTGTTTTTATTTATTTTTCATATTAGATGTGAGTAATTTGATCATATGAACTATTTTCAAAATATTAGTGTTGGTCATTATTAAAATAAAAAAATTAATATTTTATATATAATAAATCGTTCTTGAATATAATTATATCAAAATTTATTTATAATTTTATAAATTATTATTTTATAATTTATAATTTTATAATTTTATTCTATGTGATTTTTTGTTACGATCCTTGAATATGTAATCAGCAATGCGCATGTTTCTGTGATGGTTAAAAAAATTACTTTGGTATCTTATTTACTGAGTGTAATATTAATTTTTCCCATTAAAAACCAAATTTGTATTATTATTTAAATTTTTATATATGATATTATAATAAATTATGTTTTCAAATTGAATGATGATACTATTTTTTATCAACGTTCATTTTGGTGTTTAAATTGACCCAAAAATGAAAAAGCCTTATTTAATAGATGATTTTGGTTATGAAAGTGGGGTTTTTTAATTATATATTTATTAAAGTGTAATGATTATATTATTTATATCTGTGATAAAATTAATACTATTTTACAAGAGATTAATTTATATTAATGAAACAAGATGAAAAAAGTAAAATTTAACTTCATGGAGAAGATATTTCAGGCAGGCAAACAAATAATGTTCTCATTTTTCTTAATGGGAATGGGGAAAGGTGGAAAATGGTTATTAACAAAATATAACATCATTAAGTATAATATAAAAACTTATGGCATAATATTGGATTTTAAAAAATATATTTAAAAGGTAATGATATAAAAGAAAATACATTAGGGAAAAATAGTACTTACATTGAGAGATTTCAGCTACCCCTAGGGGATTCCTTGGAAAGGGTAGAATGAAACAACAAATAATTCCTTTAATTTTAAATTTTTTAAACATGATTATATTTTAATAAAATAGTTAATATTTTTAAGAGGAAACAGAAAAATAATAGTGGTAATAAAGTGTTGTTGAGTGGCTCCTTTTACAAGTGGTGAGAATAGTATTTTGGTAAATATTTCCTCTTAATATATTAATATATCAGGTTTAAATTTACAAGATAAATATAAATAAAAAATTCTATATTTTATATAATTTTATACCAATAAAAACCTCAAACAATCAATTAGAAACATTTTTTTAACATAACAGTCATTTTACCCCTCTCGTTATCCATTTTTTCTTATTTTGGATTTTACCATGACAAATGATTTTCAACTAAGTAATTTATTATTTATAAAAAATAAATAGACCTTATTAATTT
Source organism: Viscum album (assembly GCA_963277665.1). NCBI lineage: Eukaryota > Viridiplantae > Streptophyta > Magnoliopsida > Santalales > Viscaceae > Viscum > Viscum album. The sequence goes on along the minus strand of OY728134.1, from coordinate 659,360,467 downwards.
TTTTTACCTACTATTTCAAAATATTAAATACATGACTTTTTATAATTTTTCTAGGTTTAACAAAAATTAATTTTAACTATGGCATGTGTAACATGTAAAAACCCATTTTTAGAAATAGGGAATTTTGTATGATTAAAATTAATAAGAAGGATAATATTATCCAATTTTTATTTAATGAAATGATTATTCTTTTTATAAAAAATCTATATAACATTCAATGATATCCTAAACCAAATTTTTCCAAAATAATTATTTGCTAACGGAAAATACAAAAAACAGTTTTTCTTGTTGGAAAATTTTTCTTATGTTTATTGAATGTAAAACATAGGTTTTATAAATTAATAATTTTAACAAAATAATAATTTATGAATGAAACTAAAATAATTTTAATTTCATTGATAGCTTGGGATAAATGTAATATTTATTTTTAATGAAATGTGGCATATAATTAAAATATTGTTATTTAAAATAACAGTTAATAACTACCAATTTGAATTATGTATATGAATAAGATTAACTGAATTATTAAAATATATGGTTTACAGAAGATTAGGAAATTTATTATTTAGTGGAAAAAAATTAGAAATGAAAATAAGAACAATTTGAAATTAAAAAACTATTTTGAAAATAAATATATTTTATTCGATTCAAAAATGTATTTTTACTTAATATATTAATCTAATAAATTTTTAAAATATATTTTAATTATATATATATATATATATATATATTATTAAAAAATTTGCATTCATGTTATTTTTTACTACATAAGAGATAAAAATGAATCCAATTTCACGCTTTAAATTGTATTTTCCTATAATGAAAATTTTTCACATTTGGAGAACTTATTTTAAAAAACGTTTTTTAATATTTGAAAAAATTACTTTTGAAAATAAAAATATTTTTTTAAATTTTAATTTCATAATTATCATTGGTTTAATTTTTTTGAATTTTCTAAAAAGATAAATATGTTGATGAATAGTGAAAATAATGTTTTTTATTAAGAATTGATATCTCTTTTCAAGAATTTAAAATATAAAAATTATTTTAATATTGATTTAAAAATAAACTTATTTACATTATGTATATATTAATATAATTTATCTCATTTTAATCAATTTGATATTGAATTTGTATATATAAAATTTTTTAAAATTTGAAACCATTCTCTTTGGAAAACTACTTTCTTATCGCATCTGAATGAATAATTAAAAATTAAAAATTATCAATTATTCGAATTGATTTTTGAAAAACTTAATTATATATTTTTAAAATGAATAATTTATATTATCTAATAAATTCATTTTAAAATTTTACCATAATGAATGGTAAAAAACCTTAATTATTGTGGTTAAGGTTAAAACAGGTTTACCAAGGATTAAACTAACAATACAATGGAAAATGACCTATAAACTTGTCAAACATCTATTATTGACAATATTTACAAATTATAACATAAAAAAATTTATAATTTCCCATTTTGGATCATTTAGGAGATTAAAAAATGTGGGATCACATTTTTCGTTTCAAAAATAACAATTATTCTACTCACCTTACTTATAAAAGGACATTCCCTCTCCCCTCCTATTCACACTTCCAAACCCATTTTGTATTGGAAAATCCCTAACCAAATAACTTTTTCACTAACTGCATCTTATCCTATAATCATTAATATGGTCATAAATTTTTCCATGGAATTATTTTGTTGTAAATCTAAAGAAGATTTTTGAGGAAGAGGTAATGTCTTTAATCGAGCATTTTATTTCATTTATCCATCAACGTCATTAAATTATTAATAAAACCCTTTTAAATTTTAAACATGGTATAAAAAATGTAATTATATGATTTTATGTTAATGCAATAACCTATATCATCTCCACTCACATCAAATGGGATGTGAAATCACCATTCGTGTGTACAGATGACTACTCCTTCACAAACCGATGATATTCATTTTCCCACACAAACATGAATTTCTGGATATAATGATGGATTTATATTTATATTATATATTTATGATGTTTTTATACCCATTTAATTATAACACCACATATAAATTCTTACCTCCCAACCAATTGGTAAACATTAATGTTGCTCGTGTGTACGGAAGACATCCGTCTAAAAAACCGGAGTGATGTGTTTTCCAATTGCATTTTATATGGATGGTGATAAGAATTTTTAAAATTTTTATATTTTGTATTTTTGAAATAATTATAAATTTTAATTATTATATGTCACACACCTTACTTTCCATTCCATAGGTGATATAACAATATCGTTCGTGTGTATGGCGGAATACCACCTTGGGAAGTAATGTGATTAAATTATCACTAATGAAATACATGTAAGGTAGTTATGGTAAATTTAATTAATATATGTTATATATATGAAATAAATGGTTCAAAATGATAATATATAATTAAAAATTACTTTGTTTTATCCTTCGATAAAATGGAATCAACTTTTTCATATGTATGATCTACTATCTCCATGAAGAGTGTATTTCATTTTCTATCCCAAACATTTATAGTTTTCAATATATATATATATATATATATATATATATAATATTATATTTCTATATTGTTTAAAATAATTTATATTTTTAAACCATTTTCAATTAAAGAAGTTCAAAAAAACCAATAATGACGTATACAAAAAACAAAACAATTATTACCTGAAACATGATATTAACAAGAAATTACTAATAAACATGAAAAAATGTTCATAATAAATAATATATGGTTTTATATATATATACTTAATTTTCATTAATTTATTAATAATAAACTTATAGTTATTATAATGTAGGAACTAATATATATGAAGTAATTCAGGACATTAGGTAATGGATTTCCATCATTGTTGTTTTTTTGAGCCACTTTCCATATTCAAAATTTTATTATTTTATGATGAATATAAAATAAACATGAATGTATTTTTTTATTATCATAAAATATTATTTTTATTTACATATACATTTAAGGATATCCCTTTCCCAGGTTTTATGGACATAATTTTACCGAAGAGGTAAGGGATATTTTTCTCAATTTTCCTTCCTTGAGAGATAAATTGTGTTTTTCACCTAGATTAATTTATGGCATGCATATACAAACATATTGAAATTTAGTAACATGAATTTATTTATTATAATTATAATTTATGTTAATTTAATGTTATTATTTAGTATCTCATTCTATATAATGTTACTAAAGTGGTATAGATTTATTATACAATCCCATTATTTATTATTATTGTTTGTCATTATGATTATGATAATAAAATCTTATGATCCATATCTCAAAAGACAAATCAATTTTCTTATCCTATAGTTATGTAATGATAATACTTCTTTCCCTTTATATCCAACTATGTTCATATACATGAGTTCAAAAAAATTCTTAAAAAAACTGACATTCTTTCTATCTTCAGTCAAAAATCTTTTTTATTATAAAATCTTTTTTTTTTCTGAAAATGTTTCTAAAATTTTTTAAATGATATATTTGGGATTTTTTAACCATTATTGAATTTTAAAACACATGTTATGAAATGAATCTTTATGTCATTTTTGAAACAATTGTAAATTTTATTTTACAAAAAAGCAGGAAATAATTTTTTAACGCGTACATTATAAATATAATGTTAGCCATCATGTCCTATAATGATTTTCAATCATACATTATATGTTTCATTTTTTATTTTTAATGAAAATATTTCATTAAATATTTCATGGATTTTTTATCTTTAAATGTTTATTTTCAATATATAAATGATATTTTCCTCAATAAATATATGAATTGATTTCTAAATATTTTGTTATAATATTATAATTTTATATTCAAAGTAACGTTGTTGAAAATGTTTTTGGTTTTAAAAAGTGTTTCCCAAATTAGGAATATAGTATTTCTCCTTAAAACTTCCAAGTCATAATTTAAAATCATTTTTAATTTAAGATAAAATGATTTTATGTTACTTATGCTTTACTAGAGATAAGATTTAATGATACCATCCACATAATTTATCTTGTCAGTTTCTATTTATGTTGATGATTATTTGTTAAACCCACTAATTTATCATGTGTTATGATATGGTGATTTGCTGAAAAGTTATTGAAACACATTTTCTTTTCACATATTATAATGTGATGATATGTTGATTTTTTTTGATACTAAGTCACACATCATTATGGTTTTCATTATAAGATGTTTGGGACCAATATCTCCTTCGAAATCATAAGTTAATTCTATATATCTAATACTACAATAGTGGGGAAAAGTCAATGGGCTTGAATCACTCTGGGAAACATGTGATATATGATTCACTATGGGAAATAGGTGCATCCTAGTCTATTTTGTGAAACAAGTGATAGGTCATAATCCACTATATTGATAGTCTTGGATGTTAACCATGAAATGTGAAACAATTTTCTATATTTATGATGGTGACAAAATTATATGACACGGTATATAGTTCAGGATATATTTGTGATAATTTATCACTCTTACATTACATGTTATTTGAAATGATAATTTTTAATTCCATTACTCATGTTTATGATCTATTACATGTTTGGTACGAAATACATCTGTTATTTTCAATATAAAATTAAATTGTGATTATCATATTCTTTTATGTGATCAAAGATTGATATCTCTAATGTTTAACCATATTGAGCATCTTTTCTCAGCCAATCTTATTTCTCCATCCCCAGGTTTTGATGAATATTAAGGTTCATGATTCTTAAGAGGAGTATTATACTATAAGATATTTTTAAGATATAGTGAACATATTTCATTAAATAAGATGATTGTGTTTATAGACGCAGAATAAAATAACTACCATGATACTTGGGCTTGTGTGTTTTATTTTTTTGAATCTTTGTTTAATAAAATGTGAAAATTATGCAAAAAATATGGGGTTCTTATAGTTGGTATCTGAGGAAGGTATACTCAACATTTGGATATTAGGACTAGATAAAAATTAGTGATATACCTAGGTATATTCCTATTGAAATATCTACGTATATTTCTAGGGACATATTTAATGATAAATCTATTGATAATTCTATATATAGGAAAATAACATGGAATATGACTTAAGGATATAAAATGGGGTTTCCAAAAAAAATATATCCCTATTTAGATAACAAAAATGGAAGTGCCTCTCTCATTGTTTTTCCTTGGGGTAATAAATATGAAAATGGAACATTTATCTCTATATGATCATCACATGGTGTTGGAAAACTAGGTACACTACAAATCAATTTGGACACTCATTATGGATATGCATTAGATATTCATGAAATATTTATGAACAATCATGATGAATTTAATTAGATGGCTATTTTGAAACACCTATGTGAATCTTATGGTATTATAAATCAGAAATTTTGTTTCATTATATACTAATACTATAAAAAAATTTCATGATTGATATATTTTATACGAAATATATTTTTCTCAATCGATTGTTTTTATTTTTAGTCAATGACATGAACCTGATGAAATTAGATTAATGTTTAATTTGATAGAAAATTTGTTTTTGAGAGACCAAAAGGTATGATGACTATATTGAATAATATTTTGATTATGATTAATCATCTAACATGATATATAATTAAAAATGTGCACTTTAACCAACTCTAGTACATCACCAAAGATGGAAATGATTGAGTATGTAGAGAGTTCAGGTGGTGGAGGGCAACCATTAATGAAGATTCAGTTTCCATAATTTCAATTATATGGGATGAAGTAATCAAGGGAATGTATCAAACGAGCGGGAAAGTATTTTATGTCTGGAGAATAAGGGCATTGAGTGAGTGATTTCAATGGGAAAAAATTAAAATGTTCAATTAAGACAGTGAATTGAAATAATGGTTTCCATATGTCATTATAAATTCATGAATTTTATAGATATACAAAGTGTGGGAATTATAAAAATAAATTTACTAAGGGAAAAGTTAAAGAAGAGGATTATAAATGAGGTACATGTAATGGTTCTATTTATGATGATGAAGAGACTGTAAATGACATATAAAAGGAATGAGGTATTAAGTAACAATATAATGAATCATAGTTAATGATTTAATAATGGTGAAGAATGAATGAATGATTTATTTATTTGTATATAATAATTTCTTATTACATATGTATTCTTCAGTATAATTTTTTCATTAAGGATTTGCAAGAATATATTGAATTGTACCAGTTACCCAGAAAAGATATTTAATGGTTGATATACTTTTATGTAATACTGATATTGATATAATTATTCTTGTATAAAATGTGATAGATAATAATATAATAAATTGGATATTATAGATGACATTAAAACTATTTAATTCTTTATAGACAAAGGGGTTTACGTAATCATTGAAAGCGTTTATGACATTATTGGATTTCTGTAAAACATTCAATAATTTGTGGATTATTCATTGAATTCAGAAGTATGCATATTTTTATTAAGGTTTATGTATAATTATAGTCATTACCAGGTTTTAAGAAAATTTATGATTAAGGAAACCACATATTTTGTCTGGGGAAATTAAGAGATACTTTCTGATGTATTTGGGATTAATTTTTTTTACATTGGTAAATTTCATAATATTCTTTATAAATTATGAATTTTAGACAGGTATTATGGTAAAACATTTATGGAATAGTTTATGTTGAACATTGGATGCGCTTTTGTTGATTAATCTTTTATTTCACCATACAAAGATTTAAGCATTTTGGATAACCAATGATAACAATTTTTATAATCACTGAAGATATAATTAAGGAAGTATTATTATTTTAAGAATGTTAATTTCCTTAGTGATTTAAACATGAAAAATACATAACTTAGAGTAAGATATGAAGTGGAAATTAATGAATTCACAGCCAAAGGATTAGATTGTGATTATGAAATGGAATTGAATCAAGTAAGTATATCTTCTAGTGAATGTTATTAATCATTATGAAGATCGTCTTGATAGAAAATTTATTCCTTGACTGATATTTTAATGAATGAATGGTCTTTTCACCTATCACCTATATATTAATTTTTGGTCATGAATTTTCCCAATTCCATGTTCTTTATCACTCTTTATCATTATATGGGTGTTAATTTTCACTTCTATGTCAATGTTTTAACGTCCCACCATTTTTATCTAATATGTAAAAAATAAATGTGTTACTCTAGGTGTAATTCACCAAACAATTATCTCTTTCAATGAAGAGGTTTTATTAACCCGATTAATGATGCTGGTTTCCCACAATAAGATTTTCAAACGTTAAATTTTTGTTTAACAAGCATAATTTCTAATTACGAGGGTTAGATTTATTAAAAGGGGTATAATGTAACACCCTGATATTTTATGAAATATTTTTTTCAAATAATTTTTTTTCATTGATAGCTTGTTCTACACACCACATAGAGTTTTTACAAAACACATCATACTATTCAAATATTATTATTTAATATGATAATTATCACCTTGCAGTTGAAATTTTGGGTATGAATATGTTTATCTAAATTAGGAAATTATATGGTTCACATAAGTAATTGAATTTAATTCGATGGAGATCATTTAATTATACATTAAAATTAAAACCATTGCAAAATAAATAAATTGTTTTTCTAAAAAAAGATTTTTTTGTGAAAAAAATGTTTTCAATCAATATATTTAAAATCAAATTAGGTGAATGATTTTATTTAAATTAATATAGTATATATTAAAAAAAATATTTAAAATTAATATCATATTTTTTCTATATAATATATTATAATACATCCAATTTTATGATTAAAAATTGTATTTTTCAAAAAAAATATGGTTTTCTCATTTTGTGCTGTTATTTTAATATTATTTTTCTTATAGTTTAATAATGTTTATTTGAAAAAATGAGATCAATTTTGTAAATAATCCACTTATAGTTATCTTCATGCGAATGTTACTGAATGTTCTGAAAAGATAATGTTTTTAATGAATAAAGAAACATTCAATATTTTATTACGAAAAGTCATTTATTTGAAAACATTTTAAAATTAATAATTAATTTAAGTTGGGTTTAAAAATATAAGTTAGTAAAATTATATATCTATTAATAAAATTAATTTATATTAATTGTTTTTATATCAATGTTTTATATAAAATATTTTTAATCTTTTGAAATGATTCTCTTGGGAAAAACATTATTTTGTCGTGTCTGCAGGACTGATTTTAAATTAAAATTTTAATATTTTGTAAATTCAAATTGTAAAAATTAATTTTATATATTTATATTATAATAATTTATATTATCTAATTATTTCAACTTATATTTCAACTACAATGAATATTTAAGACAGTAAAAATTTATTAGCATTTGTAAGGTTCAAACTTGTTTTCCAGAGGATTAAACTAATCATAAAAGGAATAAAATGACCTATAAGCTTTTAAAATACTGATTTTATTGAAATATGTTGACCTTATAAACTCTAGGGTTAGATAATGGCCCATTCTCGAGCAATGTGGCTTCTGAAAAACACGGGCATGCCATTATTCAAAAAATTTAAATTTGCTACTCACCTCACTTATAAAATTTCATCCCATCTGTTATCCTATTATAAAATTAAAAAACTAGTAATTTTACAAAACTAAAAACCAAATACCATTATTATTCCCATAATCCAATCCTCAAAGCCATATTTTGGTCAAATATTCAATTTAGGAACAATTTTGTTGGAAACCAAAAGAATTTTCTTGAGGAAGAGGTAATGTCTATAATATAGTGTTTTATTTAATATCATCCCTCACCACCTATAATTATTATTGATAAATGATTATATTATAATATTACTACAATACATATACTTATATGATGTTATTTTAATTTAATAACTTATCTTCATCTCTACTTCAATAAAATGGAATATTCAATTACCATTTGTGTGTTTGGAGGTCTACCGACTCAAAAATTGATGTTACTTGTTTCCCATTACCACCTCTCCCATATGGATATAATTATTGATCTAATTTATATATATTTATATTATGTTATTATATATCATTAATTATAATACTGCATCTACCTTTATAACTCCAAACCTGTAGGAAAACAATTGCGAAAATCGTGTGTTTACTAGACTATGACTTCAAAATCTGGTGTGATGTGTTATTCATTTATATTTATCATGGATGGTAATAAAAATAAGTTAAATTAATATCTATTATATTTAAAATATAATTATAATTATATAAATATATTATCACATAAAAATTCTAAATTTTTATTCAGTTGGGTATAAGATAGCATTATTCAAGTGTATAGTGGACTACCGCCACAAGTAAGATGGGATTAATTTTTCACAAAATATTTGAATTAAAGGTAAATTGTAACAGTTCATGACCTACCGATCCATCAATTTTATGGTTTTGGTTTTTTGAGGTGTTTGTGGGTGGTTTTAGGAGTTTTTGTGGGAGTTGGTGGTGCATAAGAGCTTCCGTAGGAAACACACATCATATAATTGTATTACTAGATGTCAAATTTTGTTTCATGACATGTCCAAGACTATTTCATGATGTGTGAATTTTTTGGGTAAAATAATAAAAACATGATGTTTTTCTTAGTAAAACTAAACCGAGATGATAACATTACATCAATGGGGATTAGACATTGTGTAATCCTCGATATAGTATAGTTTTGATGTTATTTCACTTCTGAATTATCATACATTATAATGTGTAACCACAATCCTTTCATTTTTGGAGAACTATAGACACACTGAAGAGTTCATAAATCCATATTCACCCATCATTGGTCCAATTTTTCTGGTGGGTTTTCATTGTCAATCCATGCTTGATATATGGTAAGTTTTCTTCCTTTCTGGGTGGGTTTTATTCAGTTCTCTCCCCATGGATTCACTACAAAGATGTTTTTTTGGTTGAGTTGTGTGTTGGGTAGTGTATTTATGACATTTCATTTCAGTTTATTTTGATCTGTGGTTAATCATGGTGTGGTTGTCATTCTCGGGTGATCTTGTTCACCATGTGTTGTGTAAAGAGTTACCAAGCCTATTTGAGGTAGGGATTACCTCATTTCACTTTATTTGTGTATTGTTTGGGAGGGTTTTAAATTTTTTATATTTATATTATGGTTTTGTTAGATAACTCAAAGATAAATAATTTGTATAATTTAATTGAAAGGGGTAAATTGGGTGTGAATTTCATTATTTTAGATCTTTAATGTTATTTGTGATATTTTAAATTGCAATGGGCATGATTCCCTATTGAAAATTATGGTCGTTGTGTTATTTTATTTCATGATATATTTTTTTTCAATTAATGTAATATCATCATAAATATAAATTTATTAACCAATTATAATTTTCCAATGAAATTGTTTCTCCATTATTTTTGGTACTGTGATAATTCCAAAAATTAATGTAGAATTTCATAAAATACAATTTTTATATTTGTGAAATTAACTTGATGTATATACATCGGTGTTATTGCCTTTGGGATGACGATACGTGGTTGTGTAATATGGGGATGATGGTTTTTTTCTTTGCTTTTGGGTGGCAGGAGGTAGTTTGTTTGGCCGTTCTTTTGGGATATTGAGGTGGTGGTTAGTTTATGATAGATGTTCTATTATTAATGGAATAAAAAAAATAATTATTTAACAATTTTTGAAATGATATTGAATGGTTTGGATAATGAGATTGAATTTTTTAATTGATAATTAAATGTTCGTTGTCTGGTTAAATGTGGTTGATAATAAATAATGAATAGAATGGAATGAATTAAATGATAATTGGTTGGAAAAGTGAAATGAGGGTTGCATCTTGTTGTGTGGTGTTAAGAAATTATATTTTTCAATAAAAGAGATTATGTTATGAGTTGGTCAGTTTATTTGTGAACCCATATGTTGGAATTGAGTAAATTATGTAAAATATATGTAGTTGTATATTCCTTTATTATTTATAAGCACCCCAACAATGTCACAAACAATGTACAACACCAAAATAGCCATGTTGAGGGGTGTTTTTTACTACATTCAGCGAGGATTAATGATTTCTAGGTACCCATATTTTCTATTATATCATTTAGGTGATGTAGGTCTTCGAAATGTTGTGATGGACAATGATTTTCTAATGCAATAGGTGGTGGATTGAATAGCCTAGGTGTTTTCTGGTGAGGTGTGACAAAAGAAGTGTTTTTATGGAAGATGTGTTGTGATGATGCTTGTGGGGTGTTGAGCCAATTTGTCTATGGGTGAGATAGGTAGTTTCCATTATTATGAGGTAGTTATCCTTGTTTTCTATGAGGGAGGCATGTTTTTACTGTAATTATGGTGTGTTGTGGTATATATAGGTTATTGGAGTGCTAGGATGTATGGCGTTGGGTGTGAGAGTGTCAAACTAGGGGTAAGGTGTTCTGGGGTACCTTTATTGACATGATTCTTATTAAATAATATTAATTGGTTTACATTATTTATTGAGAGTATCTTGATGATGATTGGATTGTAAATACACATTGATTAGTGGTTTTTGGTTTGGCTATTTTCTCACTGGTGCATTAGTATTCTTCTTTCACATTGTCATGGGAGACTTGAATTTCTTCTACTAAGTATACTTGTATTCTCACCCTACGTATATAAAATGGTGTACATGTATCTAGGATAATTATGTGGAATGTGTTGTGAATTACTAGTTCGGACCATTGGATAGATTCAATATCAAAACTTTATCTTTACAATGTGTATTTACCTTCATGAATTTATTGTACTTGTAGCAGTTCTATTTATACATGCATGTGGGTGGTTTTTAGAATTCTTTTTACACTATGTATTATATATTTTTGGATAATTCGTTTTATCTATCTTTCTTATTTGTATTTAGAGGGTAATGACTCCCATAAATGATATTTTTATACTCTAATTTTTTGTTGCAAACCAGGGGCTTGCTAAAGGTTGGACAAGGGGGTCATTATATCTCCCCCTCATTGTAGTATTTTTGGAGGGAGGGGGTCATGAAAGAGTTGTATCAGAGATTATGGTTGATAGATAGGATAGAGTTTGGAGTCAGTTATGGGGACAATTTCATGGGGTGGTATAGAAATAGTGCTTGTTGACCTTGGTACATGACATTTTCAAAGGATACCAGCTATGAAACAAGATTTTAAGGTCCTCGGTGATCAACTGCACGGGTGATGATTTTATTTAGTGGCCATGTGATATGAACCTTCTTGTATGGTAGATACCTTGGAATAGTACATGCATCATAATGACTCGTCTTCTTGTTTGAATTGTTTTTATTGGGATATTTGATATGGTTAAAATAAATGAAATGTATTAAAATAAATCTAGTAATATTGCATACTATCGATCATATAGAGTTACTATTTAATATTCTTGAATAAATCGGGATAGTGTTTTTTATTTTTGGATTCAAATCCATTTCCTAAATCATTGACTAGTGATTCCCTATTCTTTGTTTGGTGGAGGTGGACTTGTTCAGTGCTAGCCTCTCCTGAAGATTCAAGGTAGATTGTGTCAAGAATAGGGGCAGTAGGCTTTTTATCTGTTGAGGGGATATGAAGAAAGTAAAGGTCAACCTCAGGATATTACTCATGTTTATGGAACAGAACACGAGCATGTTCACATAGGTGGTCATACAAAGAGAGGTGGAGGATTTAGATGGTGTCAATTACACCGAGTTGAGGTAGTAATTCCATAGTGTCCATAGATTGTCATAGGTACAATCATTTTTTTTAGTACCCTAGTTTGTGACTTGTTTTATTTATGAGCTTCTCACTTCGTTATTTCACCCTCTGAAACCCATGATCTGTGACATGATGTAGAGAGGTTTCATGTTCACTTATTTTTTACTATTCCAGTCAAAGGATAGACCTTCTTGTTTGATGTTTGCTGGGGCTGTAGACTAATGATGGGAACAAATCTTTCCCATGAGGATCATTTGTTACTATAGATTTAGGCAAATGATTTCATCTTCAAGTGGTTGTAATAATATGTTCCCTTATTGACTACATCTAAAGGATAGTATGTTTTTCAGACGTGGATAGCCAATGTGTGGTTTTTATTGGAGAGTGGGGTTTTATATATGGGAAGTTGACATGTGGATACCCTTCTTCATTTTTAGATGAATTTTCAATGGAATCAATGGATGATAGGATGGTATAGGTTCCAAGGGTTTTTGGGGAGTTATTATATGTTTTCCCTAAAGAGTTTGTGATGCTACCCTCTTGACATGATGTTGGGTTCGGGATAGACATTCATCCTGCTACTACTTCGATTTTGATGGATCCTTATCGGTTGGTGCACTTATAGTTGGGGGAGTTCATGATTGAGAGAGATTATGTGATGTTGAATAGTTTTATGTAGCATAGTGTATCAATGTGGGGTACTCTAGTGTTGTTTACCCAAAAGGCTGATGGTAGTTACATGTTTTATATTGACTAGTAGAGGTTAAAATAGGTGATGGCCAAAAACGTTTACCCCCATATGATGGTAGATGATCTTTTGGACCAGCTGAGAGGGGAAAGTTTGTTTCTTATAATCATTTTGTGGTCTTGATATCACCAATTGAGGGTGATAGAGGAAAATATCTAGGATACTATTTTAGATGTTGGATTGGCCATTTTTATTTTGATGACATATAAATTGGTACTATGAAAGAACCAAACATGTTCAAGTGGATTATGAACTCTATGTTTCGTAAGTAACTATATTGTCCTATCATCGTATTTATTGATAATATCATAATATATACAAAGATATAAGTGTATCATGTCGAACATCTCAGAACTATCTTGTCATTACATTGAAACCACCATCTATTTGAAATTTTTTCCAAATGCTTGTTCTAGATATCAGTGTTTTATTTCCTCTTGCATGTGGTGTCTCAACATGGTGTGGTAGTATACCCATCAAAGGATGATATATTTGTTTGTTGGTCATCAGCGAAGAACAAGGTAGAGGTTTGTAGTTTACTTGGCCCCACATGCTATTATTGAAGGTTTGTCCAATATTTAACTTAATTTGTTGACTCATTAACATCATTGGATATGAAATAACATGATTTTATTTGGATTGATCAGTACCATGTGGCATTTGGTTTTATGAAGGGGAAATTAGTCAGTGCTTCAGTGCGTTGACTTATAGAAGAAAGGGTTTTGTTTGATGTGTTTTGAGATGCTTCCTATCTATTAATGGGATGTGTGAGGATCCAGTAATGGGAAGTTCTCTCTTATGGGTCTAAACAATTACGTACCCATGAGTGTAACTATTAGACACATGATCTGGATCATGTAGAAGTCATGTTTTCGCTAATGTTTTGGTGATATTAAATCGTTGTGGAGAGTAGTATTCATAGATCAAATGAGTTTGAGTTATATCATTTCCCAGAATGATTTAAAATTTTTCTAGTAGATATAGATATAAAATTTTGAGGATTATGATCTTGAGATATCATACACCATATGAAGAAGAAATTTTGTGACTGTCAATTTGAGGAGGAAGTCATGGAAGGGTGTTTTTTAGGTGTGTGGGGATGGTTGGAGAAAAATAGAGGCGTTGGAAGCCTTGGAATTAGATGAAATTGTGGATTGTAGAAGAGGATTTTTTTTTTCAAATGATGATGTTGTATTCTATGAAGTAGCAGATGGATTATTCTAAGTACAAAGACTCATAGGAAAATGTGATGTTCGATCATTTTGGCCAAGGTGATTCTGTAGAGGGATGTTCATAGAATGGTCAAAACTGTAATTTGTTTCATAAGAGGTTTTTTTGTTATGTTTTTAATGTAAACTTGATTTCATCCTTACTTTTATAACTCACCATTGGATGTGCATCCAAGAGTTTCCATGATGTATCATGGCGTGAACATGTGGTTTTGGTGGCCCAGGATGAAAAGAGAAATTTCTTAGTTTGTGGTTAGAAGCCTAGTTTTCTAGAAAGTAAAGGACTATCACCATGTAATCAGTGGTTTTCCTCAGCCATTTGATGTTCATGTGGGTATATGGGATGACATATTGGGGATTTCCTCACATGTTTACCCATATATTATGTAGTTTGGTGATATAGTTGTTCTTAGTCGCTATGTGGTGTAGAGCATGACAAAAATGTTTCATCCTATTCATGAATGGATGAATGCATTACAGAACCAGAAAATTTATTTTGTTGATAGCATAAGGAGGCCAAATGTTTTTTATATTTTTGACCATGTTTTTTGGAATTTATCAACTTAGAATGGTTAGTGGTGTTTTTTCAGATGAATTAATTCTTCTCCCATGTTTCCTGGTCCCTTTGGGGAGTTAGTTGGAGTTGGTGAGGTGGCGTATCGGTTGTAATTGCCATCATGGTTGGATATGATCCATGAAATCTTACATATCTCTTAGCTTCACTGATATAATCATGATAAAAACCATGTCATTTAATGGGGAGATATGGATATCAAGGATGACATGAAATTTATGGAACAACTAGTAAATATTCATGACCAACAATAGAATTCACTAAGTGAACATACCATTCTATTATTTCGTGTGCTATTTAGGGATGGTGGCATTGAATGGAGTACATGGGAGCTTGAAACTGATATGTGGGACCAGTAACATAATTTTTATTATGTTTTATTTTCTATTTTTTTTTATTTTTTTGGTGATGTTTGAACATTTTTTTATGAAAAGTGTTGTTTCCCTTTTTTATGATGTTTGTCGTTTGATGTCTAACAATGTCCTATTATATGAAGATGGGAGTAACTAATTTCTAATCAATATGTATTAACTTCAATGAAAATAATCTAATGTGGTTGTTTCAATGCTATGAAGAGAAGATAATATCTTGACATGGAAGATGAAATTCCTTGATTTGTGTGTTCGGGATGGTGAAGTTTGTTGGTTTTACAAGTTATGGGTTTGATATGTGTATTGGTTTTGGTATATTTTTAGTGGTGATGTGGTAGTTTGGTTATGTAATATGAGGATCCATTAGGTTATGATGTGTATTTTTTTGGCCAATTGGGAAGACATGTTTGGCTGGCGGTAGCGTTGGAGGTATGATGAGTTCCTTGACATGTATCATGGAGGGTTTTGTTCAGACCCATTTCCTTCTAGGCTTGGTTTTGGATTATAATGGGTGATAATTTTTGGATAGGTATATGATGAAATTGATTCTTCTCACATGGTCCCTTAATTTACCAGTTTTTTTAGAGTTGTTTGGGGGAGGTTTCGGCAGTTTCCATGGCATTTGGAGGTGCAATAGAGATTCTATAGAAAGTACACATCTTGTATTTGTATAACATGATATGAATGTTGGTTTAATTGATTTTATTATGGTTGTTTCATGACATGTGAATTTTCAGGGTTAATTATTTCAAATATGACATGTTTCTTGTGAAATTGAACCCCAAGGATTACATGATGTGAAAGAGGATTACAGGTCTTGTAAATCCCTAATGTTGTAGAGTTTTACTATTTTTTAGATGAATTTTAATTCATTCTGTTTTGGATCTTTATTTCTCATGGTTATCTAGAACGTTAAGTGCCATAAGGATTTATTCAATCCCTCTTCATACCACTTTTATCTGTTGGACCCAATGGTCATTATTTGTAAATTTTTGGCTGATCTGTGGAAGGTTCTCCACAATTATTAGTGGGTTTTCTTCCATTATTCTCCCATGGCTTCATTATAGAGAAATTATTTCTCTTCAGTGTGAGTTATGGGTTAAATTTTGACGGTCTTGTTTGTGGTTAATATTTATCCACAGTTTCTTGTGGAGCAGTTGGGGGTCGGGGATGTATTTTTTCTCCCTATGGTGCGTAGCGAGTCGACAAGATTCATTGAGATATGGATACCCACATTCCTCATTATTTATGTATCATTAATGAGGTGTTATTTTTTTATCTATACATTATAGTTGTTCTAGACTAATCAATTATAATGAATTGTTTAATTTAATAGAAATGGGTAAATGGGGTTTGATTAACATTATTTTATATATTTAATGTTATTTTTAATGTTATGAATTGTATAGGCCTGATGCCTCGCAAAAAAAATATTTTCATTAGGGGGATTTGTTTGCACTGGATATAAGTGTATTGATTTCTTCTTCTATTTTTTTGATTGTTGTGATATCACCCTAAATGGAAATTTATTAACCACTTATATTTTTCAAATGAAATGGCTTCCCCGTGATTATCTCTTTTGTTATAATTCCCCTAAAAAAGTGGAATTTTATAAAAACCCCTTTGTAAATTATTTAAATGATCATGATGTGTTGTGATGTGTAAACATTCTTCTGAGGTGACAATGATATATTGGAGATTATAAAACTGATAGTCTATTTTTCAATTCTTACTGCGTAGTGCGGAGGTAGTTTGTTTGGATGTTCTTAAAGGTTAGCAAGGTGGTGGTATCTTTGTGATAGATGTTTGAGTAGTGGTGGATTAAAAAAATAATTGTTTAATATTATTTGAAATGATTTGGTTTGGTTTTTCTAATGGAATTAAATTGGTTAATGAATAATTAAATGGTGGTTTTTGTGGTTAAATGTAGACGATATTAAATAATTAAAATATTTGAATGAATTAAAGGAAAATTGGTTTTAATTGTGAAATTAGGTTTGTGGCTTGATGTGAATTTGTATGCATTTAGAGGTGAAGAAAAAGTTACTATGTTTTTTTGTAAACCCATATAGTGTTCATGAGTGTTTGATATTATATATTAAAACATATTTACTATATTGATTGGTATACACACCCCACCTAGATCGTGCACTATGTGTCAAAACCCGCATGGTCACACTGGGGGATTTTTTCCAACATATGACAAGGAATGCGAAGGAATTGGTACCAACTCTTTCCTTATATCTCTCAATTAGGTATGTAGGTATTACAACATTTTTGATGTCTGTAGGTTATTTAGGTTATTATATTGTGGTTTTATTGCTTAGGTGTTTTCAGGTGAGCTGTGATAGATGAGATGTTTTCAGGAGAGATGTGTTGTTTTTGTATTTGTGGGGAGGCTAGACCAGGTGTCTATGGTCGATATGTGTTTTGTTCAAGCTTGTAGCGAAGCCAGATCAGGTTTCTATGGGTGTGGGGTGTTGTGACCATTCTTGTGGGGTATTGTGGTATACGTAAGAGATGGGAATTCCATGAAATTTGATATTGGATGTGAGATCAGAAATCCAATGGGAAAGTGGTGTGGGGTACCCTTATCAATTTGATTATTATTCTATTATATTATTTGGTGTTCGATATTTTTTATCATTCATTTGTGAGGCCGAGATGGTTAGTATACCTTTTGTTGTTTTTTGGTTATGTTATTTTTTACAAGGGGGCTTTGTATGCTTCATTCAAATGTTCATTAGATAAATGAGTTTTTTCAACTCACTATAATTCTATGGTCACCTTATGTATATTAAACTATTTCTATTTTTATAGGAGGATTGCATTGACCATTCAATTAATTAATATCTTGAAACTATGAATAGATTTTTTTTCATTACTTTTTCATTACATTTGGTATTTAACTTAGAGAATTTATTGTATCTGTATCAGTTCTATTTATACCACCATGTGGGATGGTTTATGGATTTATTTTTACACTATGTCTTGAATTTAATGTGGATGATTAATCTTATCTCATGATCTAGTTTGTATTTAGAATTTAGTTCCTGCCAATCATGAGATTTTCATACCTGCGATGGAAGTCGCCAACGCGAGGCCTACTAGAGGTGGGACTTAGGGGATATTATCTCTCTCCCCTTATTGCTGTATTTTTAAAATGAAGCGTTTGTGAAATAAATTGGATAAATTTAATGAATATATATGGTATATATGAAATAAAGAACATTTTTATGATAATATAATATTTACCTTTCTATTTTTCATCCATTAAGAAAATGGAAACAACGTTCATGGATATATGTGATCTATCGTCTCTAAAAACATTTTTTTCATTATATATATCCAAAATTATTGGATTACTCTAAATACGAATATAATAAATAAAAATGAAATTGGAAAAATGTGTAATGTTAGGGTGATTATGGAACCATGGTCAATGTATGATTACAAAAAATAAAAAATAAAAACATACACAAAAACATATCATTTATTACCTGAAATGCGATATTAAAATTATTTATTAATAAATTGGTGAAAATATGTCATAAGTAAAAAACATATGGTATGAAATATTAATTTTTGGTTCTATAATAGTTTTAAAATAAACTTATATTTATTATTCAAGAGGTTCAAATGTATATGAATGATGTTAAAGCTTAAGGTACAATATTTTGATATCACTTTTTTACGAGACACATGCCATATCCACCAAGTGTTTCATTTATATACTGTATATAATTAATGGAATTTATTTTACTATTATTCTCTTAAAAATAGAATGTTTTTACATTTCCATTATAGGATCTCTCTTTTATAGGGTTTACAGTTTAAAATTCAATAATGTATTAAGGGATTGTTGTCTCAATTTTCTATCTTTGAGAGAGATGTTGCGTTATGCACCTATATAATTTCATGAGGTGTTAATACATCCCCTTTTATATTTAATATATTTAATTTGTTTATTCTCATAAATTTTAATGTTTTGGTTAATTTTATTCCTTCTTGGGAATTACAATTCTATATTTCCAAAAGTATTAAGGGTTTTATGATATGATCTCATTTTTTATTTGTATTTTTTATGTTTATAATTCAGATGATAAAATATTATGATCAATATCTCAAGAAACTAATAAATTTTCCTATACTCAAGTAATATAATTAGAAAACAAATTTTCAATCTTTTTTCTTCTAATATGTAAACAACATTTCAAAAGAATGTTTTTAACAAAAATTGACTTTATTTGTCCCATCAGATGAAAATCATTTTTCTTCTAGAATAATGTTTTATGAAAATCTTTTCAAATGTTATTAAAACATTCCAATTGATGTATTAAATAAAAGTTTTAATTTTTTTTTAACTTTTTACAAAATGTTTTTAAAGTAGTATTCATACATTTTATAATGAAAATCAATTTTTATTTTACTAAAAATGTGAAATAAATCATTATTTTAATGTGTATTGAATAAATGAAATTTACGCTATAAAAAACTATTTTAATGATTCAATTATAAGTTTCTTATTTTATTTTCTATAAAAATGTTTTCCAAAATATTTTATAAAATTGTATATTTAATTTTTTTTAAATTAGTAAGGGTATTTTAATCATGAAATATTTTTAATGTTTTGTAAAGAACTATTTATATGTTTCCAAGGATATGTTCAATTAATATAATTTTGAAAATAGTTTTTGTTTAAAAACTTAATTTTCAATGTAAAAGGCTGTTTTTCTAAATAAATGTTTCAATTTATCATTAAAAATCATTTTTCATCTAATATAACATACATTTATGATACATATTCTTTAGTAGTGATAAGATATAATGATATCATACATATTGTTTTTGTAAATGTTTAATGGTTTTGTTGATGAATTTGTTATGAAACCAATTTATTTTTCATTGTATATTCTATGGTTAATTAATGAAATGTCAATGAAACCTATTTTATTTTTACGGGTTCTGATGTGACGATATCATGAATGTTTTATAATATTATGGAAAAAATATTTATGGATTTAATTATTATATTTCTTATAAATATATCTACCGAATATACATTAGGTAAAACATTATATCTAGATAGATACCAATGAAATTCTAGCCGATAGGCTTGATCTACTATGGGAAACATGTGATCCCTAATCCACTATAGGAAACAAGTGCATCCTGATCCACAAGGGGAAATAATTCATAGTTCATGATCCTAAATGATAATGTTATTGATAGATATCCATGACATATTAATTGGTTTTATATATATATATAATGTTTCCACTCTTTTATGACATGATCATTGGGTTTATGATTAATTCATGATAATTTATTAATATTATGGGCCTTGTTTTTAAAATTAACAATGTTTCATTCCATAAATCATTTTAATGATCTAAGATAGGTTGTGTACGATCTCCATATTTTATTCTCAAGATCCTATACCATTTAATTATTTTATATTTTCATGTTACTATAGATTTTTATCTCATATATTTACTCTTACTTGACAGTTGAGCTTAACCTTTCTATGGTTTTCATCCCTAGGATATGAATAATGGATTAAGATGGTTATTTCTTGGATTGGTAATATTTGAAAATATCATTGTGTGAGATGTTTATGTTCATTCTTTAAATATTAATATTGTATTTCTAGTCTCCAAAAACAAAAAACTTTTTTGGTCCTCCGACAATTGTTTAGGAAATTTTTTTAATATTTACCTCAAAGGATGTGATATTTTTACATGGAAGCTTGGGTAATTATAATAACATTATTTTTAAAATGTATGGTTTTACTCTTGATATAAATTTTTCATACCATAAAATTTTTATGAACTACTAGTCCAACAATATATAATGATAAGGTCCTAAAATGTACAGTTTTGATAAGAACATGGGTTTTCACTATTCACCAAAAATCAACTATTCTATAAAAATCCATGATGTTTATCTATTAATATTATCATCTAGAATATAGAAATTATTTCCATTAGTTTATATTTACTTCATAAAATTTCTGAATTTAACATTTATAAAAAATCAAAACTGAAATAAAATGAAAAATTGTATTTATGGGAATATAATTTTACAAGAAATATTTTTTTTCTTATTATTAATTACTATAAAATGATAAAAACATAATAATTATATAATTAATATAAAATTTTATTTACATATAAATTAAATGATAACATAATTAGTTTTCTTTTATAATATTTACAACACATAAACACAAAAATCTCTGTAATATATATTTTAAGCACAAAAATGGCTAAATAAAATAATACAAAATGAGAATTATATTTATCTATAATTATGTTAAACTTATTCATATATTTTAATATTTTTTTTATATTTTAAATATCATATTTTAATCTAAATAAAATATCTCATGATTTTATTTCAGTCTGGTGTTGTGTGAAAAACACACTATCCAATTTTGAATTTATTTTTTGGATAACATGTAATAAAATATATAGTCATTAAATTTAAAGTAATATGAAAAAAAATAAATAAATAGAATGAATAGTTCTATAAGAATCACTCTAGAAACTTTTTTTACAGAAGAAAAATTCTTATGATATTATAAGATATCTCACTATAAATCTATCCAAAGATCAAGACTCTTAATCCAATCCTAAAATTAATATGTATAAATTGTTATCAACCTTCTTTATTATGTTTCTAATGAAAAATAAATTACATTATTGGTTGAATATTAAATAGGGATTAATAATAATAAAATAAGTTTTAAAATATTTAATGCATCGTATAAAAACATTATATAATTATATAATGTAACAAAATATTATTTTATATGCCCTAAAGTCATAAATATTATTCTTGGTAAATGATTTTTTTAAGCAAAATCATATGCACATAGAAAAAAAAGGTTACACGTCGATGGATTAATTTACATTACACATTAATTTTTTTAATCCCTTATATGTGATTGGATGTTATTTTTATACTATTATTCTCACATTATAGATCTTTTTATATAACACCATCAAGGGGAAATAATTTCTTGTATAATTATATGGATGTATTGAAATTTGAATTGATGGATTGATATAGAGACATTTGAGAAAATATTTTTGTATATTATTTAATTATATTTTACACTGAACATGGGAAACATTATCTCGTAAATCTCTCAATGTTATTTAAAAAAAATAAAATATCTCCCTTGATATGGACAATGTCATGTCAAAACTCTGTTCGAAAGGCATGATGTTAAAATTATTTTACTATTTCAATTGTGTACTCAACTGGACATGTACATCAAGATGGATTCTTCATAGCTAAGATTTATATATATTTTATATATGCATATATTAAATATATATTATATTATATGAAATAATTTTTCATTTATTTGGATCTAATAATACTGTTGGGTTTTTAGGGATATCCCAATGCACAAAAAATTATAAAAAAACATAAAAATTTTAAAATAATATAAATATTTAATAAAAATTGATTAATTATGTTTATAACTATTCATTATCATGTATTTTTGAGTGGTAAAAATGATTTGAATATGTCAATAAATACATGTATAGTCTAACATTCATAGGCTTATAATTACCGATTGAATCAATGAAACCACTTTTTGGTAAGACATCATCTAAAATTATTTGGCATAATAACATGACCTTCATGTAAAAAAGAGAAAGATTTCTGAGATATACTACATATTCTATTAATTAACCTATTTGAAATAAGAATATGTATTCTTCCTTTTATAATTTTTCAATATTGAATCATGAAACACAAAATGTTTAATATGTCTAGTTAGTTAATTGATAATACATGATTTGTGATGAATATATTCCAAAAAAATTATATAAATTATTATTGAAAAATACAATGATCACTTTCAAATAAATAAATCATCAAATGAAGTATCAAAATAAAAAATGTTTTGAAAATAAATTAATAAATAATTAAATAAAAATTAGAAAATGATTACCAAAATGATTGATTCAATGTGGGTAGTAAATATATAACTTACTTATTTAGGTTGTAGCTCATAACATCAGTTATGATGTTTCCACTTCACCAGAAAAATTATGATTTCGTTATTCAATATTTAGAAATTTCTGTAAATCACTCCATTAGAAACATTATTATTTATAAAGACGATTTAGTGCGAATTATAATACTTTTTAAATTATTTTTTATATCTCCTTAAATTTATTAATATTAAATATAAACAAATATATTTTTATGTATAGAACAAAAATTAACAACATTCAAGGATTATTTTGTTTTTTATTTTTAAAAAGAGTGATAAATGTGGAAAAATTTAAATATTCCTACTAATAAATTATTATAATATTTGTATAATTGTATCCAAATGATGTTCTCGTAAGGTATTGGACTTCCAACACTTCAAATCATTTTTTTAATTATTATCAATCTCTTCTAAATTAATTTCACTATAAAATTATTCCCAAACATCATTTCCATTTTCAATATGAGAAAAAATATCAATGTATCAGTATAATCATAAATATCATGTATAATTTATTTTTTATGATATAAAAGATAACATTAATATTAGATATAAGACCCCATGAATGATATAATTTGATATGTTGGGGATTTTATTTGGGTAATCTACACGAAACAATAGACTACACATTGATGTCCTGGATATATTCATTGATTACACTAGAGAAATATATTATAAAGAAAACCATATTAGATGTCTATAAATATTATCACACCTTATATGATAATTATATTCAACTATAGAAATAATTTTTAGCTGAAGAGGAAATTTGGAATATGGAATTTCAAAATTATGAAGATTTTGATAATGTTTACTATATTTTTTCACCCAATGGTGACAAATATATTGATGGTATTATTATTATTGGTTGAATGGGGGTTCTAAATGTTTTATCCTACACCCCATTACTAATTTATATCCAATATTTTGTGACGAATATTTATATGGAAAAACAATTTGAAACTAAAATGGTAAGTAATCTTCTTAGGTGCATAATTCTAAGTCGTCGTCTCTTTCTCCTCCGTTGTACTCCTTTTATCAACAAATGTCTACTAATATTCATTTGTATATGATTCTATAAGTAATAATATTGTAGGAATATCCTTAAATACTTTAGGTTTTAGTAAAAAAGTATAAAATCACAATGAATGATAGAAGACTATTAGAGAAAAATATAATTCTTTAGCAGATGTCTAGAACTAATTTTCTATATTGGAATTGGGTTATATAATTTCATTTGTTTCATGATTATTGTCTTTATACTATCCATTTTTTCTAAATTACTGCATTATTGTCACCATAAAATGTAAATAATAAATTCCAATCCCCATTAAATTTCCTCAACCCATATTCTACTATTGGGTTTTAGTAGAAATGTTATGGTTACCCATAAGACACGTATATGGTTTTTGGTTTTTAAAGTATTTGGTTGAGGTGTTTTGATTTTATGAGTTTAGACATAACCAGATAAAAGTGTTTTAGATAATATGAATAAAATATATTTAGATAAGGTTTAAACCTCACATGTATAAATTCTCCAACTATTCTAGGATTTTTATTGATTACCCTATAATATTTAGTGGTGGCTAAATGGATAATAATATTTCAATAATTATCCTTTATGTGAATTTTTTCAATAATATTATTAGTATTTTTTTCTGTAAATATTACCCCAAAAACAATAAACCATCTAATATTTATGATTCTTTCATTCCACAATATATATGGAGTATATTAAATATAAACCACAATATAAAATCGTATATAACAAAATGATCTATTAACATCACTATCCCAAATTAAAACATGGTAAAATATTTATTCAAAAATAAATCTAGAAATTTCATATGAATTCTTGTTTCACCTTTTAACATTTTTATTTCATTAAGGAGTGTTAGGTATAGAAAATATATGATTAGTATCATGTAAAGAGTAAAATGTTTTATATTCAAAATTTTTAATCCCACCACCAGTGTTACATATAAATAACATAATTTATATTTTTTGTACTAAAAAATAAATTAAAAAAATTAAATATATTAAAATATCACTTGAAAACAATGAAATATAATACTAACAAAACATAAAAATTAATAATTATTTATAAAAAAATTAGTAGTCATGAGGTGTTTTTCTATAAAATCTAAAAAACATAATTTAATGATTAATTTCCTATATGTTGTATCCATATAAATTTATTAAAATTATAGTATTTGTTACTTTCCATTTTAAAATACACTATAAATCTTTTTTAATCAAATTAATCCATAGAAAATTCATATATCAAATATTGTTTCCCAGTGAAAAAACATCATAATGGCCATCTCTTTTATGACACATTAAATATTCATTTTCATAGTAATTAAAAAAATAACATTATTTTAATAAATTTGATCAATATCTAAATAAAAAACATTATTAATTCATGTTATTTAATATTTAAGAACATATTCCTTATAAAAAACATATAATATAAGGAAAATAAAAATTACATCCTTATTAAAATTGTGGATAAATTTCATCATGTTATTATTTAACCCATTAACATATGAAACAATAATCATTTATACATCCTCTAGTTTTGAAATGGTTCCATTACCATACTTTTTCATTCTTTATAATATTCAAAATATATGATGAATAAATCAACTTTTGAAGGAGGATGAAAATTTTAATAGTCTCAACTCAGAGGACTAAAACAAATCGTATCCATACATTATCTATCATTTATATTTAAGTCAATTCTTGATCCTTTTTAAGATAAACAAACATTCATTTTTCTAGGGAGTTTGATTATCATTCACATATTTGGAATTATAAAAATCAATAGAATATTTATAATAACTCCAATCAGACCTCATTGATATTTTATCATTACTATTATAATCACTTGTTTCTTAAAACATCCATTTAGATTTTATTTTTCATCTTTTTGGAGATGTTAATCAAGATATATATATATATATATATAATTTTATTTCACTCATTGAACGAAATATTAATATTTAATAATTATAGACTAGTTACAATGTTTATTAGACCTAAAAAGGAATGAACTATGAAGGAATGTTTACTCAAGTAGTTATAATTGAGTCTATCTAGACTCTACATTGATTTTCAGAGCATTAAATTTCAAAAAAAAATTAAATGGATGATTAAAAACACATTATAAACTAATTTATCCTTGAGGATGATTATGTATCAATACCTTCATTTTTTTAAAATAAAATCCTTCAGATCATGTTTTAAATTTATAATGGATTTGTACACACTTATGTAATATTATAAATCATGGTTTGATCATTTAACTAATTCTATTTGACATTATTATTTTAGAGAAATAATGGAATATTAAACTCAATTTATAAAATAAATTAAATGTAATTCAAATATATTTATGACGATATAATAATATAATCTACATATAATATATCTTCATGAAATATTTTATAAACATATTCTATATACATATGATATGAGTAAAATTTCTGATTTTTTCACATATCACACCCACATAACACCCCTGGGATAGTAGTGAATATGGGTGTTTTCCCAGAATCCCACATTTAATTGGATGTTGGTATAAAACTAACAATGAGGGTATAAACTATAAAATTTTTGATCCATTATCATATATATTCCTTTGAATAAAAAATTAAGAAACCAATAAACACCAACTCCAAATAAATAAAAAAATAATCTAAAAAATTATATAATAGACATGAAATTGCATAAAAAAACAACCAAAATTACTCCAAAGTAAAAACCCAAATGAAAAAAACACATAAGTTAAAAATCATACACTAATAGAAATTAATATCATTTCCTAGAATTTCTTAACTTGATCACTAAATTCATCATTAAAATATTTCAAAATAGTATACAGAAGTATCCATGAGAATAAAAGTATTTTTAGTATGTTTATCCATTACAACTCTCATGCTAATGTGGAAGAGAAATATTGATGTACTAGTAAATAAAAAACAAAAGTGATTTATGTCTCAAAATGAGGTCAATTAAAAAAGCGTCTTACCAATTATCACTATCTAGATCCCCAGAAAACTATAATATTGTAAATATAAAAATATGAAACAAAATAGGTATCATGTAATTGATTACGTATGAAAATAGTCACCCTAAAATCCTAGTGTAATATTTTCAAGAATATAAATCCATTCAATATCAATATATCACAACCATGTAACATATCATCATTGATGTTCATATATCAAAGTCACATACCACATGACCTAGACATGTACTACATAAAACAATCAAATACTATTGAAAATGATCACATTTATACTACCAAATATTCATCAGATCATTAAGAATTCTATAAACTAAAACTACATACCATATTTACATACCACATCATTACATATTTTTAGGATGAGGGAACATGATTAGGGGATCATCCAACAATTTATATCACCCACATCATGAATATTATGAGATCACCTTATGCAAATAATATCAATTGGTTGTTTTTTTGTTTCAATAATTTTGTGGTTGTTTCAAATAAATAATACAATATAAGATTCAATATATTAAAACACACAATCAAAAAAAAGTTTCGACTTCTTAGAAAGACACCAAAACAACCACATCCTATCATCATACCAACCATTCCAGAACCAATAAAAAGGTATACAACCAATAACCTTAAAACCCAATATCAATAAAAATAAAAATAATAACACTTATCAATAATATATATTTCATTTACATCATAATTACTAATTATTAACCACATTAACTTCATTAGAGAAATACATTTCTAGATTCATCAATTTCATATGAACTACTACTTATTTCACATTATGATTCATCTTATTCTGGATCTAATGATTTGTTATTTCATGTTATAATGGTTGAAAGAATAAAATATTTTCCTTGTCATATGAAAATGAATCATTTAGGTATATAAAAAGATAATTGATCTTACCCTAGAATAACGCCTAATATAGAGGTGTTTTAGTAACAAAAAAATTATGTGATTCATGGTTTAAAAAACCATTCATGATTTATTGAAAATAATTAATATTGATTTATGTATGGTAGAGTCATATGAAAACATTATTATCCATTAATCTGAACCCTGAATTTTTTAAATTTAATCGAAAATCTCTTATATATCCCTGGCCACCTCATTTGATTCGAGATATATTTGTAATTAAAATTAAGATTCCTAGGGGTCTAAAACTGGACTCCAATTATGGTTATTGGATGTTCATAACTTAACTCTAACCATATTATGTCACAAGAGTAATGATTTTATGGTAATATTATTTGTTCGTCATGAAAAGTTTATCCTAGACCAAGTAATTCAGTAGATCATCGTACGTTAAGGTTTCTTTCATATTGTTATGATAGATATTTATGTATAATCCCTTGATCTATGATGTACTATTTATTAGTTTATAAAATAATTGTTTTACTATGATGGATTATGTGCGTTGAACATGATTATTTTTATGTAATTTAGGTCTCTTATTTTCTTTTTTTTAATTATCTTCTGAGTAAAATTTGTTATTTCTAACTATTTAAATCAATGGACTAAGGGGTATAAATTTAGTAATATCCAAAATTTTTATGTATTAATGTATTACCAAAATATTGATTTTCCCTATAATTTTTAAGGGATTATAATTCAAGAAAACATAGTGAAATCAATTACTGTAAAAAATGATGTTTTTTTTGCGTGTTATTGTTCATGTAGAAGGCCACAAAGTCATATATATAATTGAATTTTAAGACAACCATTTAAAAATTGTGTCTATTATAATAATTTGGATTCTAAAAAGCATCTAAAATTAGAATTCACTATGCATTCCAATCCAACCATAGAACCATACCTCCCATTGAACTAACTTACTATACGTATTATTACGTATTCGCTATTCACTCACAACTTTGTGTCACCATCATAATAGGTTGAAGATATGGCCCTATGGATAAATCTTTTTCTATGTCTGATTTATTTCTACATTAACTTGAATAAATTTTTTTTCCATTTACAGTAAATTTTAAATTTCTTATTTTTCTTGCCTTGTGAAAATCTTGTTACATAATATAATTTAAGTACCTTATAATATTTCCTCCAATATAATTCATTAAATTTAACTATTCATTCAATAAAAAACTCAATTCTCATTAGTTGTTATTCTGAGACAACATCTCCTTGTTTGTGATAGTGATATCCAATGTGTCGGTCCCTCATCTATCAGTGGGGAAGGGACCTCCACCTTCCTTCGAGGGAGATTCATATATCTATTTATACCCCCTTACAAACCAAGTTTTCATCCCTCCTTCCAAATTATTTCTCTGATCGTTAATGACCCAGATCATTTAGGTGGATTTCTATAGTTTTAGATCTCTTATTTGGAGTTTACCAAGGCTACAAATCATTTAAATCTTATGATGGTTACATGGTTTAATTAGTTCCTCCCTTTGGTGGATGCATTTGATAAATGAATTTGGGGGCCATGGGGCTCGTAATATCATGCAATTGTTAGTCTTCATGAAAATATGAATATGGTAATCAAATTTGAATATGAAAAATAGATGATTATGTCATGGTCCATTTCCCCTATGAGTTGTAAAGGCCTACAAATATTCATCTTCCATTGGACTTATGACTTTCAAATGAAATGATCCCAATAATGAGGATATGTGTAAGATTCCTAGAACATATATTACAGTTAAAAAAATACTTCAGTTATTTTAATTCAAGGGAACCTTTTAGGTAGGTATTTTTCTTTATATAGCAGAACCTATTCAGTTTTTCACCCTGTTTCTCCTCGAATTAGTGTTGAAGATGATGTCTCAAAATTTCCAATTGAGTATATTTGGATTTCTATTGGGAAAGAGTTCTGATGGAAATAGATTAAGGTTTTTGAGACATGGTTTGATTTCTTTTCTTCGTATAAGAAAATAATACATCTAACGGAATCAGATAGGCATGGATTAAAAAAAGAGAATTTTATATGGTGGTGGATTTTGGAGATAGTGTAAAGGGACTAGGGCTTGATGTTATTGAAGATCCAACTAGGATTAGACATCTGGTCTTATCTTATGATCCATATCTGTAAATATTCATGAAAAGTGAAACTCAGTAGGGTATCCCTTTGGTATCTGATATATTATGTTGAGTGATGAAGGACTTATGTATTACAAACTCTTCTGTGCAGGGTACTACAAGTTAAATTGGAATAGATGTGGACAGTTATACTACAACAGGTGATCTTGATCCTATACTAATTGATGAATACATATTTGATTTCAATAGTGGAATAAAAAAATGATGTGTAATCACTTAAGGAAGATGAGGAATTCTTAATGTCTGTCAGTGATTCTTCTAATACAGAGGCAGTGCCTACAGGGATTAGTAACATAAGAGGATATGGATCTCAGGAACATTAGAATCTTTGAGTTATCTGTTCATGTAAAAGAGAGTTTTTTTAGCTATTGATTTTGGTTACCACTATTTTGGATTGGGGAATGATGGGGATTCCCTAGATTTTGAAGTAGATCAGGTAGACAATTCCAAGGAGGTGTATGGAAAACCTGTAGATGAGTTCAGTGATGATTCATCAAGAGAATGTACACAAGGATTTCAAGGTAGAAGCATCATTATTTCTACGAGAATGAAGGGTATGTGAGGCAGTAAGGAAGGATGAAATAATTATTCATACTTTGCATAAGTGAAGGAGACACAATCTACCAAAAAGTCAAAATTCAAGGTTATGTAAGTTTATCTCAAGAATATTGGAAATTCTAATATAGATGATGTTGGGGACCATGATGTAGTTCCCCTTATAGGAAACCACTATAACCATCAGTATGAGGTGGTTTCAAAATCTATGAAAATGATGGAGCTGGTCATGCTTTTTATCAATAAAATGGAAAAGGATTTTCTTAATATAAATTCTTCAATGGATGATTGTGAATATATAATGGGAAGGTCTATTATTTTGGATACTAATATTGAACAATGTGTATAGATTAATAAGTAATAACAAATACTATATAGATTTTTCAATGAATGGATGACCAACAATGAATGGTACATGAAAATGTGTAACAAGAAGGTATATCACATTAATGACCAAATGAAGGATGATCCAGAAACTTAGGTAACTTCTATTTCTTGAAAACTTTATAGGGATAAGAATCCCAATAGGCATAATTTATTATTTCATAACAATGTATTCTTCATTAATGTTAGTTCTGGGTGAAACTTGTGGTTTCTCACATTTAACTCAAAATTGTTTTCAGAATAAAAAGTTATTTTTCAATTAATAAAATCAATCCAAAAATTCCAATTTTCCATGTCTTCATAAATTATAATATTTCAGTTTATCCCGAATAATTAAATATTGGTTAAATATATTAACAATAAATTATAGTCATAAAATAAATTTGTTTCATTAATCAAGAAATGATATGGACAAAAAAATAAGAGATTACAAGTAAAAAAAATTGACTCACTTCCCTATTAATTCAATAATGATATTCTCACCATTATTGAAAATTTTGACTCCATAGCCTAAGAAATATTATTTTATTGTTAAATAACAAAACAAATTATGATATGAATCACCAACCTCAATCAAATCATAAATCATTATGTTATTAAAGATATAAATCACAATTACCAAGTCTATCCAACACCATAGTATGTTTGTAATCAATCATCAGATATTAGTTATAAATGGCTTGAAACAATTATGCTTGAATCAAACACTATAAGAATAAAAAAGTTATATTGAATGAAGATAAATTAAAAATTAACATCTTATTCTATGTGAATCCAACATCATGAGATGAATATATCAAATGTATTCAATAGGGTATTCTGAATCATCACGAGAATCTCCAAAGATTCCAAAATAACGTGGAATGATGTAAAGCTTAAAAACTTTCAATAAAATAATAAAATTTATAAATAAAAAAGTAATTTTTCAAATCACATCATAATTTATTACATTTTTGTAAACTATTTTTCATTAAATTAGAATTATGAGAATCATGGTGGCATTTAACATATATTTACCCTATAAATCGTGGTTAACAACAATTTAATTTTGATTATTTAATGAAATATTATAGTGTAATGATCCTTAGTACATAACAATGACTACTACATCAAGATTTCATGAAGAAAATATCGTTTATCTTCAATTCCAATATCAATTTATTCCTTTAACTAAAATTCACATGGAACAAATCCTAACTAAAAACCATTCTTTGGTGACACATAATCCTTCAAAAATCATGGGCTAGAAAAAAATGTAACCACTCTCTCAAAACATATAGAAGAAAAACACAATTATTCCACCATAATAAATTATAATGTAATTCTACACATCATGATACGCTGAAATAAACAATAGTTAAAATTTCACCTTTCAATGTCTATAGTTTATATATCTTCTTAGATCCGCTACCTAAATATAATATACCTCTCTCTAACAATTCAATATGTAATGATAGATTTTAGAATGTGATAATTTCCTAGTTGAAATTTCATAAAAAAAACACTACTAAACATCTACAACTCAACTCTAAGTTATCTATAACTTTCTTCAACAAGATATAGGTCTAGAAAAATTGGTCAATGACATTATACAATTATTAAATTAATATCATCATTGATAATAAAGACCCCTGAAAGAACTTGATAGATATGTTGATAAAAAAACCACATGGGATACCACTAAAACATAAATCTATCCATTTTTAAATCATAAATGTATAATGAATGAAAAAGATAATTTATTGTTTCCATCACATAATCAAAATGAAACCACTAAAAAGAAAACAAAATCATACTAACATTGAAAATGATCTGAAAGATATGACTCTCAACCCAAATATATTATATGAAACCTATATGCCTATATGAACATGAATGAATGAAATTACACACCCTCCTATCATATTATCCTGATGATCTTTAATCATTATAGGTCAATCAACAAATAATGATTCATCCTCAATATCTAAATCATGATCTCCAAGGACATTGGTTTCATCATAATGATATCTATGATGGTATGAAACATAGATTATGTCTTGAATTATATATATCTAATAAAGAAGTTATAATTGATATGTTACCTCAATAACTCACTCTAACACCAAAAAATTATACATTAAATCCAAGAGAAATCTATGTACGTATACTAAACCTACACTGCCCATGTTGATGAGGAGCATTCTGAAAAACATGATTACAGAATTTAAACACCAATGTTTTCTTAAAATAAAATTTTTTTGACAGACATGAATAGCATTCATAGACTCATGGATCACCTTTATTTAATTATTAATATTAGACATAAAATCTAATTAAATGATCATCGACTCTACAAAACTAGAAAAATAAAATATCTATCTACCAGGATTCTAAGAAACATGATTATTGTCATACCAATGCATACATGATATTTATTATTTAGGAAAACTCAACTAAATTGAAATAAGTTACCACAAACAAAAAAATTCATTAATTGATACACATAAAATGTCTTCTATTGTTGGGATTTTACACTATACATTTCTATTTTCTAAGGCTAAACATTCTTGTTATAGAATAATTTTGATCCAATAGAATTTCATTTGATTGTTTCAAAATCAGACACCTTTAGAGTGGATATTATTTAGCTTATATGATGATATTACTCTTAGGTGGCAAGGGTTTCTTCCACTACTGTGATTCCCTTATATAACTCCACCCATTTAGTCCATTGATACCAACACTTTAGACATTCATTTGACACATTTATATTCCCCACCATATATTTAATTCTTCTATTATTAATCATAGATCGTGTTCCCTCACATCATATTCCTCTACTTCACATGTTCTTGGCTTTGGTGTTATGGTATTCTCTAGATCAATCCATCACCAGCATCAACATTCATTAAGAAAATCATTACTAATGCCTACTACTCTTGTTGATTCCATTACTTTGGTAGATCGATGGTAACCGTGGCTACATATGGTCTTGAAAATAATATATCTACATTTTTTCTACCTCCCTGTACATGTAGACATAGTCCTATGTTTCAAGTAATGCTTCCCTATTTAATTTTGATCTTGTGGTAAATGTACTTGGTTTGTGAATTCTTGTGCATTTTTAGTAGTACCATATTCTATTGTAAATATTTGGACTTCCATCATCGTTTCATTTTCCTACTATATATCTTGGTGAGGAATTATGAAATTATATTTTTCACAAATAGTGAATCTCTTTATAGTATCCCTAATGATTTTCCCCATGCTATAGTGTCATACTTCTTCAGATGTTTATTGACATTGCTTAATAAATATCTAGTATCTTCATGTTTTTACTCAGTGATTCATCTATTGTAATTTTATTGAACATCATCCTACCAACTCAGTGCTTGACCCTACATTACCTGGCCTTGTCCTCTCAATAATAAACCCTCAACATCTGAATTATAATAAGCATCAAGGGAATAATTCTAGCACTATGTGTGATAGTTGAGGACAGTTTGATAAAGATGTTTGTTAGTCATTTTATGTGGTTGTGATGCATCTTCCTAGGGTACTAAATGATTTTTTCATATTATCAACATGAAACTATGTGTCTTGGTGAATTTATTAGATTGAAAGTTTTATGGTGTCATTTCTAAAAGATTTTTAATGAATTCACAATCATTTTTAACAAACCTATGAATGCTCTTTGTTTTAATTTCATTGTGTTTTGGATTTTACCATTATATGTCTTTCATTTATATCTTTCAATAGTCATTAGGTCCTTCTTGTAGTGTTTTTGTTTTTTGGATGCCTTTTCTTTTTATTATAGTTAATATTATTCATAATCCACCCTATTGTCTTAACTCATTACATATATCCGCATTTTTCTTATACAAATCAACATAGTGGGTGCCTTGGGATGGTTTTTATTGATCTTGTGGTTTTATTATTCATCTCAGTTTGTTTTTTCATCCAGAGTTCTTAGATTTCTGTGTTATTCCACTACCAATTTACATCGGGGGTGTATGTATGTTCCCACTTAAACTCATTTAATGGATTCATATTCTAGGTTCCCCTAAACCATTTGGAAAATGTTATTTTATGACAATAATAAAAAAAAATTAGGTAGGTTAGACACCCTCAGTGTAGTATATTGGAGGGTGTGAATCTAGGTTATAACCAATTTAAACAATTTTCCCATTTATAGTTTATTTGTAACACTTAAAATCTAGTAATGTAGAGTAGGTGTTCATTTGACTATATCAGAAAAAGAAAAAAGTGATCATATCCTAATGGATCAAATTTCTTAGTAGTTGAAGGAAACTAGATAAATACATTCTTCTATGATTAGACTTGAAAACATGAAACAAAACATATAATTATAATGAAAACATTATTATTTCAACTATTATATCCTTGAAATATTTTATTTGTAATTTTATGGTTTACTGGAGAAAGTAAAACATAATAAAGGATGATTTCAAATGCATAGTATGGGAATGTGTATGAAATTTGCTATCATAGAATACATAAATCATGAATGACATGGAAAAGATAAACATTAATCAAATATTCCCTACAAATAATATCATAAAATTTTAATATATCAACGCATGAAATAGTAACATAAATCATCACATGGATATCAATAAATAGTTTCATAATAAAGTGAACTAATCCTTAAACACATTTTATTTCATTATAACTAACATTATTTTACAGAAAATAAATTCAAATGATCTAGAGGTATAATGTATTTGTATTATTAGAAAAATAAGTTCATCATCGTGAACAGAAAAACGACATATTTATATTAAAAATTTTAATAGTGTTACTGGATCCCATAAATCTTCGAAAACAATATAGGGAACCATTAGAGAAATATATATAATGGTAAGGGTGAGGTAGAAATCCCAGTAATGGAAATAATGAAATTAAATCATGAACACATAAATGGTTTAGGAGGCATAACATGATACCATGTGGATAATAATATTCTTCGAAATATAGAATAAGTAATAGACCGTATATGAACATGTAATGATAATTATGGATAATCATTATAGATTATTAAATCATATGAATATTTCATTTTGATCCTCTATGAAAATGTAACATCAGCTTACCACGATCGTAATTGTTGTATGCTCCGACTAACCACCATTATATCATATTTTGCATAGGCTAAATTCTCACGCACAATACAAGGTACCTCATGAGACATTAATATTTTCTAATGAATTTTAGGATATAATGGGCCCACCTATCGCATTATAATATGTAAATGCATAAGTTTTTCACATTAAGAAATCATACATAAATCATAAGAAAGATCAAACTGATGAGAAGGAAGGTAGTTTCATTATTATTATTTAAGCCATAACTAAAGGATAAATTATTACGATTCCCAAGATAATAATGAATTAAATCATTTTAATCATTCATAATTAAATAAGTAAAATATTTATCAAACATGGAATACAATATATAAAATTCATGAGATTGAACTTGGGGAAAAAATAAGAAATGTAAAACTTGGGTGGTTCTTTGTGAAATTAGTAAAGAATTATTTTAACGATGGAATGATATTTTTGTTTCCTATAAAAAAAATTAAATCATGATGCTTCCTGATATAATAATTTTGATTTTAAAAGTTTATCTATGGTTTTAAAAAATTATATGGGTTTTATTGGAATGTTCATTTTTTAATTCTCACAATTCTTGTTTGTTATGTTTCAAGTGAGATTACTATTTTATGATAGAGTTTTACATTGTAATAAAATTTGATGAATATTTGGATAACTGATTGAATGAGGTACTATGTTCCCAAGTTACTTTTATACATGACTCATCGTTAGTTCCCTTTATTCACGTCACGAACCAACATGGGTGCCTGGGTAACCTGTTAACCATGTTTGTATTGAAATAATATGATATGAATTTCCAATCCTCATGGGGCTGTTACTATAACCCATCATCATACATCATGTATTTGGGAATTATTTTTCTCAATTAAAATGAAGATGAAAAAGAGATAAGATAATATTAATATCAACAGAAACTGCACTGGGAGTAATGTGCTTGAAGTAAAATTGGCATAAACTGGACCAATGTGCAATAATCTATGTACCAAACAGGGAACATTGTCCTATTCCCTATTGAAACCACTCACCAAGTCCAATGTTCAATAGATGTATCCTCCTACAAGAGATCATCCCCCTACTCTATCCTAGAAGGAAATGATCTTTAAAAAGATGAAGGCACAAGTAGGGTGTGATAAAAATCCCATTAGGATTACACTAAAGATTCCATAACACGATTACTATATCAAATGAAACAATAATGTGATTTCAATTCTAAAATAAACATGTTTGGAATTTAATATATAATATTTAAACAAATCATGCCTTACAATTTAAAAGATAGAAATAAATTTTGAATTCATGCTTCATATTTCATGTTATGGACATACAATTCAAAAGATGTAATTTAACATTAATCAAATGATTCATTACACAAATGGTAATTTTCACAAAATGGATTTAAAAAACTTTTATATAAAATAGTTTTTATATATTCACAAGGCATGAAAATAGTTTATAACAATAAAATATACATTCATTCCAAATACAATCTATTCACCAAGATGTTCATTTTCCCATTTGGTACAATAGTTATAGTATATATTGCACCAACAATCTAAATATAAAAAATTAAACACATACTCCCTTGAACTAATGCCAAGATGACTCATCACTATTTATTTAGGCATGGGATGTGATAATATGTTGTGTTAGAACATTTTATGTCATGAAGTGTTGTCAAATACGACACAATAACTACCTACGTCTTTCATGTGATAAATTAAAATACAATGATGTGAATTTTTTTTATGGCTGTAAAAAAAATTAAATCCTCTACTCAATTTCAATATTCCAATTTTCCCTTTCAATCCATAATAATCTTTTAAAAAGACATTCATTTTATAATAGATGAAACCACTGGGATTCCATATAAACCATTTTTAATCCATTTTTCATTAAAATATATTTGAAAACAATTCATACAATTTCATAATCCATTAAAAAACATAATTCAACAATTTAATTTTCAACAGAATTCCATCAATTTAATCTCAAACCCCTAATTCAATAAAATTAGTATTTTCACAATTTTTTATCAAATCAATTTTCTGCAAAAAAACCCTTCAAATTAATTTAATAAATTTCCATAAAATTGACAATTTAAATTTCCCAATTTCCATAAAGACACCAAAATTCAAAGGAATTAGGGTTTTTCTATTTTCAAGGGAAAAACTTATTTTCTAAAGACCCTAATTCCAGTGCATATGAGCCTCAACACTTTCGGTGGGGACTCATCCACTACGCCTACGAGACCCAAGTTTGAATTTAGGTGGATTCATATTCTTCATTTTTTTAGCATTACTTTAGTAGGTAGTGTAGTAGTCAATGTTCATTAATGTATCAGTTGTAACTATTCAATTTTCAGCCACCCATTTTTCCTATATTTTTTAATGCATTTGGGCCACCTAAGATATTTGGGCCAGTTAAGGCTTTCAGACCACCTCAAGGTCTTTAGGTCACCTCAATGCCTTTAGGCCACCTCATTCAGATCATGAAGTGCAGACATACCCAGACGGACCATAGGAACTAGCTAAAGATGAGGAATCAGAGCAAACAGTTTCACCATAATGAATCTATAATGATTTGGAAGAATGAGAGGGTATGGAAATTTCCATTGGGTTGAGAACTATTCACCTATGAAAATTTATTTCTATCCATCCAATCAATGCAGTGGTGGGAACATGAAGTCACAATATAGACACTGGGGAGGTGCATTTCCATGTAGTCATGTATGGGATGCATTCCTTTAATACCTTCATGTCATGTAATCCACTAATATTTTTGGACCTGTAATAGTTCCCCCACAACCATTGAAATGTGGATTATAAAATATAAATTAAAAGAAGTCTAAAACCCCCAATTAAAGGGAATTGGGTTTTTAATCAAACCATTAAAGAAATTTAAAAAAATTTAATAATTTAATATAAATCATCAATTGGATTTAAAATAAAAAATTTATGATATGATAAATTTGGCTTCATAATAGAAGCAATTTCCATGGGATCAATGGATCTAGAATCATGAACCCCTATCTAGAATTCATCAACAAAGAATGGTAATCAAGGAATCTGAGAAACAAGGACAAATACTAGGTTTATTAACCCAAAAATGAAGGTATTATATCCCAAAACCAACACACGGATCAATATAACTCTATATAGAAATAGAGATACCTCGATAGATCAAGAACAGTATGAGGAAACTAACCAAGGTGATATCATAAGATGTTCCTCTAGTTTTAGATCACTTCTATGAGGGATCTAAGGGGACATGAACCTTCCTTAGGGTATCTAATGTTGGGAGAAATTAGTTTTGTTCAAATGAGGTATTTTCGAGACCTAAAAAAGAGTTCATTAATGTTTAATAAAATTTAGAATCAGATACAAGAACATTTGCATAGTATCCTAGAAAAATGACACATGGTTTGTACAAAACCTTGTATTGTCCATACACCCATTATAAATGGGTATCATGATTTCTCCTAAAGGGGTGCGTGTATTGACTAAACATTTACATTTTTTCCATTGGTCTCTATCCAAAACGTTCTATTTTCTTATAGTAGGGCACATTGTTTGGTAGGCCCTACGCAAGCCATGCTTTAACCATGCACTATCCCATAATTTTCATGATTCTTACATTTTCAACCCAAAAATTCCCCAAAACAAAACCCAACCATATATAAATTGAAATTGGGATTATGTAATACCTTAAAATAGTAATGGGATGTCGCAACCTCCACACCATAGAAACATTCTGCCTCCAAAATGCATACGACCAATATTCCATATAAAAAAGATGTGGCCACCACAATTTCATTAGGGCCTCCCACTCCCACATATCATGAGAATCAGAACTGTACTACCATAGAACACAATCCAAATTTAGAATCCCATCATAATGTATCTTGGTCATAGAATCAACTGTCCCGATTGGTTGTTCATTCACAAAAAAAAATCATGTTCACTTCAAGATGAAAGTATATTATAATATGAAATGAATTAGATAAATAATTTCAATGATGGGATACATGTTACATGTTACATATAAATTTATACCATGGTGTATGTTTAAAATTGTACAAAACATTACCCACAAGTTAAATTAATTAAAAATATCCCGTAAATGGGGAGAAAGATTCCCCTTCCTCCTAATCCATCTATGATCTAACTGGGGTGAAACATTAAAAAACACAAGGACACTAACTAAAACCTCAATGTTTCTATGGGAACGATTATCATAAGACTTATATCAGCTCTATGACATCAACATACTCTAATTAATCAAATTAAGCTTATTTATTGTCTCTTATTCCATGCTCATTCAATAATGTAACATTTACCAATTCTGGACCAACACAATATATTTTTACATTGTAGGTCATTCAAGGCCTAGAAAGGAGTCATCCAGATCAGCAATAGATAAATATTGCTTTTAGAAAACCCAAAAATCCCCATATGATCATATCATGGTCCACCAAAGTTGAGAACACAATGGAGAAGAATATCCTCAAGAATATATATATATATCTCTTTATATGTGTCAATCCGACTACAGATGGTATACCATGATCAAACAAGCATGAGATCCTTGTGCCTCCTAAAGGACTCTCAAAAATGAGATGTGAACCGAGGATCCCTATCAGAGAATA
This sequence comes from Viscum album, assembly GCA_963277665.1. NCBI lineage: Eukaryota > Viridiplantae > Streptophyta > Magnoliopsida > Santalales > Viscaceae > Viscum > Viscum album. The sequence continues at coordinate 659,319,040 of OY728134.1, read as the reverse complement.
CTATAGATGATGCATTGTCTTAATGAATGTTCTCTTTCTCATTGAGATTTCCCCACTCATCAACTTTGGTCATATCACAATTGGGTATAAAGTGAGCCAACTTGGTCAGTCTATTATTCCCAACCCATATAAAATTCCTATTTTTATGGGTACAAGGAAACCCAACCAAAAAGAATGTAGATATCTCATCCCACTTCCATGTTGGTACTATAGGTGGATGAAAGAATCTAGATGGATTAAGTTTATAAACCTTCAACTATTTGCACGTATATCAATATGAGAAAAACTCAGCAATACCTCATCTCTTACTGGCCACCAGAACTATTGTTGAATGTCATAGAGAATATTAGGGGTTATTTGGTGCACTACCCACTAAAAAATATGGGAATCCCCCATCACAACATTTTTTCCTTCTATAACCCAACTTAGAAATTCTGATAACAAAGAATACACTGTTTGTAGAATAACCACTGGGAAATTATCTCTCCACCATAAATTTAATATCTAATGTTATGGGATTAATTACAATGTTTTCAATCATTAAGATTCATCTTTAGAATAATGGATGAAAACATTAAATAGGCTAATGAAACATCAACCCCTATCTCTTGAACTCCAATATTAAAATTTACAAAAAGGTCCATCAATTTTCCCTCATCTAATTATTCATTCATGGCCTATGTTAGAAGGTTCTTTTTCAATGAATATTCAACGACATTCCATTTTCCATAGGTATAGGCAATGTCCAAATCAAATGACTATAGGTATTCGACCCAACACCTCCAGTGGAGATTCAAATTTTTTTGAGATAAGATATAACTCAACCTATTGTGGTTAGAATACATAGTAATCTATTCTCTATACAGGTAACGACGCTAACACTTAAGAATGTTCATCGCATCTGCATGTTCAAAGTCATGGGTTAGATAATTCTTCTCATGTGTCCTCACCTAATAATATCCATATGCCACAAATTGATTAGCCTACATAAGAATGTAACCTAAGCCTAATCATGATGCATCACAAAAGACAACATAGCCAATCCCTTGGTCTGGAAGGGTAAAAAACTATACATTAGTCAAAATAAGTTCCATCTCAAAAAACGATCATTGTCATTTATCATCTTATGAAAACATCAACCCCTTCAAAGTTAGAGAAGTCATTGGAAAATACCACATCTAGAATTCCATCACGAACCCATAACAATATTATGCTAACCTAAAGAAGCTTTTTATAAAGAAGAAATTTCATTGTTCCCAAGTGATAGAAGCCCTCACCTTCTTAGGATAAACTGTTATACCCTATTCAGACACCACATGTCGCAACAATATCACATCATGATTCTATACTTCACTCTTTGATATCTTATCATAGAGTTGGTGATTTCTCCGCAAACTGATAGCTTTTCATATATTATATACATGATCCTCCTTGGAAATTGAGTAAACAAGGATGTCATCCAAAAAGGCAACCATGAATGTATCAAGATACTTGTGTAAAATCCAATTCATTAATTCTATGAAAACATCAAGGCCATTTATTAGTCTAAAGTAAATGACAAGTTAATCATAATGACAACACATTATTCTAATGGTAGTTTTCTTAATTTAATATTCTGTTATCCATAAATAATGAAAACTAAAGTGAATATCGATCATCAAGAACCGCTACAAACCTTTTAAATTATAAAATAGTTTATCAATCCATGGTAACAAATAATTTTTCTTGATCATAACTTGATTGAGATTTCAATAATCAACACTTATGAGAAGTGAACTTTGGTCTATCAAAACAACGAGAACCAATGTTTCCCAAGGTGACATTCTTAGGTGTATAAAAACACTATCAAAAAGATCATCAATCTAGGACATCAAATCTTTCATCTCCGATTGAACCACTCGGTAAGAGTGAATAAAAACTAGGGGAGTACCTATAATTTGGACAAGGGAAAACTCATCTTATCTTGTTGGTGAGAAACTAGAGATTTATGAAGGAAATAAATCGGGAAACATGATGCCAATTATGGGGAGATTACCACTCAATGATTCCTATTATAGATCAAAGGAAAACACATATATCACTTTCAATATATTTGGGTAAAAATGTTAGGAACTTCTCAACCTTGGGTCGCATTCTTCTTGAAAGACACGAGACACACCACTAGGTGTAGTAATGGAGACTCGACAACGATTACATTCAATCTATGATTTTTTGGAAATGATCCAATACATACTTAATATGAAATCAATTGATATCTTGTTATGAACAAGAAAACTTTATAAAATATCAACATATGATAGAGAGAAGACACAAGAGAGGCTATGGAGAACATTCTATCTCTTTGTACCAAGGCATGTAGTAATATTCATTTCACAAGATAAAAGCTTCATAGAAAGATTATAATGATTGAAAAACGGGTTGAAAAAAATTGAGTTGCACCATTATCAAATAAAGAAGTCACTGATGATGAATCATAAGTAATGGTAACTCTCATGGTTTTTGGACACAAATTTGCTTCCTCTGGATACTCATCCACTATGTGAAGAATATTTGTTCTAGTTTCATATTGCTGGAACCCTTTCATACATGAATCATCTGATTTCCATACAGTTTTAAGTGGATATAATGATCCCATTCCACTAAATGGAGGGGAATAAATATGGTAGAGTTCTTATAGGTTCCCTAAATGTTTGAAGGATCCAAAATTCCCGGGATTCTTAATACAGATCCTCTACGAATATCCTACCTTGCAACATAGGTAGATACCCAAAGGTCCTCTACCAGGTACTGCAGGAGGTCTAGAACGAACATACTATCGAGAAAAACCCTGATAATAATCAAGATTCATATTTACCTTCAGTAAACTCCCAATTCCACAATATGAAAAAGAAACTCTGGATAACCCTTTCATTCCTTCAAGGACCATTTCCACAATAAATTTTCTAACAAGTACATCATAATTAAAGGGTAGTTTCATAATGAAAACATGAGAACAAACTTCCTAAAAATTTCCTGACATGAATCTAAGAGCCTTTATCCCCTCATTAGACACAATATTAGCTATGAAATGACTGGTCTCTAAAAAAGGATCTAGGATCCCTATGGAGTAGTATTGGTAGATAATGGGAGATCAAGAACGAGTGGAGGAATAAAATCAAGGGTATATCGTAGGGAGTTTATATAGATTGGGATTTAATCCATGAGGGATCTAAGGTACCAACTACCTTTATTGGGAACTATAATGTTGGAAAAACGATTTTGGTTCAAAGGAGGATTTTTTGGACTAACAAATTGTTCCAAAATTCTTAATAATAATTTTTATCTCTTAAAATCACATCTGTATGGTTTTTTTGGGAAACTGCGCAAGGATTGGACAATCCATGAACTTTCCATGCACCCATTATAAATATGTCATAAAATTTATCCTTGAGGGGTGTATAGATTGGCCAACCATGTGCAATCTATGATAATTTCTCAGTCTATAACATTCCATTTTCTTGTAGCATGATGAATTGTTTGAAAACCTGTGACCAAATCATGTACTAACCATGTACTATCCCATAATTTTTAAGATTGTAAAATATTCAACCCTAAGTAACCCTAATATAATCCAAACCAAAAATAATTTAAAAAAGGGATTTAGGAATACTAGAAAATTTTAAATGGATGTTACAAGTAACCACTTAAATATCTTAATACCAAAAGGTCTGACTACTAGACAATACATTCCACCAGGTCGATTCACCACCTGACCTAACTCACCATTAGTTCAAATGAGTCACGTCAAGACTAACTCAACACCAAATATTTCTTGACATGAAATATATATTTTTACTAGAGATTTTTTACATTCCTTGATTTATTACTTGTAAAATAGTTATCATCACCGTTATTTCAGTTTTTAAATAATTCCTCCCAAAGGATATATTAATGAAATTAATTCAATGGGTTATTTTCTGATTATATTATTATATATTTTAGTTATGTATAAAATAAAATATCAATTATAGAATGAGTATCAAATTGATTTTGATAATTATTATTTGATGGGTTCATGTAATGATTTATAATATCATAAGACTGCCTCATGTGTTAGTGGTAAATTAGTGTTTGGATGATCACGAAGTGCATCACATGTTTAACGATGGAAGTATCCTAACAAAATCAGGTTACACACTATATACCAAATAACATCCATCTATGATAGCATGGATATTAGATGATGATCATGATGATTTTATATATATTGAAAAGAGAACCTCTGGGAAACTATGTTATATTGTTATATTAAGATAAATGACTCGATCTTATCACCAAGAAACATTTTAGGACACTCAAGAATCTAAGGCACTATAGGCCAAGTATAATTGAATTATCTATATCTTATTTCATGCTATTTCTATTATATTATTTTAATTTCAATATGAATTCATTTTTCAATGTTTTTCAATGCACACTAACCCATACACTAGAACCAGAGAATAATTGATATTTTCTTCTAACTCGTATCATCTTTTTACACATGGTATTTTTGAAAGTTTTCCTTGTTTGTCTGATGTTTGTCTCTCTACCCACATATAACTGTGGAAGAGTCCTTTGTGCTTAGAAATATAGTATTTTATTTTTTGTATACAAAATTATTCTTGTAGATCATATTGTAGTTATATAATCTACTTGGCAGTGGGTGATTTCCAAGTAGAGGGGAATAGTTCTTATCTTAAAACTGAACCCCTTGTTTATTCAATTGTGTTATTTTGTTTTTTTATTTATTTAAAATAATTAGATAGAATTTGGATTTAATCTATTAAAAAAATAGATAATTTGATAGATAGTCTTAACTAGTTTTATATTTGTATTTTTTTTGAGTTAATTGATTTCAAAAGATACAGTAATTTCAAATATTATTTTTAAATGAGCATTAATCAAGGATTGAATAATATTTTTTAACAACAAACATTTACAAAAATAATTTTGGATTAACTGGGTTAATTTATTTTAAATTAGGGAATTTTATTTAATTTTTTTAAAGATATTTTTTATTGGTTACTAAATTCACCCCCCTCTTACGAGTTACTTACTTTGAAAAACATTTAGTATAAAAATAATTTAAATAACATTTAGAATAAAATTTTAGATGTTTTTTAATGATATAAAATTTATATTAGTTTTAAATTTAAAATATTTTGGTTAATATAAAATTGGTATCTTCTACCAATATACCTCCATTATTTAACAGAATAAATTAAGCTCAGTGGAAAATAAATATGAAAATACATTTTGAGAGAATGGTTTTGAAATTTGTACTATTATAGTAGATAAATTTGAAATACCTAATACTGCTAGAATCACATCATATGATTCTATTAATTCTTGATATAATAATAAATTTAAATCCATAAATGTTTTGTATTATGCTTTTGGTTATGAAGAATTCAATAGATTATCATCATTCATAGAAAAATTTAAAATTTGGATGTAATTCCATAAGATTTTATGAGATATACTATTTTTAATTTATTAGATTACTTGTTCTATAATCTACACCATGATTATTTTTCGATATATGAAACACCGTAATAGCTTTCTATATATTCAACACTATTATTGGGTCGTATTATACTCAATTTCATGTTCATTCAATGGAATTTATTTAACGCAACATTGAGTATATATTTATCTCATTTTATAGATTAACTATGTTTTGATTATGTTGTACACAACACCAAAAGAATATTTCACTACATACATCAATGGCATGGCCTTCGTTACATGCAAGAACGACATTCCTCAATAGCTTGCATGGTACGTAGTACAAAGTTTCACTAAACAACGATATATTATTTAATAGGATATAAACTGTCCACTTTGAATAGTATTAAACATATTTTTAATTTTATAACATTATCATTCATATTACACGTTTTCTAGAACATGGTATAAGAAAAAATTAATTTTTTCGTATATAATAAGTATTTTTTCCAAAAATGAATTTTTAGTGCCATTTGATTGCACAACCAATTTAAATCTAGTTTTGAAACTTCTATAAGTTATATTTGAAAACATAAACCTATTCTTTCATAGAGGGAAATAACAATTTACTTTGTATAATGTTGTAATATTTTTCTGATAACTTTCATTTTTTAATGAATACTTAAAATATGCTAAATTATAATTAGAAAAACTTTTTTTTATCAAAATTATTTCTATGGATAAAATATCTTATTGAATGGTTTTAAAGGATAAATAGAATATATTTTTTAGCTTAATTAAATTTATGTCATTATCCTTAATTTTACATTGAATTAATATGTAAAAAACATTCCAAACATTAGCAATGTTTTAAACAAAAAAACTTTTTTTTAAAATGAGATTAATTTTCAATTCATTACTGAAACATATATTCATTCATTTTGGAAAAATTTATTCCATATTTTGAATCATAATGTTTCAATTTTGTAAATAGGTACTTTTTTGGAGATTATTAACAATAACTTTAGTAATTATTTTATTTACCATGTTGAAAGTGTAAATCTGGTAAATAAGAGTAAAAAATAATATTATAATAATATTAAATTACCCTAACACATGTCCTAATACTATTGGATGAGATATTTTCAAACATGTAAATCCATTGGTTTATTTTGGGACCCCTGGATTCATATGTATTGGAAAATTTAATTTTTTATGAATTAATATAAAGATAATTAAAACCGAAACATATATCTTTTACTAAATCAATTTTAAAATGTGGTTATATATTAAATCACAATCTATATAAATATTAATTGGAAAGAAAAAAATCATAAATCATGGTATTTTATTTATAATTTTTGGAAATTAGATAAATATATTTTTTTGTGACACAATAATGATGTCATGATTAAAATTTTTCTGAATGATTCAAATAGATGAATTTATTAATATTATAATATGTTTAATCATGATATTTTGATGCCATATATGAATTTTCTGGATTATAGTTACATATTTTGGATGATTTAATTCCTTTTTATTGATCTAATAAGGTTGTTATGAATTTTTGTAAAAAGACATGTATGAATAGTATCCGAAATTGTCACAATGCATAACATAAATCATAATATAGTTTATTAAAAGATATTATATTTTAAAAAATATATAATTCGGATAAATGGTAAAAATATGTCCAAATATGATATAAATAACTTTTTTTCAGTAGTTTTACATGATATGATAATTACAATAACCCATAATTTGTAAATAACATGCTATTATGGTAAGATTAAAAAGGGTAAAATAAGGGTATAAAAAATATTAAGATAAAAAAATATTCTAAACTTGTAAAAAAATTATTGTATTATGTGTATTAGAACAAAAATAATATTATATTATAATTAAATATGATTTGGACCATTTTAAACTGAAATTGAATTGGTAATAAATTAATATTATTGTGAGCTTCCTAAAGTGCTCATCTCCACTCTTTTAAAAGTGGACCTCCTCCCTCTTCTCATCACTCAATTTTGAGCCTTAATGATCCACCAAAACCTGACCATTTCCCTCCTAAACATCCCTAGTTATATTTAATCAGTGATTTTCATCTCAAAAGATAGTATCGTGTTCTGTAAGAGGAAATTTAATGGAGGCACGTCAAGGATGAGGTATTCTCTACTTTTAATTCATTCAAATTTATTTCTACTCCTACTTATTCTTCATTAATTATTTAATTATCATTTAATAACATCAGTATAACTCATATAATAAAATTACAATATATATATATATATATATATATTTAATAATCCTACTTCACCTTCTATCCATCCAACAAAAATGAAATCATCGGGCGTACGTACGTATGGATTTCCAACTCCCCGCCATGGTGTAATCAATTTTTTTTTACCACCACCTTACATGGATGGGTATAATGGTGGAAAAAATTAAAATTTGTTTATATAATTATAATACTTCAAAGATATTATACACCAACCACTTAAATACCATTAATCAAATATGGGAACAGTATCTTCACTTGTGTGTACATACAGCTTACCGTCCCCACAGCGTGATGAGATTCATTCTCCTTGTTAACCAATCAAGAATGATTATAAATTATATATAAAAAATAATCATGAAATAAATTTCATAATAATTATACTATAATAATGTATATATATTCCATTTACTTACATCCATTCTAGTAAATAAGTAAACGAAAATTGAATTCATGCATATGTACGGCCTAACGTCTCCATTAACCTGGTATTCAATTTCATTTATTTCTCTATTATATATATATATTGATATTTATATACTGAATATATATGATATAAAAATATTTTTTTACAATATTTATGTATTTAAATCATGATCTATGTAATAATATAAGGAACAAAATGTCCTATCCGATACAATAAATGAAACGATTATAACCCATAACCATGATTTAACATGGAATTGAAAAATAAGTTAGTAATAAAAAGTCATTGGTAAGTAATATATTATATCATAAATATTATTAAAGTTTTGTTACAAGTTAATAATATTTATAAACACTCTATACATGTGTTTCTTACAAATATAGAATAAATCAGACCTAAGGTAAGGGATAATTTTCCAATCACATTTATATATGAGATTGTCTATATGAAGGTAATTTCTGGGGATATATTTGTCATCCATTTCAATGTTTTATAAAATTGGTTTTTTAAAATGTTTAATATTATTCTATGTATGTTTAATGTCATCTTTAACCATTTTTTACTTTTATGACATGTTGTAAAAGGAATCATTCTTTTGATTACCATAAAAGGTACTTTTGACTTTTCTAGTAAAAGTACGTGGAGAATGTTTTTTACCTTATACAGCATGAACATATTTTTTACATATTCTTAACACCATATATCCAAGAATCTTCCATTACACTTTTTTAATTTTTGTTTCAAATAAATTATTCTCTTTTAAAATTGCACATTACTTTGAGAAAAGAATATGTTTTTGAACAAGAAAGGATATTTTCCTCAAAAACTATCTTCAAGTGTTTTATCAAAATTATTTTCCTTATAAGGTGACATAGGGTTTGGTTTCTATCCCTTCTATTTATATTATTTTATTTTTTCGTTGATTTAATTATTTTTATTATGAAGTATATTTATCATATATAGATTATGTAATGATGACATGATATTTAAGAATCCCATTTTATTTCATGGGTTATGCTATGATAAATGATTGATGTCTTTGTGGAATATGTAAGAATAATTTCATTATGAGATTGGTGGGACATAATTATCCCTCGAATTCATTAGGTAATTATTTATATCTTATGATTTAGACATGACAGGAATTAAATGTTTATCACGTTTAATAATATGTGGCTGGAACGACAAGTAAACCTGGTTCAGTAACGAATTTTGTCCAATAAGATTGTCTTGTAAAACAATTTCTTGGAAACTATGATAATCATATTATGGGCATAATGTATTTTTAAAATACCATTTTTTATTTCCATTACATTTTATCATGATTAGAATTCCTATAAAATATATTCCTTACGTACTACCCTGATTTATTTTATTGATCATGATTTTGATGTTTAAACATTATGTTCATATTATTACGTTCAACTATTTATGAATTCTTATATGTTCTCCATGTTTACCTTCAATGATAATTTGAGCTCACCCTTTTTATGATTATATTTCCCTAGGATATAATGAATGGTTTTAAGTAGGGAAACAAAATCTGGAAGATCGTTATGGGATATGTTGAAGATCCTTCACTATTATTAGAAGATTATGTTATGAGTTTTCAAAGACACTAAACTAATACCGTAATTAGAATTTTTTTATGTCATGTATTATTTATTCCCCCAATGAAATGTAAATTTCATGTACGTCATGCTTGGGACTCTACATTTGGACATTTTAGTTGTTTCTCATGATGGAACACCTTATTTTAATGAAATTTGATTGAATACCTATACTATTAAATATGATACATTAATGATGAATTCGTATGAGCTTATGAGTCAAATGTATCTTAGGTTTATTTAGATCATCAATATAATTCACTCTTTGGGGAATTATAATTTTGATAAAGACAAAGTCATGTGACTGTTGAGGTATCTTTCAAAACGTGGAAGAGGGACCTCAGTCTAAATTATAGAATAATGTTATATTAGTTAGCTACATTTTAAAAACATGATATTATATCTAAATATGTAATTATATGTAAAAAATGTCAAATTATAATATGAGGATGGGCCAAAGTGAAAATATACAGCCTTCAAGACAACTTCCTCAAAACCAAAAGATAATGTTCATACTGAAAGTTCATGTAATGAAGAATCACTATCTGATAGTGATGAAGAGATGGCTCATCTGTCCAATAGATTTTATAGGTTATATAAAAAGAATTTTTTTTAAGAAATCAGGATACAATGGTATATTTGGAAATAGAGGAAATTGGAAGAATAATTTGAGGAGATATGACACATCAAAATAAATAATGTTCTGAGAATACAAATAGAAAAGGAATTTGAAAGATGAATATCCCAAACTAAATTACCAAAAGAAAACTGATTAAAATGAGAATAATTAGAATAATGAAATGGAAGAAACTTAGAGATCCTCCTAATATAGATCAAGTTATTCATTCACTTCCTAAGAATAAAAACATGATAGAGAAAACATTTGTTTCATGAGAAACATATCTGAGGTATCAAATATCATTCTTGCATCACTTTCACATATTTTAAATAATTATACAGATGATTATATTTATTAGATCATGTGTAATGAAGAAATATTTTAGTTTTTTAACATGTTAGAATATAACTTTTATGATATTATAGATAACAATTAATTTATATATAAACACCATAATTTAACTACTAATTCTACATCAAGCATTTCTTATTAGAAGGAGAAAATTGAACAAATTCTAAATACTAATAATGAATTAAAATTTACTAATGAGACTAAAAAATTATTTAGAGGGATACACTAATGGGATTAATACTCTTAATAAAATAGTTTTAATATATATTTAACCTTAATAAATTATTCCCTTAGGTTATCAACCTTGATATTGGATGATTATCAATAAATGTTATATTCATAACCTTAATTATGGAAAATATGTTTCTAGATTCTATTCATCTAGACCAAATAAAGTAATTATTTCAAAAAAATTAAAACTAATTATTAGGAACCCATTAATAATTTATGGGTTTATAATTCCTTAATTACTAACATTTATAAACTCATGAATATTTGGGTACCATGATCATTTTTAGAGTAATTATTTTCAATGGTGACCTACTTGAAAAGATCCATAACGAAATTATTGTACCTAGATTGTGGTTATTCCATACACATGACCGATAAATTCTAAATATTCAATAATTTGATAGTGTTGCATAATGTACATGTCTCTATTGGTAAAAATTCCTTATGGATAATAATTTTCAATGGCCGTGTTTGAAATTATAACTCCATTTTAATTTCAAAAGTATTGAATGTATATGTATTTAAATAAAATAGTATAGAAATTTCACAACTATGTTATGATGGTTTTAATGCAAAATTTGAAAATAGTTCTTTTAATGTATTCAATTATAAAAATTTGTTTGTGTTATCTACTTTGAGTAATGATGATTTTTTTGGTATTAACTTAGATTCTTTGTTTTCATGGAATAATTATTACCAAATTGAATTACATTATGATTCCTGGAATCACTATAGTAGACTATACCATTGAAATATACACTAACAAATAAATATCATTAATAAAGGGTTGGGCAAGGATCAACCTAAACATGAATTCTCAAATGAATATTTATGTAACCCATGTTGAGGTGGAAAAAACACCACGATATCATTCACATAAAAATAATATGTTTTAACTTATAAATTAATAGAGTTGGATCACATGGACAAATTGGGATCATCTAGAGTTTACAGTATAAATGGGATTCAATATTATTATTCACTTATGTATTATTTTTAAAGTTATACTTGGCTATTTATTCTATCTCACAAAAGTAAAGCCTGAATTTACTTTACAGTGTATTTTAAATATGTGTAAAATCTTAGTGGACTTAATATTAAATCATTAATATGATATCATGGTCCTGGGTTTAAAAATCTATACATTAAATATTTTTTTCTAAAAAATGGATATAATAATTAATTTTATACTAACAGTACCCTATAATTGAATTCTACTATAGAAATGACATATATAAAACTTCAAGAAATTTTTCAAAAAATGATCAAGGAGTTTGACCATCCAATTTTTTTGGGCATTCAATGTGAATAAATCCTATTATATAATAAATTGAGTTTTAATTATAATTATCATAAAGGAAACCCCTTATGAATTATGGAATTGTAAAATTCAAGTGTCTAATGAAATAAGAGTTTGTTGGTTTAAAATTCATTATTCTTAACATGAAGGATAATATTAACAAATTTTATTCCAAGGGAGATAAAGGAATTTTTCTTTTCCATTAAACATATATTTAATAGTATAGAGTGTTTAATAAAAGAGCTAAGATTGTGGAAGAATAAGCTCATGTAACGTTTGATTAAACAAATCCACATAAGCCTAAGACCCCATTAGAAAACCTTGAGGATGTTTTTTTCAACACAAAATATTAATGCCAAATCATCATAAATTTTTGTGAAATAGGTATAAAAAATCATCCAGTACAATGGAACATTCAAAACCCAAACATGAATCTAAATAATATAACAATATTAACAAAAAATCATTTCAAAGATATATCAGGACTTCTAAATACCAGCTTCAAGATACATTATTTAGAGACCCTTATAAAGTTTTATAGACTAGAGCATTTATTGGGAATTAGGTGGAACATCGAGAATTCTTGTGTAATATTAAATATAATAACTTCAATTATATAATTAATGATGAATTGTATGTGATGAATTTTCAAGAATAATATAATATGTTTTAATGTAATGGCCTTTGAGAACTTGTATGTAGACCTAAATACACACTCACCATTACAACAAAATGGGTCTTTAGAATGAATGATGATGAATTTGGTCATATAATAAGAAATATATCATGGTTGGGAGCATCATGATATATTCAAGAATGGGGTACTAACTATAATGATAATTTTTTTTTACCATTTTCTAGACATAAATCCATTATAAGGATTCATTCCAATAAAGATCATATGGATTTCAAAATATATTAAATGGATGTAAAATGTGCAGTCTTAAATAGTTATATAGTTAAGGATGTGTCAGTTGAAGAACCCCATCAATTTCAAAATCCTCATTTCCCAAATCATGTTTTCAAATTAACGAAATATTTTTATGGTTTAAAATAAGACCGTTGAGCTTCTGTTGATAGGATCAGTTATTTATTAATTTCAAAAAGTTTTTGAAAAGTTATATTTGATTCTACTATTTTTATTAAAATATTTTCTAATGATGTATTATTAAATAAAATCTATGTTGATGATATTATTTTAGGATTGTCCAAAAATTTAATTTGTATTGATTTTTCAAAATTGATTTAAAATTAATTTCAAATTATTTTGATAGGTGGAAAAAATTTCTTTGGTTTACAGATTCTTTAAAATAAAGGATAAATTATTTTATATCAATTTTTGTACACTAAAGACCTTCTTGATTTTTTTTAATTTTAGATAACACTATAATTAGTGAAACATCCATCATTATTACATGTATTTCATATCTTTATGAAGTTAGAAAGCTATTGGATAATACTAATTATAGAAGTATGATTGGATGTTGTATTTAAAAAACTTATAGATGACCAAATATTATGTTTACTGTGTATATCTGTGCCTTTTTTCATGAAAATAATAATTAATATCATTTAATTTATTATAAAAGTGTTTTTAAATAACTTATATATACCACTAATTATGGATTATTATATCCTACATTACAATAATATTACTTAGAGTGTTATTAAGATGTTGATTTTGGTGGTTTTACGTTTCATAGAAATCAAACTTCTAGATCATTTCATCTTTGGGAATGTCTCTAGTAATTTGGTGTAGTATGAAGCAAATTTGTTTTACATTGTCTACTATTAAAATTCAATACATAGATGCAGGTTGTTATTGTGTACATATTTTGTGGATGAAACAATCTTTTCTATAATATGGATATCAATTAAAACATATCCATATATATTGTGACAATACATGAGTGATTAAAAATTTTATGAATCATTTTACTCATTCTAGTAAAAATAATATTGAGGTACTAAATTAATTTTTGAGGGAATATATTTAAAAGTGTGATATGACTCTTTAATTCATATTAATAGAACATTATAATTCTGATATTTTTAAAAAATAAATAAATTATGATAGATTAAACTACATCAAATATGAATTATGTGTGACTAATTTTGGAAAATCTTTATGTATTAGATGAGTCAACATTAGTGAGTCATTATTGTTGAATCACCAATGGTGAGTCACCATTGGGGATTCACCATTGGCGAGTTACTATTTTCAAGTCAATGTTGTGGAGTCACCATTGGCGAGTAACCATTAGTGAGTCATTATTGGAAAGTAACTTTTGTCAAGTATCCATTGGTGAGTAAGAATTGGAGAGTCTATTGATGCCATCAATATGAGGATCGACATGTTCATGAAGGAATAAATACCATAAAATGGGTAGTTTTCTACTTAAAAATCAAATGAGTAAGTAGGTGGTCAGGACCTTTAGAGCATGTTAGCTTTTTAGTGATGTGTGATCATGTGACCCTCATGAGGTGATGTGAAGACTCCATGCACATCACATAACCTATGAAATTTCTTAAACAATTCCTTTTGATAACCCTTCTTCTCTCCATAATGTGCTCTAAATGACCATTGGTTATGAGGTGGCCAAAAAATAAGATCCCCAGGCCATGAGGGTTTCCAATAGTTGGGCGCCTGACCACCAATTAAAAAATCCATCGAAAATTGGATAAAATATTCAATATAATGATTCCTCTAGAGGTTTTAAAAACTCATGTGACTTATCACTAATTTGAAGAATGTTTTTCCTTGAAAACATTGAAGAAAAATCCGGACATCCTCAAACTTCAAAGAATAATAAAAGATAAAAATATATTGGGAGACGAGAGCTCTCACTGTCATAAAAATCATATGATGCACTCCTCAAAATATTTTTGAAACCCAGAGACCCCAGTATCATTCAATCCCATCTCCTGAGATCACATAGGCAAGTAATCTCAATCACAAGAAGAGCCTCTTCTATGTCTAGTTGACCTCTTTCTCCCCTTTGGATCCTTAATGGAAAACGGATGGAATTGTCCATAAAATGACGATTCATATTTAACAGAACCTTTATTGGTCCCACAAAGCATCCCCAATAAATTAGTAATTTTCCATGACAATACATGTGAAAACTCCAATCACCCATACCATTTCCACAAACAATATAAGGAAATAACAGGTGAAGGAGGAGGGATCCTCTTTCCATCAAAAAACGCTCATAGTATGCTAAGTATTCCCATATCACAGTCTCAAAACACCCCTCTATGGGTCATCCTATCCTCATGAGGACTTGAAGATTATCCATCCATGTCTAAGAGATGATCATAGACTAGTCATCTGATATAATGCGAAGGCCTTTCAATGGGAACCATGATCTCACGACGTCCCTTGGACATGTTACTATGAAGATATATATGACCATTGGCATGCCTATATTGTAACACCCCAACCCTAGTTACTAGAGTCGGTGCATTATTACATAAAATTGGCATAATCACAAGGAAATAATGTCTCGAAAGGCCGGTAAGTTTAGTATTACTGGAAAAAAGATTCATACATAATTTCATCTTTACAGCTTGAAGGGAAATAAAACACAAATATATTTCATTAGAAACATTTAAGCCATCTAGATTATTTCTGCAGGTCACTCATACATAACTTATTCATATCCTGGTAAAATGAAACATAAGAAAGGGGCGAGCTCAAATGCTCAGTAAGGGTAAGTAATACAGCATAAAATGACATAAATATTAAGCATTGTAAATAAATGAAACCACATGAATTTACCATTAATGAACAAGAATAATTTTAAGGCAATAATATGAGATGAGTAAATAATGCCATAATAAAACATAATCATGGGTATTCTACTAGTTGAATTACCACATGAACAATCAATATTATTTCTATAATGAGGGAATTTATAATGCTGGACATTCTGAAACATTTTGTCAAGGACTCGACCAAGACATCTATAAATGATTAAATCCTCGGCCAAAACCATAAATCAAATTCCGAAAGGGACTCGACCAATTCCAAGTTTAGTTGTCTCATGAGACCTATAGATGCATCGAGGAGATTTAGAGGGCTCCACCCATCACTTACTATGTCCAATACTTTCCTCATATGAACAGTTTCAAACATATCATAAACATTCATATTGAAACTAGTATATGAAATGTCAAAACATTAACCATAAATCATGAATGGTATAAAAATATCACACCCATGGTAAAACATATCAAAAAACCTTCAATACTATATTGAAGTTCTGTATCATAACAAATCAAATCCAAATAAACATAAAATTCATCAAAGTATGATGACATATATGAAATCAAAACTCTTTTTTGAGAATTATCTCTTTATAATTTGAAATCATTTTAGAGTCACATAATTATAAAATAAAACATTTACTATGAAAATATTCTTATAAACTTTTAAGGGAATCTTAGATGAGTTTATAATGGTAGAAAATAGCCTCACCCTCCGTATAAGTTAAAAAAAGACATTCTTATCTTAATTTTGTTCAAAATGTTAAAAAGGACCTTGTTTGGAAAGCGACAGAAAGATTCCTTTATAAAAATCTTATAAACAGTCAAACAAGTGTATAAATGACCTTAACCCATATTCTGTAAAATAGTAAGAATGTTTTTAAATACATTTTTAAGAAACAAAGATGTGGATGATAATGAGGTCCGAGTAGATAATTATGTATAAACAACCTCGCATAATGAAGAGATTGCGAAATAAACCCTTAAAATGTACTTTTCATTTGTTGACGGTAGTTTAACCTAAAATATAATGGTGAAATAATTTTTATTAAATTATAAAAGAATCATATACATTAATATGATATAATATATGATCTTTTAAGATTTATTTGTTAATAATATCTTAGTATTATCGCAGTTTTAGTTGTTAACTAACTCATTTTATTTTATATGTTTTGTTACAAAAGTTGTGTTTGTAATGTATAAGTTTTATCTTATTAATATAAATAATTATATCAAGTCATTAATCATTATTTTTAATCATAAAATGAAAATTAGTCTTTTATAGATACGATGGGGAATGAATCTCATCGCGTTCGTGGAGACGGTAGTCCGTACGTATGCACGAGCGAAAATATCAATATCTTGATATTTAATTATATATAATTTGATATTATATCATATATATAGAGTCATTATCATGTTTTATTTATTATTTACATGAATTCCACATCATTATTATACCCATCCAAATAATAATGTATTGAATAACAATTACACCACGACGTGGAGACGGTTGGCTGTATGTACACATCTATGGTGACATTTCATTCAAATGATGAATAGAATAATTAATATGGTTGTACCATATTTATAATAACATCAAAGTATATAGATGATAATAGAGTTATTATTTTATAATGGAAACAACAAATAAAGTAGAAGTTGAAGAAGAAAGGAACTTGAAAATGGGTGGTGAAAACATTACATCTTCTTTGGGTTCATCTTTTTGATTTGAACAATAGAGATCCTTAAAATTGATTTCATACTAAATTAAGCCCTAAAAAACTAAGGTAGGATAGTTTATAGTGGATTTGGACAGAGTTTTTCCAAATAAAAAGTCTTTTAAGGTATGAATAACTGGATAGAAGTGGTGCCCTTTTATAAGGGGGATGATGGGCTCTTTAAGAAAAACAAAAATTATTAATTTATAATAAATTAATATTCAGTTTATAATGGCTCAAAAGTAGATTCTAAACAGTCTAAGGTGGGTATGGGTCAAAATACATTCATCCAATAGATTTTTTACTGGTTTGGGTAACTATATTAACCTTATCTTTTTGTTTTAACTCTTTGTTAATTAGTTTGACATTTACCATGTAACTTTTTATTTTAATATTTTATAGTTAATAAACATACTATATACATCCAAGAGACCCCCACGTTTTCCATTAATAATACACCTACCATTATATATGTCCTTTGGCTGACCCTTAGAATTTTAGGCATAGAATATCAATTATTAATATAATATTTGTTTTAAAAAAACATTTATGTCGTTTTTAAAACTATTCAATAATTGAATTTTGTTAAAGTCTTACCAACTTTATTAATTAGAATAAAATTAATTTAATCAATAATAACATGTAATAGTAACCAATAAAATTCATTTATGTCATCAAAACATTCAAATTATATTTATTTTAACATTTATAATACTAATTGTTTGATTCATTCATTAATAAGGAAAATACTCCATCATTATTGTGTCATAAATAAATATAATTATTTAATGTTTAAAATATATAAATAAAATACCATTATGTAGGAAATATTTTTATCTTTATAATGAATATTTATAGTCGAAAATATAACATATATAACACTAGTTAAAAATTGTTTTTCTAAAAGATAATTTCTTTTGTGAGATTTTTATTTAAATTAACTTAATTAGTATAAAGTGTAATTATCACTTACAAGTGGATCAATGGGGTCCATAAATCAACCCAAATATGCCCATTGTCGTACATGTATCAACCAATAGGGTTAGAACTCATTTTAGGGTAATTTATTATTATTATAATATTATTGTTTACTTGTATTTATCAAATTTACCCTTTAACCATGGTAAATAATATATTTACTGAAGTAATTAATAAAAATGTCTAAAAATAAAAGTTACCTATTTACAAAATTTGGACCTCCTGATTCTAAATATGGAATCAATTTTTCTAAATTCGAAACACAGAAGTGGAGGAAATTAATTTAATATTAATTCCCATAGTTAAAACAAAAAGCATGTTTTTAAGAAATAATAACTATCAAAAGATTGACACTTGTTTATATCTGGTTTAAATGTGAAATTACATCCAACGACAAACATTGAATTAAATGGTAAAAATATATTCTATTTATACTTTAAAACCACTCAAATTCATCATTTACCACTATTAATTATTTTTATTATAAAATTAGTTTTTAATTAAAATTTAGTGATTCTCACTATTCATCAAAAATTGAATGTTTTCAGAAAAATAGCAAAAATTTACTCTAAACTAATTTGTATATTATGAATCCAAAAATGAAGTCCATTTTGAAAGATATAATGTATAAAATTTTAAAAAGTGGGTATTACTATTCATAACAGCTAGTTTGATTGGTTGTGGTGTGTTAGAACTCGAAATTGCATACAACACACACTATTGTATTATTCAAAGAGAAGCCTACCGTGGAATCGTGGGGTGTTACATTCTCCCCTCCATAAAATAATTTCTTCCTTGAAATTTCTATAATACTAAAGCATTAAAACAATCTGGTGGTTATTCATCATATGTTACTCAGGTTCCCACATTGCCTCTTCCATTATATGGTTTCTAAATAAAACATTAACCATACGAGTCGTCCGGTTTATCAGTACATCTTCTCTTGTATCAAGAATCCTGACGGGATCTTTGCAATAGGACAGTTCGTGTTCCAGTTCTAATTCCTCATAGGTGAGTACATGCGTGGGGTCAGGCATTTATTTCCTCAATAGTGATACTTGGAACACATCGTTAACTTTGGGGAGACTAGGAGGTATTGCCAAACAGTAAGCTACATCCCCAATTCGTTCTAGAATTTTGAATCGTCTGGTGTACCTAGGACTCAATATACCTTTCTTTCCAAAATTTGTAACTCCCTTCCATGGAGATACCTTCAAGAAAACATGATCTCTTACTTCAAATTCCAAATCCATCCTTCAGTTATGGGAATAGATCATCTACCTACTTTGAGCTGATTTGATGTGGTTTTGGATTACCTTCACCTTTTCCATTGTTTCCTCCACTGGTTCTGGGCCTACGAGTTTTCCCTCACAAATTTCATCCCAACAGGATGGTGTGTGACATATCTTTCCATATAGCGCTTCATATAGAGCCATCTGAATACTTGAATGGAAGCTACTGTTATATGAAAATTCCACGACAGGTAAATATTGATCTCACATATCCTAAAAGTCAAGTGTGCAAGATGTCAACATGTCTTCTAAGTTTTGAATAGTCGGTTCTGATTGTCTATCAGTATGGTGGTGGTATGTGGTGCTCAAAAGGAGTTCATTATCCTGGGATTTCTGAATACTTTTCCAGAATCCTAATGTAACACCCCAATATTTCATAGTATGGTATTTCTTCAAAGTAATTCAACATCTTGCATTACCCGCAACACTGATTTCAAGCGCACCACAAGGTTACAAAACTAGCCGTTCAAAAGAGGTTATGAATGGTATTTACTGAATTTTGAACATTATATAATTATTATAATTTTAGAATCCATATTATGAGTTTCTTAGACATAATTTAACAACTAATTCATTTTTTCAGATAAAAGAATTATTTTTCCAAAAATGCACTTTTATAATCTTTTAATGGTGAACCCTTTTTAAATAAAATATTTGAAAAATTTATATATTAAATTTTATAAAATAATATTCCTCTTAATAATTAGGTCATAAGAATTTAGTTTCAACAAATTTTTTATGTTTTTCTGATAACTTTCATTTTTGGATGAATAATGAAAATACTATATTTTAATTAAAAACAACTTTTTTAATCAAAGAAATTATAGTGTTAAATTATAGATTTTAATTGTTTATAAGTATAAATAGATTATTTTTTTACCATTTAATCCAATTCAAGTCATTGTAAGTAATTTCACTTTGAAATTGGACATAAACAAGTGTGAATCTTTTGATAGTTATTATTTCTTAAAGATAAGCCTTTCGGTTTTGACAACAGAAATTAATTTTAAATTAATAAATGGAACTTATATGTTTTGAATTTGGTAAAATATACTTCATTTTTGAATTCGGAAAATCTAAATTATCTTAAAGTTATTTATCTGTATTTTTCTGAAAACGTTTATTTTTTGATGAATAGTGAAAAACACTAAGTTATAGTTTAAAACCGAATTTTTATTTAAATAATTATTTATTTCACATAAATTTATTTATGTCAAAATAGATACATAATAATTATAAATGTTCATTTTAATTCATTAGATTCAGTTAATAATAATTTTAGATATATAAAAAGTTTATCAAACTTTTCACCGTCTTTTACCCACCTTCTAAGAGAATTTGCAAATTCACATAAAACATAATTTTACCACTTCTGCGGGTTGAATTTCGAAAATCTGAGGGACACAGTTAATATCAAGGAGAAAAATATGATTCAATAAGTTAAAAATAATTTTTTTGTGAATATTAACTTTTTACTTTTATTTACCGCTATTAAAGGTAAATATGGTAACTCATGGTTAAAAGAATGTTGTAAAAATTCAAAATTACCTTAACACATATCTTAACCTTATTTTATGAGTAATGGTCTACCATTGGCATCATTGGGTCAATTTTTGGTCCCCATTGAGCCACTTATTACTAATAATGTCACTTTAGATAAATTAATTTAATGAAAAGGAAAAATTGACATAAACAAAAAACTTATAGTAGTTAATTTTTATATGGTGTTATATATGTAATATTTTTTTCTATAAATATTAATTGGAAATATAAAAGGATTTCCTACATCATATATTTTTTTTATAATTTTTAGACATGGAATAATTTAAATTATGTAGGACAATATAATGATGAAGTATATACCTCATTAATAAATAATTAAAATAAATTAGATTATATATATTAATATAATTTATAAAACATGTCCAATTCTTATTTCGCAGATTTTATTTCGACCATTAGTCATCTTATCTTCTACTCTAATGATTTTTGGACCTTTAGAAACCGAATATCATTATATAATAAAATAATATTTTCACACTTTCCTAAAGAGCCCATCCCCCCTTATAAAAGGAGACCATTTATAACCAAGTCAACACAACTATAAAGCCTTTAGTATCGTCCAAACTATGCCCAATTAAGCTCCCTAAATCCCAATCCTCCTCTTAAAATCCTTACCTTAGGCAGAAGGCACTTTAAGGAGTCCTTTTGGTTCAAACCAAAGGAAGTTACCCAAATTAAAGATAAGAATTTATCTTAATTTCATTTATTTTATTTTACTCCTACAACCACTAAAATATTTTAATTACATTATTTTATAATAACACAAGTATCCTCAATATACAAGGATGTTTATATGATATGTACTGAATTACACTTACAAACACCTCCATCTAATGGGTGAAGAACATAATGTTTCCGTGGATGGAAAACTAACGTCTCACGAAACGATGATTGTTAAATTAACTCCTACCACCTCTCATGGTGTCCATTATGAAGGAACTGTATTTATATATGATATATATTGTGTTTTTGTTTTCTTCATGCTTCTATATTTTTCTTTCATATCATACCTTAATGGTTTCCATTATGAGTAAATGAGATAATTTCATTTGAGGAAGTGTGGACTACCCCGCACTCAAAGTGATATGACTCGTTTATACCATATGTGGGATGTATACATGATAGAGTTAATGATATTATATATTATATTATACTGAAATTCTAATATACCTATGTATCATTATGTTTTATGTCCATTAAAATATGAAATAGAAATGAATGTAGTGTTCATGGGTACGTACGGCTTACTGTCTCCATGAACGATACATTTCATTCTTACCCCAAAATGATATGTACTATTATAAATACATGTATATATATGATATATATGATATATATGATATCTACATCATAAATATTATTCTGAATATAATGATATTTTGACCATGTGATCAACTTGTAACTAAAAGGTGTTTATTTTTGACTCAAGTGCCAAATATCGAAAAAACAAATGTTATTAACTTAAATGATTAAATAATGTCTATACCATGGTAATAAGTGACATAAAAGGAATAATAAACCATAAAAATGTTATTAATCAAGTATAAAATAAATTTTCTTTATTATTCAGGATGTTAAATAATGAACGGATCAAGTCGGACATGAGGTAAGGGGTTTTCATCTCACTCTTTATTCCCGTGATATACATTCCATATTTCCACTTTTACCTTTTGTGTGGTGTTTGTAATTCCCATAATTGTATTATTTGTGTAATACCCTTTAATTTATGTGTAGTTGCATTTTCATTGTATGATACCTCTTTCATGGGGTGTATGTTTTGTAAGTTAGCAAATTGGTAATGGTTAATTCCTCAATCTCATTATTATCCGAGATTGTTTATGTGTAAGTATTTATTGGGAAATTTTTAACATGCATGTCCATTTTTCATAATAATTATTTCAAAATAGATATTTTAATTATTTTTGAAAGGTACTATTTATCAAGATCAGAATTTTCAATTTTTTAATGATTTATTTTTCTAAATATTTTTAATTAATAACCATTTTTTCAAAATGATTTTAAGGATTTAATTATATAGACATGAATGTTTTGAAATGAAAATTCATTCCAAATGTTTCCAAGTGGTATGGGACACTTTGATTCGAAAATCTCTTTTAAATAACTTAATTTATAAATTTATGACTTCTAAATGATTTTAAAAAAGTGATATTTCACTCAAATAGATTTGATTTCATCTATGTCAACATACATTGGTGTATTTTAAGATTATTTGAAGTTGATTTATTATGATAAAAAAACATCCAAATTGTTTTGAAGGTTTTGTGGTTTTTTAGACTTTGGATGTGCTACTTTTATACCATTCATTGTTTATGGAGAAATTATTTACATTTCTTATGCTAGTTTTAATACGAATGTTTATGTTATGTTTAAACTTATTTATATGAGAAATGTATTGGACTTAATAAGTGACGGGTGGAGCCCTCTATAGCTCCTCAATGCATCAGTAGGTCTCATGAGAAAAACTATTGTTTTGGATCAAGGAATTGACAAAAACATAATTGTAGTATTGGCACAAGGCCTTGACTATGTGGTTATGATAATCTGGAATTATGCATTCCATCATTATGAAAGTGGTTAGTGATATTGAATGTGATTATTCAACTAGTAGAATATCCATGTGAATAATTAAATGGAATTACTTCGTTTTATTTTTTCCATATTATTCTGAAGTTCATGTTTAAAACGATTTTGTTTTAGTTATTAATTTCTTTAAATTATTATGCATATTTATGAATGTTTCTTCTGTATTGTTATCCTTAGTGAGCATCTGAGCTCACCGCTTACTATGTTTTATTTTTTCAGTATTCCAAGAAGTGTATTGTGATTGATAAGAAGGGTTAAGACATGGGAATAATGGTGTTCATAAAGGATTATTTATTTTGTTTTGTATGATATGAAGTGTAATGTAACATTCATGTATGTAATCTATTTTCCAAGAATTCTAAACAGATCGGTCCTTTGGGACTTGATTCCTTGTAATAATGCCAATTTATTAAAATAATGTACCAACTCTGGGTATTTGGGGTCGAGGTATTAGAGTTGGTATCAGAGGATTTTTAGTACAAACCTTGGAAGCTAAATTTAGATAAACTCTGATTAGTGCACATAGTTCTAAGATATAATTTGAGGATTAGTATAGAAGAACTTCCTAGAATTTTGAAAATGTATAGATTTTTGTAATTTTTCCATGCAAACACATTCTTGTCTGGATACGAGTAGGTAGAGGCGGATCTGGCACAGATGTACCTAGGGGTAAAACCCAAAAACACCTCGTTGAGATAGACTCGAACAGCAAATCGTGCATGACAACGGGCGTTGCTGCACTCTTGGTTATGACACTCCCGAGGGATATGCTTAGGATAGTTATCATTTTTTTACAAACCAATAGGAAGGGTTTATGAGTATATACCTCCTCAAAGAAAACAGTTTTCTGATTATGGATTATATCCATAAGCTAGTCAATTTATTTTAGATATTTTACATATTTGGAAATATTAATTGTGATTCATAAACTCACATAGTGTATGCCATTGTTTAGAAATGGTGCCCAGTAGAAGGAATGAGAACTCCAGCAAAACGTATGATCCAAAGATTAAGAAGGTTCATATCATTCACGGTATTAAGACAATATTTAGAAAGGAAATAGTCTCCCACGTATTATCATCATATGAATATATAGTATCATAAGATCTGTAAAGAATTATCTGAATCCTTTGGATTTGATGAGAAGTCAGAAAATAAATGGATATTAGAAAGAATAATGGATAAAGGGAATAAGGGAAAGAAGGATTTTCCAATGTGTGATTAATGTGGAATGAATCACCTAGGTAAATACATGAAGGGAATGGGTGTTTATTATATGTATGGATAAAAAGGAAAACAAGTGCGTGATTACAAGGGTAAGAAAAAAAATTCAAATGTACAATGCTTCATCTGCAAGGTGTCAGGACACTACACGAATCAATGTACCATTCATAAGATTATACAGGAAATGATGTTATTGGATGATAATCAAGTTATGATACTACCTCGGATGAAGAGTAATGATTACATTTCTTCTGTTGTTATTAATTAATTATGTCATTTGAGTGTGGTATCAACGATTTATAGGTTATAATAATTATAGAGTATATAAGGATTGTATTGTAGTACTATTTCATTAAGGACTTCAGATTTTGTGGAACCATGAAAAGTGACTAAATAGGAGGTTAAATTTTTGGAAAATGCATGGTTAAGAGAAAGATATTCCATAATATGGTTTTGATATCGAGGTAGTGATTTTGGAATAATACATGATTTATTTGGATAAATTATATTGGATATTCTTCACTACCTTGAAACTGATTAATGATTTGTATATATATTCCATCATTATTTGAGTTTAAAACATTTTTGGATAGTAGGAGTATATCCATTATTCTATAATGAATAAGGGAGCATGAATGTAATCAATATGGTTTTATGGTATTTCATGATGATGTAGTGTTTTAAAGGAATACATGATGAAGTTCAAATGTTATTAACTGGAAAAATGGATCTTCATTGTGTTTAATATCCCTATAGATTTTGGACTGTGAGTTTGGAAAAAATTATTTTGGATAATTATAGTTTGAGATTATTTTTGAATTTCCATAAAAAGGACAACCCGGAGGTCGGGCGAAATCTCGTTGCATCCGGAAAGGCCGCGAGACTTGAACCTACAACCGAAGGGCGATAAGGGTGTATCACCTACCACTGACGCATGTGATGTCCTGGATTGAAAAATGTAGTTTTTTTAAAGGTTCTGGTAGATGAATTGTGAATTCATTTTTTAACCCTATACGAATAGGAATAATAGAATTCTTTTTTATGTTCTGTTATCGTTTAGAGTGAAAGATGAGTTTTGGTAGGAATTAGTTAATGTATGGAACTCTACTTGTCAAGTATACATATATATATATATATTCTCTTATTTTATGATTAAATTAATTCTTAACCATTAGGTAAAGAATATTAAAACGAAAAATGTGTTATCCTACTACCTTATGTTTTGTGGAACCGATGATATTCTAAATCATCATAGATTAATAGATTTTAGGCCCTCAATTCTATAATTGTTTTGGATTGATGACCTCAATCCCTCACTATAAATATTTACATTTTTTCTCCAATTATGTGTCTCTAATTTCCACCAATGTCCTCCAAATCGAGATCATAATTTGGTGGTGACTTCTTCATTTCCCTTTTCCTCTTATTAAGACTAAATTTTATTAACCCATTTTCTGATGTGGGTTTCCTCACAAAAGTATTTTCTATTTTCAACCTTTTATTTTCGAAGAACAATTTCAACATGCGAGGATGCAATTTATTGATGGAGGGAAGAATATAACACCCCAATATTTCATAGTACATTATTTTTTCAATGTAATTCAATAACTTCCACTACACACAACACCGAGTTCAAGCGCACCACAAGATTACCAAATTAGTCGTTTTAAATCGGTTATGAATAGTATTAACTGAATTTTGAACATTATATAATCCTTATAATATTAGAATCCATATTATGATTTTCATCGAAATAATTAAAGAACTAATTCATTTTTTTCAGATAAAAGTAGTATTTTTCAAAAAAAGCACTTTTACCGTCTTTTAATGGCGAACCTTTTTTAAATACAATATTTGAAACATTTATATATTAAATTTGATAAAATAAAAATCTTATTTAGAACCAGGACACAAGAATTTAGTTTCAATAAATATTTGGTGTTTTTCTGATAACTTTCATATTTATGTGAATAGTGAAAAATACTATATTTTAATTAAAAAAACTTTTTTAATAAAAATTATTTATACTATTAAATTATACATTTTAATGTTTTGGAAGTATAAATTGATTATATTTTAACCATTTAGTCCAATGGTGGTCATTCTAAGTAATTTCACTTTGAAATTGGACATAAACAAATGTCAATCTTTTGATAGTTATTATTTCTTAAAAATACGCCTTTTGGTTTTGACAACGGGAATTAATTTTAAATTAATAAATGAAACTTATAGGTTTTTAATTTTGTAAAAGAGACATCCTTTTTGAGTTAGGAATATCAAAATTATATTAGGGTGAATTTTCTATATTTTTCTAAAAACTTTCAATTTTTTATGAATAGTGAAAAAACATTGAGTTATAGTTTAAAACCGAATTTCTATTTAAATACTTACTTATTTTATTTAAATTAATTTATTTCAAAATAGATACATAATACTTATATAAGTTCATTTTAATTCATTGGAGTCAGTTTATAATAATTTTATATATATTAAAATTTATAGAACTTTTCAACGTCTTTTACCCACCTCCTATGAGAAATTAAAAATTCACATAAAACATAATTTTACAGCTTCTGTGAGTTGAATTTAGAAAATCCAAGAGACATGGATAATATAAAGGAGTAAAATTTGGTTCAATTAGATACAAGTAATTTTTTTTGAATAGTAACCTTTTACTTTTATTTATCACGGTTAAAGGTAAATAGGGTAACTCAAGGTAAAAAGAATATTGTAAAAATTAAAAATAACCTTAAAACATGTCCTAACCTTATTGAATGAGTAATGGCCGACCATGGACATCTTTGGGTCGATTTTGGGACCCCATGGAGCCATTTATGAATGATAATGACACTTTATATTAATTAATTTAATGAAAAGGCAAAATTTACAAAAACAAAAACCTTTTAGTAATTAAATTTTATATGGTGTTCTATAAGTAATATGTTTTACTATGAATATTCATTGGAAAGATAAAAATATTTTCTACATCATGATAGCTTTTTTATATATTTTAGACATCGAATAAATAGAATTATTTAGTGCAATATAATGATGCAGTATTTAACTCATTAATAAATGATTTAAATAAATTAGATTATGAATATTAAAATAATATCCAAAAAATGTCCAATTTTTATTGGCTGATTTTATTTCTACAATGAGTCATATTATCTTTGACTCTAATGATTTGTGGATTTTTAGAAACTAAATATCATTATATAATAAAATAATATTTTCACACTTTCCTAAAGAGCCCCTCCTCCCCATTATAAAATGAGACCACTTCTAACCAATTTCTCATACCTCTCAATCCTTTAGTCTCGTCCAAACTCTGCCCAATTAATCTCCCTACACCCCCTCCTCCTCTTAAAAGCCTTACCTTAGGAAGAAGGCAATTTAAGGAGTCATTTTGGTTAAAACCAAAGGAAGTTACCCAAATTAAATGTAACAATTTCTCTTAATATCATTTCTTTTATTTTACTCCTCCAACCCCTAAAATCTTTTTATTAATTTATTTTATAACAACACTAGTATCCTCAACATACTATTATGTTGTTATGATATGTAATTGAATTACACTTACACACACCTCCATCTAATGGGTGAAGAACATAATGTTTTTGTGGTTGAGAAACTAACGCCTCATGAAACGAGGATTGTTCAATTACCTCCTACCGCCACTCATGGTGGCCATTATGATGGAACAATATTTATATATGATATATATTATGTTTTTATTCTTCATGGTTCTTTATTTTTATTTTATAGCATACTATAATGGTTTCCATTATGAGTAAACACGATAATTTCAATTGAGGAAGTGCAGACTACCGCACCCTCAAAGTTACATGACTCGTTAATACCATATGTTGGATGTATAAATTATAGATTTAATGAAATTATATATGATATTATACTGGAATTATAATATTCCTATGTATCATTATGTTTTAAGACAATTAAATAATAATTATAAATGAATGTAGCATTCATGTGTATGTACAACTTACCGTCTCAATGAACGGTACATTTCATTATTACCCCAAAATGATATCTACTATTATAAATACATGTATTTATATGATATATATGATATATGATATCTACAACATGAATATCATTTTAGATATAATGATATTTTGACCATGTGAACAACTTGTAACTATAAGGTGTTCAATTTTTACACAAGTGCCAAATATCGACAAAATGAATGTTATTAACATAAATGATTACATAATGTTTATCACATGGTAATAAGTGATATAAAAGTAATAATTAACATGAAAAAGGTTCTTAAGAATTTATAAATTAACTTTATTTAATTATTAAGGATGTTAATGAACGAACGGGTCAAGTCGGACACGAGGTAAGGGGTTCTCATCACACTCTTTATTCCTACGAGATACATGCCATATTGCCCATATTACCTTTTGTGTGGTGTATGTGATGCCCATAATTTTATTCTTTGTGTAATAAACTTTAATTTACATGTATTTACATATTAAATATATGATACCTCTTTCATGGGGTGTATGTTTTGTTAGTTACCAAATTGGTAAGGGTTAATTCCTCAATCTCATTATTATCCGAGATTGTTTATGTGTAAGTATTTACTAGGAAATTTTTATCATCCATGTCCATTGTTCATAAAAATGATTTCAAAATTCATTATTTAAGGATTTGTGAAAGGTACTCTTTATCAAGATCATAATATTAAATTTTTTCAAGATTTATCTTTCTCAGTATTTTAAATTAATGTCCATGCTTTCAAATTGATTTTAAGAATTTATTTATCTGGACATGAATGTTTTGAAATGAATATTATTTATAAAATTTTAAAAGTGGTATGTGACACATTTATTCATAAATATCTTTTAAATTACATATTTTATAAATGTGTGACTTTTAAATTATTTTAAAAACAAGTGATATTTCTCTCAAATAGTTTTGATTTCATCTATGTCAACATCCTTTAATGAATTTTAAGCTTATTTGAAGTTTATTTATTATGATACAAAACATAGATATTCTATTGAATGTTTTGTTATTTGTTTGACTGTGGATGTTCTATTTTTATACCATTCATGGTTTATGGAGAAAGTATTGACATTTCGAATGCTAGTTTTAATACGAATGTTTATGTTATGTTTAAACATATTCAGATGAGGAATGAAATGGACATAATAAGTGACGGGTGGAGCACGCTATAGCTCCTAGATGCATCAGTAGGACTCATGAGACAAACTAGTGTCTTGGAACAAGGCCTTGAAAAAAAATTATTTGTAGTCTTGGCACAAGTACTTGACTATGTGGTTTTGATAGTCTGGAATTACGCATTCCATCATTATGAAAGTGGTTAGTGATATTCCATGAGATTATTCGACTAGTAGAATATCCATGCGAATAAGTAAATGACATTGCTTTATTTTATTTTTTCCATATTATGCTGAAGTTCATGTTTAAAATAATTTTGTTTTTGTTATACATTGATTAAATGTTTATTCTTATTTATGAATGTTTCTGCTGTATTGTTACCCTTACTGAGCATCCGAGCTCAGCCCTTTCTATGTTTTATTTTTCTAGGATACCAAGAAGTGTATTGTGATTGATATAAAAGGTTTAGACTAAGGAATAATGGAATTAATAAAGGGTTATTTATGTTGTTTTGTATGTTATGAAGTGTAATGTATCATTCAGGTATGTAATATATTTTCCAAGACTGATAAACTGATCGGTCC
This sequence comes from Viscum album, assembly GCA_963277665.1. NCBI lineage: Eukaryota > Viridiplantae > Streptophyta > Magnoliopsida > Santalales > Viscaceae > Viscum > Viscum album. The sequence continues at coordinate 659,287,858 of OY728134.1, read as the reverse complement.
TTCAAGACTTGATTCCTTGTAATCATGCCAATGTATTAAAATAATGCACCGACTCAAGGTAAATGGGGATGGGGTGTTACACTTGATGTAAAATGGGGATTATGATCCGAAACAATTGATAGGGGTACTCCATGATGCCTCACAACTTCATTAATATATAGTTTTTCTATACGTTCAAGTGGTAAATCTTCCGTTATAGCAAGAAAATGTGCTGACTTTGAAAGACGATAAAAAATGACCCATATTGCATCCTTCCTTATAAGGGTATTTGGTAGTCCAATTACCAAGTCCATCATGATATAATCCCTTTTCCACTCAGGTATGAGAGGAGGTTGCGATACACCACCAAGTTGTTGCCTTCCAGCTTTCACTTGTTGACAAACCATGCATCTTGACACAAAATCTGCAATCTCCTTCTTGATGTTGTCCCACAAAAAATGATCCCTCAAATATCTATACATTTTGGTGCTCCCATGGTGTATATAGAAATTGGAACTATGAGCATCATCCAAAAATTATATTTTTAGATCAAGTATATCAGGAACACTAAGCCTCTTCCCAAATTTCAAAACTCAATCTTCATACACAAAGTCAATCAATCTCCCATCATTCACAGCTCTAATCTTCTATTGAAACTATTCATCATCAGTCTGAGAACTCTATATTTTTTAGTAATGATGGTTAGGAAAACATTTAAAAAATAATATATGTTTCACCTTCCATGGTGATTCCCATATTCATCTTTACTAGATCCATGTATATAGGATCCTTTTCAACTCTCATCTTGTTCAAAACTCCACGATCCTTTAAACTCAATGCATTTTCCACTTTCTTTTCCATCCCCGGGTGGTAGTGTATCGTGAAATTATAATCATTGAGTTGTCCAAGCCATCTACTTTGTCTCATGTTGAGTTCTTTCTATGATAAAATATACTTTAAACACTTGTGATCAGTATAAATATCACATTTTTTACCATAGAGATAATGTCTCCATATCTTCAAAGAAACAATTACAGCAGCTAACTCAAGATCATGAGTATGATAGTTTTTCTCATGAATTTTCAGCTGTCATGATGCATACGAAATAACTCTATCATTCTGCATAAGAACATAACCATGTCCTTTCTTCGATGCACCACTATAAATAATGAACCCATCATTCACTGATGGTAGAGTCAATATAGGAGCATTGACTAATCTTCTCTTTATTTCATCAAAACATTCTTCACACTCTTTTTTCAAAACAAATTTAACCCCTTTACGTGTGAGCTTTGTTAATGGGTTAGACAACTGGGAAAAACTCTTGATGAAACGTCGATAACAACATGCTAAACCAATAAAATTGTGTACCTTAGTTATACTCGTCGGGGCTGGAAATTCTTGGATTACATTGGTCATAGAATGATCAACAGATATTTCATCCTTAGAGACAATATGTCTATGAAAAGAGATCTCCTGAAGCCAGAATTCACACTTTCTAAACTACCCATATAATTGATGTCATCTAAGAGTCTTCAGGATAATGCGCAAGTAATTTTCATGGTCTTCGTAGCTTTTGAAATATACCAAGATATCAACAATAAATAGCAATACAAAATCATCGAGATATTCCTTCAATACTATGTTCATTGGATCCATGAAAACAGAGGGTTCATTAGTCAATACAAAAATCATTACTGTAATCTCATAATGCTCGTACATGGTACTAAATGCTATCTTCGGAATGTCTTCCTTCATCACACAAAACTGATGTTATCTAAATCGAAGGTCAATATTTTAAACTTATTGAGATCCATGAAGTTGGTCAAATAAATCATCAATGCGAGGTAGGGGATACTTGTTCTTTATTGTTATATCATTGATTTCCCTATAGTCGATACATTACCTCATAGATCCATCTTTCTTCTTAATAATAAAGGACAGAGGATCCCCATGGAGAAACACTAGGGAGAACAAATACCTTATTACTCAATTCCTCTGGTTGTTTCTTTAGTTCAAATAATTACACAGTGGCCTTTCTATAAGGGGGATTCGATATTGGCCTTGAACCAGGAATTAAAAAAATGGAAAACTAAATTTCTTGTTCTGGAGGACGTCCAGGTAAATCATCTGGAAACACATCAACATATTCTCACATAATAGATACATCCTCTATTTGAACATTCCTTTCCTCACCCACTGTTATTTCATTCTCTTTCTACATGATAATTGAATTTAGTTGAGCTACTGGGGGTGGATCTAGATAAGAATTAGGTGGTGATGATTTTTCTCTAAAGATAAGGTGTTCTTTATCATCATCATCCAAAATAGTAACGTCCTTCTTCTTATAATAAATCTTTGCATTGTGGTCCAAAATCCAATCCATACCGAGGATTATATCAAATTCAATTATGGGTGTAATGATGAGATCCACAAAAAGAGAACATTTATGTGCTCTAATGGGGTCTGAGCCACAAAACATTATTGCAATGATACTTCCCTTAGGTGTTTTGGATGACAACTCTCTTGTTAAATCAAATGGGAAATATCTATGTTTTTTAGCAAACTGGGAAGATATGAAAAAATGTGATGGTCCAGAATCAAATAATGCAGTTTCTAAACTTGACGAAACCATTAAGTTACCTTCCACCACGTCATTCGGAGATTCAGCCTCGGCATTAGTGATAGCATAAGATTAGCCTTGATCCCTAGGAATTTTCTGAGGTATGTTCCACTAACACATAGGAAATTAATTTTCATATTGTCTCCACTCCGTACATTTGTATCATTGATCATTAGTAGATTCTTTCTTACCATTGCAATCACTAGCTTTGTGGCCTTTTTCACCACACTTGAAACAGACTCACATTCCATTAAAATAAGTACCAAGGTGTTTCTTCCCACATTTACTGCAGGATGGATATTAAACTTTTCACTTATTCCACTTATTTCCATTTCCAGAGTGATCAACAGATCTCTTCTTCTCTTTCTTTGCTTTAAAGTCATAAGACTTGGAGAATTATTTTTCTGTCTTGATAGCATCGGAGACAATAACTTCATATGATGAGAAGGATTGTGAGACTAATGCTTGACAGAGAAATGGTTTTAACCCATCAATGAAACGATCAATATTACTACTTGGGTTAAATATATAATATGCTTCATGCCTCACTAACCTTGTAATGTTAGCCTCATACTTTGCAACATTCTCATCCTCCTTTTGTCTCATACTCAGAAATTGCCTTTCCATATCTACTCTATGGTCACAAGGAAAGTATTTTTCTAAGAATATCTCTTTGAACTACATCCATTCAATATTTGATACTTCATCATCATCCTTTATGTTTTGAATTAATGACCACTATTGGTCAGTATCTCCAGTGAGGTGGTAAAATACCATTATAACTTTTTCCCTTTCACTACTCCCCAAGGCATGAAATATTTTCTCTATGGAATTTATACATTTCTCAACTACTAGTGGATTTTTACTCCCATTTAATGTTAGTGGTTGTTTCCTCATGAAACGATCTAACTATGATCCTCTACATTGTGGATCGGGGTGCTCCATACGGGTAAGGTTATTATTCAAAACTTAAGTGAGTTGTCCAAGTATAGTGATTTGCGGATCAGCACCAGTTGCATCACCGGCTCCACTATAATAATATTGAGCAAGAAGGAAATCCCTATATGGCGTGTGTGCATTGATACAGTTTCCATTCCTTCCACTAGGATCCATTTCTAAAGAATGTCATACAGTAGATTAGTTTATGTATCGAAATACATAATTCAAAACTTGTATAACACTTAACATAAATTGAACAGTTTATTGATATAATCCCTAATCATAAAAATGTATTCGTTGAGGAATTATGTACTCATAAACCCTTCTTAATTTTTTTTAAAGAAAATGAGAATTATCCTAAGCATATCCCCCATGAGTGTCCTAACCAAGAGTGAAGCAAGGCCCGTTGTCGTGCACCGGTTCCCATTCGAGTCTAGCTCAAAGATGTGTTTTCTGGTTTTACCCCTTGGTATATCTGTTCCAGATATGCCTCTACCTGTTCGTATCTAGAGGGGGATGTATTGCATAGAAAACTCACAAAATCTCTAAATTACCAATATTCTAGGAAGTTCTCTTATACTAATCCTCAAAGTCCATCTTAGGTCTATGTTCTCTAATCATAGTTTATCTAAATCTATCTACCAAGGTTTGTACTAAAAATCCTCTTATACCAACTGTAACGCCCTGACTATAGTTACCCAGAGTTCGTGCATTATTACATAACATTTTCAAGATCATAATGAAATCATGTCTCGAATGCCAAATCAGTTTAGTATTATTGGAAATAAGATTCCTACATAAGTTCAACTTTACAGCTTGAAGAGAAATACATCAAAAATATATTTCATTAGAAACATCCAAGCCTCCTAGATTATTCCTGCAGGTTACTCATAACTAACTTCTTCATATCCTAGGAAAATGAAACATAAGAAAGGGGTGAGCTCAAACACTCAATAAGGGAAAGTAATACAGCCGAAAAGGACATAAATATTAAGCATGGTAAATAATTGAAACCACAATACTTTACCAATAATAAACAAGAATAATTTTATGGAAAGAATATGAGATGAGTAAATAATTCCATAATAAAAAATAATCATTAGTATTCTACTAGTCGAATGACCACATGAACCATCAATATTATCTCCATAATGGGGGAAGGTATAATGTTGGACATTCTGATTAATTTTGTCAAGGCATCGGCCAAGACGTCTAAAAATGATTAAATCCTCGGCCAAAACGATAAATCAAGTTGGGAAAGGGACTCAGCCAATTCCCCTTATAGTTGTCTCATGAGACATACTGATGTATCATGTTTCTATAGCGGGATCCACCAGTCACTTACTAAGTCCAATACATCCCTCCTATGAAAAGGTTTAAACATATCATAAACATTCTTATTAAAACTATAATACAAAATGACAATACTTTAACAATAAATCATGAATGGTATAAAAATAGCACATCCACAGTCAAACATATCACAAAACCTTCAATGCAATATGGAAGTTTTTTATCATAATAAATCAACTCCAAATAAACATAAATTCCATCAAATGATGTTGACATAGATGAAATCAAAACACTTTTTAGAGAAATATCTCCTTCTATTTTGAAATCATTTAAGAGTAACATAATTATAAAATTAAACATTAACATTGAAAATATTATTATAATCTCGTAAGGGAAGCATCGACGAGTTTATAATGGTAGAAAATAGCCACACCCGCTGTATAAGTTAAAAAAAGACATTCTTACGTTAATTTTTTCGAAAAGGTTAAAAAGGACTTTGTTTGGAAAACGACAAAATGATTCCATTATAAACATATTATAAAAAGTAAAACAGGTGTATAAATGACTTTGAACCATATTCTGTAAAATAGTAAGAATTTTTTTAAATACATTTTTAATAAACATGGATGTGGATGATAAAGAGGTCCTAATAGATAATTATGTATAAACAACCTTGGATAATGAAGAGATTGTGAAATAAACCCTTACCTTGTACATTTACATGGTTGATGGTAGTTTAAACTCATATATAATGGAGATGTAATTGTTATTAAATTATTTAGGAATCATATACATTAATATGATATCATATATGATCTTTTAACATTGCTTTGTTAATTATATCTAAGTATTATCGTCGTTTCGGGTGCTAACTTACACGTTTTATATTATATGTTTCGATACAAAAGTTGTGATTATAATGGATAGGTTTTATCTTATTCATATCAAGAATGATATCAAGCCCTTAAACATTATTTTTAATCATCAAATGAAAAATTTTCTTGAATATATACGATGGGGAATGAATCTCATCGCATTTGTGGAGACGGTAGTCCGTACGTACGCACGAGCGAAAATATTATTATTTTGATATTAAAATAATATATAATTGGATGGTATATCATATATAAAGATTCATTATCATGATATATTTATTATTTACAAGAATTTCACATCATTATTATACCCATCCAAAAAATAATGTATTTAATAACAATTACACCACGATGTGGAGACGGTATGCCATACGTACACACATATGGTGACATGTCATTCAAAGGATGGATAGAATACTTAATATGGTTGTACCATATTTATAATAACATAAAATTATATATAAGATAATGGAGTTATTATTTTATAATGTAAACAAAAAAGAAAGAAGAAGTTCAAGAAGAAAAGAACTTGAAAAAAGGTGGTAAAAACATTACCTCTTCTTCGTGTTCTTCCTTTTGATTTGATCAAAACGGATCCTAGGGATGGAATTATGACTAAAGTAAGACCTCTAAGATTAAGGGAGGATAGTTTAGTGGGTATTTGGGAAGAGGTTTTTCAATCCAAATGGCTTTGAAGTTATGAATAATTGGTCATAAGTTGTGTCCTTTTATAAGGGGGAGGAGGGGCTCTTTAGGAAAAACTTAAAGTATTAATTTATAATAAATTAATATTCTGTTTCAAATGGCTCCAAAGTGTATTATTCAAAGTATAAGGTGGGTATGTGTCTAAATAATATCAAAAAATAGATGTTATATAGTTTTGGGTCACTATATTGACATTATCATTTAGTTTTAACTCATAGTTAATTAGTTTGACATTTACCATGTCACTTTTTATTTTTATATTATATAGTTAATAAACATTTTATATACATCCAAGAGACCCCCAAGTGGTCCAATAATTATACAAATAACATTAAATAAGTCCTTTGGCCTATCCTTAGAATTTTAGGAATAGAATATCAATTATTAATATAATATTTATTTTAAAAACCCATTTCTGTCAATTTTGACACTATTCAGTAAATGATTTTTGCTAAAGTCATAAAAACTTTATTAATTCAAATAAAATTTATTTAAGAAATCCTAACATGTAATAATAACCAATAAAATTATTTGATTTAATAAAAACATTCAAATTATATTTATTTTAACATATATAATACTAATTATTTGATTCATTATTTAATAAAGAAATTATTGCATCATTGTTGTGTCATAAATAAATTTAATTATTAAATGTCTAAAAATTGTAAATAAACTACCATTATATAGGAAATCGTTTTTTAATTAATTTTTATAGTCATAAATATAACAGATTTAACCCTATGTAAAAATTGTTTTTTCTAAAAGATATATGCTTATGTCATTTTCTTATTTACTTTATCTTAATTAATATAAAGTGTCATTATCACTTACAAGTGGCTCCATGAGGACCCATCATCAACCAAGTATACCCATGATCGTACATGTATCAACCAATATGGTTAAGACACGTTTTATGGTAATTTATTATTATTATAATATTATTTTATATCCTTATTTATCGGATTTACCATTTAACCATGGTAAAATAAAATATTTACTGAAGTAATTATTCAAAATGCCTAAAAATAAAAGTTATCTATTTACAAAATTTGAAAATCCCCATTCTAAATATGGAATCCATTTTTCTACATTCAAAACACATTAGTGGCAGAAATTAATTTAAAATTAATTCCCACTATCAAAATAAAAAAACATGTTTTTAAGAAATAATAACTATCAAATGATTGACACTTGTTAATGTCCGGTTTAAATGAGAAATTATGTCAATTGAGCATAATTGTATTAAATGGTATAAATATATTCTAAATATACATTAAAACCACTCAATTTCATAATTTATCACTATTAATTATTTTGATTAAAAAAGTTGTTTTTAATAATAATTTAGTGATCTTCACTATTCACAAAAAATTGAACGATTTCAGAAAAGAACCAAAAATATTACCTAATCTATTTTCGATATTCCAAATCCAAAAATGAAGTCCATTTTGAATGATAAAATTTATAAAATTTCAAAAAGTGGGTATTACTATTCATAACGACTAGTTTTATTGGTTGTGGTGTGTTAGAATTCGAAGTTGCGTACAACACACGCTATTTTATTATTCAATGAGAAGCGTATAGGGGAAGCATGGGGAGTTACATACATTATTAAAATAGACCCCATTAAATGGAATTAATCTAATAATGGATCCATTTATGGAGTACTCTCATGGTCACTGAAAATCAGGTAGCTCCCTCCAAGTTATCCATGGTACCGACTTGGGAAGACGTGTGATGCTGAAGCCCATCACCAACATCATCATTGATCCACATGAGATAAGAATCACAAAGTGGTGTGTAACTGATGTGGTGATTCCTATAAATCCCACACCCTATAATGAAAATGAAGGTTCATTAAGACCTATGAAGCAATATCTTTTTCACATTGACATGTATTGGGGCTAGAGAGGATTTCTCAGAGTTGATGATCTTGCAACTAGAAATGTTTCCTCATAGATATGATCTAGAGAACAACTGGCACGAAAATGTAGCATGAATAAGCACATTTTATAATAATCATAGATCTTGTGAAGGAAATTATTCTGGAGAAATGAATAATATACCCAACATCTATGAGATCACATGAGAAATAAAGATATCTAACACATAAAAAAATATAAGGCATTTACAATATAATGGTCGGAAAAAAGACTATAAGAATTGGAGTATTATGAGTAAGACATGTACATTTATCCTCATGGGCGTCATTTGAACCATCTAAGATAGATGAAAACACCAGGACATGTTTCCTAGATCATGTGGTACTACATTGGTATACAATTTGGGTCTTATAAACTCCCACGAATAAGTAAAAACAAGTCACATCATGCCCCATGGGAACACAACATGAGTACCATGAATCCCTCAAAGATCATCATCCTGAACTCATGGTGTCCATAATACATGCCTCCCATATATTATGGAGACACTAGTGTACGTCAGCTAAGTCTCACGGTGGTACCTTGGCATGTCATCTTATTCACATGATTCCCTCTAGGAACACTATTCAAAACTTGTGATGCCCTCCAAGCACCGTAACAATGACATGTGACACCATTCGTGATAAGTCACACTAACTCCCATGACATTATGTAATCATATCATCCATATTTCATGATAACACAGAGAATTATTGGATAGATCACGTGACAACCTCTAGAAAATCCAGGCGTGTTCTTATGACAGATTTAATGAAAACTATCCAGGCCCTATGATGTCTTGCAGAAAAGCCATCATAGGTCATGTGAAAATCCACAGACATGCCATATTAGATTTGAAATGTTCCCCAAAGTAAGGAACTTGATCATTTAATTTAACTTGTACATGTTTTTATAGTGTTTGATAACATTCCTAGTTGGATACTATGGTATGTGGAGTAGACAATCATTGAATGACAGGTAGGAATGTTGGTCATTTCACTAATGGAATCTTAGGACTTCTTCACCTTGTTCGTCCTTAGTGTATAGTCCTAGATGATAAGGAAAACCTATATGTTTAAGCCCCATCAAACATAACTATAATGATTCTAATTTTTTATAACCAAGACACATACGACGCTTTCCAAAAGTTTGAGCACCACATTAAAACACCCCTAGGGATGTCATAGTACATAATTCATGCATCCCCAAACAATGAGACCAAACAATTGGCATCCATTTTTTCTCAAACCACGAATAGATATTGTGGGATTATGGAGTTGTATTAATCAATTCATTTTCACCATGATCCTTAATAAGTACAAGAAAAACCTCAGAGTAAAATCCCTGATAAATAGAAAAATACGATATGTCCTGAATATTTGGAAGCTTCATCATGTAATACCCAACCAATTGAACTACCAAAACATTGACTCCTATAATAAATATGATACATAGGAAGAATTATTATGGTCAAAGCCCAAAATCAAAAGATAATCAACATCAGCGTATGCCCTGGCAGGTCTCTAGAATTTCAACCATCTGGGCCCAATCATTCCAATGGGCATATCGTTCTACCTCATTCCTTAGTGGATTGAGAATCAACTAAATTGTGATGAATCTGAATCTTTTGATAATCATGATATATAGGAAACCTTTCAAATTATTGAGCTCCATATTAATAGATCATAAGGGTTTCCCCTATACATATTCCCCACAAATATATGTAATGTTATGGTCAATTATTATCCCTTGTTTCAAAAAATGACCATAGCTCACATGTGAATAATGATTCGCAATAAATACCTATTAAACATCATAAATCTCCATCAACTATGGAAATCCAAACATGTAATCCCCAATGAGTTTAATAATATAAAACTCTCCAAAATGATGATATTTACCTTAGGGCCAACCCCAAGGGTGTTCTAGAATTATGATAACTCTGATTCCAACAATAATCAAGATACATATACCTTTTCCTCAAGACTCGATTTCAAATTTTTAGAACCCAATTTCCCACATATATGTTCTCTCCACATGATTTTAAACTATAAGGGGTTTATGTAACTACCTGAGTTTTGATTCAGACAATAACCAATATATAAAAGATGCCTCAAATTGTATCAATCACATCCTCAGAATAATAACAACTTCCCTGCATTGTAGAAAATAATAATGTATTTGGTCATACATATTCAACATAAAAAGAAGCTATTTATTACCAGGAAACACATGAAGAACCTTTGATACATACAGATAGACTCAATAACCAGGTTCCCCCATTCTTTTTTTAACAAATGAGGTTTAACAAATAATTATTAGGTTAGGTTAATAAGTCACATATCGAGATTAGTAAGTCATTATCAAACATATCATAAATATATATGAGAGTTCAAGAGTAGGAAATAATTCCCCTAAAAAGTGTGTGATTATCCCGAACTCCCATCCTCTCAGCCAATGTGAGTCCCCAAGCATCACTGGGTCTAAAACCCTAATTAACCACCTGACTTTGGATATCACGTTCATACTAAGTTATGGATGATGGAACTATTGGGATTTTAAATTATGAACAACAATGGTAACCCAAGGATAATTTTTGTGCAAAAAATAATGCCCCGCAATGAACCATGGGACTAATACAAATGTCCACTTTGGTAACCTCTTCCAAATAAATAAAAGGTGTACCTGAAATGGATCTGTCAAAAAAATAATTTTGGTTATAATCCTTTGACTATTTTGTTTTCCCATGATATGGAAAAAATGGTGAACCTGATGAGAATATCTCCACAAAAAAATTTAATGTGTTATAATCTATCAGATCACTTTTTCCCACTATACGCAAACAAAAATGGTAAAACCGGTGTGAATATTTCCAATAAAAAAATGATTGGTTAGTCATTCATCATGACACATTTTTTTATTATCCCTATAGAAAAAAATATGTATGACCGACAAGGTCATATAACTAATCCTTTGTAATAAGGTTTTTAATGAGATAAGTCCATCCTCACATTGATAAGTGCATGGAAGAAAAAAGCATTATAGAGAATGACAAAAAAATTTGTGTTAACCAAAATATATGATTGAGAAAATCATGCCAATAATATTTCATTAATCAGTAAGCATGTTTCGTACTGTCAGCATGACTACATATACTACTCTCCTCAATAGTATCCTGACCTGAGACAATTTCTTCTTCTTCCATTGATCTCTCCAGTAAATTACCTATGGCAGAAATCCCCACGGGTTACAAAACAATCATAGTATTTCAAAAGATCCAACATCTATTGGTGAACAAGATGGTCTGGGATTACCATTGACATCGTAAAATCGCGAATGTGGAAGCTTCCCATGATGTTCTCCAATAATGAAAACCACCAAGTGTGCATCACCAATAGAAAGTTACAAGTATGCCCAGGTCCTTCATTTCCATGGCCAGCTGCTTAGGGAGATGGTCCATGCATAATGATAAGTTCCACCAACAATAACTAATGAATTTGGAATGGGAATACAAATATGGCTCCCATATGGCTTTTTTACCAATATGGAGGGTTTTTGTCAACCACCATTTCAAAAATCAGCCACCCATTACCCACTAGTTTCCTATAGAGGGTAACACTAGACACACTAATGCCTCTAATGCCCATGCACTAGTGAAAAGGAAGGATCCTTAGGTGAGGAAGGTTTTGGATATTCTTTTGTAGTCCGTTTCCTCACTCCCAATAACGATGTATTACAGAATATTCTGGTAGGATAATGTAAGCTGGGGAATATCCCGACTCCCTATGAATATGTATGTGGGCATATTACCACAGTCATCAAGGAAAAGTTCATATTCATACCCCAAAGAATGAAGTCCATTGGAATATTTTGATGTCATAAAGAGATTTTAAGTAGGTTTATATCACTACTTCAGTAGAATAAATCCATCAACACATAGAAGAAACATTAAATCATTAGACATTATCATCGTAAAAAGTTAGCTAAAATGCCAGTATATTTGGACACAACTTGAGAACAATGCTGGTAAATTCTATCACTGTTATTGATAAAGGGACATACACATATTTTTATAGCTATGTACATGATATCACAACACTACGATCATCATGAAAGAGTGGATGCACTGGAGAAAGTACACATTTTTTCTTCAATCTATGAGGATTATCAATATATTTTGATTAAGTATGGGTAATAAGTCAAGGTTTATATTCCCATTATAATCGAGCCTTTGTAGGTGAGAGTGAATCCTACCTTATGCCCGTGGAAGATTCATATCAATGAATTCTGTTTTCATATCCCAAAGGCCTGGTATCAGGCTCATACTATCATTCTATTTAGGTCTCACTATGTGAGTGTAGAACATGTCTCAAGAGGGGCCTTTATTTCATTCCTAAAATTTTATAGCATAATTCCAAGGCCCCGGATATAGAATATATCCCCATTCTGGATAGGGATATCCATGTGAGAATGGTACATGCATTAGGATAATCTCTTATTCCTGTCATTGAATCTTCTTTTCATATTTCAGTTGATCATGGAAGCTAGGTGTATATTCCTACTTATATCGATGAAATATTACACATGCCTCATTCCATGGAAATTTTGGAACATTGATTTGAAATTCCAAAAAATAGTGGTCGCTAGGTGTCCCAAAACCCTCTAGTAATCATCCACACCCAAATTCCTTTCATGACTACATTGTGGGGGTTTGATTATATCATCATCTCAAGAAATAGGGATGGTCGGTACAACATACAACAATAGCATCAAATTCTCCATTGACTTCAATAATGCACTTGGTCCATCCACATTAAATTCCACTCTTCCTGATCCACATATCTAGGATCAATACCTCACTAGGCAGCACCAACCACTTCTACAAAAGTATAACTTTCAAAAAAAATATTCATTTTCCAATCCATGCTCTCAATCCTAGATTCACTCCACCTTTCAAAATAACATTGGGAGGGTCTTTTTGAATTCTTTTGAATCCCACATGAATTTTATATAGAAAATTACATAAAAGATGTTTATCAAGTGGATACCTTGTCAACAATATGTTGTATTACCATCTCATTCACAAACCACGATACAAAATAGGTCCTTCAATGGAAAAGTAGGCCCCTATATGTTTTGGGAAGATCCAATAATGTCAATGTCCAATATTATTTTATTGATAAAGGTTTTGGGTTCAATCTCATCCTAGTTTGAACCCTATAAATCATGAAATATTTTGAAGGGGTCTTCTCTTCCTCAATGGTGACCATAAAAGTGTATGATAAGAGAGAGAAATGAACTATAGGTATGATTAAACTCTATGATCATGTTGGGAATCATTCATATAACACTGGTTTTATGATCATAAATTAGGAAACCACAAACAATGTCCTACATGGAAGGCTTAGGATCCATATCCACATGGTGGTACCTTTAGTATTCCATCAATTTATAAAATATCCCTCCTATGAAAATGTAAAAACATTCACCATTAGAAACATCTGGATCCACATATTCTAATTTACATTAATATAAAATTAGAGGAAATCAATAAATTGAAGATGATGATAAATAGTTTGTAGCCACAAATGGCATGGGGACATCCCCTAAAAATCAATAGAGTGTACTCGATAGTGAAATTTTTTTCCATATAAATATAGTCAAGGTTGTAGACTTGAACCTAGTGGTCGAATACCTTTTTATATCTTTAGAAATATTAAATGTTAACCAGATCTTACATCTATATGAAATGACTCTGGAATCATAGGATTATAATTTCTCTTCTCATGACATCTTTCACTCCAATAGTGGATGAGAAGCCCCTATGCATCCATATTAATATGAATATATCTCCCCAAACACATAGGTGTAATAAATGAAGATGATCTTGGGAAATCATATCCCACATATAAGGAAGGGGTCTAATCCGAAATCATTGATATTAGGAAGACGTATATGACAATAGAGGAATAGTTATGGCTTACACTGATTATTTAATACATTCCCCTTGAATAGAAAGATATGTATATTTAATTTTTGATGTAATACTTATATGTGTTCTCTTGGAAATATAAAAAAATTATTAGACTGGATCCATATGTGAATATTCACCATCTCTAATTGCCAGATGAGTAATGAGGCTTCAATCTGGTTGTTGGGTGGATTCACCCATTCATGCCACCAATGTAGTGGTGGTGGATGAGAGGTTGATCAAATCCAACATTTTACAGTACATGAAATACCCAAGTTGTATTTTCCACATCAACCCTATCAATAAAAGGAATGGGATGATTTGGGTTTTCATCAATTTTAGATAACTTAATAGAATTACCCGAAGGATGAATTCCCAATTCCTATAACAATACTCTTCATAAATACCTCTTCTGGTTTCTATGACCTTTCCGTTATGGATATGTACATAGGGTACAATCAAATAAATATTTCCCCTGAAGATGAAGAATCCACTTCCATCATAGTGACTCAGGGTATATTCTTATTCTATGTTATACCTATTACCTTAAAGAACACTCGTATAACATATCAACACTCAATGAAACATATCTTTAATCCATTCTTGGGAATGATTGTCGAATGTTATGTTGATGGCCTGGTTGTTAAATCCTATCAACAGTATAATTACTTATTGGATATCTAGACAATCATTCAAATGTTTTGACAACATACCTTAGAGAATAATTCAATAAAATTTTACTTAGGGGTAACATCAGCGATGTTACTTGGATTTTTGATATTCTATCACGAAATTGGGGTCAACCAAAAAATAGAGAAGTGATATTCAAGATATTTCACCCCAATGAAATATCAATGAACTGAGGGGGTTCCAACAGTACCACACATACATCAATTGTTTCATTTCCCTCTTAAATGGAAAATATCTACCCTTCCCCAATATAATGAAGGAGGTAATAACCTCTCAACGAGACAATTCCTGTAAAAAGGCCACATAATTATCAATAAGAATCTATTACTCTCAATGGCCTTGACGCCTTAGGGGGCTGGGAGGACACACATCTTATATTTGGACACTAAGGAATTCTCACCGGGAACCCTCCTCACATAGAAAAATGATGTTGGAAGTGAGAACAATCTTAACTACCTCATATGGACTGTGATAGGTAATGAGCCCTGAAACACTGAAGCCGATAATAATTCCCTTTCACACATCTTTGTAGTGAAAAATATGAGGCGTTACTTGCAGCACCATGAATTACATATGGTTTCTCATATAGACCTTATCAATTACATCATTGGTTGTTTCATATTGAATGGGTTTTGTCCTAATGGGAGGTCATTATGAAGAAACATGACATTAATTTCGTGACTTTGAAGTCATTGAAAGGGCATTCCCTGACTGATTTTTTCATAGAATATTGTACAAAATAAAATACATCAGTGGACAAGGAGATTATTTATGGGGAAATATTTTATACCCATGACACTCCCCAAACATGGGAGATTTATATTTATGTAACCTCCTAGATTCTTATCTGTTAATGTATAGAAAACATGAGTTTCAATTGATTTGGCTTAGGGATTGTATTTTTCGTTCCAAAAATAAAACATATTCCATACTCCATCTCACTGCATGAAGACTACCCCAATAATGAGCCAGAATACCCAACCCCATCAATGGGTTGGAATTTCCCATACGTCTAGAAATATCCTAGAAGAATATAAATGGGTAATTAGAAATACCAATAAAGTATATTAATGTTTTTTATAAAATCAAAAAGGAAAAAATTTCAAATCCCACATGATATATTAGTGGACTAATGGTTGAGTTACATTTTGTACCAACATTGCATCGTGTTCCCAATTCACTGAATTCTTGTTCCAACGCAATGGCTAATATACCCATAGTCTTAGCTAACATGGACCAGGAGGATGAAATCATGTGTATCACATAACAAATAATGGACTTGTTGATCATCGTATGTGATCTATAATAAATTAATTAGGTCATCCAAACCCCATATCATGATTATTTTACTTCCACCATAGGATGGATAGAGCATATAATCAGTTGTATCCATAATGGGACTCTTTAGATAGATAAATTTTGGAGGGAATGGATTTGGTGTCATGCAGTGAACACTACCCTATAGAATGGTCCAAATGAGGAATATTCCCTCTAAAATGATGGATTTGAATGAATCCTCAATAGATGTACAATATAATAAAAAGTTGTTGACTTCATGAAAGAATAAATTATAGGATAGTACATTTCTGCTTAATCTGGAATCATATATACCACTAAACCATGAGGTTGGGATATTATAGTCAAACTATAATTAAGGACTACATAAAATTAAATAAGAAATGTCATGCCATCCATATTAAAGAATTCATCATCAACCAACCCCTAGAATTTCTACATGCATCAATATATTCCAGATCATTTTTTAGGGAAAGGATGTTGTGGCCCATATCTCCTATCTATGGAAAATTAGTTCATGTATGTCATAACATCAACTGTATTGTTCTTCAAATGGGTTGATGCAATGCCCATTAATGAATTCATGAAAAAGAACGTCACCAACATCATAAAATCTCATATCATCACCATGGTCGTGGTCCCTTGCACAATATCGATAGAAAATTGCACCAACTTCTATTCTACAAAATTGAAGAAACTATTCCTAGACTACAATATCGTGTTCGTTCACTAATCTATCTATAATGAAATGTATAATTAGTATATAAAGGCCTTTAATAAGACACTATCAAATATTCTATAGAATATGATGAACATGGATAAAAAATTCTGGTAGGATAAGCTCCTCCAGCCTTTATGGGCCTATCATACTACCATTCATACTGCTACACATGCGACGTTGTACTCATAGGGGTACGAGACTAAGGTAATGTTACCTATAAAATATGAAAATACAATAATTATAATATCTATTTCTGGGAAAATCATAGATGAGGAGGAATAAAAGAAGTGATTGGATGAATTAGATTGTATAAATGTGATAAAGATTTACATGTTACACATCATTAAGGTCCCTTAGAATCGGATCGTACGTGCCTTCAATAATAATGTTCACCTCTATTTATTCCTCTAATGAGAAATGGTTTTGGATCTCAAAACCCAAATGAAAAAAGGGAATAAGGCTTTGAAGATATTAGCCAAATGGTATGGTCCTTACATATTACACAAGGTCTACCACAATAGAGATTACTCATTGGCCACAAAAAAAATTGGGAGTGTGTTAGACCCCCCCCCCACAAATGTGTTATTCCTCAAGAAATACTTTGAATAGTTATCGTCAGATATGGAATCTACAGTCATTTAAAACCCTTCACAACATCCTTAACACACAATTTTAAATTATATGGAGTAATCTTGGAAACAAGATAATAAAAAGTACAACATGTAAAGTTCTAATAGCAAGACTTTAAACCGCAGGACACTCTGCATCCTACCCATATGATGATAAAATTTATAGATTTGTTCCATAACGCACGAGATTAATCATCATGGAATTTTTCAATAACATAAGATGTAGAACAACACGGATCCCAAGTATTACCTATTTATCAGGTTAGGTGATTCCATATCCTTGAAAAATGAAATTAAACTAAATGGTATTGAAGAACTATGTGTGGATTGATTCCTACTATCCCATGATATATAGTTATTCTCAAGACTCAATTCCAGGGTACAAATACAATATCCCTCTTCCATCACATTTAGTCACCCACTCCCACACCGCAAGATGTTAAAACTTCAGGGAAGATGTCTTTCCTCACAACATTAAATGACATGGGTTCTATTTTAACAACATATTGATTTATTTTCATATCAATGAGATTTGTAGGGATGAATCAATCATATATCTTGGTTCAACTACCACATGATGAAAATGCCCATTTCCTATCCTGAATATCTCGTATTTGGTAAGAGAAACACTTATCATTCCTTATTTATCACACAGAGCATAGATCACATGAGCTTGTCAATATTGGTGATATATTCCTTACAAGAATATGGATTTATGGCCCATGAAAGGATAATCATTTTCATGAAGGTAATACAATAAAATTCATACCATTAGTTTCTTCCACTTAACATTAAAGTGCATGGTTAATGCCCCCTTTATGATGTAAAATAGCACATTCTTGTGAACCTCGCCCGAGAGGACCACTTTTGTGGGTATTGTTATAGTACCACACCAACATTCCAGAAATATGCATGGCTTGATACCTATCACAACAGTATACCAAGTGATTCATGGATCTCTAATCTTGGGAACAACTATAATAATCAATAAAAACAATTCCCACCACCGCGTATGGGTCAAACCTATGTAGAGAGTTTACTGTTAACGAACTATCTCTATCATAATTCTTATCCTTACAGGATACATAGAAACACCTGGATCTCAAACTTTTGGTCAAGTGAAAATATGAAATTAAAAAAATTCCACCCACTCTACATATGGTCCAAACCAACATAGGTCTCATTCATAATAACAATGTGTTGTTCTATTCCCATCACTATAGGATATGTAGAAACAACCAGAATTCAGTTCATGGTCCCATCCATAATATTAATATTTCTTGTTAGGTATCCCACATCCTTACCAAATGATGTTAAAATTCCCTACAAATTTCCATAACACATTACAACAAATTTCACATAACACGTCCTTGGTATATGATAGTAAACTGTATAAGAAACTCCCTTATGACATGAAAATAAATGATAAAAAACCCATCCATACTACATGGCCTTAATATACACAAAAGAAAATGAATTACCAATTGATGAAAATTAACTATTGAGATCATAATACACCATCACCCATTGTAAATGTACCAGGGGATCATTACCATGGTCTACCAGAATATGTCTTTCTACCGCCATCCTTTTCGCATCTACAACCAATAAATCATACATCATGTCTTGTGTAACTCAACTCACCACAATTATTTCATGGCCCATGGAATGAATAAATGGATTCAATATACAATTTATTTGAATATCCATGTATTCATACTACTCATATACTTTTTCCAATGGTTATGAACCAAATAGATCACTCTGTAGAAAGAAAATATTCACCTTTGTGATCCTCGACAACACCTTGGAATCACTCAAAACCTCAGGGTGTGTGAACTAATCCCGATATGATTTTCCATATCAGTAACCATGATTTTAGAATATTGATACATGATTTACAACATTTTTATATCATTATTAGAAACATGATGAAGTACACTTTTCCATGGGTATCCTAATCTGGATCTTGTGTATCATCCCTCATATAGGATTATGTGCATAATGACCTTAAAATGTATGCACAATGGTCAAATCTATATAACCTTATAATATATCCAATAATATTATATTCAATAAGACCTTATTATACTAATGAAGGAGACACAAATCCTGTCATGTTGAAAACACGCAATGGGAGGCTTGAGTGAATTAAGAGTCTTTGCTCGCTAAATTGTTATTCAGCATTGTTTATGAAAAATTCAGGAAAAATTGAATATGTAATAAATTTTAAAGGCTCTACATTTTCAATGTATTAAAATTCATTATATTATTTATTGACGGCATAGTTTTAGAAAAAATTAGTGGAATTATTTCTCACATTTCCTCATTGCGAGAATATGTTCTCTAGGCAGTGACACAACAGTAGGGAGCTGAAAACCTCATTGGATATTACACATTCTTGAAATTACACATCATGATATCATGATCCATGGATCACCATAAATATTTAATATCCCTTTTAAATTATATTCCACTACATTGGACACTTTTTTTGAATATTCATGTACGCATATGGTTCTTTCATTTGTGTGTATCGTCATCAACCAAATGTGTCACTTTGTAAAAGTACATTCAAATCCATATGATCCCTAACATCACTATGGAAGAAACCCAACCCCTAATTGTGCATGAAATACTATTGGTATGAATTTACCATATATTCCTCTGAATTAAATAACTTTAGACCATGACATACTATTTTAGTTCCAAAATAAGAGAAGTTTGATAACCTCAACATTATGTCACTGCTTTCTGTACCATTTATTAATGATTGAATTCAATGCTCCATTTCTGAAAAATGGATGGCCCAAACCCAATTATTTAAAACCACTGGGTGTAGGGATTAAGCTTCATAATTTAAAAGCTAACTACTCGAGAGTTCCATAACACTTCTTGGATAGCCTTCCTTCATACCAAACTACATTATCGGGATGATTGAGTCTTCTAAAATCATTCACAGACCTCACAAAGGACTGACGAACATCTTTTTATTGACTATTCTACCAAATCATAATATTATTATCCTACTAAATAATGGAATCTAATCCATTTATAAATGATATTCATTCATTGTGAGACCTAGAAACATTATAGAGAAACATGGAATCTCAGTATGTTATGGGAAAAATATGAAATGTATGCCCCATATCATATTGATGATACAAACATTTGGGTTATGACTTAAATCACTGATATTCCTACTATTTAATAAGACCTAGACTCCCTAGAATTTCTCCCAAAACTGATATTACCTTTATAAAGCCTTCAAATCCATGGGAAATGATACTCATCATCAAGATACCATATGTTTTTATGTATGCCTATGGATCCTTCATATGATCCTATAGTCATCAATTGAATGAATCACTCTGAAAATGGGCTTTTAGATACTTCAGAGAATTAGAAACATAATTTTTGTGGTAAAAAAATTTAGGGATTACAATCACCCTTGGTATGTCTACACTGTATTCCATGATCAGTAACATTAGATATGAAGAAAAATATCCTAAACTAAATAAATATTAGATCTATGTTTAATGTTTTTATGCTAATGTAATATCATGTCTGATCTAAAAGACCATAAAAATGTAATATCAGGTTTAAGATAAATTTCCATAAAATAATTCTAAATCAGGTCTAGGATAAACCAACCTAATATAAATAAATATTAGGTCTAATCTAAAAGATCATAAACCAATAAACTATCTATTCCAAGATAAACGATAGTAAACTAAAGAAATATTGGTTTTAATCTAAAAGACCCTAAACTAAAGTAACATCAAGACCACACTAAAATAACGTACATTTAAGATATATCACGTTTGAGATAAAACACCCTGATCTAATGTTATAGTATGTCTATGCTAATAAACCATAAAATAAATGAATATTAGGTCCAAGATAGAATATGATAGAGTAATGTAATTTCATGTTTGATCTAAAATTCCTTAACCAAATATAATAGAAGGTATGAGCTAAAAAACCTTTAAACTATAGCAATACTGGTTAGAGATAAGAGTCCCTAATGTACAATACATATGAAAAGTATCATATAATAATGGAAAATCATTAATGTCCCATCATACGGTCTTATCCAAAATCAATCTATGCTCACCAATCCTATTAATCCCACAAATAGAAATAGAAATCTCTCTATGGGACACATACTATACCTAATTATCCTTTTGAGAAGTAGGTAATATCATGTTAACTGGAGAATATACTAGAATTAATATTCCCATATTGGTGGGAATTCATGAGTTTTCCTCAAGAAGAATTTGTTCAAATTTCAATATTCAAAATTAAGGCATTCCAGATTACATGATATTATGAAAAGAACGTCTATCATTGAAAATTAAAAAAATATCTTACAAGTGAAAAGTCATAAAAACTAAACAGCACGTATAGAGTTTAACAAGTCCATTCATTGAAACCATGAAATAAGAGGAATCACCACATTTTTAAGTCATTATAAATCCTCTAAATAGAAAATGGATGGGTACATATCAAATATTTAAATAAAAAATGATTTGATCATCCAATATTTCTTGGTTGGTAAGATTAGGGTGGTAATCACCAATTGATGACTAGAGTGTATCTCTCCATGATTTCGCTGATTCTTTTCTGAGATGTACCATTTTTTAAAATATTGCATGCTCTTGAACCCAATTTTTTGTAGTTTTTTATCATGAAGGATGATACTAACAGATCATTACTCAAGAATTCAATGATTTTATCTTTACTCTATATCTTTATGGTACAAATATCTATCTGAGCATGTATGTTAGATATGAGATGAAAAATATACTCCAATACCACCATTGACCCCTCTGTCTGCTAAAAAGGGGAAATTTTTCATCAAGATCATGAAAACCCCTATCATTGGATTTCAAATATAATCGAATCAAGGTGATTTTCATCACAATCTCTTGTAGTAGTTGGCAGCCTAAAATATTTTCATTCAAGTCACGAAAATTCTGGATAAGATTCCTTAATGGGTCATTTAATGTTTCCAAAATAGTCTCAAAAGGTAGGGAATGAATATTTTTCCAGATCAGACTACACTACATTTGAGAAAATATGGGCAACGGAGCTAGTATTCCATTCATAGCCTATGTTGGGGGGGTAATTTCTTCAAAAGATTTTTACCCTCAATATGGGAGGTCATCGCTAGGACGAGGGCCCCTCCTCAATGTCTCACCCATGTATTCGATACTATTTGTTGTTTACAAAGATAGATAATTTTTTAAGAAATTGTATTGTATACATGACATACTAGTCGACATAGTATGCCACTTGGATAAGCCTACCGTTGCTTTGGAATTACCATAAGTGAGATAGGAAGAATCATTTGGAGGATGAATAATAATCTTAGTATAAGTATCTTCAGGTGCCAACAACATCCGAAACTGAGGTATTTTCCCATGGTTACTCTCTCCCTACACACCCTCCAATATAAGGGGGAGACCCTTTGGGTATATCCAAACTGAAAATCAAACTTATTAGGTGAATATGGCTCAAAAACGAATAGCTCATCCACCATGGATACAATAATTTTATTCTAAAGTGAGATCTAGGATAAAATTTCATTGAGTGAGTTACTTAAATAGTTAATAACCAACGTAGTTGATGCATGATATGTAGTGTAATCAAATTTGATAGATCAACTCATCACGTCTTTTAAATCATTGGGTCATAGTGTGATAGGCTTGATCCCGTATATGTTCAGTATCCAAGGATGTGATAGGGTATTGGGGATCATATTGTCATTGTATTGGTCATAGTATTGTAAGTGGTCCTCTATCTAGCCGAATAAAAATTAGAAGGGACCACTAATACTATAAGGACTGCTACATTGTTGAATACGGAGAAAGATCTGAAAGGTATGCACGGAGCGACACATATAGGTTGAGACACTATCTCAGTAGAATTAGGGCTTCTATTACTAGTGTACTAACTCAAATTCATAAATGTGCATCCCAATCTCATAAGATCCGTACATTCAGAAACATGACCATAATTCCAGCTAGCTTGACACTCAATGATATCTCTTGTTTCACTTGATATCCCTAGGGGTATAATATCAAGATACTATAATAAACCAATATGAACCGCCACTTTCTTAAACATAATAGGAAGGGCACTAATGAGGGAATATAATGTTTGGACTTACTTTTCTACAAAAAAATATTGGTTGAGTCCTTAAAAGAGTTTTGAAATCTCTTATTCATCTCATTTCATTGATTATCATTAACAATGATGAGAATATCTTTCTCCATTACTAGTTTATTTATTGGATCATCCCATAAATTTTTGTCCTGGTAACTCTTCATGCATTTATATGCATGGGGAATCCTTCCCAGCAGATAGATATCCAATAGGCTGATTCCCACTTCACCATGCATCAAGAAGAATTTTTGTGTGACAGGACACAAACTCATGATTAGTTATAGAAGAAGATAAGGCCGTATATAGAAGAAAATTTGGGATATCCACATATTTTATTAAAGATGAACTTCTTTTAAATAATCATAAAACGCCATGTAGTGATATCTTTCCCCAAATTGTGATGGCCTTACATCAAAATAATTTCCATTGGTACAGAGATCCCTTTTCAAACTCCATCTACAATCTGGGTTGTTCGTATAGGAGACGATTATACATGAGTCTATATTAATGATAGGATGATGAGTTAAATCACCACCATTTAGATACAAGGTGGATATTTCCAATATATTGGAAAAACTATGTAATTGAGCTATAATCAGCCAACATTCATCATATTAGTTTTTCAAATTCAGTTGAGTGAAGATGAAACTATCTTAGTGGAATATGTATGATAGATGAAATAAAATATTCCCAAATGAAAATAGATAAATATTTTGTCATCGTAATGTATATTGAATTAATCACTAATTTTGTTCACAAATCTCATAAGGGGATAATTAATTGCATGGATCCCATAGGTCTCGTGGTCACATAAATTCTGCAGGGAATCAAAAAATCCCAGGACCCCTTGAAAACTTGTGATCGCGTGACCGTAACCATATCACCCGATCAACATGATGGTTTATGTATTTTTTTATCAAGCAAAAATATCCTACAGAAATCACCAAGACACATTCACATTATCAGGGACGATGTTAAAGAAATGACTGAATTAAATTTTGTAGTTGCTTAAAATGATCACCCAAGATAAAGATTCATTGAAAGGTATTTCTCACGAACATGTCTCGAGGAAGGGTCCTACGATTGAGTCTTGCATAATAGTCTTTTATAGAGGAAATATGATGGCATAAAATCAAGATAACTCCAGAGAATTGGTTTTTGGTGAAGCAAATCACTCTCCTCTCCAATATATATAATTTATTTTTGGGAATACCCAGCATCTCCAAATAGACCGAATGTTACACAAGACACCGAATCATAACAACATCAATTATCAGGTGGGCATATAATTTCCTCATAATTGCGCCCTTGGAAATTTAGACATCACTCTTGAGGGGCTGGGCAATTTTTGTATTCCTTCTAACTGATCATCGAAATCTTCAAAATGGAAGGTATTCCTAAATATGGCTATTATCCTCCCTACAAAAGTAATGGAAGATGAAGGTGGTTAAGATGAAAAAATCACTTGTTCTTTCAAGGGTTATGTCACCATGAGACCATCATAAGGTCACAAAAAGACTCTCTTTGCAGTGGATATACTATGAAATGTCCCACGCAATTCCATTGGAAATCCTTATTATCTCGAAAAAGATCCCAGAATAGCTAGTGGTTATGCGGTGGTGGCCAAATAATCTCATATGAGCCATATGGTTTTTAACTATTGGGAAGAAGACAAACCATCCAAATATCCCTCAAAAATAGGTGGAAAATTTCGAAAATCTAAAGGCCTCTAGAGGTAGTAAAATATCATCAACATATCAAAGGTGGGGAGAATTTCATTCCTTGATGAAATTCTAAAAAACTCATTAGATTCTCAACATTTGATGAAAAACCAATGTCATGATAATATGGCTAGGGGGACTCATAGTGATCCAAATTATGTGTCTTATCAACAGAAATCATTAGAACATCGTGACACACAAAAATCATGCATGCCTCATCTAACTAGAGCCTAACGACATGTCATTTCCATCAGATGAAGATCCACAAGTAAGTCCAGGGGACCATGCACTCCCACATTGTTTCCATTAGAATAATAGGATTGAATTCTCCAGGAAATTCATGGTTATCTCCAACAGAACCATTATTGTCACTTTAATTATCAAAAAACATATAGTTATTTTCCTCAATAATACTCAGGCAAACCCACATGACCCCCATCCTTTTCACAATAAAATGGAAATAAAATAGGAGTAGGTGGGAAAAAACCATAGTCATATAACTATCAAGACACATAATGGATTCCCATAGTAATATCTCTAAAGATAAATTAACCATTATTCTTGTTCCCACAGGAACCCAGTGACAATAGATCCTTGTGTCTTAGAAGATCTCCAATAAGTCACTCAAGAACAATAAAATCCCTCTAAATAGTTTCCCTGATCTCGCGAAGGCCCTTGGACATGCCAATATGAAAATAAATAATTCCTTCCACATACCAACATGATTCAAAATAACCCTTTAAGTTAAAATCATACAATAATGGAGTCACTGATAATGTACACTTGTTGTCACTGAAATTTAGGTCCTTCTCTCAGAGAGATCCATAGTAGTGACTCACAAAGACATGTGACATTAGAGAATTTTTCATATTGAAAATTGGATCTTTGTGAGATATGATGAGCAAATAGATGAACAACTGGGGCATAAAAACAAATAATTCCTTCACCCCAGCATGAAAAACGATTTTTGGAAACTTAGGCATATGATATTTTTTAAATTTAGACACAAAGAGGTAGATAAGATTTCCCAGAATGGCTGATCATCCGACCGGAAAATATTTTCCATTGGTACATTCCAAGGAACAAATAGTGTGATAATGTTACATGTAGAAACACTTCACTTGATCATCATAGATCCTGAAATGGACCTCTAATAGGACACACACAAAATCTCCCGCACACATACCGGATCACGCAAGATATAAAGAAAGTTAACACTTAATAATTATAAGGAATTCTCAAAAAAATGATAGAAAAAAAAAGACTAATACAAAGATATACTTTTAAAAAAGGCATGCGTGTTAATCCTAATACTCTTCACATGAACAATTCAATGCAAATGAAAGCACCTGGTCATGCAACAAAAATCAGGTTCCACTCTTTCAGCATAATATATGTATCATGAATAGTCCTATGGATGTGTCAATGTAAGTCAAATTGAACCCCATGGTAACACCAAACCATGTCTCACAAAGCCCTCTAGGATCATCATCCAGACCTCATGCTGTTCTTCTGACATGTGAACTATCTTATATTGTGACACCAATGTAGGTCAACTGAGTCTCAAAGTCGAACCCAGACATGTCTACTAATTCTTGTGACGCCCTATGGGTATGTCATCCAAGAGTCATGATTTCCTCTATACATGTAATCCAGGACACATGACACCCTCATAGATAGGTCACACTAACTCATGTGATGTCCTCCAAGAGTTTCAGCCATATTTTTCAAGGACACTATGAAATGTTAGTTGGATCATGTGAAAATATCTAGATATGTCATTTGGGATCATGTGTTGGCTTACATAACAAACCATCTAGGACATGTAATTTAATTAGGAAATGTTAGACTAGGTCATTCAATAGTCTTGAGGCATGCGATATAGGATATGTGATGTTCTATGATGAAAAAAATCGGATGGTGTGATTGTATTTGAACATGTCCGAAAAATATCATCTGATATGAAAATCATGAAAATGAGGCATGTTGAACGGACATTCAATGCATATCTTGATAAAATGTTGGTTATGTTACTATTGGCATCCTAGATATAATAAAAATGTTTATCCTCAACGTGTATATACTGATGCTATGGTAATACATAGAGTTTAGTCATAGAAAATCTGAATTATGATAAATCTGATTCCTACTATAATCGGGATACGTATGAAGCTTTCTTATAGCTCAAGCACCACATTAGAACACCCCTAGTTCTATCTCAGTACACAAGTCATGCATCGACAATAAATGAGGCTAATAACATTCCATCCGTTGTTTCATACACCGATCATTGCTCATGTGGTCTTAGGTAATTGCAATGATCTTACACTTTTATCAATGACATTCTAAATGTAAAAGGGAAAATTAGATTATATGACCTGATAGAAACTATAATACGATATGTCTAACATATAGGGAAATGTCAACATGTAATCCCCAACAAATTTAAGCTCAAGGACTCGGATTCCTACTATAACCAGAATACATAGCATGGATTCGTAGGGTTAAAGACAAAACTCAAATAGGCATCCACCTTGGTGTAAACCCTACCCTTTTTCAAACATCTTAGCCCTCAATACCCAATATTTCCCATGTTCTAATCATTCAATATCACCCACAGTGGACTAAGAAACAACTAAACAATGATGAATATAATTGCTACCATAATCATGTTACGTAAGACACCTTCCTGTGGTCTGACATACATATTAAAACATCCAAATAGAGTTCCCAGCACAGAATCCCCCCAGACATATGTAATGAGTCTGGTCACTTGATATCCATTGTTTATCAGACTATTAATAACTCACATTTCCCTAGGTAATCATAAGAAATACCTAATTTGCAACATGAATCTCCACCATCTAGTGAAAACTCAACCTGTTATCCCCAATGAGAGGCAATATATACCCCCTCCCCTTGATGAAATCAATAGTGGGCACATCCCAAGGGAGATATAGAATAAGGATAACAAAAATTTCTCAAATAACCATGATATTTTGGATGTCTCATAGGGACTCAAGACCAAATATTTTGCACCCATTTCTCGCAAAAATATCATCTCTATGTGAAGATAAACTACAAAGGTATTAATGAACATTGTGGGATTTTATTTATATAATAACTAGGATATGTAGAACACCTCATAGAGGCTAAATACACCCTCAAAATATTAATCACATCATATGTGGTTGAAATTTTGACGTATTTATTTATACAATCTCAGAATAAAAATAATATATTCATTATCAGGAAATGGAAGAATAAAATATGATACATATAGATGGATTCCATAATGAGAATGATAACTTATTTTCCGAATAAAGAATATTTAACCTATAACTATTTTGTTAGGGTAACAGATCCTATATTGGGATTATGAATTGATTATTAGACATATCTTAAATCATTTAGAGACTCCTGGAGTAGGAAATAATTCCCCGTAAAGGAGTTCAAGGAGCCCTACCTTCCATCCTCTTAACCAATGTGAGTCCCCAAGCATCAATAGGTTTGAAACCATAATTGACCACCTAACTTTGGAAAGAAGGCATGTTACTAGTTATGGATGAGGGAACCCTTAAGAGTTTCCATTAAGAATGGATATGGTAATGTGAGGCTAATTATTTTCAATGAAATGAACCCCACATAATAAACTATCGAACCAAACCAAATGCACAATGTTGTTGCCTCTTCCCCATCAAAACAGTGTCAATATTGGCGATTCACCATCGTCTTGTCACCCTTGGCGAGAAACCAATGGTAAATCACTATTGGATAAACACCATTAAAATGCAACCATTGGTGATTCTCTATTGATGAGTCATCGTTGGTTAGTCACCATTGGTGAGATACCATTGGTGAATCAATGTTGGATGACTCATATTTATCATTTTCTATTATTCCATCCATTAATAAATTTTTAGAATAAAATTTTAATTGGTTTTATTCGTTTATTATTATGATATTTTTTATATCCTAAATGAAATATTGGGATTTATGTTTTAATCCATTATTCTCTCAATCATTCTTTCTTTCTTCAATAAAATTCACTATCCCCTCTCCCTTCTAACATTCATCATTCTTTATCCATTACTTTTAGTCTTCATTTTTCTATAATGTTGAGAGTGAAGTGACCTTCAATATTATCTTTTGAGAAATAATTACCTTCTAAAAAATAGAAATAATAATTTATTTAATCAATTGTTGAAAAATGGATAACACAATAATAGATTCATATAGTAGTTTTGAAAAAAATAAGTGGATGTAAAATGGTTTCATTCTAGTAATTTTTTTTGTTATGGGTGATCCCGGACCATGTATGGGTAGATTCTACCCCAAAAAAACACTGACCATTCTATCCTAGGTTAGTTCAACATTTATATCAGCATGCAGATTTTAGTTTTCAGAAGATGAAGGATTTTATTTGATGTACGATTAACGGTAAGAAGTTCCCCATCCATTAAAAGGATTGTTCAAGATGTTTGAATGTGCTTCATAGAATACTTTTGGATGATTATCATAGTATTATACCTATTGAAAATGAATCATTTAGTTATGATGATACACTTCTGGATTTGAATGGTGATAGAACTCTTTGAATACCTACTTATAATGAGTTGGATGTTGAATATAAGATTATTTTAATATTTTTCCAATAACGTTTATGTCCTAAGAATGGGTACATTAATATGATGACGTACTAGGATGTGTACTAACTATTCCTTATAAAATGGGAGGATAAGATAAAACTATGAAGATACATAGTGGTACATATGATGAAGATGTGTATTTCATTCTCCAGGTATGATTATTTAATTTATCTAAATTTTAGTTATGTTATAATATATAAAATTATTGATATGGTTGACGATGAAGTAGTTTAAATAAAATTTGGAGGATTCTACCTTACCAAGGTTATTTTTAGAAAGATTAGTATATACTAGTTCCCTTGGATGAAAATGTATGTTAGAGACAATCATAAACTTTGTGAGGAATTTAATCGCACAAATTATCCTACCAGACACAAGAATTTAATGTATTCTAGTTTGGAACAAAATATGATATTATAGTATTTTGATGAAGAAAAAGAAAAGGTTTTCCCTTCCATTGATGAGGATGTGGCTCCATCAATGGAGGGGGATGTAATCCTGACATTCAAAAGTTACCTATAATATATATTTTAATGAAAATCATCCTACATCTATCCCTCTCAGAGAGAGTTTGTTATTGAGAGAGATGATAATGATAATGACACATAGGTTTTAGGTGATGAGAAGATCATAAGATCTTATTGAAAATTTACTTTTCAGGTTCTGTAATTCTCTAATGAGGAAAATATATATGGTGGTGATGATGGTGAAAACTGATACGGTGATGATGATGGATGACCTGATCCTGGTCTTGATCCTGATGGTGAGAGGATTCAATCACCTCATCCATCACCAATTTTTTTTTTCAATTAGCTAGGTTTTTTGATAGTCCACGTGCATTTAGATTCGTATCAATTGAGAGATCAGTTTTAGTGGATCCTGTTGGTAATGTTATAACATCAAGAGTAGATACCAAAGTGTCTAATGAGGGGGATAAATACTATAGTATCATAATTGTTGTTTCGGCTCAAGTTGGATTGTATAAATTCATATGATATATTTATCTTTGTGTGGACTCTTAAGAGTAAAAAATATAAATCATGATGATGGGATACATATGTATACTAAGGAAGTGAATGTGGCATCCTCTAAGGGGGTCCTTTTCTTGGTTCAGAATTTTTTTCATTCACATAAGATGATTTAGATGAAAATATGATCAGCCTTCCATTTTATTGTGGAATTTATATAAATGTTTGTGATGGGATTGATCATAAGGGATATTTGGTTGAGAAGTTTTATTATAATGGCGAGCTTTATGATTTTATTTCACATGAACCAACAGTGTGATCATAGACAAAGAGGTAGTTGTTGTTAGAGTTAAGATTCTAGTTACTACTTCTTCACATGCTTCCTCAGTGCCTTCAAATTATATATCAAGGGAAGATATATAGTCTTTCAGATAAAGGATTCTTACTTATTTTGGTAGATTATTTAGTTCACATGGATGTATGGTAATTAAGATATATTAGGATAATTTGAGAAACCTGTTTGAGGTAGTGGTATGTCATATCCAGTCGAAAATAAAATTTTACATCCAAGAAGTTGAAAATAAAAATAGAAAGATAGAATGTGAGATGGAGAACATGAGTTCTATAATGGAAGAAATGAGAGCCTCCTATTAGACCATACAGTCTTCTATGATGGATATAATTGATAGTTTACCTTTAATTGATTCTTCTTCTTTTATTCCACCACCTTCAGTTTTAGATGATGCTGATATTAGCTTTTCTACTATTTGAGAAGAGGTTTATGCAATTTTTTTGTTGATTTTAATGATATTAATTCAGAGGATATGAGGAAGATTTTTTTGTATGGAGATCACCTATTAAAACTGGTAAGGGGATTTTATAATTAAACATGATGTGAAAGAAAAACCATTACTAATTCAATTAAATATTATCATTCCAGGTTGTATATAAAACATGAAATGAATTCACAATTCATGTTTCTGGTTGAAAATAGAAGGATTCCACCTGTTACTATGGAATTCATGGAACATGTTATAATGTAAAATGGTTTGGAACATCTTCTAAAGTTATTTATGGTGGAAAATTTGGATTTGTATACTATTATGGAGTAATTATGTAATATTATTATGGATTTTTTAAATATTCTAAAAACATTTTGATATGACTCTTAGCATTAAATTAGTTTCTCTAGAGGAAATTATTGTGCCAGTTTTCCGAGCTTCTCCTTCTTTAGACCCTTTACCTTCTCACTATTATTCCATCGTCATGTCTCCTATGGAAGTCATCTAACATAAAAAAATCATGTTTATAGATCTTCCTTAGCCTTCATCAGTACCTCCATCCATTACCACATCACCCTCATCATATTAATTTAACCCTCTTACCAAGGACATGGAAAAGGTCCCTACTGATCTTACGCCCCTCCCCCGGATGTGGTAGTGAATCTGATTAAAATAAGTGTTTGACATGTATTCTTTTTTTATTTTCATTGTATCTCTTTTTTGGCCATAATATCTTGACTTATTGTGCTAAATGGAATCTATTTATTCTTATTTATATCCATGATCAATTCAACATTGATACTATATTTCTCTCAGATTTATATTATTCCATTATTTGTATTTATTATTTAGTATTTTACCTTTTTGATAATTTAAAAGGGGGATAAACTAAGAGAATAATGGATGGAAAATACCTTAATTACAATTCTGGAGGTAAATTACTCTTTTTACCTTTTTCTGGATGTCATTAACCATTGAACTCTAACTTTACCTTACTCTTTGATTCTTAATTGATATATAAATTTGATGTTATAGACTCACAAGTGATTTTAAATTCATTGTAAGGATGTAGTCCCATCCCTTATTCAATTTCATACCATATCCAGATGTGGAATATTATAATCCATGGAGGTATAGTTATCTGATATACATAGAGACAGGGGAACAAACATGCTGGCTATTTAGCTTTTCGGGCCACCTAAATAATCTTTTTCTATTGTGTCTCCATCCTTTTGTATTTTCCTAACGTGGGAGACAATATTGTAATTAGTGATGCTCTTGAAGTGCATAAATTCAGGCCCCTATAATTATGTGGACCACTTCATTGTTCTAGATTGTTAATATATGTTTTATGTTGATAATAAATGAAATATATTAATCTTTTGATTTATATATCATTTATTATGTTGCATCTGATACCATGTTTTTCATTGGTTAAATTCTCATTTGGATGTACTTATCCTAATTGTTTCTTTGAAAGAATATTTATTTGGACTCAACCACTGATACCATAATTATCATTCTTATGATACCTTCATTATTTAGATCGGATATTGATTACCTTTGAAAAAATTAATTATTTTAATATTTAATATTATAATTCTCTTTTTTATGTCTAAATTATTTGGATATTATTCTTCAATACCAAAGTTCATTATTGTTATTTTATCCTATAATAACACATTTCATTGATACCATATATTTCATACCACATTTTTTATATCACACATTTTACATTCGAAATTTTAATCATATTATTATCGTTTAAATTCATTTCATTATATCTATGTTTATATTATACATGGATTATAAAAATTCGATGATATGTGATCATAAAAAGAGTGGAGATTGTTGGATCCTAATTAATTTAAAAATAAAAAATCATGTTTGTTATGTTTGTAACGACATTACTATTATATGATAGAATTTCTCTACCTAATGAAATATAATAAATATTTGGCTAAGTGATACAATGAGTGACCACTAGATTGAGTCTCCACCACACATAACTCATCATTAGTTTAGATGAGTTATTGGTAGTGACCCAGTTTTTTCCTGTAAGACTTTGTAATATTTCTACATATAATTTCAGAGCTAGGCACGAAGACGGCGTGCGATTCCGAGGCCCGATGTGACCGGAATAATTTTTATAAAAATGTTATGTGTTTTTATACTACGCACATGTTGATTTTGTGTTTTGTCCAAAATGGTAGCTCGGATTGGAAATCCAAGGGCACAGATTGATTCTGGATCATGTCATTTACCGTAGGCAAGGTGTAAAAGTTGCGGGCACGGGCCAGCTGTGATGGATGTCACCGAGGGGCAAAACCGTATTTATGAATTAATGACGTAGTGATTTTTTATCACTGATGATCTTTTCAAATAACTCTCTAACGAAGCCTCAGAATGGAAATACGAGACTACCTTTGAGTTCAAAATGGGTAGTTTTTCCTAGGCGCAACATAAAATGAGCCTGCACATAGGTTTCAGAATCCTCGCATGTTGGCGGAGGTTCCAAGAGTTATAAATTCCAAGTGTTAGAATTAAGGGGGGAGGCACATTTTCCCCTTCTCTCTCTCTCTCCCTCTCACTCTCATCTGTTCTTTAGTGTTATTCATTGTTCTTCGTTGGATCGAGGTGCAGTCTTCACCAAAACATTGGAGAATCATTGCAGGAGCCTCACAGACCCATTGCCTACGACGTGCATCGAAAATAAAGGTGGATTTCTTCTACTTTTATGTTCCAATTCATGTTTTTAAATTAAATATCCTTCGTTGATAATTTCTTCATCATTTTTCATTATCATCATCAATGGATGCACGAACACGGCCATCGATCTATGTTTTGAACCCCGTTATTGATTTTGTTGTTTGCGAACACCCGCTATAATTTTCGGGTGCGTCAACCGACTATCGAATCATAGATCAAAGGTAGGGGTTGCAATGGTCTCATCGTAGGGATTGTAAAAACGTCCTCAAATCAAGAATAGGGGTCCAGATCATGTCGTGGTGATCCACTGAAGCGACCATCGGAGTTCAGCCATTGGTGGAGGAAGAGCACGACAAACCGTCCAGGTGGCGCGGCAAAGGGGCTGAGGGCTAGGGCGGAGGTGTCGTGCAGCGCAGGGAAGTGTGGTCGAGCAGAGGTCGGAGGTGCGGGCTCGAAGGTGCCGGCATCAGGTGTCACCAGAGCGGAGCACCGGCCGGTGCAAAATTCGGAGCACGGCGGAGTGGGGAGCTCGGGGTGGCATCAGGTGGTGCTGGCCGCGGTGAGGCGCGATAGTGCACTACAGGGGGTGTCATTCTGGGTTCGTCGCGGTCGAAGGGAAGCCAGTCGGGGTAGTGAGACAGTGCTACAGAGTGAATGGTCACCGGCGTCCCATGGGCTGTCATGCTCGGTAGGGGGTACCCGAGGTGGTTAGCACCTCAGGTGTGCGGAGGAGACCAGGGCCCACTCTTCACGGGTCCTTCTGGGCGACGCGACATAGACTGGATAACTGGCCAGTTTGTTTTGAAAAAAAACCCGGACCCGAGGAAGGGGGTCTGCTGTGGCAGGAGAGGGCTGCGGCCGACGGGCCACGGCTAATTAGGCTAGACTCACAGCTGGGCTGTGGGCTAGTGGTTCGGAACGGGCCGGTTGGGGGGAACCGGCCCGGTTGGGCCCCCTTGTGTTCGGGGGGGGGGGTATCTTCTAAGGGGAACATCCGTTTGACGTTCCGTTTGCTACTGCGGGTCCGTGTCAGTGAGACAGACAATTTTAATTAGGTTCTGTGGATTTTCCCTTCTGCGCCCAACGGCGGGGAACCCTGAATGCTAAAACTTAATAGTATTAAATGATTATTAATGTTGTGACGGATGTGGGTCGGAAACCGGATGTCCGATTGACATGTTGTCAAGGGCGCAGTGGCCCCAAAGCTGATACAGTCCTTCCAACGTTGGTTGGGAACCTTTTCAGGTTGGTTTTGTTGCACGATGGAATGAAACACTAAGTGTGAAAAATTAATTGAATTAATTAATTAATTAATGAATTGTTGTGTCAGACCTAACTCCTGCATGGAATTTTTGATTAACGCATCGTTAGTGGCAGCGCGACCCCAGTCCTAGTGCATATTTTTTGAGATGCGTTCTGAAGAATTTGGGTTGGAGACAACTTGTGGGTCCCACATGGAATAGTTCACACTTTTTATGGTGAAACACCACTTTTTCACTCGATGTCTATTTGGGGTGTTTGAGTAATCGTTTCTGAGTGTTTTTTCGAGGGGATTGCAACGATGTAGTCTGCCTGCCTAAATTAGGCCCAAGGCATGGGCTTCACAAGGTGACTTTTAGATGTATGTTGTGTTTTTATGACTTATGCTTTATAATTTCATTCTGGGAAAATGAATAGCCTATGCTGCGTGGTTACCTTCAATGAACATAATGGTACGATATGCGTGGTGTGTTACGGGGTCATGGTGTGGGACCCATAGGGCCCTGTTTTCATATAATGTAGGAAGTAGCACCTTTCGAATCCAGAGTCCGTTTTAGGCACTGTCATCGGCATTGTGACACTGGAGTCGAGACCATGTTGACCCAGGTGGTTTCAGGCGTTGATTCCAGACTTGAGGCATGGGCCTCATGTGCCATCTTTTGAGCTGCTTGCAGCATACTGTGACTTTTTCATCAGGAATCCGTTTGGGGCATATGAATAGTCATTTTGGCGTGTTATTTGAGTGCATCACGATGGGACAGTTCGACCGACCACTTTCGGTTTTGATGTGTGAGCCCCATGAGATGTCGTGTGGGCATAAAGCAGTGTTGAATAAATTATTCATTTGGAGCCATTCCCAGTGAGTTAGTAGTCTATCTCAGGTGTTTTTCTGCGAGGATTACACTATTGTAATCTGTTTGACTGAGCGGAGCCTCTTTCTAGATCTTATTAAATTTGAAAACATGAAAGGAAGTTGGTAGGAGGTACCTTTTACGTACTCTGAACCTACGTCTGATAGTAATGTTAGAGATTCCCAGTGATGGCACAGAACAATTCCGTGTTTACCCTCCAGCGAGGCTGGACAGTGGGATACCTATTGACGGTAGGGTTTACTCTCCAATGGAGATGGCCAGTGTTTCACAATCTAATTATTTAGGGTTTAGCAACATGTTAGGCTGGGCAGTGGGTCACCCAATTATTTATTATGGTTTACCCTTCAGTGGGGTTGGGTAGTGGGTCACCGTCGACTTATTTAGGGTTTACCCTCTATCAGGACTTGGTAGTGGATCCCCCAATTATTTATTATGGTCTACACTCCAGTGGGGCTGGGAAGTGGGTCACCGTTGTCTTATTGGGGTTTACCCTCTAGTTGTGCTGGGAAGTGTGTTACCCAATGACATCTTTCAGACTCAGCACTATCGATGTTGCTAGTCGGTGGATTTTATCAATGATTACAGGAGCAAGACCCTTGGTTGTTTAGTTTAGAGATGAGGCATATTTGGTGTGCGGGACTATTGGGCATCAATGATGGATATCTTTTGAACTATTGCCAGCTCTTATTGGACCGAGCTTGGAGATAGAGATCCCCTTTCACACACATTTGGGTTTCTTGTTGAGCATATATATATATATATACACCCTACTTTCATTCCCACATATTGGGTTTAGTTAATCTCCTTCTAGAGGACTTATGATCATTTTACTTTATAATAATAGTGATCATGGTCCCCCAATCTCATCATGGAATAGATGTCTTTGAAGGATATGGTTTGATATGTGGTAGATCCAAAACAAATTCCCTGATCAAAATTTATTATAGTTTGAGGTTAGAGTCATGTTTTCAAATTAAATTACGCCATTAATATATTCATTTTATTTTTAAGGAATCCATTTGTAATTAAAGAAATTTTTTTATTATTAATTAATAATATGTAAAAATTGTTGAATACAAAATTTACTCTAAATACCTTATATATTAAGTATAAATGCGTATTTACCCTTATTTAATGAATATTTAAATAATAATAATTATATTTATAAAAATAAAAAATATAGTTATATATCATTATATTATTTTTAATGAAATATATTTATTTAATAAATTTTTTTAATAAAATTTATTTTTTTAATAAAATATATGCTTTATCATCACATGTGAAAAAGCACTGGTAAAGTGCCACCATTATGAATGAATTTTTTTATCACTGATAAACAATTTCATTTATCGGTGCACTATTATTAATAATAATAAGAGGACCCATTTATCAGTGTTTTTCAGTGGTAATAATGACCAGTACTGTTAGCTTAATAACATGCACTGATAAATCCTAGTGCAGGATAAACCTAGTTTTATAGTAGTGATTACATGAATGAATTTTTTGAAATATAAACTTGAATTGATAAGATGTAAATATTTTTTATAAATTGGACTCATGTTTTTTGAACGTTCATATAGTGATTATTTAGACGGGGATAGATTTTTTCATATGTTTTTTGGTGACTAATAACCTTTTACTGGCATAATAAAAATTTAGTGATTAAAATCATATAAGTTTTTAAAAAAATGGTGGTTATGTTTAAGTTGGTGGAACTGTCTATATAAAATGATGGGAACCTAAGAGAGTGGGGTCGATTTTAATAATAGAATATCAGATCTTAGTGGTAAAACATTTTGAGAGTGGAATGGAAATGGAAGTATAAAAGGAAGTGATTTATCTTAATAGAGAAGAGTCCAAAATTATTTCTTCTACTTTATGATCTCTTCAATTAATTCCATATTTTTTACATGTATCATTAAATATGAATAACTAAATTTAATTGCAGATAAAGATTGATATAGGCATATTATCCTTTATTCTTGCCTTGTGTTTGAAAAACTCACTATTTCTCCCCTCTCAGTAATTCTCACTAAAATTTATTCTAAATTTTATCATCAATTATTCACTAATGGGTGATGTAAATGACAAAAATATTTTTCAATGAGATAATTATCCATTATTCAATTATAAAACAAAATATTGATTGGCTGAATTGTTTATGAAGCATATATGTGAATCATTATCCTCACATTGAATTTTTATTTATTATTGAGTAAGTATTTTATATTGTTTAATGAATTTACTGGTGAAATAATATTAAAATTAAAACTATAAATTTTTACCACTGGTAATTTAATTAGAAAATATGGGTATTCATTCTTCTCCACTAATTAATAGAAATTTATCAATGGTGTTTTGTTTCGGCACACAACCTTTTTGTAGGGACAAAAAATATTCCTGATCTGGATAATTAAGAATTCCCTATTTTATTATCCATTTTCATACCTATGATTAATTATTTATAATCTATTTGTATCTTATTTTATTTTTTATACAACATTTTATTATTAACCTTTCCCATAATCCAAAATTAGTAACATCCCATTTTATATAATATTTTATATTTCTTTATTTTCATTTTTCTATAGTTACAGTAGAGTTTTTACTTTGGTTTCGAACCTGCTCACAATATTACTAGTTTTCAGTAGGTATATAAATAAGTACATTTTTTAGGATCAGTAACATGATTTTAAATTTTTTGAAACCATTTTTTATGAGGGTTATATATTCCTATGATGATATATATATATAAATACATTTATGAAATTTTAAAAAAAAATTACAGAATTTATAACATTAAAGGTTAAATTTAACATCATACTCAAACTAATCGTAGGATTATAGATATATAATAGCCTAGTGTTGGATAATATTGACATTCAATTATTTTTAGAATACCATCATGAATTATTATTTCTAAAATATCGTGGAACTATAAACTTATCAACCCCATTTGGCATTTATAACTTAGTTTTCTAGGATACCTAATGGGGAAACTGTCTCTTTCATTAGATAGTTTAACAATTTCTTCCAAAAAATTAATCATAGTAATTTCAGGGATGATGGGTTTAAATGTACAATTTTAATATACATTAGGTGTGGGATGGTTTTTCTATTTTTCATAATAAATTCACCTGTAATAATATTCCTCCCCATGTTTTCATATAAAATTTTTATAACTATCTTATACCATTTTCATAATATTTAGTAGAAGAAAATTTTAATGAAAATTATATAGACTAAAATATTTAATAATTGAGACAAATTTCTAATAATCCTACTGAATATTCATAGAAAAATAATTTAAGAGAATAAATGACAATATAACTTAGATAAGAATTGTTTTATGTAAAGAAAATAGCTTTTTTAAAATTTAATTGCAAAAATTGGCTCAAAATATAATGAATAAAAGTTTTAATAAGGGAACATGTCAAGAGAAATGGAGTTATTAAAATGTGTGTTTTGCGATTTGTGGGATATGTGTGAATATTTATCATTAATTATGGATCACTTCATGTCTATTAATCCCCTAAATAGTGTGGTTTTTTCAAATTTTATTCTTGGAAATGAGTTAATGTTAAACGTTATTTAAATAACATTATATCACGAGACATAATTTCAAATATATATCCAATTGAAACCAAATTTCAATGTAATAGACTGATACCCATTGATAATCAAATATTAAGAAAAATTAAAATTTTAGGATGGTTCTTCTCATTCCCTTAGGAAATTATATTGGATTATGAAACACATAATAAAATAAATTGACTTTTAAAAGACTCCAAAAATCATGAAAAAAATGAAAAAAATCAAAAATAATAATAAAAAAACTCCATTGAAGAAATTTGGTAGTGAATTCAGATATAATGGGAAAAATATTTTCAAATATATATGATATGATATTTTGAGAGAATATAAATAGTTTACTACAATAATTGGGATGATAAGATAAGAAAATTTTAAGGAACAACCATGTAATATTGAACTAGAAGTTTTAATTGATTCTAAAATTGAAAATAATGAAAATAATAAATATATAATTACTGATCACAACTTTCATTTAGAAGAATATGATAAAAATAAACAATAAAAATGAAAGTAAATAAATAAAAGGATTTAACAATTAATCAGAGAAGGTAAAAATAGTTGGGATTGATGAGAGGTTTACCAACCTCTTTAGGAAAAATTAAATTCATATCATTCCCATTCTAATGAAGGAAAATATATTCAAAGTGTATAATTTCAACCCAATATGGGGGAAAATATTAATTTTTTAGATTTAGATGTTATTTTGTGTTTAATTAATGGTTATATTGATAAATAGTTTATTGAATTTTCTCTCGTTACAATATGTTTTGAAACAATTAACTGTGGGGGATATGGGAGAGTTATTCTATTCATTTAAGGGAATTTACAATATTTTAATTTTTTACCATCATTGAGGATTATTATGATTTTGGAGTAAAAAATTTATCGGACATCAGTATCTATCTTGATGTTATACCGTATTTCTATAAAATTGTTCATACTCAAGTGTTTATTCATAAATTAAAAAATCTTGTTTATTCTAGACATGAATTTAATAATAATATAACCTTTTTGGAAACATTTATTCTAAGTGATAATGGATAGTTCATTAAGGAAATTCTATTTCAGGACATTAAATCTATTTATTCATAGGATGAAACGCATTATTAATAAATTCGTGTTTAGGTTTTTTCATAAATGTCTTCTTAGTATGTTTTATTTTTGAATAAATGGTCAAATTCTCATTTACACCCTCATATATTATATTATTTCACTACATAATCATTTTAATTATTGTTTTGGAATTCCATCTCCATATCATCTCTCAATATCATTGTAAAATTTTCTTTATTTTCTTTTACTGGATTTACTAAATTATTTGTGTATTTTTGTTGGTACTTAAATAGATAGGTCACATGGAACATGAAATGATAATGTATAGTGATAGTTATACTTCTATTAATGAAATAATGAAATTTTTTTTCAAGGGAGTGGTCTTTGAGTTTCAATAAATAAATCATAGAGGCATCTATTATAGGAGTAAATTTTTTAATCATTCTATTACATTCTAAAATTACAATACTTGTTTAAACTACTCTATCCCTCCCTTTGTAGGATGAATTTATTTTTTTTTCTAAATTTTGGTTATTTAATTTTAACTATGTTGGAAATCATGTATGGGTGTAATGATTTATCATCATCAATTATTTAGAAAT
This sequence comes from Viscum album, assembly GCA_963277665.1. Classification (NCBI taxonomy): domain Eukaryota; kingdom Viridiplantae; phylum Streptophyta; class Magnoliopsida; order Santalales; family Viscaceae; genus Viscum; species Viscum album. The sequence continues at coordinate 659,245,828 of OY728134.1, read as the reverse complement.
ATTTTATATGTTAAACTATTTGAAAATAAATATTATATATTATATTATATAATACAATAATTTTTATTCCATTTGAATGTTTATTTGTTAAAAACATGTTCATTGATAATTCTATTTTGATAAGCAAATAATAATTTTTAATGGAATAATTTTTCCACAACATGCATTCGTCCCTTTTGTATGGATTATTATATTGATTTTCTATATACTTTTAAACCAAAATTATTTAATGGTGTCTCCTTTAAATAACCCAAACTATTTAAATGATATTTTTTCCTAAAAATATGTGTTTTATTATAACCCATTGAAACTATATCTCATTAACAATGATGTAAGTATACTTTAGTGTGACCATTGGGTTTTGACGATTATGTGAACGTTGGTCAATATGATCATTGGAGAATATGACTGTTGGCCGATTTGACTGTTGGTTAGTATGACAATTTCTATATATACGCTTAATGTTATTATTATTTTTTAAAAATAGAATTGACCAGTGAAAATTAATGAATAAATAATATTTGATGACATAATCTATTAGATTTGTTCTATACAAAGCACATTTGTTGGAGCATGAGTGGGAGGTAGTATCTGTGGGCTTGACTCTTGTCAAATCCCAAGCTGAGCATTAAAATATTAATCATTAACGAAATATCCTACATGATTAGATCATCTTAGTTGAGATTACCACTCAGGTGATTTTATCTATGCCACCCCAAGAAGCTATCATCGTCATAAACCATACCCTTAGGTCATATGCTGGTGTTATAATGTGTTATATGGTATGACCCTATATACATAAAATTTATTCCATGTAATACAATTATTTTAATAAAAATAAATTTTCATCATTTCCATGTTATGAATATTTTTTCATTATAAAATTTATATTTAATTGAATAAAATATGATAAATTGGTTTTAGAGGTTGAAATTGTTAATTTAATCGATTTTTCATACTTAGAGAATAATTAGGGAAAAATAAACATCTTTTTTGAATTTCCAAATTTACCTAAAGTGACTTTATTTATATTTCAACAATATTCATATTTTTTATGTATACTATCTTGTACGAATAGTAAAAAAAATAATGAATTTTTCCTTTAAAAAATTAGTAAATAATTTATTTAGTGCCATGATTTTTGAATAATGGATATACATCATAATGATATTTGGATTGTAATAATACTAAATTATTTTTCGGTTTATAGTATCTTGACCCTTTGGAATAGTAATTCTACACTTATGAACAGTAATATGACCAATATAATAGTAACCTCACACAAAAAATTATATATATAGTTTAGGAATCATAAATTGTAATATGATATAATTATATCATAAGTATATATATGGTTTTTAAAATTTTTAATTATGTATTAGTATTTTTTGAGTAAATAATGATATTACATAAAAACTAAATTTCTCATATTTTTAAAATTACATTTCTAAAAGGGTTCTTATTTTTATTCTACATTTCAAAAAATGATTAGGTTGAATTTTAGTGATTTTTTTGTTGAAATAATTGCTTTTTCATTGAATATAAAAATATTGTTGTATGTTTTCAGTATGTTTAATGACATCATTAATTATGTAATAATATCTTTTATAATGATAGTCAACCCTTTATTATTGAAACATTATATGTGGTTAATTATGTGGTTGACACCATGGGAAAAATATTTTGGGCCGTCCCATGATTTTTTAAGTACCACTACTGAGGTGTCCTCAGAAATTTATAAAAAACTCCCACTCTTTTCTTATAAATAAACACATATAACTTTTTGTTATAAAAATTCAGTAATGAAAATTAGTAGATATTATTACCTCTTAAGGAGTCCTCCCAATGTTTCCTCAAGACCCTAAGGTCTTGATCTTCATGTTTTAGGAGTCACTATTGAAGGTAAGGGAAATCTCAAACATCTATTTTCCATTCAAGTTCTCTTTTATGGGGTATGCCATTAGAATTTCCATATCATATTCTTATATACATATTAATAACTAAAGTTAATATATTATGATTTATTTATAAATTTTATACAATTTTCCCCACTATTATTTATGTAATCTAAAACCATGTCTCAAACTTGTTTTACTGCTGAATTTTCTTAAAAAAATCACTTTTTATCAAGAAATTATTATATATTATATTTTGACTATCCAAACATCTATCATCACTAGAGGTGTTAACATTAGAATTTAATTATCTATATTAAATTTGGTATTAATATACATGAATCCCTCCATCCATTTCCAAGGGTATAAGATGACAAATGGATCTTATTTTAAAGAAATTTTAAAAACACCATGATTATGAAATGAAACCTATTTATTTTATTCTATATAAGTTATTTATGTGATGTTTTTAAATGATATTTTTGGCTCACATTATTTAACTCATAAGGTGTTTGATACCTGATAATACTCTAACAATCTGTTTGGTGAATTTAAACTCTATAGATGATATGTTTTTTGATACCTTGATGAATAAAATTGGTAATTTTTATAAATACTCGGTTATAAAATATGGAGAAATGATTATGAATTACTATATTAAATGTTCTAAAAAAATTTGAAATTTATTATTCATGTTATTTTATTTATTACCTCCACATTTTCTGTTCTTCAGGAAATATTTATCTTCTTCAACTTTTTATCAATATTTCTCCAGATCACATGTAAACTATTTCCATTGTTTTCCATTACTGGGCCTTCTTCTCACACGTTTCATTGAGGTATGTACCCTATTTATGAGACAAAATAAATTTACATAGGATAAATATTTAACAATAATTTCAAGTGGAATAGTATAATGTTTTGAGTTTTTATGTATTATGTACATTTTTTCCGGGATACTAATCTTTAAAAGATCATTTTTTTGTAAAATTATATGTAAACATATGTAATATAAATGAGAGATGAAATAGTTAGTATGAAAGTATGGTTTGGTTATTTATTTGGAAATTATAATACGAAGACATTCGGAATATCCCTACATTGCTTGCTTCACACGGTCCCATGCATGTAGCCCATTACATGACCCATAGGCCCTAATTTGATTCCCAAGACCCATTATGGGAATAGTACTACTACAATACCTTCCATCTACTATAGCTTTGCTACTATAGTTTCTGGAACCATTACAGTATCTAGAACAGCTACGATGCTTTATATTACTATAGCACATCACTGCAACATTACTGCTACAATATTGCTACAACACCCTGAGCACAATGGGTTTTGATCTCCCATTTTTCATGTATAATTATGTGGTTCCTACTAATAAGAAAAACCCCAACTAAAAATAATTTTCATAGTGAGTTGATGTCATCTCTTCATAATACTAATGACAAAGGGAAGATGGTGTAGGACCTACTTTAAGTCCAATGCTTCAAATGTGGCTTGATTTGGAACTTTTCTGATCATTTTCCATATTTGAGTGTAGTTTAGGGGAATCATCATCAACCATAGCATTGGACAAGGGAGTAAAATTGTCCATTATATATAATTAAAACTGAATTTGATGCTCCAAATGAAGTGGGGGCATGTTCATTCATTGTTTTCTTCATTATAAAAAGTGCTTTGTTTGATTCTAGTTATACACTTTCTTTCATTCCTCCTTGATTCCAAAAAATAGAGAATCAATTTAATAACTTCAATAAGTACATTTTTCATTAAATAATCATAATGGGGTTATCAAAGAATCAATAGTGTATAGAAACTATAGTATTTATATTTGTGAGCATTGTGTTATCATAAATATAGTTGTCATTACCATGCTAGAATTGGACACTATACTAGGGATGGACAGGCTCTAAAAGTAAAATTCTATGATAAAAAATAATTAAGGAAATATCAGTAGTCTTATGTGGACAACATATAGTTAGATTAATAGGAGAGACTTCATGACCTAATATTTTCCTTTAAGAACCACCCACAACCTTCATTAAAATGCGGGTTGGTGTAGATGATGAAGGGGGTGAATATTTACGAATAATGACAATTCCCATAGTTCAAGAATACATTGACATATTTCATGAGGAGTTATCGAGGCCTCCACTAGAAAGAGAGTTATAGTTATACATTGATCATATTCATGGATCCATGTTGATATTAAAGACCCCATATAGAATGGATAATGTGTATTTGTGGGAATTAAATAAATAACTAATAAATATTTTGGAGAATTGGTTAATAAGGCCATGCATGTCTCTTTAGGGAGAAAATATTCTCTTTTTGAAGAATTAGGATAGATCAATGATGATGTGAATTGATTATAGGGAACTTAATGGGATCAATGTGAATAAGAAATACCATCTTCCAATAATTTGTTATTTATTTGACTAACATCATATGGCTCAATTCATCTCCAATATTGGTCATTGATCTGTTTATCATCATTTGAGGGTTTAGAAAGAGGATATTTCAATGACTGACTTCTGATCAACATATAGAAATTATGATAATGTTTTTATTCCATTTATCATGACTAATGATCCTATTATTTATATATATATATTGAATAGTGTCTTTAAGGTCTACGGGGATAAAACTATGGTAGTTTTTATTGATGATATTATAATATATTCCACATGTTATGAGGATCATGAGGATCATCTAAGGGTTATTCTAAAAACTCAAAAGAAGAAGAAGTTATTTGGAAATTTTTTAATGAGTGAGTTTTCGTTTCAATAAGTTTATTTCATGTTCCACATTGTAACTAGTGAATGAATCTCAGTTGTCACGACAATGATAAGGTTTTTGGTAGAGTTTCCTCACCCTACAATAGTATCTTATATTCATTTTTTCATTTTTTTAACAGGATATTATAATAGGGTTGTGAAAAAAATTTCATGACATTCTAATCCACTAATAAAGAAAACTTGAAAAATGGTTGTGTTCATCTGGATAATTGAGTGTAATTAATGTTTTTAAGAGCTGAATATGAGAATGTTTATAACACTATTGTTAACTATACCATCTCTCATTAAATGATTATTTATTTTTAGTGATTACTCTCTAAAATGGATTGGGTGAGTCCATTTTCAAAATGAAAAGGTCATTGCTTATGCATTTTGATATTTATTGTCTCATGAGAAAAATTAACAAATGCATGATCTAGACCTGGTTGTGGTTTTTTGTTTCTCAGAAGATATGGATACACAATATTTGTGGGGATAAATGTGATATATACATAGACCATCAATGTTTGAATTATATTTTCATGAAAAATGAATTTAACATTAGACATATTAGATGGTTAGAACTTCTTAAATACTACGATTGTTCAATTCATTATCACCTGGGAAAATCAAACAATGTCACTGATGCATTAAGTAGGAATGATTTTGTTGTGCTAACACTGATGAGGATCAAAGGTTCCTCTGAACAAATACCTAGTAATCCTTGACAAGGGAATTATAAGTGAATAGAAATAATCAAGACTATCATAAATGATTTCTAATCCATCATTACTAGAGGAGAAAAAGAAATTTCTATAATAAGATCCTTTTTTAGAGAAGAAGATAGAAGCTATGAATAATGATAGGTTTCTTGAGTTCAATATTGATCAAAACGTGTGCTGAAAGTTTGTAAAAGACTATATATTACCTATATTATAGAAATAAAGAAGGGTTTGATTGATGAAGCTCATATATCAACATTCTATAAACATCCAAAAAGTTTTAAAATGTATACTGACATCCGTGATCATTTTTTGTTGGATAAAATGAAAAAGGGAGATCATTGACTACACTAAAAGGTTCCTGGTGTGTCAAAAAGTGAAGGTAGAATGACAACATCCTAGAGGTGTACAAAAACCACTACCCATACCATCCTAGATGTTGGACAATATCACTATTTATCTTTCCACTTGTCTCCCAAAAATATATAAATGAAATAGTGATATATTTTTTATTTTGGACCATCTCTCCAAAAAATTACACTTTATATCTATTTTATTAGATTTCTATCTTAACCAACTCACCATGATATAAATTATGGAAGAGGTAAGGCTATATGGAGGTCCAATTTTTATCAAATTTGATAGTGATCCTTTTTTAAAAGAAATTTTATGATGAAGACTTAAACATGATCTAGGTAATGAATTGAATTTTAGTATGGCCTATCACCCTCAAACTGATTGCCAATATGAAAGGAATATTCTGACACTCAAGTACACGATGAGATAATTTTCAATAAAATTTAAATGTGGATGATATGTATATATATATATATATCCCATTTTTAGAGTTTTCATAAAATAATATATTCCATTATAGAATTCAAATGGCACCATTTGAAGCTCTATATGGTATGAAATGTAAAAAGTCTACATATTGGGATGAAGATGGTGAGAGAATGATTCATGGGCTTGATCTTGTTCAAGGGATGATATAAAAGTTCATGTCATCTAATAAAACATTAAGGCTGTTCATTTTCAGATAAAGAGCTATGATAACAACATTCTAAGGGACTTGAAGATTGTGGTTGGTGACAAAATCCTCCTTAAAAATTCACTATGGAAGAGAATCACGTGATTTGGGATGAAAGGGGAGCTTATCCCAAGGTACATTTTCCCCAATGAAATCCTTGAGAATACAACAGCAGTGTCATATCATCTAGAAATTCAATGAAATCTATATCATGTTGATGATGTCTTCCTTGTATCTCTCTTGAGGAAGTACAAACCTGACCTTTCTCGTGTTCGGAATCTGGATTTGGTAAAACTATTATATGATCACTCTTTTGAGGAGAATACAATGGAGATCATGGACTGTAGGGACAAATATTTACACAACTACACCACCCACCTCATCATAGTGTTAGAAAGGAACCACTTCTATGAAAATGTGTATTGGGTATTAGAGGAAAAAATAAAGAAAATAGACCCTAACCATCTCTAATGTGAGATAATAAGGTGAAATCAAGTGCATGAAATTTATTATGGGGGAATAATGTGATGACTATATCATTTAAAATGATATTTGGTTCCTAAAAATTTGTAATACATTATTATACAACAAAACTATATCTCATTAATAATGAAGTAACTATGTTTTAATGATACCATTATGTATCAACTATTATATGACCATTGGTCAATATAACCATTGGAAACAGTTCTCTTATCACTATTATTATAGTTAAAAAGTGAATTTATAAGGGAAAATTAATTCTGAACTAATATTCGATCTTCTCATCCAGAATATTTATTCCATATAAAGACTATATGTTGGATCATGGGTGAGAGGTAGAAACATTTTTCTTTACTCTTGACCAACCCCAAGACAAGCTTGAACATGTTTTTCTTGAACAAAATATCATACCGGAGAAATTTAATATAGTAGATATTACCACTCGGGTGATGTTATCCAAGCTACCCCAAGAGTCTTCCATCTTCTTACACCTTAACCTCGGGTCGTATGCATGTGTTATAAAGGGTTCTGTGTTAAGGACCTAGATATATAAAAGTTAATCCATATAGACCCATTATTTTAAGGAAATTTTAATCGCAACATTTTTAGTTATGAATTGTTTTTTCTAAATAAAATATTTGTTCAATTTAGGAAAATATGATAAATTGATTTTACGGATAAAAATTGTACTTTATATTGATTTATCATACATAGAGAATTATTAAGGGAAAATAAACAACATTTTTCAATTTCAAATGTTAAAATTAATCTACAGTTACTTTTTTGTATATTTATAAAAATTTTAATATGTTTGATGGATAATTTTTTTGATTAATAGTAAAAAACAATGTATTATTTCATTTAAATAAGTATTAAATATTGGACAATATGAAATGATTTTCAAAACACGGACATATACGATTGCAATCACACTGATATTTAGAGTCTAATAAAATCAATTAAATTTTTAGTAAATAGTATATTGATGCATTGGAATAGTAATTTAACCTTTATGAATAGTAATATGACCAATAGAATAGTTTCCTCACCAATGGAATTGTAGATATTGTTTAGGAATCTTAAATGGTAATGTTATGTAATTATACCACATGTATATAAATGTTTATGAAATTTTTAGTTATGTTTTATTATTTTTCGTGTAAAATTTGATTTTATGTAAAAATTAAATTTCTCATATTTGGAAAATTATTTTCATAAAATGACGTTTTTCTTAATTATACATGTCTAAAAATGGGTAGGGGAATTTTTTATATTTTTCTAAAAGAGTTGAATATTTGGTGAATTGTAAAAAAAGCAGTTTTAAGATTTTATAATGTTTAATAACATCATTTATGATATAATAATGAATTAATAATTCTAGATGACTCTTGAGGATAAACATATGATATAAGGTGTCCCAAATGGCCAATACCATCGACATATACAATGGGAGAGCCCATGGTTTTGCCGATACCACTACCAAGGTGTCCTTAGAAATAAATAAATAAAACATTTTCCTTTTTCAAAAAATTCAAAACCATTTCATAGTTTTTTTCATTCCCAATTCATTCCCAACGAATCTAAGTTGGTATTTCTTCCCAAGGTGTCCTACCATGGTTTTCTCAATCCCCTAAGGTCCATATCATTGTGTTTTAGGACTCACTATTAAAGGTAAGGGAAATCTCAAACTTCTCATTTCCTTTCTTGTTCTCTTTTTTGTGGTACGTCATTCAAATTTCCTTTATAGATTCCTTTTTCCATTTTATTCTCTCAAATTTCTTTATTAATAGTAATTTAAAAATGGGAGACCCTTTTCCCCTCTCTTTTTTATTTTTTCTAAAATCATGTTCAAGGGGTATTCAAAGGGATTTCAAAATGAGATATTTTAATTATGGGATTAAAAAACATGAAACCCACATACCTTTTCTGTGATATTAAAATGAAAAATATATATTATTCATTATAACATTCTAAAAAAATATGATTTTAAAATGAATCCCATTTCTATCATTCATTGCAGATTATTTATGTGATGTTTTATTATGATATTTGTGGATCCCATTAATTTAGACATATGATGGGTGATAACTAAAATCACTCCAATCATTGGGTAATGAATTTATTCTATAGATATAATATATTTTATAATACATCTATGAATAACCTTTGTAATTATTATGACACCTCGGTGATAATCCTTGGTCAATAACTAGGGTAATTTTTATGACACCTCGTTGTTATACATTGGTTATATGTAAATGAATGGCTCAATTAAATGTTCTAGCCACATTTGCAGGTTATTATTTTATTAATGATATGAATCATGTTAACTTTTTCAATCTATATTGATATTATTCATGTTCTTTTTATTATTTATCAAGATCAAATGTAGACTATTTCACTAGTTTTCCATTATTGGGCCTTCAACTAACCCTTTCCATTGATGTATGTCCCCAGGTTATGTGATTAAATAAATGTACTTATTTCGAACCTTGAAGAATAAATCTATGTGGAATAGAATAATTGCTTTTGTTTTCATGTATAATGTTACAATTTTCCAAGACACTAAACTTTAAAAGATCCTCTGTCTGTAAAATGATATGTAATGTTATGTATGTGGGATGTAATACCCCTACATTAACGTTTATCATTGAAGAAAATTATGGTAATTAAGTTCTAAGGATGGGTCTTCAATGTTCATAACTATGATTCAATTGGATCTCATTATAATACACTTTTTATTTTTTTATTTTTTGTTTCAATCTTCACATAGGGATTACAATCGGTGGAAAATCTTCCTAAAATTCTTGTATGTGGTGCTACATTGATGAGGTAAATCATTATTACCTCATAAACATGTATATTAAATTATTATTTTATTTTCCTCTAGGAAATATTTTTTGGTAAAACATTTAGAGAATATTAAAAAATCATTATTAACTGTGACCTTTTTATTGGAATTAAAATCATAAGATTAGTGATATCCACACGAGAATCATTAATTCACAAAGGGTTCATATATATAGAAATTTATGGACATGAAACAAAAAAACACTAAACTATTGGTTAATATAAGATATGAATGTCCGAGGTCAAACCCACAAAGATGGGGTTGGAAAAAATGTTAAATAAATAAAAAATTATTTATATAAATTCAATTTTCATAAATAAAATCTTGACTAATGATTATTTGATAATGAAGAGATGGGAGAATAAAATATAACATGGTTGTTGGGCAGTAGTGAATCCACGTTCAAGAATCAACAAGGAATTAAATAATTAATTAAAAATCATTCAGTTGTCATAATAGGGTCCTTGAATGTACCATAGTCATGTTGAATAATATACATCATATGTCCTCCCTTTCTCATGGTCGGGTACTTTAGGTTACAAGGAATGGGTAACCCCAAACCATATTTAAATATAGGGAATGGAATAACCCAATGGTTATTGTGAAATCCTAAACCCTTGAGCTCAGATTTAACCATGGTATTCAAAAAAAATAGGCAATGGTTATTCTTAAATTAATAATGATATTAAACTCATATCATAACCCTACTCACAATGGTCATGTAAGAAAAATCAATATAGAGATTTAAAAGAAAAATGAAAATAATATTACTTCCTGAAATGATAATAAATAATTATATACCTTATACATTCAATCCCCATTTATCATGCCTGACATGACCCACAGATATAACACCTTATTATATCCATGAGAGGGTACATAAAAAGAATAAAAAATACTATATAGATGTGGCCGCAGTAGGGCTCTGTATTGGTATGTGCATCCTTCAGTAGGCGTCTCCCATCTAAGCTTCCTTAAGAATTCCCCAAAGGGGTTTCCAAGGGTGCTGAATATAAAGGGTTTTGTATCAAAACATCAGTCAAAATGCATTTAATTTTCTACACTCTGATACTTACATGACATGTAAGGTACTTTCATGGCATGTGTTCTTGTGAATTTCATTCCATGATAACGAATCACGATTTATGGATTACTCTTCCAAAAAGTCATCTAAAAAATTCATATTGTGTAATTTGAATACACAACATGTAAATTTATTTCAATAGAATATCCATACTCATGTTTCCACAATTATAGGGGGTTTCACCACTTCACTTTGCTTACAAAAAAAGTGTTATTTTTTGCTCATAAATTTTACAATAGGGGTTCCTATTCAAAATATTGATTTTTTACTTCAATAAAACATAAAACAAGTCAAATATATAAATGTTTTGAAAAAATATTCAATTATACACACAAATCAATACCTTAAAATACCATATAATATATGAATGAAATACCAATATCAATTTTCATCAAATTTAATTATTAAAATAAATTCCTAATACAAATTTGGATCCTAATTCTATCACTCATTATTAATATTTTTTATTATTGGATGGTATAATTATGTTGTATTGATTAATGATTAGTTTCTAGTAGTTCAATGGTGTGTCTAATTATGATGAGAATGTAATTTATGTGGGTATATTATCCAAATGTTATGGAACATTTAGTACATTCAGATGGATTAAAATTGAAATGTGTTAAATGAAATTTTAAAATATTGAAGTTAATCATTTTTTAAATATATACCAACTTTTAACTAATATAATAAATTTCTATTGAGATATCATTTTTTATTAAATATTTCCGAAAATTAATTTTTTCATAATTAAATTATTTTTTGCACTTATGCTTCACATTGGGATGAATTTTTTTATTCTAATGTGTTTTTATAGATGGATTCATAAAAAAATGTTCTTAGTGTGGGGGAATTTTTAGATGATCTATTTTGTTACATAATTCTGTATCCTTTTTTGGATTGAATTGTGTTTTTTGTAATTGAAATTGTGTTTTATTGATAATTTCTTATCATTAGGAGTTAATGTATTTTTTTACTGAAAATTATGATTTTGGGTGTTATGTTGATTCAATGTTCATTAATTATATTTTTTATTTATTTTGAGTAAATATATTTTTCCAAATATATATGGCCTCCACACAAAAGACATTATCAGTTATCCGTATAGAAAAATATCCATGATGGATTCACGTAGCCAAATATAGGATGAACTCCATGTATAGGAAGTTTCATGTTTAGGAAACATAAAAAAATTTTACCCCTTATTCACATTAAAAAATATAAACCCATCTCTAAGAACATAATATCAAATTAGGGAAAATTGACTTTGGCCGAGGATTTCTTTTCAAATCCATAAAAAATAAGCTATGTTGTGAAGATATAGTCATTCATAGCTTTCTATGTAATATAATTTGATCTAGAGATCATCATTGAATGTCAAGAACATATTTGATAATATAAAATAACTATTAGTGAGGAAAGATTGAAAAAATGACACACACAAAATGTCTTCATATAGTTTGCAGGCCAATGAAGAAGGATGGAATCTCTGTGAATGTTATTAAACCATGCCATAGTGAATGTTTACTTTGATAATATCTTTCAAGGAAAATATCTATAATATAATGATTTACCAAAATGAAACATGAAATCTTATGAGGTTTTAAATTCTGAGGATGAATATGGATATAGTGAAAAAGTTTATCTAAGATTGACTATCTGAAACTGAACTATTCCATTTGTGTGTTCAACTGGGTGATTTCAATGAGGAAAAAATTTGAATCTGTGATGGACCAAGTTAAAAAAACTATAATTTATCGACTCCAGTATTTAATAACATGGAATGTGCTGATCCTGTAAATGAATTCTTCAATCACTAGATATTTTTCATGTTCATATAATGTGAATATGGTCTAAGGACATGGTGGTCTTCAGTATTTCATATGAATGGTTATTGAGAAGTGCACACTATATTCATGAAGAATTATATTGAATTATTTTTTGAGAGAATGAAATTGGATAGATAGGATAAATTGATATTTATTGTGTTTGAATTGATATTTTTTCACGTCCAGAAAACAATTAGTTGGAAATTAGTGCTAGTATCACATGATAGATAGTGAGACAAATAACCTACCATTTCATTTTGTACTATATTAGTGATAAAATTCCCATAACTTTTAGAAATTGTGGTAGTAATGTGTAAGTAAATGTAAATTTCTTTTTTTTAAATTAGGATAACATAAGAATGTGGGGGTTAATTATAGAATTGAATTTATTTTCTCAGCGATAAAAAATTCAGAGTTAGGAATCTTAATAAAAGTGAAAAGATTATAAATTTATATCAGTATATAATATTTTAATGATTTTTCATATAAATTATTATTTATTAAAAAAATTATTTATTATGTTCATATATTTGAATATGAATGACTAAATTTCCTTGGGGATATTGATTGAAAAATTATAATTGAATTTTTTTCATTTCATGTGTTGGATAGATTCGCATCTTGTCCCACTGGGCTATTATCACAAAAAAATATTTTTTAATTTATCATAAAATGTGAACTAATCAATGATATTAATGATAAATATAGTATATTAAAAGATACCAATTAATTAATAAATGGTATATATAAAAAAAAATTGATGAATTTCTGAGGCAATAGTTTTGTGAATATTTTTGCATAACTTTCAGTTTGTGATTTTTCATGACTACTTCTAGCTTATTACCTTTATCAACATGAGGAAAATAATTAAAATTGAAATTGTAACATGAAAAAATAAATAATTCAATGGTTAATTGTTTATATAAATTATTCCCTCAGATTGAACGAAAATCAAAGATTAGATATTTTTTTCATCATGCATGATTTTTTTAGGGTCAATTCATTTTCTATTTTTAGATCTAGACTCACAACTTTAAAACACATTTTATTTCATTCACTTTATTGGTTCTAGTATTTTTTATGTATTATATTTCATCTCATTTAACCATTTTCATGTTCATATCCTCTGCACAACGTCATCATAATCACCCCATTTCATCATCAATTTATGACAATTTTGTTATTTTTTGATGCATTGGAGTTCTTCATTTGAATTTGACCTAGCTCACTATGGTGAATGTAGTAAGTAGATATATAAAAAAATTACTCTTGTTCAATGAATTATGTTTCAAGTAATATAATCATAATCACTAAAATTAATATTGGGGATGGTATAATTGAAACATTTCCCATGTAAATTATAATGTTCATAAAAGGATACTGACATGAATAAATTTAATTATAAAGTAATCTAGGATCATTTCCTAAGTAAAATACCCTTCTTAATTTTTAATAACATTTATAAAGTCTAAAAAAATTAAATAATATTCGGAAAAAAATTAATTTTAAATGAATCGTATAATATTTTATTGGAATTAACATAGAAAATAATATTTATGATGGTGGGGAAATTTGTTTAAGAAGTAAATGTTAAAACAAATAAATTTTTTTCACTATTTGTTAAAAGTGCCTCATCTCTTAAAAAATAAGATTATATATTTAAAAATATATAAATTAAAACAATGGGAAGAATGAATTAAATAAATAATTTTATAATGCTAAAAACATTCTTGAAATCATTTTTTGAAAATATATACATGGATGAAAAACATTCCCATCTGAATTTACAGAAAATATTAGTTTTCTGTTAAAACATTCATTTAAAATTTTGTTAAAGAGAGAGATTGAAATGAAAGGAAAGTTATAATTATTGTAAATAAATTTCATAGAATTAAATGAATTTGTTTTAACATATAAATATCATATAGTTCCCATATTGTAATCTTAAACATAAAGAATCTCAAATAATAATTTGATTGTGAAATATACCGTGTCTTCAAGCCCAAATTTCTTCATAAGTGTATTTATCCTCCTATATAACACATTTGAATTTATTATATTCATATAAAATACTCATATATATACATTTAATATTATTTATGATCCACTTATATCTGTTCCACACCCATTTAAAAATAATTTATCTTAAAATCATATTTTTTGAGTGTTTAATTTTTCGGTTTTCAGGTATATTTCTATTCAATAGATTTCCTTCCTGGAATCTTGATCATGGATAAATCAACATAAAAATATTAATTATTTCATAATTACCATATTTTATAATTATAAACATTTTAACAACAATTCATATGATTTAGTGAATAAAACATAGTTACATCACATCAAGGAGATGGTAGTTTGTGTGTGCATGGATGTGATATTTCAAATTATAGATGGATAATATGGAAGAGAGTTAAATAAAAACATAATTTTTAAGAATAAATATTACATCATAAATATAATATATATTCATTATATCTATACTTATTATTATCATTGTAATGACCAAAATAAGAAAAATGGCATCACATATAATAGTTGGAAGCCCACATGTATAAGCAACCATGGTTATTTTTCCCCAATGGATTGGAGGGTAAGAAGGTAATAATATTTTATAACTAAAAAATTATCATATAGCCAATATCATATATATATATATATATACATTAAATCCATCATAATAATGAATAATTAAATATGGCGATGGAAGATGAATTGTGTTACTACATAGAGGTGGTAGTCAACACATACTTGTGAGAAATACATTCATTTCCCATTTAATTGAATGGAGGTTGAAAAAACTATTGTAGAATCATAATAATATATATGTATATTTTTATAATTTATTATTAACATTAGGATGGATAAAATATATTTATATTAACTACAATAATAAATAAACTTTAGAATAGTTGTGTAAGATTATTACTTATTCCTTGAGAGTCCTCCTTTTTAATACACTATAAGACTTCATATATTGTTATTAATTGAAAAAAACTCAATAAATATGAGGTGGAATCTAGGAATTTTTCTTACTTGGTATTGGATGAGATATAGTGCTTAATGTTTATGAATAACATTGGATAAGAGGTTCTCTTTTTAATACTAGGGGGGGCGCACATGGAATTGCTTAAAATATTTAAATAATATAAATTAATTTTCAATTTATTTTAGAAATAATGTCTATGAAATTTAAGTAAAACTTGGAAATGGGGTTATATCGTCCAAAAATAATATTTTACATGTTTGAGTGGAATTTATATACATATCACTTTATTTAACTCCTAGTAAACCCTTTTAAACCCAAACCATCTTAATAAATTTTTAATCATTTCAAAATTCATTATGGAAAATATTAATTTGGACATATGACCATATATTAATTACAAATATTCCAAATAATTAATCGCTTTTAAAATATTCAATTATAAGAATTAACAAAAACTAACTTAAATATAAATTCAAAAAACTCAATGAAACCAATTTTAGAATCAATTTTGTTTTATTTTTATAAATAATTATCTAAAAAATAATGCATATTTATGAATTAAAAAGAATTAATTAGAATATATTTAATAAATGGTAACTTATTTTATAGAAAAGAAAATGAAAAGCTAATGGATCCTTAAAAATACAAAATTAATGGATTATAACTAAAACCATTTTCATTTTAACAAAAAACATATATTTCAAAAATATTAAGAATACATATTTAATTACAACATTATATCATTTTATGAAATATATTAATCACTAAACAAATATTTTCTATATATAAAATACACAAAATCAAGTAATTTTTTTATCATTATAATTTATTAAAATTTAATTTTTTTCTAATCGATATTTTGTACTATTTTGACAAAAATCAACAATTTCTGAAAAGAATCGAAAAATAACCCTACAATAATATTGTCCTGATGAATTCTAAAATTATATTCGCATGATAAAATTATATATTTATTTATGAAAAATATATTTTATAATCTTTAAAAATTTAATCTATAATTGCAATCATGAATAAAATTATGTACATCATACTGCTATTTTATTAGAATAGAACGCTTACTTTCTTTAATTGAATATAGGGAGCCACATTCTAACTCCATAAGAAATTAAACCTTTAGTTTTCTATAATATCACCAAATGAATATATTTTTATAGATATTCATCACAACTTATTTAGGATCCAATAACATATCTTCATTAATATGAATTTTCAATGTTGGTTCATCCAATTCCACAACACATTCTTGATTATTTAAGGAATCTATATAGGCTCTTTATTGTTTGATAAATGTGTTCCAGTTCTATTTACATAGATGTAATCACATGGATTTTTTCAAGAATGTAATTCCTCAATAATGAGATGAGGAAAAAATATTCAAATTTAGAGTGTATAGGTGCATCGATAAATCATAAGTCACAACTATTAATATTTCCATTAATATCAAATAGTATGATATACCTAAGACTAGGTTTTCCATATTACTTAATATTATCAAACCATTCCTGAATATAAATTTAAAAATATATGAGATACTACATGAAATTGTAAACCCTTAATTCGATTATTATTATAACTTTTTTTCATACTTTAATTTTTATTTATATGATCCTAAATTGTATTCTCATTCACTATTGTTTCATCCATGAGATTTGGACCAAAAATATTACTTTAAGAAAAACATCTGAACAAGTTGAAGTACAAAAACATTTACTATTATGTAATTCTTATGGTTTCATTTTAATACATGAATTATATTCACATTCCACCGAAGGTAAATATTAGTATCTTATTACTTGAATTCGATTTAAGAATATGACAACATGTCATCGGAAATATGAATATACCATCTACCCATCCCATCAATTTATGAATGATAGGTAGTGTTTATATGTAGATCTATTAATAGATAATTCTGTATATTCTGTTAGAGTTTTGATTAAAACCTCGAATCATAGTTGGATATAATCAACATATGTGATCTAAGAAGACATATAAAATTATTAATATAGAGTTTTGTATCCACTCAAGTGGTAGATCATCTCTTAAAATGAAGAAACATGTGGACTTGGTAAGGTGATCGATAATAACCCATATGGAATCATTCGTTCTATGATTATTTTCAAATCTAATGAAAAATGATATTTAAATATGATCTTATTTCAATATATGAAAATATTGTTGTTTCATGACACACATTTTATGACTTATTTCAGCCTGTACATAATTAAAAACTAAAAATCTTGATACATAGTAAAACAATTTCCATTTCATATTATCCAGCCAAAAATGACAGTTCAAATCCTGATACATTATAGTTCTACTTGGGTGCATAGTAAAATCTTAACAATGAGCTTCATCTAATAATTATATTTTCATCTCACGCATGGATGAAGCACATATCTAATTTTAAAATTACAAAGTTAAATATTAATATATGATGTCTATAAATTTAAAAAGATTCATTACATATAATTTATTTAGTATATATTTTTCCTCATGTTAGGGGTTTTTTATTTCCAAAAATAAAAATTGTTTTGTAATACGATTGGATATTAGTGATGGTTTTCCATCCTTGATTATTTTCATATCTAAAATTTATTAAATCAATGAATATATGATCTTCTGAATCATTATTTTAGTCAAAGATCATTGATTATTTCTACTCATCCCATGAACCACCCTATTTTCCTTTCTAAGGGTTGCATTATATTAAGAAATCAAAATCAATGGTTGGTTCTGACTACAAAATTTTCAGTATATTGATAACTTTTTGTGAGAATATTTCTTTTAAAAAATTTGATCCCTACATATTTCACATATTTTAACATAAATGTAATTCATACTAATATTCAATTAAATGATTAAGGCTTCCAACTCAAGATCTTGGGATTTATCATTCATTCATGAATCTTTAACTACATTGGTTCATAGGAAACAACTATATCATTATTTATGAAGATGAAACCAAGTAATTTCTATAATGAAACTCTTAATATTATAAATTTTTCTCACCCCAATTGTAATGTCAACATTAGTGTATTTAATTACCCCTTTAAAAACATTATTTATAGTCCTTTGACCATATAAAATAACTCATTTATGTGTAAACATAGTTAATGAGTTAGATAACTAAGAATTGTTTTTAATAAATCATCAATAGTAACCCTCTAATCCCAGAAAACAAAATACATGACTTCTATACATTGAATTTTTTAATTACATCAAGGAATTTTTCATTTAAGGATCAATGTATATTCCTTCTTTAGACACTGTGAAGATAAAAAAATAAATATACTGAATCTGGTGTTCACATTTTATAAAATTTTCTTATAACTTATTTTTTCTAAGATTCCTAATAATTATTATCAAATAATGCTTTTGATAATAATATCTATTAGAGTATACCCATATATCATTAGTAAATTCCCTAAAAAATTGTCGATATAATAAAGGAAGTCTAATTTTATTACATCTATAAAAATAGAGGGTGAATAAGTTAATAAAAAGTGAATTAATATAAATTTGTAATGTCCCTGACTTATATTTAATGTTATATTTTCAATATATTCTTTCATTAATTATAGTTTATGATACTAAGAATAGATGTCAAATTTTTTTAAAATATTAAACTTCTTCAATTTGATCATATAATTCATCAATACATGGATGTGGATACATGTTATTTATAATAATGGAATTTATTTCCATCTAATCATTATAGAACCTCATAGTTAAATCCATTGTCTTAGAAAAATGTTTAGTTTCCACCATAGTGAAACACTAGGGAATGTAAATCCATAATCACACAAAATTTTTATTTTTTCTCTAGTTCCAAAAATTTCATTTTGGCAATCCTATAAGGATTATTAAATATATGGTTTTAATTATGGTATAGATAAATGTGAAACTAAACATCAGTCTTATGTTTGTGTCTAGTTAGTTCTTTAGGAAACACATCAATGTATTCATGTACAATAGATACAACCTCTATTATATGGTTTTTATTTCTTGCAACATGAACAATTTATAAATAATTGAATATACTAATTAGCTATAACCTTATGAATTTTAAAATATAATATATTATTGTAAATATGGTGTAACAGATAAAATATATTAAATATTTAAGAATAGTTAATAATATAAGAATAATATTTTTATCATTAGGAATATCTTTTTGATAATTTAATATTTTGATTTGTTTTATAATGGATCATAATGATTATGCAGATCAACCAAAAAATGATCACCAATATTGACTAGCCATGTATGTCGTTTTATGCTGACTCATCATTAACTGGTGATGATCATGTAAATACCCAATATTTTCCTTTACATTTGTTATCCCTAGGTTTATATATTCTTTAGTAACATCCATATGTCAGTATCATGATACGAATTTAATTTCAAGGAAAACAAATTCTATACAGTATTAAAACATGTTGTTATTAGCATAAACGTAGAATTGTCCTCAGTGTATCTCAATGGGTAATATTCATTAATATGTGTTTTCTTATATGTAGCTTGCAAGGATTATACTAATCTTACATTGATAACATTAATAACACCTTGAATCCTATAACCCAGATATAATGGTCATTTACTATATTTTCCCAATATATATGGGATCATATCACAATGAATCAAACAGTTTACTACTCTTGAGAGACTAATGCATATATAAATCTATAGTGGCACTTGAAAACATGAAATAAAACAAAAAATTAATGTGATAAACTTATTATTTTTCTATTGTATCCCTATAATAATTCATGGATCCATTTTTGTTATCACAGTGAATTATAGGTATAATAAAAAGTTAGCTCATATTTTTTGTAAGGGAAAATGTATTAATGAATCTATCATATAATAAATAAAGAATAGATAAAATTATAGAGATAAAAAATCACAAAATATTATATATAAATAGCATAATAATAGATAAATATATCCATGGATGATATAACAATATAAATAATCACAAGGATGAAAATAAAAAGTTTCTTAATGATAGAATATATAATTTCATACATCATAATATTTGAATCAAGGCCTCATTACATGAAAGCTGACATAAAAAAGTATGATGTACACAAACAATCGAAATTATTTTTTTCTCATTATACCTAAACATGCATAGAGGTTATATAATGGTCCCTTTATGTCACATACTATATTATGGATTCATAATAATAAAAAAAGGAATAAAAAATAAATAAAATATAAAAAACCATCATATTATATACTTCTATGGAAAATGTTATGATTTATCACAATTACTCACTAGGGGATAATGTTATGATCCAAACATAGTAATATTGTGTATGTTATCATTATTTTATACCCCCATGAAATCCTATGACTCATATAGTAATTTTGACGTAGATGAATAATTTTAAAATATCACTAGAAAATTTATTGAAGAAAATATCTTTTTAAATTTGAAATATCTTCTTAAAAATATTAATAACTAAAAATATTTGAAATTTTTTTAGTCCAATGTAATCATGAAAAAAATTAAATTAATACCCATGGAAATGAATATTCATGAGAAAATTAAATTTTTTTTAAGCTATAAAATATAAAACAAATAAATTATTCACAAAATTGGTAAAAAAATTCTCATTCAGAAAATGTCAAGTAAATTCAGTTTAATCCATTTTATAATAATTAACACATAGTAAAAAATAACATTAATAATTATTTTTTGAATATTCAATACAATCCTAAAAAAAATATTAATCAAAATTTACATATGGAAAAAAATATTCATGGCTGAATTGAAAAAAAAATCAATTTACATTAATAAAATTCAATTAGAATTTTGACTACTGAGTGGGAGAAACATTAATGTCAAATTTTTAATTTATAAAAATACCAAATGAATAAGAAAATATGTGGGTTTTAGGATATAAATATCATATAATTCTTTTAATATAATAAAAAATTCAAACAATCCTGAATAAGAATTTTCTTTTGGAAAAAACCATTTATAGCATGTATGGATTTCATTATAAGTGCATTTAAACTCCTTCATAAAAAAATTCATTTTTTTATAATTCAATATATGAATCATATAAATACTATTAATATAATATAAAAATCCAATTATAACAGTTTAATACATGTTTACTTATAATTCATTAATAAAATAATCATTTTTAATTATTAGTCATTTCCTTTTTATATATGTTTCAATTTGATAGATTCAATAATTTCACTATGAGCATGAATCCACCATAAAAAGCATTAATCATGCCAAAATAATAATATTTAATCATTTTATAATTTTAACCATTTATATAAGGTATTTATTATAAATTAATTACATCACACTATAATGTAGGTTGTTTGTATGTACGTATAAGCGATATTTCAACTTTTAGATGGATAGAATGACAAAAATAAAAATAATAAATGACTTTTCTAGAATAATTTTCAATACTTAAAAATTATTTAAATTAATTATATATTTATTTATTAAAATCTATGTAACAAATAAATTAATATTTAATAACATCACATCATAGAGGAGTTAGTCTACATATATGCACGAGTGACATTATCATTTATTAATAGATGGTAAGGTAAGAATATAGATAAATATTACAATTATAGAATAATTATTATGTAATAAATATAAAAATATAAATAAAATATCCATCATAATAACAAAACATAAATGATAGTGACTGAAACTAAGTATTATCATTATGTGGTGGTTGTAGTCCACATGTATGCAGGAGCGAGACATTTATTTCCCATTTAATGGAATGGAGGTGGAAAATGGTCTCTCCATGATCATAAATATATATCATTATATTTATTATACTTAATTAATAAAGTTATTTTTGATATAATTTATTTAGAGTGAGTAATATAAGATATAAACATTGTATGATTTGGGAAATCCAATTACTGCTTCCTTTAGAGACCTTATTGATCTTACACCTCAATCCTTCTATGTATTCTTTTACGAGAAAAAACTATGATCAATAATTAATGAAAGGAATATATAATGGATTTTGGGTAAGTATTGGTTGAACTATAGTCCTAACTAATTGGAAATAATGGAGAAGAATGTATTCCCTATTATAATTTAGTAGATTGAAACACACAAAATAACTCAAAAATATTTATATTAAAAAAATTAACATTATTGTGAACATTTAAAAAATAGACAAGAATTAAAATTTAATATAATATGTGGAAGAAAAATCTATAAAAAATAATATTATTTAAATTTTATTTTGTATGTTTACCCTTTTATGTTTGTTTAACCCTCCCATAAATACGTTTCAACCCTAACAACAGTAATTTTAATACTGTTTTTACAAATAATTATGACCTAATATTAAGTTGAACTTATTAACCAAAAATATTTATTCTAATTTGAAATATGGAATCAATTTTACAATAAAAATTATTATAAGTGGTAAAATTAATTTTAATATATTCTAAAAAATGTAATAAAATTATTTTTTTGAAAAATATTTTTATGCATGAAAATAATTGTAATAAGAAATAATGTATATTGTAGATTAACATATCATTAATTATGTAGTGTTAAATAAAATGAGAAAATATTTCTTTTAAAATAATCCAAAATATAAAGGACACATGTGAATACTATATTAAATGATATAAAATAAAAATAGTTTCTATTTGAAGAGAAACATTGGAGTGAATTTAAAAATGAAATGTATATTTTTTTTCAAGATAAACTATTTATATGAATTATATTACTTCCAAAATAAAAATTGTTTTCTTTTAAATGGTATCACATGATTATAATTTTATATTAAATAATTGCAATTTCCAAAAATTTTCACATTTTGTAAAATTAGTATTTTCAATATTTACAAAAAAAATACAAAATTGCTAAACATTACATAGAATTTACCCAATGATAATTCTAACTTGGTAAATTTAATAAAATATAACAATTTCAACATATTTAACATAAAAAATTTTTTATTTTTTTTTTGTTTTACTCAAATGTTTTTTTAATATTATTTCCATTATTATTGGTTTCTTTAGAAAGAAATGTTTACAAAAAATAATTAAATCTATAGTGTTGCCATGTTTATCCATAATAATGTATTTCCCTTATTAATAGGAAATATATTTAATATATCACTATCTATGGTTCTGTAACATAATAATTAACAAATATAAATTAATATAAAAAATACATAGGACATAATTATTTAACATAGTTCAGTACTAATGGTTAATTAAATGAGAAAACTAACAACATTATATTTGATTTATAAAAAAAATTCCCTAGTTTTATGTATATAGGGTTTTTCATGAAAATTCCATGCCATTAATTACTTCATTAAATTATATTGGGCTCAGTCGCAGCTCACCAAATGTGAATTTACTTTTACTGATTTTTAAAGTAACACATATTATTCAAGAGGCACTACCTATACTTCTCCTCCATGCACTACATTAGGGAAGGTCATCGTTATTTTATAGTAATTCATGTATATTTGTGTTCAACATTAAAATAGTTTACTACTTCATATTCAAATCCATGTGGATGCTCTTCTAAAATCCATGGTTGTGTCACTATTCCTCTTTAAGAATAGAGGGGATCAATACCTTATCTTGAGGGTTGATAAGTTATCATCCAAAAAATAAGAACAAAGAAAATTAATTCCATGTATGATTATAATTCATCACTATAACTATCATATTTCTCTCAAATTCATCAGTATAGTATGTAGTGTTAGTATTCTTTGTTATCCTCAAGAATAAGATATAGAAATATATATGGCATATCCTCTTCTTCTCTTCTATTAAAAATCATGTTTTATTCTCCTACTTATAAATCCTTTATATCATTCCTTCAACACACAACTATTTCAATAATTATATTGAAGGCTATATATAAATTTTTATTTATATTGATTACATATTCTATAATAACAATTTTAGATATTTTCCATATTTGGATTATGGGAACTCCACAAAAATTGCATCTCTATTTCCTTTGTTATATTTTAATCAAACTCACACATTTTTCCCTAATTTATTTCTTAAATGAAAAGAAAATTTAAATAAATGAAACCTATAGACATTATAGTTATTCCTTGAAAAAAGTCATGGTGAAATATTTTTTATCCCATTTTGGATGGTGCACCATGACACGATACTCTTTATGAAGGTATGAACAAACAACGATGAACTAATTAGGGAAAAGTGTATCACTATAGTTATTCAATTGAACCACATCACAACACTACCTTAATCCATAAGATTTCACAAGGAGTTTCATAATATTGAGTTCCATCGAGATAGAACATTCCCTATATAATTTTATGTTGAACTTGGTCATAACATCAATTCCGAGGACAAAATTACATAATGTAAGAAACAAAGCATTAGAATTTTGATTACATTATACAAATTTTATATCCGTGTACTTATATTTTATAGTATGTTTCAATAGAGTTGTATGTTTATATTATACATTAGGAGTATGTTGGTAGTACCATAGCCTCAAGTTCATACATTATAGAATGTTCCATAGGGGATGACATCTAATTCCTTATCACTGGATCCACTCAAGAATTAATTTATCAAAAAGTTTAAAGTACATGGTATTATGAAGGTGATGATTTTTAGAGATTAAAAACATTATTCTAATGTGTTAATGTATTATATAGTATTAATAAGACCATTCTTTAAAAGTGATCGAATATGGAGCATCAACACTGAACTTATCATTATATATGAAGTGAATATATTCATGTTATTGTAATATCTCTAATATATATGTTACTGAATTTTATGTTTCATACAATAAAATAAAATCTTATTTAACCTCCATTGTCCATTCCATTAATTTTTTTGATTTATGCTTGAAATGTCTCTTTTAAAGTCAATGAAAATCGTTATACTGATTTACGTTACTCTTATACACCCAGTACATTTATATTTGTTTATCAATTTTATCCAAGATAAACCTTACACTCATAGTGATAATTCATTGAATTTTCCATTTTAAAACTCCATAAACTAGATGAACCATACATTTCTTGGGGATTTTTCTAGATAAATATTATGATTTTTCATATGTAACCATTATGTATACATGGAATACATTAACAAATAGTCGATATTATTTTAACTATATATAATATCCTTCCTTAATTTAAAATATATTCATTCTAAAAATCAAGTGAAACCCAAAATAAATTATGTATTAAAGGTCTAAAAAATTAATTCCTTCAAAATATACTTATAATTATAAAATATATTACATAGTAACTCCAAAATTTCAATATTAATAGATTCGATCATATTGAAATTCTAGTATATCATTTTTAAGCATGGTTCCATATACATAGTTTCTTTGGGTCTTCCAATTCTTCTAATTTCATCATATTCTTTTAGTAAGAAAATGTCCAAAATATTGCCAATACATTCTTGTATCATCTGATAGTATGACCATAATGTTTGTGATCCTCCAAAATAAATTCCTAAATTTATAGACATTGGTTCTTATTAATGAAGAGATCTAAGTCCATGTCCCAATATTACAACACTAAACTCAAGATCAATATCTATATATATTATTCCCATGATACCACTATTAAAATCATTCAAACATATATATGATATGAATACAACCACTTCCACACATATTTTCCACACAACGTGTATTTTCATCAAATGCAATAATATATGACATGGTTTTTAAAATTACCTTCCACACTCGGAAGGGTAAATTGGGATCTCGAACTAATTTGATAATATTTGGATCCTTATAAATCCTCATTACCACTTCTACCAAAATTATTTTCTAATTAATTCACCAAACTCAACACCTTAATTACCAATAATTTATCGGAATTCTTTAATCTGTCTCTAAAAATATTAAAGGATTTATATCAAAAAAATGATTAAAGTAAAATAGTCACAAAATACACTGATATATATTTTCCCATTTCCACAAAATAATATCTAATGGATTCAAAAATCCTACCAAGACTCAATATTTATGTGTCAACTACAACAATAACAATAAATTAATATATAAACTCATAAACAAACCACTATATCCACAACCACTAAAATTAATCTTTCAAGGAATGATACATCTTATCAATATTGGTTATATTCCCAAAAATGGTATTCAAACCCCCAAAAAATTCTTATCAAATTAAGAATGGAGAAAAAAACATCCCTTGATAATCACATGATTCTACCTATGAATTGACAGTCCATCTTGATTAATATCATTAATGAAATGATCTATCTGTACATCCACATTTAGATCTCCTAGCTAAAAAACCCATCCTTACAAAAGTAAGAAAGAATACACTAACATCTGATATATTAAAAACTATCTAATGAATTATTTGATGTCTAGATGAAAATTTTCAAGACCATCTGTCACCCCCAAAACATCCAAATGATTTCAAGAAATACCACTCTGTATCTTATTAGGTAGAACATCACAAAACATTTTCATTCATTGGTTTATAAATGATAATTTAGTCATAATACCAAAAGACCACCACTGATATCTAATAACACTAAATATTTTATTACTTGTATGATATATATTATACAATAATATGATTTTTTGAGACTAAAAATAACTATCTGAAAATATAATTAAACCTTGGATTCAAGTCAAACAATGCCTCTATAAGCTCAAGATTGTGGGTAGATTAATTAAATTCATGAACATAACCACTGAGACCCATAAGAAACCACTTATTTATAATCCATTAATAAATAATCCAAATGAAGTTGATAATAATCAATATAGTCAATAAATATAACTCTCGCATCTAAAAATTATTGAATAATAGAACTGATAAAATTATCCTATGGAAACTCAAACTCATTGTATCATTAATCAATCTATATATAATCCTAGTCTTTCCCATTCAGAGATATCAACATTGATACATATTTTTTAGTATGACACTATTCACTTTTATGTGGTACAGATATGACCCAATTGAATTATTTAACATGAATAAATATTTATTTATTTTGATTAATGTATCATTACATGGTTATTAATCTAGGTATTATAATTTAAAATTTACCAAAGAGGTAAATAATTTATTGTACATTCTCACATTATTTAGTGATTTCTTACATTCTCTTAAAACAATGACTTTATTCTAATAATTTTACATAGTAAATTACATTTCTCTTCAATAAAAAATTTATAGTATTATGTATATTATTACATCTTAAAAAGTATACCATTTCTATAAATGGTTTTTAATTTGAATATTATTTGATTAACATGGGAAATACTGATAAATCAGTATACTTACTTAATAAAAATATATGTTGATAATTTATATTACATAATTGATTAAATAAATTATTTGAAATAAGAGGACTGATTTGTACACGAACTTATGTGTAGTCCCAGTTATATATTTCCCCTCAATGCATTGATAAGTATAGTGAGAGCATTAAATTTTCAATATTATAAGTGTCTTTACCCATAGTTTTAAACAACCTTGTGAATGGTCATGATAGTATTGGTATAATGATGTCTGAGTTAATCAATTCCAATAATTAAGAATTTCATCTATTTAGAATTAATTTATTATCAACACCCATGATATTTTTAATATATATTATCTTAGTGTGTATTTGATATTGAGTTATTGATTAAATGGAATTTTTATTAGTTTTTTACCATTCCAAATTGATTATGAATTATTTAATGTTATTTTTCTAATAGATGGAATTTTTTTAATCATTATATATTGAATATTATTTTTTTAATCTTTATATATTCTGTTGTTCGTAACTCTTATTAAGAATTTTAGTTCACCTTAATTTAGTTTCCATTCCCATTTTTAGGAAGATAAATTTCTTGAATGAGTTTCAAGATTGTTAATAATTTATTTTTATTGTGTTTTTTATTCATTTACTAATATTATATGGGTATCATATAGGGGTTTTGTTCTCTAAAATTAATATATAGATTGGTTCTTTATGAATTATCCTTTGTATTTAAGTCAATTAAATATATTAGGCACAAACTCTAAGTTACAAGAGTCTTTGTAATTACAAAAATCACGTACTTTTTCATCTCCTCTAAAAATATATTGGTATTACATGTCTTTCTACCATTTCACTTTTCTTTGGTTCAGAATTCAACAAAGTGGTTTCTTGTATGTTGAGTCGACCATATCTCTTATTTTTAGTCAAAAATTTTTATACTCCACATCCATATTCTTGATCTATTAATATGTAAGTTGTTATATATATTATTATTAGTTAAACAGTTATTTATCTATTGTCATTACGTTTATTCCTAAAATTTTGGAAGGAATATTTTTTTATCATTTTCCAGACATTTAATTTTATATTGAATTTTTATTACATTTATAAATTTTGAAATAAAAACATTTTTTAAAATATTTCACTTATGAAATCTTTTACACAACACCTTTAACATTTATCTTAACTATATTCATCACTTTGTATTCGTAGTTTTCCAATCTAATTTTTATTCATATTTTATTATTTAATATTTTTTAAAATAATTTTTTTCAAATTTATATAATATTTAACATTATATTTCAATTCCTTTTTTTAGTGATCATAAAAAAATAAATCAATATAATTTAACATCTGTTACAGTTCAATATAGATATTCTCTAATTAAACCATCCATTATCTTACTTTATAAAGACTATGATAATATATTATTGAATTTTTTAGGATCATCATTGGTAGGTTAATCTATAGTGAATTTTTATTGTATTCATTTTGATATAAAAGAAATATATAATGTTTTCATTGTGTTATGGGTGAGATTGATTTTATATATCCATGTAATTTCTTTTATTAATATTTATAACTCATGGGATAATATTTAATGGATTGGGAAATGAACTAAATCAACCATTGGACTCTATCCACTATGTTTACGGGAATTAAGAGTGAACCCAACCCACTATGGCATTGTTTCCATAATTTGACGATAGTATTTATAGTAATCCTCCACATAAGTAATTTTTCAATTATTATATATTTTCCAGATTCATTATCATGCGTTATGATTCCATTGATAGTGATTATTAACTCTTGTTCCCACAACCATGTTATTCATGATTCATATTATTCTAAATCATTATTACATGACTAATGATTTATAATCAATATTTTATTGGGTATAATTATCATATTTTTCCCATGGTATTTTATTGCTTTCTTATACATATATTTTAATCTTATGATAACTTATTATAGTAACCCTAAATCTTGAAATAATGATATGAGGATTTATTTATTGCATTGGTAAATGATATAAGTGATAACACGACAAAGAAGCAATCTGTTTCCCAATCTTGGAAAACTAGATACATACATGAAAATAATAATACATTGAAATTTAAAATACATACCCTAAAAAACATTCATAAAGCCTTGAAAATAAATTAATGATCTCTTCCTCATATCATGGGGAAAGGGAAACAAAATATATATGTGACATTGGATGCATAGTGAAATTAGTATACAATATTATATATTATGATAAAATAAGGCATAATAAAAATGGGAAAGTTGATAATAAAATAAAAATTCTATTTAATTAACAAATTGATCTCAAAACACACTCATGGATAATATCAATATAATAATATAATTTATAATTATAATTAATTCTTAATGATATAAATTTCTAATAGAAGACATTCCTAGTATTATAATTAATCCCTCATTCTAATACATCATTAATCATACAAACATGGAATTTTTGCATGAAATATTACTTACCATGAAATATTTTTTATAATACATTTTCATTCAATGGGGTGAAATACAGTGATAAGAACCCTTTTTTTAAAGACATATTGATGTGTTGATAGGCTATCTATAACTAAGTCCCACCATTCACATATATATTTCTAGTAAATTTATTATATATTGTATCAATAATTCAATATATAATCACTAATAATTATCAATAAAAAACTATAGTGAATCCAGAATATAAAACATCAATATTTATCGAGTATATAAAAAATTATCCAAGTAAACATCATTTAGTTCACCCAATTTATAATAATGATTACCCTATTTTGTCATCATTGATATGAGGAATAACTGATAACATATCTTTGATGAACTGAGATTATTCATTGTTAGATACTGAGTTACAAACCATTAATTATCATTGGATAAAAAGAGTTCATCAATTCATTATAAATGAACTTTTTTAATTAAATTAAGGTATTTTTAGAATTATATATGAAAATATAATTGATTCAACAAAAAATAACGTTCTTTAATGATTTTAAATATTTCTCTATTAATAATGATTTCAATAATTTCAAAACATATTTTAAACATTTCAAGAAATAATAACTATTATTTTAATTTAAATACAATAAATTCATTATATAATGGGAAAATATTTTAGTTGAAAAACAATGGAAACACATAGAGAAATAAAAATAGATAACAACATAAATGGAGGAGGTAAAACTTATTCACACCATATATATTAAAAATAATATTCCTTTCATACATTTTGAATAATGTAAAAAACAACATGTTTGGAAAAAATTAAAAATATTAATATTAAATATTAGTAAACAATTAATAGTTTTAGAAAAAAACCTATCACAATCATTTAAAAATAGATAAAAATACAAAAATTTAATTATATAATATGGATGTCGAGGAAAAATACTCATTTCCAAAATAATAAAAATAAGGATAAGTTTTATTAATAAATTATTATAGTATTATTAAATACCAAGGAGACGAAAATGTGGTATAAAACAAGGAAACAACGTAAATAACTGTAGGAGAATAGAACATATGAGTTTTGATTAGATAAAAACTATATAATTGTTCTTAGGAAAATTCAAACATGAATAATTCCAGGTTAGTGTGATAGGTTAAAACAAAACTTTAAAACTTTTAAAAAACTTGAATCAAAACCTAGAAAAAAAAAGAAACCTTGAACTGAAACATTGAATATCATGAATAAATATTAATTCATGATATAATTTTTGAAAGGGGAATTATAGAAACTATATAAAATAAATTGGGTTCATAATATGAAACATATCATTATAATGTGTAATTGAGAAGAAAACTCCATACCTTGGATTTAGGCTTAGTCAGACGTATTATATCCTTGTGAAAAATAAATTTAAATATATTATATATTCTATTAGTAAAAAATAATACAAAATTTCATTTTTATGGTGATTTTATAGTTTCTTTTAATATATTTATTGAACAGTTCTTCCTTACATTGATCTTTAAGGGTTTTCGATCAATTTCCCCCAAAATATTTCAGTATATTAAACATAGTCAATAGGGTTATGAAATTGTTATAGTACCTCAAAAATGATAATAATTTCAATAATATCATTTTTATTAATTGAATAAAATTTTAAAATCAAACATGCATGGTGTTAATAGAAAAATGAGAAATAAATTTCTTGGTGGAGGTAGTCCGCATGTACACACGAAGACGTTTCTATATTCTTAATGGTAATAATGAAAATATTTTTTTATTGTATAATATTTCAAATATAATATTCATATAATAAATATAGTTTTTATTCATGAAACATATATTTATGATCATTAATTTAATTTTTTAATAAAAAAATCACATCGCTTCATAAGGGTGGTAGTTCAAACGTACGCATAAGCGGTGTTACGATTTTCCAATTGATGGTATAGTATGAAGATAGATAATATTTTTATAATTGAAAATTCATAATTATGATATAAAAATTATATATATATCTATTTAATCCTTCTATATAATAGTTTATGACATCCAGTGATGAAAATAGATACACATTGCATCGGGCACGCTATAGCCACATGAATTGATGACTGAGGATTCCATTGTACATCAGATAGGGAACAGGTATATAATAATTTTTACATTAAAATAAAATAATATTAGAATATGTAATATCATAAAGAAATTATATTATTAAGTATAAAACAAATATAAAGGGGTTATAGGTTGAAATAAATTTTATTAATACCTTTAATAAGATTACCTCTTCTTTGAGAACCCTCTATTGGAATACAAGTTAATACTTTTTCATAGGGTCTTTTATAATGAAAAAAACCTATAATATGTGTCTAAGGTTGTTGAATATATTTTTTATGAATTATTCAATCTATGTAGCTTAATTAGAGAGGATAAGTGGGTGGAGGGGGCCCCTTTTATAAGAGGGTTGGGTGGAAAACATGATAATAGTTGAATGTATATTATAAAATATAGGCCTTACTCATGTCAAGTGGATTGAAATTTCTATTATTTTTAACATAAGAAGGATAATGCAGAAATATAACCATAAAATTATTTTTTGGATTTTTTTATATTTTTTCAAATTAATTAAGGAAAAAAATTTATAATAATATATCCAATAGTACATTTCAGGACAGTTCATATAATTTGACATTAAAGGAATCAAGATAAAAGTATAATTATAATATAAATAAATAAATAAAAACTTTATATCAATATGTTATATTCATTTAAATGTATAATTCATCCAAATCATAATACATTTATAGTTTTTAATAAATATAACATGATTTTTCAACTATTTACATTAGTGAATCATCGACGATGATTAAGCATTTCAGGATGATTTAAAATATAAAAATATAAAAAAAATTAATTCATTAATATTAAAATTAAAATTTTATATCCATTAATGAAATAAGATTTTTTTCTTAAAAAATAAATTACAGTCATTAAAATAATTATCGATATATTTTATATTTATTCTTTAATTAAAATATTATAAAAGTGTTTATCAAAGGAAAATGACAAAACATTTCCTTATTTTAAATTATTATATACTTTTAGCCCAAATAAAATCCTAAAATTAATTAATGGAATGTTTTTTATAGATTTATAGTCCATATACAACATTTTTAACACCATTTTACCCATTTTACTACTTACTATAGTAATAAATTTTTATCGTTATTACTATTCATTGGACTAGAAATGAAAATGACCATATAAATGATCAGTATATTATGATCCCAAATATTGAATCCATTTTCTAATATTAAATTTAGAATGGTGGTAAAAATTATTTTTAACATATGTTCTCAAAATTTAATGAAAAAAATCTTTAGACAAAATTCCATTAATAAAAAACAATTATTCTACACATAAATAAATTTCAATATTGGTTAACATGTAATAAAATGGGTTTATAATAAATTAATGGATACTTATTTATATTCAAAAAGGAGTACATATCATGATTTTAACCTATTAATACATAAAAAAAAGATGAATCAAAAATCGTTTTTATTTGAATAAAAATATAACATAGATTTCCATATTTCCAGAAATAGATTTGTATATCTAAAATTAGACATTTAAGTGAATTTTATTAATTATTAGATATATATTTATTTCATAAATGTGGTTTAATATGCTCTAAATTTATTCTAACATTAATATAATTTCATAAAACATACTGTATTTCTAAGATTGGTCTTTTTTCGCTATTTAATAAAAAATCACCATTTCAAGAAAAAACACACCCATGTTTATTTTGATATATTCAAAAATGAAATATATATTAATAAATTCAATTTTTTTTGATTTATAAATTCATCTTTTAAATTAAAATAATTTAAAACAACTTTATATAAAATATGGATCTTTTAAACATTAATTCTTATTAACTTTATATGATATCCAAATTATCATTAAAAATTATATACTAATTTTTTAAGAAATAAATAATTTTTCTTATTATGAAATAGTTTATACATTATTTTATAATGTTGATAAACTTATTCATACTGGAAATCATAATTCAAGGACATAATGATCTTGTATAAATAATAATATTTCATCTAGTATAATGTTGTTTGTTTATGCTCAATATTCCATGCATCAAAAAATATCATACAGAGTATGTTTAATCTAAAATCCTTGTGTGTTACATTATCCCCTCCTTATAAAAATGGATCCCTAAAAATTATTAATAATTTATACCAAAATGGGCATATCTAGAAATAATAACAGATTATATTGTGAATTATAATTTCCATGTTAATATTAGTAAACATATTATTTCATAAATAAATATTTATTCAATAAAATGTTTTATTTTTTAAGACATGAAGTTGTTAATGTTTTTCATGGAGAACACCTTAATAATTCTACAATACCTACTACACAAGAAATCAATAGGTTTATTTAACATTGATATTAGTTTGAAAATTATATGAAAAATATACATACATTATTTTATTCCTTGGTTGAGTTTATATGAGTCTTTTTACTATAATTTGACATATTTTCAAAATTATGAATGAAAAATATTAATTTTTCTTACCCAAATCACTAAAATAAACATTAAAGTGATCTTTAGTTCTATTAAAGGATAATGATATTAATTTTAAAAAACTATTATGACAATGGATACATCACATTTCTATAAATTTAATAAAACCTAAATTTATAAGAATAAGAAAACATTAATAACCAATAAATCTTACCATTAATTGAATGTGTATGTTTTAATTATCTAAAATATCAATTACAATACTAATCATTCCAATAAAAACTCATTAGAATATTTTAGGGCATATTTTAATACATCACAATCATATATCCACAAAATTTTAATATAATTGTAACATCATGTTGCGTCTTCTGGTACTTCTGATGTTTCTAAGTACCTCTATTTTGGAGTAGTGACTTGGGGTGCATTTTGGTAAAATTTTAAGGAAAACTAAAAGACAGTGAGTTGAGAATGGTTTGCGAATGGTTAGACAGACCGTGCGACCAAGCCGTTCCAACCTTTCAATCCTGGATAGTGGGTTCCACATGGTTGGCGCACGGTTTGCCTGACCATACACCTCTATCCAAGAAACTATTCATGATGTTTTTTTTAATTCTGATATTCCCTCTTAAGACCACTTGAACCCCCATGACATCTATATTTCTGACCTTTTCTTGTACTTGAATCATTGAAGGTGTTTCCAAATCCTCTCGGAGATATTCCAAGGTGATCTGAACTTCTTCGTTCGAGATTGAAGGCTCGTATTGAGGTTCTTCTCTCTTCATGGTATGTGGATTTCAACCTGTTACATCTCATGTTCATTCCACTATCTTCCCTTGTTATTTTAAAAGGATATTTCCATCATTTTCCCTAGATTTAAACGTATGATTTGAGATCTGGATCTAGTATTTTGGATCTAGATCTTGTTTTACAAGATCTTTATGTCATTG
Organism: Viscum album; assembly: GCA_963277665.1. Taxonomy (NCBI): domain Eukaryota; kingdom Viridiplantae; phylum Streptophyta; class Magnoliopsida; order Santalales; family Viscaceae; genus Viscum; species Viscum album. The sequence continues at coordinate 659,209,878 of OY728134.1, read as the reverse complement.
ATCTATTTTTTTGGTTTCTCGTTGGGATAACTCCCATCCATAAATCATGTTTGGTGGTTCTATCCTGACGTTCTAAATTTATCATCTTATTATTTATGATTTATTTCAATTATTGATTTAAATTCAATTTCTCCAATTTTCATTCAATTAAATTGATAAAATATCAATTCCATTGAATCATGTTATTTGAAATGGTTTTATTATGAAAATTTAGAAAACCACCACTTCCATTGAATTGGGTGTGTTTATGGAAATTTTCTGATTTATCTTTTTTAATTTTAATTATGGACTTTACAAAAATGATCTCAATTAAATTCTTGAATTTAATTGTGGAAATAAATTGTGTGATTATGGAATTAGTTTTGATTGGATTTAAAATTGGTGAAAATGGATTAAATTGATTTGATAGAAACACATTGGTTTTATCTTGTGAAAAAGGGATGTTTTTGAATATTACCTATATTGGTTTTAAATGGAAAGAAATTAGAACATTTGAATTGGAAGAATGGGATTTATAGTATTTTTTAGAATTCGTAAAATAGTTCTCCCATCATGTAAGAGAGAATGCAAGCCTTAGGTAGTTAGTGAGTTATTTGGATACACTATACGCTATAACAACAATCTAAAAAATACGTGAGGTTGGTCACATCCCCGACAGGTCGGTGACGAGTCTCCTTTGCCTAGTGATAGAGGGACGTATGTATACACATTTTTATAAGTTCACATATAGAGTGTGGAATCCTATAACCGGTTAATACTATCATACCTTTTGGAAGATGACCATGTTAATCGGTTTTTTATTTATTTTTGATATATAAATGTATGTCAATGCTTTTGAACTGCTTTACATGCCTGCTGAATTTATATAAAATTTTTTATATAAATTTTTTTCCTTAGCCATTGTTTTCTAAATATTCGATCGTTTGTAAAATAGTTACATAAAATATTTATTTCCATCATTTGAAAATGTATATCTTGTTTTTTAATATGTATTTGAATTTCCAAACATGTTTATTTGAAAATTGAAATCATTTATTTGGATAATCTATATTTGGTATCTATTACAGAATCATTGTTGGTATGGTACTGGGCTTAGGCTCACACCCTAAATTGACCTCTGGGTGTTTGTAGACATTCATCTTCCAGGTTCGAGAAATGGGAAGGGATATCTTGGAGGTAGATCCAGCTATTGAGTTGTGGTCTTGATGAGTTATGTCCTTAGGGACCTTGGGGTGTTTTTCAATTTTTAGTAATTGTGTTTTAGTAATATGGTATTTTTATGCCTCTATGTATTCTGGTACATTACATCCAGTAGAGTTTCATTTTGTAATGTGTACTATATTTTTTCATTTCTTCTACATTGTTAGTCAAAAAATCATCCCCACTTGCTTGTTGAGTGATTCCAGGTTCTAGTCGCTTACCCATGGGGATTGGGAATTCCCTTTGGACTATTTCAGGGCCGGCTCGGTTATTGGGTTACCAAGGTACCTGGGATAGTTCCTGACAAAATGGTATTAGAAATGTTTAAGCATCATTCCTTGATGAAAATATAAATTGGAGTATTCTTGTAGGGACTTGGGAGGTAGATTCGATTGAGTGCATGGAATGCTCTCGCTGCAATGAACCTTAAGTCCCCAGGGGTAGTTAGGGAAAGGCATCTTGTGGATTAGTTCTTATCTTTTCCGTATTTTGATTTGGATAGAGTGAAATCCAAATAATGTATGTTCTACTGATCGGGATCATTTTTCCTTTTTTTCTATGTAAATGCATTTTATAATGAATTCTATTTTGACTAAGTATGCTGTGTAACATCATACCTCCGAGAAGTTATGAAAATCAGATTCAGGAAGGGCCTACTTCTGGACATCTGTGTGAAAATCCTCTAGTGGAACCGAGCCTAGTTGAGGTGATTGTGCTCACTGTCCAAGCTCTGGGATAGGTACCACATCTAAATTTATTTTTAGGCTCTAGTTGTGGGACCTAGGGGTGCTCATAGAAATGTTTATCGAGATATCTTTTACCAGAAACCACCAGTTTTCAAAGGCTCCACAGATCCTGAACATACTACAAAATTGTTTGGTGGGATAACACTTCTGTTTGAGTTCTTGTAGACAATGAACAAGATCAAGGTGAAGTGTTCCACCTTTTGTGTTGGAGATACTAATATGAAGATGGTGGGACACTATAGTGTTGACAAAGAAACATGATGGCTTAGATTGGAAGGACATCATGGTTCTTTTCACAAAAATAGTTATATCCAGATCCAATGGTGTTGTCCAAAGCCGTTGAGTTTTTCAAGAATGATAAGGATTAAATAAATATGGCTCCTAAAATTGTTTGGGGGATTTTTATAAGTCAAGGCACATATTTTCCACTCTACATAGTAGCACAAGATCATCAAAAACTGTGGGGAAATCAAATGCTTCACGTACAAAAGGGTTCTAGACACATGCATCCAGAACGAAGCTTCTTCACGTAGTGGAAGAGTCGCCAGAGGTTGAAGATATAGGTCCCGCAACTGTGAGAGGTACCATTACTATATATTCATCATTAGTGACCTCTCTTTTTGATACTGGTGCATCTCACTCACTTATTTCAACCCATATTGTTAATATGCTTAATCTAACTACGGAGATTTTATCTTGTGTGATTGATATTACTACAATCTTTTATATAATGAGAGATATGGGTCTCCGTGGTCTTGATTGTGTCTTCTCTCTATCATATTTTGATCATTCTCGGGGTTTTTTGGGTCTCGACATGAAATCTTTTGACATTATATTTGGCATGGAGTGGATCATTGCAAATAAAGCATGGATCTATTCTTATCTTCGATGGGTCTACCTTACTACACCCAGTGGTGTGCCACTTTTTTCCAAGGAGAATGGGACACAGGATCAAGCAGAGTTGGACCCTCTTATCCAAAGTTGGGTAAAGTTATATTAGTGTATTCTTTTTATCTAGATAGAGATTACATGTGTGGTGATCTTCCTTCTTTCGTCGTTGAATTTCCTGATGTGTTTTCTTCTGACTTCTCTGGTTTTCCACCAGTAAGGTAGGTTTTTTATTTTTATTGACTTAATTCATGGTACTCAACCAGTTTATATTCCCTCTTACTCTATGGCTCTAGAAAAGCTAAAAGAACTGAAGTCTCAGTTAGATGATCTTATTGAGAAAGGATTTATATGCCCGAGTGTGTAACCTTGGGCTACAACAATTCTCTTCGCCAAGAAGGCTAATGGTTCTCTTCGCTTATGTGTTTATTATCGAAATGAAAAATTGAGTAATGATAAAGAAAAAATATCCATTACCACTAATTGAAGATTTTTATGATCAATTGAAAGGGGAGATGTGGTTTTCAAAAATATATCTTTAATCTGGTTATCATCAGTTGAAGATAATAGAATCATACATTCATATGACAACTTTTCGTTGAAGGTATGGCAATTATGATTACCTTGTAATGCCCTTCGTCCTAAAAAATGCACCTGTAGTTTTAATGGATTTGATGAAAAATGGTTTTCCATGAGTATATAGATACTTTTTTGGTAGTCTTTGTGGATGACATTCTTGTCTACTCCATGTCTAAGGAGGATCACGTGCATCATCTGAGAAGAGTTCCTAGTGTTCTAAGGAATCACTGACATTATTCCAAGTATTCAAAGTTCGATTTTTGGATTCAGGTAGTGAAATTCTTCGGACATGTCATGTCAGAAAAAGGAATATTAGTTGATCCGGAGAAGGTGATGTCTGTTATGACTTTGGAACAACCAAGAAATGTTTTTGAGATTCAAAGCTTCTTGGGCTTAGCAAAATTTTATCACCGATTTGTTAAATACATCAAAAAGATAGCTTCTCCAATGACTACTCTGACTCAAAAAGGAGTGAAGTTTTCCTGGAATGATAAATTTCAGAGTTATTTTGTTGAGATAAATCATCTTTTAACTTTTTCTCCAATGTTAACTCTTTATAAGGCTAGGATATGTTATGTGGTCTTTTGTGCTGCATCGGGTTCAGGTTTGGGATGTGTCCTTATGTAATGTAATAATGTTTTTTCCTATGGATCTCATCAAATTAAGCCTCATGATAAGAAATATCCTACCCATGATCGTTAACTTGCAGGTTTAAAGCATGCACATAAGTGTTTGAGGCATTACCTTTATGGAAAAAGGGTTACTTTGTATTCAGACCACAAGATCATGAGTTATATCTTCTCTCAAAAAGATTTGAATCTATACCAAAGGAGTAGGGCAGAGTACCTACAATCATTCGACAATGAAATTTCCTATACCCGGGTAAAGTAAATGCAGTTTTAGATGCATTAAGAAGGAAACTTCCATCAGAATATGTGAATGAATCTTTAGAAGAGTGGATTTTGATGGATCCTTTTCCATAGTTGCATATTGGAGTTCCATGGAAGGGGAATGCTGTTATTTATCAATTGTCCAGTTGACATATGCTCTTCTTGAGTTAATTCTACAGAAAAAACAATTCGATGATGAATTCCATAGAATTGGGGACTCTCTTAATGGTGGGGAGACCGACACCCAATGGTTATTCTATAAAGAAGGTGTTATGAGTTATCAAAACCGTTACGTATTGTCGTTAGATACAATGAATGATGTGATGGGGGATTTCCATAACTCTCAGTGGGTTGTGCTCCCAGGAACCACAATGATGTTCTATGGCATGTGACGATAGTTCTGGTGGCCAGGTATGAGACGAGACATTGCTGAGTTTGTAACTCGTTGCTATACATGCCAGCAGGTGAAAGCTGAGCAACAGAAACCTTTGGGTTTGCATTAACCACTTCCAATACATACATGGAAGTGGGATGAAATCGCTATTGAATTTGTGGTTGGGTTACCTCAAACCCAGAGGAAGAGGATCATGATATGGGTTGTGATCGACAGGCTGACCATGTCAGCTCACATTATACCTATTCGAGATACAACCAATGTTGGGGAGTTGTGAATATCTATGTGAAATCAATTGTTGCTTTTCATGGAGTTCCATCTTCTATAGTCTCTGATAGAGAACCACGGTTTACTTCAAGCTTTTGGATATGCCTTTAAGAGGCACTAGGATCTAAAGTCTATTTGAGAATGACCTACCATCCACATTGAGATGGCCAGACATAGAGAGATATTTGGATCCTTGAGGATATACTCTGTGCATGTGTTCTCGACTTTGGTTGGTTTTGGGATGATCATCTAGGGCTAGTTGAGTTTTCTTATAACTACAGTTATCAGCCTACGATCAAAATGCCTTTTTTAGGCATTGTATGGGTGTCTTTGTAAATCTCTATTATGTTGGTTGGAGATTTGTGAAAGTTCCTTTGTAGGATTGAGTTTGGTCCAAGAGACAACAACTATTATCTAGTTGATTCATCAGAGAATGTTGACAGCTCAGAGTCGGTACAATTCTTATGTTTATCATAACCATATAACTTTAGAGTTCTTAGTTGGTGACTAGGTGTTCTTGAATTTTTCACCCAGATTAGTTCATCGATGGATTGGGAGGCAAGGGAAGCATGATCCTCATTTTGTGGGACATTCGAGGTTGTTGGTCATGTTGGGAATGTTTCTTAATTTTTAGCTCTACCAACATAGCTGGCGTCGATACATAACGTGTTCCATGTATCGTGGAAAAAAATTATCTCTCTGACCCATCTCATGTTTTGAGCTGGTGTGATCATGATATTGAACTAGATTTATCTGTGACTGAACAACCATTCAAGGTTGTTGATTCAGAGACCAAGGTACATCGTGGGAGAACAATGCCTCTAGTCTCTATTCTATGGAATCATGGATATAATTTTCATGAGATGTGGGAACGGGGGAACTAATGAGAGAGCAACGACCTCATCATTTTGAAGTGGATGTTTCTTCACATGCATTCTGGGGATATAATGATCTTATGGCGGGGATGTTGTAACATTACGTTACGTTTTCTGGTAATTTTGATTTTTCAAAGTACCTCTGTTTTGGAGTAGTGTCTTGGTGTGTCTTTGGGTGAACTTTTAAGGAAAACAAAAGGACAGTGAGTTGTGCACGGTTTGCACAAAGTTTTACAGACCGTGCGACCAAACCCTGCCAACCTTGTAGAACTAGATAGAGAGGTCCACACGGTTTGCGCACGGTTTGACAGACCATGAGAAAAAACTATTCCAACCTTTCAAATCTGGACAGGGGGCTCTGCATGGTTGGCGCACGGTTTTCATGACCATACCCCTCTGTTTGGGAAACCCTGCACGTGTTTTTTAATTCTGAAAATCCTTCTTTAGACCACATGAACCCCCAGGACTTCAAGTTCTTGACCATGGCTGGGGCTTAAAACATTCTAGTTACTTCCAATACCTCCTAGGGAGATTCCAAGGTGAACAGAGCTTATTCCTTCGAGATTGAAAGCAATGATTGAGGATCTTCTCTTCTCCTAGTAAGTGGATTTCAACCTTTTAGTTCTCCAGTTATTTCCTCTATCCTTCCGAGATATTTTTAAGGGATATTTCCACCGATTTCCATGGATTTAAACCTATGAGTTGAGATCTAGATCTAGGATTGTGGATCTAGATATAGATTTACCAGATCTTGATGTTATTGATCTTGTTATTTTTGGTTTTAAGGATTTAGATCCAGAACATGATTGATGACAATATGTCGCTCTGTTTTTCCGGGGTTTCTCGTTGGGCTAACTCCTGTCACTAAATCGAGGTAGGTGGTTCTGTCGAGACAGTCGAAATTGATCATCCTTGTATTTCTTGATTTATTTAAATTTTTCATTTAAATTCAATTGGCCAAATATTTTTCAATTAAATTGACAAAAATTCAATTCCAGTGAATCGAGGTATTCGAAATAGTTTTGGCATGAAAAATTTGGAAAACCCCCCAATTCCATTGATTTTGGTGTGGTTATTAAAATTTGATGACTTAAAATGTTTAATTTATATTGTGTATATGATGGAAATGATCTCAATTAAACTGTAGAATTTAATTTTGGAAATAAATTGTGTGATGATGGAATTAGTTTTGATTGCATTTCAAACTGGTGAAAATTGCTTAAAATGATTTGATAGAAACCAATTGGTTTTATCTTGTAAAAAAGGAATGTTTTTGAATAAACCCTATTTTGGTTTTAAATGGAATGAAATTAGAACATTTGAAATGGAAGAATGGGATTCATCATATTTTTAAGCATTCTTAAAATAGTTCTCCCATCATGTAAGAGTGTGTGAAATCCTTTGGTAGTTAGTTAGTTATTTTGATACACTCTACGCTATGAAAACGTTCTAAAACATACATGCGGAAATTCACATCCATAGCAGGTTGGTGACGAGTCTACATTGGCCAGTGTCATAGGGATGTGTGTATAATCCTTTAACTATGTTCACATAGATAGTGTGGAATCCTATAACTGGTTAATACTATCGTACCATTAGGCAGATGACAATGTTTCTCACATTATTACTAATATTTGAGAAATAAATGTATGTCAATTCTTTTGACCTAATTTACATGATATCTAAATTTACATAAATTGATTTATATAAATGTTTTAAATAAGACATTGTTTTATAAATATTCATTCATTTGTAAAATTTTTACTTAAAATATTAATTTCCATCTTTTGAAAATGTATAGCATGTTTTGTTTAAATATGATTTTTAATTGCCAAACCTGTTTATTTGAAAATATAATTCTTTTCTTTGGATAATATGTATTTGGAATATGTTACAGAATCATTGGTTGTATCCTACTAGGATTAGGCTCACACCCTACTTTTTCCTTCGGGTGTTTGTAGACATTCTTCTTCCAGGTTCGAGAAAAGGGAAGGGATCTCTTGGATTTTGATTCAACTGTTGATCATTGGTCTTGGATAGTTGTATCCTTATGGTCTGTGGGGTTGTTTTTACATTTTTAGTACTTGGGTTATAGTACTTTGGGATTGGTATGCCTCTTTTTATTCTGGTACATTACTCCTAGTGGAGTTTCCTTTTGTTATACATATTGTCTTGTTTCTTTTCTTCGGCATTGTTTGTGGAAAAATCATTCCCACTTGAATGTTGTGTCATGCCATGTGCTAGTCTCCGACCTGTGGGGATCGAGAACGACCTTCGGGCTATGTCTGGTTCGGCTCGGTTATCGGGTTACCAGGGTACCCAGACTGGTTCATGAGAATAATAAACCATAATTTAAATTATATAAAAAAATTATATGTTATATATAATGATGATGGTTTGTATTTTCATAGAAACATTAATAAATATTCCATCTTGAGAGAGACATTTTGTAGAATTAAACAATCTGAAATTAAAATTTACAGATGATAAATATCCCAAATATCTCATTCACTATTAGAGTAAATGATTCAAAATGGATTAGGATTACCTTTATCATTTTTAAATTTTACCAAGAATACATTAAAATAATGAAATTATGAATTTTATCCTTGAAACATTCAGAAATGATTAAAACAATTCCACATATCCCTATAGTTGATGCACTTGATTTTAAAAAATTCTTTATTGACATTAAATTATTGAGACTTTTGTAATTTATCCTCACACTATTAACAAACTATAATTCTATTTAAACATTTAAAAAGAAGATTCCTTCACCAATTATTATGTATTAAATTTTCTACTCTTTTGTTATTATTCTTAGTTACATTTCAAGTCACATGTTTCTTAGCCATCCTCTTCTTCTCTTAATTTACATTGAAATGTATAAGTCATGGAGAATATTTATTCGTAAAATAACATCATAATATATCATTATATATTGATAATAATTTTGAATTTATTTCCCATTATGAGATAATCATATTTCCATTAAAAACAACCAGTCTTAATATTTATATTATTTTTGTTATCCCAAACAAACTTTCAGATCTGGTAATGTTTTCCTCAGACCCAGAAATATATTCTTCTTCCTTCCACATTAAATTTAGATGTTTATTTTTTATATCGTACAATTTATATTGGGTATAACATTTCTTAAATAATATCACATTAAAAATATTCCATTCCATAATTTACATATCATCATCCTCTTTATTTTATGGAAGAATTACCACAATTGATCAAAATAACCTTTAAAAAATATACTTCTATAATAAACATTTCTTTCTAATTACTTCAATATGATATAAATATATTTTCTAGGGGATATGACCGATTTCACATCTACCAATGGATTAGAAATTCAATTAAATGATGGACGATCCTACCACAAATAGTGGTCCAAAACCATTACAATATATTTAGAATCATTACGTTTCTTTATTTAGGAAATATTTTTAGTCTTAAACTGAGAAAATATCCCTAATTTAGTCGTAATCTATTCATATACAATAGAAATTTATATTAACTATCTCTAGTTAGAAATATCTATATTGACCTATGGTATAAATATGATTTCCCTTCTTTTTACTAAGATCTATCTATAAAAAATGGCACACACATAATAATCTCATAATCCTCAATAAGTTTTATCCATGAATAAATATCAATAATGGTAAAATTTATAAAACATTCTAGGGACATATCATAATACTCATTATAATTTTTCTCCTCTAACACTAAGTTTGCAAGGGTGATACTAAACATTCACAGATTTCATAATTAGCTACCCCAATTCTAGTAACTCATTAAAATTATATACTTTTATATATAAAATACTTATTCTAATGAATTTATTTAATATTAAGTCAATAGTTCTATACATTATCAATTTACATTATTAATGAATATTTGTATTAAATCAAGGATATGAAATATATAGACTACCCTGGTGAATTAAATAATTTTTCTAGTAAATATAATTTTATAGAACTATATATAATAATAATTATATTGTTTTTTCAACATTGATATGAATAATGGTAAATAAATTATATTCAAGGAACTTATATTATTCTTTGTTAAAAAATTGAATTATAAACTATAACATCCAAGGTAATGATAAAATATTCCTTTTTTATATATATTAATATTTATGAATTATAATGTAATTATACCATCAAATGGATACTTCCACTAATAGAATAACTAGAAAAAAACAACAATTTAATTGAAATCTTACATTGCACATAATATAGAGTTATACTGAATAATAATATACAGTTTATATTATTATTTTATATGGTAGTAATTACCTAGACATTATATTGGTGGGTGTGAATATAATTTAATATATTATTATTAAACATGTTTATAAATGTTTTTAAATTAATACAATACATTTTATTGGCCAAATATATGAATAAATCATGATTTATTTTTCAAAAAAATATTTTTTTTCTAAGAATCACATTTAACACCTTTTAGTAGAACAACTATTTTAAATAAATTTATTAACACTAGTATAATTATTATATGAACAAATAAACATCATATTTTAAATTGGGGTACCAATTTTTTTGGGTTTATTTTTGGTATTTTTTTGAGAACATTCATATTTTGATACATAGTGAATGATAATGATTTTTAGTTCAAATATGAATTTTAATCAAACATATATATAAAGATAATTTTTTTTATTTTGTTTTGAATTATAATTAGATAATATTTTTAAATTTTAAAAAATAATTGGACATATAAATAAAATTTAAATTGAATTTAGATATTTAAATATATTGAACTTTTGAACATTTGTACTATAAAAAACACACTTTTTCGTCCCTTCATAGGGACTAATATTAATTTAATTTTTATTAATTTTGTCATAGGAATTTGAAAAAATTTATTCCATATTTTTAATCATCGTAATTTATAATATATAATAGGGTCAACATTTTTTTGACTAAAAATATATTTTAAAATAATTATAATTAATTAAATCAATTAACACTATCAATGTGAGTACTTAGTGGTTAAGAATTAATCATAAGATTCTAAAAGAACTAGAAGCATGTAGAAACCCATTTTTTATACATTATTCAGCCATATTATATTTTTTCACTAATTGTGATTAGTATGAGAGTCATATTATTAATGAGAGGCCTCATAATAGTGTTAACCTTTTTATATTTATATGAATGTCACTCCCCCAACACTATAAGAAGCAACTCAACCCCATCACTTCTTCACACCTATCAATACAATTTCTATCATCCATACCCCTCACAAAAAATCTCTCAAAATCCATTACATCACCCTATATGCCTCACATTGGTCATAAATACAACCAAGAAGTCCATTAGTAATGATTGAAAGGAGTTACCCGAAGAAGAGGTGACTTTAATGTAAATGCATTTTTTACTGGTTTCCTCTGATCCACTAACTAACTTTATCAGAATATTAGGAATATATATTAAACACATTATAATACATATAATGGGATATTTTTATTTTAATTGTTTGACAGAAACCTATATACACTACCATCAAATGGGTAACGAACATGTCATATGTGTGTACAACAAAATACCTCCACATGAAATGATGTCATTTGTTTTTCCATTACCCCATCTCATGGTAGGGTATAATGATGGACAAAATATGATTATATGATATATATGATATGATGTTTTTACTTAAACTTATATAAATCATATATTACACGTACCATAATGATTTCAGTTTTTTTAAATATGAAAACAATGTTTATGGACGTGTGGACTACAACCTCCTCAAAACGATGAAACACGTTCAAAAATTAAATGGAATGTATTAAGAATGGGTTTAATTAACAAATGTGACATGAAAAAAATTTATATAATATTATTGAAATAATTAAATTTTTTTAAATATATTATATTTTTTATTATTATATTTTCACGCACAAAAAAAGTGACAATGTCATTCGTGGATATGTGGACCACCACCAATTTGAAGCGATGTGATTATTCTATTAACATAACATGAATTATATATATGTGTATATGATTAATGAATATATTATTTAAGATATAATGGAAATTCTAGAAATATAAATGTTACCTATCTACTTTTCATAATGAACATTGAAAAATAGGAGCATTACTCATGTGTATTTATGACCTACCATCTCCGTGATTGTAATGTTGGTTCATTTATCTGTACCATCTTTCATGATTAATTTTAATATATAATTGATCTATAAATATGATAATTTTTTCTCTATAATTAGTCTAGATATTTTAATAATATGTCCACCTCCACCATAAATAAACAACATTAGTTGTTTTTACACATAAATCCAATATGGTGAAAACACCAGACATAGACTGAATTTTTTATGTTTTTGGATAAAAAAATGTAAGTAGTGAAAAAAATGTAATTTTAAACATGAAAAATCATATGAATAAATTAAATAATAATCATAATTTTATTATTCAGGAATATAATGACACAAATGACAAGCCAGACTTGGGTTAATGGATTTTATCTCAAATTTTTTTCATTGAGGAATTTAATTATGATATAAACACTTATTGTTTTAGAATGTGCATATATAACCTATTTAAATATATATATATATTATCCTTTATCATGTTATTTAATATTTTTTTAAATATCAATCTTTTATACTAATTATGATTTAAATGTTCAATGTTTTATAAGATATGTTGAATCCTTAAACATATAATTTCAAAATATTTTCACCACGTGAATATCATTAATATTCTTTTAAATATTTATTTATATCGATTTAAAATTTTTAGAATTAAAATTTAATAATTATTTTCAATTTCATTCAATTTTTTTCATATATTAATTATTTTTTGTGTTTTATATGGAAAATTTTTGTAAATGGAAAAAAGAAATTCAATTCATAATTTACATGGTGACAATGAAAATTCTACCACTGTAGATATTATTTTATTTTTGTATTCATTTTAAATATTTAATGTTTTTCTAAATGAAAACCCCCATTTCGATATATTCTGTATTTTGGTATTGAAAGTGTTTTTTCAAAATGTAGGCTTTTATTATTGAAAATCGTCTTTTTGAAAGAAAATTGAAATTTAATATATGGATGTGATTTTCATAGGAGATTAAAAGATATTTCCAAATTTCGAAATGTTCTACATCATGTTGGGTTTCTTTGAACATGTAAATGATGGTGGTGTATAGACAGCATTGGGTGATCCTTTTATTATTTAAACAACAGGTTTAGTTAGATATCCCTCTAATGCATTCTTTAATTATTGTATTCTTCAGATATAATATATTGACTTTTTTTGTATGGTTATTATAGTCTAGAAGGATTATAGAAGGGATCAATGTCATGATGACCCAAGGTAACTACAAGTATATTCATGTGTTTTGTAATGAGTTTTCATAGAAATATTTTTTTTTCAAATGGTAAAATAAATAACATTTGTTAAAGAATGGTGTTTGCCTCTTTGGGTAAAATGATATGTTTTCAAGAAAGATGGGTGTTTGAGTTTTAATGCTTATCAATGGATTAATTTTTTCCTAATTTTATATCCATTACTAAGAAATTTATTCTACTGCACCATTTCTTAAAAAAATTCAAGTTATTTAATAAGGAGTAAGGGATTGGAAAAGGTAATGTTGATTTTCTTGATGGTTTTTCATAAATGATATAGTAATTTATTTTTAAATGTTTATATATGATGGAAAAGTAGATATTGATCAGAAGGTTCCACTTTCTATATTATGAGATTGTTGTGTATGATTTATTGAATAATTATATAAAAATATTAACCTGAAAATATCCTCAATTTGAAATAAATTAATTTCATAACTAACCCCCATGTTTTTGTAATATGTAATTTTGGGGCCTTATAGTTGGTATCAATGGTTTGTTTAGATAACATTAGAGGATTGGGTAATACTAATAATATTATCTTGAAATATTTTACGATATGGTCTAGTTAAAATGGTATAAAATTTGAATGTTACATTGTTTCTTCATAAAAAATATGACTATTGGAAATGGTTTTCAATAGAGGAAATAGATAAGTTGTAGTTTGAAGGAACCGAGAAGAATATATCCTTTAAAATTAGAATCCAGTTGTATTCAGAATTGAAATAGATTAGTTAATTGCCGAAATGGATTTGTTGACTCTAGAAATAAATGATGGTGGTATCCTTATTATAGAGGAACCCAATATACCCTAAATGAACATGTAGTTTATAGTGTATTACAAGAGGAAACATACCCAAAAATTGAGTGTCTCATCTATCCTAGTAGTTGTCGACGGATGGATCAATGCCCTGAAAAAGATATTAGATATCATTGGATGATCTCAACAACAAAAGGTATCACTTATCATTTATCATTTTGAAGGTGAAGTTGATCGATGGTGATCTTGGGTAAATAATACTATAGATAATGATGATATTTATTCGATTGAATTGGAAACAATAAAAGAAATATTACTGGAAATTTTTTTCCCTATAGTTTATCAACTCTGAAAAAAAAAATATTCCTCAATTTAGGGAAAAATAACAATGAGTCTATTGATTCATATTATTGAAATTTCATAAGATTGGTTAATTATTTTATGGGAATTATTTGGGAAAAAAATATCATTATTAACCAGTTTTACTTAGGATTTACCACATGTATATGATGATATTTGGATGAATAACAATATAATAGTTATTATAATGTTGATAATTGTGCTGAAAAGGCTGAAATCAGGTTTTTTAAATCTTAAGTTCCTCATGGTGATAAAAGTAAGTTGGGTTCGGGATGGAAGAAAATGGAGGAACATACAAACAAAGAAACATGTAGGTTAGAAAATGATGTCCTAATCTTATATTATGAGGGGTAAAAAGGACGATGTTAAATTTATTATGAATACAAGGAAGTGTTACTAATATAGAAACATTATCCACATGGGCCTCGATTTTAGGGAAATGAATCAAGTGGAATAAAAAATTGTTGTAACTGATATCCATATGAGGGTATTATTATTTATATATAATGAGATGTGTAATTATTCTAATTCATGATCGAAGTTAGTTTTATAGGATGGAAATTTTCCTAATCAATAACAAAAGGTTCTATAAGATCATTTTCAACTAATACAGTTGATATTGTTCCATCAAATAATGTTCAAAAAATTATGTAACTCATGTATTTGAATTATGTGAATACACTTTATGATATATGATAATTACATTAATTCATTTTATAGAATTTTTCATGAAAATTGGGAATATCACATATTTAAATTAAGATATAACTCTTCATAAAAACAATGAGTGTGTGTATTAAAGAAACTGAGATGTATAGGAAACCCCTTATATTCATCTATGTGATGGTCATTCTAGGAAATATAGTGGAGAATTCATAGTATAGTTTCATATCATTTTTATGGATTGTATATCATTTTATGATGCTAAGATAAATATGCAGTGATTAGAAAGTTGTGGTCATAGATTTCATGCTTTTGATAACATTCCATGAATCTGAGAAATTAATAAGCGATGGTAACGAAATTTACATTACTCATATTATTGATAAATATTGATTCTGTTCGAATTTGTGATCTTCCAGTAGTAAATGAATTCACTGATTTTTTTTCTAGACGATTTTCATGGTGTTATTCATGCTCAAGAGGTAGATTTTACTATTGACATAGTATCCAATTTTTAACATATTTCAAATCCCCCTTATTGAATCAATAAAGTAGAAATTTTATAGAAGAAAATTAAATTTCTTGAATAATTATATAAATGTTTAATCTAACCTATCAAATCACCATCGGTTTATCCAATCTTGTTTGTTAAAAATTAACATGGATCTGTGATACTTGTCAATGATTACAGAGCTTAAAATAACATTACTAAGAAGAAAAATTATATTTTTCCTCATATTATTGATTTGTTTGACCAGATCTATGGAGAAAATTATATTTCAATGATTGAAGTGAGTTTAGGGTACCTATTTTTTGTAGTGATGGACTATAAACTTGTTAATATTGTGCTCCCAATTATATATGGCCACTAAAAATTGTTATTTATGTTGTTTTGGTAATCTAATTCATCTTCTTTATTCATGGATCATACGAATATAATTTTTCATGAGTTATTAGAATTTTTTTTTGTTTTATTAATTGATGACATTTTGTTATTTTCCAAAGGTCAAGAGGAACATTAAATTCATTGAAGGGTTGTTTTGTAAACTGTACAAGAAAAGATACTCTATAGAAAATCCAGAAAGTATGAATTTGAGTTACAAAAAATTTAATTTTCTGGTCACATTGTTTCTAAATATTTCATAACTTTTGATCCTGTAAAAACAAAAGTTGTCTAATAATGTTGAAGAACCCAAAATGTCATCAATATTTGTAGTTTTTTTAAATTAGATGGATACTACTAGTGGTTTGATGGAAACTATTCTTGATTGTATATCCCATTGATTAAGGTAACTCCTAAAGAAGTTATATGCATATGGAAAAAATAATGTGATATTTATTTTGAAGGAACTAAAAAGAATATTGTTGAATGATCATGTTCGTAAAATTTGTTCTTAAAATGTTATTATCTTCATCTATAATTATGCTTCATCGAATTGACATAGTTTTTCCATAATACTTATTGATCATGTAATTTCTTTTGCATCATGTCAATCGAAGTTTATGAGTTAAATTACACTACACATGATTTGGATTTATCCTATATTTATTTCTCGTTAAAATTATGTACATATCATTTATATTGAGTAATGTGTGAAATATATAATAATAAAAAAATGGAAGCATATCTTTACTCAAAAATAATTGATCCTAAGAGAGAAAAGATTGATTGAAATAATCCAGGATTGTGATTTCATTATTCATTCTCAACATGAAAAATAAAACAAATAGGATGAATCTTGTAGTAAAAAATTTAATGATATATTAATGACGTTACATTTAGATCATAACAACTTTGCTAATGTTTTGATGAATTGTTTCCTATAAGTCATGAATGTCATGACATACTCTGTTATGTTTCAGGTTTCTGTGAAATCAACATTATCAAAAAATAAAAATAGGGCTCATAATGTGGATAAATATTTCAAATAAAATGTGGAAAGTATTAATAATGGTATGTTTCATGATTTTATTATTCATGAAGAAGGCCTTTTATGAATTTGTAAAATATTATGGGTTTCTTTTGATTCATCATTGAGGAATGATTAGGTTATTTAAGCTTATAATCCTCTTTTTTTATTCATCTAGAATGTACTAAAATATATATGGAGATATAAAAGTATTATTGGTGGGATGTAATGAAAAGATATTGTACCGAATTTAATATGAAGTGTTTGACTTATCAACTGTTAATGTAGAATTACAGTTATTTAAGGAGACACTTTAACCAATTCCAATGCCGAAGTAGAAATGGGGGAATATATCAATGGATTTAATGGTTTAATTTCCCAATATTTCTCAATATAATAATTTGATTTGTGTTATTATTTATCTATTGACTAAATATACACATTTTCATCCAATTTTATATACGTTATCATTTGATAAGATTTATATAGTGTATCAAAAATATATTTTCTCTTTACATGGTCTACCTCTCACTATTGTATCGAACTGTGATCCTAGGTTCACATATAATTTTTATAAATCACTTTATAATTCATTGGGTGTCGAATTAAATTTTGATATATCTATATATTAAATCCGATGGAATGAAAAATTTAATGATTAAATGTTGGAATATATGTTTCATTCTTGCTCAATGGATTTCTAGGGAATTTTAGATCAATATCT
The DNA here is from genome assembly GCA_963277665.1 of Viscum album. Classification (NCBI taxonomy): domain Eukaryota; kingdom Viridiplantae; phylum Streptophyta; class Magnoliopsida; order Santalales; family Viscaceae; genus Viscum; species Viscum album. Next base: position 659,192,205 of record OY728134.1, on the reverse strand, counting down.
TTCCTTGGATGTGTATTCTTATTATAATTGTTTTTATTCCCATATATAGATGCTACCATATAAGGTATTATATGGAATGTGGTGCGAGACACCAAATTTTTTGGATGGTGTTTGAGAGAGGAAGTTGATGGGACCATAGATGGTAGATAAAATGAGAGATAAATATCAGGTGATTTAGAGACCCATAAGTGAATCTTAATGAATTAGGAAAGGATATGTGGATTTCTAGGGGAAATAACATTCTTTTGTTGTAGGTCATCATGTCTTGATTAAAGTCTACCCATGAAAATGGGTGAATCATTTTTTTTCAAAGGTGAAGCTAACTCCACTTTTCATCAAACCATTTGTAATCCTATAGAAATATGGATTAGTTTCTTAATGAGTGGATTTACCTCAGATATTATCCCATGTGCACAAAAAAAATCATGTTTCAATTTTAATGAATAATTTACCGGATTCATCTCATTTTTCGGTCACTCAAGTAATTTATATTTAAGAGAATAATTATCATGTGGAACAACCATTTTAGGTTCTTGACCATAGATATCAAGTGTTATAGAATAAGTTAATTTTCAATAATATATTTTTATAGAAAAATCATATGGTTGAAAAAGAAACATGGTAATATGAAAATGATATGGGGGGAAAATATCCCCACTTATTTGATATGCAAATAAAATTTTGAGGATGCAATTTCCTAAAGGAGGAAGGATGTAGCGGCCTTGGTAATGAGAGAATAAGACTTTCTCATATTTATTAATATCTATTAATTAAATAGTAACATGTTATTAAATATTTTCCACATCCAATAGCATACCTGAAATGAAATAATGAGTTCTTCATAATCTTATTTTGCAAGCAAGCCTGAGTTACAATGAATAGTAATAAAATTTTAATATTATTATTTTAAGTGGAAGGTGCCGCTCAGAAATTATATTGAAAATTGTTAATTGAAATAAATATATTATTTTCACAAATTTTTACCAATGTTTTTGCATTTGTAAAATCATATTTATAGGTATAAGATAATATAAAAGTATGTTTTATGTTTAAATACACCATTTTTTGAAATAAAGATGATTTACCTCCTTTTAGTGGCCCACCTATTTAAAATATAAATGTTCAAATACATCATTATTGTTATATGAAGGGATAAGATTAATTTTTGAAAAATTCAGATTAGAATTTAATTTGGGTGTAGTTTTTGTAATTTTCTAACAACTGTCTTATTTTGATGAATATGGAATAATACTGAATTTGATTCCTAAAATTCATATTTTCTCATTTAATAATATTGATAAATTGATATTTTATTTTTCTATGTATAATAATATAAATTTTATATCATTTAACCCATTTAGGTTATTCGAACAAAATAATTTATATATTTAAACAATGAAAACATTTGAATATTTTCACATTAAACATCTGCATTATTGTCCAACCAGTGAAATTAATTTTAAATAAATTTTTACATAATGTAGTATTGAAATTTTAGAAAATTTTATTCCCCATTTATAATTTGAATAATTTCTAATTTCTAATATAGTCAAATTACATTATGACTAAGAATATTAGGGAATGTAATTTTAATTATTTACAATGATCAACGTAAAAATGTGTTTACTTAGTGGTGAATATTTAATCATGAGATTCTAAATAACATAGAAACTTATCAAAAATCTATTTTATACATATTAATCTACCATATAACCTCTTTTATATAAATACTATCATTATTGGAGTCACATGGTGAATGTGAGGCCTCCCATTAGTAAATACCTTTTTATATATACAGGAATGTCACTCCCCCTCCAATAAAAAAAATCCACACACCCCCTCACTCGTTAACACCTATCAAGACCCATTATCACATAATAACCCTAAAAACAGCTCTTGACATCCCTCCTCTCAACTTAGAGTCCTCTCATTTTTCAAAAAATCCATGAATAAGCCCATTGTTGCAAAACGAAAGGAGTTACCTGAAGATGATGTAACGTTAATCAGCATGCATATTTCTTTTGTTTCTATGTACACACCTATAACACCATAAGATATTAAAATATATTATTTATAGGAAATATAACTTTGTTATTTATGTTCTATAAAAAATAAAATATTATGTTACGCTATGCACAATTATTAATTAGCTTTTGTTACACATAAGACATAGTTTTTCTTCCAATTAATGGATAAGCTATTTTAAAAATAAATTCTGAAACATTTATAATTTTTAATTTTAAAAATAAACAAATTTTTTGAATTCATAATGTGGAAAATATATTAGGGTGAATTTTGGATATTTTACTAAGAAAAAACTTTATTGATGAATAAAAAAAATTACAGAAATTTATTAACAAACTGGTTTATCATTTAAATAAATATTTGTTTTAAATTAAACGTTATGTTTGGTTTTAAAGTCATAATTGATAAATTTTTCATATATTTATCCAATTAATGTCATTTTAGTCATTTGTATATCTATATCAGGTAAAAAAACTTATTGAAGTTTTGAGCCTTTTTACTTTAAAATCATGTATTATCACCACGTATGTGGGATTCTCATTGATATTAATTTGAACACATATGTGATTTAAATTTTAAAAAATCAAATCACATGGTTTCAATTAGGATATTATTTTTTATCTAATAATATAAAATAAATTTTTGACCAAAAGTATTACTGAAAGTTGTTAAAATTAATTACATTGAATAAGGTGAAATTAATATTAATGATGTACTAAACCAAAATCTAATCTACCACAATGACCTGGAAACTTGTAAAAAATCCATTGGATAAAAATAATTATAGCATATCCCATCTTGGTTCAAATTTTATTGGTTATTGGGATATAATTAAATGGATGTGCCCCTTGTAAAAGGTTGTGTATGAAAAAAGACAAAAGGGAATTTCCCTCACCTAAAAAATTTATACAATATTGATATATTTATGGTAATACATATTCAATTGAAATATTACTGGTTTATTTTTATTATAATAATTAATCAATAATTTTTTGAGATTATTTATACACCTAAAATGCTTATGAAATGCCAACTTAGTGAGTTTTTTTAATAATTAACTTTATCAATGACACTATATAATTTAAATGTGATGTATATTGATTAAATTATTATAAATAATTATTCTTGTTGATTAATATTTAATGTTACCCATCTGGAATATTAATATATTTTTATATTTTTAATCTACAATTAAATAAATAATATCACAATTCACATTATTATTATTTTACAATAATTGATATTTTATTAAATTATATAACATTTATAAACAATTTATTGTAAAATTTATTTTTAAGCATCAATAAATAATAAATTTTATCTATTAATGGAAAAATTTATCTTTTATAATTAACATATTGACCGATATATTGTAAAAACGTTGTTTACACAGTTGGGGTTTAAGAAGTGATTTTCCACGTCACATGCACTTGTTTTCAAAATAATTTAAAAAACACTTGAGATTTTAATTTTATAAATTATATATAATATTAATAATTAAATTTATATATATTTAAATTTCAATATAACTTAATTTTTGTTTTAATTATTAAATTAATTAGGTTATAAAACTAAATACTTCAATAAAAACTAAAATGATAAAATTGAAGAATCCTAGAGGTTCAAAAACCAATTTATTAAAATACAAATTTTTTTATTGTGGATATTTTACCGACCTTTATTCCCCTTTAATTCGTTATTTTTTCATTTTGGGGGCTCATTTATAAATTTGGTTCTCGAATTAATTAATACATTTTTGTATTTACAAGAGTGTCACTCCCCTTAACTATAAAAAGGCAAGCACTCTACCCCTTTGTCACTCCTCCGAAGCCAATTTGGATCAACCAAAATCATCCCAAATAGTCTCCCAACACTCTTAATATCGTCTTATTGTCCTATATTTTTTAATAGATCCCCCTAATTAAGCTCCTTGGAACAAACCAATAAGAGTTACCCGATTTTGAGGTAATGTCATCTCTCAATCTATTATGATTTATTTCTATTCTCCACCCCCTAAAATAAAATTATTAAATGATTATATGAAAAAAAATATTTCATAAACATATATAGTAGTTTTTTAGGTTATGGCTTCAACCTACACATAAATACACTACTATCAAATAGTTAACAAATATACAATTTACGTATATGGTGAACTACTGCCTCACAAAATGATGATTGTTCAATCTTCATTCACCAGCTCTCTTAGTGATCATTATGATGGAAAATACATTTATATATTATTTTTATAATATATATTAATTTTTTATGATTATTTAATTCTTTTATAACACATACCATTATACATTCCACTTTGTATAAGTATGATAACATTGTTTGTAGAAGTGTGGACTACTGCCCCCTCAAAAAAATGTCACTCATTCCCACTATACATGGAACATACACACAATGTTTTTAGTAATGGTATGAAATATATATGGAATATATAATATAAATTAATTGTAATATAATTATATATCCTTTAAATTTAATACATTTATAAAAACAATGAAATGAATGTAGTGTTCATGAGTATGTACAACCTTCCATCTCAATGAATGGTACACTTATTTTATTATCACAAAATATTATGGAAAATTATACATACATATATAATGAAAATATATGATAAGTGAGTAATGATTTAAATAATTTATTTTATTAAATAATGATATATGTAATGGGAATAACAAATATCTAGTGAAAAAATACTTGAGAAAATATGTCAATTAATACCTGAAATAGTGAGAATAATGAATGATTGTTAAAAAACTGTTAATTAGATATTATATTAAGATGATACATGCCAATATAATCATTATATTGGTTATATTATATGTTAGTAACATAATTTTAACAACTACAATCTTGGAAAAATACAACACAACAAATAATGGTCAAGGTAAGGTAATCTAGTTTCAATTTACATTCCGCGAGGAATACGCCATTAACACCACTTAATTCAATTGTGTAGTATAACTAAATACCATTTTGATATACTAAATATTTAATGATTTATTATAATATTATTTAAATGTTTAATTTTATTATCATTACTTTTCATCTTCTAATTCATTTTGTTACCACAATGGTTATAGATTTTGTCTCAATTTACATTCTATTGACTCGTATTTTTTTTATGCACAAATTCAATATTATATAGAGTATATACTTAATTTTACATGTTATATAATGATTATAATTATTATCATTATATTATAAATTTTAATTAATTCATTGTTAATTATTATTTATATGTTTCAGATTGGTTTGGGACTTTATGGAATGTCTAATAATTATTTTCCTCAAGAATGTTTTAATGACATTTATACTATATTCCCAGTCATCAAAATCCACAAACCATGATTTAACTGATCCTCCACTAAATAATTATTGATAAATCCATATTAAATATTGAATATGGATATTTGGTGATAAGATACATTATTTATTATTTAAATCAATTTTTCTACATAATATCAATACATTGGATATAGTATATGATGGGTGGGGCTTGTTATATCTCTTCAATGGATCAGTATGTTTTATGAGGAAGAATAAATATCATTTTGGAGGAGGACATAACCATTTAATAGACTCATGGAATGGCTCTTTGATAGTACAGATTCTGAGCATAATTTCTTGACAATATTATATTCTAGGCATGTTACCATTAAAGTATTAAATTCTCGGCAGAAATAATTAATGATATATTTTAAATATACATTGTTAATAATTACATAATTATCTATTAATTAATTGATATTCCATGTCATTATTTAATTATATATAATATACATGGTTAATTTTTAGATTTATTTTATTGAATAAATGGTATGGGATTAAACATCTACCTTTACATTTTATTTATACAAATTATTTTATTATTGTGTCCACATTACATACCCTTACCGAGCTTTTGGGATCAACCTTATTATGTTTGATTTTGATAGGTTTTGAAGGGGAATACTTTGAATAAGATACATGTAAGAACCCAGTTTTTTCAATAAAAGACATTAAAATATTCTTGATGTTATTCCAGAGAAGTGCCTTCAAAAAAACGTGTGATTCCGAGGCCCGGTGTGGCCGGAATTAAATTTTAAGTGTTTTCACACTGGACACAACAAATAAATAGGGTAACTACTAAATTATGTTCCAGATCAGGAATTTCAGTGCACTGATTGGTCTGAAATGGGGTTTATACCCTAGTAACGACATAAAATATGTCTCTGCATAGACGTTTGGACCACTCGCTCGCTATCAGATCGTGAAATGGATAAATTAAATAATTAATTCATTTTTTAAGGGTTAAACTCACGTACCTCTTAAACGGTAGCTCAGATTGGAAAACAAAGGGCATTATTGAGTCTGGAGCATGCTGTTTACCCTAGGAGGGGTGTATCTTTAGCGGGTGAGGTCCTTCTATGGAAAACACCACTAGGGGGTCTTCGTAATTAAGTGGTCTCTGGCGTTTGATTCCGTATCAATCAAACGGAGGCTTAGATTAAAATTATGATACCACCGATGTGCTGTGGACGTGGTTTTTACCCTAACTGCGACCGAACATTGACAGCGTCGGGGGTTTCAGATGCAGATTTAATTAGGGGTTGTGTGTTCTTTAATTAATGGGATTAATTCATTCTATCTTATTTAAGTTATATCCTCCCCCATTCCCCCATCATTCTCCCTTGGATGTACACCCTCCCATTCTTCCCAATAACTACTTCATCTACCATATTCTCATCCTTCTCACTTCAGCGGACGATGACGGAACTTCGGCGGATCGCAGCGGATGCAAGGCGAACACGTCGTCATCGACCGATGAACAAATCGAGGTAGGATTTATTCCAATTTCGTTTTCTGATTGAATTTGTTCTCATAAATTTATTCTTGATCTTATTTTTCTTCATTTTCTTTTATCAATCATCGATGACTTCACTAACACGGTCATCAATCCGTGTTTGAAGCAAATAAAGGTTTCAGAAATCCATCTGTTCTTCACATATATTCATCGCTGACTTTTGGACGCATTAACCCACTGATGGATCGTTGACCGGAGGTGCGAACAGGGGGCACTGGGGCAGTGCAGTCAAGCGGCGTTCAGTGGGCCGGCGTGCGGTGGTTTTCAGGTTTCGGCATCGTGCTAGTTTGGAAGAGGTGGCGGCATCGGGGGTCAGCTGAAGTAGCAGGCGGCTGCGACTGCCACTGCGGCAGAGCAGCGAGCGGAGGAGCATTGAAGGGAATTTTGGCCATGGCGTGTCGCGGAGATGCTGTGGGAGAAGAAGCCACCAGTGTCTGGCAGCGGGGTGCTGCAGGCGGCGTCGGTCGGTCGTGCTCGGTGGAGGAGCCCGAGGGCTGGCCACGGGCGTGCAGAGGAAGCCAAGACCCGCAAAATGGGGGTCTTGCTAGCTTGTCATGGAGGACCAGCCAAAGTCGGTCTGCTGGGGGGAAAAAGGACCCATGAATCACGGGTCCTGTTGCATTTTGAGGAGCGAATACCGGCCAGTCGGCCAGTCTGTTTGAAGATGAAAATCCCGAGGGGTCCGGTGGTTTCTGGGTGGGCCGCAGCGAGCTGGACCAGCCCATTTTTGGCCCTTCTGTTCAATGGGCTATATTTTTCTAAATGGCATGTCCATTTAACACGATGTCTCTGGATGTAGGTCAGTGTTAATAATACGGACATTTTGAAGAATGTTTTGGGGTTTTTCGGTCTTTCACCCAAAGTTGGGTGCCCCGGGACGTGTTAATTCAATAATATTAAATTGTTGTTAAAGTTTTGATGGACGTGGCTCGCGTTCCGGGCATCCGTTTGATGTCCCGTCAAAGGTGCGGTGGCCCCGGAGATGAAGCGGTCCTTCCAAGGTTGGTTTGGAGCCCTTGCGGGTTGGTTTCTTTGTTCGGTAGCACGAAATGCTAAATGTGAAAATTTAATTAATTAAACAATTAATTGTTGCGTTAGACCTAACTCCTGCTTGGGATCTTTGATTGATGTGCCGTTAGCGGCAGCGTGCCTCCAGTCCTCATGCAGACTTTTTGAGATACTCTCCAAAGCATTCGGGTTGGAGACAAGGTACAGGCCCCCCAGGGCCCAGTCCGCACGTTTTACGGTGAAATGTCACTTTTTCACCCGACATCCGTTTGGGGTGTTTGAGTACTAATTTTTGAGTGTTTTCCCGAGGAGATTGCAAAAGTGCAATATGACTGCTTAATTTCGGGCCTGAAGTGTGGGCCCAACGATGTCCAATTTACGTATAACACGAGAAATGGAAGCTTCTACATCCGGAGTCTGTTTTAGGTGCCCTCAGCGGTGTTGTGACCCTTGAATCGAGGCGAAATTTTCCGGGCTGGTTTTAGACATTGAAGTCAGAGTTGAGGCATGGTCCCCATGGGCCTTCTCTTATGTTGTGTGCAGCTTACTACACCTTCTCCATTAGGTATCCATTTGGGAAGAATGAACAGTCGATCCAGCATGTTTTTCTGAGAGTATCACGATGGCGCAGTTCGCTCGAAGAGTATCAGTGTCGGGGTGCAGGCCCCACACAAGATGAATATGGTGAATAATACCATATTACCGGTTGTCCATTTCGGGTGAGTAAGTAGTCTATCTCGCATATTTTTCTACAAGGACTACAACAGTGTAATCTGTTTGGGCATGTGGAGCCTCTTTTGATATCATGTTAAATTTGGAAACATGAAAGGGTGTTGGATGGATGTCCCTTTGATATTATTTGAACCAATGCTCAGTAGCGATGTTGGTAACAACTGGTGATGTCAGTTACAATTCTTCATTATCCGACCAATTACAGGTCTACCCTCTAGTAGGTCTAGGCAGTGCATCAACTGTCAGCTTCTTCTAGGTCTACCTTCCAAAAAATACTATGTAGTGGGTCTCAGGTCGGCTTCTTCCATGTCTACCCTCTAGAAGAGACTAAGCAATGGGTCGTCTATCGTCTACTTCGAGGTCAACCATCTAGCATAGACTGGGAAGTGGGTCGCCTATCTGCTTCATCCAGGCCTACCATCTAGCAGACTCTGGGCAGTGGGTTGTCTATCAGCTTCTTCCAGGTCTACCCTCAATAGAGACTGGGCAGTGGGTCGTCCGTCAGCTTCCTCTAGGTCTACCCCCCAGTAAATTCTGGGCAGTGGGTCACCTGTCGACCTCTTACGGTCTACCCTCCAGTAGAGACTGGGTAGTGGGTCACCTGAAGATCTCGTAGAGTCTACCATCCAGCAGATATTGGTCAGTGGGTCGCCCGGAGACTTCTTTCAGACTCATTTCTTTCTACTAGTCTAGTTTGTTGCTTTTCTCTGTGACTACTAGAGTGAGACCCTTGGTTGTATGGGTTAGTGTTGTGTTGAATTTGGCTTTGAGTATACCTATCAACTGTGGGACAAAGACGAGGTGTGGTGTGACTTTCCCAAGAACTCTCAAGTAAGAGGGGTGATTTCCCCACCAAGACATATCCTTTTGACGCGACCTAAAACTGTGCGGGAGAGTCAGTGCCTATCAATGTGGATAGTGTCAAGGTGCAGTGATTTGATCCCCTTGACTTGCAGTTCGGGGTTGACGTGTAGGATGATGGGCATCGATGGTGTTTACTTCTGGGATTGTTGGTTACTCATGTTCATGGGATGAGCTATGGGATGGTGATCCCATTGTGATCATGTTCAGGTATCTTTTTTGTGAATATGGATATGTATATACCTTGTCCCAGTACCCACTCTTTGGGTTTTGTTTACCCACATTCCAAAAGAGCCGAAGACACATGGGGTATTCCACGTGCTTTCCGTGTCTAGCTTCTCGTGGTAGTACGAGCCTACTCTCCTGCTATGGGTAGTGAAGACATGCCGAGAAGTTCATATTCTCACCGCATCTAGCTCCTTCTGTTTGGACGATTCTACTTCCTTCCAATTGTTGTGTTGAGTTGTACTCCTTACTGCACTCTCAGTTGTACTCCTTTACTTTTCACTTTTCTATCTACTACTCACCTTTTCAGTACCTCTTTTTTTATCCCTTGGGCCTTCGGGGTATCCTACTATGTATTTTATACTCACCCTGGCTTGGGCTTTGCCAGAAATTGGTGTGGCCTTGCAGACAACGAACTGGTTGGGTGTGACTTCAGCGGATCAGGGAGTTCAATTTCATGGACCGCATATGGTGGTCATAGTCGGGTTCCAAGTGTGAGACTCTCCCAGCTATTTTACATTTATTTACCTGTTGCCAGGTTGTTGCACATTTCTGGTTGGGCACGTGTCTTTCTCTTTTTTCAGTTTACCTTCAGCACTCACTTTGTACTATTTAGAGGTCGATGCACTCTTGTGGTTGTTTATAGAATTTAGTACATTAATTTTTCTTTTACCCTGCACTTCTGAATTGTGTGGGATGCATGTGTGTGTACAGGTACTAAGGTAAGGGCCTCCCTGAGATGTTAAGCCTTCGGTGCTTGTCGCCGGCCCCTGGCCTATGGAGGGGGGCTTGGGGTAGTTGCGGCCCGAGCCCGGGTAGGGCCGGGTCATGACAAAGTGGTATCAGAGGTGGTGTGTTCCTTGGGATGTTGTTCAAACGTCCCTAAAATAGAATTGGATGGTATCTAGGGAAATAATTTCAACGTGTCTTGAGAGTGAATCTCAGGCCAGAGAGTCCAGTGAAGGTGCAGTGGCCGACGTATCTATTCACCAGGACCCTGATAACCCTCTAGTCGAGTCGGCATGCTAACACCCTTTGTAGAGAAAATTTGATTGTGCATCAAATAGGATTGAGTCTTTTACTATCCTTCTTGAGTAACATCCCCATTGTTGTTACTGATATATACATATATTCACATCTGACTATGTCACCACTTGATAACATTCAGGATGTCTCTACGAAGATAGACAGCCAAGATACCATCTTTGGTTCATGGAGACCACCCTATGAGCTATGAGGCCTTAGTCTAGGACCCATCATGCGAGTCCCTTTCTCTGGGTGGGCCGATAGTAGCACCCCCACCTGGTGAGGAGCGGACAGCTTCATCAGAGTAGAATGAGCTTGAGAACAGGTTCAGCACGCTCCACGATTTCCAGTGGCTGTTGACGCTCCTTTCGTCACAGAGTCTAAAACAAGGAAATTGGGGAAGAAAATTGGGAAAGATTTGAAGTCAAAGTGATTCAAGATTATGAAGTGGAAATGGAATTTGGCATTGGAAACTTGGTTACTTTGTTTTATAAAAAGCCTTAAGATTAAAGCCCTAAGACTTACTTTGCAAAAAATTTAAGCCATCAAGGAGGCCAGCCGAGGACAACCACCTAGAGCTCATGCGGGACACGAGGGTCAACCGCGCTCAAGGGGTGTCCTCAAGGCCAATGCGACACCCTGAGGCAGCGCGCCCCCGGAGAAGCGCACATGGTGGGCGCATAGCGCGCCCGAGGAGCATAGATGGCGCTTGGAGCGCGCCCGCAGAGGCAGGGGTGGGCGCAGAGCGCGCCCGCAGAAGAACACGGTGCGCGGCGGCACCGTGGAGGTTGGGAGTTCAATCGAGGTGTAGCGGGCAGCGCTACTTTGATAAACCGCGAAAAAATTGAGAGCCGCTTCGATGTGGGACGCGGGATTTTCAGCCGGGATCTAATCTCGGCCGTCCGCTTCATCCCGCGTCGATCCAGGCCGCACGATCCATCTCGCGCGAGATGATCTAATCGCAGCCGTCCGCCTTCATTAAATGGCCAATCCGACGGCTCCCCGAATGTCTTCAACCTCGAGCTCAAGCCGAGGACACCACGTGCCACCCAGGGCCTCGCCATGTACCAGGTGCCTCCCGAAGCCGGTATTCGAGCATCCGGCCACTTCCGAACAAACTAAGACCTCCATCCGGTTCGTCTGGACCTAAGGAACACAACCATGCATAAAAATAAGTTTGCATGCAATGTTTGGAGAATTTCGAGGTTGGCCGAGGCAAACAAAGTGCCGAGGCCATGAAGGTTTGTGTTTTGCATGGTTTGGGCCAAAGGAAGTTCGTGCATGCGTTCTAAGTCGCATGCACGTGAAGGAGGAAAAATAATAAAAGGAACCCACGTTCAACAACAGAGGATATTTCAAAATTTGGAGGAAACCGTTAAGATCCGAAAATCGCGGTGGTTCAGTTTTTTTTTGTTCTCTCACGTGGATGAACTAACCCTACCTTGCCTATAAAATGAGGCCGTGGGGATGGAGAAGAGGGCTGAAGTTTTGGCCGAAAACTTAAAGTCTCGTGAGAGAATACATGCCTCGCGAAGAATACCCCTGTGCACACCACTTGCGTAGCAGAATCCCGAAGCCTCCTTTTGGATTCGTTTTGTTCCATTTGCAGACTCCATGCACGAAAGAAGAAATGGAGAAGACCCCCTGCATGCTACCCCTTGCGCGACAAGAAGAAGAAGTCCTCACTCCAAGCATCACCTTGCGCGCCCGCGGTGCCTTGCACACTTGATGATTAGCGGCTGCCTTGTCTATTGGACTTGCACGATTGAAGAAAGGAAGATGAGCCCGCACCCTTGCGCGGCGGTTGCACCAGCGCGCTGCCTTGTGCCCTTGCACCCTGCGCGTACCCGAGGTCTTATAACACCATGCGCGCCCTTCTTGTTCCCAAGGCAGAAGCACCACTTGTGCGGCCCTTGCTTGTGACCCTACGCGGCAGTGTGTGTGCAAGAGTGAAAGAAAGTGTGCAAAGGGTGAAGGCCGAGAGGCCCTTGTGTATACAAGAAGAAGTGAAGGCCGTATTCCCCTATGTGTGCAAAATAGTGAACCAAGTGTGTGCATAAGGAGTGCACACTTTGAAGGAGAACCCGAGGCCATATCTTGTGTGGGTGAAAAGTGAAGAGCACACTTTGAGTTTGTGTGTGATAAGCAAGTGGAAGAGGCCAAGCTCACTTTTGTGCAAAAAGTAAAAGAATTGTATGCAAGAAGAATTAAAATGCCGAGGCCCAAGCTCAAAGTCATCTCCTTAATACCATTCCACCTCTCCTTTTCAAAGATCCAGTCTTCAAGACATTCTTCAAAGCCATCTTTGGCATGTTTTCTTGATTGACTTCCTTCTCTAAAAGATATTATGTGGAAGGTTTTATTCAACCTCATCATTCAAAGGATGAGAGAATCTTTTAATCTAGGCCTCCTCCTCAGGATTAAGCCCTAATCCATAATTCCTTAAATGCTCTGGGCCTCCTTTTCAGGAGTAAGACCCAATCCCCTAAAACCTGGGCCTCCTTTTCAGGAGTAAGTCCCAAGTCTCCAAAATACTTTTCAATTCCCTCAACCTGGGCCTCCTCCTTAGGAGTAAGTCCCTGTCTTGACAAGTTCCCTTATGGTCGCGCAGGTACACTTGCGCGCCGCCTAGTGGTCGTGCAAGTGACTTGCGCGACCTAAGTGGTAACCGCTCGGTAACCGCTCAGTAACCGCCCGGGGTCTTCTTTGGCCTATAAATAGACCCTGTGGGCCCCCCATTAAGGAGGATCTTTTTCCAGAAACACGGATTGAAGCTCCTGACACCCAAGTCTCTTCTCAAAGCTTCCGGAACACTTCTAAGGTAATTTCTTACCTAGAACGGAAGATCTAAAGAGAAAAAAGGAAGGCCTAAGTGTTGAAACTTATCAAACACTTGCGCGCCGAATTAATTCCTCCAATATAACTTGCGCGTCCCTCTTCTGGAAGAACCTCAAGAGAATGGTAAAGGGTTTAATAAAGAGTCGCTCAAGTATTTCAACTCTGGTTGAAAATCGCGCAAGTACCCCTAATGTCGCGCAAGTATACTTGTGCGACCAATAATTGCGCGCTGCCGCAATACTTGCGCGCCTTTCAGGACTTGCGCGCCCCTATCTTTTTGGGTGCCCATCTTGCCCATTTTTACCCCTCTTAAGCCATTTCACCCTTCCTATTCAAGATTCAGTCTTCAAGATACTCTTCAAATCCATTTATGGCATGATTTCTTGATTGGACATCCTTATCTGAAAGGAATTCTGTGAAATATCTCTCAAAACCTAGTGATTTAAACATCTTTATATTACCAAAGATTGAGAGTTCATTCATTTCAACCTCATCCTTTAAAATGAGAGAATCCTAACCTGGGTCTCCTTTTCAGGAATAAATCCCCAGTTATAAAAACCTAACTTGGGCATCTTTCTTAAGAATAAGCCCCAATCAAGTCCTTTAATCTTGGGCATCCTCCTCAGGAGTAGGCCCCAAACCTTAATCCCTAACCTGGGTCTCCTTTTCAGGAATAAGACTCAGTCATAACCTTGGGCTTCCTTTTCAGGAGTAAGCCCCATGTCCCCTAACCTAGGCTTTCTTCTCAGGAATAAGTCCTAGTCATAAATCTTGGGCATCCTTCTTAGGAGTAAGCCCCAAGTCTCTTAAAATTTCTCTTAATCAGTCATAAATTACCTTTGATTTGGGTTTCTTTTTCAGGAATAAAACCCAATCATAAGTCCCCTCCTAACTTGGGCATCCTCCTTAGGAGTAAGCCCCAAGATTAGAGTATTCAAATCTCCATGAAGCACATATAACTTTGTGGACCCTGTTCTTGGATTTTCTCCCTAAAAGTAAATCCTAAACTTTCGTCTATCTGGGCAGTCATCTATACATAAGCCCCAAAACAAATTCTTATGATTGCATCTTTTATGGCACAATTGTCTGAATTTTACCAATACCTCTTGTTTCTCACACCGAGCATGACTCACGTGAGCTTAGAGTGTAAAAGTAATTATGACATTCATCTTTGAGCCATCAATCATAAAACATCATATCCCATTCCTCGAACTACGTGGGTTCTGATTCCTTTTTCAAAACAAAGGATACGTAGGTAGCCCATTTATGGGTTCGATCCCAACATTGAAATAATCTCTGTCCTTCTGAATGACGATAAACTTCAAGTGCCCCACTGAGTGGCTTTAAAACCAGCCTGGTCATCAAAATGACCAAGAGACTTTTATATAAATGTTTTGAAGGATACCATTGACCAAGAATCTCTAAACAAATATAGATGATTCTATATTGATGAAGAACCTCGAATACATATAAAAGATTCCCTAAATTTCTTGCATATTTAATCATTGATTGTTAAAACTAAAGGAAAGCTCATTTTTTACTTGGTAATGTAATAAGGATTCACGAACTTAACTTAAATCTATAAAGAGAGTCCCGGAGTAGACAATAATTCCCCTCAAAAAGGTGTGATGAGTCCGACCTCCCATCCTCTCGACCAATGCAAATTCCTAAGCCTCATTAGCCCACAAGCTAATGAGCGCCTGCCTTTGGAAAGTAGGTCCAAACGGATGTGGAATCATTGGATGTTTCCGGTTCTACGAACAAACCCGTTAGAAACCGATCGGAACGTTTGAATCTCCCGTCCAGGAGGTCATCCCCGGATTCCGCGCGAAACAAAAATGGTGAACCCGACGTGAATCCTTAACCAAGTTAAAGTGATGTTCTTCTTATCTGTTAGGCCATTTGGGCCAACAAGGCAATCATTGACATGTGCTCATCCAAAAGATGCAGTGGCCGGATTCATCTTGATTATGTCTGTTACATGGAACAGGCACTCTTTTTTCAAGATCTTCTACAAAAATGGCTTTCCTTAAATTCACCCCTGTGAATACTGCTGCTGGGAACACCTCTACTGTGAGGTCTACTGCTGTGAAAACCAATGCTGCTACTCCTGCTGGAACGTCATCCGCTCTGAGGATGACATCACCAACTCAGCGTCTTCAACGCTGTGTTTCTAATGCACTGGTTAAGGGGTACCGTCGCAACGGTACTATCCCAACTCTGGAGGCCGCTCGTCAAGCCCTCCAAGTTAACAATTCTACCTGGTCGTCCGGACAACGGCGACCAGCAATCAAGAAGCAGACGGTGCTGACTACCGTCTCCAACCGTTTCGGGTCGTTATCCCCGGAACGCAATTTCCATTCACTCCCTTATTCCGAGGAAGTGAATGAGCAGGTCCCGCAGGACCTTAATTCAAAAAGACAGGAGTCCTTCTCAAGGGCTCCCATTAAAAATCACCGCCAGACTCGTGCGGTAGTGCGCCCTCAACATGATGAGGGTACCGACTCCAGGCGTTCAGCTCAGGTTCCTCGAACCCGAGCAGGCAAGATGAATCGCCAGAGACGGAATCCGGTTAACAATAGGCAGGTTGTCATCCCTGCCATCTCCGGAGAAGTCCACCAACCTAACTTGGTGGCAAACAACGAGCAGGCATACACACCTGCCCGTTTTAATCCCGCTGTCCAGCAGACTCGTCTGGCAGCATCAAGCCGATCCCGCCAGGCAATTCCGGCGGAGTACTATAGGCAGGAACATACACATGCTTATACATCAGCAGTTAGTCAGCAGGCTCGTCTGACTACATATGGTGGATCTCGTCAACCGCGTTTGACGAAGTGTAATCAGCAGGCACATACACCTGCTAATACTAATCAAGCCTACCAACAGTCTCGCTTGGTAGCGCACGGAGAAGTCAGTCGGAAAGCCCCGACGACAAACAGGAGGCAGACTAAACTCTCTGCCTCCACACTTGAGTACTGTCAGGATTCACTAACAGGAAAAGGAGGACAGGAGCAGGCACATACACCTACTCCAAGCCCGGGATGGACGTATATCCCTGTTCCGGCGGCTGAAGTCACCAAACATATTTTGTCAATGGTGAAAGAGCAGAAGCATATTCCTGCTCATATTCTGGATGCTTGCAAGGATATCATAACAGCTTCAGCATCATCTCAGGGACAGACACATACATCTGTTCCAGTCCAAGAGGGTTGTGGGGCCTACTCCCCCATATCATATGGACAACCAAGTCAGGCACATACACCTAATTTGAGCGATGATCGTCAGCCTAACCTGACCATCTTTCCTGATCAGGCACATACACCTGCTCAGAGCAATCACTTTCGTCATCAAGTGATTTCTAAAGCGAGTAAGAAGGCATCTAAGAAAAAGATCCACCCAGCACAATCAGGAGATCAAAGGCCAATCTGCAACAAGGCCTTGCTCGATGCTGGAGTTCTTGAAGCCCTCAGACATTTATCTGTCGGAATTCAAGATTCTACTCCCTCAGTTCCCAATAACAGGAACATTAATCCCGAAGGTCTTCAACAGACACTTCCTCATGAAGACTTGCTTCATGAAAATTCGGTCAATCTTGAAGTTTCTTCTTCAGATGAGAACCACAGGAACCCTCTGTGTGGTCAGAAGACCAAGGAGCAAGAGATCTCATCTTTTGTTGTAACCCATCATGATGGTCCTCCTCATGGTGATGAACTTCGCTGCGAAAGTCCTCTCCGCAGTAGTGATTCACATTGTCTCGAAAATTCTTCAGAAGGCAATGTAGTGACGAGAAAGCCCTCCAATCTCGAGGCACTTGCAAACGTAAAACCAGTCATGTCTGAAGTTTTACTATCGGCAGGTGAAACTCTTTCTCCTTCAGAAGATAGCTTGGGGTTCAGGTTATTCTCTGAACCTTCCCTGGGTCATTCATCTTCCAGCATGAATAGTGATTCCTCTACCAATCTTGTTGAATCCGATGAAGCAACAAGGAAACACCAACTCTGGTCCAAACAGGTAGAAGAATCTTCATTTAATGATAAAGAGGAAATGCTGAACATGAGGAAAAAACTGGCAAAAGGTGAAGTACCAGTCATGTTTTGTCCTTTGGCTGATTCACAGTATGACATTCCAAAGATGTTGACGGATGATGGAATCTATGATATTCGTCTTAACATATGGAAAACTCTTTGTCAATTAAAGAAGAAGGTATTATCTTACGATGAATATGAAAATCATCTTAAGATAATAGAAGGGTTACAAAGCCAGATTGATTTGGAATCTCTATCAGTCTCTCGGTATCCGAAGGCTGAAAAGCAACAGAGAACCCTTCAACGTTCATGCCTTGGCGCACTAAGAAGATTGCGTCAGTTAGTTTCCAATGCTCCATCTAATTTTCATATCAGAGGATGGGGTATTCACGGAGCACTACATTTCACAGTGCTTTCCGGTCAGCAAAGCCCGCCGAAAATGGTCTCATGCAATGTTATTGCCCATGGCCGGCCACAGTCAATGGGCTTTGTTCATAATCAAAATCTTGCTCGAGATCAAGCTTCAACTAGTTCCTCTCAAAATCAAGTATATAGAGAACAAGTTGTTGAATTGCTCCTACATCAAGCAGGCGAGAATATTGCGCAAGCCTCTCGTCTGGAGCAAACATGTCATCAAATGACAGAAGTTTCGGAAATCATCCAACGGTCTGTTGAACCAGGTGATAAAAGTGGATACAGGTTAATGCATCCAGCTAATTTCCGAACTAAGATTCGCAAGATCAAGAGAGATTTTAAAAAGATCTCAGACATAGCATGTCAAGAGACACCCCAGCTTGCCAGACTGGGGACTTCTCTAACCCAACCCTCAGAATCAACGAATGGGATTCGAGGAGTTGAGCGGAAGCAACAGGAACACCCCCAGTCCAACGGACTAGGGACTTTTTCAAATCTTCAATCCCTCCCTCAGAGAAAGTCAGTATTCTCTCGATTAGGGAATAAGACTCAAGAGGAACGAAAAGCCAAGATGTCAGGAGATTCTCTCCAAGTGACGATTCTCCAAGAAATTCCTGAGGGATCAAGTCAACGGAATGCCATGCCTTATCATGGACATAAAAGGAGACAATATCACAGAAATGCTGATAGAAAGGATTCCATGAAATATGCATCCATTAATGTCATCACTGCCGTTGCTGCTGATTCACCATATGAGGCTCAATTAGAGGGATCAGATGAAGAGGTTCCTGCTCAAGAAGTTGCGCACACAGACCTAAATGAAGAAGGTGTGCGCACACGTAATCAAAGGCTTACCGAAAATCTGGGTATTCCTTCAAGTAACCCACTTCCCCCTCTCCGAAAAGGATCCAATAAGGGGAAAGGAAAGAATCAGGTTACTTATCACCCTTCCTCTGAAGGAGGTCAATCGCTCTCATTAGAGCAAAGGTTTGCACAACAGGAGGAAGAAATGAAAGAATTAATAAGGTTAAATGCAGAACTACTTCAGAGTAGTCTTCTTCTTAAGAATGATGAAATCCGACAGCCGAAGGAATTTGTTGTAACTACTGAGATGGATCAGGAATATCCTCCTTTATCAGTACACCCACAGAAGTCTAATCCTACAGGTCAAACGCAACAACGGTTGGCAGCACTACCATTAGTTGCAGCACCAACCTCCACGGCTGTCCAAGCTCCATTCATTGCACCTACCCAAAACCAAGTTCAACCTGACGTTTCTCAAAAGTTAATAACTATTATTGAGTCATTAACAGCTCGGTTAGAAACTATGGAAGGGAAACGGGCGCAAGTTCAACCTGAAAAGAAAGTTTACCCTGAATGGGTAGATTCAATTTCTCCTCCATCCAGTTTTGGAAACCCTATTTTCCCTACTTTCAATGGATCGGGTGACCCTGAACAACATTTGACGCATTACGTGTCTTGTTGTGATCCTATGATGGGAACTCCAGAGCAACAAGAAGCAGTGAAACTCAGATGCTTCGTGCGAACCTTGCAAGGACCAGCTTTTGTCTGGTATACAAGCTTGCAATCTCGGTCAGTCATCGGATGGGAGGATCTTCGTCAAAAATTCCTTCTTCAGTTCAGCTCAACTTTGCCAAAAACGACAGTTTTCGATCTTACAAACTGCAAGCAAAGGGAGAATGAAAGAGTCTCTGATTTCATTGCTCGTTGGAAGGGATTAACGTATTCCTTGAGTTTATCACTCCCTCAGGAGGAATTATTGCCAATCTGTGTGGAAAATTTGCGTGACGAATTACGCACGCCATTGATCCCTGTGAAATACACAGGAGGGTTTCGAGACCTTACTTCAATCGCTCAACAGATTGAAGATTCCCTTATGCAGGCTAAAGTTTAAATCTCGTGTAATTCCATCAGCTCCAGGAAGAAGAATGGGTAAAGCAGAAACTGCTACAGTTATGCTTAAACATGCACCTGTACCTATTTCTACTTCAAAACCTTCATCTTCTCGAAGGGCTCCACCTCCTGAACGCCAACAACAAAGGCTGTTTCGTCCAAATGATCAAAAAGATCAACGACGAAAACAATTTGAGGATATGAAGAGTAAAACATACTCTTTCCGAAGTGAGCAAGTTCCTGGTTACTTCATTTCAGCTCTGGAAAATAATTTGGTTCAATTACCAGTGTCGAAGAGACCAAACAAGGAAGGAGATGAAGACCGTCCCAATTATTGTCCCTTTCATCAAATGTTGGGACATCCCATCCAGGAGTGTTTTGTCTTTAAAGACCTCCTACAAAAGATGGTTGACTTGGGACAAGTCAAATTGAAGGGTTCTTCAGCTCATGTAGCGTGTATTACCGCTACAGATCCAGAGGAAGGAGGCGAGTGGCAGGAAGTCAAAAGCAAAACTGCGAAAAAATATGATGATTGGATGGTCAGAAAGACAATCAATCGGACCCATTCCATTTTGCGAACACAATTGAAGAAGCCAATTGTGTCTCCTACAAAAGCTGCAGTAAAGCCTCCATCAAAGGACAAATCCTCAAAAGGGAAGCGCAATTCAAAGAAGAAATAGGAATCAGGAGAAGATGAGTATGTATCAAAGCCTAAATTGTCTTTGACTCTGGCAGATTTCATGCCATCTACTTCAAAGCAACGGGCACCGTCCCACCAAACGGCACAGCCTAAACAGGCTAACTTGGCAGAGTCTTTATCAGACGAAGAATTGATCTTTGGTTCTGTTAATATGATTCAATTAATAGATTCATATTCCAGTCTTGATGAGCCTGAATTCCCTGTATCAAATAATGGAACCCGAGGAAGTTCTAGAGGTTCAGGATATAGGGGAAGAAGTGGATATTTCCGAAGCCACTACTCTAATTCTACCCCTGCTAGCACTGTATATGCAGCAGAAACTCGTGGTAGAGCCCTTCAGCGAGCTCAAAATGAACAAGCAAGTTCTTCTGCCAATGGCCAACTCAGCTTCGGCACAGTTATTTTGGAAGACCGATTAAATGTTCCATCTTCTTTATCTCAGCAAGTAAATGGATCTAATCAGTCTAATTTTCCAAAACCAAAGATGTTGCCAACTTCAATACAAGAGGCATCAGCTTCCAAAGCATCTGCTTCCAAGGTACCTGCTAAACCGCATATTCCTATTGGGAAACGCAGGCCTCTAGATCAAAAGTATGATATATTGAAACACTTGTCCCAAGTACCAGCCAAATTATCAATTTTGGATGCTTTGAATCTATCAAAAGATCGTTGGGAAGCACTCATCGAAGCTTTGTCAAGTCCTCAGGAGTTTGAAGATGAAATTGCTGCAGCTGAAATTTATCACATAGAGAATAATCCTGCAGAATGCCATGCAGTGATATCTTTTACTGATAAAGATGAAGATGATGTTGTACATGGGCACATAAAACCTTTGTACCTATCTGGAAAATTCAATGGTATAGATGTTCGAAGAGCTTTTATTGACAATGGTTCAGGAGTCAACCTCATGCCCATTCGCACACTTCGTCGATTGGGCCTCACGGAATCTGATTTATCTCCTTCTACCATGATGTTGCAAGGATATGATAAAAATGAACAAGAACCACTGGGAGAAGTTACGCTCAGAACTCAGTTTGGAGATCTTGTTTCCAATTCAGATTTCATGATTGTTGATCAAGACTCAGCTTTCAATATCTTGCTTGGAAGACCTTGGTTACATCAGCATGCAGCTATTCCGTCATCATACCATCAATGTCTCAAATACTGTTTCGATGGTCAAGTTGGAACATTGTATGGTGATAAGGCCCCGTTCAAAACATGTGAGTCTCAATACATTGAGGCGGAATTTTATCACATGAAGGGAAGAGAAAAATCTACAATGAAGGAAATTACCAAAGTTAATGCTCCATATGGTTTGGAAAAAATTCCAATAAATCCATTTTCACATGTGAGTACAGATTATGTGTTACCTATCAGTCAAATTGACAAAATAGGCCCAAATAAAAATACTCTTATGGAATGATCCATAATGTCAATTACGGCAATCGAGCCAGACAACATGGGAGAAATTGGTAACTTACCAAGCAGTGATGAAAGCATAAGTGGTGACGTTTTCATTTCGTCTGCTGAAATCCAACAAGTCTATACTTCGCTAATCAGGCCAGAAGAAGTTATAGCAACACCAGAGGTGAATGTTGATGTCGATTCTCAATCCATCATCTCCTCTTTATTTCCCAAAGAAGACCCTTTTTCATCAATAGGGTCGGAAATGGAAGCTTCTTCTTCAAAATGTGAAAATTTTGACATCTCTTATGATCATGAGAATTTCGTTTTTCATCTACTTTGCAAGTAGAAACGGAAGATATAACACATGATGAAGAGGAAGAGGAAGATCTTAGAGATGCTCCTCGAGCATTTGAAGAGGGTATCTCTACCACTGTGGATGAACTCAGAGAAGTAAATCTGGGTACAGAGAAAGATCCACGCCCCACTTTAATTAATGCGGCCATGACCCTTGAAGAACAAGAGATGTATATTTCTTTTCTAAAGCAAAATAAAGATATCTTTGCTTGGAATTATACAGAGATGCCTGGCCTTGATCCTGATGTTGCCACCCATCATTTGGGTTTGCCAAAAGAACATCGAGGATTCAAGCAAGCCGCGAGAAGAACACACCCAACCTATGCTTCCAAAATCGAGGCTGAAGTGGATAAGCTTATCAAAGCTAACTTCGTCAGAGAAGTTCAATATCCCAAGTGGTTGGCTAATATTGTCCCAGTAAAGAAAAAGAACGGACAAATTAGGGTTTGCATCGATTTCAGAGATCTTAATCGGTATTGTCCCAAAGATGATTTTCCGGTTCCGATTACAGAACTCTTAATTGATGCGACGGCTGGCTATGAAGTACTTTCTTTCATGGATGGATATTCTGGATATAATCAGATCCGAATGGCCCCAGAAGATGAGGAATATACAGCCTTCAGAGCTCCTCAAGGTGTGTTTTGTTACCGGGTGATGCCCTTTGGTTTAAAGAATGCAGGTGCAACATATCAACGCGCCATGCATCGTATCTTCAAACCTTTTCTAGGGAAATTTGTTGAATGCTATGTAGATGATTTGGTGGTTAAATCAAAACAACGTTTTGATCACTTGGCTGATTTGGAAATCATATTCCACAAGCTTCGACAACATAATTTGAAGATGAACCCCTTAAAATGTGCTTTTGGGGTAACCTCAGGAAAATTCCTCGGCTTTGTTGTACGCCATCGTGGTATTGAAGTCGATCCTGAGAAGACCAAATCAATCCTTGGTATGTCACCTCCTCAGAATTTGAAAGAATTAAGAGGACTTCAAGGACACTTAGCCTATATTCGGCGTTTCATCGCCAATTTGGCAGGAAAAAGTTTACCTTTTACCAAATTATTGAAGAAAGGAGTCACTTACCAGTGGACTAAAGAATGTCAAGAAGCATTTGATGTTCTCAAGAAATACCTCTTAAATCCACCAGTACTCATGCCACCTGTTGAGGGTAGACCTCTTATCCTCTATGTGACAGCTTTAGAGCGATCATTGGGTGCCTTTCTCGCTCAAAAGAATGATGCTGGGAATGAAAATAGTCTCTACTATCTCAGTAGAACTATGCTTGAAGCAGAAACCCGGTATTCGAGTATTGAAAAGTGCTGCCTAGCATTAATCATTGCAGTTCAGAAACTGAGACACTACATGCAACATCACGAGGTCCAATTGGTATCTCGTAATAATCCACTCAAATTCATCCTTAGTCGTCCAATGCTTACAGGACGTCTGGCAAGGTGGGCGGTTATTCTACAGCAGTTCGACATTCAGTATGTGTCTCAAAAGGCAATTAAGGGCCAAGCTCTGGCTGATTTCCTGGCTGAACACCCTTCAGTGGAAGACACGTATTCAGATATCGAACTCCCTGATGAGGAATTTTTTTCTATTCAAGAGAATCCTCAAACATGGGAAATGTATTTTGATGGTGCTTCTAGAAGTCCAACAGGGAAGAAAATGGAAAATCCTAAATTCAACAAAGTTGGTTTAGGAATTGTGCTCATTTCTCCAGATAAGGCAGTGTTACCTTATTCCTTTTTGTTGTGGGAAGGTGGTACCAATAATGAAGCTGAATACCAAGCTCTCATTGCAGGCTTGGAGTTAGCGCTTCAAGCACAAGTGAATCACTTAAAGGTGAAAGGTGATTCAGACCTGGTAATCAAACAAGTCAATGGAGATTATGCCATCAGAAAAGAAGAATTAATCCCTTTGTATGATTACGTCAGAGAGTTAATGTCGGAATTCCCTTCAGAACCGACATTTTCTTATGTCCCAAGATCACAAAATGCTCAAGCTGATGCACTGGCTAATATAGCCACAGCTTTAGCAGATCCAAATCGGGACGAGACAACCATCGGTATTGCCCACCGTCGTGCAATTTCACCTTATGTTAAAGTCAGAACAGAGGAAATTAATGAAATTAGTCCCATTCCTGAACCATATGGTCATACTACAGGATGGATGTCACCTATCAGGGAATACCTTCAAAATGGAACACTTCCACCTGATAGAGCCGAGAGAGAAAAAATTCGGCGACGTGTGGTCAATTTTACTCTTTATGATGGTCCAAACCACCTCGAGAAAATTCTCTACAAACGTGGTTTTGATGGAGTTCTCTTCAGATGTATTGATGGTGAAGAGACAATGGCTGTCATAAAAGAAGTGCATGCAGGAGTTTGTGGTGCCCACCAGTCTGGACATAGATTGTCTGATCAAATTCGAAGACTTGGATACTTCTGGCCTTCAATGATACAAGATTGTGTTAATTTCACAAAGAAGTGTCATTCATGCCAAGTATATGCCAATTTCATTCATCAACCTCCAGAGTTGCTTCATACAGCTAAATACTCATGGCCATTTTCCACATGGGGAATGGATGTGGTAGGACCTTACCCTTCAGCTACGGCCAAGCAGTTTAAGTACATTCTTACTGCTACTGATTTCTTTTCCAAATGGGCAGAGGCAGTACCTCTCAAAGAAGTCAGTTCTAAATGTATTGTTAGCTTCATCAAGTCTAACATCACTACTAGATTTGGTGTCCCTCATACCATATTGACAGACAACGGCACCAACTTCTGTTCTTCTGAGGTAAAGAGATTGTATCAACAATACAACATTAAGTCCAACCATTCATCTCGATATCATGCAGCGGCTAATGGCCAGATAGAGGCCTTCAACAAGACTCTTTCAAATATACTGCAAAAGATGGTGGATAAAGATAAGAGGTCATGGCCTGATAAACTCTATCATGCTTTATGGGCTTATCGGACTACCACTCTCAATGCAACGCGGTCTACTCCATATTCATTGGTATATGGAACGGAAGCAGTCTTGCCAATTGAAGTTCAATTGCCCTCACTCAGAATAGCCATTTGTGATCAGTTATCAACAGATGAGCAATCCCAAAAGCGGTTGAATGAATTGGAACAGTTAGATGAGAAAAGATTGTGCACTTTGCACCACATGGAAATCTATCAGAATCGAATAGCACCAGCTTTTAACAAAAAAGTTCGTCTTCGTTCATTCATTCAGGGAGAATTGGTATTGGTTCTCAGAACACCAATGATACCAGGAAAGAAGCCTCCCAAGCTTGAACCAAAATGGGAAGGACCTTATTCAGTACATAAGGTCTACTCCAATGGAGCGTATTCTCGGATTTCAATGGATGGAGAACACATCACGACTCCCACTAATGCCAGATTTCTGAAGAAGTATTTTTCATAAACACAATATATTGTTCCCAGAACCAAGACTTACAATTGGTTCATACACCAAGGTCCGGTATGACCTTAAACTACACCAAAGTCCGGTATGACCTTAAACTACACAATGGTCCAGTATGACCTTAAACTACAACTTCGTCCAACATGACATTAAACTGTGTCACATATTTTGTCCGAGATGACATTAAACTATATTGTGTCCTAGCAACATGACATTAAACTGTGTGGCACTTTCATCGTCCAACATGACGTTAAACTGTGTCAGTTCCCTTATCGTCCAACATGACGTTAAAATGTCACATTGGTTATTAATATGTCCTACATGACACTAAACTGTATATGTCCGAGATGACATTAAACTATATTTTGTCCTAGCAACATGACATTAAAACTGTGTGGCGCTTTCATCGTCCAGCATGACATTAAACTGTAAAAAATCCCCAGAACTGATATCCTCATATTGGTTCACCATAGTCCTAGCTACATGACTTTAAAATGTACAACACCAGTTCGTCCTTGCTATATGACGTTAAACTATACAACAATGGTCCCGTATGACTTTAAACTGCATCATTCCTGGTCCATGTATATGACCATAAACTATTTGAAAATATGTCCAGCAAGACGTTAAACTGTGACGTCCTAACTACATGACGCTAAACTGTATAAAAGTCCCTCACGTCCGGAAAGACGTTAAACTATATAATCATCAAAAGTCCAGCATAACATTAAAACTGCACAATCCCCCTTTCGTCCAATATGACGTTAAACTGTATTGTCCCCATCGTCCTAACTACATGACGCTAAACTGTACAGAAAGTCCTTGATATGTCCTACATGACATTAAACTGTGCATCGTTAAGGTTGTTATTACCTCTTGTTTCTCACACCGAGTATGACTCACGTGAGCTTAGAGCGAACATCAACCATAACACTCCCTTTGGGCCACTAACCATGTGTAAGTCCCAACAAAATTTTTTAGATCATTGTCCACAAGAACAACTTGATCATTAATTCATTCTTTAATTGAACTACACGGACTTTGATCCTTGCCCTCCAGGCTGGGTATGTAGGCAACCTCCCAATGGTTGATGCCCAAAAACAATCTCTTCACATTGGTTCACCACCATCTCATAGATGATGATTTGTGAAACCACCCCTGGAATCAATATCTTTACATTGATTCACTTTCGTCCTTGTTATATGACGTTAAACTATACAACACTTTTGTACGATACGACAATAAACTACAATATTCTTTGATTTCCTCATTTGAGAAGGAACCATTATTAACATTGATTCTTTTTCAATCATGGTTTTCATTTTCAAAAGACTACGTACATACATGGTAATGCCTAAACTTTTTATCCTAGGTTAAAACCATCATTGCACTAAAGTCCCCTTTCACCCTTCACATGTACGAACCAAATTTGTTCAAAGGGTAGCTCTAGAACTAAGTGGACTTGATTCCCATCCTTATGGGATACGTAGGAACATTCGAGTGTCCCTCGAATCCAGTCCCAAGTCTTTTGGGCCTAACCCCAAATTTCACTTTCAGTCCCTTGGCTGAAAAGTCCTCATGAAAACACACACTGTGTATTCATTATTATGGTCCGAATTCTATGACCCTAAACTAAGATTACTCATACTTTCGTCCTGCACGACGTTAAACTACATTTCAAGAACTACGTATGGCTTGATTCTCATTCTTATGAGATACGTAGTGAAGTCCAAGTTTCAATTCAGGACCCAGCCACAACATGATTATGGTTTTCATTGACCTATGTATCTCTATATACATTGGAAAATACCCATCTTTATGTATTATAATCCTAACCTTAAATATTTTCAGATCTTCATAACCCTTTTCATGAATTCTAGTCACAAAAATGTCAAACTTCTGAGAATTCTTTTGCCTGACTATGCAGCACGTGCCCATAGGTGGCCTTGCATAAACAGTCCACATAAAAGACTTGTCAGCCAAGAGATGCTTTTTATTTGACCATGCAGCCAATGCCCATAGGTGGCCCTGCATGTTTTCAACCCCCTAACGGGTTTGTTAAATAATAATAACTTCATTCTTGGGAAGAATGCCTCTTTTGTCCTTATTTGTCTTAAACGACAGTATGTAGGGATCCACAAAAATAGCCATCCTTAACGTATTTGTCCCATATCCTTTTTCATGATCTGAAAGTATTCAAGTCTATGGTTTATTCTTCTTCCCTACATTTGGGTCAGACCTTCGTAGGAGTGATATTCATCCAGTTCTTCGATATTCTTGTTTGGAAATATCTTCTCTATATTCAAGTACCTCTTTCCATACAACAAACTCTATGCTTTAGAAAATTTGAATCTCCATAAACATTCACTAGCTTTTAGCACTAGGAAAGTAAATTTCTGGGAGTTCTTTTGCCTGACTATGCAGCACGTGCCCATAGGTGGCCTTGCATAAACAGTCCACATAACAGACTTGTCAGCCAAAAGATGCTATTTTATTTGACTATGCAGCCAATGCCCATATGTGGCCCTGCATATTTCAACCCCCTAACGGGTTTTGTTAAATAATAGTAACTTCATTCTTGGAAACTACTTCTTCTAATGCCTTTTAGCTCTTTTTCATATCATTCCTCAGATTCAAATATTCTTAAGCCATAGTTTACATTTTTTCCCTCATACTTGAGTATGGTAATATGTTTTCAGATAAATTGTCAAGGAATTGAATCCATTTTTTCTTTTTAATCCATTTCCGGTCAAAGCTATTTCGACCTTAAACATTAGCCCCTTTATGTTCGGCTTGCATGACTTTAAACTGCCCACACAAAAGACAAAGGAACTCTGAATAAAAGTCAAGTTCCAGCTCACTAAATATACATTTTTTGTATGATTTAGGTAATATTGAGCAATTATATGATTCAAAGTTTGATTTCCTCAGAGTCAAATCCTCTTTTCTCTCCGGATCCAACTCTGATGGGGGACTTTTGTTGACGCTCCTTTCGTCACAGAGTCTAAAACAAGGAAATTGGGGAAGAAAATTGGGAAAGATTTGAAGTCAAAGTGATTCAAGCTTATGAAGTGGAAATGGAATTTGGCATTGGAAACTTGGTTACTTTGTTTTATACAAAGCCTTAAGATTAAAGCCCTAAGACTTACTTTGCAAAAATTTTAAGTCATCAAGGAGGCCAGCCGAGGACAACCACCTAGAGCTCATGCAGGACACGAGGGTCAACCGCGCTCAAGGGGTGTCCTCAAGGCCAAGGCGACACCCTGAGGCAGCGCGCCCCCGGAGGAGCGCACATGGTGGGCGCATAGCGCGCCCGAGGAGCATAGTTGGCACTTGGAGCGCGCCCGCAGAGGAAGGGGTGGGCGCAGAGCGCGCCCGTAGAAGAACACGGTGCGGGGCGGCACCATGGAGGTTGGGAGTTCAATCGAGGTGTAGCGGGCAGCGCTACTTTGATAAACCGCGAACAAACTGAGAGCCGCTTCGATGTGGGACGCGGGATTTTCAGCCGGGATCTAATCTCGGCCGTCCGCTTCATCCCGCGTCGATCCAGGCCGCACGATCCATCTCGCGCGAGATGATCTAATCGCAGCCGTCCGCCTTCATTAAATGGCCAATCCGACGGCTCCCCGAATGTATTCAACCTCGAGCTCAAGCCGAGGACACCCCGTGCCACCCACGGCCTCGCCATGTACCAGGCGCCTCCCGAAGCCGGTATTCGAGCATCCGGCCACTTCCGAACAAACTAAGACCTCCATCCGGTTCGTCTGGACCTAAGGAACACAACCATGCATAAAAATAAGTTTGCATGCAATGTTTGGAGAATTTCGAGGTTGGCCGAGGCAAACAAAGTGCCGAGGCCATGAAGGTTTGTGTTTTGCATGGTTTGGGCCAAAGGAAGTTCGTACATGCGTTCTAAGTCGCATGCACGTGAAGGAGGAAAAATAATAAAAGGAACCCACGTTCAAAAACAGAGGATATTTCAAAATTTGGAGGAAACCGTTAAGATCCGAAAATCACGGTGGTTCAGTTTTTTTTGTTCTCTCACGCGGATGAACTAACCCTACCTTGCCTATAAAATGAGGTTGTGGGGATGGAGAATAGGGCTGAAGTTTTGGCCGAAAACTTAAAGTCTCGTTAGAGAATACATGCCTCGCGAAGAATACCCCTGTGCACACCACTTGCGTAGCAAAATCCCGAAGCCTCCTTTTGGATTCGTTTTGTTCCATATGAAGACTCCATGCATGAAAGAAAAAATGGAGAAGACCCCCTTCATGCTACCCCTTGCGCGACAAGAAGAAGAAGGCCGCACTCCAAGCATCACCTTGCGCGCCCGCGGTGCCTTGCACACTTGATGATTAGCGGCTGCCTTGTCTATTGGAGTTGCACGATTGAAGAAAGGAAGATGAGCCCGCACCCTTGCGCGGCGGTTGCACCAGCGCGCTGCCTTGTGCCCTTGCACCCTGCGCATACCCGAGGTCTTGTAACACCATGCGCGCCCTTCTTGTGCCCAAGGTAGAAGCACCACTTGTGCGGCCCTTGCTTGTGACCCTACGCGGCAGTGTCTGTGCAAGAGTGAAAGAAAGTGTGCAAAGGGTGAAGGCTGAGAGGCCCTTGTGTATACAAGAAGAAGTGAAGGCCGTATTCCCCTATGTGTGCAAAATGGTGAACCAAGTGTGTGCATAAGGAGTGCACACTTTGAAGGAGAACCCGAGGCCATATCTTGTGTGGGTGAAAAGTGAAGAGCACACTTTGAGTTTGTGTGTGATAAGCAAGTGGAAGAGGCCAAGCTCACTTTTGTGAAAAAAGTAAAAGAATTGTATGCAAGAAGAATTAAAATGCCGAGGCCCAAGCTCAAAGTCATCTCCTTAATACCATTCCACCTCTCCTTTTCAAAGATCCAGTCTTCAAGACATTCTTCAAAGCCATCTTTGGCATGTTTTCTTGATTGACTTCCTTCTCTAAAAGATATTATGTGGAAGGTTTTATTCAACCTCATCATTCAAAGGATGAGAGAATCTTTTAATCTAGGCCTCCTCCTCAGGATTAAGCCCTAATCCATAATTCATTAAATGCTCTGGGCCTCCTTTTCAGGAGTAAGACCCAATCCCCTAAAACCTGGGCCTCCTTTTCAGGAGTAAGTCCCAAGTCTCCAAAATACTTTTCAATTCCCTCAACCTGGGCCTCCTCCTTAGGAGTAAGTCCCTATCTTGACAAGTTCCCTTATGGTCGCGCAAGTACACTTGTGCGCCGCCTAGTGGTCGTGCAAGTGACTTGCGCGACCTAAGTGGTAACCGCTCGGTAACCGCTCAGTAACCGCCTGGGGTCTTCTTTGGCCTATAAATAGACCCTGTGGGCCCCCCATTAAGGAGGATCTTTTTCCAGAAACACGGATTGAAGCTCCCGACGCCCAAGTCTCTTCTCAAAGCTTCCGGAACACTTCTAAGGTAATTTCTTACCTAGAACGGAAGATCTAAAGAGAAAAAAGGAAGGCCTAAGTGTTGAAACTTATCAAACACTTGCGTGCCGACTTAATTCCTCCAATATAACTTGCGCGTCCCTCTTCTGGAAGAACCTCAAGAGAATGGTAAAGGGTTTAATAAAGAGTCGCTCAAGTATTTCAACTCTGGTTGAAAATCGCGCAAGTACCCCTAATGTCGCGCAAGTATACTTGCGCGGCCAATACTTGCGCGCTGCCGCAATACTTGCGCGCCTTTCAGGACTTGCGCGCCCCTATCTTTTTGGGTGCCCATATAGCCCATTTTTACCCCTCTTAAGCCATTTCACCCTTCTTATTCAAGATTCAGTCTTCAAGATACTCTTCAAATCCATTTATGGCATGATTTCTTGATTGGACATCCTTATCTGAAAGGAATTCTGTGAAATATCTCTCAAAACCTAGTGATTTAAACATCTTTATATCACCAAAGATTGAGAGTTCATTCATTTCAACCTCATCCTTTAAAATGATAGAATCCTAACCTGGGTCTCCTTTTCAGGAATAAATCCCCAGTTATAAAAACCTAACTTGGGCATCTTTCTTAAGAATAAGCCCCAATCAAGTCCTTTAATCTTGGGCATCCTCCTCAGGAGTAGGCCCCAAACCTTAATCCCTAACCTGGGTCTCCTTTTCAGGAATAAGACTCAGTCATAACCTTGGGCTTCCTTTTCAGGAGTAAGCCCCAAGTCCCCTAACCTAGGCTTTCTTCTCAGGAATAAGTCCTAGTCATAAATCTTGGGCATCCTTCTTAGGAGTAAGCCCCAAGTCTCTTAAAATTTCTCTTAATCAGTCATAAATTACCTTTGATTTGGGTTTCCTTTTCAGGAATAAAACCCAATCATAAGTCCCCTCCTAACTTGGGCATCCTCCTTAGGAGTAAGCCCCAAGATTAGAGTATTCAAATCTCCATGAAGCACATATAACTTTGTGGACCCTGTTCTTGGATTTTCTCCCTAAAAGTAAATCCTAAACTTTCGTCTATCTGGGCAGTCATCTATACATAAGCCCCAAAACAAATTCTTATGATTGCATCTTTTATGGCACAATTGTATGAATTTTACCAATACCTCTTGTTTCTCACACCGAGCATGACTCACGTGAGCTTAGAGTGTAAAAGTAATTATGACATTCATCTTTGAGCCATCAATCATAAAACATCATATCCCATTCCTCGAACAACGTGGGTTCTGATTCCTTTTTCAAAACAAAGGATACGTAGGTAGCCCATTTATGGGTTCGATCCCAACATTGAAATAATCTCTGTCCTTCTGAATGACGATAAACTTCAAGTGCCCCACTGAGTGGCTTTAAAACCAGCCTGGTCATCAAAATGACCAAGAGACTTTTATATAAATGTTTTGAAGGATACCATTGACCAAGAATCTCTAAACAAATATAGATGATTCTATATTGATGAAGAACCTCGAATACATATAAAAGATTCCCTAAATTTCTTGCATATTTAATCATTGATTGTTAAAACTAAAGGAAAGCTCATATTTTACTTGGTAATGTAATAAGGATTCACGAACTTAACTTAAATCTATAAAGAGAGTCCCGGAGTAGACAATAATTCCCCTCAAAAAGGTGTGATGAGTCCGACCTCCCATCCTCTCGACCAATGCAAATTCCTAAGCCTCATTAGCCCACAAGCTAATGAGCGCCTGCCTTTGGAAAGTAGTTCCAAACGGATTTGGAATCATTGGATGTTTCCGGTTCTACGAACAAACCCGTTAGAAACCGATCGGAACGTTTGAATCTCCCGTCCAGGAGGTCATCCCCGGATTCCGCGCGAAACAGTGGCAGAGACCACTAAGGTTCAGTGGTGAGCCAGACCCCTGGGCAGCAGAGGTTAGGCTAGAGATAGTGGTTTGCCTCTTCAGTCTTTTGCAGACATCGTCAGATCAAAGTGTGGCTTCGGCAGCCAGCCTTTTTTCACGGATCAGTTGGGCATTGGTGGAGTTTGATGACTCAGATTCATGATGAGTCATTGCTTTCATGGGATTATGTTCATTTAATATTTCATGAGGAGTTTTACCAGTCCTTCTTATGATCCGTTCAGAAATAGGAGCTCTTACAGTTTCAGCAGGGAGGGATGACGGGAACTGAGTACGTGACTACGTTCGCAGACCTTGCACGCTTTTACCAGGACATGGTCCATTAAGGCAAATTTTGGGCATGGAAGTTCGAGTAGGGTCTCCGTAGAGAGATGTGTGCTATCCTAGTACCCTTGGGCATTCCGAATTATGTCGGGGTGATGGAGAAGGAACTGGTGATAGAGAGCTCCATGTCTCGTTCTACAGTTGGTGGTGCCATGAGGCTCAATAGAGCCGAGATGAATTCCGCAGCATGCAGGCGTCAAGTGACAGAACCTCGACGCATGTAGCTTTCTGATAACCGGACTCAGGGGCGTTTTTGTACACCTTAGTGGCATCGGAGGGCACCAAGGCAGCCCAGGGAGTGCCGATGCTATGCTTGTGATGAGAGAGGCCACTTGGCATGGGACTGACCGACCAGGTATGCTGAGAACATCGGTTAGGCATCAGGTGAACCACCACGAAAGAGGTAGTGCTAAGATCATAGTGGTTCCCAGAGAGGTGGTTCTAGTAGAGGAGCGGGAGGAGTTGGTAGTGGGGGATGACTTTTTGAGGGCTTCCCATCACAACTAGGTGGTCCAATTCACGCTTTAGGACAAGATAGTCGGGAAAATGGTTAGCCGCGAGCTTTAGATGTCTACGATTTTTCAGAGCATGAGGTGGCAAGAGGTACACTCTACGGCTCTTCTACTTTTTGCAGTAGACTTGTTATACTCTCTATGTGAAGTGTTTTTCTCCATGATCCATGCTTGAGTTGTTACCATGGTGACACGAGTCATCAGTGTAACCCTGTGTTAGTCGAATAAAAGGCATGGAACCTTTATCTTTAGTCGATGATAGTGACTCCTTCACCTTTCGAGCCTATAAGGGAGTCTTGGTCATGGGGCATTGACTGTGAAATCTTGTGTAACCAGATATCCTTAGGAGTTTCGCCATATGGATATTTTGATGGAGGAAATCACCGGGATTTGTCCCAGGTCCAAGAAGTGACTCCTGTCATGGCATGCGATGTAGAGGTTCGGTCGGGGAGGTGATCTACCACTGAGCTCTATTGGGCCATTTGAGACCGTGCGAAGGGATGGTGAGGTTTTCTACCATATTTCCTTAAACCCAAAGGATAGTTTGGGTGCATATTGTCTCCCACATGACTCACCTGATAAGAAGTTTGCGATCAGATATTCACATCATCGGTGAGGGTAAATCACATGAAAATAGACCAAATCCTTTTGTCCATGCACGATGATGCAGAACTGTGCAATAGTTCTTCTGGGTAAGGGAGAGCTAGGTGTGGAATGAGTACCCTAAGTTGTTCCCTAGTTTTTCTTTTTGGGGATGAAAATCATGAATGAGGGAATGACTAAAGAACCTTTTATTTGCTATAAATGACTTGGAAATATTCATTATGTTATTTCAGAGCGGCACCTCTAGACGGCGTGTGATTCCGAGCCCCGGTGTGGTTGGATCGCAGCCAAAGCAAGGTGAACACATCGTCATCAACCGACGAACAAATCGAGGTAGGATTTATTCTGATTTCATTTTCTGATTGAATTTGTAAACGTAAATTCATTCTTTCTAATATTGTTTTATTTAATTTCCTTTAACAAGTGTCGATGACCACACTAACATGTTCATCAATCCATTTTTGAATCCTATAAGTGTATCATAAATCCATCTGTTCTTCGCGTATATTCATCGCCCAATTTTGGCAGCATTAACCCACCAATGGATCATTGATTTGAGGCGCTAACAGGGGAACCGGGGCATTGTGGTTGAGCGGAATTCAGTGGGATGACATGCTGAAGCGGTCATGTTTTGGCAGCGAGACAGTTAGGAAGAGGTGGTGGCACTAGGGGTCAGGCAAAGCAGCATGTAGCTGCGACCGCTGCTGCAGCGGAGTAGCAAGCGGAGGCGTGGCGATAGGCAGTGCTGCCATGGCGTGACACGGTGGTGATGCGGGAGGTGAAGCCACCGGTGTCTGGCGGCGATGTGTTGCCAGGGGTGCCAGCCTATCACTCTCGGAGGAGTAGCCCGAGGCATGGCCTCGGCCATGCGGAGAAAGCCAGGACTCGCAAAACACGGGTCCTGCTGGCTTGTCAAGGAAGACCGGCCAAAGACAGTCTGCTGGGGGGACAAGGACCCGTGCATCGCGGGTCTTGTTGCACCGCATGGAGTGAAGACCAGCCATTATGACAGTCTATTTGAAGATGTCAGACCTGGGTTGTCAAGTGGTTTCTGGGTTGGACGCAGGCAGCGGGCCGCGGTGAGCTGGGTCGGGCCCACCGGTCAGGACCGGCCCATTCTGGGTCGTTGTGTTCAACAAGCCAGATTTTTCTAAACGGCGCGTCCGTTTGACGCGTCGTATGTGGATGTAGGTATGTGTTAATAAGACTCACCTTTTTATGTACATCCCAGGGGTTTTTGGGTTCTGCGCCTGATGATGGGTGGCCCAAGTCGCATTAATTCAATGATATTAAAGTATTGTTAATGTTGCGAAGGACGTCGCTCATGAGCCGGATGTCTGTTTGATGATCCATCAAGGGGGCGGCGGCCCCGGAGCTGAGAAGATCTTTTTGGGGTAGGTTTGGAACCCTTGTGGGTTGCGTTCGTTGCTCGGAAGCACGAAACGCTAAATGTGAAAAATTAATTAATTAATTAATTAATTAATTAATTGTTTTGTCGAACCGAACTCTTTCTTGAGATGTCTGATTGATTTTTCATCAGTGGAAGCATGCCCCCAGTCCTTTTGCAGACATTTTGAGATACACTCCAAAGCGTTCGGGTTAGAGATAAGGTGTGCGCCCCACATGGCCCAATTCGCATGTTTTACGGTGAAACACCAATTTTTCACCAGACATCCATTTGGCGAGTTGGAGTACTCGTTTTTGTGTGTGTTTTCGAGGGGATTGAAACATTTCAATTCACATGATTCAATTCAACCCCAATGTGTGGGCCCCACGAGGTCCCGTTTACATATAACACAGGAAATGGCAACTTCTACATCCAGACTCTATTTTAGGCGTCGTCAGCAGCGTTGTAACCCTAGCATCGAGGAGAAATTGTATGGGGTGGTTTTTTGCGTTGAAGCCAGAGTTGAGGCGTGGGCCCCACAGGCCATCTCTTAAGTTGTTTGCAGCTTACTACGACTTTTCCTTTAGTCATCCATTTGGGGAATTTGAATAATCGATTCATCGTTTTTTTCCGAAGAGTATCGTGATGGCGCAGTTCACCCGATGAGTATCGGAGTCTAGGGGCGGGCCCCACACGGGCCGGCTATGGTGAATAGTACCATATTCACTGGGTGTCCGTTTTGGTTGAGTATGTAGTCTATCTCGCATGTTTTTCACAAGGACTGCAATGGTGTAATCTGTTTGGTCATGTGGAGTTTCTTTTGAGATCATGTGAAATATGGAAACATGAAAGCGTGTTGGATGGGGGACCCTTTGATGCACTCTGAACCAACGAACGGTAGCGATGTTGGCACCACCCGGTGATGTCAGTTGCAGTGCTGAGTTATCAGACCAATTCCAGGTCTACCCTCTAGTAGGGTTGGGCAGCGGGTCACCTGTCAGCTTCTTCCAGGTCTACCCACCAGTAGAGACTGGGATGTGGGTCTCATGTCGGCTTCTTCTAGGTCTACCCTCCTGCAGATACTAGGATGTGGGTCGCCTCTCGCCTTCTTCCACGTCTACCCTCTAACAGAGACTGTGCATTGGGTCACCTATCGGCTTCTTTCAGGTCTACCCTCCAGAGGAGATAGGGAAGTGGGTCGCCTATCAGCTTCTTCCAAGTCTACCCTCTAGTAGAGACTGGGAAGTGAGTCGCTTGTGGGCATCTTCCAGGTCTACCATCTAGTAGAGACTATGTAGTGGGTTTCCTGTCAACCTCTTAGGGTTACCCACCAGTAGAGACTAGGTAGTGGGTCACCTGACGACCGATTAGGGTCTACCCTCTAGTAGAGACTGTGCAGTGGGTCGCCTGACGACTTCTTTCAGACTCAGTCCTTCCTACTAGGCTAGTCTGTGGCTTTTTTCTGTGACTATCGGAGTGGGACCCTTGCTTTTATGGGTCAGTGTTGTGATGACTTTGGCTTTGAGTAGACCTCTCGACTGTGGGACAATGACGAGGTGTGGTTTGACTTTCCCCAGAACTCTCAAGTACGAGGGGAACCTTCCCCGCCAAGAAGTGTCCTTGTGACGCGAACTCAAACCGTGTGGGCGAGTCAGTGCCGCCCAAAGAGGATAGTTTCAAGGTGCGGTTATCTGAGGCCCTTGACTTGTAAGTCAGGGCAGAGGTGCATGATGTTGGGCATCGATGGAGTTTTATTCTGGGACTGTTAGCTACTCACTTTCTTGGGCTGAGCTATGGGATGGAGATCCCCTTTCGATCTTGTTCGGGTTTCTTGTTTGAGAATATGGATATGTGTATACCTTTTCCCAGTACCCACTCCTTGGGTTTTGTTTACTCTCCTTCCATAATAAGAGAAGACGTGCGGGGTATTCCATGTGCTTTCAGTGTCTAGCTTCTCATGGTTGGACGAGCCTACTCTCCAGCAATAGGTAGCAGAGACTTGACGATATGTTCATCTTCTCACCGCATCTAGCTCCTTGTGTTTGGATGAGCCTACCTCCATCCTCTTGTTGGGTTGATCCGTACTCATTAATGCACTCTCGGTTGTACTCTTTTACTTTTCTCTGTTCTATCTACTGGTCACCTCTTCAGTACCTCTTTTGATGCTCCCTCGAGCCTTCAGGGCTTTCTACTAAGTATTTTTATACTCTCCCCTTCTTGAGCATTTCCCGAAATTGGTGTGCCCTTGCAGACGTCACACAGGTTGGTCGTGACTTCAGTGGATCATAGGAGTTCATGATCTTGAACAGCATACGGTGGTCGTTGTCAGGTTCCAGGTGTGGGACTCTCCCAGATGATTAACTTTTTGTTACCTGTTGTTGGGTTGTGGCACTTTTCTTGATGGGCGCGTGTTTTACCCTTTTATTTTCAGTTTACCTTCAGTACTCACTATGTACTGCTTATAAGTCGATTCACTCTTATGGATTTTTATAGCAATTAGTACATTACTTTACCTTTTACCCTGCACTTCTACATTGAGTGGGATGCTTGTGTGTGTACAAGTACTCATGCAAAGGCATCCCCGAGTTGTTTAGCCTTCAACGCTAGTCTCCAGCCCCTGGCAAATGGAGGCGGGCTTGGGGTAGTTGTGGCCCGAGCCTGGGTAGGGTCAGGTCGTGACATTACAAAGATGCAGTTTATTTGATTTTATTATCTATCTTTTTTGAATTTTCTATTTCCCATTGTATTATGTGTATCATGTATGAAATATGGCTTTCTAAGAATAATAAATGGATCATTCCATTGAGAATTTATTCTATATAATCATTCCAATGTAATAAAATAATGCACTAACTCCAGGCATCCAACATTAGGGACCACTACTTGGTATCAAAGGAAATGTTGGAGAAACCATTGAATCTAGATTTATAAAACATATATTATGAAACAAATACATATGGTAGACATTTAAGATATGTGTAGAATAATATCATAGAATTTTGGTATGGAAAAAATAATGGGGGTATAGCTAGAATTGTATGCCTCTCTGGATACTGCAAATTGGATATGGTTATGGCACAGTTCGAATAATGATTAAAAACTATGAAAAAGTGTGATGGGACTGACTCAGTGTAACCTGGTACATAACAACGAGCCTTAATACGCTCCATGTTTGACACTCTCTTTGTATAAATATAGGATAATTCATGATTTTTAAAAACCATTATGAAGGATTTGAATGTAAATATAACCCCCAAATAAACCATGTATATTATTATGATATTAGAAATGAATAAATATTAATATTTATGGTAAGTATTTCAATAGTTTTTATATATATTATGATGTGATTTAATCTAGTATATTCCATTTCTTAGAAATGGATGCTAGAAAAAGAAATGAGAACCCCATCAATACACATGATAAAATGAGTAACAAAGATAATTTATTTTATAGTCATATTCCAATATTTCGAATGGAAATAGTGTCAAAAAAATTCTAACAATATGAGCAATTAATATAATTTTCTAATGAGACAAGAATTGAATTATCTATGTCCAAATATTTTAAAGGGTAGTATGGAAAGAATATGATGGATGATAAAAAATGGATTAATGGAACATGGTAATGATTGAATTTTCAATTGGCTATAACTATGTTAATAATCATCTTAGTAAATGGGTTAATGGAATGGTGTTTTTTATGAATGTGGAGATAAGTTTCAACATGATAAATAATTAACAAATGAAAATAAAAAGGATATTATTTAGTGTTCCAACTACAAGGATATGGGACACTATGCAAATCAATGTCTCAAACATAAAAGGAATATACCACGATTGATGCTGATGGATAATGGTCAAGTTATGAAACTACAATAGATTAAATAGAATGACTAATATTAATATTAAATTATTATGTAATTTTAATATTTTATCAGTGATGTACATGTTATGTGAATTATAGAATATATGAGGAATGCACTGCAATACTTTTTGGTTAAGGTTTCTAGATCATATTCTGAATAGTACCATGAAAACTTATTTATTAGAAAGATAAAATTTTTATAAAATAGATGATTAAGGGAATTAAAACCCTTAATATTTACCTGATTTTATAATAATAATGAATAAATGATTGATTGAATAAGTTATATCTACCTTAGAGTTAATTGATGACTTGTCGACATGTAGTCTATGAAATTAATGATGGAGTTTACAAATCTTTTGGATTTAAGGAATATATCTTAAAACATGTTTCTTACATAATTAATAAAGATGAATTAATGATTTTGATAAAGTTTTATGGTGATTTTATTTATTACTATATTCCAATAAGATGCATGATGAAGTTATTCACATGTTCAGAATACGAATATTTATAGTTTCGTTAGGTTGATTAATGGATAATGATACGTTCATTTTATAAATTCAATGACCTTACTTCCAAAGTGTTGGAAAATAATATTTTTAAAATGATAATGATTTAAAAAATAGTTTACATTTATCATTTGATTAGATTTTGGGGGTTAATTTATTACTTCAATATATGATACCACAAGTGCTTACAGATTAAGTATATATAGTAAAAGGGACAATTAAAGGATAAGATTGTGTTTGTAGAAATATATATATAATTATATCCTTATAGAGTGAAGTAATACCTCAAATCCAAGAAGAATGGGTTTTCAAATAAAAATGTCGTCATATTATCCTATATTTTTTATATAAAATATAACTCCCTGACCCTGGAATCCCAGAGTCTTTGCATTATTTTAATACATTTCCATGATTAGAAGGAATCAAGTCCCAAAATACCTATAAGTTTAGCATTCTTGGAAAATATATCACATACATGAACATTACATTACACATTAGAAAATAAAACAAAACATAAATGATCCTTTGAGAACGCCATTGATCCCCTTGCTTAACCCTTCTTATCAATCATAATACACATCATGGAATCCTAGTAAATTAAAACATATGAAAGGGGTGAGCACAGATGCCCAATAAGGATAACAATATCGCGTAAACATTCATAAATAAGTATACAAATTTAAGGCAATGTATAAAACTAAAATGAAAGCCTTTTAAACATAAAATTCAGCATAGTATGTCCATGATAAATTAAATAATGATATTTACTTATTCACATGGATATTATACTAGTCAAAAAATCACATGTAATATCAATAGGTAATTTCATAAAGATGGAATACTTAATTCTAGACATCATAACCTGATAGTCCATGCTTTGTTCCATGACTAGAAATAATATTTTCTCAAGGCCTTATGCAATGAAACTAGTTTGTCTCATGAGACCTACCAATTCATTGAAGAGCTATAGTGGGTTCCACCCATCACTTACTAAGTCCAATGCATTGCACATATGAAAATTTTTAATCATACCATAATCCTTCATATTAAAACTAGAATATGAAATGTAAATACATTATCCATAAACCAAGAATGGTATAAAAAACACATCCACAGTCAAACATATCACAAAACACTAAATAAAATATGGTGTATTTGTATAATAAATCATCCTTGATCAAGAATAATATCCCATAAAGGATGTTCATATAGTTTAAAATGATCATAAAAAATCATTTAGAGTAGTATTTCATTTTTATGAATTCATTTAAATGTCATGTAATTTTTAATGGAAGTTATTTAAATGAATGTTTTTAATCAAAGTATCAAATAACACTTTGAAACTTTTGAGAGCAATTAACATTTTAAAACATTCATGTCCATATATATAAATTCTTAAAACCATTTTATAAACAAATACATTAATGAAGAAAGGTTTATAAGAATAAATCTTAAAAACATTTAATATAATGTTTTATTAAAATATTCCATTAAATAGAATCCCTCTGAAAAATATTTTTTGAATGAAGTATATAGATAATACATATGCCCCGGTAGATACTTACGTAAAAACAACCTGGGATAATAATGAGATTGTGAAATTAACCTTTTCCCTGCACATTCCTTTGGTCCATGGTACATTTAATCTCTTGTATAATGACCACCGTATGTTATTAAATTATATCAGACCCGTATTAATATTTAATATATCATACATGATTCATTAATGACTTTATATTTCCGATTTAATAATTATTTCCATGTTAAATTGTAATTTTGGGTAATAATCGCTTTCTTTATCGTACGTCTTTTAACAAGTTATTCATGATCATATAATTTAGATCATGAATTATATAATTCCAGAATATATAATTTGATTTATATATAATATATATATAAATATAATATATTTATAATAGATAGATATATGAAATGGAAGGCACAATTTATGGAGATGGTAAGTTATATATAAGCATAAACGTTTTTCCTCTTTTCATATCATATTGAAAGGAAGTAAGTGAATAAAATAATTGTTAGTACATATATATATGTCGAGTAGAATTATTATTTCATATATTATATACTTATTAATAATATATATTTTACTAATCATCGTTGAATGGTTATTGTGGTAATGAATCTTATCGTGTCATGGAGACTTTAATCTGTACGTACGCACGAGCAACAATATCATTATATTGATTGTGAAATCGTATGTAACTAGATGATATGTCATATATATATATATATATTAATAATAATTTTATAATATTTTTATACATCAGTTATACTCATTATTATAGGCATCCAAATAATTAGGTGTTTGAATAACAAACTACACCACGACGTGGGGATGTTATGCGGTACGTACACACATATAGTGACATTTTCATTTATAGGACGGATAGAATGATGAATATGATTGTACCATATATAAAATAACATCACTATATTTAGGAGGTAATGGAGTATTTATTTTATTATGGAAACAACATAGAAATAGGAATAGGAAGAAGAAAAGAACATGAAAGAGGGTGGTGAAATTATTACCTCTTTCTTCAGGTGTTTTCTTTTGAGTTGCTCAAAAGGGATCCTTTGGTTTTCTTTATGATCAAAATAAGGACTTTAGGTTTATGTGAGGGAAGTTTTGAGGATATGTGAGCATGTTTTGGATGAGTTTAATGAATTTGTAGGAGTTATTTTGAGAGAAGGTGAAGTGCCCTTTTATTAGAGGGGTGAGGGTCACTTTTGGAGAAGATTAAAATATTAGTTTAGTGTACAATAATATTCGGTTT
This sequence comes from Viscum album, assembly GCA_963277665.1. NCBI lineage: Eukaryota > Viridiplantae > Streptophyta > Magnoliopsida > Santalales > Viscaceae > Viscum > Viscum album. The sequence continues at coordinate 659,149,045 of OY728134.1, read as the reverse complement.
ATAATGGATCTATATAAATTTATTTCGATACTTATGTGGCTATGGGTAGAAATCCTCTAATTAGACTAGTTTATTTTAAATTTTTAACTATATCTTTTAGATTTAACTCTAAGATAAATAGTTTAACTTTTTCTATGTCTAATTGTATTCCTACACTATATGGTTAATAAAAATACTATAAACTTGAAATAGAACCTCAAGTAGTTCATTAATGGAATATATAATATTATTTATGCCCTTTGGAAGATCCTTAGATTTTTAGGATTATTAATTCAACCATTATTATAGTATTTAAAAAAATTAATTTATGTCAATTTTGATACTATTTTGTATTTTGTTTATGAGAAAGTCATAATAACATTATCCCTTCGAAATAAATTTATAAAATCAACCCTAAAATGTAATATTAACATATAAAATTAGATTTATTCATCAGATATCTCAAATTACATTTATTTGGTTATTTATAAAATCAATTATTTTAATATTTCATTAATAAGATAATTGCTACATCATCATTGTGTCATTAATAAATTAAAATATTTAATGTCTAAAAATTATAAATAAAATACTATTATGTATAAAATCTTTTTATCTTTCTAATGAATTTTTATATATGAATTTATTTTTTTTCTACATTAAAAATCATTTAGTTATTAAACATTAAATTTAACACTTTTAACTCTTCTTTGAATAAAATAATAATAAATGTCCGAATCTAATCCAAGTGGAAAAAATATGATCATATTTAATTACTAAGGTTTTTTTTAAACGAATTACACTAATCCAATAGAACCAGGACATGTTTTAGGGTAATTATAATATCATTTTTCCCCTTAATTTCCATATTTACTTTTTAATGTTGTAAATAAAAGAAAAAAATTACGATTCACCAAATATTATGTTCATCTTATTGAAACACATTATACATACTGATTACAACCATTTCTCTTGGAAATTTTAAATTCAAATCAATGAAACAGTAATATTATATTTTATGCAAATTTGCAAATTCTCCTAGATGGTTGGTAAAAGAGGTTAAAAAGTCCAAATAAAATTTATACATCTAATTTTATTATAAAATGACTCCAATGAATTAAATTTAATTAATATAGGTATTATATATCTATTTGGAATTACAATAAATTAAAATAAAATAAAAAATTATTTAAATAAAAAGGTGGTTTTAAATAATAACGTAATGTTTTTCACTATTCATAAAAAATTGACGGTTTTCAGAAAAATACAAAAAATTACCCCTAATCTAATAATGATATTATTAATTAAAAATTGAAATTTATTTTACCAAGTTCAAAACATAAAACTTTTATTTATTAATATAAAATTAATTCTTGTTGTTAAAACCAAAAAGCGGGTTTTTAAAAAGTAAATACTATAAAAAAATTGAAATGTGTTTATGCAAAATTTAAATGGGAAATTATTTATAATGACCTACATTGTATTAAATGATAAAAATATAATATAATTATACTATAAATCCATTAAAATGAATAATTTATAACTATAAATTATTTTGTTTAAAATAGTTGTTTTTAATTAAAATATAGTATTTTTCAGTATTCGTTAAAATATTAATGTTATCAGGAAAGTACAAAAAAATATACAAACTAAATTTTTATGTACCACTTCAAATTAAGAATTTAATTTCATTAAATTGAATATATAAAATTGTAAAATATTGGTTTTAAAAAGGGTTCTTCATTAAAAGGCGGTAAAACTGAATTTTTTGAAGAATACTTATTTTAAATGAAAAAAATTTGTTCTAATGTTATATCTTAGAAACACGTAATTTAAATATTAAATTTTTATAGCCTATATAAGATTCAAAATTCATTCAATAATATTTGTAACAGCATTTTGAATGTATAGTTAGGCATGTTGTTGTGTGCTCGAACTCAGTCTTTAGTGTAGCATAAGCTATTGAATAAATTTAATGAGATAACATACTATGAAATCATGGAGTGTTATATTCTACCCTCCTTAAATAAATTGCATCCTTTCATTTTGAAATATTTCTTTGAAAATAAAAGGTTAAAAATAGAAAAATACTTTTGTGGAAGACCCACATCAGAAATTGGGATAATAAAATTTTGTCTTAATAAGAGGGAAAGGGAATAGAAAGTCACCAGAAAATTATGATCTCTATTAAGAGAAAATTGGTGGAAATTAGAGACACATAATTATAGGAAAAACTGAAATATTTATCAGGAGTGATCAGGGTCGTCAATCATAATCAAGTTTAAAATTGATGGCCTCAAAGCCATCAATCTATGATGATTTAAAATATTGTTATTTCAGAAAAACATTAGGTATTAGGATAACACATTTTTGGTTTTAAGATCCAACACCTAATGTTTAAGAATTAATTTATTCATATAATAATAGGAAAAAATATACATGACAAGTATAGTTTCATCCTTCATCTAATTCCCACCACAAACTCATCATTCACTCCAAAAGATAATATAATTAAAAAAATATGATATTTATCATAATCATACAGGGTTCAAAGAATAATTGATTTCTAATTAATTTGACTAACTATTTAGAAAAACAGCATTATACAAACCCAAACATCATGTATGCTAGAGGTAGGTGATCCACCCTTGTCTCCCTTCAGTTGTGGGTTCATGTCTTGCATCATTGCCGGATAAGACGGGTTGTCGCCCGACCTCTGGTTTGTCCATTTTTTGGACAATCCAAAAATAAACTCAAGAAATTATTTAACCTTAACAATAGTATCCAATTTCACGATTAATCGATTCTAATAGTTAGACTTATCAAAAATACTTTTGTCCAAACTTAAAGCCAAAAATTTATAAGGAAGGTTAACACAATTAAGATCCATGTTTCCACAGATTAACTTGTAAATACCTTCATAATGTATTCTTTTAAAACAATGTAACACCCTGAGTTACCATAAAACCATATTTATTACATTTATGATGCCTTATTCTTTATTGAATATCGGATATTCTTATTTTATCCAAAAATGTTGTAAACTCCAACAATAATGGATAATAAATATCATTAATTGGTTTCTAGGTAATCAATAATATCCAATATAATTTATCCAAATCAATCATATATTAATTTAAAATCACTACCTCATTATTAGAACCATATTATGGTTTATATTCCTCTCAACTATATATTTTCCAAAAAAAATAACAGGCTATTGAGTCACTTCTCTTAGTTCCACACATTCTCAAGTATTTAATGAAATAGTACTACATTACAATCCTTATATACATTATAATTCTTAAAACATGTACATAATTAATACAATTGTCAAATGAAACAATATTTTAACAACATAATAACTCTAATCATTCCTCTTCATCTTCAGTAGTATCTGTTTCTTCTAGAAATGGGGATGAACTCATTTTTTTATTGTTCAAACTTTTCCAATCAGTTTCTAACGGGTTTATTCATAGAACCTGAAACATCCAATGATTCTATATCCATTTGGACCTACATTCCAAAAGTAGGTTCCCATTAGCTGTGGACTGATGAGGCTTACAAATTTGCATTGGTCGAGAGGATGGGAGGTCGGACTCATCAGACCTTTTGGATGAATTATTGTCTACCTCGGGACTCTCTTATAGATTTGAGTTATGTTCATGAATCCTTATTAATTTACCAAGCATAAAAATGAGTCTTCCTTTATATCTTATAATTAATGATTGATATGTATGAGATTTAGAGAGTATTTTATATGTATCTTAGGTTCTTCATTGACGGAGAATCATTTGTATGTATTGGAGATCCTTAGTCAGTTGTATCCTTCAATACATTATATAGAAATCCCTTGGTCGTTATGATGACCATACTAGTTTTAAAGCCACACAGTAGGGCACTTCAAATTTATTTTCATTCAAAAGAATATGGATTATTTTAGGGTTGGGATCATTCTCGCAGATGGGATACCTAAGTATTGTTGTTAGAAAAGGAATTAGAACCCATGTAATTCAGGAATTAAGATATTGCTTAAAGTCATATAAGACATATGATAATTAATGGGTGATGGTCTTGAAGCTTAGAAACGCTTCCTACATACTCTACTTTTAAGGCATATATCAATGTCCATGTAGTTCGAGTAATAAATGTGCGGCATACATATGATTAACGGCCCAAAGAGATGTGTCGTTGTTACTTTTACACTCTAAGATCACGTGAGTCATGCTCGGTGTGAGAAACAAGAGGTATCAGTAAATTTGACGATTTGTGCCACAAAATATGTGGTCACAAGGAATGATATGGGGATTATATGTGTGTGATTTCCTATGTAGATAAAGATTAGGATTTACTTCTGGGATGAAACCTAGGAATAAGTTCCATAAAGGTATTTTTGCTTTATGGAGATTTGGATACTCAAACATGGGGTTTTCTCCTGAGGAGGATTCAAAAATTAGGTGAGAATTATGATTAGGGCTTACTCCTGAGAAGGAATCCCAAAATTAAAGAAATTATGACTGGGGATTTCTCCTGATAAGGAGGCCCAAATTAAAGAGATTCGTAACATGGGTTTTACTCTTAAGAATGAGGCCCAATGTTAAAGGTACTTATAACTTGGGACATAATCCTGAGAAGGAGGGCCAAAGTTAATAGGGACTTGGGGATTACTCCTAAGGAGGATACCCAAATTATGGGTAATTTTATTTATGATTTGGGCATAATCTTATAGAGGATGCCCGAATTAGAGAGGGACTAATGACTGGGTTTTATTCCTGAGAAGGAAACACAAATCAAATTTAATTATTCCAGGGACATACTTCTAAGGAGGATGCCTAGATTAGGGAACTTGTGACTGGGGCTTACTCATGAAAATGAGGCCCAAATCAGAGTACATCTCATTTTAAAGATGATGTTTAAATGAATGAAATCTCTAACCATAGTGACATAACGTTATGTAAATATTGAGGTTTTGGGATATGTTCCACATAATTACTTTTAGATAAGGAATACAACAATGGAACCATGACATAAATGGATTTGAAGAGTGTTTTCAAGGATAAATCTTGAAGAGGAGTGGTGGATTTGATGAAAATAATTGAATAGGCAGGAGTGGCACCCAAAATAAGTCAGACGTGCAAGTCCTAGTTGGGCGCACAAGTCCTGGTCGCGCAAGTACTTGCACAACATGGGTGTACTAGGGCAACGAGTAACAAATAGGGTAATACTATGGTGAGACTTAGCTCATTCCATTAATATTTACACTAAAGGATTCTAATAGGGTGGCGTGCAAGTTCTATTTAAGGGATACAGTGGCATACTTGTGTGGCCATTTCCCTTAAGGGTTAGACTCTTTGGTGCGCAGGTGTTGATGAATTTCAACACTTAGGCCTTGTTTCTCCTCTTTATATCTTCCATTATATGTAATAAATTACCCTAGAAGTGTTTGGAAGACTACAAGAAAAGACTAGGGCGCTAAGAGATTAAATCTGACATTTGCAATTTTTCGACCCCGAAATGGGGGGCCCACAAGGAGTATTTAATGGCCATTGAGGACCTTGGGAGAAAATAAAATAGGGCATGCAAGTCACTTGTGTGGCCAATATGGGGCATGAAAGTCTACTTGCACTACCATGGTGAAACTTGTGTGACCCATGCTTGTGACTGAAAATTATTTTTTATTTGATTATTAAATCACTTTAAACGGGGAAGTGAGAACCACCAAGTCCAACAAAACAAAAAGAGGAACAATAAAAAGAACCCGAACAAAACATGAAGTTTCCTACCTCACCCTAATAGTTACCTCGATATTAGTCCCCCACCAAGAATATGTACTCGACAACCGGTCTCATGCAAGGATGCATGGGCACGGAACTGATGGCCAGGCCACACCCTCTCAGTCTTTCACTCCATGTACCATGCAGTAGTTGTGGCCTTGCGCTCTGAACCTCCTCTAAAGTTTATCCATGTAACAAGAAGAAAAAAAAATACCAAAAAATCTCCAAAATACAATTGGAGGGTAAGCCTCAACAAAGGAATAAGAACGGTGAGAGTGGAAAACCAAGTATTAAATAGATAATGTTAAAGCAACATCATTGAAGGAAAATAAAATTCTTCCAGAGTCCATATCCGTAAATAACATCCAGGAAATAGTTGTTACTTGAGTGAGTGGCTCATCACATAAAAGAGCCTCCATAGAAGAGGTCAGTTTATCCCAGAACTCTATATATTATTCAATTACGATCAACCCCTTATTGAAACCCCCAACCAGTATTGTGTCCTGTTTGTCAACCTAGGAATATTGGTTCTCATTTAGCTTCATTCCAATGTCTCGGCCCATCATCTTGGCCGCAACCTCCTCCAATGCATTGAGATACAGACCCTGTTCTGGCACCTCATCCTCTGAACAAAAAATCAGATCCAAGGAAAGTTTAGGTTGTTCAGGGGAATCCTGGAACATGGCCTAATTTTCCACATTCTATTCCATTAGCTTTTTATCTTACCGAGTCTGAAAGGTGGTGTAAGGGAGGAGTAGTCCTTATTCCCCTTCCCCCCTGATATATCTACTGCTCCTCGGGCTTATTTTCCCTGAGGAAGAACTCCTACTGCCTTCAAAGGTCCCCTCCATACACTCCTCAAATTTACCAAGGCCATCAAAGGTATTCTTCACCTGGATAGCATATTGCTTCCCTGAGAACAAGATCCATTCCTTACCAGCAGGATTACAGACCTCCACATCCAATTAATGCCCCTTCTTCTCCAAGTGAAGTTCCTCACTGCCTCTGACCATCTACCCACAAGCTTCTCTGCTCGGATCCTCCCCAACATTTCCTACTTGGTTCGCACCCTTTGTCTTCTTGACATCACTACAATCAGCCCTATGCTGGGCGAATTCCCCAAAACTTGTCTACATGACCACCCTTTCACCTCCCACTACCTTTTGAGAGCCATCGCTATCTGCACCAGTAGTTTCAGCATGAAATTCCACCACACCGCCTGCCTCCTACTCCACTGAGTCCTTTTACCCCACCACCTAGGTAAAAAAATGCACCTCAGTCTGATACATTGAACCTCCCATGGGTTCGGATGATTCTCCCAATTCATCAGGAATATCCATAGTATTCCCCCCTCAATTACAACCCATGTTTATCCTCAACTTTCCTACTATAATCTCCTTTCAGTTGATCCATCTCCACCAGACGCTGAGAGTGGAAATCCCTACCACTGCCTCCACCATTTTTCCACTACGTCAAACCAACTTCACCACTAGTAACCTCAGCCTTACCTTTCACAAGGGATTGCTTCTTGGCTATAGACTGATTTCCTTGATGGCAGACTTCCTGAAATGAAAGACCCTTGTGACAGACCTCCGATGCATGACCCAACGACCGCATGAGGAGCAGATGTCTGTCTAGCTCTTGTATATGACATGTTGTTTGCACCTATACTCCTCAACAATAGAAATCCAGACATAATAAAAAAAAATTAGTTATGCATCTACTTCCACGCATACCCTTGGAAAAACCGGGTGGCAAACATCTTCGGTGCGGCTATCCGAGCACAAAAATCTACCTACGGGATTACCAATCATGTGAATCACAGAAGGATTCTGAAACGACAATGGGAGATTATGAAAACTAACCCAAACTGCAGTAGATGGAAACTCTCGACTCATATGGAATTTGAATGACCATCATAAGAGAAATAACATGGACCCATTAACGATATGTGGAGCTCTCAACCATTCCTTGATGAAGTCAGATTCCGATTCAAATCGAATCATGATGTGTCGACTGTCAAGAAAGCTGACAATCACCCTTTCTGGGAGATCCCATGAGCTGAAGATAAAACTATCGAACACATCAACCGAAGGTATTCTCGACCTGAAGTGAGAAACCAATGTAAGGTTTACGAGGGAAGAGGTTTTAGAGATCTCCGATGTCGAAATTTTATGTTTAGGGAGGCCATCGATGAGATCTGGAACATTAGGGCTTAGAGTCTCTTTCGAAAATGGGGGAAGAAAATCAGGGTTGGAAAATGGGCAAAATGCTGCCATGCTCTCCCAAAGGGCAATGATGCTCCCTCCCCCACAAAGGGAGGAGGGGCCGATGCTGGGGGCCGCCATTGTCACCGGGAGAAGGAGGGGCTGACGCAGTTATATGATGGTATTTTCAAATTTTATGGGATGATACTTGTGCGACCCATGCTTATAGATATCATTTTTTATGCCTTTGTGAATTTTTTATATTTCTTCAAAGAATGAAACTCTTTGTGCATAATTTATTCCACTTTTTCATTTTTTAGATTCTGTGATGGATAGGAGCGTCAACAATAGTTCCCCCTCAGAGTTGGATCTGAAAACGGAATGAGGATTTGACTCTGAGGTAATGGAGATAACCAAGGAAATTTAGGCGCGCAGCTATTGAGCACGTAGGTAGCAGCATGAAGGGGTGATATGTGAATTCTTTGATGCGTAGAGCTTTGGCCTTTCCTACAAATATAGCTGCCACTCGCATGTAAAGCACCCTTCTTCCAATGCTTCGAGATTTCGGCGTGCAAGTAGCTCTCATCACGCAGGTGTTGCTATCTGCGTTTTATTACTTCTTCTAATCTACGTCGCCCTTCTGCAGTGGTATTTGGACCGGCGCGGTGATACCTATGCACCTATACATACGTGACCGAATTAGACTTGTGCTTCAAAATTGGACATCCTCTCCTTAATGCCTTATCCATTTTTTCTAAATTTCATCACAAATTTTTTGAAAAATCAACTTACTTTAATGATAATCATTCAACCATTGTGTAGATTCAATGGGTCCCAGAAGAGGTGGAGCGGCTAATGAGTTGTCTAGAATGAAGATTGATGACATGATGATCATCATTTTTTGTGATTATTACAATATCTACGACAACACTCTCCCATTTTTGGCCATGTACTAGAAGAAGTATCAGGTAAATTTCCCACAGAGCATTTATCTGCCTTTATATGTCCATGTTCATCTGCAGGAAGTCAATAATCCAAAGCCAAAGAACTATACACATGAGATGCAGCTGCACTACTACCCCTCTATTTCGGTTATGATGTGAATTAAGAGCAGCAACAATGGTGTGAACATTAAAAAATTTCTTCCTTTCCATTTCCTTCCAGATATGAAAATGGAAAACCCAAGGGCGGATATATTATCCACTTCCGGTTGGTGGAGAGAAGAATTTCATTTCAATAGAACAATATCTGAAAAGAATACACTCTCCAAATGGATCTTTACTTCCAATGCTCCATTCTCAAATCCATGTATCCATCCTCCAAGACTCTTGGACAAAAAGGGAGTCCATGTTTGATCAATAGATTTTTTTTTCAAACCACAATAAAGAAATATTATTTTACAATTGTTCCAAGAAGATCCGTTATTACTGCATATCTTATTATATCCAGTTGAATGAATTAATTCTAGGTGGTTTCTAATGATGTTCGATATTCCATAATTCAAATGATGAGTTATGTTTAAATCCTTTTGTAATTTTTGAAAATTAGAAGAGACTCCAATATATGGATTTCCTTCTATCTCTTCTGAATCAATGATAAACACTTTCATCTTCAATCATTTATGCCTACATTCATTTGCTACCAGCATTAAATAATTACCAAAGCCAATGGTCCATGTAAGCATAGTTTGATTGTTTCTAGGATTTTAAAAATAACCCTATAAACTTATATCATTTAATCGCTCAATATTACCTAAATCATACAAATCGTATGTTTAGTGATATGGGACTTGAATTTTATCTAGATATCCCTTGTATTTTGTGGGTATTTTAAAGTCATGCACATCGTACATAAAAATAATAATGTTTAAGGTCGAATATCTTTGAACGAATCGATTAAAATTGACTCAATTCCTTGATAATTTATCTGAAAACATATTTCCATATTCATGTATGGAGGAAAACATGTAAACTATGACATAGGAAATATTTAATACAATGAATGATATGAAAAAAGGGCTAAAAGGAATTAGAAGAAGTATTTCCTATGAGTGATGTTACCATTATTTAACAAACTCATTAGGGGGTTGAATTATTCAGGGCCGCTTAAGGGAATTGACTTCATAGTAAAATAATAGTATCTTTTGGCTGACATGTGCATTATGTAGACTACTTATGCAAGGCCGCCTAAGGGCATGTGCTGTATAGTCAAGAAAAAAAACTCTCATAAATTTAACTTTTCTACTGCTTAAAATCCAGTGGATGTTTATGGAGATTCAATTTTTCCCAAGAATAGGATTTGCTGTACAGATATAGGAACTTGAATATGGAGAGGATATTACAAATCTATATTGTCAAACAATTGGATGAATGTCACTCCCACTATGGTTTGATCCAAACATATGTAAGGGAAATATAAACCATAGACTTGAATACTTTCAGATCATGAAAATGAATATGGGACAGATTTGTTAAGGATTACTATTCTTGTGGATCCCTACATATTGTTGTTAAGACAAATAAGGACAAAAGACGTTTTTCTCCCAATAATGATGTTAACACTATTTGGAAAACCCGTTAGGGGGTTGAGTTATGCAGGGCCACCTAAGGGCATTGGCTGTGTAGTCAAATAATAGCATCTTTTGGCCGACATGTCCGTTATGTAGACTACTTATACAAGGCCGCCTAACGGCACATGATACATAATCAGGAAAAAGAATTCCTGGGTATCAGAAATTTTGTGACCAGAAGTCAAGAAATGTGATATGGAGATCTGGATGTATTTATGGTTAGGAGTATGACACATAAAATTGGGCATTGACCAATGCATGTAGAAGATACATAGACAAATGCTAACCATAATCATGTAGTGACTAGGTCCTAAATTGTGGTGCTGGACTTACTACGTATCCCATAAGGATGGGAATCAAGTCATACATTGTTCTTTAAATACAGTTTAACGTCGCGTGGGATGAGAATGTAGAAGATTTTAGTTTAAGGTCATAGAGTTCAGAACATAATAAGGAATACATAGTGTGTTTTTTATAACCCTAATGTGAATGAAGACAAGGGTTTTGATACCACATTCATGTTTTTACAAGGGGACTTTTCAGCCAAGGGACTGAAAGTGAAATTTGGGGTTAGACCCAAAGACATCAGGATGGATTCGATGTATGCTCAAACATTCCCATGTATCCCATAATGATAGGAATCAATCCATACGTAGTTCTTGAAATACCCTCTATACCGATTTGGTATGTAAAAGTGAAGGGTGAAAAGGGTACTTTAGTGCAATGATGGTTTGAACTATGATTAAAGGCCATGTGTTCGTGTAGTCTTAGAATTATGACACAATTATAGATTAATGTCAATGATGATTCCCTCTCATGTTAGGGAAAATGGGGGAATGTATAGTTTACATCATATAACAAGGACGATGGTGAACCAATGTAAAAAAATATTGGTTTTGGGATGCTTCACGGATCACCATCTTATGAGACGGAGGTAAACTGACGTGAAAAGATTAGTTTTGGGCTTGAACCTCAGGAGGTTCCCTACGTAACCAGCCTAGAAGGGAAGGATCAAAGTCCTCCTAGTTCAATTGAAGAATGAATTGGTGATCAAGTTGTACATGAGGAAAAACCAAAGAATGGTATTTGGACATACGCATGGTTATCGGCCCAGAGAGGGTGTTATGGTTGAAGCTCACTCTAATCTCACATGAGTCATTCTCGGTGTGACAAACAAGAGGTAACAACAACCCTAACGATCCACAATTTAACGTCATGTAGGATGTATAAGGGACTATTTCATAGATTAAATGACATGTGTCACAGACATGGGGTGCTTGGTGGTTTAACGTCTTGTAGCTCGAACGAATAGTTTAATGTCATGTTGGACGATAGAGGGGACTATGTAGTTTAAAGTCTTACAGTGAGGACTATTGGTGCTGCACATTTCAGTATCATGTAGCAGGGAAATAACATAGTTTAACGACATGTAGGACGTATTAAGGGAATTTTTTCAGTTTTACGTCATGTACGGAGAATATGTGAACAGTTTAATGTCATGTAGGAAAATAAAGTTTAATGTCATGTAGGACATTGGGTGCTGTATAGTTTAGTATCTTGTAGAATGGATGTATGGATATGCAGTTAATGACTTGAAGTGAGGACAATGGGGACATAGTTTAATGTCTTGTAGGACATATTAGGGACCTTTTCACAGTTTAACGTCATGTTGGTTGAAAGGGTGTTGTACAGTTTAGCGTCATGTAGATAGGATGTGGTTTTAGAATTTAACATCTTTCTAGATGTGAGTAGTTGTGTTACACAAAATAATTATTCAATAATCAGGTATTAGTTGGAGTTGTAATGAGTTCTCTATCTATAGAGATTAAAGAATAAGCTTCATTGGAGTAGACCTTATGTATTTAGTATGGTCCTTCCCACCTTAGCTCAAGCTTTGGAGGCTTAATTCCTATTATTATCAGAGTTATGAGGACCAATAACAATTCTCTTTGAATTAATGAACGAAGATGAATTTTTTTGATGAAAGACTGTGCAATCCGATTCTGATATACTTCAATTTGGTGCAAGGTGCACAATCTTTTTTCATCAAATCGTTCTAATTCATCCAATCGCTTTTGATATTGTTCATCTTTAGATGACTGATAACAAATGGATACTCTGAGAAAAGGAAATTGGACCTCAATGGGAAAGACTACTTCTATTCCATATACCAATGAATATGGAGTTTACTATGTAGCAGTGCAGGTGGTGGTTCGATAAGCCCATAAAGTGTGATAAAGTTTATCAGGACATGAATTCTTATCTTTATCCACCATCTTTTGCATTATAATTGAACGAGTCTTATTGAAAGCCTATATTTGGTCATTTTCCATTGCATGATACCGAGACAAATGGTTGGATTTGATTTTGAATTCTTGATACAACTTATTTACCTCGGATGAACATAAGTTTGTGCCATTGTCCGTCAATATGGTGTGAGGGACAACAAATCTAATAATGATGTTAGACGTGATGAAGATATTGATGCTTTTAGAACTAAACTTCATTAAGATGTATTAACTCTTCCCATTTTGAAAAGAAGTCAGTAGTAGTAAGAATATACTTAAACTACTTGGATGTAGCCGAAGGGTAAGGTCCTACTACATCCATTCCCCGTGTGGAAAATGGCCATGAGTATTTAGATGTGTGAAGAATCGTTGGGGGTTGATGAATGAAATTGGAATATACATGGAATGAATGACACTTTTTAGTGAAATCAACACAGTCTCGTATCATTGAAGGAAAAAAGTATCCACGCCTTAGAACATGATCAGACAGTCTATGTCCAGACTGGTGGGCACCACATACTTCTTCATATACTTCTTTCATGACAACCATTGTCTCTTCACCATCAATGAATCCGAAGATAATTCCATCACAAAATCACTTGTAGAGAATTTTTTCAAGATGTTCTTGGATATAAAAAAAGTAAAATTAACCACATATCACCGGACTTGTTATATATTGGCTCTATCAGGTGGGAATTTTTCATTTTAAAGGTATTCCCTGATAGGTGTCATTAATCCTATAGTATGACCATATGGTTTATAAATGGGAATAATTTCATTAATTTCCTCTGTTCTGATTTGAACATGAGGTGAAATTGTACGGCGGTGGGCAATACTGATGATTGTTTCATGTCGATTGGGATCTTCTATAGTTGTGTCTACATTATCCAATGCATCATCTTGCGCATTTAGTGAATGCGGTACATAATAAAATGTTGGTTCCGAAGTTAATTCCTCCATTAACTCTCTGACGTAATCATATAAAGGGATTAAATCTTCTTTTATGATTGAATAATCCCAATTGACTTGTTTGATTACCAACTCTGAATCACCTTTTACCTTTAAGTTATTCACCTATGCCTGAAGCGCCAATTCGATGCTTTCGATGAGAACATGACATTCTACTTCATTATTTATACCGCCTCTGAATAATAAGAAGGAATAGGGTAGCACTACCTTTTCTATGGAAATAAGCACAATTCCATACCCAACCATGTTGAATATAAGATCTTCCAATTTCTTCCCTGTTGGATTTCTGGAAGCACCATCAAAGTACATTTCCCATGTTTAAAGATTATCTTGAATAGAGAAGACTACCTCATCAGGATGATCAGTATCTAAAGATGTATCTTCTACTAAAGGGTTTTCTGCAAGGAAATCAGGTAGAGCATGGCCCTTTTTTACCTTTTAATACACGTACACGATATCAAATTGTGGCAAAATAACTTCCCACCTTGCCAGACATCACATAAGAATCGGAAGAATACGGATGAATTATAGTGGGTCATTGTGAGATACCAAGTGGAACTCGTGATTTTTCATGTAGTGTATCAATTTCTGAACTACAAAGATTAATTCTAGGAATCACTTTTCAATACTTGAATACCGGGTTTCTACTTCAAGCATAGTCCAACTGAGAAAGTAAAGGCAATTTTTCTTTCCCAACATCATTCTTTTAGGAAAGGGCGACACCCAATGATCTCTCTAATGCTATCACATAAAGAATAAGTGGTCTTCCTTCAATAGGCAGAATTAATACTGGTTGACTAAAGAGATATTTCTTGAGAATATTGAATGCCTCTTGACATTCTTTAGTCCATTGGTAAGTGACTCACTTATTCATCAACTTGGTGAAGGGTTAACATTTTCCTGCCAGATTGGAGATGAAACGCCGAATATAGGCTAAGTGTCCATGATGTTTGCTAAATTCATTCAAAATCCTAGTAGGTTACATACCAAGTATTGATTTTATATTCTCATGATCAACTTTGATACCATGATGGCGTACAAAAAGGATGATAAATTTTCCCGAGGATATCCCGGAAGCACATTTCAAGGGGTTCATCTTCAAATTGTGTTTTCGAAATTTGTGTAATGTGATTTCTAAATCAGTCAAGTGATTTGAAAGTTGTCTGGATTTAACCACCAAATTATCCACATAACAATAAAAACATTTCCTTAAAAAGGGATTGAAGATACTGTGCATGGAACATTGACATGTTGCGCCTGCTTTCTTCAGGCAAAAGGGCATTAGCTGATAGAAAAACACACACTGAGGGGCTATAAAGGATGTAGATTTTCATTTTATGGATCCATTCCGATTTAATAATAGCTAGAATATCCATCCATGAAGGAAAGTGCTTCATATCTAGCTGTTGCATCAATTAAGAGTTCTATGATCGGAATTAGAAAATCATCCTTGGGACAATGCCGATTAAGATATCTGAAATCAATGAAAACTCTAATTTTTCCATTAATCATTTTCACATGGAAAATATTAGAAACCCATTTTGGATATTGAACTTCTCTGATGAAGTTAACGTTGAAAATCTTATCCACTTCAACTTCAATTTTGAAATTATAAGTTGGGTGTGTTCTTCTTGCGGCTTGCTTGAAGCCTCGATGTTCTTTTGGAAAACCCAAATGATGAGTGACAACATCGAGATCAAGAACTGAAATTTCTATATTTTTCCAAGAAAATATATCACGATTTTTCTTTAGAATGAATGTATACATTTCTTTCTCTTCAAGAGTCATGGCCGTAGTAATTAAATTTGTGCGTGGATCTTCTTTTTTACCTAGATTTATTTATTTGAGTTCATCCACAATAGTAGAGATACCCTCTTCAAATGATGGAGAAGCATACCTTATTTCTTCATATTCTACATCAACAGGTGTTTTTTCTTCTATTTCTAATTGCATTGTAGATGATGAAGCAGAATTTAAATGATCAAGAGAGATTTTAAAATTTTAACATCTTGAAGAAGAGGCCACAATTTCTGACACTATTTTTGATAAAGGTTCTTCCATGGGTAATAAAGAGGAGGTTATATATTGACAATCAACATCATCGTTCATCTTAGACAATTCTATAACATCTTCTGACTTGGCTGATGAAGGATAGAATTGCTAGATTCTAGCAGATGAAATGAAGACTTCCCTATTTAAGCTTTCAACATTTCTTGGTGAATCACCAATTTCACCCAAGTTGTCTGGCTTGATTGCTAAAATTGACATTATGGATGTTTCCACAAGAGTATTTATATTTGGTTATATCCTATCAATTTGACTTATAGTCAACACATAACCTTCACTCACATGTATGAATGACTTTACTGGAATCTTTTCCAACCCATATGGAGGATCATTTCTGGTGACCTCTTTCGTCGTGGATTTCTCCTTCCATTCCATGTGATATAAATCTGCCTCAATTTATTGAGATTCAAATGTTTCAAACAAGGATTTATCACCATACAATGTCCTAATTTGGCCATTGAAACAATATTTGAGACATTGATGGTATGATGAAGGTTCAGCCACAAGTTGATGTAGCCAAGGACTTCCAAGGAAAATGTTGAAAGTTGTGTCATGATGAACAATCAAGAAATCTGAATTGGATACAAGGTCTCCAAACTGAGTTCTGAGTGTAATCTCTCCCAGAGGTACTTGTTCATTATTATCATATCCTTGCAAAATCAAAGTTGAATGATATAAATCATATTTGGTGAGGCCCTATCGATTAAGAGTATGAATAAGAATGAGATTGACTCCTAAGCCATTATCAATGAAAGCTCGTCGGACGTCTACATCATTTAACATTCCAGATAAATATAAAAGTATAATATGTCTATGTACAACATCATATTCATCTTCATCTGTAAAAGATATCACTCTATGAAATTCTATAGGACAATCCTTACTTGGTAGAATTCAGCCGTAGAAATTTCAGTTTCAAATTCCTAAGGACTTGGAAATGCCTCAATGAGTGCCTCCCAGATATCCTTTGATATGTTAAAGGCATACTGAATTGATAAATTGGCCAGTATTTGGGCCAAATGTTCCATGACATCATACTTTTGATCCAATGGTATGCATTTCCAACCCGGATCGTGTGGTTTCGCTGGTGTAGTAGAAGTTGATGCTTTGGAAGTAGATTCATCATGTATCCGGATAGGAGTTGTAAATACTCCTGGCTTTGGAATATTAGACCGACTAGGTCTATTTATTTACTAAGTGGAATAAATTATAACTTCCAAATGATCATCCAAAATAAATGTACCAGGATTGAATCTGCCTTGCGTGGAAGAACAAGCATGTTCTTATTGATCCCGTTGAACAAATTTTCCATGAGTTTAGGCTACATATATAGTACTATAAGGGGTAGGATTTAAATAGTGGCTTCTGGAATATCCATGGAATCCTCTATATCCTAGAACTCATAAACTCCATCTGATTCGCCTATTTGGTATAGGTAATTCATGCTCATCAAGATCGAAACTGTCACTAGGATAAGGATCTGTTATGTGAATCATGTTAACAGAACCAAACATCGATTTTTTCATCTGATGAATATTTTGCCTGATTAGCCAATTTAGGATATTCAGTTTGGTGGGACGGTGCTCGTTCCATTGAGGTAGATGGAATAAAATCTCCCATAGTCAAATACAACCTGGGCATTGAAACAATCTCATCTTCATCTAACTGCTCTTCTTTCATGGAATTATGCCGTTTTTTTAGGATTTTTCCTCTGATGAAGAGGTTTTTTCTATGGAATTAATAGTAGAGGAAACAATTGGTTTCTTCAATTGTGTTTATAAAATGGCATGAGTATATTTGATTGTCTTTTTTACCATCCAATCATCATATTTCTGTGCATTTTTTATTTTGACTTCTTTCCACTCGCCTTCTTCCTCTGGACCTGTAATAGTAACACATGCTACCTGGGCTGAAGAACCCTTCAATTTTACATGTCCTGAGTCTACCATCTTTTGTAGGAGGTCTTTGAAGACAACCCACTCTTTAATGGGAATCTCCAACATCTGATGATATGGGCAATAGTTGGGATGGTCTTCATCTCCTTCAATGTTTGTCCTTATAGGCCTTCGAAACTGAACAAAATTATTTTCTAGAGCCGAAATTAAGTAACAAGGAACTTGTTAATTTGGGAAAGAATAGACTTTGTTCTTCAACTCCTCAAATTGTTTCCATCTTCAATATTTTTCATCATCTTGACGAAATGACCTCTTTTATTGACGCTCATGAGTTGGATCCCTTCGATATGACAAATTTTTTGAAGTGAAAGCAGGTACAGGTTCTTGTTTAAGAATAATTATATCAGTCTCTGATTTCCCCATTCTCTTTCTTGGAACTGGCCGAATTAAACGAGTTTTAGCATTATTCTTTGTAAGAGTGTCTTCAATCTTCTGAGCGATTGAAGTAAGGTCTCGAAACCCTCTAGTGTATTCCATAGGTATCAACTGTGTTTGTAATTCATCACACAAATTTTCCACACAGATTGGAAACAATTCCTCTTGAGGGAGTGCTAAGCATAAATAATATGTTAATCCCTTCGAGCGAGGAAGTAAATACAAAACTGTTTCATTCTCCATTGGCATAAAATTTTTAAGATCAAAAACTATTTTCTTTGGAAACGTTGAGATGAATTGAAGAAGGAATTGTTGACGGAGATCCTCCCACCCAGTAGTTGACCTATATTACAAGCATGTGTACCAGAAAAAGGCAGGTCCTTGTAATGACGCTACAAAACATTTGAGCTTAACTTCTTCTTGTTGTTGAGGATTTCCCATCAAAGGATCACAACGAGAAAAAAAATGTGTTAAGCGTTGTTCTGGGTATCCCAAACCAATAAAAATTGGTAATGTGGTACTTGAAAATTTTGATGGGGGAGGACTTTTGTCTACTCATTCAGGGTAATCTCTCTTCTCCGGTTGAACTGGTGCATGCATTCCTTCCATAACTTCCAACTGAGCTGTTAATGACTCAATGGTAGTCATTAACGTTTGTGAAACATATAGGTGAGCTTGGACCTGTGTAGGTGCAAGAACTAGAGCTTGGACATATATTGTGGCTCGTACTAAAACTGATGGTAGCACTACTAGTTGTTATTGCGCATGACCCATAAGATTAAACCTGTGAGGGTGTACCAGCAAATGAGGATATTCATGATCCATCCTAGTAGCTGCAACAAATTCCCTTGACGGACTACCTCCAGCAAGCTTAGGAGGATGAATACCATGAAGTAGTTCTGCATTCAACCTCCTTAATTCCTTCGTTTCTTCCTCTTACTGTTTGAACCTTTTCTCTAGTGAGAGTGATTGGCATTCTCCTAAGGAAGTGTGGAATTTAACCCGATTCATCCCATTCCCCTTGATGGACTCGATTCAGAGAGGGGGAAGTTGGTTATTTGAATGATTAACTAGATTCTAGGTAAGCCTTTGATTTCATGTACACACATCTTCTTCATTTTCCTCTGTGTGTATAACCTCTTCAGTGGGATCTTCTTCGTCTGATCCCTCTGAGTGAACCTCATGTTCTGGAGGATCAGTAACAACTACATTGATGACATTTATTGATGTATAGTGCATTTCATCCCTTCTGTTGACATTTCTGTGATATTTTCTTCTTCTATGTATTTGATGAGACATTGAATTTTGTTGAGTTGACCCCTCAGGAACTTCCTGATGAACCGTAATTTAAAGGGAATCTCCTGATAATTCAGCCCTACGTTCTTCTTGTGACTTCATCCCTAGTCGATAAAAGACTGACTTTTCCTGAGGAAGTGATTAGGGATTTGAAAAATTCCCCAGGACGGTATACTGGTGATGATCCTACAGTTCCTGCTCAACTCCTAGAATCCTATTTGATGATTCAGAGGGTTGGGTTAAAAGAGTCCCCAGCCTGAAAAGATGAGGTGGCTCTTGAGCTGCTACATCGGATACTTTCATAAAATATCTCCTGATTTTACTAACTTTAGCCAGGAAATTTGTAGGATGCATCAACCTACATCCACTAAAATCACCTGGCTCAAATGATCGCTGGATGATTTCTAACAGTTCTGTCACCTGCGGATGTTAACACTCTAAATGATAATCATGTTCTATATTCTCATTTTCTTGAAGAAAGTTTAATTCGACAACTTGTTCTTTGTATGCATGAGTTTGGGAAGAACTAGTTGAGGATTGTTCTTGAGCAAGAATCTGATTACACACAAAACCATTTGGATGTGGCCGGGTGTGGGCATTAACATTACATGAGACCACTTCTGGTGGGATTTGTTGATTAGAGAGTATAGTGAAATGTAGTTCCCCATGAACACCCATTCCCCTAATATTAATACTATATGGGGCATTGGAAATTAACTGGCGCAATCTTTTTAGTGCACCAAGGCATGAACAGTGAAGGGCTCTCTGCTGCTTTTCAACCTTTGGATGTTGGGAAACAGAGATAGATGCCAAATCAATTTGGCATTGTAACCCTTCTATTATCTTGACATGATTTTCATATTCTGCATAATATAATATTATATTTTTTCAATTGACAAAGAGTTTTCCATCTGTTGAGATGAATATCATGAATACAATATTCTATCACCATTTCTGGAATATCATACTGAGAGATAGCCAAAGGCCAAAACAGGACTGATACTTCACCTTTCTCTAGTTGTTTTCTCATATTCATCATTTCCTCCATATCATTCGATGAATATTGTTCTACCTGATTAGACCAGAGCTGGTGCTTCTTTGTTTCTTTATCTGATTCAACAAGATTGGTAGAGAATTTATTTATCAAACTAGAAGATGCATGACCCAGGGGTGGTTCATAGAATAACCTACATCTCGGGCTATCTTATGATTTAGAAATTATTTCACCAACTCACGATAAAGCATCAGACATGAATGGCATCATATTTTCAAGTGCCTCATGATAAGGGTTATTTCTCATTACAACATTGAATTTTGAAGAATTTTACATGCAATACGAATTACTACTATGGAGGGGACTTTCACCACTAAATTAATCATCATGGGGAGGACCACCATGGTGGGTTACAAAAAAAGATGAAACCTTTTTCACATTAGTCTTCTGGCCATGCAGAGGGTTTTTGTGGCTCTCATCTGAATATGATATTTCCAGATCGACCGAACTGTCAGGTAGAAAGCCTTCATCAGAAAGTGTCTGATGAAGACCTTCAGAATTATTATACCCAATATTGGGAAATGAGATATTAGAATCTTGAGTTGCAATAGAAAATTGTCTGAGTGCATCAAGAACTCCAGCATCGAGCAAGGACTTATTACAGATTGGATCTTGATTTCATGACTGTGTTGATTGGGTATTTTTCTTAGATGCCTTCTGAATCATTTTGGGAACCACTTTTTGATGAAAGTGGTTATTATGGTCAGGTTTATGTTCCTTTTCAAGAGAAATAGTCAGGTTAGGCTTATAATCTTCATTCAAATCGGGTGTATGAGCCTTATAATATTGTCTGCATGACATGGGGGAGTATGCCCCATGACCCTCCTGGATAAGAACATATGTGTGTATCTTCTCCAGAGTGACTTTTTGATGAGTCTCTCAACTGATAGCGATATATATATGTTTCTTTACCTGTGATGCTACACATGTTTCTATAATATTCTGACAGGCATCCAGAATATGATTATGGATTTTCTTATGCTCTTTCACCATTGTCATAATTTTCTTCGTGACTTCAGCTACCAGAATGGGAATATATGCCGTTTACATGTATGGAGTAGGTGTGTGTGCCTGCTACTATCCTCCTTTTCTTGTTAGTGGATTCTGACAGTACCAATTCATGGGGGTATAGATTTGAGTCTGCTCCAAAATTGCCATCAGAGCGTTCCGACTGATTTCTCCGGGTGCTACCAAATGAGACTGTGGGAAGATTTGATTAACAATGGCATGTGTATGTGCCTGCTAGATGTTACCCATCAATTATGGTTGATAGATTTCTTTCAATATTGGCAGACAAGACTGTTGAAATAATTGTTTACTGTAAACAGGTGTATGTTTCTGCTTATCAGTTGCCACCATATTAGATTGGCGAGCTACTTTGGATGCAGTCAGATTAGCCTGCTGACTAGATGATGAATTATAAACAGGTGTATGTGTCTGACTATAGTACTCCATCAGAATTACCTGACGGGATTGGTGAGTTGCTTCCAGATGAGTCTAATGGATAGCAGGATTTGAACATATGGGTGTATGTGCCCGCTCGTTTCATGCCATCAAGTTGGATTGATGAACTCCTACGGAGGGGGAAGAGTAAGAACCTTCTCCCTGTTGACCATATTTCTCCACTGGTGGTTCATCTTACGGACTCGGGTTTGAGGGACCTGATCTGAACCTCTATAGAAGATACCCTCATCAGGATGAGGGTGCACTTTCGCACGAGTCTGTCAGTGATTGTTGATGTGATCCCTCAGGAAGGACTCATGTATTCTTAAACCTAGCCCTTGAGTGACCTCTTCATTTACCTCCCTGTTATATGGGAGGGACTGGTTATTGTGTTCTGTGGATGACAACACGAAACAGTTAGAGACGGTGGTTATCATTGCCTACTTCTTGATCACTGGTCATCACTTTCCATACATCCATGGTGAATTATTTACCTGGAGGGCTTGTCGAGTGGCCTCCAGAGTCAGAATTGTACCGTGTTGATGGTATTCCTTAACCAGTGAATTTGAGACCCAGTGTTGCATATGCTGAGTGGGTGATGTTGTCCTCAGAGCGGATGAGGATCCAGCAGGAGTAGCAGAAGAAGCATTCATTGGTGTGAACATTAGAGAAGCCATTTCTTAGAGGCAGAGAGATCTTGGAAAAGATTGACATTTTGATATAACAGACATAATCAAGATAAGTTTAGAAACTACAACTTTTGGATGAGTACATATGTTATTTATTTATTTGTTGGCCCTCACATTGAATTAAATAGGTGCCTAAAAATTTAGTAAAGCATCATTTTAACTTGGTTAAGGATTCATTTCGAGTTCACCATTTTTGTTTCTTATGGAAATGGTGATGACCTCATTTGTTTAAGGTTCAAACTTTTCCAATCAGTTTCTAACGGGTTTATTTGTAGAACCAGAAACATACAATTATTCTATATTAATTTGGACCTACTTTCCAAAGGTACGTTCCCATTAGTTGTGGACTGATGAGGCTTAAGAATTTGCATTGATCAAGAGGATGGGATGTCGGACTCATCACACCTTTTTGGGGGGAATTATTGTATACTCCGGGACTCTCTTATAGATTTGAGTTATGTTCGTGAATCCTTATAAATTTACCAAGTATGAAAATGAGTCTTCCTTTAGATCTTGCAATCAATTATTGATATGTATGAGATTAAGAGAATCTTTTATATGTAATTGAGGTTCTTCATCGATGGATAATCATCCGTATGTATTGGAGATCCTTAGTTAATGGTATCCTTAAATACATTATATAGAAATATCTGGGTCATTATGATGATCATACTGGTTTAAAATCCTCTCAGTGGCTCACTTGATGATTATTGTCAATCAGGAAAAATGGATTATTTTAGAGTTGGTATCGTGCCCGCAGATGGGCTACCTATGTATCCTTGTTAGAAAAGGAATCAGAACCAATGTAGTTTGGGAATTAAGATATAGTTTAATGTCATATGGGACAGGTGAGAATTAATGGTTGATGGGATTGAACCTTAGAAAGGATTCCTACGTACTCTAATGTTAAGTAAGAGATCAATGTCCACGTAGTTCGAGTAAGAAAAGTGGGGCTTACATATGATTAATGGCCCAAAGGGATGTGTCATGGTTATTTTTACACTCTAAGCTCACGTGAGTCATGATCGGTGTGAGAAACAAGAGGTATCAGTAAACCTGATTATTTGTGCCAAGAAAGATGTGGTCACAAAGAATGATATGGGGCTTATATATGTGTGACTTCCCAAGTAGATTAAAATTAGGATTTACTTCTGTGAAGAAACCTAGGAACAATGTACATAAAGGTATTTGTGCTTTATGGATATTTGGATACTCTAACTCAGTGTTTACATCTATGGAGGATTCTAAAATAAGGTGAGACTTATGATTGGGGCTTACTCCTAAGAAGGAATCCAAAAATTAATGAAATAGAAATGGGGCTTACTCTTGAAAAGGAGGCCCAGGTTAAGGATTTTTGTTACTCGGTGTTTACTCCAAAGAAGGAGGCCAAAATTTAAAGAGACTTATAACTTGGGACTTAATCCCGAGAAGGATTCCCAATGTTAATGGGGACTTGGAGAATACTCATAATGAAGATACCCAAATTAAAGGGAGTTTGATTTATGATTGGGGCTTACTCCTAAGGATGATTCCCAAATTTGAAATGGACTAATGATTGGGTTTTATTCATGATAACGAATCCCAAATCAAAAGAAATTAATCATGGGGCTTACTCGTAAATAGGATGCCCATATTAAGGAACATGGGACTGGGGCTTACTCCTAGAAAGGAGGCCCAAATTAGAGAACTTCTCATTTTAAAAGATAATGTTTAAATGAATGTAATATCTAGCCTTAGTGACATAAATTTATGTAAATCATGAGGTTTTGGGAGTTGTTTCATAGAATTACTTTTAGATAAGGATGCCAAAAAAGGAACCATGCCATAAATGGCTTTGATGAAGGTTTTGAAGGCTAAATATTGAAGAGGAGAGGAGGATTTGATGAAAAGAGTAGAATAGGCAGGAGGGGTACCCAAAAATAGTTGGGCGTGCTAGTCCTGGTCACGCAAGTACTTGCGCGACATGGGTATAATTGGGATTTGAGTAACTAATAGGGTAATACTTGGGTGAGACTTCACTCAAGCCCTTAATATTATCCCTTAAGGCTTCAAAAAGGGTGGTCTGAATGTTCTATTTAAGGGATAAGGTGGCGCGCAAGTGTGGCCATTTCCCTTAAGGTTTAGACACTTGGGTGCATATGTGTTCATGAATTTCAACACTTAGGCCTAGATTCCCCTATTTAGATCTTCTATTATATGTAAGAAATTATCTTATAAGTGTTCGGAAGACATCAATCAATGACTAGGGCACCGAGAGCTTAAATATGACTTTAGGAATTTTTCATCTGTGAAATGGGGAGCCCACAAGGGGTGTTTATAGGCCATTGAGGACCTTGGGAGAAAATAAAATAGGGCGTACAAGTCACCTGCATGACCAATATAGGTCACGCAGGTATACTTGTGCAACCATTGAGAATCTTGTGAGACCCATGCTTATAGATATCCATGTTCATGCCATTTTCAATTTTTTATGTTTCTTCAAAGGATGAATCTCTTTGTGCTTAAGGTATTCACCTTTTTCATTCGTTAGACTCTATGAAGAAAAGTAGCATCAACTGTATCATTACTTCATTATTATACAATAGAAGTATTTGGGGTATTCTTGGATGATTTTTGACATTGATTCACGTAGTGTCCCAACTCCTTACAGATAAAGCATTGTATATTTAAAAACATTTTCTTATCGTTTCAATCACAAACTTTTTGGACTTTTTCTCCACACTTATAACAAACTCTCATTCCCTTAAAGATTGTACCAAGGTGATTATTTCCATAGTTATCAAATATGGGAAAATCATTCTTCCCCCTCTCCCCTATATCCATCATTATCTCTTCTATCCTTTTCTTCTCTTGCTTCCCTTCAAAGACATAATACATAGAGAATTATTTACCTAAATTATTAATACATGATATTATTTCTTCGTATGATGATAATATGTGGGACACAGTTTTCCATTTAAATGTTGGCTTAATACCATGAAAGATATGATCCTTCCTAATCGTTCGATCATGCGTATTGTGGGAATTATCATTCCTACTACTAGGCACCATTTGTAAATAATTGAATACACTAGGTTAGTTAATGAATCACAATGCACAATTCTGAACTTTTAAAATACCAAACTAAAATTGAAAAAATTATTCATATAATCTAAAATCATAAAATGTTTTCTTTGAGGATATATTTACTTATAAATCCATCATAGTGGATTGTAATAAAAATTGAATTATCCTTAGCATATCCCCAGGTATTAACGTAACCCAGAGTGTCCCATGTCTCTTTGTCATGTGATAGGATACCCCGGGACAATCTCGAAACTCCTTGTCATATTTTTCACTCCTAGTAACATAATTGCCAGAGCCGCCACTACCTGTCTGTATCCAAACACGAATGTATTTCTGGGAAAATACACAAAATCTCCACATTACCACAATTCTAGGATGTTCTTCTATACAAATCATTAATATTTATCTTCATGTAATGTTATCTAATTAGAGTTTATCTAAATATATTTCCATGGTTGTTTCTAAACATTCTATAATACAAACTGTAATACCCCCAACCCTAGAAACCTAGAGTCAATACATTATTGTAATACATTGGCATAAGTAATAGGAATCAAGTCCCGAAAGAATGATCAGTTGAGAATTCATGGAAAATAGATTACATACATGAACGTTACAATACCCATTAGAAAATAAAACACAACATAAATGATCCTTTGATAATTCCATTTATCCCATAGCTTAACCTTAATTATCAAGAATAATACACTTCTTTGAATCAAAGGAAAAAACATAAGAAAGGGGTGACCTCAAATACTTAGTAAGGATAATAATATTGCAGAATATTTCATAAATAAGCACTAACGTTTAAGGTAATGTATAAAACTAAAACAAAAGTCTTTCAAACATAAAATTCTTAATAATATGTATAAGATAAATCAAATAATTCCATTTACTTATAAACATGGATATTATAATAGTTGAATAATTACATGTAATATCAATAGATAATTTCATAATGATGGAATGTAGAATGAAAAACTTCATAACCACATATTCAAGGTCTTGTTCCAAGACTATGAATAATATTTTTTCAAGGCCTTGTGCTAAGACAATAGTTTTTCACCTGATACCTACCTATTCATCAAGAAGCTATAGCAGGCTCCACCCATCACATACTCATTCCAATGCATTCCTCTTATAAAAATGTTTAAACATAACATAAACATTCGTATTAATACTAGCATACGAAATGTAAATACATAATCCATACACCCTGAATGATATAAAAATGAAACATCTATAGTCAAACATATGAAAAAAAAATCTATACAATATGGATGATGTTTATAATAAATCAATCTTGATCAAAATAATATCCTGTATAGGATGTTTACATTGTTGAAAATGATCAGTAAAAAACATTGAGAGAAATTATCCCATATTCATGAAATAATTTATAAGTCACATAATTTTTAAAGGAATTCATTTAAAAGATGGTTTTGAATCAAAGTTTCCCATACCACTTTGAAACTTTTGAAAAGAATAAACATTTTAAAACATTCATGTCTATACAAATAAATCCTTAAAACCATTTTAAAAGGTGCACATTAAAGAGAAAGGTTTAGAAGAATAAATCATAAAAAAATTTAAATTAACGTTCTATTAAAAGATTCCCTTAGAAATAATCACATTAAAAATATTTTATTAATCATGGACATGGATAATAAATATTTTCCAGTAGATACATACGTAAAAAAAAACCTTGGATAATAATGATATTGTAAAATTAACTGTTACCATGCACTTTCCTTTGGCAGAGGGTACATTTAATATCCTCTATAATGACCATAGTAAGTTATTAAATTATACCAGAAACTTATTCATATTTTTCATATCTTACATGATTCATTTATGACATTATATAACCCATTTATTAATGATTTCCATGTTAAATTAACATTTTGGGTAATAATCACATTCTTCATCATACGTGTTTTATCTTGTTATTCTTGATTGTATTGTCTAGATCATGATTTAAATAATTCCCGAATATAAAACATGATTTATATTTAATATATATTTAGAATATATTTATAAAATATATATTTATGAAATGGAAGGCATTGTTTATTGAGACGGTAGGTCGTACGTACACATAAATGCTATTTTGATTTTCATATTACATTGAACAAAAGTTTGTTATTAAGATACATGTTAGTATATATATATATATATATCCAGAAGTATTATTATGACATATATTACATACTTATTAATAATATATATTTTTATAATCATTGTTGAATAGTGAACATGGGAGTGAATCTCATCGTGTCGTGGAGACGTTAATCTGTACATACGCACGAGCGAAAATATCATTATATTGATGGTGAAATCATATGTAATTGGATGTTATTTCATATATAAAAAATCATTAACATGTTATATTTATTATTTATATCAATTATACTCATTATTATACTCGTCCAAATAATGGAGTGCTAGAATAACAAACTACACCACAACGTGGAGATGGTAAGACGTACATACACACGCATGGTGATTTTGTTATTTTTAGGATGGATGGAATAATGAATATGGTTGTAGATTATTTATAATAACATCATTGTATTTAGGAGGTACTGGATTTATTAATTTTTTTATGTAAACAACAATGAAAAAGGATGTGGAATATGAAAAGAACTTGAAATAGGATGGTGATATTATTACCTCTTCTTCGGGTGTTTCCTTCTGAGTTGGTAAAAATGGCTCCTTCGGTTGGCATTTTAATCAAAATAAATTCTCTATGTTTATTTGAGAGAATTTGGGAAGATATTTCTTCAGGGGTTGGCCATACAAAATGGCTTTGGAGGTGTGATGTTGAGAGAAGGGGAAGAGCCCTTTTATAAGATGGGTGAGGGTCACTTTACGAAATGATTAAAATATTAATTTATTATATAATCATATTCCGTATATAATTTCTCCAAATTAATTTAATTATAGACTAAGTAGGTTATGGGTAAAACTCCTCTCATACAATAGGTTTTATAAAATTTTAGGTTACATTTTCAACCTTATAATTTAGATTTGACTCATGGATAAATAGTTGAACTTTTACCATGCCTTTTGTATTCTTACATTGAATGGTCAATAAACATACACTAAACAACCAGGAGACCCTCAAGTGGTTCATTAAGGACAAATATAATATTATTTAAGCCAATTATGGGAAAATTTAATTTTTAGGAGTATTATATCAACCAACAATATAGTATTTGTTTTAAAAATTATTTAGTGTCAATTATGACATAATTTGGTATTTTTTTTAAGTCATAAAAAACTTATCACTTCAAAAACAAATTTTCTAATAATCCCTAACATGTCATATTAACCTTTAAAATTAGTGTAATTCATCTGAAGTATAAATTTAAATTTATTTGGATATTTAAAATATCAATTATTTTAATATTTTATTAATAAGGTAATTATTGCATCATCATTGTGTCATAAATAAATTAAATTAATTAATGTCTCAAAATTAAAAGTAAAATACCATTACATAAGAAATATTTTTATATTTTTCATGAATATTTATAGTGGAATTTATGTGTTTTGTAACCCTATATTAAAATTGGTTTCGTTATTAAACGTTGAATTTAACATGCCTAACTCTTCTTCAAATAAAATAATAATAAATGTTCTAATATAATCCATGTGGACCAAATATGAATATATATTATTCCTAAGGTTGTTTGGTAGAATTACACTAATCCAATTGAATTATAACATGTGTTATAATAATTATAATACAATTTTTACTCTCGATTAACCTATTTACTTTTTACTATGGTAAATAAAATTCACTGTTACTATTCACCAAAAAATATTTAATCTTATTGAACTACATTTTACATACTGATGTCAACCATGTATCTCATATTTTTTAAATTCAACTCACAGAGGTGGTAATATTATGTTTCATGAAAATTTGTAAACACTCTTAGAAGGTGGGTAAAGGAGGTTTAAATGTTCAATAAAATATTATACATCTAATTTTATTATAAAATTACTCAAATTAATTACATTTAACTTATATAGATATTATATATCTATTTTTAATTAAAATAATTTTAATAAAATAAATAATTATTTAAATAAAAAGTCAGTTTTAATGAATAACGTAGTGTTTTTCACTATTAATCAAAATTGAATGTTTTCAGAAAATTACCAAAAAATACACCCTAAGATAATTTTGATATTCCGAATTAAAAAATGAAGTCTATTTTACCAAATTAAAAACATAAATGTTTCATTAACTATTTTAAAATTAATTCATGTTGTCAAAACCAAAAGGCGGGTTTTTAAAAAGTTAAAACTTTCGAAAGATTGACTTCTGGTTATGTCAACTTTAAATGTGAAATTATTTAAAAAGACCTAAATTGTATTAAATGAGAAAAATATAATCTAATTATACTTCAAAACCATTCAAATTCATAATTTTAACACTTTAAATTATTTCGATTAAAAAAGTTGTTTTCAATTAAAACATAGTATTTTTCACTATTAGTCAAATTATTAAATTTATCAAAAAAGTAGCAAAATTTTTTCCAAAATATATTTTTATGTCCCGCATGTAAAGAAGAATTAAATTTTATTAAATTGAATATATAAAAGTTTCAAATATTGGTTTTAAAAAGGGTTCTCAATTAAAAGGTGTTAAAATTACATTTTTTAAAAAATACATCTTTTATCTGAAAAAATGAATTTGTTCTTATATTATGTCTAAGAAACACATAATATTGATGTTAAAATTAAATAGAGTATATAAGATTCAAAATGCAGTTACTAATATTCAAAATAGCTTCTTGAATGGATTGTTTGGTATGCTTTAGTGTGATCGAAGTTTGTGTTTTGTGTTGTGAAATCTATTGAATTACATTAACGATATAACGTACTATAAAATCACGGGGTGTTACATAAATGAACATTATTCAGAACTCTATTTTATGGTTGTTTGGTATAAAATTTTTAGCTAAACATGCTCCCTATCACTATCCATCAAAACATGATGGTTATATTTCTCTTCCATGTCTAGGATTTCAGAAATTTTATCATATTGTAAAGACAAATTTTGTGGTGAACATAATAATTCATTTTTTTCTTTTGATTAATAGTATGTGTTATTGATCATATTTACAATGCGGTTCTTTGAACAATCGTATTTTCAAATATCTATAAATTGATTATGAAGATCAATTTTAAATTATGAGGATACAATTTAATTAAGGCGGGGAACCAAGACCTAATAATAATTTACATTTAGAATAAATATTATATTTGAATTCATTATTCACAAAGATAATCATACGCTACACACAACACAGAATTTGATTCTATTACACGTAATGGTGATTTTCACCAACATTTAATGGATAATATGGTTTAAAATTATATTTTATAAAATTTATTATTAAAAATAAAAATACATTTTTAATTCAGAATATCTAAATTATCTTTGGGTGATTTTTTGGGATTTTTCTGAGAAACATCATTTTTTGAAGAATATTAAAAAGTAATGCAATTTTGTTAAAAACAACCATTTATTTTAAATAATGATTTGTGTTGAATTATATTTTAAATTGTGTTTTGAAGACAAAATAGATCAATAATAAATATATTAATATAATTTATTTCAATGAAATAATTTTTATATTTTAATTAGATATAAATTCATTTTGAATTTTTGGATGTTTTTACATTCTTACCTCGCATCCCACCACGTCTGCAAGATTAGCTTTAATCATTATTTTTCCACTTTTTTTTTGAATTTTGAAAAAATGAAATTCACAATTGAAATCAATGTAATATTTATGTTCTAATAATATCTACTTATGTTTTGAGAAAAAATATTAGTTAAGGTGTTTAAAAATAATTATAGTGATTATGGTAAAATTATGCTTACTTAGAGACTAAACCTAAATCCTATGAACCAAAAGGACCTTGAAACATGTGAAAAATTAATTGGATGCATGTAATTAAATAATATATAATCATATTTCAAAAGTTATTTGTTATTGGGATATTAATAAATGGATGTTCCCTATATAAAAGGATAAGTAAGGAAAAAGAAAAAATGGAACATTCCTTACATTTAACATTTATTAAACATTAAGTTATGAAAAAAACATCATAATTTTTGTTACACATAATTTTTAATTATAAATATTATTTTTTATAATAATATTTTATCAATAATTTTTAGATATCATTTATTTACTTAAAATTCTTATGAAATGCCAAAATAGTGATTATTTTGTTAATAACTATATAAAATAAATGATACTATATTATTAAAAAATTTATATTGATTGTTTATTGTCATTAATTTTTCTAGAGGAATATATCATTATACATATCATAAAAATTAATATATTTTAATTCCAATATTATTTTAGATATTATAAAATTAAAATTCAATTAAAAATGTCAAATTTGACATTATTGTTATTTTGCCATAATTTTTATATAATTAAATGATTTAAAATTTATAAAAATACCTTTATTCAAACAATTTATTTTTAAATGTTAATAAATATCAAATATATTCGAATAATGGACCAATTTTATCTTTCATAATTAATATATTTACCTATATATTATTAAAATGTTGTTAACATTGTATGGGTTTTCGTAGTGTTTATGATCGTCAAACGCGCTTGTTTTAAAATTAATATCCATAACACTTGTGGTATTTATTTAATAAACTAGTTGTCATATTAATAATTAATTGGGTATATAATATATCATTAACCTCATATTATTTTATTGTTAATGGTGAAATTACATAGTTTATAAAACAATATGCTTTAATAAAAGCTGAAATGATAAAATTGGGGAATATTAGAAGTTATGGAACCAAATTATTAAAATTAACATATTTTTCAGTGATGAAAGATTTTATTGAAACATATTCCCCATTAATCCGTTATATTACCATATTTTATGTGCATTGGGTATGTCAGACCTCCCATTAATGAATACCGTTTCATTTTTAGAAGTGTGATACTCCCCTCCACTATAAAACGACAACCACTCTACGCCATCCTCACACCTCCTATGACACTTTGTCACATCAAAAATCTTCCCAAAAAGACTCCAAAAATACCTCCCAATGACATAGAAGACTCCTTTTGGGATGATATCCACTTATGTATTCCCTTTTCTACAAACCAAAATGAGTGACCTGATTAAGAGGCTACATCTTCTCTGAAGCTCTTAAGTATTATTTCCATTTCCACACCATCAAACATCATTATTCCATTATTATATATCAAAAAAATTATCCTAAATATTCTAAGATGTTTTTAATATTCTTTTTTACTAACACATACACACACTTCCATATAATGGTTAACGAACATACTGTTTATGTGTAAAGAAAATGAGCGCCCGACAAAACGATGATTGTTCGTTACTCCATTAACTCCTCTCATGGAATGAATAAAAATGGAAAATATATTATTATATGATATTTAGGATATTTATTATGAAATTATTATTATTTAATTATTTTATAACACATAACATTATACTTTCCACTATGTATTAATATGATACCATCGTTTGTAGGTGGGTGGACTACCGCTCCCTCAAATTGATGTGATTCGTTCACACTATATACGAAATGTATAAATTAAATATTTAATAAAATATGTAAAATATATGATATAGATATTATAATGGAACTATAATATAATTATATAAAATTTAATTTTTATTCTTTTAATATAATAGAAAAATTGATGTAGTGTTCATACATACGTGTGGCCTACCGTCTCCATGAATGGTGCACTTCATTTCTTTTCTCCAAATATTATGGAAACCTCTAAACACACATATATTGAATATTTATGATATTTAAATTATTATTTACATTATTTAGATTATTAAATCCTGATCTATTTAATGGTATCAAAAAATAACAAGTCAAAACATATTTGGGGAAACATGGAAATTAACTCCCGAAATAGTTTCAATAATGAATGATTCTTAACAAATGGGTAATAATATATTATTGTAAGATGATATTTTAAAATATAAATATGATTATGTTTATGATATAAATTATTAACATTTTCTTAACCATTATATAGGAGGATAAATACCACACAACCAAATAATGGTTAAGTTAAGGGATTATTGTTTCACTTTTATTTCTTTGAGGCATACGCCATTAACACCACATACATCATTTGTGTAGCATAACTATAGCCCATTTTTTATATAATAAATCTTGAATTATTTTATAATCATGGTAATTAATGTTTTAATTTAATGATCATTAATTTTGGGTCATCCAATTCATAAGTTACTATAGTGGTAAGAGATTTCGCCTCAATTTATATTCTATCGAGGATAATTTGTTTTTATGAACAAATTTACTTTTATATAGTGTATTTAATACCATTTATGAAGTTATATCATGAATATTTTTATTTATATTATACTCTATTTTTTATTTAATTCATGTGAAATTATTATATAAATTATTAAAAAGTTGTGTGGTACACTTTGGAATGTTTTAAGATCATTTTCCTAAATAATGTTTTAATGATAATTAATTGGTATTTACAATCATCAAATCCAAAAAAAATTGTTTTTAATTATCCTCCACCATGTAATTTTTGATAAATCGATATTATTTATTGAATATGGATAATATATAATAAGGCACATTTTTTGTAATTAAATCAATTATTATACACATGAAAATTGAATTGGATTTTGTATGAGACCTGAAGGGCCCTCTATAGCCCCCCAATGAATTGATAGGTTTTTAAGACAGTCTAGATATAGTTTTGGATGAGGTCGTACCCATATATTGTATTCCTTTCATGAATCCTTGATATTAAGATATTCTTTTCAGGAAGCCTTGACAATATTAGATTTATGGAATAAAGCATTGAATGTATTAGAATCTTGGAATGAATCCTTGTTTATATATTTAAGAAATCCATCATTATTAATTCAATTATTATGAATTCAGTTATTTCTATTATAATAAATTATTAAATTTATTATAATATCTATAGTTAATTTTTAATATCAAATCATTGATAAAATGAAACGTTTTTTGATTATCTACCTTTAAATTCATATTTATACTCATTGTTTCATTATTGATTCTTCTTTACTAACCCTTCATAAGAATTTGATAGCACCCTTGTTATGTTTTATTTCCCCATGTTATGGAGAGGAATAATTTGAATGAGTTTCAAGGATTCATTTAATTTTATTTTCTTCATTCTCATGTTTATATTTTCTATTTACCAATGTTTTACGTGTAACATGTATGTAATATGTCTTTCTACATTTTATAAACTAATTGTTCCATTAGAAATTGATTCCCTAAAATCATGAAAATGTTATAAAATATTGAACCATGTTGAGACTTGTGGGGTCAGGGTGCTATAATTGGAATAAAAAGAAGCATATCAATAACCTCAGAAACTACATTAAGAAAACATATATTAAGCAACAAAACCCTATGGTAGAAATTTAAAATGAATATATATGAACATCCTAGAATATTGGTAAGGTATATTTTATGTGGCTATTCCTATAAATGTATCCATGTCTGGATAAAACATGTGTATTTGGTTTAGATATAGATGTACCTAGGAGTAACAACTCAGGAATGTTGTGTTGGGCCAGACCTACTGTGACATGGTACATGACAACATGACATACTGTGTAGCCAGTTTAACACTATTGGGGGATACACTAAGGATAATTTATGTTTTCCTCACAAATAGTTATGAAGGATTTTATTGTAAATATATCCCCCAACGAAACCGTGTATATGATTATGATTATAACTAGTCCTAAAGATTACAATTTATGTTAAGTATTCTTCTAGTTTTGGATTATACATTATGTGATGTTTTTATCTGTTATATGACATTGTTTGTAAATGGCGTCTCGCCAAAGGATTGAGAAAACCATAAATGAATATGAATAAAATAGAATAAAGGTTTATATATATAATGGTATAAAGACAAAATTTATAATCTAAATATTGTCTCAGGTATTCAAATCATATAATGAAATATTATCATATGCTAATGAGACTGAAAAATAATTCCACGAGTTTAATGACATGAATGGGATGTACGATAAGAAGTGGATGTAAGGGAAAATATTGATAAAGTAAGGAAGGGAATGAAGGATTTTCCCACATGTGATAACTATAGAAAGACTCATCTAGGTAAATGATTCAAGGGAATTTGAGTTTGTTATCGATGTGCATACAATGGTCACCATTCTAAATAATTCATAGGGGAAGATAAAAATGATATTATTTAGTGTTACAAATACAAGGAGATGGTACATTGAAATAAATGTCTCAAGTGTCAAACTAATATACCAAAAATGATGTTGATTAACAATGGTCATGATATGGTATTATTTCAATTGAATAGGAATGATTAATATTACTATTCAAGTATAATTTCATTTGAATATTTTACCATCGATGTATTGTTTATAAGAATTTGGGAATATATGACAACTCTACTATAATACGTTTTTGTTATGGATTTGGGATCATATGATGAATAGTACTAAGAAATGATATTTAGAATATTGGTTAATTTTTCTGAAAACAAATTATTGAGGGAAAGAAAACAATTAATATGATTCTACTGTCTAGATAATGATAATTAAATGAAAGACTATATATGTAAAGAAAAACATGGAACTGATTAATGACTTTTTTAAAAGTTGTAAATGATAATATTTATAGAGTTTAAAACACTACCAAATTTAAGTAATATATCCCATAACCTGTGAAATATATAAAAAATGAAGAATAATTCAGGATTCTAAGATGGTTTTAGGGTGATTCCAGTTATTAATATATTTCAAGAACATAAATTATAAATTTATTCACAATATTGGAATGTAAAAATATAGAGCATCTTCATGATGATTAAAGGATAATAATACATTCATTTTTGAAATTCAGTTACATTCCTTCAAATGTGTTGGATCATAATCTATTGGAAACATCAATGTGCCATGACCTGTACCAGATGGGCCCTTGTTGTGACTACCTCAATCCCACCTCCAATGATATAAGGGCTAGTGACTAGAACATAGTAGGTATATCCCACAAATGGGTGGTGTTTTCATAACCACATATAGGCATTCACAAATATCAATGAAAAAAAATAAAAAAAGGTAAAATAAGTATGTAAAAAATACATTCAAACCACTATATACCACATCCATAGTACAACATTGAATTTTATAGAATGTAAAAAAGTCCAAAACAAGCCCACCATATGAATAGTGTTTATAGCCACAAGTCTAAACAGTAAAGTATGATGTACTGGGATTGTCGTCTGAAAATATACAGAAACAAACCATGGAATGTTTAGTCTCACAAGGCAAATCATGGTCCTAGTCTACCAAGAACTCCATCAAAAAATCAATCATGTCTTCAAGATAAGACACGTGCGGGCAAAGCCTATGTCAGTGTGACTAAAACAATACTCAATGGGACACCCCAAAACAGAAAATTTATAACATTATGGAAATACAACAAATGAATACCACAAAGGAATACAACAAAGTAAATAAAATGAAGGAATACCAAAAATAAAATATCACTAAATGATTCCACCATGGAATACCACAAATTATTGCATAGTCAACTCCACACAGATATACGTCTACATAAAACATATCAATAACATCCAGATATACTAAATTTAATAAGACACACCATCTCAAGAAGAATAATTTTATCTATAGGACACACATTCTCTTTACAACACACAATATCTGTAAGACACATTTTCTCCATATGACACATTGTCTCTATATGACACACAGACTCAGGTCACATCTAGCCATATAAATAATCGCTCGAAGCACACTCGTTCCGGGAGAACACAATCCTCAATACATTAGGTTGTATGTAAAAAAATAAAAACCTCACATAAAATAAAACAAAATTACTTTCCCATTTTGAGGTAACCAACAATACATAGGTCTCATCATACTAACCTTCAGTTTGAATGTTATTCCGGTTTTAAAATTTCAGAAGGGGATTCACAAGGTCATTGAATTATCAGCCAGTCAACGGTACCGTGGTAGCTTGAGCTGCCCCATAGGTTGAAGAAAACATGAGTTGTCTTGATAATATGATATATTGGTTGATCTTGTTATGGTCTTTCCACCCATGGCTTGACCTGAGCATTCCCTGACCCATGGGGTCTGACTGGACACGCATGATCTAACCTGGTCCACCTGGTTGGCCCTGCTCGCCGAACAAGCCTGGCATGTTTCTATGTCGCTTCAATCACTTGGTCTTATAAAGGTACTGCCCCTACATCCCAAGTGGTGCCACACAATATCACATGGACTCTAATACTATTAGTTCACATGAGTCCACAACTACTTCCCACACGGAACAACCACAGGTGCCACTCATATCCCATACTCCTTCTGCAAGTGTCTATTCATCCACCAATACAAAAAAGTCTAAAAAAGATAATGTGTGATAAAATGACTGATATCTAAATTGATATATATTTTATTTTTTCTTCCATATTATTCTAGGGTTCAATCATGTTTGGATCCTCCCAGTATGTTGATCCGCGATCATGACTATCGAACGACGAAGAATGCCAAAAAAAAACAGGGGAGATTAAGCACAAGAACAAATGAAGAACGAACCTTGTAGTTTTTTCATGTCAGCCCCATTTTTTTACATTATATGGATATAAAATTTGGATAAACTAACATTCTAATAATCCCAGATTAATAACTCATCCTTCAACAATGATAAAACTATGAATCCATATATTTGTGGATTAACCTTCATTCATTGTGAAAATAAATAATGGGGAAATAATGAGAAATAAAATGACCAAACTAGAGTTTGGATTGATCATTTATGAGGAATGGTTGTATTTTCATCTTTGACAATATCCTCCAACTTCATTAGTGCGATGATCCATGATATGTTCTTTGATCCGTTTTCCTATCCATTATTATTCATTCGAGAGGATTCATTCTCCATATCTTATAGGAATTTTAGGATTACAGTGAGAACCCTAGATTCCTAACCATGATTTAAGAAAAAAACAAGTTGCTGTGTTGAATTATCATTAAAATAAACTAAACTAATATATTATATTATTCATTAAAACACCCAAAAACTATTATTTCTTTAAAGACCCATGTTGTCCAATGTTAGCCAACACCTATGGAAAACACCACATTAAAAATTTAATTATTTCTCATATTTTCAATCTGGTTCACTCTTCATGAGTTATGAATATTTTAAAATAAAATAATTTTATTTATTTATTTTATTTACAATTACGTCCTTGGTGAATAATTCATCTAATTACCCACATCGAGCAGAGGTACGATACTACTAGGGAAAATTTGTCATTATGAGCTCAACCGTACCCTCATATATCTAATTCACACAACCATTTAATTGATATTCAACTTTCTCAAGAAAGTATCGAACAAGGGCTATTCAATACATAAAATGTTTCAAATAATTATTCTGGGAACATCGGGCATTATAATTGCAAGTCGCCTCATATCCTAGCATCATAATGTTCCGAAATATTTACTAAAAATAATATCTAGAAAATATGAGTCATTACATACTCTCAACCCTAGGGATTTACAACCCTAAAAATCCTAAATATGGGATTCTGAAGAAAATTAGGCTACTGAGAACAAATCTAAGTCTCCCACTCCCATGTTCTCTCTTGGATATTCCTGTAATTCCACCAAACACACATTGAATGAATCGTCTACCCATAGATGATCCTCTCCTGTCCATCCTCAATCTCCTCTTGGTACTCCGTAAAGGTTTCCCCATCCCCGATGTCCTACTTACCCCAGTTATTGATGTGTGAGGGGTCATGCACATACCTTCATACCTAAAACACATGGATGATGTCATGTACCCAATCTAGATGTGGGGGTAGAGCCAAGTGATACACACCCTTTCCAATATTATGTAATATTAGAAAATGTCAGATGAACCTCAAAGATAGCATGCCTCACTGGTCAAATATACACAATCCCAATTGAGGTGAGACCTGAAATAGAATTTGGTCTCCTTCATCGAACTCCAATTTCCTCCAATGCATATCAAAATTAAACATATGTTTTATTTTTGAAGTCTTTATCTACTCCGGGTTGATCTGAACCTTCTCTATAGTCACTTTCACCATCTTTAGGCCCATTACTACTGAATCACCTAGGATCATCTAGAAAAGTGGTGTCTTACAGGGTCTCTTGTACAGGGCCTAGTATGGTTCCATACCAACGGTAGAATGGTATCTATAGTTGTACTCAAACTCATCCAGATATAGGTGATCTGACCATCTATAGAAAAAATCAATCATGCAAACCCATATCATATTTTGCATAACCTGAATGGTCTGCTCTATCTGGCCATCCGTCTATGGGTGAAATGTTTTTCCAATGTGTAATTGATTCCCAAAACCCTATTTAAATACCTTACAAAACATTGAAATAATGATAACATCATTATCTATGATGAACACTCTATGGATTCGAACTATCTATTACATGTTGATGCGTGTCAATCTCTCTACTAAAGTCTATAACCAAATATCTAGGAAGTGGGACAACACAGTGAGTCAGTCAACGACCTCCCAGATGGTATCATCTCCCTTAGAAATATATGGTAATACCATCATTAATACCATTAATATACCATCTCAAATCCATTCCAGCACCTCAAGGTGTTGATTAAAACTCACTGGAACCTGGTGCTCGGCCTTCACCTACTAAAAAGTGAGGCATCATGAATCAAACTCCACAACCCCTTATTAATTCTCATCCACCAGAATTAATGTTGGAGGTCTTGGTATATATTATGAAAACATAAATTTACCGCCAATGGGTATGTATGGAACTTACTCAAAACATCCTCTGGTAACGCCACTTGTACCACTATACACCCACAGGAATGGACGATGTTCTCCCCGCCGTTCAAATATCCATCAATTGCATGACTTGTGGAAATATGAGAACGTAATGTCTAACAGTCAATATCTCTATGTTGTACCTCGACAAATCATTGTATGACTGGATGGGAGACAACCATCGACTAAAGGTATGATTCCCTATATCATCCAATGAATGATAACATCAATAATTTCAACTTCCCTAATGCCTCATTCAGCAACTGTGAAATGGAACTCCTACTATGTGCATCTTCAACCACATTCCCATTCCCATGAGTATTGAAAATATAAAATACATAGTCCTAGAAGAACCCTAAAAATAATCTTTGACTTATGATCATATCCATATAATATAAGATATACATGTGTCTATTATGAAAATAATAGATGATAAACCTCTCTCACATCAGGTAGTGTCACCACATCTTCAATTAAAAGACTACAACTACGAACTCTAGATCATGTGTTTCATAGTTCTGCATGTGTGGTCTTAACTGGCATGAACCATAAGCAATCCCTACATTCCTCGACATCAAGACATGACCAATACATGTTCTTAATGTATTTTAGAACACTACATACTCAACACCCTACTATAGTAATCTCTATATGGAATCACTCATCAATCAATGCCCATGATGCTAAAAATCTGCATGACACTCCTCTGTCCACAAGAAAGGATTCCCCTTTCATGTAAATGATATCATAGATGCTACTACTATAAAAATTTTGGGTACAAATCTCTGATAGTACCCATACAAACCAAGGAAAATTAACACTTTTCTATCAGAGTGTGTTTAGGACAATCCTCAATTTTCTTTTTTACTCCTCTATGGACATCGAGTACACTGGGATGTCATCAATAAATAACACTATGAACAGGTCTATGTGAGGCTGAAGTATTCGATTCATCAGTCCCATGAACATTGATGGGGATTCAGTCATGCTAAATGGAATCACCAAGTACTCATAGTGGATGTAATGACATATAATGGCCATCATTAGTATATCCTCATATTATAGTATTAACTAGTGATACTTAGATCTGAAGTCATTCTATGAGAACCATCGTTCCCCTTTCAACTGATCGAAGAGTTCATCAATCATCTGTAGTAGATATTTATTTTTATGGTCACATGGTTTAGGCTCAAAATTTCCACACGTAACCTCAATATACAATTTACCTTCTTGGAAAATTATATTTGGGTTGTGTTGGTTGAATCACTGAGTCTCATGAAGCCCTTCCTCATCAATTCCTCAAACTGCACTCTCATCTCACAAATATTAATGGGAGACATCTGATATACTGGTGTAGATATCAGCATCATCTTGGGTTATATATCAATGAATAATTCATCCTCCTTGTTGGGAGGTAATATCGGTGCATCATCCGGAAATATGTCCTCAAATTCTGCCACAACATTAAGAAACATTGGACTCAAATAATCCACTATAACGCGTGTCTGTCTAGCCAACTGATTAGTGATTGGATGCACCCTCCTATGTGTGATTCT
This sequence comes from Viscum album, assembly GCA_963277665.1. NCBI lineage: Eukaryota > Viridiplantae > Streptophyta > Magnoliopsida > Santalales > Viscaceae > Viscum > Viscum album. The sequence goes on along the minus strand of OY728134.1, from coordinate 659,106,825 downwards.
ATCCAAGAATGTGTGCATTTGTTTCACCATCCATGGAAAACTGGGTTCAATAAATTTACACACACCAACCTCTATGCCGAAAACAGCCAATCTGAGTATGAACTATGGATAATGAGTCCATACAGAGAATGATTTTTAAGGCCTCAATTCCACTACCAAGTGATCCTAGAAAAAACTCGTACCTCCATGAGTAATTTCACACTATCGGCACCAGTTGTTGTCATAAAATCTATGAACATAAGAGTCTCTAAGCATAAGGGTTGAGTCAATGGTTTAACTGGAATCTACAAGTCTCCAAAAATGTTCATGGAAAGGAAAGAATAACTCGCACATGTGTCTATCAAAACTATAACTATAGAGGAAAATACATATATCATACCTATAATAATCCATGAACCCATGGGGTCAAAAGCCTCCATCACATGTAGATTTCCACATCCCTGTCCACTAACTCCTTAAGAATGTTTTGGACAACCTAGGGTGTGGGTGGTAAGATATAATACCTATGACCACCTCTAAAAGCCTTGCCAGGTCCCCTACCACATCTCACCCCCTACAGACCACCTTCGCATACCTCTACCTAATCCTTAGTGGTCCCTCAAATCATCTTCTGATCAACCATTAAATAGGTCATGAAATCTCATGCCAGATGTCCCTAACTACTACATGAGTAACACATCATATCCCACAACTGACTCGAGATACCTGGGGATCCATGAACCACAGATCCTACTTCCATTGATCATATCTAGATGTATCTATCCTAATATAGTCCTTGTGACTATTTTTAGATGCAATATATTGAGGACTCACTAACATGGTGACTACCGGTAGCTTCCACTGCCAGTGTCTGCTCTACTATAAAGATCTCAACTAGTAATGCTCGCTCAAATAACCTTATATAAGTATGAATGCTATGTGGTGCAATTGATTTTCTGATCACCTAGTTTAAGACCTACCGTAAGGATTGAACCCTAATGAATGGGTCTCAAACAATATTCATGGAGTATCTCAAAATATAAATAAATATCTCTGAATACTCTACCACAGTATGACTTCCCACCTGCAGATGTAGAAGCACTTGAATAAACTCTGACCACAAAGTGGAAGGAAATGACTCCTCTCTTAAGGGACGCTTGATGTATTACATCAAGAGAGTCATATCATAATTTTTGTAGGTCATTAAGCTCCACCATTTCCCTATAGATATCATAAAAATACTCACATCAAGCACTTATATCTGGTCAGAAGGCGTCCTCACAAGGAGGAAGACATGGTTAATTACCTCCATCCAATCCATAGATTCTTAGGGATCTGGTTCACCCTGAAAACTAGGAGGACTTCTACAATGAAATACATACAACATGCTCAATCTTTATGAATCCTCATATTGAAGTGCTGGTAGTAGCTACTACACTACAGGTGGTGGTATAGAAGGAAAACCACCTAGAGGTACTGTCTCTGAAACATTCTCATGTACTAATTCCTCGTGACTTGGTGGATTATCCTCATGATCATATAGTCTAATCCAAACTGGATATCTATGTGGAGTCATGCAAAAATGTAACAACATGTTCCATGGCTAATAAAGTACAAATAGAATGTTGAATCAAGAAGGGAACTAAAAAGACAACCATTCTTATATATTCATGCACCATTATTTTTCTTAAAATGGTTATTTTCATGTACATAGTTGAAAAGTATTTTCTCATTGACCTTGTGTATTGATACGTCGGATGCCTCACCACAATAGGATTCCCTAGCCTGGAACCCAAACTCGAAATAGTTAACATGGTTTCCCAAACCAACATCACATACTCCTAGTCCTAAATTAGAAATGACCTCCATGGATACCACTTTTTCAAGACCCATCCCAGAGGGGCTTGTTTTCTGATGATCCGAACCCTACCTATAATTGGCTAGGGGATGTTGACTAGCACCAAGTAGACATATCAAGAAATGGGAGGATTTTTTTTCTGTACATTTATGCATGCACACATATCGAAGCCATAAAAGATGAAATATAAAATAAATAACTAAAAATTAATGAAAACCACTATATCCCACAACCAGAGTACAACAATCATGGTATTGGAATGTAAACAATGAAAAAACAAGCCTATATAAAAAGAATTTGTATGTACAACCTGTAATGTAATACGCTTTAGGACTATCATCTGAAAATCATCAGGTACACACCTTGGCCAATCTGGTCTCACAAGGCAATAGCTATTTCTTGTCTTCCTAGAACACCATTAAAGGGTCTATCATATGTACAAGACATGACACATTCATGTAATCCTTTCACAAGGTTGAGTAAAACATTACTCAGTAGAACACCCTAAAAACAAAAAGAATACATAAAAGGAATTAGCATGAAGGAATACCATAAAAGAAATATCAATAATGAATACCACCATGGGATAACACAAAGTAATACCCTAAAAGAATTCCAAAAAATATTTCATATTCATCCACTCACAAATATATGTCTATAACTAATATATCAAAAACATCTACATAAACTCCATCCAATAAGACATACAGTCTCAATAAAACAAATAGTCTCCATAAGATGCATAGTTTCCCTTGGACATGTAGTCTCCATAAAACAGACAGTCTCCCATAGACACACATTCTTCATGTAACACACAGTCTATATAAGACACACATTCTATTGGTCACAGCTATCCATAAAAAGTTTTTCTCTAAACATGCTTGTTCAGGGGGAAATAATTCCTCAATTCATTAAGGTTTTTAAACTCCCAAAACCCCACTAAGGATACCTTGAAATTACCACCTTTTCACAAATATCTCAACATGATAGATGGATCATTAAATAGACATCTGGTTTGAAAGTGATGGCCGATTGAAAATTTCATAAGGGGTTCACATGGCTGTGGACCAATTGGGAGGTTAGCCCACCGACTGTGGGGGTTGAATTCCATATTGGACTACCCGGTCCAGCCAATACTATGGTCGAATATGTCAAGGTAGCATGAGCTACCATGGTGGTTGACCACACCACCAGATATCGTGGAAGCACATCATCTCGGTAGACCATAACTCGTGGTTAACTACCTTTGTCGATTGTGGCTTTGTTTAGCAACCCTGGGTCTGAACCGGGTCGGCCTCAACCCATGGGGTCTGACCCAACCCCCATGGTTTGACCCTATCTACTGGGCCCAAACCACTCTGGCTAGACCAAGCCCACCTCGTTGTCCTTTCCCACTCACCTGATCTGGCCCCTTTCTCGGTCGCTCTGTTCATGCAGTTTCCCAAGGAGACTGCTGTCACATCCCACTGCCTCTGCTCCCGCCAGCATACACATAGCCACCACCTCGTCCCACACAGTCTCCAGTGGAACTGTAGTCCTCCCCTACAACTTTTGGGAACCAATATTCTTCATTTGGTTCTCTTCACTATAAAAATATCACTTATGTGATCCTTGGGTCCCATCTACACTAATTCGTCCGATGTTTCATCTAGACTCCAATTCATGTGTCTGATCACATTAAGAGCCTCCTAGAAAGTCAAGAAGTGGTGTCTAGGATCCTACAGTGAAAAACACCATTAATGAGGGAGAGAAAGAACAAGAAATCCAAAATAACAAATGTTCTCCTTTATTTCAGTTAGCCTCGATTCATTCTCATTAGATGGACAAAGGAAGAGGATAAATTAATCCCCCAAAAATCCGGAAATAAAATCCCATCCCATAACAATGATCGAACAGTGGATCAATCTATTTATGGAGAAACCCACGATTTCCATGGAAATAATGATTGGGGGAATGAAATTAGAAATATAACACACTAATTGGAGTTTGGATCAGTTATTAATGACGAATGGTTGTATATCCTTTGATGAAGAAATCCTCCAACTTTGTTGGTGTGATGATCCACAATCTGTTCTCCTATCGTTCATTATTTTTTATTCTAGATTATTTTTCCACATCTTAGAGGAAATCCAGGGTTATGGTGATAAACCTGAATTCTTAACAAAGGATTAATAAAAAGTACACAATACACTACCTCTATGTAACATTTAAATTTAATAAACTATCATGTTATTTTATCCAATGAAATTCCCAAAACAATCTTTCACAGTCGATCCATACTGGCTGATGTTAGGCCTCCCCAAGGGAAAACATAACATTATGAACTCAATGGTGTTATAGGTATTCCAATCCGAGTCTTCTTTCACGAGTTATTAGAATTTTAAAATAAAATGAATTAATTTAACTATTTTATTTATAGTTACATCATTAGTGTATTTTTCTTCAGATGACCCACACTGACCAAACATAGGTCATGCCTAGGATAAATCCGCCATTCTGATCTCAATCGTGCCCTTGGATTTAAGATCTGGGAACCCATTTAAATGTTATTCCACTTTTCAGTAAATCTAATCACACATTCTATTAAAAACATATCATTTTTTTAAATTATATTTCTTGGAAGACCAGGACATGGAATCAAAAGTTGTCTCAGTGCCTTGTATTAAAATTTTCCCAAAAACTTTCTAAAACTAAAATTGGGAAAATTAGTGTCATTACATAACAGTATATAAAATGATTTGTGTTGATCATTGGATGATATTCTTGTGGGTAATGTATTATATTCCATATCAAGAAACATGTCCTAAGAGATAAAGTATAAATAGATAAAGGCACAATCAATGGATAAGAATGTCTTTATAGAAGCATATATTTACTTATATCCATAAAGAGTGAAAGAATATCTCAAATCTAGAAAGAAATTGTCTTCATATAAGAATTTGGTCCAATTATAATCATTTTTAACGATATAAATTACCTTTATTCACACATTTAACTTCTGGTTTTGTGGACTATAACATTCAGATGAACATTGTCCCTATCACTTCCCATCATAACACGATGGTATGATTTCTCTTATAGGAATAGGTTTTCCTTAATGTTCTCCTATCGTAAAGCCTAGTTTTGGGGTGAACTTCAAATTTCATTGTTTCCCTTTTATTAATAGTATGTTTTATTGATTCTATTTATTATGTGGATATTCCAACAATTTTTAAATATCAATCCTATGTTTAGAAAGAATAAGTCTAAATTCTGAGGAAATAGTTTAATTAATTTGGGGAGAAGGTAACAACCTAATACATTAAAATATTTCAATTTTAGAATAAAAATAATTTTATTTTTAACTTTATTTATAAAAAATGTTAAACATATGCTACAAACAACACTAATTTATCATCTATAACACACAATCTTGATTTCTACATTGTTTAATGGTGAACCTACTATAAAAATAACTTTTTAAAATTTTATGAATTTTATTTTTAAAAATATACACCATTTTTATTTACTAATTTGAAAATTATATTAGTGTGAATTTTTTGGATTTTAATGAGAATTGTTTTATGACTAGTAAGAATTACAGCAATTTAGTTAAACATATATTTTTGGTTTAAATAATTGTTACTGTTAACTTATATTTAAAATTTGTTTCTACAGTCAAAATAGATGTTTTCTTCATATAATAATCTAAATTTTGTCCTTAAAATCATTTTTATATTTCAATTAGAAATAAAAACTAATTAATCTTTTGAATGTTTTTACGTTAAACCCCATATTCTCTCCACGTTTGGTGGATTAACTTTATATTTAATTTCCTTCTTCTGTGATTTGAATATTGATAAAACAAGATGTATCTTTGTAATAATTATAATATTTTTGGCCTAATGATATCAATTTTATTTTATTACCAAAATGAATAGTAAAAGTTAATAAAATTAATTAAGTCATTTAAGGAAAAATATAGATTAATAATGGGCTAAACCTTAATCATAAGAACCAAAATGACATCGACACATAATCAAAAGCCATTAGATTCTACTAATTTGACCATATCCATTCTGGGTTCAAATTTTATTGGTAATTAAGATTTTATGAAATTGAAGTTCCCTATATAATTTATTATGAAAGGAAAAAATGAAAAAGGGAACTTTTCATACCTTTAACACTTATAAAATAATAAGATATTAAAAAAATCATAATTTTTGTTATATATTTCTTTTTTAAATATAAAGTTTTTATTTTATCATAATAATTTATCAATAATTTTTATAGAAGATTCAGTTTCGTAAAATTCGTAATAAATTCTATTGTAATGATTATTTATAGAATAAATAACTAAAACAAGTGATTCTATAAATATTAAAAGATTATCATATTGATTTAATTATTATAATTTTTAAATTTTATATTAATATATTATTCCCTAAAAATTTACATTTAAATTATTTTATTAAAAATATTTTATTGATGTTTTAAAATTAAAATTCAATAAATAATGTTAAAATTTAAATTAAAGTTATTTTACAATAGTCAAAATTTTATTAAATGATTTAAAATTAATAAAAAATCATATATTCTTCCAAGATGTTTTAATTTTTAATAAATATTAAATATGTTATATTAATGGACCAATTTACCTTTTATTATTAATATATCGTCCCATATATTGTTAAAACATTTTTAACACGGTCTGTGTTTAAGTAGTGTTTTAGAACATCATATGTGCTTGTATTGAAATTAATTTTCCAAAAACATGGAATTTTTTTAAATTAGTTATCAAATTATAAATTTAGTTTCTCATTATTTTATAATAAATATCACATTAGATTATTATTATTGGTGTAATTAATAATGTTATAAAACTAGAATCTTTAATATGAAGAAAAATGATAAAAATCTTAAATCATAGAAGTTGAGGAATATAATAATTCATAAACACTTTTTTTTATTTGGTTTAGGTTTTTATCAATAATTATTCCCCTTTAATCTATTATTTTTAAAAATTTTGAGTAACATTACGTAAGTTAGTACTCCCATTAATGAATACATTTCGGTATTTTCATGAATGTCACTCTCCCTACATTATAAAACATCAACCGCTATACCCCTTTCTAACGCCCCAAATACCACTTTTTCGCATCCAAATTCCACCCAAATAGCCTCATATCATCCATTCTTTTGACTTAGATGCCTCAATTTTTGAAGAAAGCCACATAAATAATCCCTTTGGTACAAACCAAAATGAGTTACCTGCTTTAGAGGTAACATCTTCTCTCCAACTCTTTTGATTTGTTTCTATTCTCCACCGCATAGAATGTCCTTATTCCATGATTATATAACAAAAATCCTATAAAAACATATATTTTCTTATTCATAGGCTTAAACATGTGCATATAATCACATCTATATATTCCGTAACAAACATACTATTTTCGTGTGCGGTGAACTACCACCTCATGAAACAATTATTGTTCATTCTTTATTTACTACCTCTCATGGTAGAAATTATGATGGACACTATATTTATATATAATATAAATTATATTTATTATTTATTTATTATTATTTAATTATTTTATAATGCATACCATAATAATTTACACTTTTTTATAAATACGATAACATCATTTGAAAAAGTGTGGACAACATCCCCCTCAAAGGGATGCGACTCCTTCACAATAGACAATGAACATTTAATGGTTATTTTTAATAAATTACTTACCTTATATGACATAGATATTATAATAAAATTATAATAAAATTATATATCATTTAATTTTCATTATTTTAAGACAACATTGAAATGAAGGTAATGTTCATGTGTACAAATGGCCTACCATCTACATTAACAGTGTACTTCATTTATTATCTCCAAATATTATGGACTATTATAAATACAAATATAATTAATAAATATGATAATTATTAAATGTTTTAAATTCTATTAATGATGAAATCTGGATATATTTAATATGAATAACTAATAAAAATTGAAAACCTACATGAGAAAACTAGGTAATTAACACATGTAATAGCGAGACTAATGATATATTGTTAACAAACGGATAAAAGATATATTTTTTAATATTATATATGATAATATTAATGTGATTATGTTTTTGGTATAATTTTTTAACATAATTTAAACCACTCTAGAGGAAGATAAAGACTATGCAACAAAAGGATTTTTCAGATATGTGGTTCTTGTCTCACATTTCATTCTATGAGTCATACGTCATTTAAAATACCTACTTAATTTCTTTTGTGTACCTAGTAACCCTTTTGAAATAATAAATCATCAATTTATATATAATAATGTTATTTAAATGTTTAATTTTATGATCGTTAATTTTTGATCTTATTAAAATTATTTTACCTCGTTAGTAATGTATTTCTTCTAAACATACATTCCATAGAGACTTATTTTTTGTTATCTACCACTTCACATTTATAGGGTGTATATACTACCCTTTGATATGTTATATATCCTGAATCTCCTTATTTTGATGATATAATATGTTCCTTTTAATTCATGGGTAATTATCATTTAATTGTTTCAAATTGGTATGAGACACTTTCGAATCATTAAATATTATTTTACTCGTGAATATTTTAATGATATTTTAAAGGTATTTCTATTCGTAAACATCAACAAACCTTGTTGATACTTATCCCACACTAATGGATTATGGATAAAACCATATAATTTATTTTTTCTCAATATTTTAAGATAATATACATAATTTATTATTTAAATCAGTTATTATAAATATGTTGAATGCATTGGATTTAGTATGTGATAGGTGGGGACTTCTATAGAACCCCCAAAGCATCAGTTTGTTTCCTTATAAAAACAAGATATAGAATTGGATAAGGTCGTACCCATTTATTATATTATTGTCATAAATCCATTATAGTAATATATTCTTGGAATGAAGCCTTGATAATATTATATTCTTAGCATGAATCCTTGAAAGCATTAGATTCTCGACGGTTATCCTAATCTACAGATCACGATCTCGGAGTTCTTGGAGTCTTCGGCACTTCTAAACCTCACTCTAGTTGCCCGTTTCTTGAATAGGTATCCCTCAGTGGATGATTTTTACAGGTTTGTGCTTATCTCTAGGGATCTTCAAGAACGATATGTGGTCGGTTTGCTTGATAGGTGCCAGATCATGATCCGTTTCGAATCAGAGTCAGATCTTATTCAGGCATGGTCTAGGGCTTCACAATGTTTTAATGGGATAAGTTTTATCCTCCATCGATTGAATTTCAATCTTCACATGATGTGTTATTTTCCGTCAATGGATGTTTGGATTAGTTCACCTAAACTCCCTCTTCCCTTTCAGAATCTAGATATTCTTCGGATGATTGGTAATATGGTAAGAAGGATTCTTTGTTCTAATAATCGCATTGCGGCTCTGTGTCATCCGGTTAATCCCTGGATCTGCGTGGATGTAAATTTCTTTTGTATGCCTTTCGATTGTGTATGGATCACCATAGGTGGGATTAATGGTGCAACAAGAAGGTGGGCTCTGAGAATTATATGTACTTCTTCACCTTTTGTAAACGACTAGGACACCCTTCGAAGGTCCGCCGAAGGAGAGATCCCCCAAGAAGGTCGAAATCTAAGTACAAGAGGATGAAGATTTTTGTGATGAAGATCTCAGTTCAGGGAGATATGGCGATGGTTCCTAATAAAATCACTCAAAATTCTGATCCACCTAAGGATGTGGTGTACCCTATTCATTCAATGAATGGAAAGATCTAGTATGGTGTGGAACTTATTTCTGAGGGTTTTAGTATAATCCAAGCAACAATAATACAGAACATGAGATGGCAATTGAACATGTTTAGAATGATCTAGTTTTGATGGATGGAGGGTGGGTTTCTCTTCTTCCTAACACTATGGTGGGGGACCAACATTCTTTCTCCAAACAGGTGACTTGTGGAGAGGTCCATGATGCAGAGGCAGCTGGAGGGTCAAGGCTGCAGTTGATCCTGTGGGTTTCTGATGTTTTCAGAAGGTCGAGGATTAGTTTGGAGAACATTGATTGTTCCTCTGAGAGAAGGGATACAATTCAGAATGAGGAGGAGAGATGTCTATACTTTTTGAGGTGGTCTCTCCGGCCTGTGCTAAGAATTCATGGGGATTGGATCCCTTAGCAAGGCCTTTCCTCACTCTTAGAAACTGTTTTAATGATCTTTCGACATTCATGTTGGAGGATGGAATGATTGAGGATGTTGATGTACATATGGTTGGAGGTGTGATGACACCAGAGGGTCTACAGGGTTTGGGGAATGAGACTTGCACATTGGATGTAGAGGAAGCTACTACTGAGGATAGGAGGCTTCCTTTGATGGAAAGTAACACCCTGGAGCAGAGTATGGGGATCATCTATAAGTCTCCTGATGCAGTTTTGGAGGTGCGAGACGAATTTGGAAGGCAGAGTTCTGGGGGAGGGGAGGAAAATAAGTGTGTCCCTTTTGTCCAGTCATTCAGTGATGTTGTGCAAAGTGGGAATCAGAAGACAGTTACAATGGAAGGTTCATTATCTGTAACTGATTAGTCTCTAAAATTTGATAATATTAATTTCTAATATCATTATATTCATTGTTCCAAAGTCTATAAACATTGTTTTTAGTGCATTACATAAATAGAACTTCATTTCTCATCTTAAATGCAATCCATGTTTAAAATGAAATGTTGGGCCCAATCATTCATTTGTTTGTGGACAACATTATATTCATTTTATGAATTTCTAATTTTGGGATATGATTGATCACTTTTTTTGGATCATTTTATCTTTTAGGTCTGATGGATGAATCTGAATGGAAGATAGATATTTTTGTGCCTGAATGTAGATATTTTCTGGAGAAAGCATAATGGGCCTAAGGCACATCATAAAAATGTTAGTCCCACAAACCAAGACAAATGAAGCTCACATTTATACGGTAGTATGATAAAAATATGAGAATCATTTTATTCAACTGTGGCTGGAGCTAATTCTGATGTTTTCATGATGATAAAGGGATCTGAATTTGAGATTTAAATGGTGGACCCGACATTAATGAACATAAACACATCCCACCAATTCAACCATAACATCAAAACAGATAAGTCAAATTTCCTGGAAGTTTTTCAGATGATATAGGACACATGGATGAAGATATTTTTCATCTACGACCGCTGATTATTCGGCCTCATTCAAGTCAAAATTCACACGTCAAAATGGGGGACGAATCCAGACGAAATTTCCAGGTCAACTTCGAAATGTCAAAATAACTTAATTTTCTAACCATCCTTTTGACTCTATAAATTAATGGGGGTGGAATTTATTGTGTTGGGGTGTCTCTAAGGCTTCTAATATGCCTATATAAGGAGCTGGTGGTGATGTAATTATCATCTACCATTTTTCTTTGAATCCAAGTTTTTCTTTCAATTGTTATTTCCCGCTTTGGTTTTGTAATGGCATCGTCAATTTCTCTAATATATGTTTTTCATTCATGTTTAGTATATTAATTAAATTTATTATTCTTCACTTTTTATTTTCCTTTTCTTCACACTTTGATACCGTTTAATCGAAGTGTGAATTTATTCACACCCACACTTGTGAATTCATCAACAACGGTGGAGTGTTCATTTGGATTAATGTTTTTATTCAATCCCACATCTTCAAGTCTACTACCCGCTTCCATTGATAGAATAGAATCAATGGAGGGATAAAATTTTATGGGTTTATCCTAGTGAGTTGCATGGTCTGGATTCAATGTTATTTGATGTTCATAAATTCGTAAATTTGTTCTTTATTTTAAGAGTTCTCTTCTTTGATTTATCTTCTTCTTTGTCTTCACCAACTTTAACGATGACACATTTTGAGTGCTAGTACGATCAAATTCCTTTGAGTTCTTAGTAATTTGATCTTCAAAGTGAATTGGTGATTGGCCTTGAAATTGTGTATGGATTAAATCAGAGAATGATATTGAGGGATTATTTCATTTAACGGATACCTCTTGAACCGATGAACATAAAATCAAATGAAAAAAAATACATCCAATCAAGTCCAAGAGACAATCTAGGATCGACTCACCTTAATTAGTTTTTTTTAATTCAAGTAATTTTATTTGTTTTGTAATTTAAATTAAATCAATATTTCTTCAAATCAATTCAATCCAATGTTGTCCACTTCATATCCAATCCCGTATCTAATCATAGTTTCTCATGGTTTCATCTTCGGTCCCTGTGGATTCGATCACTACATGTAATTCAACGACCGCTTGTACCGGTAGGGTAAATTTGGGCGCAACGAAATTTTGGCACTGTTGCCGAGGACCCAAGTATGTTTTCTTAGACACCCACCTTCTATTCTCACCTAACTTCTCTTTTCACACCTATATTTCTCTTTTATTTTCCCCTTTCTATTTTCGTGTGTAAAAAAAATCCAAATCCAAATCTCATTCAACTCCAATGGAGTATCATAAACAATTTCCTTTCATAAACACGAGTTGGAATCAAATAGAAAATCAAAAAATGGGAATCCCCTCACATAGAAAATTAATTTGATCAACATTTGAATGATTACCCCACACCCGATAACATGCACGATATTTGTGATGATGAATGTTTAAATGATCAATTTCGATACCTATCAAGAATGATTGAAAAGATAAATATTGAAGAATAACATGATGTCCAAACATCTATCAATCATAATCATGAAAACATTCTTCAAAAATTCTGTGAACAAATGGAAAAAAGGAATTCAGAGGTATCAAGTTTGAGACTAGAACTACAAAGCATTAAAACATGTGTGGACCCCATTCCCACTCAAACCATCCCTTCCACAATATTTATTGAAGAAATTTGTAACACACAAACCCCTCATTACATTACTGAAGAACAAACCTTTGGATTTATGATAATTGGAGAGGATAGAGCGTTTTTGAAGGTTCATTAAATCAGGATAAAATTGTTTTCATGAATACACAAGAGGGAAATGTTTCTTCATGGATTGAATGTTCTGAATATTTCAATAATGAAGGTTTTTTAGAAACACCAATCACTGATACATTATGAGAAATCACAAACATAAAATCCATACCCATTCATGAAACTCATCTGGAAAATTTTGGGGTTGAATCTTCAATTCAAATGGAACCAATTGTGTTGGGAAATGTTGAAAATGAAATTGATTTTGATTCTAATTCCTTATCTGTGTTTGAATGTCCTATCCAACATGAACTCAAAATAAATGTCCTTAATTCCCCAGTGAGGCATCCCATTATAGGTGATAAACAAGAACATTCAGTTGTTATTCATCCATATCATGAAATCAATAATGTAGGAATGATCCTTGGTGTCTTAGGAAAGACTATAAAAACAACTCGATCAACCATTTTAGATATTACTTGAATTTTACCAATCATTGTAGAAAAAATAATGTCATATGAAAAAAATTTCAAAAAAAACAATCAATCTCAATCTTATTGAATTGGAGAAAGATGAGTTAAATAAAATTTTGAAAGTTGGAATTGGATAAGTTGGCAGGTTCAAGTCAAGATAACGATGTTAAACAAAAGTGTTGCATGAGAGGCAACCCATGGTTTTCATGTTTCTAATAATTTTGAATCATTTTCTTTTTCATATAATAAATTATCATAGATTGTTGACATATTCTTCTTTTATGAGGAAGGATGGGTATGAAAGGGGAGCTCCATATTCATCCCTATCGTGTGGAGTCATCTCTGAGTAATATCTTACCAAGAAATATAAAAATAAGACAATGTATCATCAGTTTATTTTGTTTTGTTTATTTTTATGTTTTTATAGCTTAAAAAAATAATAGGATGTGTCATAAGTCATAAGGAAAATCCATTCACCACCACCAAATCCACTGAGACTCAAATCCTGGATTGAAGGGAGACTGTGGCATGCGCTATCATCATCAACTACTAGGTGACTTAATTACATGATTATCATTTTAAATTTTTTCTTCAAACAACTACCCCATACCCCCTTCCATGTTTTCTTTAAACGCTGGGGACCGTGTTATTCTATGTTGGGGGGATATGAAATTAAATTTTTTTAATAAGAACATACATGGAAAGAAAAATTCCATTATCATTGAACAATATAACACACATTGCAAACTATGAAATTGGATATCAAATAATTTTTCATGCCTTGATTTTTATTTTAATGAATGTATAAGTTCATGAGCATAGTTTTTGGAAAGTGTGGTTGTCCTATGTGATTTTTAAAAGTTTAAATTTTCATCCACTTAATAAAAATTCCACAATGCACGTCTACTGGATCTTGGGTGTCAATTTGAGTTCTTGGCTCCCTTTAATTATAGCATAGGGTCGTGGGGTCACTTTTAGTTTAATTTTATTATCCAAATCAAAAACAAAAAAAATAAAAAATTTTGAAAAAAAATAAAGACCACATAGAGAAATGTTTTGTCCAAATGAGTGGCGTCCGACACTTAGGGATCGTGACTCCATAGTTGTCTTGCCCAGAGATAGGTTTTATATCTCTATTGTAGAGCATGGAATTGACAATATGTGTGGCATCCAAAACTTGGGGATCATGACTCCATAGTTGTCTTTCCCAGAGTTAGCCTTATCATATTTATTGTGGTTAAAAAAACAGAAAAACCAAAACAAAATTGGATACTCATCTAAAGGTTTAATGTGATTCCCACCTAGCGCTTCCATTTTTTCCCCTTGAACAATAAAATGGGCCCCATATCTTTTATGATGCACAACACTTTATCATGATTAATTGGAATTGGATGAAATGTGGAGATGAATTTGAACAATGGAATGAGCTTGGGGTTTGGATATACTTATGTACCTAGCTTGTTTTAAATTATTTTCATGGTTTTCATAATTTCTTTTGGTATGAGGTCTTTTGGTGAACAATGTGTATTAAAATGTATTTGGAAAAGGGGATTTGAATTTAATATTTGTAATTTATTTTGCTCGGGACTAGCAAAACTCAAGTTGGGGGGTCTTATTAGTCATGAATGTGGATACAATTAATTTTTAATATCTTTATATTAATTATTCCAAAGTCCACAAACATGTTTTTAGTGCATTACATAAATAGAACTTCTTTTCTCATCTTAAATGCAATTCATGTTTAAAATGCAAATTTGGACCCAATTATTCATTTGTTTCTGGACAACATTATATTCATTTTATGAATTTAAAATTTTGGGATATGATTCATAACAGTTTTTGGAACATTTAATCTTTTAGTTTAAATGGATGAATCCGAAAGGAAGATGGAGATTTTTGCGCCTGAATGCAGAAATTTGCTGGAGAAAGCATAATTGGTCTAAGGCCCATCAAACAAATGTGGGTCCCAAAAAACAATCCCAATGAAGTTTAAATATATATATTAGAAAGATAAAAATACTAGGATCATTTTATTCAACTGTTGTCGGAGCTGATTCTGAAGTTTTCATGAGGATAAAGTTATCTGAAGTTGAGATTTAAATGGTGGACCCGACATTAATGCACATAAATCCGTCCCATAATTTCGACCATAACATTCAAATGGCTGAGCCAAATTTCCTGATAATTTTGCATCTGATAAAGGACACATGGATGAAGATATTTGTATTCTATGACCACTGATGATTCTGCATCCTTGAATTCCAAATTCACACGTTAAAATGGTTGATGAATCTGGACGAAATTTCAGCGTCAACTTTGAAACGTCAAAATCCCTCAATTTTCTCACATTCATTTTCACTCTATAAATTAATGGGGATGGAATTTATTGTGGTGGGGTGTCTCTAAGGCTCCTAATATGCCTATATAAGGAGATTATGGTGAATTAATTATCATCTAACATTTTTCTTTGAATCCATGTTTTTCTTTAAATTGTAATTTCCCGCTTTTCGTTTTGTAATGGCATCGTCAATGTCTCTAATGTAAGTTTTTCATTCACGTTTAGTATTTTAATAAAAATTATTCTTCATCAATTTTATTGTCCTTTTCTTCACACGTTGATAACGTTGAATCGAAGTATGATTTTTTTGACACCCGCACTTCTGAATTCATCACACAACGGTGGAGTATTCATTTTGATTAATTTTTTTCTTCAATACCACTTATTTATGACAACTACCTGCTTCCATTGATATAATAGCATAAATGGTGGGATAAAATTTTATGGGTTGATCCTAGGGAGTTCTATGGGTGGGTTTTAATGTTATTTGGTGTTCCAAAATTCTTAAATTTTATCCTTATTTTAAGAGATCCTTTCTTTTATTTATCTTCTTCTTTGTCTTCACCGACATTAACAACGACACATTTTGAGTTCTAGTACGATCCAATTCCATTGAGTGCTCAGTAAGGTGATCCTCAAAGTGAATTGGTGATTGGCCTTGAAATTGTTTCAGGATTAAATTGGAGAATGATATTGAGGGATTATTTCATTTAATGGATACCTCTTGAACCGATGAACAGAAAAGAAAATGAAAAACAAATACATGAAATCAATCCCAATAGACAACCTAGGATCGACTCACCATAATTAGTTGTTTTAATTCAATTAATTTTATTTATTTTGTTCTTTAAATTAAATCAATATTTCTTAAAGTCAATTCAATCCAAATTTTTCCACTGCATAGCCAATCCTGTATCCAATCTTAGTGTCTCATGGTTTCTTCATCGGTCCCTGTGGATTCGATCCACACATGTACTTCAACGACCGCTTTTACCGGTAGGGTAAATTTTCGCGCAACCTGCAACACCATGAAGAAGGAAAAGAAATGATTACTCTTACCTTCCGTAGCTGATGCGGACTAGATCAGCCTCTAAACGGAACAGTGTGGTAACTATGGCCATTAAAAATGGAAGTGTAGTCGAAAAGGAATCACCAAATAAACTCGCTCTGGAGCATATTTGGAGTCAGGTTCAAAGTCCTAGCTTCTGGAGGTCTCTAGACTAGAAATCAGCCACTGATGATGATGGATCTTACATGGGGTGTGGTGATTACTCTGGCTACTATGATGTGTATGTTTCAATTGCTTGTGTTTTTGGTGGTATGTTGGGTACTGGAAACCCATAAAACGACATTCAAAATGGGGGAAAATTATTTCCAACATCAGATATATTTTAGATATCCACTATAATTAATTCCAACATTATGTATTCAATTATTTCTATTCTATGTGATTATTCAATTAGTTTTAATGTACATGGTTATGTTTCGATCTTATATTATGTATTAAATAGAATTTTTTACAATTATATTCCTTCCCATTTCTGATTTACTCTCTTATATAATTCATTCTTACACATTACTATCCCTGACTAATCATTTGAGCTCAACCTTATTTTGTTTAAATCCCATAGGTTTTAAAGAGGAATCTATTGAATAAGTTTTGTGGATGTAGTTTATTTCATTTTTTTATATATCATGTCGGGTATTTTATTTCCCAATATATTTTTTGTATCATGTATGTAATTTGGATCTCTAATACTTCTAAACTAATATGTCCTTCAAGAATTGATTACTTGTAATCATTATAATGTAATAAAATAATGCGACGTCTCCGGGCTTTAGGGGTCAGGGTGATACCACTCCCTTTATTTCATTTTATATGAGAATTATATAATGAACCCAAAATAACCATTATACTGAGATGTTTTTAGGTTAAGGGATCTATATATACCCTCACTCACTTCAATTAAATGATTTACAAACATTCCATTCTTGTGTGTGGGTAATTACTGCGTCAAGAAATGATGTCATTCATTTTTCCTCTACCATCTATCATAGATGGGAAGTATGATTGACACACAAATTTTATATAATATATATTATATTTATGTTATATTAATAATTCTATAATTTTTATAAAACAAAAAACTGAATTTTTTCCATTTTGTGTAAATACGATGACATTTTTTACGGTCGTGTGGTCTACCACCTCCTTAAATCGTAGTGATACGTTCACACATTACATGGAATGTGAAGGATGGGTTTGATTAAACATATGTTAAAAAATAAAATATATATGATATTTAGAACATAATTATGTTTCTATAAATAAAATATATCAATTTGTTTTACCTTTACACATAATGAAAAAGTGATAACCTCATTTGTGGATGTGTAGACTACCGCCTCCTCGAAGTGATGTGATTTCCTTTACATCATAAGAATTTTATATATAAGTTTATATGATACAATAATTTGTTAATTTAGATGTAATTATCATTATGTAAAGGAAAATGTTACTTAACCTCTTTCTATTATGATAATTGTAATATGGTAATGCTACTCATGCATATACACGGCCTTCCATCTCCATGATTGTAATATTGATTAATTTTTTCATAATGATCATACATGATTCATTTTAAAAGCATAGTTGATTCATAAATATTATACTTTTTCATGATTATTATTCTGGATAATCTTATATAATGACCTATTTAACCATATAAAACAAACCTTAGTCATTTTTAAATATAAACCGAGTTTTTTGAAAATAACCAATGTAGACTTAATTGTTTAAGTAGCTATATAAAACATTGTAATAAGATAAATAAAGTAATTATAAACATGAAAAGTTTATAAAAATGATAATAATTATACTATGTTAATTATTCATTAATTTAATGACACATGTGACATGTTGACTTATGTTAATGACTTATGTCTTAATCTATTTTCATTAAGGTATTACAAGGTGATATTCACCATTATTATCTTATTAGGTGTATATACAACCCTGTTGAAATTATATATAAATATTTTAACTATTCCAATTTTATCTATTTTTTAAAATTTTATTAATTCATTGTGATTTTTATTTATCTTTTAATAGTTTTATGGGTCACATTTAACATTTGAAGATTTAATTTCAAAATATTTTATTCTTGTCAATAATCTAGATATTTTCTTATTTAATTATATGTAAATAAAACGTTTATAAATAAAATTTCATTACTATTTTCAATTTCATTTAATTTTTTTCAAAATGGAATCTTTTTATGTGTTTTATATATAATTTATAGACAAACAAAAAAAGTATTGTTCTATTCCTAATGCACACGACGATAATAATGTTTCCACCACCGGGGTTGTTATTTTATTTTTGGATTCCTTTTAACGATTTAATATTTTCTAGAATGAAAATCATTCATTATATTTTGGTCATTTTGGTATTGAAATTTGTTTTTCAAAGGAATGTTTTACTTTGTATTGAACATGGTATTTATGAATGAAATTTGTATATTATTATCATGTAGTGATTCGTATAAGAATGTAAAAGAGTTCTACAATTGGTGAATTTTTGAATTTATTGTTACAGTTTTTATACATTATAAATGATGGGTGCACCCAAATATCATCGATTCATCCTCTTATAGCTAAAATTACAGTGTTCCCAGATAGTGCTCTAATGCATTGGGTAATGATTATATTCTCCAGTGAATTATTCTGGACATTGGCCATATGGTTATTCCAATAAATAAGGGTTCTAGAAGTGTTAAATTTCATGATGTCCCAAGGTACCTATATAAATATTATATGATTTCTAATTATTTTTCATGGAAATAATTTATTCCAAAAGGTAAAATAGATATTATTTATTAATGAATGATATCTCCCTATTTGGAAAAATTGGTATATTTTCAAGAAAGCGGTTTAATGGGTTTTAAATATTATATCTGAAATATTATTTTCAATATTTGTATATACCTTACTGATATTTTTATGCTCATACGATGTTTTTAAATTCTTTTCAAGGGAATTAATTAGGAGTAGTGGATTAGAAGATTTCTCGATGAATTTTCTGAATCGTATTCATAAAATTAATTATGCTTCATTTTTAAATAGTTTTTTTTTTGTTGTGAAAAAATAGTTACTAATCAAAAGTGTTAACTTTTAATTTTATGGTTTGTTATGTATGCTTTAGGGACTATTTATATGAAACGGTATAATTAAAATGATCCTCAATGTGAAAGAAATTAATTTCATTACTAAATCTGAATATTTTATAATTTTTAATGATAGAGCCTTATACAAACCATAAATCAGTAATGGATAAATGGAAAACATAAATTCATCATAATTGAAGGTTTGGAAGTAAAATAATTTATTGTGATAATTAGATAAGAAATTGGAATAAAAATTATAAAAAATAACATTATTTTATGATTTTATGATTTTTATAAAAAAATGTTATAAATTATCTCGAAATTCCATTCCAATCTTTTAGAAAGTAATATGTTTTTTCACATAAATAAAATAAATTAATAGAATAATGAAAATAAGATTGTAATTCAAAACCCATAATTACTTGTAGAGGAAGATAAATTTATAATAATAGTTATAGAGGATACAGATTCCATTCATGATGCATATGATTAAAAGGACATTCCGTTAAAAATAATTGTAAACAATGTTAAAAATGAATTATTAATAAAACATAAAAACATTCCATTAATACGTTTTTAAAAAAGATAACGATGGTAGAAAAATTCATTTTCTTATAATTTAAATGTAGAAAAATAATTTAATATATCAATTAAAAAAATATGAATATGTGTGTGAAATATATCAGACCAATTAATGATAAATCAAGTAAATGTTTCTTAAAATATTCTTTATATTTTTCATTTTTAGTTTCAATTAGTGGAAATGATGGAAAAATCAAAATCCAAGATATAACCAAAAGGGAAAAAACAAATATGGGTTTTAATAAGACAATGAGAATATGATTAATCTAATGTACATTTAAACACGATAAATTCAAATTAATAGTAATATTCTAAAATAAATGTTTATGGATTTAAAAACCATTGAACTGAAATCCCATAAAAGATAAAATAATTATTAAATCTTTTAAAACCATTAATAATGATGAAATATTTATATTATACACCAAAACATTAATTACCACGAATAAATGGGAAATGCTAATATATTACAGCAAAGGGATTGTATACACACCATAAAAAAGATATTAGGTGACGAATATTAGATATATCTCAATGGCTTGGACATGACATGAAAACCCCTTTCCTCAATTTCTTTATAGGTCAGATGTGTTATATCCACTCAAATAATAAACTTAAGTAAATTAAATATTTATATATTAAACATAATCTGCAATATTTAATTTCTAAGGTAAATTTTGATCATTTTTCATCCATTCATTATATAGTTCATGATTACATCAACCACTAAAGGTTTTTTGTTTAATTTATCCAAAAATACGTCTATAAATTGACCATGGTTAAAGGTGTTATGAAATGATTTCATAATATCCAAAATTTTAATAATTTAATGAATAAAATTTTTATTCAATGAATATAATTTTGAATTACCTTTGAAATATAGAAATATAAAAATAAAATATGTCATTTATGATGGTGGTAGTTCCATGTACACATGATGTAAATTTCATTTTCCCAATATTTTGAAAGGAAATAATGTAAAAATGAATAATATTTGAATATTCATATTTATATAACTAATTTTATATATATTATGTAAATATATCATTTTTATCATCCATATAAATTAGAAAATAAACTACGAATCAAATTTCATTGTGAAGGTGGTTGTCCACTCATACAAATCAGCAACGTAATAATTTTGGAATAGATGAGAGTATAAGAAGGTGGATAGTATTTTATATTTAATGAATCATAATTTCATCATAAAAATCATATATATATTTTCAGAATCAATCATTATAACTATACACTTTATTTGGTGATGAATAATGATACACACTATTTCATAGAGATAGTAATTCCCACATACACACGTGTAGTGATTTCATTTTCCATCAAGTTGAGATTATGTATATAATAATTTTATCATTAAATTAATAAAATTTAATTATATTCATAAAAATATTTTCATCAAATTCAAATTTAGAAATTAAATTTTTTGGAGGTATATGAATAAATCAATTGATTGGAGTCGGTTAAGATGATTACCTCTATTTTTAGAAACCTATTTTAGATTAGAACATAAGCTATATTAATTTGGTATTTTGGGAAGATAATAACCTATTTTATGTGTATAATATATTTGGGGATGTTTTTTGGGTACATATTTTTCATTCTATCTTTCTCCAAATATATGGAGAAGTAAGAGAAGGAGGTTCCCTTTTATGAGTCAGATGTATAGAAATCATGTAAATACTCGAAATATTATAATATAATATATGTAATTCCAAATTAAATTGATAGATAATTTTCATAGATTCAAATATAATAAATATTTCATGTATATAATACAATCCAATAATATTTAATCATGTGTTATATGTTTTTTAATCAAATAATTAAATAAATTAATGTTAAACTTTCATAAAGATAGTTTTTTAGGATGATTCTTATATTTTGGAATTATATGAATCTAGATAATATTTTAATTAAAATATAAATAAATAAAAAATCACTAATATCTTATAATTATCCATGAACTTCATTGAATAAATTTTTTTTTCAAAATGATATTACTTTTAATATTTTTTATATAATATAATTGATGTTTCTGTGGCTTACAAAAGCACTGCATCGATGGTGGTTAAAAAAATCATGGTAATTATACCATCACAAAAAATTAATAATAAATTTATATGATAAAAATAAATAATTATACATAAATATAATAAATTATAAAAAATCATAAGAAATTTTTAATATTAATCAACCAAATTAGAGATTTTAAAAAATATAAGGTGGTAAGTTTTATTATTCTTTACATGAAATAATATAATTTTTTTATCAAAGTAATATAGACACAAATTAACATATTTAAGAATCTATTATTTCTTATATTCAAATATAATCCTTTTATGAAATAAAGTCAATATTTGGAGATATTTGGATACCATATCTCGTAGTTTTAACACAATTTTATCCATTTTACTCACTACTGTAGTGATATAATTTTTTCTTCTATTACTATTGATTATAAAAAAAATATAAATTATAATATAATAATACCAAAATGGATTATATATTATAAAATTTCTTATCTAGAAGTTTTAAAAACTCATTTTAACATATGTTTGTAAAACACAATGAAAAACAATTTTAGAAAAAAGTCCATTTATAACATAAATATGATTTTACCCAAAACTCAAGTATAATGTAAATTATAACTGAATTAAATTGGATTATATTAAATAATAGGATACTTATTTTTCTTCAAAATCAAACCAAAACTAAATGTATCCTTTAAGAATCATAATTAATAAAAAAAACAAAATTTTTTGAAATAAAAACATTACTTTGATTTTCAAAATGAAATCAAAATTTTCATAGTTCAGAATTATAATTTCTATGAAATATATTAGTTATTAAAAATACAATATTTATATTTAATTGAATTCATAAAATTTAAATTCATTCATATAATATGAAAATTTTTTAAAAGTAGCAGTATTTGTAAAAAAATCACTATTCACTCAAAACCCAATTATTTTTGACAATTCACAAAATGTCATGCTTTGATGATTTTTTATTCTAAAAAAAATGAAATAAATTTTCCCAAACTCAGTTTATAATAATTATAATGTTATATTTTAAATTTAAAAAATAGTTAAAACATATTTATATAAAAATATTATTATTTTTATCTTTAATGGTTCTTAATTGAATATGATCTCATACCCATCATTCAATGTTGAGTAAAAATTTCATAATATCTAATCAATAAATCATTTTGAAGTATTATTTCGATATATATTTTATAACATGGTTACTCTTATTCATATCTACTAAACAAAATTTCTATTTTATAATCTTTATAATGAAATAATAATATATTTAATTTTCTCACAATTTATTTGAGCATTGTGTTGCATGTAACATAATATTTTATAGATAGAAATCATATAAGGAAATCTTGGGGCATTTGAATTATGATATCTGATTGATATCTCATACATTTACCCTAACAATGATGTTATTGTCATCCCTTCTTTTGTTTCCATTACCCAGATCATGAAAGATAGAATTATAAATTTTCATTAATGAAATTAGATTAAAATAATAAAATTCATGGTTTCAGAAATGAGTGTTCAATGTATCCCATTTTAAAGATGAAATTCATCTATAATGACGTCCTCATTCAAGGTATGGATAATTATTTTGTTTGGGTGATAGAGTTTGATGAATTATTAAATTGTATACAATATAGATAATTTTACATGGAATGAATCTTTATTTATCTTAATAATAAATGATGAGTTAGAGTCCAATAATGTTAAATAAATATTCATTTACATATAAATAAATTTCCACTAGTTTGGCATGTTCTTCCACTAAGAGGGTAATTCCTGCACTATATTAATTACTCTAGTCCAGAACCACTAAACCAATTAAATAATAATAAGATCCCTATGATGTATAATTCCATTGAAGCATGATCTATGTGATTTATGATTCAAATTTGATGTTGGAGGTGTCCAATGAACCCAATATTTTATACACCTCCCTTAGACTAGCTATATGTAATTGAGTCAAAAATCATTATACATTGTGTATCACCATTGGAGATATTATCTTTATCATATATCATCATAATCACTATTAGAGTAAATTTAGAAAAACGTTAGTGTATTTCGTGTATCATGGAACCACTTTCGAGATCCCACAATACCCAAAATAAAACACTATGAATCTCCATGTGAATAGATGAATGATCAGATGAATTTCTTACACCATCAAAAACTTTATAGAAAAACATCAAAGGAATCTATATTGGGATTAATACCCATTAGATTTCCATAAAAGGTCCAATCTTCTAACACCCACTCACTAATCAAGAATTAATGAAATTTTTATTCACTATTATGAATGGGGTAACAAATCAACATTTCTTCTAGAGAAAAAAAATTATGTTTCCATTTATTATCCATAGTGATATACCGGTGGAAATAACCCCTTGAGTTATGAAGATGTGTATTATGTATTATATATATTGAAATGTATCAAATTTGAAGAATATATGTGGAATATGGTGATGATTGTTTATATTAAACTAGTTGTGTGTCAATTACCTAGAAATAGTAAACCTATATTTTATATTGTGTGATTTATTAATCCATGTAATACATATTCATGTAAGGTGATTTAATATTTATTTATGTTATTTTTTGGTTATTTCAGTTGGTATTAGAGTGTATTTATGTAATTTTTAGTGATTTGTTTTTGAATAATAAAATTATATAACCTAAAACAACTTATGTAGCAGTTAAAATAATATAGTTTTAACATATACTTTTATAAGAATAAATGATGTTTTCATAAATTAGGACAACTTAGGATTAATTTTCCATATCATTTTATTGTTACATTGATTATTTATTAATACTAACCCAACATTCTTTTTGATTTTATAAAATGGATGATATAAGAACGATCGATTTAAGGATAATTATTATAGAAAATTAGGTAATCATAATCATGTGAAAACAAATTGTATATAATTTGAAATGAAAAATATTGTGGTAATAATAAATCAACTAAAGAAATCTATGAACAATATTATTAATCATTCAGTACTTATAAAATCTAAATTTATCATCATGTACAACTATAAATTATTCCAAAACCCATCTTATGATCAAGGTTTGGTTGGGTTTTTAAGGGCTGTTTTGGTTGAAATTTTGACTAATTTTAGAAGATCATTCATTGTGCATAGTTAGAGCATAATTTTCTTATACCATGCACCCTACAAGTGAAAACCATGAAAAATGAGATAGTGAGGGGTTATACAGATGGCATACAATTTAAAATACATTATTCCCACCATGGAGAAACTATTAAACCCTACTGATTAGGGTGAACATTTTGGGAGAATGGTTTCATAAAAATGAAGCCCTACCCAGCAAACCATGTGTACGAGATTTAATTAATCTGAAAATTAATTTTAAAATACTTAAATAATAGTTTTAGGATCCCAATAGGATTTTATGACCATAATAAATTTTTTTCTTCTATTTAGGTTCTCTTGAGGTTACTTTGGGCACTTTAAACCCCTCTATAAGTTGATAAAATATAGGTGAATGATATTTGATCTCTTTGTGGCATGTTTTATATTCATGTTACCTTACTCCAACTATCTCCTTTCTCTATCAATGGGTTTTATAGATATCTATTTTTTTGTATTATCTAATCCTTATTGTTTTGGTTCTTCTTTTTAGGTTTGATTCTTGAATCGACATTTCCAACATTCTTTGTTGGAGTTTCTCATTTTGGGAATTTCTCTTCTTAATACAAATATCCCAAGGTATGTGGTTTTGCTTATGATAGCCAATTTTATTGAACATAATTTTATTAATTTAAATTAAATGGTTTTATTTAAATGAAATTAATTTATTAAAAACAAAATACCTTGAATTGCAGATTTGATATGGATCTAAGATGAAATTAGAAAAAATATTCCATGAAATTGGGGAGTAAATAGTATATGATAGAAAATTGAGGAATTTAAAATATAGATTTCAAACTGTGGAAATTGAATTGTTAAATTGTACTGTGAAATTTATTTTACATTTGTGATTGATAAAATAGATTAAAATTGGTTTTCATAGAAACATATTTGTATAATCATGGAAAATGAATTATTTGATTAAAAATTAATTTATAGAATTTTAAAAAGAAATTGGAATATTTGAAATGATAAAAGGATTTAATTATATTTTTATCATTTTTTAAATAAATTACCTAATATTTGTAGTTATAGAGTATATAAAATCATAGGTAGTTAGTGAATTATTTTGGATAAAAAATCTAGGTCGGAATATTCCTAGCAATAGATTGATACTTTAAAACTCTAATATAGACATATTTGAAGATCATATACTTAGTAGGATGTGGTTTTTTCATCATTGACTATTATCAAAAGGATTTGTGTAAATATTTCTATTTTGATTATATAATTGTGCAAAGATCCCATAACCTAGAACTATCATGCCTCTTGAAAGATGACCATGTTGATTTTTGTTTATCTTTGAAATATATTCTATTATTTGTAAAATATATCACACATGACTTGTGAATTTATATTAATTGTTTTATGTTAAATGTTTTTTAAGACATTTATTTCTAGAATTACCAAAATCATACATATAAAGTATGATTTTTTAAAATATTATTTTGAAATACTGTGTCTGTTTATATTAAAAATTAACGTTTATTTTTCATAATTAATTATGGATTATTTTAATGGAATCATTGGTGATACCCTATTGGTATTTTAGCTAACACCCTACATGTTACATGGTGTGTTTTATTATTATCTCCTTCTAGGTTCCAGAAAGGGTAATGTGACAGTTTTAGGTTATTCGAGTTGTTGATCCTTGGGATTAAAGAGTTGTGTCTGCTAGGGAAAGGGTGATTATTCTTTTTTTCTTGGTACTTTGTGGATGTAATGTGGGGTTTTTATACCCGTATTACTTTTGGTACACTTATCCATGTGGATTGTTTCCTGTATGCACATTGAATTGTATATCTTGCTTCCCTTTTTGTGGAAACATTGTTCCCACTTTCATATTGTATGAGTTAATGTGTTTATATCCAACCTGTAGGGATATGAAATTCCCATAACGATACATCAAGAATGGACTGGTTATCCGGGTAACATGGTATCTAGACATGTTTTAGAGAATTTTGTATCAAAAGTGAAGGTTATTCATCTTGCCTTGAGGTGAGTATATAGTTGTGTAATCTTATCTGAACATAGGAGGTTGTCGTGATTGAGTTATTAGCCATCTCTAACTACAATGAGTCTGAAGTCACTAGGGCTGGTTTGGTAAGATATCTTCTCAATTAGTTCTACTTTTTCCCTAATTTTGTTTTGCATAAGTTTACATATAATTCTTTTTTATATAGTTTTTGGGATTAATTTCCCTTATTTTTCTATTTGAGATTTAATCTGATGTCTTTAATGTTGTATTTTGATATTGTATAGGATAATCCCTCTGATTATAAATGTGGATAAGATTAATTATGAATATTCAAATGAACCATTGTGAGAAAATCCTTTCATGGACCAAGTTTGATTGAGGTGATTGTGTGTATTATCCATGATATGGGACACAAACCACCACCATTTCCTGTTTAGAATCTAGTTGTTGAAGCTCAAAATGATGTGTATAAGTATAATTCTAAATATTTCTTTCACTAAAATCCACCAATATTCAATGGATTAAATGATTCTCAAGAGGATAAGGAATGTATGAGAAAGATTGATTTTTTTTTGTTCCTAGAAGAACCTGATGAAAACACACTGATGTGTGTCACCTTCATGCTAGAGGGGATATGGTGGAGATGGTGGGACACAGTGATGAAGAAAAAGAACAACTAGGGATTATATATAAAATAATTATATGATATTTCACAGACAATTTCTATCCATATTTGAAGGTGTTGGCCTAGGCTATTAGTTTTTTTAACAATCAAGCTGGATACGAAGATCATAAGAGAATATACAATTAATTTTGATATGCTTTATTAGTTTCCACATAAGATTGTATTGAAGGAATTGTTGTTGAATTGATGGATTGAGATAGGAAATTGATCTAATAGTCACTCTCATGTGTTCTTGATGAATCATACCTTTCTTATGTTGATGTGTTGGATAGATTTTTAATGGTTGAAATTGACCTCTCTAGCAAGTTAGGGATAATGGGAATTTATTTTTCTCCCTGTGGTGGAATAAATTATCTTAAGGGAAATATGAATAATGGTGATTCTCATAGAGGTTCTTGATAGATGGGATATTCTTATCCTCTTGTAGTTCATGGTAGTGTCCCTTTAATTTTCTACAAATGTAAGTAGTTAGGTCACTCATGTAGGGTTTTCACAGTGGCATCCAAGTTATGTGGTTTCTACATATGTGTGGTTGACTTAATAAAGTTCAATCATATCTATTACACTCATTATATTAGAATGGGATAATCATCACCTTATAAAATTTCAATGTAACTATATTTTTCATTAGAAATGGGTTTCCAACAACATGTTTCCCGAACGAATCTTCTTATCACAATATAAGAATATCTAGAGGAAGAAGATATGAGTACAATGACTGTGATAGGTACCATCACAATAGATTCATCATTACTGAATTGTTTGTTGATATTGGTTCATATATTTATTTTATTTCAACCCATATATTGAGTATACAAAATCTTCCAATGGATATTTTATCTTTTGTGATGGATATCAGTACTCCCCTTAGAAAAAAGAGTGATTGTGGTCTCAATAGTCTTTCTTATGGCTTCTCATTATCAGTTATCGATCTTGTTTGGAGTATTTTGGTTCTTATCATGAATCCAAATTACAACATATTAAGGGTATATTGGATCATTTATAATAATTCCATATTGATTTTTATCTTCACCAGGTCTCCATTACTACACCTAATGCGGTTTTTTGTATCGTTCAGGGAAAATGGGACCTGATTTTAAGTAGATCCAGACCTTATTATCAATAGTTATGGAATGTAATATATGTTTTTATTATCGAAGGAGATAATATTTGAGTGGTTATCTCTCTATAGTTGACATAGAGTTTCTTGATTTTTTTCCTTCTTACTTCTCTAGTTTTCCATAGGTAAGAGAGGAATAATTTTCTATTGACATAGTGTATGATACTAAAATAGTTCCCATTCATTCATCAAACATGTAACCTACTGAAATGTAAGAGATAAAGAATCTGTTGGATGACCTTTTATAGAAATTATTCACACACATGTGTATTTCAACTATGGTAGCAAATTTTCTCCTTATAAAAAATGATGATGGGTCACATTTACTTTGGGGGGATTAGAAAAATCAAAATCGAGTTACGATAAAGAACTAGTATATTATTCTATAAATTAATGATCTATTTGACCATTTTAAAGTGTATAATTTGTTCTCTAAGATTCATATTTTATTTTGGTTTCATCATTTGATTGTAAAATAATCCGAAATTTAGAAAACTATCTTTCAGGTCATGTATGAATATTATAAATACATTTTCATCCCTTTTAGTCTAACTAATTCTCCTATAGGCAATAGGGATTTCCTAAAATTTATTTTCCAAGAGTATCGTGATTCCTTTGTGGTTTTCATTGTGGATGGAATAATTATTTACTCAATATCTATGGAGGATTATGTGTGTTATATGTGGGCAGTTCTATAATTATTGTGAAATCACTAAATGTATTCTGAGATATCAAAATATAAATTTTATATTTAGGAAATGGCTTATTTGGGTCACATGGTGTTATAACTATATATTTTACTTGGTTCTAAAAAGGTTTCAGATGTTATCAAATGTGGAAACAATAAAATCATAGATTCAGATCTTCATGGATTTAGATGTTTATTATCATCAGTTTGTTAATGGAATCTCAATGTTGACATATCTGATAAGTTCCCTAACTCTAAAGTGATTTATCTTTGTGTGGGATGAAAAAAATATTGGTATTTTTGTTTACCTATAACATATTTTGACAACTATTATAGTATTTAATTATAATAGGATGAGTGTGGATACACATTCTTCTATGATGCATCAAGTTTAGGTTTGGTATGCGGCCTAAAGAAGGGTGATGAAGTCACTATATACGGCTCTAGTTATCTTAGGATATATGAGAATAATTATACAAACCATCCCCTAGAACATGCAGTTGTGATGAAAACATTGAAGAATTTGTGGCACTATCTCTTCTGAAAAAATATTACCTTGTATTCTGGCCAAATGAACTTCAATTATATATTCTCACAAAAATATCTAATTATCTTCTAGAGGCATTGGGAGTAATACCTATATTAATTCAACCTTTAAATAACCTATATAATATGGATATAAAATGTCATCGTGGATGCATTATGTTGGAAACATACGACCCAAGATGTGGAAGAATCATCAAAAGAGTAGAACATTATGGATCCATTTGCATAATTACATATTGAAGTCTATGAGTTTGGGGTCTGTGTTTCATTTTCCAATATCCAGTTGACATCCAATATTCTCAACCTGATCCTTTAGAAGTTTTATCTTGATGTAATGTTTATTAGAGTGAGATATTATTTAGGGTGGGGAGACCGTTGTTGGCTGATTGTTCTCCATAGAGTGAATTCTATGTAATCTGAATTAGTTTGGTGGTACTATTATCAATTAGGAAAGCTATTATGGGGGGATTTCTGTAATTATCTTTGGGTAGTTGACCCATGAACCATGAATATATTCTATGAAAAATGTATTTTATTTTTTGTTTGAGTTTGAGATAGGGCATTAATGATTTTGTCCACAGTTGTTATACATACCAATAGGGAACAGATGAGAACTAGATACAGTTGGGTTTGCTTCACCCACTTCTAGTGCCATCTTGTAAGTGAGATAGTATCTATATGTAATTCATGGTAAGGTTTACAAGTTCCTAGAAATAAATAAATAATGTTTTTTATCTATATGTTGACTAAATTGGTTCACATCATACCAATCCACAATTTAACCAAATTTTATGATCATGCTAATCTCTCTGTGAAATTTATTTTTCATTATCATGAAGTTACTAATGTTATATTATCTAAATGGATCCTTGATTAACGTCTCATTTATTGATAGGCCTTCCGAAAGTAGTGGGATATTATGTCTGTTTGAGTAAAACATACCATCGACAGTTTGATGGACTATAAAAAGAGATATATATATATATATATTATTTATAATATGCTATGCACACATGTTCTTGTACTTAGGTGGAGTTTCAGATGACCATCTAGGGAAGGTTTTAGTTTTCATATTACAATATTTACAAATAAATGATTAGAATGGATCCTTTTGATGTATTCTATGGTCGACACTAAAAATATCAATTGAGTTTGTCAGAGAATGGTTAATGTTACATGTTAGGAATGATCATGTTTGAAGAGACAATTGTTAAAATCCAGTTGATTAATCATTGATTTTTTTTGGTACAAATCCATTATATTTATTATGAAGATCATCATTGCAGAACACCAGATTTTTTTAGTTGGGGACCAGGTGTTTTTGAAAGTATCACCCTGTTTGGGTCATCGATGGATTGGGAGTAAAGGGAAGATTTCTCTTAATTTTGTGGTCACTTTTGAGGTTGATGAGAATTTGGGGAAGGATGATAATCATTTTTTACATCCACATTATATGGAATAGATACATAAAATTTTTCATATATCTTAGTATAGAAGTTTCTTTATGATCTATCTTGTGTTCTGAGCTAGTGGGATCTTGATGATAAGCATGATTAATCCATTAATGAGCATGTAGTTGGAATTATGGATTTAGAAACCTTGTAAATTTTGGGATAATGATACCTTTGGTTCAAGTGCTATGGATGCACATTTCTGATACACATGAGATATGGGAGAGAGGAGAACTAATGATAGGGCAGCGGCCTAATCTTTTGACACGGAATCATATTGACATGATCTATATGTACATAATGTTTATATGGTGGGGATTTAATAAGATAATTTTACTGTTTGAAGGTATTCCTAAAGCCCTATTTGAATCATTCTTTAGTTGGGTTTTGTTTAGTAATTTTTTTGGTGAAAATTTATAGAATTTTGGATCTTCATGGGATGTAAATAGTTGGGGAATAGTTTTAAAAATACAAGCACCCTCCGAGTACATGTCATGAAAACCGAGATAGTGAGGATTTGAATGGTTGGAACACAGTTTGAAACACTATTTTTCCACTAAAGAGAAATTATGAATCCCTACCAAATGGGGAATATAGTTTGGAGGAATATTTTTTCTAACCAGGAATATATGTCAATAAAACAATCCATAGAATATATAATTAATCTGAAAAGTGGTTTTAAAATCCCAAAACCCTTTCTGGAAGTGCATAATGGGGCTTTATGACCCTAATACATTTTATTTTTCCTTACTGGCTCCCAAAATGTAATTTTCCCCTCTAATCACCTCGGTAACTAAATCAATTCATGGTGAATGATGTTCGATCTATTCCCAATAATTTTCCTCTTCACATTACATTTATCCTTCTATCTCTTATTTCCTTCATATTGTTTTATTGATATCATCATTTTTGGATGATCTATTCCATATTATTTATAATCATTAATCAGGGTTTTATTCTTGGATAATTGGTAATGAAATTTGTCAATGGCTTTTCCCATTATGGACTTTGTGTTTTGTAATCTTGGGATCCTGAGGTTGGTGGTTCCTATTATGCTATCTAATTTTATTATCCTTATATTTTTTAAATAATTTTTGTTGGATTTAATCGTAATTTATTTCAAATTGGTTCTTAAAAACCTAATTCCATTGAATTGAGGATTCTAATCGGATTTATCAAGAAATTCTGAAAAACCAGCCAATTACATTGAATTAGGGTGTGAATTGTACTTGAAGGAATTTTGTGAAATTGGATGTTTAGTATTTAAATTATATAAATTTAATTTTATAAATTAATTTAATAATTGATTTCAAATTCATGTCTAGAAAATGTCTTAAATTGGGTTTGAAAGAAAACTAGTGGTGTTATCTTCAAAATGGTATGAGTTCATTAAAAACATATGAATTGGTATTCTAATTGAAATTATCATATTTTAAATGTTAAATGCAATTAATTGTATTCTGAAATGTTTTGAAATACATTTCCCATTATTTATTTTTCTAGAGAATATGAAAAAATAGATAGATAGGGTGTTATTTGGGACAATCAATTTAGGTAGGAATTTCCCTATCAACGGATTGACACCTTACAACTCTATCATAAACATATTAGAAGATCTTGTCTTCAATTGTATGTTTCTCATTCTACATTGAACAATGTCAAATGGACTTCTGTACACATTTTCATTTTCATTATATTAGAGTGTGAGGATCCCATAACCAAGAACTATCATACCTCTTAGCAGATGACCATGCTGTTAGTAGTTTGTATTTGATATTTTGGACATTTTTGTAAACTAGTGTACAAATGCCTTGTAAATTTATTTAAAATGTTTTATATATACTTTTTATTAATCCATTTTTAAATTATTTCCATCATATGAAATGTAATCCATGATTTCATTAAATATGGTTCTGAAATTCAATCGTTGTTTATTTAAAAATTTAAAAATTTATTTTGTTATATAATTTTGGCTTCTTGTTATTGAATAGTTTTTGGGGCCCTAATGGGTTATTATCTCAAAACCTACATGTTATTTCCCATGTTTATATATCATCTCATTCTAGGATAGAGAAAGGATAAATTTTCAACATAGAGGAGTTTTTATTAGTTGATCCTTCATCTAAGAGAGTTGTGTCCACTTGGAATTGGTTGGTTATCCAATTTTTTATTACTTTGTGGTTTTAATTTTTGTTGTTTATGAATGGTATAAATCTATTAAAATTATCCCTATAATGTTTTTCTTGTAATAATAATTAATTTGGTCTCTTTATTCTATTGTTTTTGTGAAATTTTTTCCCGCTATAATATTTTATGGTTAGGTGTTTGTCACCAAACCCATGGGGATTAGTAACACCCTTTAGGATATGTCAGGATAAGAGTAGTTATCATTGTACAAGGGTTTTTGGTATTGTTCATGAAACTAAAAGAATTTAATAACACTCAAATAATTCCTCCATGCTGAAATACCATACCTTTATTAGTGGTTCTTCTGATCAATGAAATCAATCAATATAATAAAAAATATTGTTTTGTTATCTTGTGATCGGATGATAAAAAGATTTTTTATCCATTAATCCTTTATAAGGTGTAGTTGATCAATAGTGGAGTCTCATTATGAATACAAGGAATGGGGATGAAATTTACTCCATTTAATGTGTGGAGTTTAATAAGTTAATTTTAAATAAAAATTATCCTAAATAACTTCACACTAAAGGGGAGAAAAAATTATTGGACATTAAGAGAAAGGATGATAAATCCTCTAGTACATGTAAGTAAAACATTAAAATCCACTAATGGTATGATTTTTTTAATAACTACCCTAAAAAAATGTTGATTTCCATTGTGTTTTAAACTGAAGTCCTTAAAAATTTCTAACTAAAAGGGATTTTGGAATCTATAATAAAAATTATTGGATGTGATATAAATAATGAAATGGTAATTGGAGAATCCCATTAGTCTCATTTTTTGATGGAAAGATGAAAAAAATAGTTTCATGAAATCTCAAATAAGAAAAAACCTAATGGAATGTAAATTAATCATCATAAATTAACGAATATTAAACCCAAAATCTTAGATTTTGTGATCACATAATTACGTTTTAATAGACAAAAATTATCAGATCCTAAATGACCAATTAGTATTCTAGTTTTTAGAAAACAAAAATACACAGAAAATACATATTAGCTTGGGAATATAAAATAAAACATAATACAGAAAAAATATAATAAACATCACCCTTGAAAACTACTTCAAAGATCTATTCTTCATATCTTGAGGAAAGGAATAAAAATATAGGTGACCTCAAATTCTCACTAAGGGTCATGTGTAATGGAAGCTATCATGAATTAATGAGAAAAATAAATATATCAATATAATTAAAAAAACATGTATCGAGATCCAATATTTACATAAATGGACATTATATAATTTCATATGAATATTCATCATCTTACAAAAGTACATACCTAAGGATCTCAATGGTTTAGTGTCCATCGACACTTGAAAAAAAATCTTCTAACTAGGTGGAATATCATCAATGTTTCCCAGAATGATATAACCCCATTGT
This sequence comes from Viscum album, assembly GCA_963277665.1. Taxonomy (NCBI): domain Eukaryota; kingdom Viridiplantae; phylum Streptophyta; class Magnoliopsida; order Santalales; family Viscaceae; genus Viscum; species Viscum album. The sequence continues at coordinate 659,071,242 of OY728134.1, read as the reverse complement.
TCATATACTTAAAACCATTCATTATAAATAGGGGAAATAATACCTAATAAATGGGTGACAAAAAATGTTCAGTGAGGGTAAATAAAAAAAATCTAATTATAACACAAACATAAGTGTACGATAACATGAGCATAACATTTGAATATCATAGCGTGCATATCAATGATTAGAAACATGAGACATGGAATATTTATTTCTTTAAAAAATTAAATGAATCATAATATAATCATGAACATGAACCATGTGATAATATCATAGGCGTAAGCCATAAATGTTTTGGAAAACACATAAACATGTAATATAATTCACTATAAGAAAAGGATCGTCGCTAATAACATATCTATAAAATTCATAGGGACTAAACTTATAGGGATAGACACCCCACCAACCCTAGTCATATTATTAACTTTTTAAGGGATCAGGTTTCCCTATTATCCCATAGTGGATCGAGTTTCCTCATCATCCCAAAATTTATCTGTTTTCCCTATATTCAATAATAAATCAAGCCTGTTGACTTCATTCTCATCATTATCTCATTAGATATAATTATTTTCCCAATACATATGATAGAGATATAGGCCCCAACCATTTAATAATGAAATCATAAATACGTGTTCCATCATAAAAAATATTACCATAACCCATGAAATGAAATGGGTATCATAAACATGTAATCTTATCATAACTGTTGGAAAAGAGACAATTTTCATAATCATTTTATTGAAATATAAACAATGAATATAATTGGGTTTCATAATAATATAACCCATGAATCTGAAATGGGTTTCATAAGAATATAACCCATAAGTGAGAAATGGTTTTCATAAACATATAACCCATGAAAGGGTAATAGGTTTCATAAATATCATGGAATCAATACATAAACCATTTAGAGAATTAATAAAAATGGAACTATTGGATCATGCCTCTTTAAAGGAATGAGAAACATCAACACATGTTATATTATATAGGAAATAATTTTTAAGGCTTTTTTAAAAACATTTCATTATGAATTTTTCCTTTCTTCATAAAAATTTATTTTTAAAACATAAATTCATTTGAACACTATTTTTTAGAATATAAATTTGAAAAATTATAATAAAATCATTGAAAATATTATCATAACATTTTTCATTCAAAACATATAAGGAAAGATTAAATAAATTAAATTTGATTCCATGAAAACATATAATATAATATTGAAATTTTTTTGAAAACCATTTCTTTGAAAATTCTTTGAAAACATATTAATAATTCTTGAAAACGTTTTTGAAAAAATTTTCAATGAAAATACATTGGTAACATATACAGTGTGCTTGAAAAACTATTGAAATCCGTTTTTTGAAAATAATTTTAAAACTTATAAATAATTATTTATTACATTTTGAAAAACATTTTTTCTGAAAATAAATTAATAAAATATTAAAAATTATGAAAAATGCATTTAAAAACATTTTTTTGAAACAACATATATTTCTGACTAAAGAGAGAGGTAAAGTCATACATTCTTTAAAAATAATAGTAATTATATTAACCAATATTGGAAAAAATGTTACCAATACATTAATATTTGATGAATAAACATTAGATAAAAAATTTAATGAGATATCTTGAGATATGTATAATAAGATTTCATCAATGGAAGCATAATCATAAACAATCTCCACAAACTATGGGATTGCTTTTATAAAACCCAAAATCGTGGTAACATTGTACTACAGAAATCATGTACGAAAATGATAATAAATAAATCATAAAATATCAAGAAAATAATCAGGTTAATGATATAACTTTTCAAATATATGTATATACACATTTTAAAAGAATACCAGTGCAAAACATGGCTTCTATCTCAAATTGTGTTAATTGTGACAAAATTAATTTACGGATTTGGTGTCTTTTGAAACATAAACCCCAAGAAAGAAATATAATAAAATGGATATGTAAATAACCATAAATATAAGTATAAGAATCATTTATTATTTAAATGGTTAGTAAAAACACCACATATAAGAAATATGTGGTTATCATGTTTTGTGTTTCATAGAAAATAATTGTTATATAGGAAAAACATTACCTTATGTCTTGAATATATTTGTACACATAAAATGCTAATGTATAATTAATAATATTTTACTATAAATAAGACACATAAAAAATATCATTATATATAATACCATATGTCATTTTATTGTGGATTTATATTACAAATTTTTAACAATTCCATGTTAACGTTACAATTTGGGTTATATGTGTGTTGTTTTCCATATATGATTTTACTTGTTATTCCAAATTCTCTTACATGGATCATCATTTATATATTTTAATAATGTAAAAAATGAAATACATATCTTATATATTCATTATATATGTTTTATAATAATCTATTATATATATATTTATAAAAGTAAATGCATCGTTCATTGAGACTGAAGGTTGTATGTACGCTTGAATGCAGTTTTAGTTTTATTATTATATAAAAAGAGAGAAACTAAAAGAAATATATATATATATAATATAATTATTTTTAAATTAGTATTTAATATATATATATATATATATCATATAATTTTACTAAACCCCACATTAATAAATTCCATGTCATATATAACGAATCACAGATCTTTTAGGGGGTGGTAGTCCACGCGTCCAGAAATGAAGTTATCATAATTACAAAAAATATAATAAATGATGATATAATTTTAATAAATATTTTAATAAAGATAAATAAATAATAAATATTATATATGTCATATGAAATAGAGTTTACATCATAATTAAAAAATTAGATGTGGTAAAGAAAAAACGAAAAACCTTTTTTCATGTGGTGGTAGTTCGTCGTTCAAAAGAACGGTAAGTTCATTACCCATTATATGGGAGTATTTTTAAGTGTAGGTAAAAAAAGTAAAAAACTCCCAATATATTTAGGATAATTATGTTTTTATATAAAAATGGAATAATAAAAAATTTAGGTTTTTGAGAAATAAAATAAAATAAAGGACCTCAAAAATGAATTTTACCTCTCATTTTGATAACTCCTTTTGGTTTGCACCAATGGGATTCCTTGATTGAAATTATACCCAAATAGAGGATTCAAGGATAAATAGATGGATTTAGAGATCTTATTTGAGTTGATTTTTTTCCAAAAAAAGGGATTGAGATGTGTGAATTAGTGGACGGGTGAGTGCCTTTTTATAGTGGAGGAGGAGTTGCATTGTTATAAATTATTGAAAAAGGAATTCCACATACATTTTTCAACGAAAGGATGATCAAATAGTTGAAAAAAACAAATAAAAGGGATTACAGGGTATAATTATGATCATCAAATGTATTGTTTAGAGTTTATTGGTCATTTAGGTCCTTAAGATTATGGTGTAGTCCATTGCCATGCTAATTTGTCTCAAAATCTATGTAATTAATTCTAATCACATTCAATAATATTTTGACAAAAAATAATATGAATTTATTAGATATTATAAATTAGTATGATTATAAATATTTAATCTTTTTGGAAAATTTAAAATAAAAAACGGGGTGGTAATTAATATAAAATTAATCCATTAGAAATTCCATGACAGTGGGGTTTTAACAATAAATTCCAAAATTTTTAATTTCTTTTTATCCGATTTCATTAAGAAATTGGTCCCAATGACCTAAGTGGGATTAATTTATGTAATTATTATTTAATTAATCTTTAAAACCAAACTATAATACAATATTACTATATAATTAAATTATAAAAAATATGAGTTTTGAATTAAAATTTAGTTTTTTCCACTATTCATAAAAACGAAACATCTCAGAAAAGTAAAAAAAAATTAACACAAATAAATGTTTATATTCTATGTAAAAAAAGAGAATATTTTTTCAAATTAAAAATAATTATGTTTCAAGAATCAGATTGAAAATGGGTTCTCCAATAAATGGTGGTAATTTTTTTAGAAATATACCGCCTTTCAAATATAAATTTGGGTTTATTCATATATTATATCTATATAATATATTAGATGAGTAGAAAAATATTTTGTTAATATGTAATATTTAAATTTTTGGGAAAACAATAATCAAAAGTGATTTGTTTAATTATCTGAGATAAAAAAAATTCTTCATAATTTTTTTTCTAATCAAAGATATTTCTCTATATCTAATATTTATTATGTTCACTGATACTAATTGATAATTAAAGGGTTAATCTAATATAAATTTTAAGATCATATTTTCAAAATTTAGTTTATATTTTTTGTATCTCCAATAAAACCTCTTAGTGGTAGTTATAATTTATTTTAATAATATTGTTAATAGTATCTTATATTATTGTAAATCTAAACCTTGCATGTACTATAAAATATTGAAGGGAATTCTAATTCTGTTTAATACAAGAAAAATAAATTGTTCTATATATATCAAGCTAATCTATGTATTTCATGTTGCGCATGCATGAGTTGGTGTTGTGTATATCCCAAGGCACAAATAGAGATTTTGTATAACCGAATCTATATCCAGTGTTGTGTGAAATAAAAAATACCAAAAAAATTAAGCTAATTAAAAAAAAATTCACAAAATATTGGGGTGTTAAAACACAAATTACACTTAATTTAAAATATACGACATAATCAATATTGTTGAGTAAATTACTTAAAACATTCCATTAAAAAATAAACTAATAATAAAATGTATCTAGAGAAAATATCATTGTGAAAAACACACGGATAATAATAAATAAATTAGGAATGAATTTAATTATTTATTTTCAGAAGTAATGTTTCCTAGGAACATGATACATTTAATTTCAAGAACATTTATAAGACATTTGTAAGACATACTAGGTAAAAAAAATATAATTGGGCCAATGGATTCATGACATGAGACTACTGATGCATCAAAGGGATATAAATTACTAGGACCCACCAATTTCATTCATTTCCAAATAATTATGTATATATAAAATAATAAACATAATTCATAAAAATTGTTTCATATTATAAATTATATGTATTTTTTAAGGGATATAGATTTATCTGTATTTCTCATGTTCATAAAATATCATTCAATGTAAATACCTTATGTAAAAATTATATAAGGATTAGGTAATAATAATATCCATCACATAGTAATATTTATATTTAATATAAATGTTTTTTCTTAATGAAAAATATTCACAGGAATTTTATTGTTTCAAGAGAAAGTTAATAATCATAGAATAAATTATGATTGTAAAACAATATTTACCACTTGGTATTTTTAAATTAAAAACCATTTAGGAGAATTAATTCGAATTGAAATATATAACATAATGAATAATTAAGTATTAAAAATAATAAATTATAAATTTTTAGTATATATATCATATAAAATAAAATTGGTTTATATAAACAAACAAGTATCAATTGAATGTAATTTGAGACGAAATAATTAACGCATAATTCCTTTTGGTTTTACAAGATTTAGACTACTGTATAGTGGTTTTAAACATGTTATTAACTTATAAAATAACATAAAAAATATTTCTAATATGATATAATATCCAGTATTAACATTTTAACACCCATTTAATAATAAGATTTTATTCACTTCACTATTTTGGGTGTTAATTACATTGTTTTCTTATACGTGTTATATCATGAAATATCTGGGACTTTCACATATTATATATAAAATCATATAAATAATGATATAAATTTATTATGTATCCTATTTAAAAATCATATACATTTTTATATTCATTCATGAAGGATGGACGCGGAAAAAGAATCACATCACTTTTTGGAGATGGTAGTTTGTGCATACACTTGAGTGATGATATGATTCCTTAAACATGTGAAAGGGTATACGAGTACAAGATTTATTAAATTTAAATAATTTATTTAATCTAAAAATTATCATAATATTCATTATTTCATCATTATATCCATCAAAGAAAAGTTTTCACGATAAACAAATTACACAACTCTGTGATAATGGCAAGTCTTACGTATGCACACGCAGTGATTTCATTTTTCATAGTATAGATAAAAGGAGGAATAGGGTTGTATCATAATCAAAATAATATTTTATAATATATATGATACTATATTTTTTATTTTATAATGTAATAAACACATTTAGAGGATGTAGAATAAGAAATAAACATGAATGTGTCGGTAAAGATGATTATTTCTTCTTTGGCTGACTTCCTTTGGATATCATCTAAAGGGATCAATGCTTGGTATTTATATTATGGAGAAAACTATATAATTTTTATAATATAAATTATAAGAGAAAATTATAGAGATTTTTTAGCAATATGGCTAAAAGTTTTGTTAGTAAGTGATGTAAGGGGTACCCTTTTATAAGTGAAGTGGGGGAAACTTTTGGAATTTCACAAAATATTATAATATAATAAGACTATTTATGATCCAAATGCTTCAACATGGGATATAAATTCATACGGTATGAATTTTTAGAACATATATAATCTCATTTGAGATTATTTAACAATTTTAATCTTAAATAATTTAATAAAATATTATTTTGATAAAATATCATGTTTCCAATTTTGACACAATTCAATTAATTTGGCACTAAATACATTAGGAAAATGGATAATGAAAATTTAAATAATAAAAACAACTATAATATGTTATACCGATCAATAAAATCCATTGGTAATAGTATCTCTTTAAAATAATATCAAAAATAATATTTTTAATTAATTTTATTTTATTTTTCTCTTAATTAAATTATTACTATATTTTTGTTGTATAAGAAATTTAAGGTATTTTTTTATTCACTAAAAAGTAAATTTAAATTAAATGATAAATATTAATATTTTATTTTTCAAAATGTTATTTATAGTTTAACTTATCATCTGTAAAACACCGTATAAAAAATATAATACATATTAAAAACATGATTGTGACATGAATGAATGTTTATTAAATAAAATATCCGAAATATCATAATCGTATAAATGTATCCCTAAAAGATAATAAGTTTTATCGATGGATTATTATGGACATGATACACTAATTAAATAACATTTAGGTAGGTTTTTTTGTAATTTTATGGTTCTTATCCTTTTATTTTTAACCTAAACAAGTTGAATTACCCTTTACGATGGAAATAAAATTACAAAGTCGATATTTAGTATTACCCTAAAAGTAAAGGGAAAAATTTTATTTTTTTGGACCCACTGATTCCAAATATGGAATATATTTTTTTAAATTAAATACATATATGTTTTATAATGTAATTTAAAATTAAATGATTAAAATACAATGAAAAACAATTTTCTTGAAATATTTGTTTTTAAGCCAAAAATACGTACGTATATAAAAATAGTTATAAGAATGATTGAAATGTAATAAATTAGATTATATAACAATTAAAAATACTATATTTTTTATTGTTTCAAAATAAAACCATAAAGGTACTTTTAATATAAATAAAATTAATGTTTAATAAAATTGAATTTTTATTAATCTATAAAAAATTATCTTTTCAAGAAATCACCAACAAAATATTTTTAAATAAGTTTTAAATTCATGATTCAAATATAAAATTATTTTTTAAAATTAATATTATAAAATTTGAAGAAATTAATCTTAGTTTTATTCTACAAAGCATGACTAGACAACTGTTTTGAAAAACAAATATTTTTTCAGAAAACCCTTCTTTCTTTTCAAATGGATCTTATTTTCATTTTAATAAATGAATATTCAATAAATTTATTTTCAAATATATATAGGCCATATAATTTTAAAAATCCATTTACTAATATTTATACACGCAATCTTATCAGATAGGTTATAAAGTTTCGTGCCTCTTTTAAACTCGATATTATGCGCATCACAAGCTATCAAATAAAAAATTTATTTTTAAGGAAATATATTCTAAAATAAGTGGGTAAAATATTCTTAAAACATGAAACATTACATCCACAAAATATTTTGAAAATTACCTTTTAAATATTTGATTATATTTCTTCTTCATAATATCCTCTGGTTCCCATGTTGCTTCCTCCCATTTATGATTCCTCCAAAGTACATTTTATAGATGATTAATCAGATTGATCAATACATTCTCTATAGTATCTAGAATCAGGATGCATTTTTTCAAAGTAAGATACATTATGTAAAAATTATATTTCTTCCGGGGTAAGTAATTTTTTTGTGTCTAGCTGGTATTTCTGTAACAATGTTTTGTGGAACACATCATGTAATTTTGTGATACTCACAAGAATTTCCAAATGGTATGTTAAAACATTAATCCATTCCAAGATTTAAAAGTGTTTTATATACATGGTGCTTAGTTTCCCTCTCTTACTAAACCATATGACACCCTTCAATAGAGATAATATAAATAAAACATGACCTACCACTTTGAGTTAAAAATATTTCTAGGATTATTTGTATAAATCATTTCCTTATATTGATATGAATTAATATGAGCCTAAATAGCCATTCCATTTTTAGTTGTTTATTCAAGATGTTCTGGGCATGTATTTTTAATTTCCCAAACTTCATCCTGAAAAGTTGTAGTAAGACATCTCATGCCATACATTGTTTTATAAGACATCATTAGAATACTCTAAGGATATCTTGTTATAGGAAAACAATATTAATACTAAAAACAAATCCCACATACCATGAATGTGAAGTGAGAATAACTTAAACATGTCATCCATTGATTAAATAGTACATTTTGATTATCCATTAGTTTGATAATGTAAGGAAATTCTCAAATAATGTTTAGTATTAGGATCTTTCTAAAGACTCGTCTAAAATTTTGATGTATAATAGGGATCTAGAACCAAGAGAGTTGAGAGCAGTGCACCGAGATGTCATAAATATTATGAATATAGGGCCTTTTGAGGGTATAAAAATGTAAATGAACTCTTATGGTGATAAAATATGTATACTTCATTAGGAAATCAATAATTAACCATATTCCATCATTCATCCAAGGAGTAATTGGTAGTCCTATAAAAATGTATATAATAATTTCATCCCATTTACAGAGAAGAATATGAAGAGGTTTCACGAATCCACAACGATGTTGCTTTAAAACATTAACTTATTAAAACACTAGATATCTGTACATATAATCATAAATTTCCCACTTTATTTTTTTTTAGAAAAAATATTTCCTCAAATCCATATAAATCATTATACTCTTGGGTTGTATAGAGAAATTTTATCTATGAGTGTAATAAAAATTTCAATTTTTAGCATAGTTATATATGGAACAAAGAATATACTTCCAAATTATAGAACACATTAATAAAAAATTATTTCTTCCCTCATTAGAATAATTAATATTTTATTTTAAAATTCTCAACATTATATTGAAAACATTTTATCATTTCTAACAAGTATTTTTTTCTAATCATTTTAAAAAGGGGAAATGTCTCTCCTTCCTCAATAATCCCCATGTACAAATTTACTATATCTAGAGTCATAAGACCCCCCTTGATACACAATTTGGTTATAACTCCATGATACTACCTACACAAATAATCACTTAACTTATCCTACTCCCATAGAGGAAGTGTATTGAGCGACCGTAATCATTGAGTATCTCGAGCCATAGAATTTTCCTCATATTGATCTCTTTTGGGGAAAATATTTATTTCAATCACTTTTGATATGTGAATATCTCACATATTTCTCTCTAGAGATAATTACTCTATATTTTCAAAGAAAATACTAGAGCTGTTAACTCACGATCATCCATTGTTTGGTTATGTTTGTGAATATTTATCTACCAAGATACATATGTAATAAATATATCATTTTTATTAGTAAAAACATATTACCTTCCTCGGTTCATCATTTTATATCAAAAATCAATCACCTATAGGTGGTAATGTTAGAATAGAATCATTGACCAATCTATCCATTAGTTCATCCAAGCATTCTTCACATTAATTTAACTAATATAATTTAATCCTTTTGCAAGTATGCTTTGTTAACACGTCATCCAATCGAGAAATATTTCATGAAAATCACCAATAGTAACCTCCCAAACAAATAAAACTATGTACCTCAGTTATGTTTATTGGTTTAAGAAAATACTTGACCATATTTTTCATTGTAGGATCAACTAAGATCATGTTGTTAAATACTACATGGGAATGAAAATAAACTTATTGAATCCAAAATTCAATCTTCTTAAATTTCCCATATAAAAATTTTCTTATAATAATCTCAAAAATTATTTTTAGGTGAATCTAATGATTCTAAATGGTTTTCGAATACACCAATTTATCATCAATGAAAACTGCACAAAAAACATCCATATATTACATGAATAATTTATTCATTAGAACTATACAGTATTATGGTGCCTTAGTTATTCCAAGTGGAATTATTATAAAATATTTATGTCCATACCTCAATTATAAATTATTATTCTAAATGAAATCCTTATTTAATAGAAATTCATGACATCTAGAATGTTGGTAAATGTTTGAAAAATACTAGGCATCGTGATATTGATCGTATAAGTCTAAAATTAGAGGCAGAGAATAATTTTTATTTGGTGTAATATCATTGATTTTCTTATAATCAATGTAAAACATCAAATATGAATACATATTCTTATCAAAGAGAACATGGGCTCCCCAAGGTGAAACATTATGAGGAATAAATCCCTTATCACCAAAATCCCCTAGTTGTTTCATAAACTCCACTAATTAAACAATGGCCATTCAATATATAGTCTTTAGTATTGGTCTTTCACCCAAAAATAAATAAATTCGAAACTTGAGTTCACACTTGAAGGGATGAATATGTAATTCCTCTAAAAATAAAAATGTATTCTTGTTCCATACGTTAAAAATTTTAGATTTCCATAGCCATCCAAATATATCTTTTTCAATTATTCCCCAATAATTTGATCCAATAGAGCTACTAGGGTTGGATCTTGATAATAAATTGATGATTTGGGATTTTATCATAAGATAAGGAATTCTATGCCTTCCTATCTAATCTTAATTTTCTTTATCTTACAATAAATTTTTTAATCTTATTTTTAAATAATTTCCATACAAACAATTACGTCAAATTAAACCATAGTTATGATAATAATTTCAACAAATAAAGAACATTTCTGTGACACAATGGGGACTACATGACACATCCATATCACAATGAGACTCCCCATAAGAGTTTGGACTGAAAAATACCTTCTTAAATTAAATGAAAAATGTATACTTTTTTGTTGAAAATGGGATGATATAAAAGAGAGGGAGGAACCAAATTAAATAATGTGTTCCAAAAAATAACATGCATAATTAAAGTATCTACCCCCACATATTCAGGTACTGTCACCTCAGTTATATTAATGAAATATGCTTGGCCTTATCCCCTTATCATATTTTATGGTAGATTCCCTTGATGGTTGTGGCACTATTTTGCACTATTCCCAATATACTAGAAATTAAAACAAATAATAATAGAGATTTCTTTTATCCCTTAATATTTTTTAACCTAATAACCCTTTTCACATGATTATAATAAACTATCATGCCATTCATGAGTTTCCCATGATGATTCCTTGCACGGTTGTCATAAAATAGAAATTGCTTCATATTTTTCTCATTATTTAACACATATACTTTTTCATGTTTTTTAGATGAACTAATATTATCATTGTTTCCACAAAATATTTAATATCTATAAAATTAATTCTTTATTTTTATGGAACATAAATCTATTTTATCAAATGATTATTTTGTTTGGGAAACTAAATCCCTTTGGGGGTTTGGATTAAGGCCCTCAATGGAATTTTTAATTTTTTTCTCTAGATTACCTATATCATCTATTGTGCCCATGAAAATATGGTAATGGTATCCTCAAATTACACAACACTTTCTTCAAACTTTTAGATTTAGATATGGAACATTATATTCATTTCAATTTGTTGCTCATATAGTAATATTTATTAAATAATCCCTCCTTAAAATACTTCGATTCCATAAATAATATTTCATCTTAAATCCTATTATTATGTATCAATGACCACCATTGATCAACCTCACCTTTAATAAAATACACTACAATTGTAATGATATTTTTCACTACTACCCAAAACCATAAATATCTTCTCCGGATACTTAATAAATTGGTCATCTACTATTGGATTTATATATACACTGAAATATGAAGGATTCTATCATGTAAAAGGATCCTATTTAGTTTATCATGTCATATAACATCATGTTACTCTATATGTTCAATGTTATAACACATAAACTGGGTATACAGGCCTAGTATGATCATGAACATCTCAGCTCCAATTCAAACAGTATTGACATGTTCTGTGGGTAAATACCTAAATTTACAAGAAGTATTTATTCTATTCCTTCCATTATGAACCATCATTAAATAATGGAACACACTAAGTTAGCTTAAAATCATTATGAATATATAGATATAAAATAAAATTCATATAATGGTATAAAATAATGAATAATATAATGGGTTATCATATTTCTAAAATTAGATACAATATTATTAATGTATGGATCCCACATTTTCTACTAAACATCTTCTCATACAAACTATAACAATCCTAAACCCTATATCTCGAAGTTAGTGATCACATTATTACATTGGCATACATACAAGGGATAAAATCTTGAATTAAATCTTGGTTTAGTAGTTTTGGTGTAATAGAGAAATAAGTGAAACCTATTTTACACTAGGATTAGAAGATAAAACATAATACATAACAATAGATTATAAACTACATCCTTGAAAACTAATTCAATGATCTCTTATTTATATCCAAGAAAAATGAATAAAACTATGGGTGTGATAAAATTAAAATTATGTATTATGTGTAGAATAATCTATCATGAATAATTTAGAATAATAAATATTAAGAGGAATATAACCAAACACACATTCCACTTAAATAACTAGATGATGCATAATCAATATAGAATGTTGAATAACTCAAAACAAATTCGATTAAATCAATTATCGAAGAATGAAATGCATATAGATATAATATCATTGTGGATATATCTTAGATAATATATAATGAATTATTAATGAAGGTTATTATTAATTATTAATCAACTTGTTTCCTAGTCACATGATACCTCTTCCATCAGGACCATTCATAAGTTGGTTTAAAACATATTAGTTAAAAAATCCACCTTGTTTTTCCAACCGATTAATCTCATGAGACTACGGATGCATCGATGAGATACATATAACCAGGGCCCGTCCATTTCAAGAATTCCCATATTATTCTTCATGTATCAAATAATTGATTAAATTTATATTCAATGTTGCTTATCAAAAAGTATCTGTATTGAGTAAAAAATTCATATTTATCAACATTGTCCTAGTGATTAAAATATCTTTAAATGTTAATATTGTTTGTAAAAATGATGTATGGATTAGGTAATAATCATATCCATCACCAAATAATATTTATATTCAATTGAAATTTAATTTCCAATGAAAAATTATCATAGAAAGTGATTTTTGAAAGATAAATTTAATAGTAACAAAATATAGTAAGATTATACAACAACTTTTATACTTGAAATATTTGATTAAAATCCACATGGATGAAATAATTCAAATTAAAACCTAAAATAACATGATTAATGTATTATTAATGATACTACATGTCAAAGAGGAGGTATATACAATACATAAATATTAATTTTCCCATAACAACAAATAAGTCTCAATCGAATGTTAACAGGGACGAAATCTTTACCTAGTGCTTCATTTAAGATGTATGTGTTCTAACATCGAGAATAGTTATTTTACATATTTTATTAACTTATAATATAACCATTTTAATATTTATAATATCATATATTATCCTCTAATAACATTATACCAACTATTTATTATTAATATTTTATCATTTCACTATTTTGGGTGTAAATTGCCTCGTTTTCTCATATGTATTCCGCCATTAAATTTATTGGACATGAAAATATTATACAGTAAAATCACTTATATAATGATATTAATTTTATTAATATCATAATAACTCATTATATTCATTTTTAGAATCATTTTTGAATTTTAGACCCGGAAAATGTATTGCTTCTCTTTGTGGGGACGATATGCCGCTTGTATGCACAAATAATGATATCATTACCTAAAACAATGAGGGGTTAAGAGATAGAAAAATGTATTAAAATTATACAGTTGATATGATTTAAAAATTATAATATATAAATATTATTTTTATCATTATAACCATCAAAATATATTAGTGATGAAAAAAATTTCACCACTATGTTGAGACGTCAAGTCATATGTTCGCATGCGTGATGATTTCATTTTTTCATCGGATGGATAAAAGGTGGAATAATGTTGTCTCATAATCATTATAACTTCTCATAATATATATGATGCTGGAATAATTATTTTTACATTGAAACAATAAATTAATAATAAGTAGATGAATAAATAAACATGAAAGAGTGGGTAGAGACAATTACCTCTTTTTCTATAGACTTCCTTTAGATATCTTTTTAAGAGTTATAGGGACAGTCTTATGGAATGAATAGAATGTCTATAACTATGATTATGATATTTATAATATAAATTTGATACGTTTTTTAATCTATATTTCACAAATTGGTGTAAATAAGTGAAGGAAGGGGTTCCCTATTATAATTGAAGTGAGGGTCACTTTTAGAATTTCTCAAAATACTAAAATATAATAAGACTATTTTTGAGAAAAATGATTTAAAATATAAAATAAATTAAAAGTGGTTATTTTCTACTATATTATTTCCCATTTTATATTATTTAATATTTCTACGATTTTTAATAAATTTAATAAAATATTATTTTGAAAAAATATGTTTTTTTAAAATGTTTACACTATTCATTTAATTTAACTCAAAATATATTAAGTCCAAGAGTAATTATTATATAATTCACTCAAAAATATATAATATTTCATGTAGATCTTAAAAAATATTTTATAAACTAATCCATTAAAATAATATCAATAATAAATATTTTATATTTATTTATTTTATTTCTTTCTGTTAATTAAATTAATACTATATTAGTGTGGTGTAAGAAATTAAGGTAATTATTTCTTATCTAAAACCTTAAAATAAATACAGATAATAAATATAATTACAATATATTTATAAATATTATTTATTATAAAACATAAATTGTTGATAACATAATATTATAAATGTTTTACATATTAAAAAATAGTGCGACTTATCGGAATATTCATTAAAAAAATTTAATAATGTTTACAATCATATACCATTGTCCCTAGAAGGTCATAAATTAAACCATTGTATTATTATGGTTGATATACTCTCATAAAATAATATTTAAAAAATTATTTTGTTAATTTGAGTGTTCTTTTCAATTTTTTTATCCTAAATTTCTCAATTTACGCTTTACCATGGTAATAAAATTACTAAGATTACTATTCATATTTACCAAAAATAAAAGTGTCCAATTTAATAAACATGGAAGAAAATTTTACAAATTTTTAATACACTTTTTATAATTATAAACATATAAGTTGAAATGTTTAATTTAAAATCAAGACAAAAAAACATAAATAATAATTGTATTCTTGAAATTTATTTTTTAATGAAAAAAATGTATATAAAATAAAATACATCATAAGGATGATGGAAATTTAATTAACATCATTATAAAACAAAAAATAATACTTAATTTTATTTTATTTAAATCAAAAATAATAATTTAACTTTTATATTATGAAAATGAAAATTAAATAAAAATTAGAATTTTTATTATTCTTTGAAAAATAAATATTATTACAAAATTATGAACAAAATCATAAAAAGATAATTTTGAAATGGTAGATTCATAAATAAAATAAATTTTATCAAATAAATTTTATAAAAGAGGAAATATAAAAATTTTAATTTTAGTGAGAAAATAACAACTAAAATAATTTTTAGAAGAAAATATTTTTTTCTAAAAATATTTCCTTTTGTTTTAAATGGTGATTATTTTCATTTCTAATAAATTTATATTCTATAAATTTATTTTATATATATGTAAATAATGTTATTTTAATAACTTAGTTATTTTTATTCATAACAACCGTACTAACATGTATTTTAAATAGTATAACATCTCATTGAAACATAGTGTTGTGTGTATCACAAGCTATCGAACAAATTGAATTATTTAAAGAGTAATATATTCTAAAATCAAGGGGGATACACTCCATTCAAAAAATGTGGTAAGAATCATTAATTAAATATCCTTGAAGGGATAAGTAATTTATTCACTTGTAGAATAGATGTCCATTAGAAACATGAATGCTAAAGATATGTTTTGTGGGAGACAAATAATAAATATGAAAAGAAAACTATACCTGATGAACAACCAGTACTTGACGACATCAATTGCAAGGAGAATAGAAATTTCACAAACTAATGATACAATAAAAGATTTAATTATGATAATCAACATTATAAACCTATTATTTCATGAGATAAATAATAATTATATGTGATTACAACTATATAATTGGGTCATATAAATAAAGAGGTGAATGTTACACTCATCTTCTTGTAAAGAATTATACCAAATAGTGAACTTTTATTAAAGAAATGAGAATAACCTAGTGATGATAATAATGAGGGCTTATAAAAATAAAGACTAAGGGTATCTTTAGTAACAATTTCAACACCACCTGGGTTAAGGGGTCTAGTAATATACAACTCCATGATAGAGAAATACTAAGAGGCCTTTGAATCCAATGAGTCTACCACATGATTTCCTTCAAGCCCAAAATGGAGAATCTAGATGAAATTTTTATAGAGGGCCTTGCATTTATGAATCAAATAAATGATATCCTAAGGGATATAATAGTTTCAATAAATGTAATTAAATAAAATCATTGATTATACCACCAAAAATGTTTATGTAAAATGATTTTCATGGCATAATTTGAGATGGTCAAGCATGGAATTACATTCTACCCTTATAAAGTCACAATTACCATAGAATGAAATTAATGAAAACACCATTGAACCACTAGAATCGAGACCAACTCCAACCCCACTCGCATGCACCAATTTCTATATTAACTTTCATAAATAGGTTTATGTCCAAGAAGAGTATTATAGCTCCCCCAATGCCTGTAATATTTGGATCTTGGAATCATAGAAGGGTAAATTTTAATAATATAGTTCCTGAGAGAGGTTTTCTCCTCCCAGTTATATAGATGGTGCATGATATTCATTACGATACATATATTCCTCAACACTAAATACATATCTACCAAGAGGGGCCACTATGGAAGGACTAGTTTCATACCTCCCATATACACCAGCAACCAGCCAGCATGAAGAGCTCCTGAGCCATACCCACATGTTTGTTTCTATTAACACCACTAAACCATCATTGAAGGAATCCCTCAAAATAAAACACTCCCACTATAATACTAGTGAGCTTTATCAATGTCCCACATATCTTTTTTACCCACTCACTATGAAAAAATAGATTTATGGTTGTCTCCACCTAATGAACTAAGAAACAAGATCATTTAGAGGCTGATATGACACCCTTACCTTTACCCACAGCATAATTATTATTCAATTCATTATGGATTCTAAAAAAATAGAAAATTAAATTTAGATGAGATATCATTAAAATATAGAATACATCCCCACACATCAATAAGTTTAGACAAAAAATCACCTTTGGTAATCCCCCAGAAAAAATGTCAGGCATAGAGCCCTTGGAAATGTATTAATCTACAACATCCTCAATTCGAGTACCATAAAATATTTTTTTGGTGGGGGATTTGTGATCACTTGATATAATGAATGGTGAAGTATGTATTATTTTATGATAAAAATTAGTGTTGGGATTCATGGATAGCGAAGTCCGGTTCTTTCCACTTGTAGTCCCAAAATGTTTTATCCACACATCTAAGAATCCATCGAGACTATGGTAGATGTACAAGTATATGGAAGTGTAGATATTTAATAGGGAGTTTCCAGTACATTTTCTTAAAAAAATCCATATATTCTATAGATAAACCTATTATAGTGATACCACCCTTCAATCATGTCCTACACAAACATTCCATGGAGATAATACATTACATCTACCACATTCCTCACAATGATTCATACATTTTTCACCAGTCTGTAATGTATATTATAAGAAACCTATTGAAATCTCCCCACCACTTGGGAATCCAATATAAATGAGATTAAAATGTTTTCAATATCATAAAAAATTGTGTTGGTACCTTGAACACTGATAGGATTTGCATGGGAATGGATTAAATCACCTAGTTGATGAGATTCATTCTCACAAAAAATGAACAAAAATAGTATTTCCAATTGGATATGTTATTTTTGATGTTGTTAATTAAACCTTCAATGTGGATGATCTGAACTATACCAGTATCCATGGGTTCACCCAGATAGTCTAGGGGTATTTATTCCAATGCCTACACAGAATAGACTCAATTTTAAGGCATTTATTGTCTATACATAAGGGAGTAAAAACACCACTTATATCATGGTTGATAATTTTACAAATAAATATATAATATGTTTCCATGATGTTATTAAATACCCTTTCATAAAAGTTGTGACCACTGATAAAGAAGAACAAATCATCATCAAAGAGATGGTTACTGTGTATACATGAGGGAGTAAAAACACCACATATATCATGGTTGATAATTTCAAAACTAAATATAGAATAATTTTCCATGATGTTATTAAATACCCATACATAAAAGTTGTGACCATGGATAAAGAAGAATATATTATCATCAAAGAGATGATGAGACACCCAAATGGAGTGATATTTTTATTGTTATGTATTTATTGTGCTATGATACATATATGAATAAATGAATATACATAGATAATCGTAAACCATAATGGAGTTGATGATAGATATAGTATCTCCTTTCTTCAACCCCCCACTAAATTTAAAAAGCCACATTTCCTCCCCACTAAAATATTATTTAGATTGGGAGAACTATAATGGTTGAAGGGAAAATCCAAAACCCATTCAGAGAACTCCATGCACCTCCTATCCTGTGGAAGAAAAATTCTGCTCAACCTGATTACATGCCTTGCCATATCTATATTAGTAATAATATTTTATCCCACAACCTTTTTATTAATTTTTACCACCATATCTTCACTAATTCCCATGGATCCTTGGATAGACAACCATTTGATAAAATCAAGTTTCTCCTATTATACCAAGTTGTTGAAAAAAATGATAGGGTCTCCAACAGATGATAGGAGGTAAAAATATATATTTATTATTACTCATGATAATGGGACCAAATAATCATATTGAAGTGGGATATATAAAATTGGGAATTATGGTTATATTAGTGTCGCATGAAAACTAGGGAATATAACAAATGTGAAATAATTTTTAAATGAATTTCACCATGTCGTTCTAAATGATATCCCAAGAACTTACAAAAAATTACCCAAGAAATCCATTAAGTATAGGAAATATATCTGGGTTAAGAAGTAATATGGTATCTCATACCCCTTATTGTCGAGGATATTTTATATGAATCCATACACATAGAATGAAACCACTAGAATGATGAAACTAAAGAAATCCTCCTGACCACTTGGGTATACCTCATGAATTCACATATTAGAGTTACAGATCATGGAATTAATGTGTGTGTGCACCATACCATCGATCCCTTATGGGTCCACAACAAAGGAACCATCATTAAGTTGAATATTCATAGAACTACCACATCATTTTTACCTCAAGAATGAATTAATTTATATAGTGTTATAGTTACAGTACCCGATCCATGTGGCCCTACACCTTTCACATAGACACAACCCTTGATTAGGTATCATCTCATTCGGTTAACTCTTTATGAGACCAAGAGAGGAAAATGTGTCCTCATTCGATTTCACTTCTAGGATTGATTCACCTATTCGATAAAAATTTTGATAGAGTATTTGTTTTGGTAGATAGAGTGTAGGAAGCTGAACCAGACCATTATGAATTTTTTCAAACATCGTTGCTTGTTATGATAACTAATCCATAGTCTTCCATGAATCGACTTCTCCTTGGATTCCCGCAATGCTGAGAAGTAATTTTGTTCATGCATGGACTTATTGGAATAGAAACAACCATCCACCATTGTGTATAGACATAATATTTATGAGATGAATATAGTGATCAAATACTCTCTAAACAACATAGATGACCTCTAAAATAACGATGGGGGATATGGAATAGAGGTTAGAATGATAGTGATCCAGTCTGCACCACATTTACCAACTACCTCAATGATTATTACACCATGTGTATTTATCACCCAAAAAATCCATGTCATGGAGTCCCTCCTATTTAGAAAGTGACAATAAATAAATCTTATCCCTTAATGGAATGAAACATCCACCCTTATTCTCTAAAACACCAATAAATGTTTTGAAGTTACCTCCCACATGCCAAGTTGAGTCTCCTAGGATAATAGATTCATGGTTCCTCCAAATTTTATCTCTTATCCTAGCCTCTCACATGGAATAATGACTGGGAAATAAAATAAAACATTACCATATACAATTCTTATATGTATATGCCGGTCAAATATGTCTACCTTTTTCAACCGAGATGGAGGGCTTCCCTAAAATCCATTTTTGGTGATTTAAGCGAAATTCATGCATGAAATAAGACATACCAATCCTTTGATAAAACTCCCATATTCAAGAGATACATTGTTTCATTTCAAGGTAAAAAAGTATATAAGCATTATTCTTGGATTCCTCATTAGATAGGAATTCAAATTTCATATTCCTAATCAACAAAAATTCATTTATCTATATAAGGACGACAATGAACTCCCAATACAAGTCACTTAACTTGTATTTATCTTGTTACCTAGTAATAAGGGTTATATATATATATATTTAATAGATTTGGAAAAAACAACATTAAAACATAAATATTCCTTAAGACTTGTTTAATGAATATATATAATAGTTTACTAGTCTTAACCGAGATCATGAGGTTGAGTTTTTTATATAAATCATACAGGTTCAAGGCCTCTAAAAATGATACATATAGAATTACAATTAGTATGCTCATTTAATAGAAGAATAATTTCCAAGAGAATATAATTAGGGGTCTTAAATGCCTATGTGGTGAAAAATTTCTCTTTGTTAAGAACCCTACTTTATCAATGTTTCAGTACATGGATGGTTTTTAAAATAAAAATATTAAAATCTATAAAAATTATTATCATCAACATATTAATTTCTTATTAGATCAACTATGTGGAGCTCAATAATTCTTAATGATTGAACTTTGACATTGATATAAAAAAGGGTGAAAACTGTGGATATATCCTACAAAACATTCTTTAAAAGATATAGACACTATGATTTCATAACGATTAGATTCGATCTTAAAAATACCCCCACTCACTTCATGGATCTATTGATAAGTGTCATTAGAGATAAACATGATTGATTAATGTTAGTCATTATATTATATATATTAATATATTCTAATATAATAGAATGGTATGTGTAACAAGAAGACCCTAGTAAGCGAGGTTCCAGTACCAGCAACCATTAAATTAAAATAATATATAAGGAAACACATCCCTAATACCCAAATTGTTTAGTAGTATTTGTTGATAGCTATATACATGTGTTTTATAGTACAACTGAATAAAATAATTACAACACAATGTTTTTGAGAATAAGTTTACCCCATTTGGTATAACACTAAATATCATAAATAATAAACTTTATGGATTCTTGAGAATGAATAATAAATATGGTTGATCTCTATTACTCAGTAAGGATTAGGTAGAATGGAAACTATCATGAATCAAGAAGTACAATAAATATGGAATTGTAAATAACTAAACACACATTCCATTTAAATAAATATTCTGTCATGGTAAGAGTAATAATATCCAATATGATAACTGTAAATAATTGGCCACACATACCATTTAAAAAAATAAATTGAGAATAAAATGCATCCCCAAATTATAACATATAGAAAAGTTCATGGATAATGAAAAATAAATCTAGAAGACTAAAATACTAAATTATTGGCTGTATTGTTTCCAAGGAACATGATACCTTTACCATCATGATATAACATCAATATGGTCTAAATCATGTAGGATAAAACACATCTGATTTGTGCCATTACATTTCCAATGACACTATTGTCAATATGGTTGGACAGATAATGTTTACCAACATATCTCAGTTTAATGAGTTTTGATGATGCACAAAATCAATAATTTTATTCTAATGACGTTAACATATGTGTTTCGGAAAATATTCTACATACTATATCATATATTGTGTCATGTATTAGATCATTCCCAAAGTGTTTTAACTTAGCTGAATCTAATAATATCCTTCTTCTACTCATAATTGGAATCTTTTGGAAGTTTACCTGAGTTATGTAATACATTTTCTTATAATGAGAATGGTTATGTTTGTAAATCCTCTATTAAGATGCTTATGTCGAAATGATTTTTTTTAAATCATCTTATGAAAAGATAATCATAAAATAATTCCATAAGAGAGTTACAGAAGATATAAAATATAAGTGTCAGACCTATATAACATATTAATCATACACTAGATAATTAAACATTAAAGAATTCATATCAGTTTATCTTATGAAAATGATGAAGATATTTTTTATCTTATAATGTCTCTTGGGAAGTTATATTATAATGAATAATACTATCAATTTAATATTTTATGAAGATATATCCATCATGAATAATTTCATGATTACATTTCTAATTTCAGAATAAGTAATTTCATGATTTTAGTGCATATTAGAAAAGGTATTATCAATTTAAGGAATTATCGATCGGTATATCCCTTGTTGTGTATGGAATGATCTAATTATGAGATGATCTATGAAATTTCTACTAAAAAAATATTTTCTATATTAAAATGAAATGGACACAAGTCCATTATAGTCAATCATATCATGTTCTTAATGTCTGGATCATTCATCTATTATGATTATCTCAGAATAATGATTATATTATTATATCAATGGAATATTTAAACACTCCATGATGAAAATAAGGAGGAATATGTGACGTATTTATGTGAGGAATGATTAGAATTCTCATACACATGAATTCCTTAAAATCATATACATAGAAACAATCAAACCCACATGCTCGTAATGTGATTAATAGTTTTATAAGTTTCACCGAATATCATCCATAACTATCCTTTGAAAACTATCATATTTTAAGGAAAAATATTTTACCACAGTCGGTTTCTCCTTACAACTATGTGCTAAAATGGATTATTTGATAATATATACATCATATTTTATTGACACTCCTTATAAGAGTTCTTATTGAAAAAGTGGATATTTTTTTCAAAGGGAGATCCTGGTTGAAATATCGCAGACCCTTTCATTTTCAGATTTCTATATGTACTGAGTTGGGAGACCCTGATAAAATTCATATTTTGGTTAATATAATTAATTTCATACTGTAGAGTGTTTTGTGGAGTGGAATTGGGTATTTATGTTCTCCAAACCACTATAAATCACATGTGATTGATCTCACTCATTTATGTTTTTATTTCCACTATCATTTATTTTTAAAGAAAAAATTATTGAAAGATCATACATAAAGAGGGAGGTTTTATGTAAATAAATTTTTTACCAACTTAATTCACCACCATATCTTGATTGTTCAACTATACATTATATTTGATTATAATTGGAATCAAATACTACGACTCTTGAGTTGACACATGTAAAATTCTTATGTCTAATGATTTATTTTCAAATGGATACTATGGATGATAAATGAAAATGTATGCCAATGGTCAGATCTCTATACTTAAATAAAGGAAATTATGGTTAATGAAAATCTCTCATAACCACTTATCTAATGAATCTTGAATTGAATGTTTATTTGAAAGGATTAAATCCCAATGATATTACAAAAATATACCCTAAAATTAAGGATCATAAAAAATATGTAGATTATAATCTAAATTTATTTCGCAATGAATGTTATAATCTATGTATTCTTATTAAATTAATTCTATAGAGTTTCTCAATGTCAAAAAACAGTTGAAATATGGACCACTGTAGTAGTTCTATGTGAAGGTACTTACAATGTTAAGGCTCTAATACATGATACATCGAAGCCTATGTTCAATAAATTTATATTGGATGAACGAGATATTATTAATAAATTAAATGGATGTATCACTATGATTTTTAATAACATTACTTCTATAGGAACACCTATCACTGAACTTGAACAAGAGTTGAATGTTCTCAAAGTATTACCAACAAGTGGATTTAATCTCATCTACAATAATAAAATCAAAAGAGGTCAAATGTTTCAAGTTAAAAGATATCATCGAAACTCTAATTATATATAATGTAGAAATAGAATATGAAGCTGTAGAACCTAGAATGATCAAAAAGGAAAATTCTACCTTGAAGGTTTCAACATCTAAGACTGATAGGAAAAATAAAATTATACAAATTTATGAAATTTCTATAGAAGAAGTATCCTCAATAATTTATGTATGAAATGATGATATTTCAAAACTGACATGATACATTGACTAGTTCAAGAATAAGAGAAAATCTTTTAGTTTACCATTAAACATGTAACAAAGGCACGTTGAAAAATCAAAACTGTTGAGATTCTATGAGTGCAAAAAACTAGGTCACATGAATCTTGATTATCTGAAAATTAGGGATTGAATTAAAACATAAAATAAAAATTTCCATAATATAGGTTATAAAAATTCTATGAAAGATATGAAGGATACTTTGAGTTCATATAATTATTCTATTGAATGCACATCATCAAAATTAGAGGCTGATGTTATTTATAAAAAGTCTAACGTAAGCATTATGTCAAATCCAAATTATGTTTAATATTATTATATTTATATTCATAATTATCAATAATAAAAATTAATACTACTCATATGATGAATTAATTAAATACATACTATGTTAATGGATAAGTTTGGATGATTGAAAAATGATAATAAAAAACTAAAAAAATTATAATTATATTTTTAATGAATTGGAAGACGAAATAATCAAATTTTATAATTAATGACTGAATTGAAAAATCTTACTGCCTCAAATATTGAAAATGATAATACAAATGACAATATATAGAAGGAAGTTGAAAACATTAAGGATTTTACAATTTTATTTAATAATGTTTAAGACCATATAATAATATTATTAGTCAAAATCAACTTAAAAATATAAAGTTTAGAATAGGAAATTTGGGGGAAAATCCAAATTTCTACAAAAACAATTTTTCCATATTTATAGAAACAAAATACTTTCAATGGTTACCTATTTTAATTGTGGGGAAGTAAGAAACTTTGAAAATATCTATGATTTTAAAAATCCTCAATTTTTTGGAAAAAAAATTCATTTCTTACAACTTTTTTTTCAAAAAAGGTTTTTATGTTTTCTAGAATTAAAAAATTGTATTTGTATACCTATATATCTAATAGAAAACATTTCATTTCCTAAAAGAGATTGGGTAAAAATAATTTCTATTTTTTTATTTTTCATTATAGAAAACAAACCACATAAAAATGAAAAATTGTTTAACAATAGTTGTTGTATAAGTCATATTTGTTGTGAATTCTTAAATTTTCACTCACTGCCCTTGATTTATGGATTCTATATCACATTTTATTCCCAAAAAAATAGTTCGTATTGGATATTTTTTATGTACTCAGTATATTCTCATAAACAATGTTAATTATATTGATGGTTTGATGAACAACATGATTAATATATCTGAAATATTGGATGAGGGTTGTTCTGTTTATTTTTCTAGTAATGCCTATTTTGTTCTCGAAGATATTTTTCTGAATTTTAAATCCATTAAAACAGAAGATGTTATCATATTATATAGAAATTACATATATAGAAAGAATTTAAATTATTTTAATGATGAAATTGATGAATCATGGACATGTCATAGAAGGTTTGAACATTGTAATGTTGATTACTAAATAAACTGTTTAAGATAATTAGATTTTATTAAATTTTAAACAATGAATTTGATAAAAAGAAACTAATGATGAATAGAAAATTGTAAAGTATCGCAAGTCATATTTTAAACCAGTAATAGAGGTTTCTAAATGATGGATTCAATAGAATATCCTTATGAATCTATTGGGGCCAACTAGAACTACAAGTCATTTTGTAAAATCATTTCATTACGTGTTATTTGATGATTTTTCTGGATTAACTTGGGTCTATTTTTATGATTTTAGTGTTAATCATTTACCATTTTTATTAATTTCAGTATGCTTGTAAAAACAAATTTGGGAAAATTATGCATCTATGAAGTGAACATAGATGTTCCATTTATAATAATGAATTTAATTCAAAATTTTAAATGTAATTAATTAAACATACATTCTCTCCCCATGGGACTCCTAAACATAATGGTTTAGTAGAAGGGAAGAATATTATTTTTTTAAGAAATTTATATGACAATGTTATGTGAGTATAAAATTACCATTCATTTTTTGGATGAGGATATCAACTCAGTATGTTATGTTATTAAAAAGTCATAATAATGTCTACCTATAAGAAAACACACTATGAGTTTGAAAAAATTGAAAACTAAAGGTATGATACAGGAAGGTATTTGGATACGAGGTTTATAACATAAAAACCTTGGATAATCTTGTCAGGTTCAATCCAAATAATGATGAAGGTATCTTTTTTGGTTACTCTACTACTTAGAAATCATATAGAGATTTCATTAAAAGGTCAATTATTATTAAATAATCAACACATGTGATGTTTTATAATATTGATCCTTTTGATAGCAAAATTATGAAAACAAATTAATAGAATGATTCACTCAAGGTTGTGACACTTAAAATCCTATTCATGTAATATAAGGGATGATTATTTGGAACTTTATTAAATTAAACCAAATCCAATAAGTGTTGTGACTAGTGAACTAGAATTTTTGATCCATATAATACCTAGAAATATTAAATACCATCATCTTTAAATAGTTATAGGATGATTATATTGAGTAAGAACAAGAAGAAATATATAAAACCTAGTCCAATTCTGTTTAATTTTCTCCCAACTATAAAATAAATCTATAGAATAATCTTTATTATAATAATGGTTTTTCATTGATATGGTAGAATAATTAAAACAATTTATAAGAAAAAATATTTCGAAATTTGTTGAAAGACCCTGTGAATGTACTATAATTATAACAAAATAGGTTTTCAGAAACAAGAATGATGATCATAGTGTAATAACTATAAATAAAACAATATTAGTTTCTATAGGAAACCATTAAGTATAAGGAATATATTAGGAAGAAACCACTGCTCGTGTAGCTTAGTTAGAACATATTATATCCCTTCTATAAAATTCATCTTAGAAGAATTTTAAATTATATCATATTAATTTAAAATGTTCTTTTCTAAATGTATTTTTAATGAAAAGATTTTATGTAGAAAAACCACCTGTTTTAGATGACCATCACTTTCAAAATTTTGTTTTTAAATATGTCAGATCTCTATATGGATTTAAACAAGAATCAATGGCACAATATTATTTATTATGTTTTTTTATTTTATGAAATGGTTTTATAGTAGGTATAGAAAATCTTACATTATATAATACAACTCCATCCACATTAATTTTTTAGTAAAATTATATGTTGATGATTTTATTATTAGATTAATAAATACAAAATCATGAAATGATTTTTGAAAACTTATACAAAGGGAATTTGAAATGAGAATGATGGGACTGTTAAAATATTTTCTTGTAATTCTAATTTATCAAAAATATGTGTAATATGTTAACTAAAAAAATACTGGATTTACTCATGATGTTTCGACATGAAAACATTATGACATAATCATCTCTTATGAGATTAAATATTAAACATAATACAGATGTAACTAGAAAACCAGTGGAAAAAAGGTTGTATAGAGGAATTATTGGACGTTTGTTATATCTTACTGAAAGTAGACCAGATATTATAATTTCAGTATTTCATTCTGTAATATTTCGTTCTAATAAAAAATAATATAAATATACATGATCATGAAATATTTTCAATCTATCTGATGTAATGGTGTCTCATTATGTTCTTTCTACAAAAAATGTGGACATTAATTTAACATTATATTCAGATACTTATTATTATAGATGTATACTAGATATTTAGAGCACATCATGAACCTTTTGATATTCTTGGAAAATCCCTACTATCATTGATGAGAAAGAAAATATACCCTATAGAATTATAAAATATAAAATCTAAATATATTATAGATGTTTGGTGTTGTGCACTAGTCTTATGGATAAAACACACCTTAATGGATTTCGGATTTAATTTAAATTTTGATCAAAATATGTGATAATACATGTTTTATCAATATTTAAAATAATCCAATAAACCATTAAAGAAAAAAACAATTTATATGAAAAATCATTTCAGATGAGATCATAAAAAATAATGATAACTATTTAAAATTTTAATAGACATAAAACCAATTAGTAGATATTTTTACTATAACATTACCTACTGGAAGAATAGAATTTATTAAAAAAAATATTTTTTTTATTAATTTTCGTTTATATTAATTTGAAAATAAAAAAAATTCATATTCCATTTAAAAATGATAACTAAATTAATTTTTTTTATAGTATTATTCATATCAAATAAGACAGATCACCTGGTTTTAGTAATAATTACTATTCACATCAATGTGCAACCCCTCGATTACCAATAAACATAAGATGTGTGTATCAAATCTGTACTCAGAACATATTGAAAACCATTGAATTATCTTTCTCTCTTCAACCCAAATAATTTTTTCCCTTACTCTCTAATATTCCAAGAACTTTTTTCAATAGGAAAAAGTAGAAATAACAGTTCCTATAAAACCATAATATAGAGATAAAGGTCCTTGTGAAATCTCTTAAGAATTTGAGAATTTGATATGATTATTATGATAAATATATATAGGTTACTAAAGAAGTTAATTAATCCTCATGTATGGCAATTTTTCTTTGATATGAAGTCAACATAGTTTTTATTCAAAAAGGATGGTTATAAATTCTATGAATCTACAATTTTTCACTTCATTGAGGATGAAAAAATGTTTACAAAAATAGTAAACCATAAAAATTTGACAACTAACCTCTATACATTTTGAGGAATACTTCATGATCCTTCATGAAAGATACATTTTAGTCCCTCTATTGTTGTGGTGTTTGTAGTGAAATTAGTAGAAATAATGAAGTCATTATTTGGAAAAGTAGATATTGGAAAGTAACCTATAATGGACATAAAATTGGAAAGAAATGTTTTTTTCATGTTTATAAATTTTGTTATCACATAATGCAATACTGAGTTTGAAAATGTTCTATTTCCATATTTTTCATTTATTTAGTTATTCATGTTTGAAAACCATTTCATTTAGAATGATATATATTGAAATACATGTTACTTGTTCAAAATAGATACAATAATATTTATTCCATCAAATTGACGTTAACCCTCAATTATTAAGTCCATATACTCATAAAATTAAAATACCACAGTTCATTGTTGATTTTTGACAACTGTAAGTGTAACAACTCAGGTAAATAAAAGAATATGACATTTTCATATTTATCCATATTTTTGAATAATGTATTAATATTACTTTAAAGGGGATGCTGTGATCGATGGCGTACCCAACACGCAACAATGAGTTTCTTGGGAATCTTATGTTGCACTCTAATAATAAAATAATATTATTTTAAATGGTAGTTAACATGAAGCCGCTGTATTAGAAGGAATGGATAGAAATAACTAAAATATGACTATATATGTTTTTTTAATGTTTTTACATTTATCCAATAAAAGATAAAGGCATAATATATGGAAATAATTCGATTTTAGGTGTATATGCCCTAGTTTTCACTAAAGGTTCACTTATCGCCTTTTGATGGAGAACCGTCATTAAATATAGTTTTGTTCACTCTTATACATCCTTTTGGACTAAATAATACTCTTCTTAAGAATTGGGACATCAAAATTTACTTTGTGTAAATTTTTGGTATCTTTCAGATAAAGTTCAATTTTTTAATGAATAGTGTACAAAGTTGTATTTTAATTCAAAACCCCTTTTTAATCTAATTTATTTATATGATTAGATTATATTTTGAATTGGTTTTAAAGTGAAATTAGAATATATTTTTACCATTAAATCCAATATCGGTCATTGGAATTAATTTCACATTGAAATCAGACTTAAACTAGTGTCAATCTTTTGATACTTATTGTTTCATAAAAACACGCTATTTGATCTGACAGTAGGAATTAATTACTAAATTAATTAATGTGATTTATATGTTTTGAATTTTGTAAAATAGACTTCATTTTTGAATTCGGCATATCAAATATAGCTTAGGGTGAATTTTTGAGATTTTTCTAAAAAACTTCAATTTTTGATGAATAGTGAAACCACTAAGTGGTACTTATAAAAACTGAATTTTCGTTTAAATTAAATTTTACCACTTCTGTGTTTTGAATTTCAAAAATCCGACATACATGGTTGTCATTAAGAAGTAAAATTTGGTTCAATGAAATTAAAATAATTTTTTGGTGAATAGTAACTTTTAAGTTCTTAATCGTGATTAGTGGTAATTAATGTAGTTTAAGGTAAAAATAATGCTTTAATAATATAAAATGACCTAGAAACATGTCCTAACATTATTGGATGTGTCATGGCCGACCAAGAAAAGCCATGGGTCAACTTGGGGATCCCATGGAGACAATTTGGTTGGGAAATGACATAAATAACGTTTTATTTAATGTAAAAGTAAAAATGAAACAAACATAATATGTTTTAAAAAACAATTTTTTACATGGGGATATAAAGATCTTATTTTTTATTATAAATATTCATTGGAAATCTAAGAATATTTTCTACTTCATAGTATTTTTTTTATAATTTTTAGACATTATATAAATTAAATTATTTTTGACATCATGATGATGCAGTGATGACCTCATTATTTAACGATTTAAATAAAATGGAAAGATAATGTAATATCTAAGACCTAAACATGTACAAAACCTATTGGATGACTGTATTTAAAACCCTTATCACCTTATCCTAGAAATAAATCAATGTGGGACCATTTTAATCGGAAACTTTTTTTAAAATAAAGTAACTTATCTTTACATTCCAAGAGTTCCCCTCCTCTCCTCTTATAAAAGGCCCCCACCTCTACCTCTTTTCCCACACTCCAAAGAATTTGGCTCGGCCAACCCCTATCCATTTTGTCTCCCCACTTCCCTCCCTTACTCCTTGAAGCCTAACTTTGGGCAGAAGACTTCCCATGTAAGCCTTTGAGCTCCAACCAAAGGGAGTTACCCGATTTTAAGGTAAAGTCTTCACTTGAGTCCGTTGTTTTATTTTGCTTCTCCAACCCCTAAACCCTTTTTATTAATTTCTTTTGTAACAACTACAGTATCTTAAATGTACTAGGATGTTGTTATAAGAAGTATTCGAGCTACACTTACACACATCTACATATAATGGTTAACGAACGTACTGTTTCCGTGGATGGTGAATTTATGCCTCCCAAAACGATGATTGTTCAACATTCTTTTATAACTTTCAAAGGTGGACATTAAGATGTCACTATATTTATATATGATATATAATATGATTATGTTTTCCTTAAGCATCTGTATTTTTCATTTTGGTTATACCTTTATGGTTTCCATTATAGGTAAACTTGATATCTTCATTTAAGGAAGTGCGGACTACCGCCCCCTTAATGTGAGTTGATTCGTTAAATACCATATGTGGGACATATAAAGGATGGAACTATGATATTATATATGATATTATACTGGAATTATAATATACCTTTATATCATTATGATTCCATTCTATAAAATACGAAATAGAAATGAAAGTAGCGTTCATGCGTACGAACGGCTTACCGTCTCCATTAACTGTGCATTTCATTTCTTACCTCTAAATGATTATGTAATATTATAAATTGATTCATGTAATGGATATATATGAAATATATGATATCTACATCATGAATACCATTCTGGATATAATGGATACATGAACAACATATAATTATAAAGGGCTTATTTTTTACTCAAATACCAATGATCGTTAAAACAACCGTTTTTAACTTAAATAATTACATAGTGTTCATGACATGGAAAATGTGATATAAAAGGAATAATGAACTTGAAAAAGGGGTTATTAATCAAATATAAATTAACTCAAGTTTATTATTCAGGACATTAAAGAACGATCGAGTCAAGTCGGACCCGAGGTAAGGGATCTTACTCCTCTCTTTCTTTTTAAGTACACTCTTTTATGCCATTCCCTCTAAAGATCATATTTCTTGTTATTGGGATGTTATTATATATTACACTTACTTTAATTTTTATGTTCATTTGATTATAGATCCTATTCTCTCTCATCAATCCATTTTGGTAGTTTTGAGTGGCGCCGTTAGGCTACCGAATTTTCGTAAGAGATCTAACCTCTCTCTTTCTTTTTAAGTACTCCCCTTTATGTCACTTCTTTTGAGCTCCTATTAGTTATTATGGGGGATGTTATTTCATATTCCTATTACTGTAAATTTTGTTGTAATGTGATGAGATATCCTATTTGATCTCATCAATCCATTTTTGGAAGTTTTAAGTGGCGCCGTTAGGCTGTCGAGTTTTCGTAAGTGATTTTTCATCTCAATTTTATTCCCGTGAGATTTATGCTACATTTGCCACAATTTCCTCTGAGTGGTGTATGTACTGACCATTATTTTACTCATTGTGTAATATTCCTTCATTTATGAGTATTTACATCAATGATGTATTGTCCTTCTTTCACGGGTCGTATGTTTCGAAAGATACCCAAGTCGGTAAGGGAACCTTTCACCCTCCTTTTTTATAAAAGACTTCTTTTGTTGGGTCTTTTAATTTACATATTATTATGTTGGGATATGTTCTCATATATCCTTATTGATGTCAATTTTATGTCCAAGTGATGAGATACACTTTTTATCTCTCATCAACTCATTTTGATGTGACGCCGTTAGGCTGTCAAGGGAACTTCTTAACCCAATTTCGATTTCTTTGGGTTTGACATGTAGTTATTGATTATGTCATCCTTTGAATATGTGTGAATGACCTTTGATTATTTTACACTTAATATCCACTTATATTTGGTGTATTCGTTTGTCACACATAATTATGAAATGTATTTATCCTTAAACCAAGGATAACGTCTTTGTAAGGGACTTCGTCTCAATCTCTTTTCATTGAGGAATATTTCGTTTTATACACAACTTTCTTTTATACGGTGTATAAACCCCTTTGACTTTTACTTTTATACAAAAGTAATATTTTTCTATGAAGCGTTTTACAAAACGACAAAAAGGAATGTTTCTTTTAACGTACGCAGTGACAACGACCTTTTCCGTCGCCGTGAGTATTATTTGGTCTTTGGCTTCCTCAACAAGCCGTAACGTTTTTAAAATAAAATAAATACCATATACTCTTTTATGTATTATGGTATTGAAAATGGTTTTGATAAAGGATTCTATTATGTCAATATATTTATGATATATTGTTATTGAAATGTGGAAATGTTATCATTCCTTTATATTGGTTTTATGTTTTATGATTTTATATTGGTACATGGACATTTTAACGGGTGGTTACGTTATAAACCATATGACGGGTGGTGCCGTGAATACTGGGACGGGTGGTTACGTTATAACCTCCAATGCATTGGGTATGAAAGTCGGCCGTATGGCTATTCCATTAAGTATGTATGGAAATTGGTCGTATGGCTATTCCATTAAGTGATATGTGTGGGAGTCGACCGTATGGTTATTCCACTTAAGTATGTTTATGTCCCAAGTTACCTTTATATATGTTATGTGTTCTTTATATGGGTTTTATGGTAATCCTTTGGTTACAAAAAGGTAAGTAATGATATTTTATTCAGTGAAGAGTTTTTACTACTTCATAAAGGTGAAAAGTATTACTTTGATTATGTATACATGGTTTACTTTTTGTTTTGATAAACTAACAGTTAATATTCTTTGTGTATCCCTTACTGAGTTTTTATGCTCATCCCAAGTTTTTTTGAAATGTTTTTCACAGGACTTAGTGTGGAATAGGGTCAAGGATGGAATCAAGGTAAAGTCATGCTACCTAAAACATGAAACTAGACATGTTTCTTTTTATGAATTTTTTTTATGGAAATTTAGAAGATTAGATTACTTTGTAATCTTTTGAGATGTAATAGTTATGTCCTAATTCTCTAAAACTATAAACCTTAAAAGATCCTCAATGTGAATTATTCTTTTAATTCAATTTTAAGTAAGGTTTAAGGCTGGGGCCTTATAGTTGGTATCAGAGGTCGGTTTAGATAACTTTAGAGGTTAGGGTATTCTTTAAGCATAAGTGACATTACCATAATGGTTAGGATTTCAGACAGAGTCCAAGTTTTAGATAAAGTGAATGCGTAAGAATATCTTAGTGTTTATCTTCCTCATTAATACATGATGGTTTTGTTGTTATACTCACACTGACCCTTTTTGGTTTTAGTAAATGGCTGGATCTAGCAGGAACCAAGGTAACAGTGGATGTGAAGGAAACTGTGACAGTTTTCTGAGCGAGCAACTGAATGATATGGGAGCTGTAATGAGAACTCTTGTTTTTATCCTCAACCAACTATCTGGAGTTATGATTGACCACCTAAACCTTGGTGATTTCTATAAGGCATCATATATGTGAGAAACAAATCCCTACGAATCTACATGTAATAATCGTAAATGTAAGTGTGTTCAAAAACCCTTGTGTCAAAGATGTGGAAAGAAACACCTAGGAAAATGTTTCAAAGGGAAAGAAACATGCTATAGATGTGGAAATGAAGGTCATAAAGCAAGAACCTGCCGTGGAAAAAGGAAGCATCCAGTTGACTCGAGGAAAGGGATAGAAGTTCATTCTGAGGGATCAATTGAATGTTTTAAATGTGGTGTCCATGCTCATTATGCAAACACATGTCCCATGATGATGTTTCGTGAATGGGATCACCAAGATCATACAAATACTCATTTACCAATACCTAATGCCATTCGATTGAGGATGAAGAAACCGACAATGACCAATCAAAGTATGGATTATTTCTTATCTTTTGTTTTCTATTTTGGGATCTTAGAATATGATTCATGATTTTGTTTATAGGAAAGAGTTATTTCGGAATAACTTGGAAAGGAATGGTTAATGGATCATGAAGAATGTTGAATGAGTAAGATGTCAACATATAAGGGATTCAAGAGTTATGGTGAAATTCTTAAGAGTATTAAGTGTCTTTTGATGATGGGGTACATTAGAAAACTTGTTATAGTATGTGTAACACTGATGTTTAAAATATGAAAATTTTATTCAAGGAATAGTTATATTTTCTTTTGTGGACATAGTTATAAAGAACCATTTGGGTTTATATGATCCTTATTTTTGAGGTAATTATGGGTTACTATATGTTATGATTGAAGTGAAAGACATGAGATAAAATTTAGGTTAAATTATGTTATGGTTATTTTTGATGATTTTATCCCTTTTTGGGGAATGATTTAAGAATTATATGGTTTTGGAAAAAGGACAACACGCAGACCATGTGACAACCCATCGTGTCAGACAAAGCTACGGGAATCGAACCCACAACCAAAGTGCGACTGGTATTTATCGCCTACCACTAGACTACGTGAAGTCCCTGGTTAGTTTGAAAAATTATTTTTAGTTATATGATTTTATGAATTAAGAGTAAGTTGATTTTGGGTTATTTATGAAAATTATTAACCTATCATGGAGGATATGTGATTAGGATACATACTTTTCAATGCGAGACTTTAGGAGCAACTGATGTTATTTGGAGATAAATGTTACTATTTAACATGGAAGACTATGTGACTAAATCCTTCAAATATTTGGGTTTTGATCTTATTTTAGTTTACTTTGAATAATTTTATGGACAATTTGTTTACCGAATGGTCCTCGTTGAACATTGGGTTTTGGTGGACAAATTTTGGAGATTAAGAATAGATTTTCTTTTTATAAAGGGTTATCATTTTCTGGATTATCTGATATTGTAGTAACATTTTTTGTTTTAGTTTTGGTTAAGGTTTGGAGACATGGGAAATGTATAGTTTTTTTGTGGATTAGGTGCTCCTCTAGAAGTTGTTTATAGTACTCTTGATGTGAACAAGTCTTCCTAAATACTAGTCTTTTGGAGAAAATATGAGTCTGTGTAATAAATCTAGTAAAAGTTGAAAGTCAACATTATAAGTAAGTATGTTTCCTTATGTTTTAGTTAAGCTCAAGAATAAATTCCTCAATAAAAATTAACTTAAAAAAATGTTGTCTATTAACTTTTCCTACTAGGGAACCCAACACCGTTTAACCCATCACATGTTTGTGATTTTATTATTGTTAACTTTCTCCTAAACATGTTTTCTATCACACTTCGTCATAACATGACCCTATGTTTTCTCTTCCATGCCCATATTTTCATACTTGGAATCCTGGTATGGGTTAACTCGGGTGACCTTTGTACTTATCTTTCTTTATTTTAAAGTGATTGTTTTACCGACTCTTGTTCCGATGTGGGACTTTCAAGGATGTTTCCAAGCACAATTTTAAAATTGCGAGGACACAATTCCCAAAAGGGGGGAAGGATGTAACACCCCAGGTAAATAAAGAATATGACATTTTCATATTTATCCATATTTTTGAATAAAGTATTAATATGACTTTAAAGGGGACGCTATGCTCGATGGCATATCCAACACGCAACAACGAGTTTCTTGGGAATCATACGTTGCACTCTAATAATAAAATAATATTATTTTAAATGGTAGTTAACATGTAGCCGTTTTATTGGCGGGAATGGATAGAAATAACTAAAATATGACTATATATGTTTTTAATGTTTTTACATTTATCCAATAAAAGATAAAGGCATAAAATATTGAAATAATTCGATTTTAGGCGTATATGCCCTAGTTTTCACTAAAGGTTCACTTATCACCTTTTGATGGAGAATCGTCATTAAATATAGTCTTGTTCACTCTTATACATCCTTTTGAACTAAATAAAACTCTTATTAATATTTGTGAAATCAAAATTTACATTGTGTAAATTTTTGGTATCTTTCCGATAAAGTTAATTTTTTTAATGAATAGTGTAAAAGGTTGTATTTTAATTCAAAACCTCTTTTTAATCTAATTTATTTATATGATTAGATTATATTTTTAATTTGTTTTAAAGTGAAATTAGAATATATTTTTACCATTAAATCCAATAGCGGTCATTGGAATTAATTTCACTTTGAAATCAGACTTAAACTAGTGTCAATCTTTTGATACTTATTGTTTCATAAAAACACGCTATTTGATCTGACAGCTGAATTAATTATTAAATTAATTAATGTGACTTATATGTTTTGAATTTTGTAAAATAAACATCATTTTTGAATTCGGAATATCATATATAGCTTAGGGTGAATTTTTGGGATTTTTCTGAAAAACTTCAATTTTTGATGAATAGTGAAACCACTAAGTGGTACTTATAAAAACTGATTTTTCGTTTAAATGAAATTTTACCACTTATGTGTTTTGAATTTCAAAAATCCGACATACATGGGTTTCATTAAGAAGTAAAATGTTGTTCAATGAGATTAAAATAATTTTTTGGTGAATAGTAACTTTTAAGTTCTTAATCGCGATTAGTGGTAATTAGTGTAGTTTAAGGTAAAAATAATACTTTAATAATAATAAATGACCTAGACACATGCCCTAACATTATTGGATTTGTCACGGCTGACCAAGACAAGCCATGGGTCAACTTGTGGACACCATGGAGCCACATTGGTTGGGAAATGTCATAAATAACTTTTTATTTAAAGTACAAGTAAAAATGACACAAACATAATATGTTTTACAAAAACAATTTTTTACATGGGGTTATAAAGATCCGATTTTTGATTATAAATATTAATTGGCAAGATAAAACTATTTTCTACATCATAGTATTTTTTTTATAATTTTTAGACATTAAATAAATTAAATTATTTATGACATCATGATGATGCAGCGATGACCTCATTATTTAACGATTTAAATAAAATGGATAGATAATGTAATATCTAAGACCTACACATGTCCAAAACCTATTGGATGAGTGGATTTAGAACCCTTGACACCGTATCCTCGAAATACATCAATGTGGGACCTTTTGAATCCGAAACTTTTTTTAAAATAAAGTAACTTATCTTTACTTTCCAAGAGTGCCACTCCTCTCCTCTTATAAAAGGCCCCCACCTCTACCTCTTTTCCCACACTCCCAAAGCATTTTTCTTGGCCAACCCCTGCACATTTTGTCTCTCCACTTCCCTCCCTTACTCCATGAAGCCTCACTTTGGGAAGAAGACTTCCCATGGAATCCTTGGAGCTCAAAACAAAGGGAGTTACCCGATTTTAAGGTAAAGTATTCACTTGAGTCCGTTGTTTTATTTTGCTTCTCCAACCCCCTAAACCCTTTTTATTCATTTCTTTTGTAACAAATACAGTATCTTAAATATACTAGGATGTTTTAATAATAAGGATTCGAGCTAAACTTACACACATCTACATCTAATGGTTAACGAACATACTGTTTCCGTGGATGGTGAATTTATGCCTCCCGAAACGATGATTGTTCAACATTCTTTTAACACCTTAAAAGGTGGCCATTAAGATGTTACTATATTTATATATGATATATAATATGTTTATGTTTTCCTTAAGCTTATGTATTTTTCATTTTGGTCATACCTTTATGGTTTCCATTATGGATAAACGCGATATCTTCATTTAA
Source organism: Viscum album (assembly GCA_963277665.1). Classification (NCBI taxonomy): domain Eukaryota; kingdom Viridiplantae; phylum Streptophyta; class Magnoliopsida; order Santalales; family Viscaceae; genus Viscum; species Viscum album. The sequence continues at coordinate 659,032,281 of OY728134.1, read as the reverse complement.
GGAAGTGCGGACTACCGCCCCCTTAAAGTGAGTTGATTCGTTAAATACCATATGTGGGACATATAATGGATGGAACTATGATATTATATATGATATTATAATAGAATTAAAATATACCTTTATATAATTATGATTCCATTCTATAAAATACTAAATAGAAATGAAAGTAGCGTTCATGCGTACGTACGGCTTACCGTCTCCATGAACGGTGCATTTCATTTCTTACCTCTAAATGATTATGTAATATTATAAATGCATTCATGTACTGGATATATATGACATATATGATATCTACATCATTAATACCATTCTGGATATAATGGATACATGAACAACATATAATTATAAAGGGCTTATTTTTGACTGAAGTACCAATGATCGTTAAAACGTCTGTTTTTTACTTAAATAATTACATAGTGTTCACGAAATGGTAATAAGTGATATAAAAGGAATGATGAACCTGATAAAAGGGATCTTAAGCAAGTATAAATTAACTCAAGTTTATTATTCAGGTCATTAAAGAACGATCGAGTCAAGTCGGACCCGAGGTAGGGGATCTTACTCCTCTCATTCTTTTTAAGTACACTATTTTATGCCATTCCCTCTAAAGATCATCTTTCTTGTTATTGGGATGTTATTATATATTACACTTATTGTAATTTTTATGTTCATGTGATGAGAGACCCTATTCTCTATCATCAATCCATTTTGGGAGTTTTCAGTGGCGCCGTTAGGCTGCCGAATTTTCGTAAGAGATCTAACCTCTCTCTTTCTTTTTAAGTACTCCCCTTTATGTCACATCTTTTAAGCTCCTATTTGTTATGATGTGGGATGTTATTTAATATTCCTCTTGCTGTAAATTTTGTTATAATGTGATTAGATACCCTATTTGATCTCATCAATCCATTTTTATAAGTTTTAAGTGGCGTCGTTAGGATGCCGAGTTTTCGTAAATGAATTTTCATCTCACATTTAGTCCTGTGAGATTTATGCTACATTTGGCACAATTTCCTTTCAGTGGTGTATGTACAGACCATTATTTTACTCATTGTGTAATATTCCTTCATTTATGAGTATTTACATCAATTATGTATTGTCCTTCTTTCACGGGTCGTATGTTTCGAAAGATACCCAAGTCGGTAAGGGAACCTTTCACCCTCCTTTTTTTTAAAAAGACTTCTTTTGTTGGGTCTTTTAATTTACATATTATTATGTTGGGATATGTTCTCATATATCCTTATTGGTCTAAATTTTATGTCCAAGTGATGAGATACACTTTGTATCTCTCATCAACTCATTTTGATGTGACGCCGTTAGGCAGTCAAGGGAACTTCTTAACCCAATTTCGATTTCTTTGGGTTCGACATGTAGTTATTGAATATTTCATCCTTTGAATATGTGTGAATGACCTTTGATTATTTTACACTTAATATCCACTTATATTTGGTGTATTCGTTTGTCGCAGATAATTATGTAATTTACTTTTCCTTAAACAAAGGATCCCGTCATTGTAAGGGACTTCGTCTCAATCTCTTTTCATTGAGGCATATTTCGTTTTATACACAACTTTCTTTTATACGGTGTATAAACCCCTTTGACTTTTACTTTTATACAAAAAAAAATCTTTTTCTACGAAGCGTTTTACAAAACTACAAAAATGAATGTTTCTTTTGACGTACGCGGTGACAACGACCTATTCCACCGCCGCGAGTATTATTTGGTCTTTGGCTTCCTCAACAAGCCGTAATGTTTTTGAAATTAAATAAATATCATATACTCTTTTATGGATTTTGGTATTGAAAATGGTTTTGATAAAGGATTCTATTATGTCAATATATTTATGATATATTGTGACTGAAATGTGGAAATTTTATCAATCCTTTATATTGGTTTTATGTTTTATGATTTTATATTGGTACTTGGACCTTTTAACGGGTGGTTACATTATAAACCATATGACGGGTGGTGCCGTGAATACCAGGACGGGTGGTTACTTTATAACCTCCAATGCATTGGGTATGGAAGTCGGCCGTATTGCTATTCCATTAAGTATGTATTGAAATTGGGCATATGGCTATTCCATTAAGTGATATGTGTGGGAGTAGACCGTATAGTTATTCCACTTAAGTATGTTTATGTCCCAAGTTACCTTTATATATGTTATGTGTTCTTTATATGGGTTTTATGGTAATCCTTTTGTTACAAAAAGGTAAGTAATGATATTTTATTTAGTGAAGAGTTTTTACTACTTCATAAAGGTGAAATGTATTACTTTGATAAAGTATACATGGTTTACTTTTTGTTTTGATAAACTAACAGTTTTTATTCTTTGTGTATCCCTTACTGAGTTTTTATGCTCATCCCAAGTTTTTTTGAAATGTTTTTCACAGGACATGGTGTGGAATAGCGTCAAGGATGGGATCAAGGGAAAGTCTTGCTACCTAAAACATGAAACTAGACATGTTTCTTTTTAAGAGTTTTTATTTTATGGAAATTAAGAAGAATAGACTACTTTGTAATCTTTTGAGATGTAATAGTTATGTCCTAATTCTCTAAAACTCTAAACCTGAAAAGATCCTCAATGTGAATTATTCATTTAATTCAATTTTAAGTAAGGTTTAAGGTTGAGGACTTATAGTAAGTGTGCCTATTGTTATGAAATGTGTCTTTTATTGGAATATATTATCAATTATGTTGTTGTTATTGTAATTGAGAGAGGAAGTGGAAGTGGATCCCACATCAACTCAGAAAGAGTTATCCCACCATGAATATATTACAATATTGGTAGACAGACCATCCAAAATAAATGAAATAATAATAAAAAATGATAATTAGTCCTTTTTTAAAAATCAATGTCTATTTTTGGTTACCATTCATTATATTGAACAACATAATAATCCGGAGAGTTTTACCAAAGTCCCTATTTGTTTTTTGAAAAATATATAAATAATTTCTGATATTATCACCAATAAGTTTTCTTTTAGACAACACATGACCATTTTAATTCGACCAATATCTTCACCACTCATTGTCAGTTCTCATTATGCATAATTTGGAAAATTACTTTCAAGAGAGATAATAATATTTGAATACCATGAATCACTTCATAATTATGAATTAACCCTTACTAATGAAATTAAAATATTATATTCGGTCTATATAGAAGTCCAATAAAATATATATTATATTTTTCATGAATATGGTAGAAATTATGAATTTCCCGAAGTTAGAAGACGTTTTTTGAGAAATCTAAAGATATCATTTCAAATTTTTCACTAGAAATTGAATCTCTGAAGACCTAAATGTTTGAATCTAGAAATAAAAGTATGAATATTCTGCAATGTTTTTTTCTAAAGAATAAATCATTGATGTACAACTATCAGTTAAGTCAATTCTATAGATATTCCCATTAAAGTATGTTAGATAAGCACTAAATAAAAGTGATATGTTGTAAATTTAACAATTTTTTCTCGGGAAATATGCACATTAACTTCTTTCATTGATTTAATACAACTTAATCTACTCTATAATGAAAAAATTCAAGATCATCAATAGGACGTAGTTATTTACCTAAGATGAATCCAAGTAGATCATTAGGAAATTCATTCATTGATTAATCAATCTAGAAAAGTGGTATCCCTTATATGAAAGTAAATAAGTTCCCTAAGCTCATGGTGTGTCATATGAACTAAATAATGATGTGATATTTATCATAACAAGATTACAAAATAAAGAAAGTTCTTCAAAAAATAATTTGGAGTTTATAGAGAAATTTTATGATTATATATACTAGATAGTTTTATAGACTTTAAAGTAAATTTCATCATAGCAGGATGATGTTAAAGAAGAATATTATTTTGTGGAGCGAAAAAAAATCTCATACATATAAAATTTAAAAGGAAATTGGATTCCTTATTCATCAAGTGAATATGTTAGATAATAATTTTAATGCACTAAATATATTGGTAGTTTGTTTTGAAAATAAATGATATGTACAAAATTTCGTAATAAATATTTCACAAAAAAATTTGAATGATCTCACTACTATCCTAGACAAATGTTAAAATGATATGGTGAAAATGATAGATGCCTATGTTGATTAATTATTTTGGATTATAGGGGGATGTGTGTAAGTACCTCATATAGTTGATTGTTATGGCTTTACAATACGAGGATTAACAAATATTTTTCTCCCTATAAAATATGAATCTAAGGGGGATCATAGATAAATTTGTTTTGGTGAGAGCTCAGCAAGCTAATATCAACATTCAACACACACCAATAACGATCAGTCAGTGGGATCATGTAGGTATTTTATAATATCTACTTATACTAGGTGATTTTATTAACAAAAAAGTTGATTTACCTATTCCTATATCATAATTACTCGATGGATTGACGTTATCCTTTAAGAAACTGGCACCTATGAACAATTACAAGTTTAACATTTTATATAACTAAACTTTTTCTATATTAAATGTTGGTTTCTAGGTGGGTGGAAACTGTAAAAACATTTGTATCATTCCATGTTTTATATAATACTTTAAGAAATATTTTTATTCTTTCATAGTTTAATGGAATTTTTTAAATTTAAATCTATTTTTAATGATAAAATTTCAATGATTGAACTTTTTTAATGTTATTTTTTCTTTTTTAATATTCTTATAACTTTTTTCTAGTCATTCGATATCCTTATGTTTTATAATATATAGTATTTAAACTCTTTATCCATATGATCGATATGATTTTGAATCATTTTACTTTTCATATTTTATTTTCATTATTTTCTTAATTATCACTATTACTTATTGACCCAACTTAATTCTAAATCTTCATTATAATCACTGGAATTACCGATTTAAAATTTGTTCTTGTTCAATATTAATTTAATTATTTATTCAAATTCTTTTTTATATCTCAAAAATTTTAAAATTAAATATTATATAATAATTTTTAATATGTTAAAAATTGTTATTACTTTCCAAAACGACTAAAAAAGATAATTTCATTTCTCTGGGAAGTAGAAAATGATAATACAAATATTTAATAAACAAATTTAAAGTGTTAAATCTTTTATTATTATTTTGAAGAAAATGATTTTCAAATGGAGGTCTTATTAAAGTGAGAGAAGAAAATGAGACTTCTTTAATTCTATAAAATTTCTCTTATGAGAAAAATTTAAAGGATAAAAATTAATTTTATGAAATTTTTTTTTATATTTTATTGGTTTTCTTATCATCCAAAATTGGGAGATTTTTGGATAGATTATATTATTCCAAAATATATCAATTTTCTTGTGTTTTTATGATTAAAAAATTCAATAATTTATTTCAAACGAGGTTAAATTATTTGTTAAATACAATAGTCATCAATGTTAATCTAATGTTAATTTATGTATGTGAAAGACTCCAATTTGTTTCACCTTATGAAAATCATATAATATATTCCATCTAATAAGAATAAAAAAGTATTGCATGTTTGTCTAGTTATGTAAGACATTATCTTATGAATATAATGGTTTAGTTGCCGAATTAAAAAGTAATATTTTGTATTCAAAAATAAAATATGAGAAGACGTCATCTAATGGGATGGATATTCATAAAAAATGTATCATACAGTAGTTCGAGATGTTTTGAAAGAAATGTATCACACCAATATAAAATATTAATCAAATGCTAATGAATTATCCTACTCATTATTGTTTTCATTTTATCAAATGTAGAAGACTATGAGAAATTTTATCATAGGATGTCTTTTGGGATGTTATCATACGATGAACATTATACTCATATGACAATATTTTGAAGATATAGATTTTATGCATAATTTCATGATTTCATACTTTTAGAGCATATTAAAAAATGGATTATCCATTTATGGAATTATTGATATGGAAAATCCTTTCCATGAATGGAAATATCTAAAGAACAATAAGATATTTTACATTGTTTCTAAAAAATTATTTTCTATTTTTGGAAGGAATGAACACATTTCCTTTATACCTTGTCTTATCCGGTTCCCATTGCATTGGTTATTTGACCATTAAGAGTATCTCATGATTATGGTAAAAATGATATCAAAAATATTGATTTAGTCATTTTTTGAATAAAATAAGGATAAATATTAGATTGATAGAAGTGAAGAACGAAGAGAATGCACATACATGTGAATTCCTTAAACTCATGTATATAGAAAATATCAAACATATAAGCTCATATACTACTTATAAGTTTTATTATTTTCACTAAATATCATCCAAAGTTATACTTTGAATGATATCATATGTTTATGATGAATCTTAAATTACTTTCAGATTATTCATGAAACAATGTTCTATAATACTTTCATTAAAATTCCATTCATTCTATTTTGTTTACACTCACTTTAATAGTGTGCACTTATATCAGGGATAGGAATGGTAATGGTAGATCATATTTGAATGACAGACTTATTTATTATGTTAATAATGATTCTTGCTGACCTAGGATCCCCAGATGAATGGTTTCATTGTAGTGAAAATATCCAAACACGTGGATTAGAGTGTTGCTGGACTAGAGTAGGGGATCTCAGTTCACCAGTACACTATAAATTTCTTATGTTTGATATCTCTTCATTATTTTTTTTCCATTTTATATTAAGGATAAAAATTGAACAATTTTACTATAAGATGGAGGTTTTAAATAATTAATATTTATAGGAACTCAATTAACCCCCACTCTTAAGTGTTCATCTAGACATTATTTGAGAAAACAAATAATTTTCCTCCACAAGTTTAAACTACATTGTTACAAACATGTAGGGTTTGTCTACAACTAATTTTTTCTTATGAGACTAATGATGAATCTAGGGCCTTACATTAAATGGTCCCCAACCCATGTCATACTTTTCCAATGCATTGCTCATATATTGGAAAATTGATTTGAATCATAAATAATGTTATCATCAAAAATATTTATTGAGTAAAGGATACAAATTTAGTAATATTTCACCAAGTAATAAATAACTATGAAATTAAATATCATATTTTAAAATGATGTATGGTTTAGGAAATAAATGTATCAATGATAAATAACATTGATTTTTAAGGAAAATTTAATGACCACCAAAAATTGAATAATTCATGTTCAAGTTATCAATACAAAAACATAAATAACAGAAGATGATTTCAATAATTTCCATGTAAAAGGGATATTAAACCTTCCAGATATATATTGAGGATAATAAAAATACAATATATATCTATTTAGGTAAAAATAAATGGGGTTTTCTGTTGATGGATTTAAATATGATAAAATATATTTAAAAATATTATTGGGTAAAATATCCTTTTCATAATGATTTTTTCGAAAATCTATTTCATTGAAAATTATATTTGAAATTCAAAAAAAAATTATTTTTCCATAAAAATATCTCTTGAAATATATAAAAGAATTAGGAAAAAAATTATTTTTTCCTCATGTATAGGAATTATGTTCAGGTCTTACACATTAAATTAATGTTTTCTTTCACTTTTTTGGTAAATGTAAAACTATCATTGTTTTCATCATTTAAAAAATTATTTTTAAGACAATTTTTTTTAAAAAATATTGAATATTCCTTCAATAAATTTTTTTTAAAAGGTTTTAACATTTTGAAAACATTTTTATAAAACCTTGTTTTTTGAAGGAATCATATTGTCATATGAGGATGGAAATAAAGTTAAATTTTCATAAAAACAGTTTATAATACATTTTATGTACCAAATAGTGGAAAATGGTTCTAGTACATGAATGTGTTCATTAATTTCTGTAGTAGAATAAAATGGATGGATTTAGGAATAAATGGTCTTGTAATTTCTTTCAGCTAATATTCATGTATAAAAAATATTTCCTGGAATGATATTGTGAAAAAATACCTTGGAATTTTCAGAACGTTGAAAAGATAAATTATAAATTAATTTATTATATGTATCAAATATAAATAATTATAAAAAAGATGAAATACAATATAAAAAAATCCAAAGGTACTCCACATATAATTGTATCATGATATAATAAATGAAGTACAATTTTAACCTAATGAGTGGAAATTATGTTAAGAAATACCTTAACATACCCTTTATTTTGGTTGAAATATATTTTAAAATCCCATATAATGGTTTATATAAGTAATTAACATAAAACAGAACCATATTAATATTTATAATGTCACATATGATTCTATTTTAATATCTTAACACTTGATCATTAATAATAAGTCATTATTTTCATTATTTCATGTGTCAATTACCCTGTTTTTCATGTATGTGTTGACATTTTATTTTTTGTTCCACATACGTAGATGAAAATTTTGTTTGGTGCTATCGCTCACATTTTTTCTATACTTGGTTATTTATTGTGGTCTACTCTTCTCCAGATTTTTATTCTCTATGATTGTTTATGGAGACTCTCCCTGGTGGCTTTCATGGATGATCCTTCAAAGATTCTATTTGTGGCGTGGGGGATCCGAGCGGTTTGAATGGGGTTGAGATGATTTTTATTAAGGTGGGTTGGCCAGTTTTCCCAGATATCACAGTTTGTTACAAGGTGGATAGAATGATGCAGGGTTTCCCAACGGTGGATCTTTCAGAACAAGGGGTGAGCTTGGTGACTGATTTTCATGATCTAATATTTTTGAAGCAGTTCGGCCACAACAAGCCACTACTGGCCTTGTTCAAGGAGTTTATTTGGTCATGGGGTCTTCGTATACTGGTTACAGTTTCGTATATTTCAAGGACCTCTTTTTCAATCATCTAGCCTTGAAGGATGTTTTTGGTAGTGCTTGGGATAGGGAATACTGAATGTGTGGTTCGTTCCAATTTTGCTTCTTTCGTTGGTCTTGGGAGTTCCACTATGGAATAGAATCTTCATTTTGGGTGGTGAGTTGGCTTGCTCATCCTACCAAATCTCTTTCATAATCCTGAAATAATAAAAGCGGTGGGTGAGTCCGTGGCCTCTATCCTCTATTCGGATGATGACATGTATCATCTTCAATAAGCAGCATGCCATGGCATTTGAGTGGAGATGGATCTCTCAGTGAATCTCCCACCAAAGTTTTTGTTGCAGTCAGATGATTGGATGAGTTGGTGGTAAAGACATTCTTCTATAATGGCTTTCAGCATTTCTGTGTTGTTTGTGGGCTTCATGATTATTCGGTGGGAATCTTCAGAAGGAAGTTATCAATGGTGATTTCTTCATGTTCAGGATTTCAGAGCACTAATACCATCACCCAATTGTGAAACTCAGTGGATCTATAGGTGAAGTTGAAAAGTTGGGTGGGAAATGATTTTATGAATTTTGATGGTGGATCTCATGCGCCTATGAATATTTTTGAATCATGTGAGATGGGGGATTGTTTATTATGTTGCCCCATTGTGTCTTCTTGGTTGGTCTCCATGTCACCTCCCACAAGTCTTAATGTCAATATCTTTGTGGTCGATGAACATTTGGTCACAGAAGGGGTTTCATGGGACCAATGGGACGTTTCTCTCCTACACCCCTTTATACCATTGACGTCGCCACCATCAGAGTTAAAGATCTTGGTGCAGTTATCTTCAGATTTCATTAAGAGTTCTATTATTCCCATCATATCTGCCACTCCATTGATCCCTCTATAGACGGAATCATCCATAGATGGTGTGATTAAGTAGGTTTTATCCTTGAGGGCCTCTCCTCATCGCCTTCTGTTCGTCTTTCCTCTCCATGAGTATGTGACATTCCCTCAAGTTCGTATGTCTTGTCATATGTTACTGAAGGGCTCAGGGAGCCTGAGAAAGGAGAAGACTCTAGAATATATTAATGGAACTTCCTCACATATGGTTGTTGGCCTAATCATGTTTCCCAAATTAAATTATTAAGGTATGTTAAAAACTATTTCTTCACCTATAGCTTCAGGCCCGATGGTTAGGAGGGGTCTTCTTTAATGTTTTTAGTGATTATTTGGAATTCTTGTGGGTTGTGGGAACAAGAAAATCCTAATTTCATGGGGAATGAGTCTTGGTAACACCTATCATCTATTGTTGTATTTCTTGTCATCAAACTGGATCCTCTAAGGCACCCCTATGTGGCGAAGAAGATATAATTTCCATTGCATTTTCTTGGACTTTTGGTTAACTCGCATATTAGGATTTTCTAGAATATGAATGTCTAGGTGGAGGTGGATTGTCTTTTTTCAATGTATTAACACGAAGATTTCATATTCTAAGGGAGACATGTTGTTTCCCATTGCGTAAGTTTGGATTGATGCGCATATGAGGTTGGATATTTAGTTTTTCGTTGTCACATTCTAATTGGGAACCCTTCATAGGATTGTGGGTGGAGATTTTAACATGATTGTGGATCTAGAATGGAAATGGGGCGGTTCAATGGTTTTTGTTGATTTCATGCATGAATTCAATGACATCATCAATGCGGCTGGACTTATAGACTTGGGATTCATGGGTATGTGGTTCACAATGTGTAATAATCGTAAGGATTTTCAAATCATATGGAGTAGGCATGATATATTCTTCATAGACATGCACGGCCTTGATTCGATTTTCTAGGTCGAAAGACACTCATTTAACTCGGTCATTATCAGATCATGCTCTAATACTAGTGGTGGTTAGATGTGATTTTGCTGGGAGGTAGGATTTACTTTACTCTAGTAATTGGCATCCGAATGAAGGCTTCATATAGTTGGTGAGAAATTTTTGGGAATGTGACGATAATGATAGTTCATGGTGTGGAATTTATAACCATTTGAAACTTCATAAGAGGTACATTTAGGGATGGTTGGATAATAGGACGAATGTATTTTCAGGTGCGAACGCTATGCAGGCAAACATTGAGAACATGGAAGAGGAGTTCCATATTAATTGGCATGATAATAGATTTACTATCCTTTGCAATAAGTACATGTTTCTTGCAGAGAAGTTGTTGGATGTTGAGAGAGATTTCAAACCAAGGTCCTAGGTGTTATGGTTGAATGAGGGGGATTTTAATAGTGCATTCCAATGTGTGTTTGAGTGAAGGGAGTAACATTAGTCTATATATAAACCTGGGTAATGGAGTCATTTCTTCTGTGGTGGATTTAGTTGGGCATTTGGCCTTGGACAACTTTGGAATACTCTTGGGGGGGAGGGTTCCTTCTAAATATGATGATATAGAGGGTAATTCAGTAGATTTTGTTTTATAACTATACATTCACTGCATGGTGGAGGGTCTGTAGACTGATAGTATAGTTTCTACTCTAAGAGAGTATGAAATTAAGAGGACGGTTTTGCCATGTCCACTGACAGTGCTCCAGGTTCAGATGGTTTTATGAATTACTTCTACATGGTGTCATTCGGTATAGTTGGGCCTCATGTGGTGCTGGAGATTCGGGACTTTTTCAGGGTGGTGTGCTCAATAAGGGCGTTTCCACATCAAGGGTAGTGAAGATTCTAAAGGATAAAGAGCCTACTGACATCAACTAGTAAAAAAATATTTTCATATGTAATGTGTCCTAAAAGATCATGGAAAATAAGATTGTGAATGTGTTTATGTTGATCATTCTGTGGTTTATGTCTTGGGAAAAAATTGTTTCATAATAGTGGTAATATTCAAGGGGAAGTGGTGATTTTTGGTGAGCTGGTGTATGTTCTTAATAAGAGAGAAATTGGTTCAAATGTCATCTTCCAGGTTAATATGAACAAGGATTATGAAAATGTGGAATAATGGTTTCTTATTCATGTGATGAGTCACTTTAGGTTTCATGAGTGGTTTTTTGATCTATATTTTAGGTTCTAGTCATCTACAAAGATCACCATCTCTATAAAAGGGAAATGATTTGGATTTTATAAATCTGTTAGTGGAGTTAGGAAGGGTGATCCACTTTCCCCAAGCCTCTTTATCATTGCATAGGGGTCCTTATCATGAAATTTAAATAATATAATAGAGAGTGGAAGATTGTTTCAATTTAATTTTAGAAATTATAGGGAAGTCTTGTATCATTTGATGTTCGTTGATGATATATTAATCCTCATTAATGGCAGGTGATGATTATTGAAGGGTATCATGGATATTTTTATCATGTATGGCCGATTTAATGGGAAATGTATTATTTCTAGGAAGTTCCATGATTTTATTTCTAATATGTTATTGTGAAATCGATTTAGGAATATTCAATACATATTGGGTGGTCAAATACAAAAACATCTAATGATTTATTTTGGAGTCCCAATATAATCTGGTCACATCAAAATGTTTCTTAGGATGCTTTTAATCGGGTGTTCGAGAGTACTTTTTTCCTAGAATAACAAGCATTTATCATTCAGAGAGAGGGTGTCCATGATTAATAGTGTGTTGTCTGCCATCCCTATGCATGTCTTCTTGATCCTTAGACATCCGAAAGGGGTCATTGAAATAATTTAAATTGTTATTAATGCATTTAGTATGGATTCCAACAACACAGGTCCATTCAATTGGTTTGCATGGACTCTTTTAGAAAATTCATTTGACTATTGGGGGAGTTGGGTTACGTGACCTTAATGATACCATGAAGGGCTTGAAAGTGAGGCTTTTGTGGGATATTATTTTTGGAGATTCTCTTAGTGCCTTTTTCCTCAAAACCCAAAATGGGGAGAAATGAGTGTAATTTTATTCCTTTATTCCACCTCTGACTGGGATTGAAAAGTGTATGTTCTCATGTATAGAAGAGCTTCAGGGATCGACTCATTGGATCATTGGGAATGGGGACATAAGCTTTTGAAAAAAAGTGGTCGGGTGAGCTACTATTTTTCCCAGGTTTTCTTACTCCAGATATTACATCTAAAGAAGAAATTGAGCACTCGAACTTTCTTTAAAACGTTCTTAACTTGGACTAGAAGAATCACTAAAAATAGATTACCATGAATGTTAAAGAGGACATGTGATGTTTTATATGGTCGAGTTCAGGTTTTTTTTTCAGGATTAAAAAAATTTGGTTTAGGTGTAGTTAATTATTAATGAATTGTATTTGAATATATGGTGCAAGGATATTCCCACGAAAATCAACCAACTCATTAGGCGCAATGAAAATTGAGTTCTACCAAGGGAGGATAACATTCGGTGGAAGGTAGTTCACCTGGCATCACAGTTCTTTTACTGTTTGAATGCCCGAATTGAGTCTGTAATCCACCTTTTTTACTATTGTTAGTGGGAAGTGTTTCTTTGGTCTCATTTCTCTACCCTCCCTTTATTCTTTCATGATCCTCCCTCCTTCCAAGCTTTCGTGGTTACATGGTTTCAAGGATCAGATGGAAGGACCATGGAATGCAAGGTGAGGTGTGTTATGTTTTCTTCCATCGGCTTGGTCATCTAGGAGACACAAAATCAAACTCGGATGGGTGACTAGAGTTCTCTTAATTGAAAATGGATATGATTTATGGACCTCTTCATTGATATGGGTCATCAATTAAATTGGGTTTAGCAGCTCTAGGGTCATTCCTTGCTAAATCTTTCAATCATGCATAACATCTAGGAAGGCCGATGGATCATATAAAACACAACACTCAGATGTGTAAAACTAAATGAGGAAGGTTCTATAACAAATGGGATCATGATAGCTGGTGGGGTGCTGTGATATTCATGTGGCTCAGTGATGGTGGCCTTCAGTTCATACATTGGCACTACAAGTTCATTGGGTGCAGGGTCTCGAGTTCTTCTCACAGGGATCACTACTTGTTAAAGGGATGGTTTTTACGAGGATTAAGTGGAATAAGATTATGATGTCTTGAACAGATCAGTGAAATGTGTTTATGATCCACCCCGGGAGCTAGTGTATGTTATCCATAGATGTGAGGTCACAATAGATTTTGGGAGAATTGTTACGAATTGTTGGAGGGAGGATAACTTTCTGGCTGAAGGGCTTTCACGGGTGGGAAGGAAGGAGTACGTTCTTGTTTTTTATGAAATCATAGGCCGCCTTATTTTGGAATGTATATCCTTTTCCAAGGGGATTACCATGGTTTAAATCATTTTTCCCTCCTTGAAGGATCTTGGCTGGGTGGTGTTTTGTGGCCACAATTCACTATTATAATAAAAAAGAAATTTTATGTCCACCCTACATAGATCTATATATAATCATCTTCTGAATGTAAAAAAGTGATTTAAATATCATATATATTCATTATATGTTTTTTTAGAGTAATAAATAAAATTTCTTTGTAGGAAATGAATGAAACCATTCATGGAGATGATAGGTCGTATGTATACATAATCATTGATTCCATTATCATTCAATATTGAAAGAAAGAAAACTAAATGATATATGTTTAAATAATATATATATTCATTAATGAATAATTATTATGTCATATATATTTCATAATTTTTAAAACCATCTTTAATACATTCTATATAAAGCGTGAACGAATCACATAGCTTTGGGCGACGGTTGTCCGCCGTACACAGAAGCGACAAAATATATTCTGAAAAAAATGGAAATTAGGCAGTTATGTGTGATAAAATAATTCCAGAAAATTATAACATCATATATATCATATAAAAACTATAAATTCATCATTATTCCCATCATCGAATGGTGATACTGTAAAAATAGACGACATCAGTTCGTGGTTTGGTAATCCTCTGTACACACAAAAGATAATTTCATAACCCATTTAATGGATGTGTGTAAGGGTTTATGTAGTAATATTAACATAAAAACAGCTTAATATATTTAATATATTGATTTTATTATATTATCCTGGTATATTATACGTTGAAGGTGGATCAGAAGGAAATAAAATAGAAATTCTTTTAGAAGAACATTACCTCTTCTTTTGGTATCATAATTAAGTTTTAACGAATGCCTTCCGACGTAGAATTTATTCCAATGATTATACTTATATTATTAGTGTAGAGACATTGGGATGTGATTGGGTTTGGTATTTTCTAAAAAAATGTAGTTTATGGTGTGAAGAATAAGGGAGAGGGGTGGCCTCTTATAAATGAGGGAAAGGACATAGCAGGCATTTTTTAAAATAATATAGGTCTACCACATTTTGGCCCAAAAAATAATCAATAATTCACAAAATTAGATAAATTAATGTATATGGTATAAATATTTCCATAATATTGCTCGTGTACTAGTTTTGAATCATTCTAATAAATTTATCTTCTAAGTTAAACCACTAAATAAACTTGTTTTAACAGTAACCACTATAATAAATTTTAATTATATTTGTAAATTATTTTTGTAAAAAAGATAAGATGAACTAACTGAAAATTATGAATTTTTATTATTAACATTTTTGTGTTTATATTTCTTTATTAAACTCATAGAAGTAGCCTAATTTAATTTAAAAGTAATCAGAATATGTGTCTAGAAAGCTGGGCTTTAAAGTGAAGATACAAGTCATTTCGAAATATTGTTATATCAAAATTAAAAGATTTATTCCAATGACCAAAATTAGAATAATATATATAAATATAATGGATCTAATTTTGAATAAAAAATAAATTAACATAATAAATTATTTAGAAGTATCGTTAGATTTCAATTAACATTCAGTATTTTTCCCAATTCATAAAAAATTAATACATTTTATAAAAATTATAGATATTCACCATAATAAAAATTTGAAATTATTATTCAGAAAATAAAGATTATTTTTAAAATAAAATTAATAAAATTTTCAAAATTAATTTTTAAAATAATTGTTCCATTTTGTGGAGGAAAAAATGCCTTAAGAAAAATGAATCTTTTATACCTAAAATTGGAATTGTTCATTTCTTAAATTTAATAGATTAATTTGAAAACATTTTATTTAATATTTAGTATATAAATATTATAAATATTATTTACTAATATGTATTAAATTAATTTATAATGATAAAATATGTTGGCCTACTAAAATTTTAGTTTTATGAAAACATCTCTTTTTTATTTGATTTGTTTTTATATTCAGTTATAGTTATTGGGCATCCAATTAATTAAGCCATATATTTTTATCCGTCATATTTTCATATTCAACATCTGAAATATAATATCTAGGAGATTATTTTTATTCTAAATAATAATAGTAATTGTATTTTGTAAAACAGGGTCTTGAGTGTAACCCAAGCCATTAAAGAAGGTCATTATTGTTTTCCATGAAAGATAAATCAAGGAGAAGTGAATTGAAATATATGATATATATTTAATTATTTTAAAATTTTAAATAAATCATAATGAATTTGGATCTTATATTAATTTCTACACTAGGTGTTGCGTGTCACACACACTATCCAATATGATGTTCATATATCAAAATTTTGTGGTGTTACATTTTACACACCATAAATAAATTGTATCATTACAATTTAAAATTGATATTTTTAATGAAGGGATTCAAATTTAAAAAATAATTGTGTTAAATAAATCATATAATAAAATAGTTAAAAGATATCTTATTAATAAAATAAAATTTGAATAGCGAAAGTCATCTTGAATTACACACATCTAGGATTCTATGTAGGAGAACATTAGTGGAAAGTGAATATATAGACATATAAAAAACATAAATATTTATAGAGTGTGATTGAGATCATAGATCACTATAAAGTGAATGATCAATGGAAATTTAGAGGGGTCAAAACAATAAATATGTAAATGTTTAAAATACAATTGGTTCAAAAAAATTATGATATTAGGATAACATTTTTTTCATGACCATTTTCCAATGATGAGGAATTATTTCATAAGAATAATATATGAAAATTTAATTACTCAATAAATTACTATTTCATATGGAAATTTTCATCCTTTGGTTGTTCTTTGATAAATTTCAAATTAATCCCTTTCTCAAAGAAACAAATATCCATAAATTAACTTGTATTCCTAAAGTACTAAAATTTCCACATAACATATCATATGATCCATAAAATATTAACAAGATATTCCATCTATCTTTTCTAAAACAAAAAATTTAAAAAGAAGCTATCCAATAAAACATTAATTTAATCATAATCCATTACATAAATAATTAACCATAATACTCATCAATAATATGTATTTCCAAATTTAGAAGGATGGTTGTTGAATAAACATTATATTCATCATAAAAACTAAAGTTGTTATTAACCATTACATAAAATACATGTGAACACCACCATCTTGTATTCTCATAAAATATATTATTTACATTAATATCCTAAAAACATAATTAAAACATGTTTTCTTTATTATTCAGTAAATAAAACAAAAATTATTGTATTTATTCATCAATCATAAAATCATTATAGACTCTATCAATGATAACATAAATAAATTTTTCAACAAATCAATAATATGTTATGAGGTAGTAAGTACATAATAATTTACCATATCTATGTCAATCATATCTTATCATTACATCATTACCTAAATATTCAGAATATATTTATTTTTTTCATTCCTTCAATCATGTCCTATATAAAAATTTTAACATGACACAAAATCAATTTTCATGGTCATCAATACCATTGAATACATGATATCAAATCCACTTAAAAAAGAACTACAGTACAATAATTTTTTTCCTAATTTATATAACCAACAAATCAGTGTTAAAATAATCAAATAACATAATTCATGAATCCATACACAATAACATTTATTATTCCTCTTCATCTATGGTAATAACGTAATCGTGACCATGATCTATGAGATTCTTTTTAGTGGTATTCCTACGAAATATGGTGAATTTATTTTCATAGTTCTCCACATCATTAGAGTTAAATCATTAAATAATGTAAAATAATTTACTAAACGTTCAATCATGGGAATGGCGAATTTTGTCTCCACATATGAAGAAAAATCCTTTTCCTCTGAAACATATACCATGATTTTTCATTCTATAATTATCAAATGTGGTAAAATAATTATATCCCTTATTCACATTGTCCTATATTTCCTAAATCATCATGTTCATATCTTTATTAACATTGAATTCCCAATACATGAATGTTATTGCATTGACTTTTTAAAACATGATACAATGACATTAAATGATTATAATGTTCAGGAGACAACTTCCATTCAAAATATTTTCATAAACAATCAATGAAATGATCATTATTACACATTGGATTATGTGCATTGATGTGGTTTTCATTCATTATTATAGGTTCCATTTAAAAATAAGTGAATACAATAGATTAGATCAAAACCTTATGAAACATAATGTATAATCTTTAAACATGAATATGTTATTCTATACATATCATCATTTTATATCATAGGGTTATGTTCCCTAATATATGTTTTATTAAATATATTTCTATATGTTTTTACTAAACTTACCCATTTACAAAAATTAGTTACCTTAACCAAGTAAGCCTAGAACCATATCCTGTTACCGTTACACTTTCATAAGATATTATGAAACACTTTCTGAAAGACTGAATAGTTTAGTAGTCACAGAAAACTATATATATATATACGTGAGTTTTAAATTACATTTGACTACAATTGACCAAAAATTATTTTATTCAAAAATATACATATTCCATCAATCATAACATAGTATATAAGTCATAGAAAAAATCATCTATTCCAATGAAAGGAAAAAAGTTAAGAGAATACTCAAAAGATTAGTAAGGGCTAAGTATTGTGGAAGCTATCATGAATTAATAAGTATAATCAGTATGGAAATGTAAATAACTTACAAAAAAATAATTATTAATAACTTTACTACAATTGTAAGATAAAGAAGAATAAATACAAAAAGGTAAATAATGGAACACTTGTTCTATTTAAATTAATAATATATGAATAAAATGCACTGATATATGTTAATAAGGTGAAAATCTTATTGATAATGAAAACTGAATCTGAATGAAGGTTATGATTAATTATTGGATGGTATGATTACATGAAACAATATTCATTTACCTTAAAGATATATCCTCAAAATGGTTCTAAATATGATGTGTAAAACACATATGATTTGTTTCAAGACCATTCAAATGACACTAATGTCAAGATCTATCCACCAGACATTTGGAAACGGCCATTTACAAACACAAAGGGTTTATTTCCAAATTATTTCATCTCAGGGGAATACCAATGAATCAAAATATTTACTTTAAATAGTCACCAACCCATGTCATTCATATCCAAACTATTCTTCATTTATAAGATAATTGATTTAACTAATAAATAATGAGCCCTATCAAATATCTGTATTGAGTAAGTGATACAGATTAATCATGATTTCCCTTGTTAAAAATTAACTGTCAAATTAAACACAATCACTACTACAAAATAGATCATTAACCACACTAGCATTTATAAGCACTAGAAAAAAGAGACGCTAAATGTGCACTTTATCAATGCTAATAAAATGGCTGATAAAGGGTATCATTTTTTAGCACTTTGAGGTAGTGTTGATTAAATGTACCTTTTATCATCGTATTATTTTTAGCACTGATAAAGGGTACCTTTTATGAGTTATTTAATTTACAAGATAATAGTGCTTCCTTTAAAATTTCTTATTTATAACTGATAATGGTGAGGAATAAAATTAAACAATTGACAAAAAAATTATAAAATATAAAAAAATGTTAATTAAATAATTATTGATAAAAATGAATATAATGATTATATGTATATATAAATTATAAATATTAATAAATTGTATATTTTAATTATATAGATATGTAAAATAAATTTAAAAAAATAACTAAAAAATTAAAAATTAAAAACGAGTAAAATAAGAACAGTTTTACAAATATTATTAATTAAATAATTTTTTGAAAAAATTAATTAAAATAATATATATTAAAATTATTAATAAATAGTATATATTTAATATATTGATATGTAAAATTAATAAAATGCAATAATTAAAGAAATTAAAATTTAACATGTGTAAATTGAGAAAAATATTAATAATTTTATTAATTAAAAATTTATTAAAAAAATGGATAAACTAAATATATATATATATATATTATAAATATAATTAAATATTATTTAATAAATATATATATGTAAAAAATAATATTAAATATATTAAACAAATAAAAATTTATAACAAATAAATTAAAAAAATTAACAAATTATTAATTAAATAATTATTGATAAAAATGTATATATTTAATAGACAGACATATATATAAGTTTAATAAATAGTATACATTAAATATAGATATATAAAATGATTAAATATTAATAATTAAACAAAAAATATTAAAAATGAATAAATTTCAATAATTAAACATAAACAACAAAAAATGATTAAATTAAAAATTTATGAAAATATTTATTAACGGAAAAAATTATCAGTGACATAAATAAATTTAATATATATTTTAATTATAAATAATAATAAAAAATATAAATTAATAATATGAATATATAAAAGGAAAATATGTAACAATTAAAATCAAATTATTGTCTTATTCGTATATAGTGTTTTTTATTTTTAAAATTAACATTTATCAAACATGTTTTACATTTATTTCTCATACATATATGCAATTAATATATTTTTATATACACGTATCACTCAAAAATAATTTACGTAATTAATGAAATTTTATATATAAACACATACACATAATATTTATTTAACGTCTCGCCCCTTCCTCATTGTCTTGAATTTTGTTGAGATACTACTCGGCCTTTGGCGATGTTCTCATGGTGGAATAGGCTAGTAATAAATGTTGTGGGCTTCAAGTAAAATTGGAAAACAAATTCTCTAAAAATATAACCAACCAACAAAACATGGAAAATCCAACAAAAAATACATGATTCATGGCAACAAAGTAAAATATGATAATACAATCCCAAGAGACAACTAAACAATCAAGCTCTTCCATAAAAGTTCCCAAAAACCAATACAACTAAATAATAAAAATCCCTATATCATTGTACCAAGAGTAAGATACAACAACAAGACCCAAAGGAATCCAAAACAAACTCCACAACTCCTCACCAAGATCCACACTCTACAAACCACAATACTGACCATGTACTGCGATGAACCGCAATAAAAATGAGATACTTTACCTTTTTAAGTATCCTGGAATACCACATGAACAAAAAGAACTGATGTTACAATATAGGGGGTGCATAATAATATTTTGTAGGTTTCTCCAAAAGTAATTCCTACAAAATACACATGAATATAACCATTAGCACATTTATATAAAGCATTTTATATAAATCATCAAATAGTGAAACAATTTCTAGAAATCCAAACACACCCTTACCATGACAATTTTCACCCAAATCCACACAATGCAAGGGAAAAAGCATGCCACAATCCAGATTACCACCACATGTTAGAAAAAACATTACACCTTGAAACCCCACTCTCAAAATAAGCCTTACCATTGAGTTTCACAAACCAAAACCAATAAACAGTCATGGTGGAACATGTCATCCAATCCCATTTATTCCCTTATCAGTCTATTGATACATCACGCCCACCTTTATTTGATGGTTTCCCTTATGTCCACTATCGGTCTCATTTTTATAGTGTTAATCCCTTACCACCTCTCATCATTATTCACATTCATAAATACATAACAAATAAACACGAATATAGGACACCAAGGGCACAACATTATGCTAACAACCATTTCGAACCCAAAAAAAATTACATAGAACATTATCCATGCCACAATACCTACCAATAGAAAACCCCATTTTATTGAAAACCATTTTCACATACAATTTTAATAAATAAACCGAAACAACTGTTTTAAAATCTATATTTTAAAATCCAACGTAAAGATCATTTCACCGTAATACCGAATTTTCCCCAAAATCCAAAAATCAACACAAAATGAATTTCCATCATGGTTCACACATCATAATCACAAAAAATATCAATTAAACCCTACTAATTGAAAGTAAGTCTTCATGTTCACGAAAAATAATGTCGAGAGAGAAGCCACTTCCTTACATTTTTAGTGATATCAACTAACTCAAAACCCAACCACAAATCTGGTTTAACTCTCCACTAAAACTACCATAGAACTCCTTTACTAACACCATCATGACCATATATCAACATTTTGGGAAACAAAAACCCAATATCTACTTTTTATGGCTTTAGATCTAGAAAACTGAGGGAGATGGTGATATATATCTAATGAAAACCACGAAATATAAAATATAGGAGACTTAATTAGGAAGAATCGCCTTCACCACACCTTAAAACCCATTCAAGTCACCTAAAAAAAAGGTGGGAGAGACCCCTAACCTGTGATAAACTAAAATACATAGTAGGGATTTATTTGGAGAATAAATTAACTGTGTTGATAAAATATTGAGTGATCATGTTTTTTAGAACACTAATTTATTTTCCGAACATGGTTAGGTCACACTATGAGAAAGACTATGCACCAATCGCATGGAGATCTTTATCTCTAACTGCACAGTTACAAAGGATTCTTACATGGTTTCTCTAAACAAAGATCAAACTGTGGCCCTTTTAAAAATATTCTAAACATCTATAAAACCTTGTTAAACTCTCCATAAAATTGACCAATAACATAAGACAAATAAAAAGACATAAAAGTGGTTAAATACATCAAAACAGAGGTTCCCAATTCTCCACAACATTGGACATTCCATCCTGAAGAAGTATAGAACCTAAAA
Organism: Viscum album; assembly: GCA_963277665.1. NCBI lineage: Eukaryota > Viridiplantae > Streptophyta > Magnoliopsida > Santalales > Viscaceae > Viscum > Viscum album. Next base: position 659,009,688 of record OY728134.1, on the reverse strand, counting down.
TTATCAAAAATATCTCAAACCATTTCACATCCATCTCTTTCTCCCACTCTCATTTCTCCTCCAAAATTTAACTATGATTCCAAAAAACACGAAAAAGACCAATGATTTTACCATGAAATAATTTATATTTATTATCCACAATTCTCACTGGCACATGAACCAATGAAGCATATGACAATAGCTTAGAATTATCCAGTTGAATAACATGGTCAGGATCCATACGATACTTCTTCAATTGAGAAACATGTAATACATTGTGCACCATACTGATCTGTGTTGGGAAATCCAACCGATATTCCACCTATACCACCCAGTCATGTATCTAAAAAATCTATTATACATTAAAGATAACATGCCAACAATTCTAAACAAACGATGTCCAAAACTAGGAGAGATTCTAAAGAACAAATGATTACCCAAACAATAATGGTCATTTTTGATAGTCTACATACAATTTATGACCACTCTTAGTTGTATTCATTCTATCTCTAATCAACTTAATCTTATATAATGTCTCATGGACAAGTCTGGTCCCATCCAACAATGTTTTTCCTATTTACAACCATAATTGTGGAGAAAAACACATCTGTACAAACTATGCTTCCAATGGATCCATATTTATCGTGTCCTAATATCTATTAATATATGATAATTCCACTAACAGAGAGTGATCCTCCCATGAGACAGAAAAATCAGTCACAAAATACTGTAACATATCTACCAACATTTGTATCATTCTCTCAGATTTACCATACATATAAAGATGATATTTCATACACAGCATCTACCGAGTCCCTAGCGCTTTCTATAAAGATATATAAACATGAGATGTAATCCTTATATCAATAACTAATACAATCGATATTGTAACTCCATGTCTCTTTACTAATTCATGGATATAGATTTCTCCTATATCCTCCACCATATGAGATTCATGAATATGGATGAAATGGGTCGACTTTGTGATTCCATCCACTATAACCCATAGTACATCATGATTTATAACTATTCATTGGAGTCTTATAACAATACAAACTCTATCAATTCTAACTACCATATATGGATAGATAAATATTGTATGAAACCCACTATTTTTGGAGGGCGTACCTTGACATGATAAAAATTTAAGCATATAGAAACAAACTCCACCACTTTTCATTGCATACCAGCCCACAAGAATTATGTTTTCAAAGATATATACATTTACTGAATTCGAGGATGAATGACCCATCCATAATGATGATAATCTCTAAGAATTTCTTCCTAGAATGCCATTAGAACTATTATCTAATTATGAAAACACAAAACTAAATGTCCATTCAGTTCACATCCCTCAATTGTCTCCCCACCATTGAGTTTTGACCTCATCCCCATACACTGAGAATCAGGAAAATGTGCATATTTAACCAAATCAGCCAAGTCAGGAACCAATTATACTAGAAATAAAACTACTCTTTCACCCCATTCTTCACATTCCACCCCGTATGTCATATTTTAATGACATCAACTGCCACTTATCTGATTCATGCTTCACCACTTAAGTATACGACTTATTAATTAATGCATATTCCCCTGAATTTCCCTTACACGATGAGTAGAACAAGTCAAAATAAAAATTATAGAGATACTCCATCCATCCAATTTTCCTCATGTTAAAATATATTTGTGAGAAAATATTCTCCAAGCTCTTACGATCAGTAAAGACAATGAGTTTCTCCCCAAAGATATAATGATTCCTCATTTTTAATGTATGAACTACACCCACCAACTATATATCATTAGTTTCTATGATCATCTCATTCACCCTCAATAGTCATACACTACCAAATGATCCCCTTTCATGATAACACTCCCCACCCTTGACACTGATACATCATAATACACCAAGTACCATTTTACTAGTTCTGTAAAAACTATGATTGGTGTTGATGTAAGGAAACACTTAAGCTCATCAATTTATTTCAGAAACTACTCACTCTATTGAAATATAACATTCTTCATATTAAAAGTTGCAATTAGTGAGTCCAATCAAAAAAACATGAACAAAATGTTGATAATATCTAGATAGACCAAGGAAGCTCTATATCTCGAAAACATTCTTAGGTGTTTTCCATGAAATAACAGCCTCTTCCTTTCATGGATCAACTGAAACAACCTTATATGAAATCAAATTGATCGTAAAATGAACCTCATGTTTCCAGAAAACACACATTTATAATTTTGAATATAATAAAAGATATCTCCAGATCCCCATAATTTTGTCCATGTATTTATCATGGTCCATCCTTTCCCTGGAATACCCCAATATATCATCATCAAATACCACTACCAAAGAATCCAGATATTTCTGAAATATCGGATTAATCAATCCCCTAAAACCCACCAGTGAATTCATCAGACCAAAGGGAATATACACATACTCATAATATCCATATCTACTTATGAATGTAATTTTTGTAATATCATCATTATTCACTTTCAATTGATTATATTCTAATGGCAAGTCAATTTTGGAGAACCACTGATCTCCCCAAGCTGATCAAAAAACCATTAATGTGTGGAAGTGGAAATCATTTCATTATCAGAAATTGATTTAGCCTATGATAATCAACACATAGCTACAGAGTTCCATCCTCCTATTTAGAAAACAAGAACGACACTTCCCATAGAGATCAGTAGGAAACATCACTTCTCTCATGGGTGGAAACCCATAGAATTCATTAAGAAAGGCATCTAGAAATTGATCAATAACCAATATAAACATTTTATGTTGAACTCCTTCCATGGATTCCATTTACAATATATATAAAATGTATGTGATCATTCTAATAGCTGGTTCCATGAAGAACATTGTAACCTTCTTTTAATTCTTTTCTCCTCTAAAAAGATGTTTGACACCTTCATAAATCATGAAACTAACCATTCATGCATAAAATTCTATGTGGTCCAAAAACATTTATAACCAATCCTTTCCCATGATTATATCATAATAATCCATGTCATGCACTATGAAATCCCACAACAACTCATCCCCATCCCCAACTATACAACATGTTAAATGCAATATGGCCCGAAAATCACTTTAAACCAGAGGTGTTTGAATTTTTAAAACTAAAAGAATAATTTCCATAGTTAAAGCCATAAAAATAATTTATCAATAAGCAACAATAGAATATGAATAACTTATATCAAAAAATTCTTTCATAAAGGAAATATTTTGATGTTTCGTACCTCACACCCATGATGGTCCCAGCTAATCATCAATCACCACCTGCTTAGCTCTAAAAAACTACTTTAATACAACAATCTATTATTTATTTCCCTCGTGAGGAGACATGGTGTTCCTAGAATCACTATGACTTACATTTCTATACTAACATGGTGTATGTTTCTGCCCCTGTCCCATCAAGGTATAAGATGCTTGTGACCCCTCAAGAGTGTCTCAAACACTCAACCTCAGAGTGTTACAATAATAATGTTGAATAATCCCCCATATTCTTATAGTTATGATGTGCTCGAGGTTGTGTTGTATAATCCCACATTATGTAGCCCACCAATTCGCACTAAAAAACATCAAACTCTGTAGCTTTTGAGGATGATTCACTATTCCATCAATCATATTTTGATCTGTAATCCCACCATTGAAATAAGTGTCCCTATTTTACTTTATCATAACATTACAATTCCCTCTATTTCCTTTGGATTCCAACAGAAATCCCCACCTGTAGCTCAAAAAATATCTCACATAGCTATTGTTTCTCTATACACCATTTTCATGTCATAACCAATACATAACACCATATTTGATGAATGAATTTCATACCTCATCCCAGCTTCCATATTACATGCCTTCAATGATTTACTACCTACCACATCGGTTGAAAACCATATTAAGTTCATAAACATAGCAACATATTCTATTACTATGAGGTTTTCTTACTTTAAACAAAACAAATCTATTTTCTACTGTATTCTATACATGTGAGGGTATAAATATTTTTTAACAAATTCCTCAAAACCCTCATAGTTCATACCTTGGTCTGTTCTATCATGGAATTCCAACTCCCACCACTAACAGGAATGATATTCCAACATTTACGTTTCTACCATCACTTTCATCTCCATCGGTGTTACCATGAATTCAAAAATCCTATTCATTATGTTCAACCATGCCTCAACCTTTTCTAGTTCAGAATCACCCCTAAATATGGGTGGATTCTTATTTTTAAAATAAATTGGATGATCCAAATTATTTTTCTCATCTAATTTATTCCCACATTCCACAACTTGGAAACCTTTGGAATATACTATGCACTAGTTGTGGATTCACCTTGGGCACAGCTGAAACCATATTTTTAGAAACCTCCTCTGGTTGGTCTATACTAAGTGTACACGGTTCCATTTCTATCAATAAAAACCCAAAATATGTATTACTCCATTAGATATAAATGTCTTAAAATTTCAAATAAAATTAAATTAAAACTATCAAAATGATGCATTCCACATATTTATATTTCCTATATTCCACCATTTTGAAAAACAAAATCCACCATGTTTGGAAAATCGACCTAGTTTAAAAATACCACAACTATCCACAATGAAAATCCACATATTTTAAAATAAATTATAAATTTTTTCCAATTCAATATATTCATTCGACACCATTAATCATTATTCCAAAAGAAATATGAATTCCTAGTGGGAAGTCATTTCTACCATGCATTCCATGATCATATCATTGGTTACTCCAATGATAATGAGATTTCTAATGCCTATAAGTGCCTATAGAACACTTATGTACCCACCTCCTTGGTAACATGATGATCATCATTAAAGGTTTGGCTATATCTTTTTATGTTATAAATTTCATTTTCTGACAATCCTACTACTTACTACCATCCCAACTCATGAAATAAACAGAGAATGAGTCCCAACTCTAAGACTCTGACCATGAACTGATACCAAAGGATCGAACAACTTATACCACATATAAATTCCCACCCCTTCCTCATTTACATGTGAAGGTGGTTAGATGCTACTTGGCCTTAGGTGATGTTCCCAAGGAACTAAAGGCTAGATATAAATGTCAAGGTATTCAAGAACAATATGGGAATGATTTTTCCATAGAATCAAACAAACCAACGAAACAAGGAAAAAAAACCACAAATAAATGATGCATGTCGACAATGTAACCCATAATAACATGTTACCAAGGGAAAACCAAACAACCAAACACTTCAATAACAATTCCCAAAAAACAAAATAACTAAATCATGAAAATCCCAATATCAGAGTACCAAGAAGAATTCTAACAACAAGACCAAAAAGAAACCATGACATGCTCTATAGATTTATACCAAGATCCATGTTCTAGGCACTACAATACCGCCCAAGTATCACGATAATCCACTACGAAAATGATATTATTTACCTTTTCCTCTATCCTGGAATACCATGTGTGTAAAAGAAACCAAATTCAATATAATGCGGTGATTAATAATACCTATTAGGTTTTACACAAATAAATTCTTTACACATTCTACTAGGATATAACTGTTTGAACATTTATATAAATCAGTTTATATAAAACACTAAATAGTGCAATAATTTCCAGTAAACCAAATACTACCTTAGAAATATATTTTCACAAAAATCCACACAATAAAAGGGAAATTAAACAACTGTGACATAATCCATCATACCAATATATATTAGAACAACAATTTACCTGAAGAATAACCACAAACAATGAAAAAATAACCCTTCATTTTCACACACCCAAACTAGTAAACAGTCACAGTGGAACTTTTGTCAAATCATGTTTACACCTTTCCAAATCTAGTGGTACTTCATGCCCACCTCTCATCAATGGTGGAGCTTCCATCCCTTATATGTACCCATTTTATAGTTCTACTCCCCACCCAATTCTCATCAACAGTAAAATGCATAAATACTTATCCCACAAACAAGAAAATATCACACCCAGGCCACGACCTTTTGAAAACGATATTTTTCAACTCAAAAAATACCATAGGTCATTATTCATGCCACATTAACTTCCAATAATACAACCCATATTATTACAAAACATTTTCACAATATATTTTCATAAATCAAACCAAACAACTAATTTTAAAATATACATTTTAAAATACAACATCATGAAATTTTCACTGCAATACCCCATTTACCCGAAAATCCAAACAATATCACAAAATGAATTTCCAACACGCTTTGCTCATCATAATCATATCCAAATTTAAAAAAAATAACTAATTCAAAATAAGTATTAGATATTGAGAAAAATGGAGTTGAGAGGAAATCCACCTACCTTAGGGATTCAGTGAACCCGAACAACTCACAACTGCACCAAAAATCATTGTGGACTCACTAAAAAACCACCTTAGATCTATTATCCCTACATCAACGAGCTTAGCTAAATAAAATTTTAGCATCATAAACCCTATCCCAGTATGTGAGGGATTTGTATCTAGAAAACTAATTGAGTTTGAGAACTTGATCTAAGAAAAAGCATGAAATATTCACGATAGGAAACTTACCAGAGAAGAATTTCCTTCACCATCGATTGAAAACCCTTCAAATCACCTTCAAAAGGAGAAGGATGGCCACACTACCCTTTGAGAACCAAAAATACGATGTGGGGTTCGATATGAGGAATAAATGGAGTGTTTTGGGAAAATCCAGAGTGATTCTATTTTTTTAAACCCTAATTTACTTGTCGCGCACGGTTAGCTCGCACTATAAGAAAAAAAGTGTGCTAACCATACACCTGATACTATTCAAATGAGGCCTCTCATGGTTACCCTCCATGGTAAGAAAAACTATGCACAAACTATTTGGACCACTCTTTCCCAAACCACAAGGTTACCTGGGATTGTAGGAAGGTTTCCCTTAACCATGCTTAAATTGTGCACCCTTTAAAAAGCTTCCAAAAATCTTCAAAACCCTTAAAAACTCTCCCAAAAGTTACCCTACAAATATAAACACAAAAATGACTAAAAATGTTACATACCTCAAACCGTTCGATTGGCCTTCCAATTTATGTAATTAATTCAAATTTTAGTATATTTTAGAATTTTATTATAACACGATACATTTAATATATTATGTTTTTAATTGGTAAATTTTATTTATTTATTTTTAATATAATTACTCTTAGATTTTATTTATTAATTTTTAAAACTTTTATTTCTAAATTTAATCATTTTCAATTATTTACTTAAATATATATAAATATATATATACTATATTTTTGAATTTTCCATATGTATTACTCCTTAAATCAATACATATATCTATATTTTATTAAAAATTTATGTCTAAATAACAAAACATATATATTTTTTCAATATTTTCAATGTGTGCTGATTTTCAATTATCCAGTTTCACTCATTTTTAAAATGCATCTTTTCAAGATTATATAATCATTAAAAATGCAAAAAATATATTTTTATAAAAAATATTTATAAATATATATTTAATATATATAAAATTTAAATTATCTATAAATAATATGAAAAAATAAATATTATTTTTCAAAAAGGTATTTACATAATTTAAGAAATTAATTATATTTTTAAATAGTTTTAAAATTATAATAAATTACATTAAATAATGAACATATTGTATTTATATTTATATTTATATTTATATTTATATTTATATTTATATTATACTTATTTATTATCTATATATTTTTAGAAATATATATAATGATATGAATAAATAATTTTTTTAACATATTCATTTACTTATAAATAAATAATAAAATATTTAAGTAATTATAAAAGTATAATAAATATATTTAAATAATGAATATATTTACTATATTTATGTTTATATTTACATTTATATATACAGTGTAAATATATATATATATATATATATATATATAGTTACATAAATAAATTGGTAATTATAACATTATAATTAATATATTAAAATAAAGAATATATTTACAATATTTATATTTATATACATTATGAAATATATATATATATTTATATATTTATATATATTTATATTATAATATATAATGATATAAATATATTTATAATAATAAATAAATAGTTATAAATATATTTATAAATATATTTATTTATTAATATATCTGTAAATGTATATTTAATATATTTATAAATATATATATTTATAATTACAAATAAAAAATTATTTTTTATTTAAAAGTATATATATAGTTAAAATTAAATAATTATATATTTAAATAATTATAAAATTATAAAAATATAAAAAATAATTATATAATTATATAATTATCTTTAAAAAACTAATTTTCAATTATATTTATAAATCTATACCAGCACTTATTTTGCATGGATTAAATATATCTTTATCTGTTCGAAAACATTTGTGCTAATAAAGATGTATTTTATTAGTGCTTTTTTAGATCCTGTAAAAAGAATCATTATTAGTTATTTTTTGGAAGCACTGATAATGGTGTCCTCGATCAATTTAAAAGTATCCTATCAACGAATGATTCAGTCACAATTCTCAGGTCCTCGTGGAAGTCCCTTGTTGTCGGTGCACCTCCACTACATTCCATCAGAAAAATCCAGGCTAGAATCCATGGTGTTTATTATCTCATTTTCCTATCATGTTGATTTCTTGTTTGAGTTTTGTGTTTTTCATTTTAATTTTTTTCTCAACGCTGGAAAAACCTAATTATCTTCTTCTATAGAGAACTAAAGTTGTTGGATAATTACTTAATACAAACCAATGATGATATGTTGTATCAAGATGTTGTGCTACTTTAGGGATTAGGATGAGAGCCTCAATTATTTTTTTCACTTATCATTTGCATCTGTTGTTTCATGTTCTGATGAATTTTTCAATTATGTTTGAAAATGATTTTTTTTTTGTTTTTTGTATCATTTTAGCGTCAATGTAGGATTTTTAATTTCGAGGGGTTCAATCCCCCTCTTTCATGACACACTCATCCCATAATTCAAATTGACTGGCTGAAAATATTGTATAAAAACAAAAGTTAGCCTGAATTATTTATAAATGATATATATGACCTTGATTTGATTTTTTTAACTCTATCAATGGATTATTTAAATGGTTTGTGTACTTAACGTGTTATAGGCCACCGTGAATTTTAATGTCACATGTTCTGTACATTTTTTAAAATAATGCTACATTGATTGGTATATTTATTCATATACATATATCATTATTATATGAATTTCAATTTGATGTAATAGTTTAAAATAAAATATGGTTGATATGGTATTGACTCTCAAATTCTATTATTTGATTTTATGGTATTTTTTAAAAAATATTTTTTTAATAATCAGATAAAAAACAGTTATTCTCAGGTAATTATAATATTGTAATGTAATATGATAGAAGCCATAATTAAAATTCCATTTAGGTTGTTTTTTCATATGGCATAGTTCACAATATACATGGGATAAATATATTTTAAAAAAAATGAGTTCTAGGTTTTATTTGTAGTTTGATTCCAACTTTTCTTTAGTTTTTGTACTAATTATATGTACTATATAGTTTCACATTAAATATTTAAATTACCTCATGATTTCCATTATGTATAAATTTATTTATATTTATTTCAAAATATATATATCATTTAGGATATGTGAGAGTTTATAATATATATATTTTAGAGTATTTTTAGAAAATATTAAAAATATAGTTTATTAACAATTTAAATATCTCAATTATGATTTAAATAATCCAATTATAATTTAATAAAAACATTGATCATGATTTCTTATTGGGTTTTAAAATAATCTATGATAGTCAATGGTTATAAATATATTAGATTAGTGAAACATTGGTTATATATAATTTGGATTAAATATTTTATGTTACACATGCTATAATAGAAGTATTTATGTGATTATCATGTTTTATTATTCTATTAATGATTTTGATGTTTATGATACAAGATAAGTTATTGTTTTTATATATGTATTTAATGTTTTATTTCTTAGATGAAAGGGATCATCAAATATATTTTATGAAATCATAAATTTATTCGTCAAATTATTTTACTATCATCATACAGAAATATTGTTTTAATAATCATTATATTGTAAAATGAACCAAAATACATATATAAATAATTTTTTGACTGAGGGATCTGTATGAATTATTATAAAATCTAACCTGATGTTTTTCAAGAAATACGAATTTTAGGACATGGAATAAATTTTCATCTTTTATTTAGTAATCCATCATTTTTATCTTCTTATACATTTATTTCTAATTGTTCCTGTAATGTTTTTTTAATTTCTACTAATATGTTCTCTATTTTATCTGTAATTTAATGTTTTAAAAATAATATGTTACTATTTTTTGTTAAATTTTAATAGATCTTACCTTATAAAATTTTCTTTAAATATTAATTTTATATTATTTAAAATTATTAATAATATACATATCAATGTGTAATTTCCAATATTTCTTTATAATAAATACATGTATGGATGTGATAAAAATAATTTTGTAATATATTTGAATAATATGGGTATTATTTGAGGTCAAGTTGTGGTATGTTAAAATTTTAGTTATTGTATACATGTTGGTGAATCGTCATTGGATATGGTGAGGGTGATATGATATTTGTGTTTTTGTTTGTTCTTATTTTTTGTTTTTTGAAAATTTAGGTTTAACAAATGTTTTGTGGCACTCATTGTTTGGTTATTTAGTTAGGGAAATAATTTTGTTAATACTTACTCATATTTGAAATTTAATTCCTATGAAAAATTTCTATTTAACACTCCTTTCATTATTTGGCAGCAATAAGTATATTTGATGGTTGTCCCTGAAGGGTAGTTTTGGATGTTGGGGATTGGAGGTCAAATCTCATAGTACCTATGATGTGGTTATTTCTAGAGGGAGATATATAATTTGTTATCCTCCTATGATTCAATTGGTAACCTCTTATTCGTGAATGGATTTGAATTTCTAGTAGAAAACATGGTATAAACTTATCATATGATTAATATAATTCACTGGTATAAAAATAAAGTAGGTACATTTGATTATCATTGTGTCTGTGTTAGTACACAATGACATGAAATGCATGTGTTTTATGATTGTTAAAGCTTCAAACATGTAGTCAAATATATGCATTATTGTATATTTTTGTAGCCCTATTTGTATTTGATAGTTTATTTTTATACTCACACTCTACATAGGATCAATAGGGGATATTTAGATCTTATATTTGAGATACATTTATTGTAAAAGGGCTAGTAACATATATTAAAGTCAATGTAGCATAGTGGGGATGAGCTGATTTCCTCAAGGTATAATTAAAGACATATTAGGACATTTATATCAATCAATAAGAACACACCAGCCATAGTGGAGTAATTGTTTTCTTCTGTTCAATAAATCTTTTCCTTTAAAATTGATTCAAGATAATAATTTGAAAAAAGAGTATGAATTTAGAGTAAAATATTTAATCATGTTTTCAATAGATCATGCATATGACACTTCATGAATCCTTTTTCTCTTTTTATATTGTTTAATACTGTGAAAAAAATCTATCACTTAAAATAAGATTCATTTTAATGTTTTTTGTGTGGAATATGGAAAAAATTAACCACTTATTTATGTGGTAGAGCCAGAAGCCACAAGAGAGTCATACAACACAAATCCGGTCATAAAACATGTAAATAATCTAACTGCACTTTTTGAATAAGTATGTGTGTAATCAACTACTGGATCTAATAAGTGTATGAGATAACTATTGGAGTAATACCAATATTTAGAGATCATGGACATCGAGAAGGAAGTGTGTAAAGGGAAACATGACAGCAAATGATATGAAACTACCATATGAAGAAATCCAGAAAATGAAAATCCCACTTCAAATGAAAACATGAAGCACTGAAAATCCAAACAATGAACCCCTTGAAAAAGAATCTAGTAGACTGATCCCAATCCTATTAAAAATAAAGATATTTAAATTTGCACAACTGAATCATGAATGTTTTAGAAAATAACAATACAGTGGATTCCCATTGGTGGGTGGTGGATTTATTTGGGCAATTTGATCATCAATAAGATTTGTGATTTTATATAAAAAATTATTTTAAAATCCATAAAGGATACATTAATTGTGAATGCATACATTTAGTATGTAAAATAATCAACGTTCTCAAATTCATTATCAAATAATGTATCATCATACTCAATAAAAAATAGACTTTTAAAGGGATATATTAATTTTTATAAAAAAATAATTATGATGTTATGATAGAATTTATCATCACCATGAATATTGAAATGAATATATTAATTTATAGCACAATATAAGATGAATTAATGGATGAACTTTATTTCAGTGACACTTGGATTCTATAAAGTGATATACCGATGTTGAATATATTAAAAAAGGGTTAAGAAATTTATAATGGAGTTTAATGTATTATTAAAATATATAGTGCGACACACTAATGTTTTTTCTACCAAATAAAGTAATTGTTTTATCATGGATTTTGTACACTATGCGTTAGTGAAATTGTAAGATATATTTTATTAAATTCCATAAAAAATATTATGTAAATATTTATTTTTGTGCAATCAATGAATGATGATAGGTTTACACTAATGGTTAATGTTTTCTAGGAATAAAAAAATTTGTTAAGAAGGATGAATCACGCGTGTACTATGATCACACACTCAAAAAGGATGATTCACTCATGATGATGAAATTTACTTTTTATTCTACATTGAATTATATATTTGGGGTTATCAAACTAAAATATTGTAAGATGACCCAAATTATTGAATGCACTGTAAAATAAATATTTAAATTGGAATCAACCATACCTCAAATAAATATAGGGTGTACACATTATGACTGAAACTATATGGTCTCAGTTTAAAAATGTTTTTTAGTAATATATTGCTTCATATTTATGTTTAATTTATTTCTGTATATATTTACTAACATATAAATGATTTTATTATATGAGTGGTTTATTTTTCCAACATAGTGTTGGTTTGTTTGATGATATTATTTCTTATGAGATATTGATCATTGAGGCTAAAATTTGGGTGAAAAAATTGGAAAATGGTTCAACAATGTATACAACCGTCATGAAATGATAATTAATTCAACATTTTATCTTATATTTTTAAGCTAATTTCATTTTCATTTTTATCTGATATTTTATTCATATATCTTTTTCAAAGTCAAATTTTTTCTTCAATACTCTACAACACACCGGAAAAGCTAGAACATTATGCTTTTGGATGAAGAATATCTGAAATCATAGGGGGTTTTCATCCATCCAAAAAGTTAATTTATTAATTTTCTATCTTTATGTGGATGTTTAAATGAAAAACACACATCACATACTAAAATATATGAACCTTAAACCAATTCTGTGACCTGTATGAGTTGTAGAGTATGATTCTAGTTTATAATTTATATTATAGTTCTTAACAAACATCACATACTCAAAACAAATTAAACACATTAATATTGGATTGATACTATAAGAAAACAATCCATATTCCATTTTGGATGACTATTAATAAGATGCACCTCATTCTGATTCATGATATACATGGTATGAAATAATGTGTATGTTATCATTTTAAAATTTTTATTTATGTTAACAGAATATCACTCCCTGAAAAATTATTAAAAATCATATATTTTCTAGATAATTTGAAAAACTTATTCAGATTTCATTTTTTATGTTTAGTAATTAGTCTCACATTAAATCAGAACACTATGTTACTGGTATAACTAAAAGTGTGTGTTTCTAGTTTAAAATTAAATTTTAGTAAAAACAGGAATGTCAGACTAAAAGAATGAAATCACATTCATACTATTTTTATAATTTATTAAATAGATCCTTATTTCAATATAGTTGTGTAGTAATTATCCCCACTTCATTCTAATGCAAGGTGTGACAAGTATGACTCGACATGTGTTTTTTATATAAAATAGACATTAATTTTACTGTAAATGTCAACTACCATTCTCATAATAGTGAAAAAACATTCATATTATTTTAATACTCTTAGAAAATGATCAATAAGTCATACATGATGTGTGTGAATTATCTTCACCTCAATTTGATTCCTAAAGCACCTGGTATGAATCAAATTCTATTTTATCATTTTAAAATTGACATTTTAGTTCAAAAAATAATCACTCACTAAGAACTGAGAAAATACATTTACATTATATTGTTAATTTAGTAAAAATATTCATATTTCATTTGTGCCAGGAATGAATTTGTCTCATGTCCAGCCCACAAACGATGTGATCTGTATGACTCATAGTGTGTGATTCTAATTTGAAATTACATTTTAGTATAAAAAAACAAAATTAACATGTTCAAAACTAATAAAACACATTCATATGGTTTTAATACAATAGAAATATAATTTATAATTCATTTGGGACGTGTATATTTTTTTGTACCTCAATATCTTAAATGGTGTTAATGGTATCACTCGAACGGCATCTTTTTCTTACTATAATGTCATCATTTTTATTAAAAAAAGAAAAATGTGACAAAAAAATAGAGGGAAATTATTCAAATTTTTTGATACTTTAGTAGTATTATCCCTTTGTAATTTTTTTATTTGTAAGATTCAGCCACACTACAATCTGATACACGATGTTCCTAGTATGACTAAAATTGTATGTAGTCAATTTAAAATTAAAATTTTAGTTAAATAAGCGTTACTTTCTGAAATCATAGATAAATTACTCATATTATCTAGATAAATTAGAAATGAAATTAATAATTGATTTGAGACATAAAGGAATTTGTCTCATGTAAATCCCACATAATATGTGACATGTATGACTCAAAGGGAATGCTTCCAGTTTAAGATAACATTTTAGTAAAAAACACAAGTGGCATACTGAAAACAAATGAATCATATTTGGATTGTTTTATACTTTTTAAAAATGATCCAAAAGTAATTTTGGGTAATTATTAATTTTCTTCACCATTATCCAAGGCATTCTATGACCAGTATGACTTGATGTGTATCTTTCTATTTAAAATTAAAATTTATTTCACTAAAAATTACATCTCATATACTTAAATCTAAGAAAAATCATTCATATAATATCAATAATTTTAGAAAATTATCAATGTTTAATTTTTAATTTTTAAGAATAATAAATACCTCAATATTATACATAATTTTTATTGTTTGACTCAATGTGTCTTTTATCATTTTAAAATTGGCATTTTATTTCCAAAAGTGCCACTCACTAAAAACGGAGAAATCATGCTCATATTGTCATGATAATTTTGGATAATGATACATAATTTATTTTTCATCTGTATGAATCATTATCACATAAAAATAACACAGTATGTGGCTGATATGAATCAATGTATTTGTTTCTATTTTAAGATGACATTTTAGAAGAAAAAATAAAATTGACTTACATAAATATAAGGAATCGTTTTTGAATTTTATTTATAGTTTTGGAAAATGATATATAAATAATATTGGGCCTCTAAAAATCACACACACCTAAATATTATTCATGGTGTGACTAATATGTCTCCTAGTGTGTCTTTTCAAAAAATAAATTTCATTTTAGATTAAAACACACATCACATCACCAAAACATAGAAAAAAATCCTAGACAATTTTATGTATAAATTATTTCTTCAAATTATTACTAACATAATAATTATTTTCTTATATAGGTGCCTTTTCCCCTATAATGGGTGTTCTTTTCATCAATACAGGTGCATTCTTGTGCTCTATAAGAGTGATTTTTTCTTTTATTTGTATTATACATTTTATTTAATTTAAATTCAATATTGTTTTATATTTTAAAAAAATTATGGTGTTGAAGTGTGATATTCTACCACATTTTATTATTCCATAAATTTTTTAGTAGTGTGTTGTATGATAACAAGATAGTATTACGATTTATCAATGCTTGTAGAAGCACTAATAAAGGCGCCCATTAGTAGTGCTAAATAAAAGCACAGAAAAATGGTATCCTTTATTAGAACATCTAGAAAAACATATAAAGGGGTGATTTAACATCATTTTTAATGATGATAAATGATTATTTTTTCTTAACATTTCTATCATTGATAAAAGACTAGGTATTATAACTATTTTTTCCTTGTTAGTGTTTTTAAAATCTAATAAAGGCATCTTCTAGCTCTAGTAATGGCCTCTTTTGTATGAGTGAATATGTATAAAATGGTATGTGGTTCAAGTAATAGATTTATCCATGATAAATAATATTGATATTGAGGGGAAATTAAATGTGTACAGGAAATTGAATAATTCAGGGTAATATTATTCACAACAAAAATGAATCAATAAATCCATTTTCAATACATTCCTTAGTCTAAGTGAGTATTAACCATCCAGAGGAAGATTAAGGATAATATCAAAACAATATATATAAATTGATGTAATAATAAATGGGGTTCCCAATGATTAATAAAAATACCATAAAGTATCATTGGATTCATTTTTGGGGAAAATATCTTTTTCTATTTGAATAAAATTGAAAAAAATTTAATATTAATGTCATATTATTAAATAGTATTTTAGGTTTTTTTAAATAACCATTCATAATTATAAAATAATCTTGAAAAAAATTATGCGTTCATGATAGCTAGATATTCTATCCATTGTGTTCATGGTAAAATAATGTTATAATTATCTTTTTTAGAAAAATAATAATTAGACTTTTTTTGGAAGCCTAAAAATATTCCTTCTAAAACATTTTATAAAGGTAAAAAATGTATTAACTTGCATTTAATAAATCATTTTTCAAAGGATAAAACATTTTTAAAACCTATTTTCCTAAATCATGTTTTTGGTAGTAATCATATTTATGATTGAAGATATAAATAATGTTGTATTTTGTTGAAAAAACTTTCTAAAACATTTTATGTATCAAAGAGTTAGAAGATAGTAATATTTCCTGAAAGAGTTTATTAATAAATAGATGAGAATAAAATGGATGGATTTACTTGAATGTGGTCACTTAATTTTTAATAAATGATATTCAAGAATAAAAAATATCAATTAGAATGATATTGTGAAATAAACCCTTGAATTTATTGTAATGATGAAATGATAAATAATAAATAAATTGAGTATGTGTAACTACTATAAATCCACATAAAAACAACTGAAAATACAACATTTGATAATAAAAATTTATAATTAAAAAATTAATCATATAATGACATAATTGCCCTCATTATTTATTTCTATTTAATAAAATAGTCCTAGATCGAAAAATTGGATACGCGGAGAACCATGACATAATAAATGAAGCATAAGTTTGACTTAATGAGTGGAAATTGTGTAATGACATCCCTTACTTTACGCTTCATTTTAGTTAAAATATATTTAAACTAATATATAATGTTTTTAATCATATTATTAACTTACAATATTACCATATTAATATTTATAAAATTATATTATTTTATTTTATAACATCTTACAACCCATTCATTAAAAATCTCATTATTTTCACTGTTTTGAGTGATAATTTCCTTCTTTTTTAGTATGTTTTTACTTGTTATAATTTTTTACATATTAAAATGACCATGATTTAATAATATCTGTAAGTTAAACCATTGTTGAAATATAATATATATTTATTACATATTTATTTATAGCTATACATAAATTCTAGTGGTAGGAATTGAAATACAAAATTCATGGAGATGGTTTGTCGTATGTACACATGAATGTTGTTTCCAATATCTTGTCATATTGAAAGAATTAAAATTAATGATATTTATATTATCATATGATTTTCATTATTATTTCATAAATATCACATATTTTTTCTGAAATTATATTTAATACATTCCATGAATTACGTGAATGAATAACATTGCTTGATAAGGAAATGTCTTCCATACATATAAGTGATGATATCGTATTCCCCAAAAATGGAATGCATGAAGGTATGTGTGATATAATTATTCTATAAGAATAATAAAATTTTATATATCATATATATATAATATATAAACTATAAATATGTCATAATTCCCTTTTATTGATTGGGGTAATGGATAAATGAACAGCATTGCTATGCTATGCGGTTGTCCTCCATACACAAGAACGATGAATTCTTAACCCATTTGATTGATGTGTTTAAATCTATAGGTCATACCCTTCAGATAACAACATCTACTTATATTGAATTGTTTTTTATTATATAATAATGGTATAATATAAATTTATGGAGTTGGAGATGGAAATATGATAGAAACACTTTTAGAAGAACATTACTTATTCTCCGGGTATCCTTCTTAGGTTTGAACTAATGCATTCATAAGATGGATTTATGACCAAGATAACATATATATGATTATTTTAGAGTATTTAGGGTGTGATTTTTAATTTATTTTCTAAACCAATGTGGTTCAATGGTGTGAAGAAGAGGGGATTGGGGAGGCTTTTTATTAATGAGGGAGAAGACACACATGGATTTTTTTTAATAAGTTAGGTGTACCAACGTTTTTACAAATAATAATACATAAATTGTGAAAAAAATAAAAAATAAGGATTAAAATATAAATATTTCCTGAAATTTTTTTTCTAAACGTTTTGTTTCTTTCATTCACCATTTATTCCTTTGTTATCCATTAAGTAAACATGTTTTTACCTTAATTTCATTAAATAATTTTAACTATTTTCACCAATAATGTATGTAAAAAGTAACTTCACTATATTTTTAATTATAAATTATTATTATTCCAAATATTTTATCCATTTTTACAAATTTAACTCAGATGTGTGGCTGAATTTAAATTAAAATAAATCCCATAAACATCGCGATAAATGAGGTTTTTAATGAAAAAAGGTCAAAAGATTGAAATGTTTTGATATATAAATTTAATATAAAAATGATTCTAATTTCTCAAATTGTATTTATAGATTTATAATATATTAAATTATACTTTTAGAAAAATTATTTTTAATTTAAAATTAATAATTATTTTGATAAAAAGTTAGTTTTCAAATAAGAATAAGTATTTTTCACTATATCTCAAAAATTTAAACTACTTAGAATAATTCCAAAAATAGAATATCAAATTATATTGAAATTTAACTGCATAAAATTATGTTTATTTAGTTAAATATAATTAATAAGCATGTTAAAATACATTTTTAAAACATTTTCTCCATTAAATGTTGGAAAAAAATTATTTAGAAAAATACAACATTTACAGATAAAATTATATTTTTCTACACATAGATATATTAGATGAATGTAAAATTTCTTATGGAATAAATAATGTTTAAATTAAATTAATATCATACACTAATAGTGTTGAATTTAATTTTGTAAAATAAAACACCTTCGTATATAAAAATACATTTTTTATAAAAACATTTCATTTATATTTGATTGGTTTTTATAATAATTGATATTAATTTGTAACCAATGAATGAAACCATGTGTTTTAATTCATTTTTCAATACTATTAAAAACCTCTAATTTAGTTTATAGGATATAATTTTCATTAAAAATTATAAAATTAATAGTATTCACTATAACTCGTTCTGGCGTGTAATTCCATTGAATAAAGTCATTGTTGCCTGTGATGTAAGCTAATACAGTATTTCATGAAATGAATGATATATAATAGAATACATTTGTTTTAAATAGTAAATATATAAATATGTTACAAGATGTAATATTCCTTTTTATTATTAGTGTTGTGTGTCAAAGATGCTATCGAATATGATGTTCATATTATATAATTTCTTGGTGTTTAAGTATGAATATCATTCGAGGATTTTTCTATAGACATTAATAAAAGAGTAATTGTATGTTAAATATATCATTTTTAAATTATATCTCCATAAAAAACATTATTTGGTTCATGTTATCATATGTGAGGTTATATTTATCAATCAATCGACGAATGTTATAGTTTATCAATGTCCCAATCCAACCACAATGAATCAAATCTATATTTTTATTATATTAGAAATATACTCTCAATGATTTGGGAGAAATGTATTATGACTATAAAATCAACTATCCATGTTAACTATAAAGGGATCAAATTTTCTTTAGATTGATGAATATATGGAAAATTACTTGAAGTTGTAGAGATGATTGGTTATTGAATTTATACTCACACTACAATATAGTGGATATGTATTCGTGATATAAAACAATGCATTAAATAATGAATTTTTTTGTATACTCATCTAAAATTATATAATGGAAGAGTCTCCCTCAAGATAATTTAATTTGTTTGTGAAAAAAATACTTGATTAATTATTTATAGATGATTGTGGTAATATTTTCATTAAATTTGTGCATTTATTATATATATTGTTACAATTTTCATATATACTCTGATCAGAAGTGATTAAATCAGGTATTCACAAAGAATTAATTGAAAACATGCCAAAGGAGATTATTTCATTTTATAAAGGAAAATTATAACTCAATACATTACCACCCTATAAATTGAACAAGCTAGATTATTCTATGAGTATAAAATATCATGCTACATTATCCAAGATGGGGACTGAAAGAGACCTAATTAACATTTATTTGAAAAGGATACACCTTATAATCATAAAGTAAGGGGAGAAATCCTATCTTTACCAAATATATGCTCAAACGTCATGTCATGTGATGTTCATTTAGGTTATGTGGGAGGATATAGAGCTATATTGAAGGTAAGGAATCTTATATATTTTAAACTTGATAATTATGGATTTATATTATTCTGGGAAAAAATATTCATCCCATCAATACTGGATATAAATAAAGATTTGTTTAATTATGTAAACATATCAACATTCTATATTTATCATGAAAGCATATTTATATATGGAGATATCAATAATCATTCTTGGTGGGACAACATGAAGTGAGGGGTTTTAGAATATATATCTCGATGTATAATATTTTTAAATGTTATGGAAGAATGAAATAGGAATAATTAGATGATACAACCATTACCCATACATATTTGTAATAGAGAGAACATCACCATGTACATTTTTTGACTTCCCAATACTTTTAAGGGACATAATAAGATTTTTATTTTAGTTGATATCCATATTATGTCCGCACATTTCATTTCTATTTGAGAAGATTTCCTGATTGATCTTTTTTTATGATATAAATCAAGTGGGTAGCCATAGGTCATGGAGTACCACTCTCAATTGTATCATATAAAAATACACGGTTTTCCTTGATATTCAATTGAATAATTAAATTATAATTAGATATAATGTTGTTATTTAGAACTTCTTATCATCCATAGACCGATGTTCCATCTAAAAGGAATATTAAAACAATATAATATCTTTTCAGATCACATTAAATGGTTTATATGGTATGTTGAGAT
This sequence comes from Viscum album, assembly GCA_963277665.1. Lineage (NCBI taxonomy): Eukaryota > Viridiplantae > Streptophyta > Magnoliopsida > Santalales > Viscaceae > Viscum > Viscum album. Next base: position 658,988,299 of record OY728134.1, on the reverse strand, counting down.
CAATATTTTCCCATATTATAGTTCTCATATAGAAACAATTTCATTATAATATTTAAATGGAACCATATGTGGAACTGTATATAAATAGGTGTAGAACTCTAATGTCACGACCCATCCTCGGGGCCCATGTCTTGACTACCCCAAGCCCGCCTTCAATAGGCCAGAGGCTGGCAACTAGCACCAAGGTGTAAAACCCGATAAACAGGGAAGGAATTTCCTTTGTAAAGTAAACAAGCACCACCGAGTAAACGAGCAGAAAACTAAACACTAAGTAAAAACTGTAATAAGATGTGCTGAAAGTAAAAAGGGGCCAGAAATACAAGCCCAACTGTAAATTAAAACTGAAAAGGGGAAAACAACAACTGAAAAGAAAATTTGCAGCGTCGAGGCGTCCTCTGAAGGTCCCACCTAAAGGGTGGGTACAGATAGCCTCCACAGCTCCTCGATCCAGCCGTCTGCTCCGAGTACGTCCTGCCCAGTGGTCCACCTCCTGGTACCGTCCTGCTCCACACGCCTCCACCATGATCAGCGTTGTCCGTCATCTGCAACCAACACAACGAAGTGCGGGCATAGCCCGTGCAGGGGTGAGTATAAGATACTCAGTAGGGACCCCGAGACCCCCAAAGGTCTCCCAGAATCCACAAAGGATAATCCACAAAGGAAAGATACAATCACGAAGTAACATCCGAAACAGCTTAGGTATATGCCCATACATATACCTAAGTCATCAATTCCCGTACGGCTCCAACATCCGAGCCCAATCACAACCCAGAACACAGAGGAAATCAAAACATATACCCACACAGGATAGGACAGCACAATCCACGAAGGAGAGTAAACAGTAAATCCACACAGGATAGTTCAACACAATCCACAAAGGAGAGTAACAGTAGATTCAGCTCACACAGGTATACTTCTTCGGATGACGATAAAGATGATCAATGATCCATCTAAGTCATCGGACCCACAAAGGATCGATAGGTACTAACCCCCGCAATGACCCACACATGATCGATAGGTAACTAACACCCGCAAAGACCCACACAGGATCGGGCCCACACAGGACCTGTAGGCGCTGGCTCACACAGAACCGCTGAGCGGTGACCCACACAGGATCAGATCCACACAGGATCTGTAGCACTGATCCACGTAGGATTTCCGAATGCAGTAGTCGTCGCAGTCCACTGAGGATCTCTGCACAGTCTTCATCGCACTCCACTGAGGATCTCTGCACAGTCGTCGTCGTAGTCACAGTAGTAGTCGCAGCCAGCTCTAGGGTTCCCGCACACGGCAAGCTCGTTCGGGAGGGTACGCTCCACGAGCCGAGAGGCTAATACATCAACTGACACAAAGTCCGAAGTTTATGTATCCAAATGTTCCGTATCGTCAACAGGAACTCAACGTCGCAGACGGTGCGTCAATCGGACGCCTGGTCTGAGAGTTGTTGGCTTTTTCGTCCCAAGGGCCCTGTTGGTTTTTAAGGAAAAACCAACCCAACCGTACTCCACCTGTGTCAAAACCTCTGGCGGAGTGAGCCAAAAGAAACATCTCACTTAGGGGAATCCACCAAAGTCATCGGCACGTCAATCGGACGTCCGAAGCTCAAGATATGAGCGTTTTCTCTCCGAGGGCCCGGTTGGTTTCGTGTACGAACCAACCTGGCCGAACCCAAAGTATTCCGAAACCTTGATTACTATATACCGAAACGACCATCTCGATCCAATGATCGCGTTTCCACTGACGGCACATCGTTCGGAGGCCCGTATCTCAAGTTACGAGAAAAAGACCGAAAACGGTCCGAAGAGGGGGGTTTGGGCCCGGGCCGAGCCGGCCCGACCCCCCTGGGTCGGCCGAACCGGGTCGACCCAAACCGGGTCGACCCAACTCGGTCCCACCCAGCCGGACCCGTTTCGGCCAGGCCAGGGCGCGGCCCGGCTCGGTTGGCCAGTCCGGCTCCGCTCGGCTGAGCGGCCGAGCAGGGCGGATGCCGCGGGGCGCTGCCACCGTGTGTTGGAGGTGTCGCGGCCCCGCATGGGGCCGTGCTGGATCAGCGAACACGGCATGTCGCCCCGTCCCGTGCGTGTAATCCAGACCCGCGCGGCCGCGGGTCCGTTGGTTGCCGGCGACCCGCACCGCCGTTAGCTTCCACGGGCCACTAGAGTTGCTTCGGTGGTCCGTTTTCCTTCCCCTCTACGCCGTTGTTCCTCCCGAGTTTCGTTCTTCACTGACGAATCATCAAATTGCCATTGCGTCACATTTTGTCGTCGCCCGCCAAATTCGCACAACAAAGAAGAACGACAGAGGGTTGTCGGGCGGTGTTCGTTTGGCCCGCACCCTCCGCGTTAGATAATAACAATGGGAGAATTATTCAACACATGAATACATAACCAAAAATAATTTTAATGAATTAAAATTGTTTTTATGAACCGGGTTCTTCATTTTTAATGGAAACAAACACGGGAATGTAAAACATCCAAATAAAATCCCTACCTCGTCAAGTCGTCGCACGCGCATTCTTCGCGGAATTGATCGTCGCTGAAGGTGGGGATTGTCGCGTCGTCGCGGTATCCAGCATTGCGTCGACGAAATCCGAGGACCAAGAAACAACATATTTAATTTTAAAAATTAAATTCATCTTAAGTTAAATTCCACGAAGGAATTTAAAGAATCACAAACTCTCACCTCAACGGATGATCGAAGATTTTTGTTGCGGTGGAAGGAATGTCGCAGAAGAGGAAACGTCGGTGTCGCTGCACACGACGTCGCATAGTCGATTTCCGCGGTTTCCGCATTCTTCGTCAGAGGTCGGAGTTCTTCGCGTTCTTCGCTTTCTTCGGGTTCTTCGCGAAGAAGGGTGAAGGAACAAGAATTTTGTCAAAATCCTCCCAACGTGTAATCCTCAATATGTGGTGTTGGTATTATTTTATTACTATGACAACGGATTTCAAACTGGTTAAGAAACGAAAAAGAGATAAGTAACGACCCATTAATTTGTAGAATTAATTTAACGAAATAAACCGCCCAATTAATTGGTGTGTTAAAAATTTAAGAAAATGTGTTAGTTGACTTTCATAATGACGGGTTTTCGCGGGTGCGTTACTTTGCAGAAAAGAAACGGTGGGGCTCGTGTGGGTCCCACCTCACAAATATCCTACCATGAGGGTAGGATATTTTTGGATAGCACCCTATCCGGATCAACTTAGCTTAAGCCGCTTTAAGTGGCGTCAAGTGGCTTCCAAGTGGTTTAAGTGAAATAAAATAAAGTTTGTCGTACAATTATTTTATTTCTTAACCTTAAGCCCGAAAATTTATAAACCACACCCGAGAAAACGCAACTCCGGAAGAGGCGTTTCTAAGGAAGTACCGGCGCTGCGATTCCATCGGTGCCCTCAGAATTCGATTCCGAGCACTGGTTCAAATGTTAGAAAAACCCTCTAGTCCGTTCACTAAATGTACCTGAGCCAAACTCCGGAAAATGATTCTGGGAACACCGGGCCACGGAATCAGTTGCCGTTAGAAAATGCGCTCTTGTAAAATTCAAAAGAAAATTAAGAAAAAAATTTCCTTGAAATTTACGGGTCTTTACATTACTCCCACCTCAGGGCTTTACGTCCTCATAAAGATACACCATAAACTAGGGAAACAAATGTGGGTACTGAGCACGCATCTGAGCCTCCCGCTCCCAAGTGCTCTCCTGGAGGTTCCCATGCTTCCATCTGATGCGCACTAGAGGAATCGATCATCCACAGAGGACCCGCTCATGTCGATCCTCGATCTCCACTCGGACCTCCGCAAAAGTCGCCCCATCATCCGCGTCTAGCTCCCCATGGTCAATGATGTGCGTCAGGTCGTGCACGTATCTCCTCATCTAAGATACATGGAAGACGTCGTGTACCCGGTGCAACTGAGGTGGTAGAGCCAGACAATAAGCCACCTCACCAATCCTGCTGAGGACCTGGAAAGGTCCGATGAAGCGTGGAGACAACATTCCGCCTCGGCCAAATATCTGTAATCCATGTCGAGGTGAGACACATAGGAAGACGTGGTCGCCATCCTCGAACTATAGTGGCCTCCGCCTCCTGTCATCATAAGACTTATGCCGGCTCTGAGCTGTCCTCATCCGCTCCTGGATGACCTAGACCTTCTCTTTCATGGCCCAGACCATCTCTGGTCCCACAAGTGCCGACTCCCCAGGGTCTGTCCAGCACAAAGGAGATCTGCAAGGTCTGCCGTATAACGCCTCGTATGGTGCCATCCCGATGGTGGAGTGGTAGCGGTTGGTGTACGCAAACTCCACCAAGGATAGGTGATCCTCCCAACTGTGACCAAAGTCGAGGACACATGCACAGAGCATGTCCTCGAGAGTCTGAATGGTCCACTCCGTCTAACCATCCGTCTGAGGGTGAAAGGCGGTGATCAGACGTAGTCGTGTCCCAAACGCCTCCTGCAACCCCTTCCAAAGCCAGGAAGTAAAACGAGCGTCCCTATCAGAGATGATAGATGGTGGCACACCGTGAAGCCATACAATATCTTGAACATAAAGACTCCCCAAGCTCTCCACAAAGCCCTGCTCTCTGATGGGTAAGAAGTGAGCCGACTTGGTGAGTCGGTCGACAATCACCCAGATGGAGTCGTGACCTCTGGAAGTGCGTGGAAGTCCAGTCACGAAGTCCATAGATATGTCGTCCCACTTCCACTCCAGGACCTCCAAGGGCTGTACCAAGCCTGTTGGTACCTGATGCTTTACCTTCACCTGCTGGCAGTTGAGGCACCGTGAAACGAACTCTGCCACAACCTTCTTCATGCCCGGCCACCAGTGTTGTCGTCCGAGATCCTGGTACATCATCACCACTCCAAGATGTACCGCCAAAGGAGAAGTGTGAAACTCTCTCAGCACCTCCTCTCGTAAAGCGACTGGTACCAAAGTACATCCTCTGAAAAGGACGTCGTGCTCTACTCCAAGGGAGAAACCATCAGGTGCCTGTCCCGAGGATATCTGTGCACGTTGTGTCTCACAGTCAGCGTCCCCACGCTGTGCCTCTCTGACCTTCTGTAGAAGTGGAGGAGAGACTATGAGAGACTGAAGGAAGGCTGCTCTGTCCCTATACATGAAGGATATCTGCAAGGCGGCTAGCTGATCTGTCGCCTCCTCAAGTAGTTGAATTCACATCCTCCTGCTGAGGGAATCAGCTACTACGTTCCCCTTCCCAGGAGTATAGACTATCTCAAAGTCATAGTCCTGGAGGAACTCGATCCATCATCGCTGTCTCAGGTTCAGGTCCTTCTGAGAGAAGATTTACCTGAGACTCTGCTGGTCAGAAAAGACTGTACAGCGCTCGCCCATCAGATAGTGCTGCCATGTCTTCAGAGCGAAGACCACTACTGCTAACTCCAGGTCAGGGGTAGCGTAGTTCTGCTCATGAGGCCTCAACTGACGTGATCCATAGGCAATCACGGCCAACTCCTGCATCAGGACACATCCAAGTCCGTTCCCTGATGCATCGCAGTAGACTACGTATCCAACTCCCTCCTCAGGCAACATCAATATAGGTGCACTGGTCAATCTCTGTCTAAACTCCTAAAAGCTCTGCTGACATCTCTCTGACCACGCAAAGGGTTTCCCCTTCTCCATAAAAGATCAGAGTGGTGCCGCAACTCTAGAGATGTCCGGCACAAACCTCCGATAGTATCCGGCTAGACCCAAGAAACTACGCACCTCCGTCACGCTCCTGGGTGGCTCCCAAGCTAGCACTGCCTCGATATTTGCGGGATCCACTGCAACTCCCGCTTCAGAAATGAATTGCCCCAAGAAGTGGACTTCACGCAACCAGAACTAGCACTTTGATAGCTTTCCATAATGCTGGTGCTCTAGGAGCATGTCTAGCACAACCTGCAAGTGGTAGGCGTGCTCCTCCTCCGTGTTCGAGTACACAAAAATGTCGTCGATCAAGACCACGACAAATCGATCGAGGTATGGCTAGAAGATCCTGTTCATGAGGCTCATGAACACTGATGGAGCATTAGATACGCTGAAAGGTATAACCAAGAACTCATAATGGCCATACCGACATCTGAAAGCCATTTTCTGCACGTCATCGTCTCGAACTCTGAGCTAATGATAGCCTGACCTGAGGTCTATCTTTGAGAACCACCGTGCTCCATTGAGCTGATCGAAGAGGTCATCAATCCTCGGTAGCGGATACTTGTTCCTCAACGTCACCTGGTTCAGGTGACGATAGTCAACACATAGTCACAAGCTCCCGTCCACCTTCTTGGCGAACAAAATCGGGGAAGCCCAGGGTGAAACACTAGGTCGGATGAACCCCTTGCCCTACAAGTCCTCCAACTGTACCCGTAGCTCTCGAAGCTCAGCGGGGACCATCTGATATGCTGGAGTGGATATTGGGGCTATCCCGGGGTACATGTTAATGTAATAGTCTACCTCTCTGCGAGGAGGTAGTCCTGGAACGTCGTCGTGGAAGACGTCCGCATACTGATCCACCACTGCAGGGAAGCTAGGACTCCACACGTCCACTACTCCTAGGATGAGACTAGCCATCTTATGAGTGATGGGATGTCCCCTCCTCTACGAGAGTCCATCATGTGCTGCAAAGGCTCCCTTCTCACCGGTTAAGGTGAACCTGCTCCCGTCGGTGCGCACACATCACACCTTGCGCCTAAAACATTAAATCTGAGAATGGACTATAGATAACCAATCCATGCCGAAGATGACGTCGTATGGCCTCGACGCCGCTACAAGAAGATCTCAGCCGAAGCTCTCGCCTCCTAGAGTAAGCTCACACTGCCGGCACCAGTGCGTAATCGTCGAGTCTTCTTTCGTATGGGTCTCTAACCGTAAGGATCAAGCCAACGGCTCTATCGGAATCTCCGAGCTCCTAAAAAGGGAAACGACTATGAAAGAGTGACACCCTCATGTGTCTATAAGAACTGTAGCAAGGGTGGAATAGACACAGATCGTACCTCGAATCATCTCTGGTGTGCCGTGGTTGTAGGCCTCCACTGCCTGGATCTGTGCCTGTTTCTGCCCGCCAGCTCCATGTGGTCGGGGCGGACCTCCTGGTGGTGGTGGTGGCAGAGCCTCAAAGCGTCTCCCACCACCTGCTGCTTGGCCAGCTCCTTTTCCTCATCCGTCTCCTCCCTGTGGACTGCCACGGACGACCCTATGCCTCTACCTGGGTGGCCCCCCCACCGTATTCTGCTCTTCGGCACGGCGGGTCAGGCAGTCACGAGCCATGTGGCCCTGCCCGCCGCACGCGTAGCACTGCCTGCCTCTCGAAAGACTTGATTCGCACTGTGTGCCCCGCACTGCTGAGCCAGTGTCCCGAGGTCGTCTGCCGGAAGGTCTGGTCTTCCTGGAACCCTGAGTCATCTGTTGGATACCTGCTTCCGAAGACTCCGCTACTTTCCACCCTACGGTAGGTCTCGCTGCTGAAGTAGACTCAGCCAGAAAGCTCTCGATCAGAAGGGCTCACTCCAATACTCCTGCCTGGGTCGGGATGCTGAGGGAGATCAGCGATGCCGAGATCTCATGTCTCAAACACTGCTCAATGTTCTGGGCCTGGAAGAAGGGCTCCCGTACCATATCTGTCGAGTAGCGAGAAAGATCTATAAACCTAGCCGCGTACTGGGCGACCATCAAGATGCCCTACCGCAGCTGAAGAAGCTCCTGAATGCGCACCGCGCGGAGGGTGGCCGGGACGAACTCTGAGCGGAAGAGGCTCTCGAAGTCTGTCTAGAGAAGAGATGCCTCATCATGCACCTAGAGCATCAAGCTCCACCATCGGCCCGCTGCTGCGTGCAGTAGGATCTCCGCGAGGATCACCATGAGGTCTGCAGATGTCCTCACTAGCCTGAAAACTCGTACGACCAACTCTAGCCAATCCTTGGCTTCCTGGGGGTCCGTCGACCCACAAAACCTGGGTGTTCACTGGTGCTGGAACTCATGAAGAGCTCCGTGGTGACGTGCATCATCAGCGGTCGGTGCGGGAAGCATCGGGGGCTTGGCGGGTAAAGGTATCGTTGGTGCCTCTACTGTCAACGAGCCCGTTACCGAGGCCTCGTTGCTCGAGAGGCTGTCGTCGCGGTCTACTCTCGGAAACCTAGCTAGCTTCTGTCGTGGGGCCATCCTAAAAAGGAAACAAGTGCGCCACGGTCAGAACAATATACCTGCTGAGCTGATAAAAAGTAACCACAAAGAAAACTTGAAACACAAATGCAATCAATGTTTTCGTGCATTAAGTCGGAAATCAGAAGTCTGGGTCATGGTGTACAGATACGTCGGTCGCCGCACCAACACTGGACTCCCTGGACTGATAACCACACTCAATACGCTAAACACTATTGCTTCACATAGAAGAAAGATCAGAGTCTGCGGTAGAACCGACCACCTCTGATACCAATTTGTCACGACCCGTCCTCGGGGCCCGTGCCGTGACTACCCCAAGCCCACCTTCCATAGGCCAGGGGCTGGCGACTAGCACCAAGGTGTAAAACCCGATAAACAGGGAAGGCATTGCCATTGTAAAGTAAACAAGCACCACAGAGTAAACAAGCGGAAAAGTAAACAGTAAGTAAAAACTGTAACAAGTTGTGCTGAAAGTAAAAAGGGGCCGGAAATACAAGCCCAACTTTAATGTACAACTGAAAAGGGGAAAATAGAAACTGAAAGGAAAATCTGTAGCGTCAAGCCATCCTCTGAAGGTCCCACCTAAAGGGTGGGTACAAATAGCCTCCACAACTCCTCGGTCCAGCCGTCTACTCCGAGTACGTCCCGCCCAGTGGTCCACCTCCAGGTACCGTCCTTCTCCGCACGCCTCCACCATGATCAACGTTGTCCGTCGTCTGCAACCAACACAAAGAATTGCAGGCATAGCTCATGCATGGGTGAGTATAAGATACTCAGTAGGGACCCCAAGACCCCCGAAGGTCTCCCAGAATCCAAAAAGGATAATCCACAAAGGAAAGATACAATCACGAAGTAACATCCGACACGGCTTAGGTATATGCCCATACATATACCTAAGTCATCAATTCCCGTACGACTCCGACATCCGAGCCCAATCACAACCCAGACGACACAGGAAAGAAAAATGTATACCCACACAGGATAGGACAACACAATCCACGAAAGAGAGTAAACAGTAAATCCACAAAGGATAGTTCAACACAATCCACAATGGAGAGTAACAGTAGATTCAGCTCACACAGGTATACTTCTTCGGATGACGATAAAGATGTTCACTGATCCATCTAAGTCGTCGGACCCACAATGGATCGATAGGTACTAACCCCCGCAATGACCCACACAGGATCGATAGGTAACTAACCCCCGCAAAGACCCACACAGGATCGGGCCCACACAGGACCTGTAGGCGCTGGCTCACACAGAACCGCTGAGCGCTGACCCACACAGGATCAGATCCACATAGGATCTGTAGCACTGATCCACGTAGGATCGCTGAGTGCAGTAGTCGTCGCAGTCCACTGAGGATCTCTGCACAGTCATCGTCGCAGTCCACTGAGGATCTCTGCACAGTCATCGTCGCAGTCCACTGCGGATCTCTGCACAGTCGTCGTCGCAGTCACAGTAGTAGTCGCAGCTAGCTCTAGGGTTCCCACACACAGCAAGCTCGTTCGGGATGGTCTGCTCCACGAGCCGAGAGGCTGATACATCAACTGACACAAGGACCGAAGTTGATGTATCCAAAAGTTCTGTATCGTCAACAGGAACTCAACGTCGCAGACGGCGCGTCAATCGGACGCCCGTTCTGAGAGTTGTTGGCATTTTTCTCGCAGGGGCCCGGTTGATTTTTAAGGCAAAACCAACCCGACCGTACTCCACCTGCGTCCAAACCTTGGGCGGAGTGAGCCAAAAGATCCATCTCACTTAGAGGAATCCACCAAAGTCGACGGCACATCAATCGGACGTCCGAAGCTCAAGATATGAGAATTTCCGCTCCGAGGGCCCGTTTGGTTTCGTGTACGAACCAACCTCGCTAAACCCAGAGTATTCCGAAACCTTGACTGTGATATACCGAAATGGCCGTCTCGATCCAAGGATCACGTTTCCGCTGCCATCCCATTGTTCGGAGGCCCGTAGCTCATGTTATGGGAAAAAGACCGAAAACGGTCTGAAGACGGGGGGGTCTGGGCCCGGGCCGAGCCGGCCCGAACCCCCTTGGGACGGCTGAACCGGGTCGACCCGACCCGGTCCAATCCGGCCGGACCCGGTCCGGCCCGGCCAGGGCGTGGCCCGGATTGGCCGGCCGGTCCGGCTCGACTCGGCCGAGCGGCCGAGCAGCGCGGATGCCGCGTGGTGCTGCCCCCCGCGGGTTGGAGGTGCCACAGCCCCACGGGGGGCCGCGCTGGATCAGCGGACGCGGCATGGCGCCGCTACTTCAGCCGCGGCGGCCCTGTCCGGTGGTGCGCTGGGGCGCCGCCGCCTCCAGCCGCCGGCGACCCGCACCGCCGGTACCTTCCGTGGGCCACCGGAGTTGCTCCGGTGGTCCGTTTTCCTTCCCGTCTGCGCCGCTGTTCCTCCTGGGTTCTGTTCTTCACTACGGGATCATCAAATTGCCATTGTGTCACGTTTTTTAATCGCCCGCCAAATTCGCACAACAACGAAGAACAGCGGAGGGTTGTCGGGCCGTGTTCGTTTGGCCTACACCCTCCGCGTTAGATAATAACAATGGGAGAATTATTCAACACATGAATACATAACCAAAAACTATTTTAATGAATTAAATTTTTTTTATGAACCGGGTTCTTCATTTTGAACGGAAACAAACACGGGAATGTAAAACATCCAAATAAAATCATTACCTCATCAAGTCGTCGCATGCGCGTTCTTCGCAGAATTGATCGTCACGGAAGGTGGGGATCGTCGCGTCATCGCGGTATCCAGCGTTTCGTCGACAAACTCCGAGGACCAAGAAACAACAGATTTAATTTTTAAAAATTAAATCCATCTTGAGATAAAATCCATGAAAAAATTTTAAGAATCGCAAACTCTCACCTCAATGGATGATCGAAGATTTTTGTCGCGGAGGAAGGAACGTCGCAGAAGAGGAAACGTCGGCGTCGCGGCACACGGCATCACGTTGTCGATTTCTGCAGTTTCGGCGTTCTTCGTCGGAGGCCGGCGTTCTTCGAGTTCTTCACGTTCTTCACGTTCTTCGCGAACAAGGGTGAAGGCACAAGAATTCTGTCAAATGCCTCCCAACGTGTAATCCTCAAGATGTGGCCTTGGTCTTATTTTATTACTACGCCAATAGATTTCAAACCAGTTAAGAGACGAAAAAGGGATAAGTAACGACCCATTAATTCATAGAATTAATTCAACAAAATAAACAGCCCAATTAATTCAATGAAGAAAACCGCCCAATTAATTGGTTCGTTAAGAAATTTAAGAAAACGCTTCAGTTGACATTCATAATGACGGGTTTTCGCACGTGCGTTACTTAGCGGAAAAGAAACGGTGGGGCTCGTGCGGGTCCCACCTCACAAATATCCTACCAAGAGGGTAGGATATTTTTGGATAGCACCCTATCCGAATCAACTTATCTTAAGCCGCTTTAAGTGGCTTCAAGTGGCTTCCAAGTGGCCTAAGTGAAATAAAATAATGTTTGTCGTACAATTATTTTACTTCTTAACCTTAAGCCCGAAAATTTATAAACCACACCCGAGCAAACGCAACTCCGGAAGAGGCGTTTCTAAGAAAGCACCGGCGCTACGATTCCATCGGTGCCCTCAGAAATCGATTCCAAGCACCGGTTCAAAAGTTAGAAAAACCCGCTCGTCCGTTCACTGAACGTACCCGAGCCAAACTTCGGAAAATGATTCCGGGAACACCGGGCCTCCGAATCAGGTGCCATTAGAAACTGTGCTCTTGTAAAATTCCAAAGAAAATTAAGAAAAAATTTTGTTTGAAATTTACGGGTCTTTACATCTAATATGCTGGGATAATTTTATAGAGAGTATGTTTTTGGGATAAAAGCATGTTAAATACATATTAGAGTTAATCCAAACCATTCCTCAACATACTGATACTACACAATGTTAACAAAATTTTTACCTTTATAATCATCTATGAGACATATTTTTTGATGTTAGAGATAATGTATTCCATAATAAATCCCAATTGATAAAGAGTAATGATATTTAGGATGAAAATCAATTTGAGCCCCTGATATATTGACCCTTTATAAATACATGATTTTGTGGGGAAAACATCTTATAATATAGAACATCCATGAAAAAGCTCTTAAGTGATTGATGTTATCCATGTATAACATCAAAATATGTAAAATCATCATTGATGACATTGAGTAAGCTCCAAGGTTTCATATCTGGATCATGATCTCTCAAATGAGGATCAACCGATATAAATCCTACAGAATATAGATAATATACTATGAAATAAGAATACTCACATTGTTATTGTTATCTAGATGAATAATAAGCTTGATAAAGAAACAAGGGAACTTGTGGATGTAATGAGGTAAATGTACCCTTGAAATTTTCTTTGGAGTACTGAAATTTCAAGGAAGAAATTATTTTATGTGGGGTATAATATAACAGACAATTATTTTATAATATTTTCATCCATAAATAAATCTTGCATGTTTAATAACTTTTAATACATACAACTCTAAAATAAAACAAACCGTGATATATTTTACTAATATAAAATAATATAATTCATGATATATTAATATACATTATGATAATTAAAAATGAATCATCATTTAGAAAACTATAGGTGAAATAATATGATAAGAAAATAAATATAAAATTAATTTGAAATAACTATTCCTAGTGTTTTCAATGAAGATAATACATTAAACTGTAACATTGTAAAGAAGCTAAAATATTATAAATATATCATCTAATTTTAAAATTAATTAAATAAGTTTAATGTATCAAGAGATGCATTTAATGGGCTATATAGAAACATAATTTTAAAATTAAATATATGACCATTTCAGAAAATACCATTATACATATGTCAAATGGATATATATATATATAGTCATTAGATATATGGTCGTTGGATATTTATTATATAACAGCTACATTGATGTTGTCCAGTTTCTAGCAATTTTTTTTAAATATTACAATTCACATATAATAAATGAATATTTAATTAAAAAAATGTAGTAATATTATACTGTAAAAATAGTTATTTTAATTAATTATATATCATTGTTAAACAACGATGTGATATGTTTAGTTAAATATTAAGATATAGATGGATGTGTAAAATTGTGTGGTTAGAAAATAAAAAAATTGATGTGATTAAATTATTGATTTATCCTCTACATACCATGGATCCTCTAGTGATACATTTCCATGAAAAGTTTCACTGAATTTTATAAGGCATCTTCTAGTGAAACAACCAAGGTTATAGGGGAATAACCATGGTTCTAGTTCAACTTCTCTATGAAACATATACTAGATTTTATATTGCATAGAGAGGAATTTGGTATGATTAAATTCAAATAATGTTAATTGGGATAATATTTAATAATTTTTTTCATTATTTTCAGAATTTCGGGTTTAATAAATAAATTGATCATAATTTAAGATTGATTTTAATGATTTTTTATGATATATATAATTAGTTAAATTATTATTTATTTAATGATTATTATTTTGTAAATAATAATAATAAATATTTTTTTTCTTGAAAAATATATTTGTCTTGAAAATTTATATACATTATATATACATTAATTTGAAATTAATTTTTTCCCCTTTTGAAAATAAGCCATTTGTAATGAATTTAATATTTGATATCAACATTTACAAAATACGTAATAAGTAAAATTTCATTTTTGTTATAAAAATAAGTTACTAAATCAATTGTTAGACACTATAGTGAAGTTCTAAATGAGGAATACGTGTTCAATGAAGGTACATAGTCATATAATATCACATCAAATTTTCATTAAATGGATATATTATGTAATTATATTCCTCCCCTTGACTTTTATTTATTACGTTTTTACCTATTTCCACAATGAATTTTAAAATATCATCCTTATACATTATGAAATGGTCATTTTCAAAAATTCTGCTCAACATCACCTATAAAATGTCCCCTACTCTACGCACCTCATCATACACCATTCTATTAAATTTCCCTTTAATACATGATCATAATCATTCACAAAAAATGCATTATCATGTTTCATAACACTTGGTCACCAAAAAAATTCCAAAAACAATTATTCCCATGATTATCACTAATAGTATATTCAATTATTCAATGTTACTGTTGTCCTATCAAAGATTATTAGTCCTTATTTTATTCATACTCCTCTTATTGAATCGGATTCCTCAGTTAAATAACATTATTTTGAATATGTATAGTTATTTCAAAGTCATATTACAGATATGTAATAACATATTCATACTATGAATGGATGATAAATTTTAATTAGTATGAAATGTATAATAAAAATTATTAAATATTTTTAGGCAACGCAGTGAAGATGTAGTTTAGGGGAATCACCTTAAATAATGTTGATACAGTTCATGGGTTAGAAACCAAATCAAGAATATATAGTCATCATTTTTTTACCACTCTTATAATCATGAAGGTTTTTAAACTTACTCTCATATTGTCAGGTGTGATAAATCTAAACATCAGAATGAATCATTTTTCTATTAGCTACAGGGGTATAAAAAATTCTCTAGATGTAAGGGTTTTCTTATTTAACATCATTTCTCAATCATTCTATATAATGTATCCTCTTTTTGGTAGATTTTACCTCCTATATTATTGATGTAATAACATCAAAATAATATATAATTATTATGAATTTAATATATTTACACAATTATAGGATTTTAGTGTATAGTAATCATCAATAATAAATTTGATTATTTTTTTAATTGAAATTCACAAAAAGGATTTCTTCAAGTGCTCTATCTAAATCATAATCATATTTAACATGACATGAATATTGGACTCCAGAACTATATCAAGAAATAAATATTTGGGCAGTTCATGGTTTTTATTACCCATTATTTGGTAGTTTGGTTTCACACCACAAAATTGAAATATACCATGAAAATAGAGAAACTAAAAACTGAATATTAATTCCAATAGTAAATAATTAATATATTGGATGAAAGGTATTATAAATAAATAGTATAATGTAAAATAACCAAGAATAAGTTTAATATTCATATAAATAATAAATATAAATTTATAATACATGGAATTTTAAACATCCCTACCCGGGTGGCACAAACCAGTTCCCTGAACCAGTTCACTACATGACCTCATGAGTGCCTATTAGTATGCTAGAGGCTGCCAAATACCATTGAGAGAATGATAATTCATTCATGGAGATATTATAATTATCTTATCAGATTAATAAAATAACATAAATAATAACAATTGTGGATGCAATTTCTTTCAACAACTAAATCCAATTTCACATGATAACAATTCATGTGATACTATATCCAACTGAAACAGAAAACTTTTCATGATAAAGTAATTGTCAATTGCATTTAATGTAAACTTAAAATATATAAATTTATTACTCTCATGAGGGTCCCAAACCACGTATAGTTTCATTATCCAAGAACTAACCTTACCCATCCATCGAACTCATGAAATTTTCCATTAACCATTCTAAAAAATTGAATTTATATTTGGGTACTAATTATGTATCCTGAGTAGGTTGTGAGTAAAACTCAGTAGGACAGCATCAATGTGGTCTAAAACAAGTCCAGTCAAATATTTCATCTAGTTTTATAAATAAATAAGTACAATGCATAAATAAACTGTTATCACATTATTGTTAATTCATTATTTAACTATAGTTACACAATGTTCCCCTAGGATACTTGTGCCTCAATATTAGATTCAGATCATGTTGTCATGAGAATTGTTCCATGGTAATATCATATCATAATACCTTTTTTAGATCATGTTGGAGTGTGAGGTATTCAAAGGGGACATCATATATCAATACCAGCTTTGTCTCATGCCTGAGTCTAATGTATTAGCACGAGAGGGCATATCTCAGAGTGAATTAATTACAGTTCGTTAATTTCACTTTTAATTTCCCATGTTACAAATATTAATTTCACAAGTAAGATTATCATGTTACCATACTTACTTATCAATAGAATGACCATGTTTCCTTTCATTTACACGTACTTATAATGACCATGTTCATATTTATACTTCTCATTTAACTGACCAAATAACAATTCCTTTACTCACAATTACATTGACAAAGTTACTATTTATAAATCTCAATCTAGAATAACCATGTTCCTATTATTTTACAAATAATTAATTCCTCAATTAATTATTCAACTAAATCCCATTCCTAAATAAAAAATTAGTTAAACACAACAATTCCATTAGTTAATTTAGTAATTCACTAATCACATCCTTGATTTTTATTAACTACACAATTAATAAATATCTCTAATTTTATTATTAATTCATTAATTATTTCACAATATAACTACCCGTAATTAATTTCCAATTTAATTAAAAATATCAACCCATTACTTAAATTTTCAATTAATGATTATATATTCAAAAAACCTAATATCCTAATTAATTATATGATTAGTTATCTCGAATATAGTATTTCTATATCTCAAAATTAATTATACAATTTACTATTAATTTCACAAAAATTAATATCAGATAATTAGTTCCACAATTAATTTTTCCCAAATCCAGAAATCAATATTCACATAATTATTTCTACAATTAATTATAAATTACAGGACATTAATATCAGATAATTAAATCTTCAATAAAATATTCCCAAATCAACAATTCAATAATATCATAATTAATTATGAAATTAATAATTAATTACAATACATTAATATCAAAAAATTAATTCCCCAATTATTTTTTCCCAAATCCCATTATTCTAGAATTCATCATTAATTAATTCACCCAATTAATTAATTCAATATGAAAATTAAATTTCCAAAAAATCTATCAATTCTAAAATTTTCATTCACTTATTCAAAATCATTACTATGGGATTTGAATTTTAGACTACCTACCTCGATTTTCTGATAATTGATCGCCCAATAAAAATATCCAGAAATTGAATATCATAACAATGTAGATCTAGATATGAATCTATACCTCTAAATAATGATTAAAAATAAAAAATATTATAAATATTTATCAAGATCAAAAATCATAGACCTAGATCACACCTGATAAATATAAATCTTTCAAAATAGTTGGTAAATATCATCAAAATAATGGGAGAAGGAATAAGGATGAACGACAAAGGAAGGTGATGAGATCGACATACTGGGAGAGATAAAGATCATTTAACAATTATTTGAAATGCAAAGAATGAAAGATGGATGGCCTTAGAATTCATCTAGATATACAAAAATATAAAATTACTCCATTGGATTAATGGGTTTAGAATACATGAGTTCTAGGGGATTGGGAAATTATAAAAAATTTGGGACACTTTAATTCTCAATTACCATTTCCCATATAGGGGTAAATTGTTTTCCTTAACCATGCACAAACTAAGAGACTCATATTTTAGCGGTGCACAATTTCACTTTCAATGTTGGACAATGTATCAATCTGTGCACTAGCCATGTAAACCCTTATTGTTAAAGGCTATACATTTTCTTTGGTTGGGTACATTGTTATCTTTAACCATGAACAAACCATGCACACCCCCATTTTCTTCCATTTCTCTAAATTCTCTCTCAAAAACAACCCAAGGTAACACCTAATTAAAATGTACTTAAATAAATATAAAACATACGTGAAATCAATCCTGTGATAAATCCAAAATAGATTGGGATCATACAATGTCAACACCTTATAAAAGATCATCCTCGATCTTCTCTCCCAAGAATCTATAAGATCATATGCTAAAAAAATTGTTCCATTGAACCCTCATATCTACTTACCATTCCAATGTTTCCTCCTACACATGTCTATGCTTCCATAATAAATTAACTCCTTTCACAGTCATTCCCTACAACATTTTTTCACTACTATCCAACACTTGTATTGGACGCTCATCTAAGGATGCATCTATCTCAATGTAATCCTAGTCCACATCGATCACATGTTAAGGTTCATATCATACCACCATAGTTTTGATACATGGATCACATCACACATAGCACTATATTTCTATGGATGAGAGAATCGGTATGCCAATGGACTGATTCTTTCCATAATCTCAAATCATCCAACAAACCTGGGTGCCAACATTCCTTGTCTCTCTATCCTGTGATGACCCATGCTTAGTGAAACAAAAAGAAATACATGATCACCCATTATATACTCTAGGTGTTATCTCATTTTTTTCATATATCTTATTCCTACAATGATCTGTAGCTATATACTTCCAAATTATTTGTACCTTCTCTGATGTATCCTGCATGAGACTCGGTACCATTATATATTACACACTAATCTACTTATAGCATAATAGTGATATGCATGTCCATCCATAAATACCCTTTTATGGTTTCATATGTAATATTGTCTAAAAACTTTTACAATAGTTAAACTCCACTAAAGCGAGGTGGTTAAAAAAAGACCCACTATATTCAAGAACACATGCCTGCAACATAACCTCAAGAACCTCTATATTATGATCTGACTTCCCATCTATCTACGGGTAAAAATATGTACTCATCAAAACATTTTTACCATGAACATTCTTCAATACCTACCTGAAGTGTAATGTAAAACAAGATTCATGATCTAAAAATGTAGTCCATGTCACCCCAATAATATGTACTTTCTCCCAAACATATAATTATCCCTGATGATCCACTAAGAAATTATCCCGTATAGGTACGAAATGAACTACTTTTATTAGTAAATAGCCAATAATTCAGATAGTGTCATTCTTCCAAAGAATATTCAGAAGAAACACCAATAAATCCATTGTTACACCATCCCACTTCTATTATATAATAGTAAATGGATAAAGAAAACAACCATGTCATTGATTCCCTACCTTCACCTGCTGGCAGGAGATGTATCATGTCATGAACCCCATTATCTCCCTTCTCATCGCTTTCCACCAAAACTATAACCAAAGTTCATGGTACATTTTGGCCAAACCTAAATTTATCTCACATTGAGGAATGAAATTCTTCATCAAATCATCTCGCATGCTAGTAGGCATGGAAACCTGATTCCTGACATAAATGATCTCATCCTCATCTATGATCCAATCCAATTGTGTATCCACACCTTTATATTTTTCCCTCAATGTCATGAATTCAAGATCATCATACTATTTGTCCCAAATTTGGATCAAAAGAATGTACTCTATTGAAACTGATACAATAATAATATTTCATGAATCTCCCAAATAAAAAAGTTCATATCAGCCAAAAAATTCATCATATATCACTCAGCAATAGACTCTTGTACCACCTATGCCATAGAATTACTATGAAATGCATCGGAAATGTTGTTTCCCTTTTTATGTGTATATTCTTTCTCAAAATCAAATGACCACTTATTATCAACCCATATCTACTACTGAAGATTCAAATCCCACTATGAAAATTTATTCCTTCATCCATTGTGGAAAATATAAACTATAAACTTATCTCCCAATAGGTAATGTCCCTAACATCTCAAATCATAAACCACAACTTCTAGCACCATTTTAATCATTTGTTAGTTCCATTAATATATCCTCTATAGCCGATACCAAAATTCCAAAACTCAATCCTTCTACATGAGCAATGCTCCATGTGTAATCCCTAATGTATGAAAATACAATGTATACTTATCTTCTAGACTAGGTAGGATCAATATTGGTGTCGATAGAAATAGTTTCTTCAACTCTAACAAAGCATTCTCACATGATAAAAAATATTCAAAATGTATCCCATTCTTGGTCAAGCCTGAATGTGGCACTACCAAAGAGGAAAATTCTAGAATTAATATTAGAAAATATCCACCTAACCCCATAAATATATGGTAATTATACACATTCTTAGGAAACTCCCATGATACCACTACCTGATCAATCTTCAGGTATAATGACACTCCTTCCTTTGAGATGTTATGTCCTTAAAATTGTTCCTAATTGATCTAAATTTTGAACATTGATATCTTTTCGTTTTGCTGGTTCTCTCTCAGGGTACTCCGGACGATGTCTAGATATTGTGTATGAGCATATTGAGTCTTGGAGTACACCAAGATTTCATCCACAAACACCACATCAAAATTATCTATGTATGGAAGAAAAATCTTTTTCATCAAGGATATAAACATTATTGGGAAATTAATTAACCCAAACGGATTTAGGACCAACCCATATAAGCTATTACAACATCTGGATGTAATCCTTGTTTTATCATAATTCAAAACTCTCGGTTGATTATATATTGATCTCAAATTGATCTTCAAGAACATGAAATATCCAATAAAATAGCCAAAATATTAATAAAACATGGAAGATGATAGATTTTTTTACAGTTATCATGTTTGACATATATAAATTGATGCAAAAGCACCAACTGTTATCACCCTTCTTTTATAATATAAAATTTGGTCCCCAAGGTTAAATACTAGGATAGATAATCCTGTTATTCTCCAACTCCTCTTGTGAAGTCTTGAGAACTTGACGCAATGTCAGTTCCATTCTATACCGTGGAATAGATACTGGATCATCTCTATACATGAGCTCAATAGTGACTTCTACATCCCTCTCAGGTGGTGGCCCTAAAGAGTCTTTATCAGACACTTCTTGAAAAAATTCCACCACAATTAGAATGATATATTTCTTTATACACTCTTTATCCAGTAATAAACTAGAAACCTAGGCAATGAGATCTCCTGGTTTCTATATAATTTTCTCTACTAATAATTCAAAGACATCCTATTCTCCATGGTGAATTTAATAATCACCCTTAAGAGATGTAATGTTCACTAACCTATGGTAATAATTAATATGGGATAAGTATGCGACTATCCATACCATACCCATAATTAGGTTAAGGCCTTTAATATCAAAAATATAGATATCCCAATGAAAATGATACTCCCAGATCTTGAGAGAAGGTCCCTTTCACAAATAGATGTCTTTGGACTGCACTCTCAATGGGTTATCTATTTCCATTAACCAACTAAAAAACTCAATAGGGGTGTCAAAAACCATTATCAAGCTTAACAGATAAAATGGAAAGTGTGGCACCAGTATCAAAAATAAAAATTTATAGTATAAAATATACAAGAATACTACATATTACTCTCAATGGTCCATCCTCACAATCGACAAGTGTAGTATGTACTGCATGAAATTGTCCTTCCCCCATCCTATGTGATGCAATCTGACTTCCCTAATTTTCATCTCTATTTATATGGGTGCTCTTTCCCAGAAGAACCACATCCTCTACATCTCCCTTCTTTTATAGTATAGTTGTGGCTTCTAGTTTGTTAAGGTGTAGAAAATCATCTTCCCACACCCTGACTTTGTCCACCTAAACCCTCACTAACAATTCTTTGCTATGTCCTATAAAAAAAATTTATATGTCCCATATTACTTCAAGACCACCACTAGAATTTCGGTCTAGAATAATGTCGATGATAGTGCCTCGGCCTACTACACTAATGGAAACTCACTCTAATAAGGTCTTGTGAAACTAACATTTCCCCTTTGACACTCTATTTTCCTCTTCCCTAGATAACGATCACATAATGATACTTCTGGAACTCATAATTCAGACCTCATAATCATCCAACAAAAATCACATTTCCACCACTAGAATCCTACTTCAGATTCCTATAAACTATGAGAGCCTGGTCCTCCACATTAAAAACATTTGTAATATAAAGATATTAACTTGGGACTTTATCTATCAATTAATTCGATCCTGAAAATACCTCGTTGTAGATATCACTTCTCCTATCCAATCTGCATAAAAGCACTATAGATTTATAAAGTGACATGTATAGTCTATCACGAATATTCTCTCAAAAGACAGTCGCATGGACTCCACTACATTCTCCCACCTCAACATCTCAAAATTGAAGTTCTCCAAAAACCTCATTAAGAATTCCTTCCATAACATATAATATATCTATGCAGTCTACACCTGAATATGCCAACATAACATTATTGATCCTAGATTAATTTAAGAAAACAACATGACCCTCCTCTCAGTAGGATTCTATATATGGTCATGTATCACCTTGATAGACTCAGCCTAGAATTCAGCACCCCCAGGTCCACCCTCTCTAGTAAATGTTTAAGGGTGATTACACTAAAACTCTCTTGTCAAGTCATACATTCTCTTCCCATTTTGAACTAGGACACTTTCCATGAATTGCATGATGTGTGAAATGTTATCAGGGATCTCCTCCCCTTCTTCCTCACATGGTACAAATGATTCCTTAGGCCCCATCACTGGATAATCATTCCTAACCATTCCCCCTAACATTTCTCTCCTAAAGCATCATCCTGGAGGAATACTCTCTAAAAATCCAAAAAATTCCCTTAAACAAAATTCATTCTGTTATAATGTTTACATAATTTGGAAAACAACAAGACACAACTAGTCATTTCCCCAAAATATCGTCACACAATCAAAACTGAGGCACTATTACTACCCTTAACCATCTGACACCTAGGTCATTGTAAACAAGGGTAAACACACTCTCAAATAAATTTTCCATCTATACAACCATTTATTCTCAAATTTTAATCAATTAAAATTTTCAATTTCACAATAAGAACCCTTTTAATTTCAATTTCACAGGGAAGGAAAATAGTGTGAGTTCTATTTTCCCATGTTTTCCTAAGATGATTCTTGTTAGAAAATAATCATGAGTTCCTAGAATGATGAATTCATAAACAACTCTCATACCATCTTGAACCACGAGTCAATTCTCATAATATCTCAAAACCATTGTCAAATCATACAACAATTGAATCATCTAAGGTGAAATAATATTAAACTATAACATATATAGAAAATTCATTATTTTCCAACCATGAGTACTTCAGTTTTCCCCCATGAATTATTTTGAAACTCACATGCACGAGTTCATAAACAAGACCCTTATCTTCATAGTATCATGTATATCCTTCTAAAAAAGTAAGGCATAATTAAATGAATTCAAAATTAGAGATTCGAAACCAATTGGAACATCCTGACCTAGTTTCCACACACTAGGTCATTGAGGAGGTTGGGTTTGTGACCTCAAACATGCCTCCCCATACATCAGAAGATTCCAACTAGCAGTGATGATCTGATAAATCATTAACGGGGAGACTATATCCTCTTTGTTATGAGTAATAAATAATCAGAAAAAGTAGACAATATATAATGAAATATACGTTAATAAATAATAACAATTTCTCAAGATAACAATTAATGAAATACAATATCTTACTAAAATAGAAAACAAGCCATCCTAAATTAAGTTTCAATGATCTGAAATGTAATCTAAAAACAAAGATATTGATGACTCTCAAGTGGGTCCAAAACCACATCTAGTTCCCCCATTCATCTTCAGACCCATCTCTGCCTTATAACTCATAGCCATTTCCCTAAAATTTTCCTGAAAAAACAATGTCTATTTGGGTACTGAACATGTATTTCAAGTAGGGTGTGAGTAAAACTTAGTAGGCCACCACCAAAAATGTCTAAAACAAGTCCACTCAAACAATGTATATAGTTGTATAATGAAATAAGTACAATGCATAAAAAAAATTGTTACATTATAATTTATTATTTACTTCAATATATTTATTCTTGGGTCCCCTAGGATACACGTAACTCAATACTAGCCTCATATCATATTGATGCCTGATGTGTTCCCTAGAAATATCGTACCATAATACCTACGTTTGATCATTCTAAATCCTACTATATTCAAAGTTTATATCATATATAAATATATGCTTCCTCTAATGCAAGAGTCCAAATGTATTCTCATGCAAATTTAGGTATCTATGTTCATTTTTTACCATTATTTAATTTCACATTTAATTTACCACGCTACCAATATTAATTTCACAATTTATAAGACTATGTTACCGTACTTACATCTTAGTAGAATTATCATGTTCACATTCCTATACTCATAAGTATAATAACCATGTTACCATTTATACTTCTCAATTGAATGAACATGTTCTCATTCCATTACTCATAACTACAATGACTGTGTTACCATTTATTCTTATCTATATTGAATTAACATGTTATATTTTTTTACACATAATTAATTCTTCAATTAATTAGTCACATAAATCCCATTTTGAATTCAATATTTAGTTAAACTCAAAAATTCCTTTAGATAATTTTATTATTAACTAATTTCATTATTATTATAAATTAATTGGAAAATTAATTAATATCTCCAATTTAATTAATAATTAATTAATTTGTTTTCCTCATTATTATCCTTAATTAATTTCCTAATAAATTAAGTATTTCAACCTCTTATTTAATTTAACAATTATTTAACCAATATTTCAGACTCATAATCCCAAAATTATTTCCACTATTAATTATATATAATTTACCATTTTAAAGTCACATAATTAATTATAAAATTAATTATCAATTATGCAACATCAATATCAGTTAATTATTTCCAAAATTAATTATTCCTAAATTAAAAATTCATTATTCCCCTAAATAATTCTACAATTAATTTTCATTTAAAAATTTTGAATATAAAATAATGATTTACACTATTAGCTATTCTTAAATGCACAATTCAATATTCTAATAATTAATTAGATAATTAATTAGCAATTACCCAAAATCAACATCACATAATTTATTGCACAGTTAAATAATCCATAAACCCCTTATTCCAGAATTCTTAATTAATTAATTCACCCAATTGTTTAATTCTATTTGGAAATCCAATGGCTAAAAAATGTAGATATTATACAGATTAAATAGACATAATCAAAATCGTTACAATTGGATTTGAATTTTAGACCAGCTACATTGATTTGATGATGATTGATGTCCCAACACAAATCCCAAAAAATTAGAGGAATAACAATGTAGATCTAGATCCAAATCAACAACCCTAATTCAAGATTAATTAAGTCAATATCATATAAATCCACATATAGATCGAAAATCATAGATTTATATCACACGAAATATATTTAAATTTATCGTATCAATGGATAATTTTTTTCAAAATAATAAGATAAGAAATATGGATGAATGGGAAGGTAACAAGATGTGATCTAATTATCGGGATGGAAGACGTTCTTGGGTCCGGGCTTTGAATAATGATGAACAGAGTTCGTACGGGATTAGAAATCATACCTAGACAACCCAAAACATGAAATACCTACTTGGGTAGAATATTGGTCGAAATATCTGAGTTCGGGGTGTTTGGGGAATTTAAAAACAAATTTTATGGCCACATTAATTCCTATGAAATGTTTCATATACATGGGTACATAGTTTTTCATAAATTTGTGCCAATTATGAACATATTATTTTATGATTTAATTGCTTCCCTTTTTAGAGTGAAATGTTTGCAAAACCATTATTTATCCATGAAAACCCTCAAATTCTAGTGTGACATGGTTTCCTTGTCTAGGTACATAGTGTTCCCTAAAATTGTACTAACCATGCCCATCCCCTTTTTCATTCATTTTTTTTATAATTTTATCCCAAAACCACATCATGGTAAAACTCCATAGAATGGTAATTAAAGAAGAATAACATTAATTTGAAATAAATCATGATTTAAATCCATAAAAGGGATGGATCTTATAGAGTTAGAACATCCCTAACCAAGGGGGTGTTCTAGGTAAGGAATTTTTTCCAATTCATTTTGAAATAATTATTATCTTTATTTAGATTAATATTTGAAAATATTATGTGTTATTTCACTCGTAAAAATCATTTTTTTTATTTTCCTCTAGTTATATCTTGGTATTACCTACCTTACAACATGTTTACTTTCCATTAGTTAACACGTCAACTAAATGGTTTCATGTTAGTTGAGCTAACCTTATCTATTCTTTTACGTTGGTAATATTTATCCTATATGTATATATTAATTATATTTTGTATGAATATTTTTATGTTTAAAACATTTTTTTCATAATGTAAAAGTATTTTACATTAGTTTATTGAAAAAATTTCAAATTGATTTCTTTTATTGTTTTTTCATAAGATATCATCTACTGACCTTGTCCCTTTTTACAGAATCATGAAAATAGCATTCTTATTTAATATTTTTCACATGAATTACATGTCCAACAATTTTTTTTCATTATGAATCTTACTCAAAATAGTTTCATGTTTTTAATTTATTATTTATATTCCCACTATTATGTTAAATATTTTCATTTAAAATAATAGTTATGTATAAGATATTTATTATCATTATTTAAAAAAGTTATAATGATCATATAAATGTATTTTTCTTTTATTTCAAAATACACAAATTATTATTAGGTGTAATTTTGGGTACGATCTAAATTAAATATCCACCATTTTCTTTTGATATATTATTATCATGTATTATAGAAGGTTTTCATGAAACTTATTTCGTTCTGATAGATTTTTTATGATATGGTGGACTTATGAATGTGTTCATATTCAGGTAGCACACATATGTATAACGTTACCACTTTTACCAATGTATATTACTTATAATGAATTGGGTAATTATTTATATCTCCTGATATGACCTGTATGGGAATGTAAATTGATCATAATCAACTATGGGTGTTGGTCCACTTTGCTTGTGGAGATGGGGAGTGATCAAAATCAATTATAGGTCTCTTCCCACTATGTAAATATGGTCTTGGAAGTGAGCCTTGATATAAAGAATGATTTTATATGATTATTTTAATTCCACATTATTATTATTATGTTATGATTTCATGGATCATGATTATGGACTCATGATTCCACACACTTATTACTCATGTTTTATGTTACACACAATATTTATGTAATGAATCATGAATAATATTTTATGACCATTACATGTTATGTTGAAATTATCCTATGTTATTTACATGGTATTAAGTTCTATTCTCATACCCAAATTCAAATATTATGATAACATATGATATTTTATTGATATCTCCTATATTTTAACATATTCGGAATTTTAGCTCACCCATTTTTACGCTTCGATTATATAGGGTAGAAAGAAGAGTATTATATAGGATATGTATATAAGGGTATATTGTGTGAATAATATTTATTTTATAATATTTATATGTTGTAAAATAATAATTTTATGTACCTAATATCCAATCATAACAAACCTATAGGTTTTGGGGTGTGATTTATTATTATATATAATTAATATTCATATATAGTGATTTAATGTATATGTATGTTGTGGTTGGGTCATATCATCAACCATAATTTGAATTACTCATATAGTTATCCATCATGCAACACATCATGATTTTGTTTTGAAATATTCCTCTTAAAAAATTGATATCTTCGGTATCTCGTGTCGCACGTAATATTGAGTGTAAAAGAAATGTGATATACTGTCCAAATATTATTATTCTAAAAAAACATTATAACATATACATTTAATTAAAGGATAATAATAATAATAACCTTATTATAAATTATATATATTTATTAATCATTAGTAAACAAACACTTAATTTTTTTGTAAAATCATATTATTCTTTAAAAATATGTTTTCTTCAAAAAACGAATTTAATGATATCTTGGAGTAAATAAACAAATTTAATTTTTAAATTTTTAGAAAATTTATTTGAAAAAATAAAATTAATTTTCTAATTCATCATGTCAAAATTATCTTAATATTATTTTTTTAATTTGTTTTGTGATGTTTTAAATTTTAATGAATATAAAAAAATTCAAATTTTCTTAGACAACTTAATTTTAATATAAACAATTTTTAAAGTAAAATTCATTTTTGGATTAGTTCTAAACAATAATTAGAACTTTTATATTATACAAAATTTCATTTTGGTCTTTTCAATGAATTATATGTAATAATTTAGTATAATAACATTATAAACATAAAATTGTAGTTTTCCAAGAAAAAACATTTTCTTACATTTTTTCAGGTCAATAATAAATTAAACCACCCCACTTCCTTGTTTAGAATTTTAAAACTTTTATTCCAAATTTTTAATTATTATATTTAATATTTGTAAATAGACCATATTTATTTTTTCCAATATGAATAGAAACAATATTTAATTTTTTACCACGGTAAAGAGTAAATCAGGTAACTAAGGGAAAAAATAATGTGATAATGATAATAAAATTACCCTAACACTTGAAAAAAAATTTATTGATAGTATATTTTTCTACCATTATCATCAGATTTCTTTATTTATGACCATTTTAGGACACATGGATAATATTATGGCCTTTATAGTATTTTATTTAATGAAAAGTCTAACATGTCACACTTATGTTTTAAATAAGTAAAAAAATTTTAATATGCAGTTATTGAGAGAATATTTTCAACTCTACATGGTTTTCTAAAATTTAAAATATTTATCTTCCTCATGGTAATGTATTTTAAATTTTTATTTAATTAATAATTACTTTAAAATTTTACACTATTGTGATGGCATAAATATACAATTAATGGGAAAAATCAAATAAAGGATATTACAAATATAAAAATAATTATAATTTAAGATATTTAAGGTGGTCCATATATTTTATATATGAAACTGATATTTTTAGGATATAGTAGAATTGTTTTTTATTTAATTTCTATGAATTGTATAAACATTGACAATAATGATATTATATGTGATTAATATTTTATTAAATTATTTAATAATCATAAATAATAAATAAGTACAAATATGATAATATATGGTACAATCATCCATCCCCTATGAATATATGGGCCATTTAGAAGCATTTTAATCTATAATAGTCTTATTATATTTTAATATTTTGGGATATTCGAAATGTTCCCTCACATCAATTATAAAACGACACTCATTCCATTACTTATTTATAGCAACATGAGAAATATTGGATGAAAAAACTCTTCCCATTTTTCTTCTAAACATCTATATTACATTTATTAGGGTTATTTCTCTTAATAAATTCCTAAACTTTGTCTCTGAAGAAAAGGTATTATAGAGCTCATTCGTAGAAGAGCTTATCGTCTTTACAGACTCTTTCAAACATATTTCTTCTTCTGACTCCTCTTAAAATGTTGTGCCCATAATAAATTAATTAATCTTGTAAAATATATATACTGATATGATTTTATGATTATGATACAACTATATTCCACCTTTTATCCATCCTATGTAAAATGAAAGCACTTCCATTGCGTACGTACGACTTAACATCTCCACAAAACTGTGTATTAGATATTTCACGTCCAATTTAATTGAATGGGTATAATTTATGAAATAATTGGTATAAATGATACTTATTACATGATATTTATTTTCTTTAAAATTAATATATCATCCAATTATCTACAAATTCAACATTAATGTAATGATATTGTCACTCGTTCGTACATATATCCTACCATATCCATCATGCAATACGAATCATTTTACACATCCAAAATTCAATAACTATTATAAAAATGTTATAAATAATTAAATATGATAATTTTTTAATTAATAAAATTATTTATATTATGAATCTATATCCCATGTACATGAATCAGAGAATACATAATAGAACATTTATGAGAAAATGTACCAGTTAACACCCTAAAGAATCGTATCAATAATATATGGGTGGTAAGAGGATATATAAGGATTATATGTCATATAATAAATGTTAATATGGTTATGGAATAAATTTATAACATTAATTAAACCATAATACATGTGGTTAAATCATGATTAACAAAAGTAAATCACAATGAAAGGGATCACTTCGAACATCCATATTTCTTTTGGGTTACACATTCCATCAATTTATCGAAATTTATATATATATTATTCTCATATAACACATATATTTTATATTTATATAAATCATAGATATGTATTATCTTCCATTCGTATTTCGTTTATGGGGAATAACATTTTTAAAAAACATTCCCGTCTCAATTCCTCATAATCAGAAAAAATAATTAAATGGAACTTCTCTATTTCGTAACCATTTTATAGTACACTCCAAAAACCATTTTAATACAACCATATTTTTATAAAATCAATCAATTTATCATGAATTTATTTTGTTCATTTATAGTATTATGTAACTAATTATATCATTACACACATTAACGAATCATTATTCTTTTCCATATAGCAGTTCATAAGTGCAACATTTTTAAAGATACCTAAATAATCTATTTATTATTTTAAACTAATTTGAACATTATTTTTCATAATATATTATTATCATTCATTTATGATTGACCAAGAATTGTTTAATTTCATTCTTACTTGGGTACAATTGTTATACACACATTGGATACTCATTAAGTCTTGATTATGATACTCACTTCTTTTACATGCATCCCTTACTTATATTCCTTATGTTTTATTCTTTAAGTGGAAACAATATTCATGAAAATTATATGATTGGTGTAAAAATATAGTAATCCAATTCATTGGGTAATTTATTTGAATAATGAGTTGTTATGTATGGGATTAGGGAGTAAAACTAATCTATTATGGCATTATGTTGACCATGTGATATAGTCTTGGATGTTATCCTTTATTAATCCTTATGTCATGATATATATTTCCGCCACATTCCTATTTTTCAATTACTATATGATTCCATGTTTTATTTTTTATTTTTCTATATTCTTATTCATGATCCATTCCATTTTTGTTATCATGTTATGCCTTCAAACTCTTGTGTTATTCTTTAATAACATGTTTATTCCCTTAATCGGCTTTTTAGCTCATCCCTTTTGACTATGAATCCCTAATTTTATCATATGTATTTATAAGAGATCAATGAGAGTATGGTTCTCATTATAATTATTTTTTTTAAAATGTTTTATTGTTTTTTCAGGTTTTCAATAATTTATCATGACGTCCAATGAAACTACACATTTTGATCATTGATTTGTATTTAATGTGTAATTGAACAATAAATATTATAATAATATTTGTAAAATACTTGTGTCATTATAGTTGGTATCATAGGATGGTATAGTTATTTTAGGGGGTTTGGACAAGAAAACATTTGACATAACCCTAGGGAAAATTCATGAAGTATGGATAACTTATATTGAAACTGAAGGAATCATAGATTAGGATACAATTTTTATTTATATTTTTATCAATATATGATCATAGTTTCCTTTTTATATGTTTATTTTTTATATATTCAATCCCTCTAATTTTATTTCACATTTCATGATAATAGTGGGAAATATGAGAACATGGGATAATAAACAATGTGATAGTAAATGTGATGATTTCCCTCAAGAGATACCAAACCACATGGTAATCGGCTCTCATAACATCATGACAGTATTGACTCAGCTACCCCAGATTATGAATAATAACTAGAATCATTAGGTATTCCATCCATCTCTTAAGAATGATCAATTTTTTTTAATACAATATGTAAAAAATACCTCCTATCATTAGTGGATCCTTAGATCCTCTAATGAAAAAATAGTCGATTATCTCCATTGAGAAGATATTATCTATACTGAAATGCTAAAAAGATGTGAACGTCATGTTGGCAGTCTGTCATTTTGTTGGGGAAGTTGATTAATGGTAGAGACAGATCAAGAACCCAAAAGAAAAAAGAAGATTTTTTTTCACACGTTGAGAAAGATTTAATAAAAATATTAACCAATTATTATGATCCGCAAAATCTTCGTATAAAGATAAATATAGAGATCCTCATAATTAAGCTAAAGGAAGAAGATTTTTATCAGATAATATGAGGAAAAATATAAAATTCATTCATGATACTCCTCCATATTTGTCATCAAATCTAAAATGAAGGTGAATATATTATTTATCATATTAAATACAATTCTATGAAAATACTTTATGATTAAAAAATTTCATAGCAATGAGAATATTGCCAGATGTGCCATTATGGTTGGGATGGATACTAGAGATTCTCTATGGCCATGTGAGATCCGAGATAAAAAAGAAGATGATGGATTTTAATATTAGAGGATTAATAGATAAATCCCATGGAGGCAAGAAAATAAAACAACCCATAAGTCCAAAGTGTGTGAAGAATCATCTCAAGAAAATTAATAAGTGAATGGGGAGATACTTCAAATGGGGAATAGAGGGGAATCTCACTAATATGTTTTCAAGGGATTTGAAGAATACCACTAAATTAGATAACAAAAATGATGTTTCTGCTCAATAGTAATTATTTAGTATAGTTTTTCTATTTTATGTAACTTGGGAATTATGTAATTTAATTCCCTAGTCCAAGGTTTATGGAATATAATCAACAATAATAACCACTATTGAAACAAGGGGTGATATATTACATCACTTATACTAAGGTGAAGGTTTATGATAATGTTGTTATTGGTATGTTAGTTATTAATTTCTGAATATCTAACATCCTATTTTATTATAGTTCTATGAATTATTTAATATATTGAATGTTTAGTCAGAATTTTAAAAAACATCTACAATAATATGGAGGTTGAGATATCATTGAGAACAAAATATGGGAAAACTATTGTATCTAAACTATATTACTCTTCCCTAATATAATTTTTTGGAATGAAACTCTCAAAAAATATCATCTTGTAAACATTGTTATATTTTTTTTGGCTATTCTGGGCATTGATTGGCTATGTTTATAAAAACCAAACAACAACTGATGGGAGAGGGAGATCATTCTTCACATCCCGATGCAGCCTCAGATTCTATACATGTTTATAGATGGGGATATATCACCTTCAACTTCATAAAATAAAGAGTTAATTTTATTTCCTTAGGAGTAATAATATCTAGCTCAAATTATTGAGGTGATAGATAAGATTATTCATGAATACATTCACATTATGAGGGACTAAACCAATGTACTCCCTTAAGATCTATTTACTTTTTCTTTGATTACGATTTTCAATTATCAATAGAACATATACCTGGATATCGTTCTGTATAAACTACTCAATTTAGGATTTCCACCATTGATTTGTAAAAATTAAATATGGAGTTCTAAGATAATATAGATAAGTATTTCATATTTATGAGTGATTCACCCTGGGGTAAATTGGTTCTCTTCATCAGGAATAAAGATAGATCAATCCACCAATTCAGTGATTATCATGAGCTCAAACAAATAATGATAAATAAAAATTATCCCCTACAGTGGATTGAATATTTTTTCAATAAACTACATGGGGAAACTATTAATCAAATGTGGACCTTTGATTGGGATCTCTCATATTAAAGGTGAAGAAGGAATATATTCTGACGAATACCTTTCAGAAGAGATAAGGACACTCTGAGTTCATAGTTATTCCCTTCAGACTCCCTAATTCTCTACTAACATTTATGTACTTAATTAATATAATTTTTCCGGATTAACTCAATGAATTTGTGTTAGTCTTAATGATGATATTTGGATATAATCCATGAAAAGGTAGAAGCAATTTGGGAATTTGAATATTGTGATAATGAATTTGGAAAGGGAGAAACGATGTGAATTGTATAACAAATGTGAGTTATGGACTTAGGATGTACCATTATTAGGTTATGATATCACCGAAAAAGGGATATTTGTGAAATATTCTAAGACAAAAACATTTTAGGAGTGGCCCAGACCAACATCTATAAGGGAGATTCGCTGTTTACATGGTCTAGATGGGTATTACTGACAATTTATGAGTATCATCATATGATTATCAAAACCACTAAACATTTTTACATGGAAAGAAGTAAAAATTTTTCTGGATGAATGAATATGAATACTTATTCAATGATTAAAAAATAGTCTCATCATTGAATCGATTCACACACTACCTACAAATGGGGAACTCTTTATGGTTATAATGATGCATCAATGAAGAGATTATGTTTTGTATTAATATAAAATCAAAAAGTAAGATCCAACACCATAATAAGTGGAATGTTCTTGAGTTAAAAAATTCCATATAAGATCCCATGTTAGTGTTTCTATTATTCATATTGAAAAATGTTTGGCATTATATATATAACAAGAAGTGTGAAATATATAATGATCACAAGAGACTAAAATATATATTCACATAGATGATTATTAGTATGAACCAGAAAATATGTTTATAGGACATCACGAAATATATTTTCTCAATCCACCACCATTATTTTGATGAAAATAAAGTATACGATTATCTTAGTAGAAAGGATCCTTCAATTTTATAAATGATTAGAACAAAGAAAGATAAAACTTTATTAGAATTAAAAAGGATGGACATGGGAATCATAATGTATGGAACATCATAATCCCCTTATCAAATTATTTCCCAACAATCCCTTATAAAGATGATAATGGATTCTCAAATAATTGATATTGAAATATGGATGATTATTGAATCTACCTAAAATTTCAAATCCTTAGAGTTAAATTTATTGAGGAATGACTCGTAATATTTGGTTTATGAGTATGTGTACCGTAAAATACTGTGATAAAGTGGAATAATTTGAATGATGAACACATATCAACCATCATTATCCACTCAAATAGCACATTGATTTATAGAGATATATGAGAGTACTATTGGTGGGAAAATATGAAGAACAAGAACATTGAATATACATCAATGTATCTAGTATATCATAAATTGATTGATGAAAAGAAAAGGTCCAAGAAGATGATAAAACCATTAACTATAAAAACATGTAAATAGAAATACATCACCATTGATGTTGTCACATTAATTCCAAATACATCAAGTTGAAATAATTCTATATGGGTAGTTATGGATTAGCTTAGAAAGACAACTCAATTTATTTCAATTTGGCGAGAATTATCACTTGAAAAATTTCATGTATATATATCTGAGATGTCACAAGGATACACATAGTACCATTACCTATTTTATCTAATAGGGATTTGATATTTTCCTCTATGTTCGAGAATAGTCTCCATCATGTTGTAAACATTGAGAGAAACTTTAGTACAAATTATCACCCTCCAACCGATGGCCAGCCTAAGTGTGACATTCAGACACTAGAACAAATTTTTAGAAAATAAACAACGGACTTAATAATATGATTGGATTAACATCTTCTAATAGTTGTGTCCTCCTATAAAAAAGATTTTCTATTCAAGTATCCAAATGGCCTTATATGAATCCCATTATAGTAGGGATATAAAACACCTACATATTGGGATAAAGTCATTGACAAGATGTTTATAGGACCTAAAATGGTCAATTAAATGGTATGAAACTGTAATAACATTCTGTAAAAAATTAAGGACACCCAAATTTAATAATATATCTATTCAGATAATTATCACTGATTCATAGAGATTAAAGTTGGATAGAGAGTATTAATCGACATGACTTCCTGGAAGAGAGTCATGATATTTGGGAAGAAGGGAAATTTTATTCCAAATATAAATGACCCCATTGATATTATTAATCAAATAGGAGTTGTGGAATATCGAGTATAAAATCCACTAACCATGTATTAGGTACATGATCCATTCAACGTATCCATTCGAAGGAAATATATGAAATATCCCTCACATATATTGAATTTTCAGATGGTAAAGCTAAAAATAATATCTCTTATGTGGAGCATCCAGTGAATATCTTTGACAGTAGAGATATATTTCAATGCAACAGGACCACTCATATTGTGAAAGTGCTTTGTTGGAACCACAAATAAGAAGAGGTGACATAAGAACTGGAGGAATTGATGAATGATAAGTACCCTCCACTATTTTCACCATAATACTCAAAAATAAATTATAAAGCAGAAATTTCCAAAGGGTGACTAATGTAACATAATTATATTTTTAGGAAATATTTCGCTTTAAAAAAATTTATTTCTTCTATTTCTTGTGTTTCATGTGACACTGAGTTTAAATGAACTCAAATATACTATTAAAATATTATTTTTATAACAAGATTGTTATAATAGAATAACTGAATTTGTGGGTATTAATTGGATTAAACACGTTATGAAATATATGTATTTATTATTTCATAGTTATTAAACACATATATTTTAGGAATGTTATTTTATTCTTTAAAAGTTTGTATTCTCTGAAAAACAATATTATTACATGCTTTGTGAAAATTAATATAACTATTTTTTACACTTTTAGGTATTTTTTTTGAAATAATAAAACTAATTTTTGAATTTATCATTTTATAATTATCTTATGATTTTTTTTTAATTTTCTAGGATGCTTGACATTTTAATAAATAGTGAAAAATAATGATTTATATTGAAAAAAGTATTTTAAAAAAAAATAAAATAACAATTTTATTTTGGATATTTTTTAAATTATATTTAGAAAATTTTTATTATAAATAATATAATTTTGGACATTGATATGATATTTATACTATAATATAGAATACAAATTTTTTATACTTAATAAGGGATTTTTTCAGAAAAATTTAAATTCATTGTGTTTTTTGGGTTTAATATTACATTAAAATATTCCACATCCATGATTTAAATTTGTAAAAATGGATTCCATATTTGTAATAATTATTTCCATATTTATTATATATTGACCTTTTATATTTTTTTCAATATGAACAGTAGCCTTAATATTTTTTGTTACTAAAATAAATGGAAAATCTTGAAATTAAGAGTACATATAATATTTTATGGACTAAAATGTTTCCCTAAAACATTCTCCATTTTCATTTTGTGTGTAATATTGAACCATAATCATCCAAGGGTAGAATTTAAACCCATTTGAATCCACATATAATATATTATGACCTTAATAGTATTTTATTTATTGAAATTTCATAAATTTAACCCTTATGTTTTTAATAAAAATGATATTTTTAATATGGTGTTATCTTGAGGATATGTTCGAAAAAATATATTTCATAAAAATATAAATGATTTAACTTCATCATGGTAATTTAATTTTAATTTTTACTGAATATATATTTTTCTTAAACATTACACAACAATGATGTTGTAATTATTCAATTAATCCAAAAATTAAATAATTGATATTAAAATTTTTAAAATAAATTATATTTTAGATATATAATGTGATAGAAAAATTATATATATGATCATGAAAATTTTAGGATATAATAAAATATTTTTTTTATATTTTACATGTTTTCTTTATGTTTTTAATGTCATTGAATAAAAATATCAAAATTGACAATTAGGAAATTTTTTGGGATTAATATATTATTATATTATTGAATAATTATTATATTATTGAATAATTATAAAAATATTAAATAAAGTAAATGTGGATAATATATGGTCAAAAATTTCATCCCTTATTCATTTATTTATCATTTGGATGAATATGGATTTATAATACTCTTACCATATTTTAATATTTGGGAAATTATACAATTACCCCTCACCACAATTATTAAAGGTCACCCCATAATTCACATACATACACCACATTGAGCCATCTATATTGAAAAAAACTCTCATAATTTCTCTTATAAACATAATTATGTAATTTATGGTAGACATAGACCATCCAAAAGAACTACTCTAATTCCCATAAGAGAAGATATAAAGGGTATCCGTTATAGAAGTGGTAATCATCTTTACCGACTCTTTCAAATTTATTTATTCCTCCAGCTCATCTTATTATTCTATAACAATAATTAAATAATTAAAATAGTATAATCTATATTTTGATATTTTATTAATATTATGAGGAATTTATATTCCACCTTTTATATAACCTATTGAAAATTAAAGCATTGTGCATGCGTACGTATGACTTACCATCTCTATTTAGGAGTGTAGTACATTTTTCATCACTAATTTACATGTATAGTTATAATAATGGAAATAATGTACATATATGATATTTATAAAATTATATTTTATTCGGTAATATTAATATATCATCCATTTCTATACCCATTAACAACTAAGGTAACAATATTATCGCTCATTCGTACGTATAGCCTACCGTCGCCATGAAGCGAGGTGACTCATTTTATATATCAAATAACAAATAATTGTTATTAAAATGTATTCAATAATTTAATATTATAGTTATGACATTAATAAAATTATATAGATCAAGATTCTATATCCATTGTACTTGAACTAGAGTTTATGTAAAAAAACATGGATGGAAAAATAAAGTAGTTAATACCTGAAACAGTTATAATAATGAAATATCATTAACAAGCTGGTGCTAAGAGGTTATATAAGGATTATATGTGATATAATAAACATTAATATTGTTATATAATAAATTAATAACATTTTTTAAAGCCTTATATAGGTGGTGAATGAACTTTCAACTAAAGGAAAGTGCATTTAAGGGATCTCTCTGAACCTCCATATTTCTTTTGGGTTTTTATTTTCTCCCTATTTTCCCCATTTTTTAATTTCATTATTATTATACACTGATACTATTTTTATATATGTTCCAAAATATTTATGTATTTCAATTCATCTTTCTTTTATGGAAACTTTCATGTTTCAAAATGGTTCCCTTCTCAATTCCTCCTAATAGGAAAACCACATTAAAGGGAACATGCATGTTTCTTACCTATTTTCGAGTAGAGCCCCTAAAATTTACAAATCCCCAAATATTTTTTTATAATTAATTCCATTTATCATGGAAAAAGTTCATTTCATTTCCAGTTTTATGTAAATAATTATACATTTTTCATCTTTAGACAATCTAAATTATTTTCCCAAAAACTATACTTAAGTAGAATATTTCTAAAGTTACCTAGCCACTCTATTTAATTATTTCAATTATATTGGACATTATTATTCATGATATATTCTTATTTTCCCTTTATTGATGACCAATAATTATTTAAATCTATTATTTCATGGATACCATTATTATAAACTATTTTGTTATGCATTGTGTGATGATTATGATACCAATTTCATTACATGGGTAACCATTATATTTATTCCTATTTTTGTATTTTTTATGTGGAAAACATATTCATGAACATGTTATGATGGGTTAACATATATAGCACTCCATTACATTGGGTAATTTCTTAGTTTTGTGAGACATTATTTATAGGATTAGGGAGTAATCATAATCCATCATTGGAGGTTGTCTACAATGTGATATAGTATTGTTAGTTAGACTTGACTAATGAATATATTGGAATAAATGTGTCTCCCACATTCCTATTTTTATATAATCATATGATTTCATGTTCTATTTTTTATTATTTCATATGATTATTCGTGAGTAATTAATTTTTTTATCATGTTTTTCCTTCTAAATCATGTGTTATGCTTCAATCACATGTTTATTCCCATATATTCTATTTTAGATCATCCCTTTAATCTATGTATCCCATTAGTTATCCAGTGAAATTATATGAGATCAGAGGATGTTATGAGAATATTATGGGTATTAATAAAAATTTGTGTTATTTTAGTTTCGTGATTTCTTTTTATATACATAATCATCAAAATACACTATGTTTTTGATACGTTGTTTTTATTAAATATATAATTATGACTAAAATAATGTAATAATATATATAAAAGAATTGGGAAATTATACTACATTTGAATGATATATTTATTTTTTATGGCCTCCTTTTTGTAGTAAAATGGCTCCCCTGGTCCATCCTAAAATCTATAAAATTTCTGTTAAATATTGAGTGGTATTAAATAATGATCTGCCAAAAAATATGCTTTATCATCCCAAAATGATAAAAACAATTTGACCATGAAATTATTATAACTTCTTCTTTGAGCTCCACTAGGACATAACAGAAGTCGTTACAATGTCAAATTTTCTTTGTAAAATTACATTTGTTTATATAACAAATATCATGTGAATTAAATAAAATTTATCAATAAATTTCAATAACTTATATGGTCATTTAATTGATTTAAAACAGATATTTATTATATTTATAGGATTTATCATCATTATGACCTATTTCCATGAATATTTCATGTTTACACTGTATCTTCACATTGAGTCCACTAGGTAAAATGTTATAGATAATAGAATAATAAATTATCACCAAATACAATGCCCTTGAATATATGATAAATAATCATTACTAACATTTTATATATCCCAATTTAGTGTTTTTAAGAATAATATAATGAAAATTTTGGGGGATTTGGTTCTTGTTTATGAATTCATCGGTGGTCCAAAATTTCAACTTCTATGATCATTTCACTCACTATTGGTTCCTGCTTGTCTTGATCATTAATCCAAATATCTTTAGTTATTTTGAATCCATGGAGGTGATTTTGCCTTATGTGTGTCATTTTGAGTCTTATGTATAATTTAAATAGTATGGAATAATATTTTTCACATGACATGTTTCATGTGTATTTCATAAGTCATGTCCCATTATACATAGTCC
Source organism: Viscum album (assembly GCA_963277665.1). Lineage (NCBI taxonomy): Eukaryota > Viridiplantae > Streptophyta > Magnoliopsida > Santalales > Viscaceae > Viscum > Viscum album. The sequence continues at coordinate 658,947,831 of OY728134.1, read as the reverse complement.
CACAGCAGACATACACTCAACCTTATTTCCTCAACATATTATAGGGCACACACACCACCACCCTTATGTGTGGTTCTATATTACATATTGGTGTCTTACAACTCTATAGTGATATGTATGTACAGATATATAAAACATCCCACACTATGGCCATATCTCATGACTCTGCACCATCTTACACATGTTTCACCCACTATAGAACTATGAAACTAATACATGGTTGCATTTTGATTGTAGTTATTATTGTTTCTATGTTTGAAATAAATTTTGTTATTATTATATATATATTTATTATTTTTCTTCCAAAATTCATTAGAATTTTATTTTCAACAATTCATTACATTAATATTAAAATAACCAAAAATTAAACAATAAAAGGATATTAATAATATAAACATGAATTAAAAATTTATTATTAAATTAATCTATCACATTAAAAATGTATAACAATGATATAATAAAGATATCCTAGTAGAAAAAAATGAACAAGACATAAAATAGGAAAAAACTAATTATAACAAGTTGTTTTCCAAATAAGAATTAAGAAAAGGTTTAAGAAATAATATATTAATACTTTTAGATAAGGCCTAAAATCATGGGAATTTCATAATATACAAATAATTGATACAATAAAATAAAAATCAAAGAACAAGTCTTGGGACCAGAATCAACTATTACATACTATTAGGGGAATGTAAATCATATATATAAAAAATCATAATATTTTTAGACTTTTATTTGGAAGACATTTAGGAAATAATGGAGTGTTTTATGTTAAAATCAATTTATGTCTTAGGATTAATAAAATATTTTATAGAGAATGTTTAAATAAATACTGTTTTTTAATATTAAATTTTACGATTAATAACTTATATATACATAAAACATTATTTAAATAAAAAAACTAATGTTTATACAAAATGAATTAATGTATTATTTATATTTAAAAAAACAAACACATATAATATTTAAAAAAATAATGGATTTTATTATTTACTGATTTTATACGCAACACATTAAATATAAATGCACTAATATTAAAATATTTATTGTATTTTTGGAATCCCCAATTAATACTAACTACCTTATTAGAATAAATATATCAAATAATGTAAAAATTTAGGTTTGGTTTGAAAATAATTTTTATTGTCACTAGTTAAACCAAATAATAGAAAAATAGATTCATCAAATGAAGGCAAGATTAAAAAACCTATTTTATATCCACAAATATATGAGTAATTGAATAATTTCAATTCCAATTATAAACATATTTTCATTGCTTAAAAACATGTTTAAAATAAAATATGCAATACTTTGTACAAGTAAATAATGTATAGTAAAAATAACCATAAAAAATAATCCCCTTTTAGACAGTATAAAAATTTAGACAATTCATAAATAATTATGGCTATGTATTTTTTCATTTGAGTTTTATAAATAATATAAAAATTTAATTACCAATAGTTCTTGTTTCTTTGGAGGTAGTTAGCAAAAATAATATACATACCTAACGAAATATTTATAATTAAAGAATGATACTGATAAATTAATAATTTATTTTATTGTATGTCTATGCTTTACCAGCCATTACAACATGTAAAATGACTCTTCAATTAGTATATCACATAGTAGATAACCAAAACAATATATAAAATTCAATTAAAATCCCATGAGAAAAAATTATTTTCTAAATTTTACATGAATCTAATAATTTATCTCTTTAAAAACAATAATTTTATCTTTATAAAACTCTTGAAAACTAGTTGGAAAACACATTTCAAGCATATTCAAATTTGTGGACTCAAAAATTATTTTTACTACCTATAAAAATCAACCGAAATAAAATCTACATACCACAATAACAATCTCATAATATAAAATAATTTACCATGCTGATGCGGGGTTTGCGCGAGTCATCACTAAAATTATTAAATAAAATGTAAATTACAATAAGTCAGGAATTTTATGGTGTAGTATAAAAGTGTGAGCATTTCAAACCCCACATGTCATCATCCACCATGAAAAAATAGAACATTGGTATCCTGAAAGATCAAATGGTACTCGGTTCCATGATTTCCATCTAGAAAGGGGAATAATCCTCCTGATTTGAATCTATGTAGGCATGAGAAATAATGATTTTGTGGTGAATCGATTGATTGAGATATATGATCTAGTGTGGGATAATATTCCAAGGCACCTCTCTAGTACATGATTTAAAATTATTCACATATAGTTGTGAATCTATATAAACCCATAAGGGATACTAGTTGTAGTGGACTGCATACATGACTGCATAAATTACATCCCAAATTTAATCTTTATAATAAGTACCTTGGACAATGAAATGGTTGAACCTGCCTTGGATTAAGCCAGAATACGTGCAGAAAATGCCCTCACATCCCGATGGTCCATGAAATCTAGTAGAAACTCCCTCAATATTGAAATTAATTTAATAGTGAATCAATGGGATCCATCTAAAAAACTGAACTCAAGAGGCTGCTTTGGTTTCCCTGCCACCCTAATAAACCTTAGAGTACTCATGTCTTCTATAAAATCTGTAACATTCCTATTTATATTGCTGCTACAGTGGGAATATCCCTATGTATTATAATGAAATCATCAGGGTTATGTGTAACTTGATTGAAGAATATCACTTGGATTCTTTCAGACTAGATTACATGTATGGCTGACGAAGTAGCCACAACGAGATGTTTGTGCACTTTTGGACTTCTTCCACTATCACATATCTGTGACATGAGCTCATCACTATTCCTAGAATGGTAAAAATCCAAGAAGAATAAAAAGCCAATGTATTTCCATAACTAACTTGCAAAAGGACATTCCATGAATAGGGGTTGTGTAGAATCTTCATCCCTTATATATATTAGACAAGCAGAGGCAAGACGATTCCAAACATCCATCAGTTAATCATGTGTTGGAAGATAGTTCCTCCATAGCCTCCAAAATAGAATTAATCTACATGGTCGAAAGAATTGGGACTTATGTTGAGTCACCCATTTAGGTGGTATTTGAGATCCAACACACATCATAATATAGTACTATTTTTGGTTAAAAGGCCACAACAATTTGGATTCCATAATAAGGTATCTTTATCCATACAATCATAATTCTGAATTTCTAGAGCATTTTAATGGGTTCGAATTTTTGCAAGAGCACATTGATTCATAGAATTTGTAACATTCATCATATTCATGGTGTTAGGGATAGAAGTGGAATAGATATGGTTATACATCCAATAAATCTTTAAGAAATCAAGGTTTGAGTCCCTACTAACCAGTCACTTCGAGTTTTTGATGATTACCACAATCGATCGATAAATGGAGGTCCTAATTGATTAGAGAAGGTGGTGTGAATATATAATGAGAATCCTCTCCCTGAAAATACATGAATTGAAGTTGGATGATTATTCAATGGAAGTGAAGAGATTCCTAGTGAATTTAATAATCAAGCCATCGTTGAAGGTTTGGATATCCTTGTGCCCAATCCCTCCGATATCTAAGGGCTTAATATACACCCACCATGAAACCGTTGTAATTTTATGTTCCTGAACCGAGCATGTACAGAAGAAATTAATGATTATGCATTGAAGGCCATTCATCATAATTTTGGGATATAGTATAATTTAATAAATCAACAACCAATTATAGTCAAATTTGACCATTTTATATTTTAGTATTAAATAAATTTATAAAGTATTTCATGTTTTTCAAAAAAATCTGAAGAATATATGGGAAACCTCAATAACAATAATTATTTATATTATATCTCCAAGAAATCTATAATTTAATGTCAATATTAAAAAATACTTATGTATCCTATATATTATCAGAAATAATAATAAAATAGTTATTTATGGAATGTAGATGACCCTTTTCAGGTTCTTTCAAGCCTAAAATAAAATGCCTCCTAATATCATGTGATGATTTCACCATAATATTGTGGAATCACAACTAAAATCCAAAATCATTATCCAAAAAAGGAAATTATGAGAGGGGAATTAATTTTCTTGATGATTCAAAAAACATATAAAAATCAATACCCAAAACATATTAAATTGGATAAGAAGTATAATAGTATTTTGACCAATATCTTCTCCCAACCGAAAAAAATTTCACCCCAACGAAGACACCCTTGAGTATTTTCCTTCTTATTTAAATGTAATTCTCCATTTTTTAATTTTAATTTTTTAAATATAATATTGATAGATATTAGGAGTTACAAGTTACAATGGAAATAAAATTTAATAAAGATTGATATAATAATCACATAAACCCTGGTAAAAGTCATGTAAATTGAATATAATATAATAATAACAATAATTATAAGAAAATTAAATACATTAATACATATAGGTGGGTCATAATGTAATATTAAAAATGTTAATAATGGTAATAAAACATATGTATTTCAAAATAATATTAATAATTGATATTAATATATATGTGTTTGATAAATAAAAAATATATGTATTTATTATTTATTAATGACATTCATAATTATATTAATAGATACCATAATAAAGTTTTTATTTTACGAAAGATATTTATTATGATAATTTTAAAATTATGAATATCTATAATAATAATTCCGCATATTCTATTATAAAAATTTAAATTATAATGATATATATATATATAACATTTATTCTACATTATTTTATTATTTTATATAATAAATGAAATTGAATTTAACTAATAACTCAAAGAATAAATTCATAATTAATAATAATCTCTTAAGATTTAATCATGTTTATATAAAATATAAAATAAACGATATTTTACATAAATTTCAATATTTAAGGATAAAACAAACTATAATACAATAAAAAAATGAAACTCAACTAGATGCCACTATGTAATAGATAGACCCCAGCCAGCCCCTCAGAATTATTTAACTGGAAATACCCAATTTAAAATAGCACCAAGGACCCCCATTAAATGATACTAGGTACCCATTTTCACTATCTACCACCACATATGGACTTCCCTTGTACATTAATAAATAAAAAATCATCAATTTTTAGATTGAATAAGTCTTAATTAGAAGTAACTTCCTTATAAGTGTGCACTAATATCACTTATTAATAGAAACATACTAGGTTTGGTTATAAGATCCTATATTTTGGTAATGTCAAATATAAATAATTTCTTGGAATAGAAACTAGTTCATCATAATATAGTTGACTTATAGAGGGCTAAGGATTTATTATCATCAACTTCATCAAACTATAAAGTATGGTTTTGAATTGTGTAATATATTATACTTTAATTATTTTACTAACACAATATTCAATAAATTTTGGATCTTCTCTATATGATTTAAAATTATTTTAACCCTCAGTTATGTATTATGGTTTTTTCCTCCATTTCAGGAAAACCTCGTTTCCATTAAGTAGTTCAAAGAGAGAATATCCTTATTATAGTCCTTTAATATATTTCAAAATTGATATTTTTATTTGATTTAATTTTAGGTATTTTTATTATTTAATTATTAGTTTTTTAATTCAAACAAACTACTGAATTTACGATACCATGGTAGAAATTGGTGTCACAACTTGTCTTTTATGATTTAAAATTATAATTGGATAAAGAGTATGATCTTATAGTGTCTCTCTTACTATTTGGAATACTAGATTGATATAATTTAAAAATTCATATATCATTTGAAAAATTAAATTAGATATATTTTAAGGATTATATAGAATAATATATAATCAATACTTGAATAGGATAGCAGTTTGTTATCTCAACGTACTACAAGATTCTAGAAGAATATCCTGATAAATATTTGGATAATGATGCTACAAAATGTACGATATATTCAGATGTTGGAAATAGTCATTTATTTGTTTTCTCAATAAATATCTAATGATAGAAATATTCTTAAAAATTACACATAAAATTTGGAAGAAATTATGAAATACACATTTTAGTTTGAATAAGTTCATACAATTGAATATAGTTATAAATTATGCGTAAAATCATATATTTCACTACATGTTAGATGAAATGTCACACAAATGTATAAATGGATAACAAATATTATAAATGTGTTTAGAAGTATTTCTAAAATAGATATCACTAATAATTAACTATATGATATAATTATTAAAATCATACCAAGAGAAAGAAATTAGGGGTAGATGGAACATATCGGCATAAATTATATTAAAAATCTAAAAATTCATGGACATATATAAATATAAATGAAATATTATTTTAGTAAATAAGGATAAATAATATGAATAAAAATATTTAAAAATAGGTTGTATTTTAAAATTATTAATGCTAAATCTCTTACATTTGAAAATGATTTTCATATAAAGAATTATCAAGTCATGTGGTTAGAAAGATTGATGTGATAAATACACCAGTGCAGATCATCAAGGAGTTAAAGACCTGAATAGAAAGATATGTTTTCCCAAATAGAAAACATGGGAGAAAATTGATAATTCATTAGGTAATTAATAATATGTGAATAAATCCAAGCCATAATAAATCATGCTATGTTCGAAAAAAAATATTAGCTATTAAAAAAGCAAAAAAGGAAAGAATGTTTTTACGTGGACAGACTAAAGGTAAATGTTATGATTCGTATTCTAGAAGTTATTTCACCAATAATTATTAAATTAATATATTTTAATTATTCATATCCACAAAAATAGTAATTGAAAAAATATTTTTGGATATGGTTAGTGATAAATTTACTAATAAATCTATTAATTTGTCTGCACCTGTAGATTCATATAAGGATCACACATCCTTATAAGAATTAAATTTTTATATTGATGATATTAAGGGTAATTATATGCTTCATGAAAAATAAATCATTACGTAGAATCTGATATGGTTATGGATAATGAATATTTTTTAAAATTATATTATATTTTATCTCAATACTTATCATTTTAAATCATTTTAGTAATCCAAAAGATATGTTTTGGTGGAAATATTATAATTTGAGTCTCAAAAAGTCTCTATAAAAGATTATTGAATATTATAGCATTTGAATAATTTTTTAATTGATAAATGACCATCTAAATATAAAAATTGAATAAGATATATCAACATTTCATTATTAAAGTTCTTTAAAAACAATTATTTTATAGAAATTAAAAATATGCAAGACCATATATATAAATTATCATTATTTTTAAAAATCATTATGATTCTAAGTCAAAAATTAATCACTAAAAAATAAAAATACTCTATATTGTCATATTTAATTTTAATGGTCCTTTCGTACCTATAATATTCTCAGTTCAAGAAACATAGGGGAAAAATTCTATTATTATATAATGTTTCCCTAACCAATAGAATTTGGGTTCTGAAATCACTAGTTATATGTATTTTAAAATAATTAAAAAAGTATCATTAGTTATGATTCATTGTACATAGCGTAACACCACAACCCCAATTACCTAGAATCAGTGCATTATTACATAACATTGGTATCATAAATAGAATCATGTCCTGAAAGACAAATCTGCTTATTAATATAGTATGTACTATACACATATATTGATTTTTCGTTACATCATTAAACAAAAAAATAGAAGTGTGTCCCCTTTGAACACTCTTATATCCCTTATCCTATTCTTTCTGGTTAATGGTAATATACTTATTTCTATCCTATGAAAAAAACATAATAAATAGGTGATCTAAGGTACTCTGTAAGGATAACAAAATAGTGGAAACTATTATATATAATAATAAACATTTATGGCAATGTATAAAACTAAAATAAAAGATTTTTAAACAAAAACATCAACATAATACAGAAAAGATAAATTAATTAAAGCCTTTTACTTATTCCCACAGATATTTTACACGTCTAAATATCACATGTAATAATAATATCTTATTTCTTAGGGATGCAATGCATAATGTCAGACATCATAACCGCATAGTCATGGCCTCGAGCCAAGACTCCAAATAAGATTTTTTCAAGGCCTTATGGATAGACACATGTTTTTATGATTAGACCAACTGATACATATATGAGCTATAGTGGGATCCACCCATAATATACTAAGTCCAATTCATTCCTCGAATGAAAAGGTTGAAACATAATATAATCATTTATTTTAAAACTAGTGTACGAAATGTCAATATTTTTACCCCAAACCATGATTGATATAAAAATAGCACGTCCATAGTCAAAAATAACTCATTCAATAATATATGATATATTTTATTATACTAATTCATCTTAAATCAATATTAAAGAAGGACATTTCCATATATGAAAATAATCAGTAAAACTATTGAGAGAAATATCTCACTTTTTCTTTGAAACAATTAAAAGTATAACTATTTATCATGAATATATTTAAATTAGATTTTTGAATCAATGTGTCCCATACCACATTAATACTATTAAAAATAATTTTAAATTTAGAACAATAATGCCTATATAAATAAATTATTAAAACCATTTTTAAAACATGGACATTAATGTGAGAGATTTCAATGAATAATTTTTTAAAACATTTAAATTGATATTTTAGTTAGAGATATTAAACAAATAAGAGAATCTTGAATATAAATAATTGAGGTAATAAAAAATATAAAATATCAAGAGAATAAATGGATTTCTGAAATACTATTTCAATGTATATTATATACACCAAATAAAAGTGAATTGGAATATAACAATAATAAAGTCTCAATGGAATGCATGATTTGATGAAATACCTTATAAAGAACATATCCCTAGGATAAGAATAAATCAATTAAATAATTATGTGTGAAAAATATAAATACACTCAATATGAGTGGATATTCAGTGATAATAAATCAGTGGAAATTTACAAATATTCTTGTAAAAATAACAACAATGACTTGGATGTTTAACTCATTGAATAGAAATTTAGTTAAAATTACTCTTATCAAGTTCATATCAATAACATGAGAATTTATCAAGGGAGTGATTATCTCTATAAAAAGTATATCCACACAATGGGAAGTGTAAATTACTGCATAAGTAAATAAATAGTGATTTCAGACATAATCATGGAGTAAAATAGTCAATGATGTTTTCTTAAAACTGAATGAGTGGAAATTGAAATTTGATATTCCCTTTCCGATTTGTTAACTTACGAAACATACACCCCATGAAAGAAGGATCACACAATTATTATTTAAATACCCATATATTAATTTCTATTACATAAATAATAAAATCATGGGAATTAAATACACCACACAAAACGTAATAGTGATAAATATAACATGAATATCACGAGAATAAAAGTTAGATGAAAACCCCTTACCTTGTACTTTTCCATATTTAAGGGTACGTTATCCTACTATATAATAGTTACAGTATTGTTATTTAATTATAAAATAACCAAATACATAAATATGATATCATATATGATCTTCTAATATTGCTTTATTAATAATATTTTAGTCGTATCATTTTTTAGGTGTAAACTTATTTGGTTTTTGTAATATGTTTTGTTATGTAAGTAATGTTTGTTATGTATAGAATGTATTTTATTCATATTTAGAAGTATATTATGTTCTTAAAAATTATTTTTATTTATAAAATGAAAATTATTCTTTAATGGTTATGATGTGGAATGAATTTTATCACGTTCGTGGAGACGACAATCCGTACATACGCACGAGCGACAATATCATTCAATTGAAGGTGAGATCGTATATAATTGGAATTTAAATATATATATACAGAATAATTAACATGTAATATATATTATTTACATCAGTTATACATAATTATTATTATTCCCATTCAAATATTGATTTGTTGAATAACAACAACACCATGACGTGGAGACGGTAAGTCATACATACGAACGTATGGTGATTTTTTCATTCATAGGATGGATAGAATAATGAATATAGTTGTAACATATTTATATTAACCAAAAATTTTGTATAAGGTATGGGAGATATTATTTTTGTGTGGAAAAAACAAAGAATGTGGTTGTGGAAGAAGAAGATAACTTTGAATGTGGTGATTAAATTATTACCTCTTCTTTAGGTGCTTCCTTTTGATTTTATCATAAGGGCTACATATATTGGCATTATGATCAATGGAAGGCCTCTAGAATGTCTTGAATGTATTTGGAAGGATATTTTGGAAGGGTTCCACCTAGACAAATGTCTATAGAGGTGTAAAATTAAGAGAAGGGGTAGTACCCTTTTATAGGAGATGTGAGGGTCACTTTCGGAAGACCATGAAATATTATTTTATTATAAATTAATTTCCGGTTTCTAATGGATCCAAATAGAATTTTTCCTAGGGTAAATTTAGGATGGTTCAAAAACCTCTCAACCAATAGTTTCTAGATAGGATTAGGTCATCCCATTAACTATATCATACAGATTTAAATCATAGTTAAGTAGTTCATCTTTTACAATGTATTCTTGTATTATTACATTGAATGGTTAATGAGCATACTATAAAATTCCATGTGAAACCCAAGTGGTTCATTATTGACATATATATATTTATATATATCCTTTTCTCGACCGTTATATTTTTAGCAACATTTTATCAATTAATAATATAGTATTATTTTTTTAAATCATTTATGTAACTCACTATTTGGTATTTGATTTATTCCAAAGTGATAAAAAATTGATTAATTCAAAAAAAATTATTTAATAAACCATAGAATTTCATATTATTCTATAAAATTAGTGGAATTCATTATAAATATAAATTTACATTTATTTGGATATTTATAATATCAATTATTTTAATATTTTATTAATAATGTAATTATTGCATCATTATTGTGACATAATTAAATTTTATTATATAATGTATAAAAATAATAAATATATTAATATAATGTAGGAAAAAAATTTAGATTTCTAATGAATATATATAGTCATATTTATCTTATGAATAACCCTATATTAAAAATTGTTTTGTTATTAAACTATGAATTTAACACTTTTGACTCTTCTTTAAATAAAATAATAATAAATGTCCTAATCTAATCCAAGTGGGCCAAAAAGATAATATTATAATCCTAATGTTCTTTTTGGATGAAATAATATTATACTATTAAATTGGGACATATTTTAGGTTAATTATAATATCATATTTACCATTAATTTCCACATTTACTTATAACTATCGTAAATAAAAGTCAAATGTTAATATTCACTAAAAATTTATTTTATTCTTATTAAACAAAATTTTAATTACTTATGTCGACCAAGAATCTTGGATATTTGAAATTCCATCCAAAGATGTGGTAAATTTACATTTTAAGCAAATTTTCTAACGTTCTTAGAAGGTGGGTAAAAGATCTTAAAAAATTTCCTTAAATATTTATACATCTAATTTTTTTATAAAATCACTCCAATGAATTAAATTTAAATAATATAGGATTTATGTACCTAATTTTAGTGAAAATAAGTTTAAATAAAATAATATATATATATATATATAATGTCAGTTCCTAAATAATAACACAGTTTTTTTTTCTGTTCATCAATAATTGAATTTTTTCAGAAAAATACCATAAATTCACCCAAAGATAATATTGATATTCCGAATTCAAAAAATAATTTTAGTTTACAAAAATTCAAAACATAGAAGTGGCATTAATTAATTTAAAATTCATTCATGTTGTCAACACTAAAAAATGGATTTTAAAAAGTAATAACAATCCAAAGATTGACATGTGTTTTTGTCAACTTTAAATGTGAAATAACATATAATGACATATATTTTATTGAATGATAAAAATTTTATTTAATTATACTTCCAAACCATTCAAATGTATAATTTAACAATATAACTTATTTTGATTTAAAAAGTTGTTCTCAATTAAAATTTAGTATTTATCACTATTCAAAAATATATCAATGTTATTAGAAAAAAACCAAATATTTAACGAAACTATGTTTTTTTTCTCATTCTAAAGAAAAAAGTTTATTTTGGAAAATTTAATATAAAAAAGTGTCAAAATTTGTATTTAAAAAGGGTTCTTTATTAAAAGGCAGTAAAATTGCATTTTCTGAAAATACTTCCTTTATCTACAAAAATGAATTTATTCTTATATTATGTCTCAAAAACACATAATATGGATGTAAAAATTATATGGATTATATAAAATTTAAAATTCAGTTAATACTATTCATAATAAATTTTTGAATGGTTAGTTTGGTAAGTCGTAGTGCGCTCAAATTCGGTGTTCTTTGTTGCGCAAGCTACTGAATTTCTTTGAAGAAAGTAACTTACTATGAAATCATGGGGTGTTACATTCTTCCCCCCATGTAGAGATTTTGTCCTCACAATTTTTAAATTGGGATCGGTAACTTCATAGAAATACCCACATTGGAAAATTAGTCAAAAAAAATAACACTTTAAAATAATGAATGACAAGTACAAAAGTCACCCGAGATAAAACATACTAGGATTCCATGTTGGAAAACATTGATATGGAAGATAAAATAAGTGTCAAGATATGATGGAGAGTGATATAAAACATGATCAAGAGAAAGATAACAATAATAAACCCTCAAAAATGTTTTGGGAGAATTGGTCATTATTTTAATAGTTGGAAAAGTTAAAGGACAATGTTTTTTGTTTTTTGTGTATTTTCATAATGATCAAGAATTTATTTAAGAGATTTACTAATAACATAAAGAGATATAATTAATTTTTATGTTGAGTTTCATCCTTTAATAAATTTCTACCAATAGCTCTTTATTTTTCCAAATGATGAGTCTTCAAGATGACTTGGTGACACCTGATGTGCTAGAATCAACTTCTAGAGAATCACATGATCCATAAAGGATAAACTATATTTTTTCGTTATCTTTAGATATTATGAAAAAAAATGGGTAGAATAATATCAGATGATTACAAAAAAAAGATATTCATTTTTAGAAAGAAATGATAATCTTAATTTCTAAAATTAAACCAACCATACCCAAAGTTCAATAAATACCATTCAATAAACAATTTTCCTTAAAATCCTTCAATATATTCCTAACTATGATTGAAACCCAAAACTCAAAAAATTTGATTACGTAGTCTTCCATGTTACATTTTATTGCCAAATAACATCGACTTCTCTTAAAAACGCATACATAAAAGTAATTAACCTTAGCACATATTCTCTATGATAGGTTGATCATATCCATAAAACCCAAATCACTATAAATCACCAATAAAAACCTAGATAATAATACAGTATTACTCCTAAAATGAAATCCCATATTATTCTATTTAATATAGGCTTATAGTGTTCCCAATAGAGTGAACACCTTCCAAAATAACATTTATCACTTAATCACCAAATCATTTTCCTATACTATGGATATCCACTTGATAAGAAATAAGATCCCAATTTAAAATATTATTGATCAATAATATAATTTTAAAAAATAATTAGTTACACTAACAAGGGACATCATGTAGTCCAGTGGTAGGTGATAAATTACAAGCCCACTTTGGTTGTGGGTTTGATTCCCACATCCTTTTCCGACGCGATAGGTTGTCACACGGTCTGTGTGCTATCCTTTTTCATAAAACTATATTTTACAACATTTCAAAAAAGAGATAAATTCCTCAAAATAAATATAACATAATTTAATGAAAAATGGTATCTCATACTTCAAATTTTCATCCCAAACATTAATAACCTCTAATATCCTCAAATTCATAGATCATATAAATCTGAATGGTTCTATAAAACTATATCCACAAAAGAAAAGATAATTCATCCTCAAATAGAATTTTCACATAATAAACCGCATGGTTATACATAAAAGATAATAGTCTCCTAATGTATTCCTACACTTTTAACCATTTCTATGTCCATTTATTTCCACCAAATTTCTTACATGACATAGAGGTTATCCTATAGAATATGGCATCGACTTGGGTAATGCCAAGTTCCCATACATTTAGAGAGAATGACTGTAAAATAATTATTAAGATCATTTTTAATTTCTTCAATAGTAATATTTATTTTTCCTAGGAAATTATTTACTTTTTTTCCTTCTATCCCACACATAATGAATTTATTTTTTCCATTGAGACACTTTCTTGGGTGTCTCTTTCCACATTTCTGGCATGATGTAAATTGATCTTTCTTTTAATCATTGTATCCATTGATGGAGCTCTTATCATTTTCCACCTTTATCTTATTTTTTGACTCCAGGAGTTGGTTAATATATATATTGTAGATATTTTTTTTCGAAAAATGATTCGGCATGAACATGATATCTTTTATGCCTATAAACAGTCCATTTTGTTTCACATTTTCACAATCATTCCACCCTTGTAAATCATGTTCAATGTTACTATGAATTATTTTGAGTCTATCCATTTACTAACACAAGAACGCATAGTGTGAGTCATAAAATCATTTAGAGAATATAATGAAAACATATTTTAAATCTAAAACACCTTAGTATTAACCAAGGTTATTTATTCTCTTCTTATATTAAAATCCTTTAAATCATTTTGTAATGAAAATTTAAATTACCCTAAGAATATCCCATGAGAGTTTCATAACCAAGAGTGCAACAAGACCCGTTTTCATGTACTAGGATACCCCGGGTCAAGCTCAAAACTCCTTGTCAGAGCTTTCACATCTAGGTAAATTTGTTCCAGAGCTGCCTCTACCTACTTATATCTAGACAGGGATGTATTTTTTGGAAAATACACAAAATATCTACATTACGAAAATTATAGGATGTTATTATATATTAATACTCAATGTCTAACTATGAGTAATGTTCTCTAATCATATTTTTTCTAAATCTAGTTTCCAAGCATTGTACTAAACTTTCTCTGATACCAACCGTAACACTCTGACCCCAGTTACCCAGAATCGGTGCATTATTACATAAAATTGGCATGATTCATGGAATCATTTCCAGAAACACTGATCAGTTTAGTAGCTTTGCAAGTACTAGATACATACATATGTTTTACATTACATCATGAAAAAACAACAAAATTGTGTCTCCTTTGAAAACTATTATATACCTTATCTTATTCTGGACGATTAATCATAATATACTTATCTTCGTCCTAGGAATCCTAAAACATAAGAAAGGGGTGATATTAGATTCTCAGTATGGATAAAAATATAGTGTAAACTATCATAAATAAGAATAAACCATTACGGTAATGTATAGGACTAAAAAAAATTCTTTTAAACTTATACTTCAGCATAATCTGGTAAGGATAAATCAAATAATTCCATTTACTTATTCAAAGGGATATTCTACTAGTCTAATAATCACATGAAATATCAATATCCAATCTCATAATCATGGAATGAAAAATGTTGGACATCATAACCACATAGTCAATGCCTCATGCCAAGAATTCGTATAAGAGTTGGTCAAGGACTTTTTCCAAGACACCATTCTGTCTCAAGAAACCTACCAATGCATCAAGGAGAAATAGTCAGATCCACCCATCACTTACTATGTCCAATACGTTCCTCTAATGAAATCATTGAAAACTAATCTAAATAATAGTTTTAAAAATAGCATTCGAAATGTCAATATTTTAACCACAACACATAAATTGTATATAAATAGCACATCAGTCAAGAATAACTCAATAAATCAAATATGGAAGGTTGTATTATAATAAATCAACATCAGTCAATTATAATGAAGTCTATTGACATAGGTGAAAATAATCGGTAAAACTATTTTAGAGAAATATCACCCTTTTCGTGAAAACATTTAAAAGTCTCACTATTTATCAAGAAGTTGTTTAAAATTGATTTTTGAATAAAATTGTCCCATACCAAATTGAAAATTTTAATATTAATTTAAAATTTAATAAATTAATTTCTATATAAAAAAATAATTAAAACCATTTTTAAAACATTGACATAATGAGAATGATTTAAATGAATAAATCTATTGAAACATTTAAAATGATATTTTAGATAGTTCCTAATCTGATGTGAGACACTTGAATACACATAATTAATGTAATAAATAAATTATTGTAATTAGAATAATGGGATTCATGATATTTTATTTCAAATTTCATTTTATACACCAAATAAAAGTGAATTGTCATATAACAACAAAGTCTCAATGGAATGTATGTTTAGATGAAATACCTTATAAATACCATATCATGAGTTTAAGGATAAATCAATGACATAACTATGTGTGGAAAATATAAATACAGAAAATATGATTGGATATTCAGTGTAAATCAATCATAGGACATTCACACATATTCTTGTAGAAACAACACCAATGACGTGGATGTTTAACTCATTGAATAAAAATTGAGTATAAATTACTCTTATAAATTTAATATCGATGAAATGAGAATTTATCAATGGAGTTATTATGTGTATCAATAGTATATCTACACAAATGGGTGTGGATATTACTACATAAGTAAATAAATAGTGATTTCACACAAAATCGAGGAGTAAAATAATCAATGAAGTTTGCGTAAAACGAAATAAGTGGAAATTGAAATTTGAAATTCCCTTACATATTTGGTAACTTATAAAAAATAAACCACATGAAATAAGGATAATACTATTATTATGTAAATATCCATAAATTAATGTATATTACACAATTAATATAATCATGGGTTGTACATACACCACACAGAAGGTAATAGTTGCAAATATAGCATGAATCTCACAAGAAAAAAATGAAATGAACACTGCTTACCATGTACCTTTCCTTTATCGAGGGTATGTAAACCTCTTATATAATAGTGAATTAATTTTTATTTTGTTATAAAATAACGACATACAGAAATATGATATCATATATGATATTCAAATATTTATTTGTTAATAATAATTTAGTAGTATCATTGTTTTGAGTGTAAATTAATTATTTTACTTTATATGTTTTATTATGTAAGTCATGTTTGTTATGGATTGGATGTATTTAATTCATATCTAGAATTACATTATGTTCTTAAACATTTTTTCTAATAAAATGATAATTATTCTAGAATGGTTACGATGGGAAGTGAATCTTATCGCGTTCGTGGAGACGGTAATCTGTACGTACACACGAGCGACAGTATCACTCAACTGAAGGTGAGATACTATATATTGGATTGTATATATATATACATAATCATTAGCATGTTATATTTATTTTTTACATAAATAATACATCATTATTATACCAATCCAAATAATTTAGTGTTGAATAACCACTATACCACGATGTGGAGATTGTAAGTCATACGTACACAAATATGATGATTTATTCATTCATATAATGGATAGAATAATAAATATAGATGTAAAATATTTATAATAAATCAAAGTGTTTATAATCTATTAGATTCATTATTTTTGTATGGAAACAACAAATAAAGAGGAAGTGGAAGTAGATGATAACTTTTAATGCAGTGAGGAAATTATTACCTCTTCCTTGGGTGTTTGCTTTTGATTTGATCATAAAAGTCTCCTTAGGTTGTCTTTCTGATCAATGGAAGGACTATAAGATTTATTTAATGTAGTTTGGATGATATTTTTGTAGGGTTTGGCTGATCCAAATGGCTTTGGAGGTATAAAATTAAGATAAGTGGACGTACCCTCTTATAAGAGCAGTGATGGTCACTTCAGGAAAACATTGAAATATTATTTTATTATAAATTTATTTTTTGTTTATAATGGATAAAAATGGATTTATTTTTAGTTTATGATTGGGATTGGTAGAAACCCTCTCAATGAATTGATTTTAGATAGTTTTAGGTTGCCATTTTATCCTTATCTATTACATTTAACTCTTAGTTAAATAGTTTATCATTTACCATGTATTCTTGTACTATTATAATAAATGGTTAATAAAATTACTATAAAAATACAAGAAAACCACAAGTGGTTAATTATTCATATATATAATCATATATAAGTACTTTGTATGATTAATAGATTTTTCATAATATTATATCAATTATTAATATATTATTTTTTAAAAAACTCATTTCTGTCAATTTTAACACTATTTGGTATTTGATTGTTGTTAATGTCCGAAAAACTTGATTACATAGAATAAAATTTATTTAATAAACCCCGAAATTACATATTAACCTATATAAGTATCATAATAATCAAAAGTCTAAATATACATTTATTTCGATATTTATAATATCAATTATTTTAATATTTCATTACCAAAGTATCTATTGCATCACTATTGTGTCAGAATTTAATTTAATTATTAAATGTATAAAGAATATAAATAAAATAATATTATGTAGGAAATCATCTTATATTTCTATTGAATATTTATATTCAAATTTATCTTATCAATAACCCTATATTAAAAATGGTTTAGTAATTAAATTTTGAATTTAAGACTTTTAACTCTTCTTTAAATAAAATAATAATAAGTTTCCTAATCTAATCCATGTGGGATTAAAGGATCGTATATTATTCTTAATGTTGGTTTTGGTTGAAATAATCTTATCCATTAGAATTGAGACATGTGTAAGGGTAATTTTAATATCATTTTTCCATTAATTACCCTATTTACTTTTAACTCTTGTAAATAAAAGTCAAATGTTACTATTCACCAAAATATTTATTTCGTCTTATTGAACCTAATTTTAGTCACTGATCCCAACTGTGACACTCACATTTTTGAAATTCAATCCACAGAAGCGATAAAATTACGTTTTCTGCAAATTTGTTAACGTTCCTAGATGTTTGGTAAAAGTCGTTAATAATTTCAATAAAATATTATACATTTATTTTTATTAGAAAACGACTCCAATGAATTATAATGAACTAATATAGGTATTATGTATCTATTTTTATTTAAAATAAATTTGAATAAAATAAATAATTATTTAAATAAAATGTTGGTTATTAAACATCATAGTGTTTTTTACTAGTCATCAAAATTGAACGTTTTCATAAAAATACCAAAAAAACACCCTATACTAATTTTAATATTATGAGTTAAAAATTGAATCCAATTTTACCAAATTCAAATTATTGTAGTTTCATTGAGAAATTTAAAATTAAATCCCATTTTCAAAACCAAAAAGTGGGTTTTTGAAAAGTAAAAATTATCAAAAGATTGATATGTGTTTATGTCAAATTTAAAAGTTAAATTACTTATAATGAACTATAATTTATTAAATGATAAAAAAATATAATCTAATTATATATCAAAACCATTAAAATTAATAATTTAACACTATAAATGATTTTGATTTAAAATTTTGTTTTCAATTAAAATTTAGCGTTTTCCACTATTCGTCAAAATAATAATGTTATCAGAAAAAACCAAAAAGTGAAAGAAACTAAATTTTTATGTCTTGATTCTAAAGAAGAGGTTTATATTATCAATTTTAATTTTTTAAAGTTTCAAATATTTCATTTAATAATGTTTTTCCATTAAAATATGGTAAAATCGTATTTTGGAAAAAAACTTCCTTTATCTGAAAACATGAATTTGTTCATATATTATGTCTATGAAACCCAAAATATGGATATTAAAATTATAAGAAGAATATAAAATTTACAATGCATTTAATACTATTCGTAACTGATTTTTGAACAGCTAGTTTGGTAATTTTTGGTGCACTCGAACTTGGTATTGCATGTAGCACAATCTATTGAATTACATTGAAAATGTAACATACTGTGAAATCATTGGGCATTACACATAGATATTCATCTTGAAACATGTTAGGTAAAATTATAACTTAAAAAATTATATGAAATTTGATAGGGTAAATCATATTATTTGAAACAACATGCAATGATGAAAAGTATGAATTAGTGATGTTATAATATTGAGGGTGCCCTTAATTTATAATGTACTTTATGATTCGGGTGAAAACAAAATATCATTAGTGTAATTCATTTTTTTTACAATTCATACTTTATGCGATTTAGTAATAATCATTATTTCATATGAAACCATCATAGAGACCTAATATTATCTATCAAATGAAATGATAAAAATTTACATTACAAATAAAATATTTAAATATATAAAATATTTTTTTATGGGTAAATAAAAATTAAATTCATGGAGTTGGAATAAAAAATTTAGAAATTTTAAATTCCATGTCATGAAAAAACACTAAAATATATATCTTTTCACGGTCTCATCATGGTTACTATTAAATTGAAATTATTTATGTGATCCTAGAAAATATAAATTTTATTACAATGTATGTGTATAATTAGAAATTTTAATATAAAAAACCATACCATTTTAGTTAGTAACTATGAAATATTTAGGTCCAAATTAGTTTATTTGAATTATAGGGAACCACTTTGTGTATGTCGAAGTAGATGACTACACTCATTACCATATGGATTCCTTTCGATTTAAAAAATTTTAGCATAAAAAATTTATATATGGTTTTCATAAAATATTCAAAATGAAAAGAACTTATCAGTTGTCACAATATAGATTGATCTTGGCGTTAAATCTTTTAATGGTTATATTGAAATTTTATGTTGTGAAATTTTTAAAATGGTAAATTTATATTCTATGAACCATAGAAAAATATTTGTAGTCAATATATGTAATATAACACTTAGGATATTTATTATAAAATTAATTATGAATGAAAATTTTTGTGGATTGATACTATGAATACATCCAACTATACAATAAATTTAAATTTTATTCATTGTATTTTAAAAAATATATATATATAAGATATCAATTGGTTGGAATACAATTATTATATTCCTTTGGATTATTATATACTATATTTTCCTATTTTATGGTAAGAATAATATTTGAAATTTAATTTCTAAAAACCAATAAAACAATATATTTTGGGTTTCTCTACCACAAGTTAGGATTATATAGTCGTTAATAAAAGAATACATATATTTGATGAAATGGTATATATGAAATCTCTTGAGAATGATCATTCTAAAGAAGATATTAAAAACATCATGATGTTGATGATTCTTAATATTTTTTTCCCAAAATATCTCTTGTATATATTATGTTTTAAGACTGAGCCATTCAAATCCATTAGCAGTGAACTAGAAAGAATAATAAATATAAAATTAAGACCAATTTTCTATTTTCTATTAAATCATTAGATAATGGAATTATAATTATTTTTTCCAAATAATTCTCAAAGAACCATAGGAATTTATTGTTATTTTTTGAATGATATAATCTATTCTTGAAAAAAATTGGAGTAAAAATTGGAATATTAAATAGAATATAAATGTATCATTATCTTTCCAACATAGCACCTCACACTTTGTGGGACTGCCACTTCATATGCAGTACCCACATATTCAAATAGTGTGTAGTGTGAGGTGATGATATCCTTCCCCAAACAATATATTTTTCACTTTTAGTGTGAGGAGGAAAAATTACCCCCCAACACACAGACAAATAATTTACATTTCCAGCATGAGTTGGTGAAATCATTCTACCCACACACAATTTTCTTTTGCAGTGTGTGACAATGAAATCATTCCCACATGGAGGATTCTCATTTGTGGTATGACTATGTAAAATCATTTCATCTGAAAATGATTTTAATTCCCATCATGAGGTGGTAACTATGGAATCCATGGAGTCACATACATGGATATTATATCATTTTAGATTAATAGTCAGCACATTACAAAATTACATGCTTTAGGACATTAATAGTTTATTGTATTTTGAAAAATGGAACATAATATTATAACTTGGGAAAATATTTTCAAGGTTTCCCACTAAGATCTTCTCCATTAATAATTCCAATTAAAACCATCCATTATAAATTGGGAAATGAAACATAAAAAATACTTGAGCTCTGATGTTCGGTAAGTGTAAACAAAAAATATACAAAAACATAACGTGAGTATAATAGTATGAAAACAAAATAATAACCATTTAAGATGTCACCCTACATATCAAAGATCATATACATGAGTTAGGGAATAAATATTGGTAGTTCCAATGACATTAATTATAATGGAAAAAAGTGCATAGCCCATGAAATCCAAACATAGTGTTTAGCCAAATAATTTGGGAAGAAAAATAAGTATATAAAATTGTTACTATAATATTCAATCATAACATTAAAGGCCATCATTGTAGTATGTGTTCACTACCCATACCAACATGGTGGTCATTGTTCACTCCCATGATCATATTAGTCGTTATAGTTAACTCCTAATACAATCTTAATAGAAAAATTATTTTACTAAACTAACATCACTCCCCATTTCAGCCATGTTTATCTCATGAGATATGAATCTTTACCTAATTAATTTAAAGGAGATATAGGTCCCTCCAATATCAT
This sequence comes from Viscum album, assembly GCA_963277665.1. Classification (NCBI taxonomy): domain Eukaryota; kingdom Viridiplantae; phylum Streptophyta; class Magnoliopsida; order Santalales; family Viscaceae; genus Viscum; species Viscum album. Next base: position 658,925,553 of record OY728134.1, on the reverse strand, counting down.
AATGAAATAATACATATGCGTTCACAGTATCATAAAAACTCATTATATTATACCCATGAAATAAGATGGGTATCATAAATATTTAATCTTATCATAACCTGTGTAAAAAGGTATATGATTTATAATCATTTCATAAAATCATAATCCATGAAAGGAATCAGCTATCGAAAACTTATTACGTGTGAAAGGTAAATTGTATAAATAAAAAATAACATTTTAAAAATAAATTACCTTCATATAAATATTCTTCATAAAACAGAAATGGGTTTCATAAGAGACATGCCATAAAAAACATAAACCATTTAGATAAATAATTTGAATGGAAACTCTGGATAATTTTCATCTAAATACATGAGTAACACCAACTGGTATCATCTTACGTTGAAAATTAATTTGGATGTATCCTTTAAAATTATTTCTGAAGTAATTTATCCTTATTAAAAAATTTATTTTAAAAAATAAATCCTTTTTAAATCATTTTTTCATTGAAAATTGAATTAATGAATCTTAAAAACAAGTTCAAAACATATTTCATTGAAAATATCTTCGAAAGAATAAAAAGGAATATTTGATTGCATTTTAACAACCCTTTTCCTTAAAAAAATATAAATAATTTTTCATATAATTTTGAATAACATTTTCAATAAAAATTTAGAAAAGAAGATTTAATATTTTTTGAAAAACTGTTTCCATGAAAACTTATATTAGAATCTTAAATATATTTTCCTTGATAAATTATTAAAGAATCTTCAAAACCTTTTAAAAACATTTTCATTGAAAATAATATTAAAACCAATAATGAAATCTTGAAAATGTTCTGAAAACAATTTATGTTTATAATATTTTGGAATATTGTAAATGAATATTCTAAATTATTTAAATTCATTTCATTGAAAATACCCTTTTGAAAACATAAATTCGTTATTTTAAACTCATTTAAAACACATTTTAAACAAAAAACTCTTGAATAACATTTTCATAGAAGTAACTTAAAAAAATGAACATAAATAATATTAAGAAACAAAATTTTTTTAATGATGATTCACTTAATAAATTTAAGGAAGCTTCAAAGTAGTGATAATCAAAATGGTGGACAATTTTGTTTAGGCTAAACATTTTTTACTGCTACAAAATGATTCAAAATGTTCCTTGATCGGAAAACATAAAGAATATTACTTTTTAAAAACCCCTTATTGTAATGGTTTAATAAGGATAAAATGACTTTTATTTTCATTGGATATTTGTATAATATTTTTGAAAACATTTTTTGGAAAAATGGGTTCAAAAGAACAAAGAATTCTGACCAAAGAGAGAGGGAAAGTCATAACATTTTATAATCGTTTTAAAAAATATCTTAAGTAGGAGATATTGGAAAATTTTACCAATACATGAATATATCATCAATAAAATGATGAGAATAAAATTCGTATGTGTTCTTGAGAGATGGATCATAATATTTCATCAATGTGAGCATAATCGTAAACAATCTCAATAAATAATAAGATTTTTTCAATAAACTCTTAACATTTGGTAACATTTAATTACACACCATATGTAAGAAAAAAAATAAATGAATTGTAAAATATCACTAAAAGATTGTGTTTCATGATATAACATTTCAAATATGAGTATATATGTAACTAATTATCCTTTCAATGATTGTACGGATAATTGTTTTTCAATATGAATCTGTTGTTTAATCATTTTAATGTTGTACTCAGGCCAAAGGAATGTCTGAAAAGTGTTTAGATATCATTAAATGCTTTTATATGCCAAAACATGTGCAGAAAGTTGGGGCACATGGTGTGGGGAAACCGAGCACCCTGCAAACATAGTTTCTCTGAAACAATGCGGTTGTAGATAGTATCACTTGTAGGATTCAAAACATATCATAAACCATGTGAGCCAAGGCACATGGCCATTAAAACCTTCTTTGTTTTGAAAAATAAGATTTCACGTGGATAGAACATGGTCTTGGAGACCATTCTCCTTAACCATTCATTTTTTTTCTTAAATAGTGGTTTTATCAATGTTGGTGTATGGTTTGTTCAAATCGTGTGAATAAAAAATGTTCCCCTTTATTTTGGTGAGAAATTACAGGTTTAACCATCTTTAATTCTTATGCCTCTTTTTCTTTTTCTCTTTCTTCTCCCAATGCATGTGAGTGGTTTCCTCCTATCATGAATTCCAAAATCCCTCAACCTCTGTCTATACAAAACTCTCATGTCTAGAACAAATTCATGATCCAAAGGAAGCGTTGGATATCTAACGGTATGGCTAACCCCACATATACCTCCCATATTAGTTTTTATTCAAACTCATTATCCATTAAGGTGTATGCTCAAATCCCCTATTTTTAAGGCATTAAATTGTTTCTCATATCTCTTCAGCCTTATCTGAATCTAAGATCCACACTAGATGAGAAGTCATATACAGACTTCAGGTTCAATGTCACGTTGTTCCCCCTCTGACTTTTGGACATTTCATAATTATTTTCTCATTCCATATGTCCTTCTTTTTTAGAATCCCAATTATAATGACTCTTTTTTTTCTTCTAAATCACCCTTTTATCTAGATACATGTTCATTTATTCACATATTGTATTTTAGTGGATTCAGATTCCATATATGGTCACCACATGGGTGTGCCAAGTGAATGACTATTTTGGTTAATTTGATTAAATTAATGGAATGATTAATTGGCTTCTAGGTTTGAATCTATATCTAATTACCTTTGATACATGAGTGTTAAATGGTAACCAAAGTACCCATTATGTGATTGGTCCTATTATTATTTTAATTTACTAGTAGGATTTTAACTTATGATATGTCTTAGTGAATTGAATTAATTTACCATTGAAAATTCCAATAAAATCAAGAGCCTCAAGATGTGAAATTTCTTGTGACAATGAATCAAAACAATTGCATATAAATAATATTTTTGTTATCTTTCATTATAAAGTGAATTAGCCTTGTAGATAATTTCCACATCCATGTTGGCATCCCTTAAGTTCCTACATGGGTCCTATAATGTTAACTGTCAGTCATTGTTTAGATGATTATAATAAATAAATTCATTGAACCTAGATAATGAAATTAATAAGTTGGTTTTTTAAATGTATTAAATTATAAATTATTTTGCATCTTTTATATATATGTGGGATTAATTAATTAAATGTCTAGTATGTAATACACCTTTTCAATTCGGATTATAAAATTCTTTTATAGATTATGTGTACAATGGTATCTGGTATTCATCTAGGAGGGAAATCATAGTCCCTTATGTCGGGTGTTGAGCATAACATCTCACACCAGTGTTAATATATATGCATTGGGATTTATGCGCCACATTTAATGATTTGAGTTTTTCTATGGAAACTCACATACCATCACGATTTTTTTGTATGAAATATCTCACTCTTCAGGGGATTTAAGGAATGTACAAAATTTCATTATATTTTATGATCATTTAGACTAGTTATCAATGCCTTAGTCACAGCTCAGTCCAACTAGAAAATAGTATTCCAGGCATATGGCCATTACACATCTGTCAGATTTAGGTTCATATAAATGAATGCAATAAATAAATGTACTATAAATGTTAGTAATATATATATAGTAACTGTTTACACATTGATTCCTATTTTGAGGTGAAGATGGTAGAGTTTATAGTTGTCTAATAGAAACTTGAGCAGCCTAGTTATTTATTCAGCATTGTTCTACTATTCTTATCATATATACAAACTATTTAGTAACAAGCACTACTCAGGTTACATGTAGACATATATGGAGATGGCCTATTAATAATTTTATCTAACACCCTACTCATTATGCCTTTGGTAAGTAATAATATTACAATTTTGCTGGTTTTGATAAGGGAAAAGTCACTACTACATGTTGTTGATTCCCATACCTAGTTGGGGCATATGAGTAGATGACCAAGATTGTGCTAGAAATGGTTGGAGTTTTTTGTCCATTTTTATATTTTATTAATGAATAGAATTCTAGTGTCTATCTATTCTTTTCTTTTTTACAGAATTTGATTAATTTATTTATTAGACACTACCATTTATTATTTTGATATTATTATTAGTTGTGCAGTTATTTATTATCATTCAAGGTTTACTTATTTAGTTATTTTTTTATTCTACCACATTAGTTTTTATGACTTTGTATGTTTATATTATGCTTCTGTTTTTTATTTTATCTATTTTTAACAATTATTACACTTCGATATGAGGGTATACTCTCCCCATTATACATCATTTACACCCTCGCTACTAGTCAGTGGCCTCATGTGTATGGGGAGGCATGCTTGAGGGAATGTCAAACAATGGATTGGGGCACGGGTTAAGTGGATCATGACTTGAGACTTGAAAAAGTGGTATCATAGTGGTTCGTTTCTTGATGTACTATTTAGAGATAATAGATTGGATATTAGGGATTCTTAGAACATGGTGGTAATCTATGATTGGAAATCTCAAGACCAAGTTACAGGTAAGTGTCGAGTTTCCTAAATTGAAATTGTTGTTGCGAATTTTCATATTACTATTGATACGAAATCAGTGTTGGGTGAAACACATGATTTATGTTATTATTGATATTGGTCAATCTAAAACTATCTTTCATTTACCTAGGCCTAATTGTAACGACCCAACCCCAGTTGCCCAGATTTTTTGCTTTATTTGATTACATTGGCATATAAACAATGAATATGAATCCCAAAGGACTGAGTAGTTTAGTATTATTGGATATAAGATATATACACAAGTTCAACTTTACATCATGAAATTAAATACAACAGCAATTTATTCTATTAAAAATATACATGCCTCCTAGATTACGCTTACAAGTTATTCATAATTTACTTTATCATATCCAGAGTAAATGAAACATATGAAAGGGGTGAGCACAAATTCAAAGAAAAGGTACGAAATATAGTGTAAGATAGCATAACCATAAGACATGGTGAATAGTTGAAAACACATTCCATGAATAATAATCATGAACACATTATGTCAGGAATATGAGTTGAGTAAATAATTACATAATAAAACATAATCATGGGTATTATACTAGTCTAATAACCACCAGAACATCAAATAATAGCATCATAATAAGGGTAGTACATATTTCAGACATTCTGAAACATTTTTTTCAAGGCATCTTCAATGATGTATAATGATTAAGGCATTTTCCAAAATTCATATATCACATCGGGAAAGGCCTCAACTAATTCCATGTCTGTCACGACCCTACCCTACCCGGGAATGAGCCGCAAATACCCCAAGCCCGCCTCCATAGGTCAGGGGCTGGCGACCAGCGCCGAAGGCACAAAAACATGGGTAGGCCTTTGCCTAAGTACCAGTACACACGCACGCAGCACAATCAATGCAATGGTGCAGAGTAAAAATAAAAGCAAAGGGAAACTGCTATAAATATACCACAAATGTGCATTGAACTCTAAACAGTACAAGTAATGTTCTGAAAAGGAAAAAGGGGAAAAACAGGCACCCAACCAAAAATGTTCCACAACCCGGAAATAGGTAAACAAAACAAACAGGTGGAAGGGTTCCACACCTGGAACCCAGCTATGACCACCGCATGCGGTCCAAGCTCCAAAGCTCCTACGCTCCACTGAAGTCACGTTCCACATGTCTGTCATCTACAAAGGCACACTAAGTGTGGACAAAGCCCAAGTAGGGGTGAGTATAAAAATACTCAGTAGGATACCCTGATGGCTCGAGGGATCAACAAAGGAGGTACCGAAGGGTGAGCAGTAGAGAGAACAGGGAAAAGTAAAGAAGTAAAACCGAAAGTGTAGTAAAGAGTAACAGTAAAGAGTCCAGCTCAACCCAACAAGAGGAAAGGAGGTAGACTCGTCCAGACACAAGGAGTTGGAAATGGTGATAAGATGAACTTCCCATCGAGTCTTCGCTACCTATAGCAGGAGAGTAGACTCACCCAACCATGAGAAGCTAGACATGGAAAGCATGTGGCATACACCGTGCGTCTTCACCTCTCTTGGAAGGAGAATAACCAAACCCAAGAAGTGGGTACTGGAACGACATTTATACATATCCTTATTCTCAAAGATGAAGCCTGAACAACTTTGTAAGGGGATCTACATCCCGTAACTCATCCCAAGAAAACGAGTAGCCAACAGTCCCATAAGTAACACCATCGATGCCCAGCATCCTGCATGTTTTCCCCAAACTACAAGTTAAGGGCTTAAACCACCACACCTTGACACTATCCTCTTTGGGTGGCACTGACTCGCCCACACGGTTTTAGGTCGTGTCACAAGGACGCATCTCTGTGGGGGAAAAGCTTCTCGTACTTGAGCATTCTGGGGGAACGTCAACCACAACTCATCACTTCCCCGCAGTCAAGAGCTCTTCTCAAAGTTGACAGGTGACCCCCTTCCCAGCCCCGCTGGAGGATCCCTGGAAGTCAACGTGTTTACACTACAGGGAGACCCGGAAAGTCGACAGGTGCCACACTACCCAGTCCCGTAACAAGGTAATCCATTGGAGGGTGACCCGACTAAAGTCAGCGATGGGACCACTGCCCAACCCAGTTGGAGGTAACCCGACATCGGGGACCACTGCCCAGCCTAGCTGGAGGTAATCCCGACATCGGTGACCACTGACCAGCCCCGCTGGAGGTAAGCCCAACATCGGGGACCACTGCCCAGCCCCACTGGAGGTAAGACCGACATCGGGGACCACTACCCAGCCCAGCTGGTGGTAAGCTCGGAACTGCTCTGGCCATCCCTTCTAGATAGTACTGCTTGGTGAACAACGTTGTACTGGCCATCCCTGCAGGATGGTAACCCACTTGCGATCCCTACTCGAAACAACCTCAGCCCTGCTGGAAACAACCTCAGCCCTGCTGGAAACAACATCAGCCCTGCTGGAAACAACCTCCTGGGTAGAGGATTGGTGCCCGCCTAAAGTGTTGGTCACACCGAATCCACAAGTACTCTACCAGGGAACATGGGTTGACAGGAGAAACTCCCCAAGCCTCACAAGGAGATCCCACTCCAATCCTCTTAGTCACTGTCAAAGCGGACCGAGACAACTCATCCCAGATTGTGGGGAAAACACCCACGCAGCAAGAACACCCATAGTCACAAACGGTGCCGCAGACCAGTGAAAGGGCACGGTACTGAAACCCATCACAACTGAAGAAGTAGAGGATCCAAACCATCTCTATCAGAAAAACCATTGAGAACAATACCAGGGGGAGACCACTCAACCCTGCTGGTCAGACAAAAGAGCACTAGAACAAGGAAAACTCCCCCCTTGTTGGTCAAACAAATGAGCACAAAGCTAGGGGAAAACTCCACCCTACTGGTCAAACAAACAAGCGCGGAGGGACCATCTACGTCGCGAGTGGTCATGAGTATGTAAATCAGAACATAGCATGCACATTGGGCCCACACGATGTGTGGCCCCAAGTCAAACCCAACCAAGCACACAAACATCCTCAGGTACAGACAAGCACATGTACCTCCAAGCATTCCCATATACTCCCAGAGCAGACCACATTCCAGCCCAAAGGATATCATGCACACGACACTCACCGTCAACTCGAAGGCATGACATAACAACTCCACCTCAAATTTCCATGCACAGCCAACCACATCTCATGAATCACTTACAACACTCTCCCAAGAGTGCGCGATCACACAACAAGAGCCTGCTACAACACGGTAGAAGAACCGCCACTGGGGCATCATTCACATTTCAACATTTACAAGATCGTGCAAGAGGCTCCACCAAACCAAACGGATCGCACCATTGTAATCCTCGCGAAAAAACACGCGAGTTGGACTACTTACTCACCTCAAACGGATATCCGACGGAAAAGTCTCCAACACCGCCTCATGCCCGAACAGTGTCCCGTGATCCTGAACCTCAGACCCGAAAACAGTCGTGCACATCGCACCATTGCGATCCCCTCAGGAAAACACGTCAAAAAGACTGCTCACTTGAGCGCAACGTATATCCAGGAAAAAAAGATGCATTCCGGCGCACCGCACACGAGCGGTGCTAAGTGGTACCCACATCCTGGTCCCAAAACTCAACAGACGGATCGCACCATTGAGATACTCTCGAAAAAGCACACAAGATGGACTATTCACTTGTCCAAAATGGACACCCGGTGATAATGATGGAAAATCACCATCAACCCCTGAAATGTCCCTCAGGAGGCCCGCACCATCATGCAAAAATAGGGCGGGCTAATTGCAACATTGTAATCCCCTCAAAAAAAACATCTTGAAACGACTGCTCGCACACCCCGAACGGACGTTCGATGAACAAGTTGCTAAACGTTGCACGCAGCTCAAAAGACGGGCCATGGGGCCCGCACCTCAACTACGTTCTCAACACCTGAAACCAACCTGGAAAGCTCCACCTCGGTGCCAGGGTTCCAACACCACTAACAGTGCTCAAAATAGACATCGGACGCGTCCGCGCCGTCCAAATCATGATTCCTGGAAAAAACGACAATTAGCTTAAAGACGTGTCGCGCCTCCGAGGCCCCTCATTTCGAAAATTAAAAATTCATGAAACAATCTCCAAATATATCTATCATTATGAGGCACACGCCGCTGCAGATAGCTCGCGAAACCAACTCCTGGTTTATTATTTATTTAAATATAAATCATTTTATAATAATAATAATAATAATAATATGTTATTATTATTATTATAACCTTATTCTTTTTTTTCTGATTTTATTTTATTTTATTTTATAAGAAACCAGACTGGCCGCCCGACCTGTCTTCTTCTTCTCCCAACAGAACCCACAAAAGGTGGGTCCTGGTTTCCTCCCACAACACCCAAGGTCGATGCCTCGGGTCCTCTGCTCCCCGCGCCAGGCCGGCGCCCACCTGCTGCCGACGACCCGCCGCGCGCCACGCTCGTCGTCCGCTACCGCTCCGCCTCACCACCAGCTGCCGACCGCCATCTGGAGCTCGGCCTCACACCGCTGCCGCCGTCCGGAGCTCGCGCCGACCACCCAGTGGAGCTCGGCAGCCGCTTTGCCTCACGCCGTCGCCCGAAGCCGAAGCCGCTGCCTGCCGTCAGAGGAACCCACCGCCGCCGCCTCGGACCAGACCAGCGCCGCCCTGGAAAGCTCACCGGACCGCCCCGGGTTGCCGGAAAACACCCAAAACCCCCAAAATTCGACGAACGGCAGCGACACCATCCGAACCTGGATTTCAAATCCAAAATGAGCATCAGGAAGAGTAGAATTTATACTATACGACCATGGGATTTGTTTGAAGATTTAACAGAAAATTGACGTATAAAATTGAATCCCAAGGAAGGTTCGGAAATAAAAACGAAACAAAAACCTCCTACCTCTTGGGTGTTGACCGGATCTTCACAGAGGATCCTCCGCCACGCCGTCGCCTTGTCGGAGCTGCCTCGTCGGAGGTGCCTCATCGAAGCTGGAGGAGAGGGAGGGGGGATCTTCTTGCACCAGGGATACCAGCAAGAGGGGGGATAAGTGTTTAAAAACAATACACTTAATCTCCCGCCCCGTGCGCCCCATACCCAAACCCTTATAAGGGGTGAGGTTAAGCCTCCCCTAGAGTAAAAACCACCTCTTGAGCACAACAGAGGTCTCAGAATTTGATTCTGAGCTTCCATTTGGAAGTTATAAAATTTAACGTCTGAAGCCGCTAAATTACGAAAATGCCGCGGGGCCATTTCTCACAGTCGGGCCCTACCCGCAAAACATACACCCATCCTAGTGTAAATGGTACATTTCAAACTGAACGATTCCTTCATTTTACCAATCCGATACACCGTTTAAGAGATACTAGAGTTTAACCATTAAACAAATAAATTAATTAATTAATTTATCTGTTTAACGTTCCGAAAGCGAGCGAGGGGTCCAAACATCCCGCACCGACAAGTTTTATGTTGTTCCTAGGGTAAACACCCCATTCTCGACCCATACATACACTCAGATATCTTATTTGATGCACCGTTTAGTAGTTATCCCATTAATTTGGAGTTTCCAGTTTGAACGCACTGAATATTTAATTACGGCCACTCCGGGGCTCAGAATCGCACGCCGTCTGAAGGCGCTTCTCTGGAATAACATCAAGAATATTCCAAAGATATTCGCAGTAATAACTGGGTTCTAACAATTTCTATTTGTCTCATGAGACCTACCGATGCATCGAGGGGCTATAGTGGCCCACAAAAATCACATAATAAGTCAATTTCATTCCACATATGAGCAGATATAAACATAAACAACATATACATTGTTATTGAAACTATCATATGGAAGGTAATTAACATTACCCAATCATTAAACATAAAACACTAACCATTCCAAGTGTTATGGTGAATGGTTTTAGGATAGGTAATCCAGAACAAAATTAGTCATAAAACATTAAATCCAATATGGTAGATGACATATTAAATTATTAAACACTATAATACATATAAATCAACAAGGGTATTGAATCAGATGAAAATTCTATTATATAATCCTTAAGCTATTCATGATATAATTAATCTTTATTTTGAAGATAAGAGTTCTTTTGGAAAAGTATTTGTATAAAACTTGAGGTGACGTATGATTGTATTTCTATAATAAAATTACTTATTTTAGAATGTCAGTGGTTTCCAAAAAAAATTATTATAGAGTTCCCTTGAAAATAGATAAGAATTTCATAAATTACCTTGAATAGATCTTGTATTTCAGAAATAGTTTTGAATAGTTATTTTAAAACATGTTACTATCAGTAAAATGGGGATCAATTCTAGTTGTATTAAATATATAGAATACTCACATATAACCCGAATGAAAATGGAGGTTCGGGTGGAAACCCCTTACCGTAAATCAGAATGTCTTCTTATATTGAACATAAGGACCTGGAATATTAAATTAAAATCATCAATAAATTAACTAAAAACTTATTAGACATGTATTTAGTCTATCATAATTCGTTTTAGTTCATATATTTGCTTATTGATATGATATAATTTAGAATTTTTTTGTTCCGTAGGGTTAGATTTTATGATTTTCATAATCAATTCTCATGTTTTTAAGTACTCTAGCTGAAGTGGAATTAATGTCAATCGACAGAACTGAAATTAATATATATTTATGAACATATATAAATTTTAATGGTAATTTCTAAAATTTGGATACATGGAAAAAGAATTAATCATTATTTGAATTGTTAATGATATTCACTTAGATTATTTAAGATTTATTTCGATTTTTAGGAACTAGTTTGGTTATATGATTTAATAATATTTACATATTCTGGTTCCTGAATATTAATTTTGTTATAATAAATATATTATTGTCTGGTTAAACCATAAAAATAGTTTCAAGACTTGTAATTAAGGGGAAATTGATGAGTTAATCCTCGTCATTGACAAAGGCTATAAATTGGAACCTTATGGACGTTGATTTCATTTAAAAAATAAAATGGGGGAGAAGGGAGGATATTGATGATGGTTAGTCAATTAACATGATATGATTCTAGTATATAGATGATACATGAGTTATAATAGTCATTTTTATATAGGAGGCGAGGAGAGGAAAAGAAAAGTGATTAACTTGAAAATAAAAGAAAAGTTGAGAGATGTCTAATAAAATTTCAGTAGCCTAACGACGTCACTTAATATTTCATAAAATTAAATGATGAGAGAAAAATGGTATCTCATAATATGAAAATAAAAATGAATTTATGATGATTACATAAAAAAATTCCAACATATGAGATTGAAAATTCAAAAAGATAACATAAAAGATTTGTCGACTAAAAGAGGAGGGTTAAGGATTCCCTTACCTTGTAGAGTAACTCCATGAATATACAGGCTTGTTCCCTGGGTGCTTAAAGACACCATAGTAGCACTCATATAGAGGTAAAATGACCCTATCATTGAGTATGAGTTCTTTAGAATGAATAAAAACGAATGAATAAGTGGGTATTTATAGAAAAAATAGAGGGGTTTTTTAATAATTTAAATGTGATGCCTCATTAGTGGTTTTTTTCCAAACAATTGGCTTGCCCTTTAATTTTTCTGTTGGTTTTAGGCCCATTGTACTCCCCATGTAATATGTTACTTTAAAAAAGTCGACTACCTTTTTATTTAAATTATTATGTCATTATGATGTCAGTAAACTACCGAAAACTCCAAACTGTATTTTTACTATTCACAAAAACTCCAGTATTTTAGAATTATCCAAAAAATTCACCCTAAACATTATTTTATATTTAGAAATAAAAAATGAACATAATTTTTGAATAATAATTTTCTAAATATTATTAATTTAATTTTATATAAAATCATAATAAATTTGAAAAATAAATATTTTAATGTATATTTAGTTTAAGATCACATTTCAAAATTAATTAAGATCTTATTATCATATTTACATAAGAAGATAACTATTTACTATTTATAATGGTAATAATAATATTTATATTAATATTCATAAGGGTATTTTACTATTTATGAAAAATCAATTTTGTTTTATCAAACTTCTAATGACATGCTTGTCAGAACTCTAGATGACCGTTGATTAAAATTCAAAAAATAGAATTGGCAGAGTTGTGTTTAATGTCTAGATTATAAAATGATATTATTTTCAAAAACATGGGGTGTTACAATCTCTCCTCCTTTCAAAAATAAAGTCCTCAAAATTCACAGAATGTTAACAAAAGATTCAGTTATTTATTCGACATAGGCTCCTCAGGATCCCAAGTTGCTTCCTCCATATTAGGGTTACTCCAATGATCCTTTACCAGAAAAGTCATATGATTTCCCAATACTTGTTCTCAGGTATCAAGAATCATGATAGTCCCTTCACAATAATACAAATTAGGCTCATGTTCTACTTCATCATAAGTGAGTACATGTGTTGGGTTTGGCATGTATTTTTTTAACATTCACACGTGGAAAACATTGTGAACATTGGAGAGACTTGGTAGCATTTCTAAATGGTATGATATGACTAAAATTTGATCTAGAATTTAAAAAGGTTCGATTTACCTGGGAAAAAATTTTCCCTTCTTATTGAATTGTATAATACCCTTCCATGGAGGTAAATTTATGAAAATGTGAACACATTCTTGAAATTCCATGTCCTTTCCTGAGTTATCAGCATAACTATTTTTCTTACATTGAGCTGTTTTGATATGGTTTTGGATAATCTTCAGCTTTTCTATTGTTTCCTTAACATGTTATGGGCCTACAATCATTCTTTCACAATATCATCCTAGAAAGTTGGTGTACCACATCTCATTCCATACAACGCTTCATATGATTACATATGAATACTTGAATGGAAGCTGTTGTTATTGGAAAAATATATGAGAGGTAAATACTAATCACACATGCCTTGAAAATCAATTGAACAATAACTCAACATGTCTTCCACTAGTTGAATAGTCCGTTCTTCTTTTCCATCAGTTTGTGGGTGGTAGGTAGTGCTCAATCGAAGATCAGTATGTAGGGCCTTCTAAAGACTCTTCCAGAATCGTAATGTAAAATGGGGACCCCATCAAAAACAATTGATGAGGGTAAACAATGATTTATTACAACATAATTAATATTTATACTTTCTAAACATTCATGTGGTAAATATTCTCTAATAATAAAAAAATGTGATGATTTTGTTAGACAGTCAGCAATGACCCATACCGCATCATTCTTTCTTGGAGTCTTGGTAAATCCATGAAAATATTCTGTGTAATATCATCCCATTTTGACATAGTAATAAGAAGGGGTTTCATGACTCCTCAAGGATGTTGTCTCCCAGCCTTCAACTCTTTATAATCCAAACATATCAACACTTAATTAGTAATCTCCCTCTTCATGTTTTCCCACAAAAAAATATTACTTAAATTTATAAACATCCTTCTTCTACCTTGGTATATAGAAAAATTAGAGCTATGAGAATAATCCAACAGTTCCCTCATGAGCTCTAGAATATATTGAACAAAAAGCCTCATTCATAATTTCAAAATTACACCTTCATATTCTATGTAATTCAACTTCACATTATTTATAGCATTAATTTTTTTTGTAATGCTTCATCATCAGCCTGAGAAAATTTTATCCTTTCTAGCATAGAAGGTTTGGCAACCATTTAGAAAACTAGTGATGTATTACCTTCCATGATAATTCTCATATCCATATTTACTAGATCCATGAACATAGGATCCCATTAAACTCTCATCTTCTTTAGAATAACAACGTCCTTTCTTCTCCATACATCATATTTCTTATTTTACGTCCCCGAGTGGTAGTGTATTGTAAAATCATAGCCTTTGAGTAGCCCAATTCACCTCATTTGTCTCATGTTGAGTTCTTCCTGTGAGAATATATATTTCTAACTCTTATGATCGGTATATATATCAAAATTTTTACCATAGAGTTAATGTATACAAATCTTCAAATCCATGATTTCAGTTTCTAACTCATGATCATGATTTGTATAGTTTTGTTCAAGAATTTTTAGATGCATAGAATCATAGGAAATCACTCAATCATTATTCATAAGGCTACAACCAAGTCCTTTCATGGGTGCGTCACTATAGGTAACAAACCCATCAGTCACAAATGGTTGGGTTAGGATGGATCTAATAATTAACTAACCACCGCTAAAATTCTACAAATCATTATTCACATTCCATTTTCCATATGAACATAACCACTTTTCGTTTGAGCTGAGTCATTGGGATGGCTAAACTGTCAAAGGTATAATAAAAAAATAGAAAATAACCAGCTAAACCAATAAAACTATGTACCACAGTTATGTTTAATGGAGTAGGACATTCTTGAACAAATTTTATCTTCATAGGATCTATAGATATTCCATCCTCAATGACAATTTAGCTTAGAAAGGAAACATACTTGAGCCCAAAATCACACTTTTTAAACTTCACATATAATTTATTTCGTATTAGAGTCTTCAAAATAGTACGAAATTTATTTTCATGATCTTTATAGATTTTAGAGTATACCAGGATAGAATCAATAAAAACCACTACAAGTTAAACAAGATACCACATGAAAACTATATTCGTTAGACCCATGAAAATAGATGGTGCATTATTTAGTCCAAAATGCATTACTATAAACATGTAATGCAAGTACCTGGTTCGGAATGTTGTTTTTAGAATGTCTTCCTTCCTCACATGAAACTGATGATATCCATATAGAAAACAAATATTTAAAAAATATTTGGATCCATAAATTTGACCGAATATATCATCAATTCATGGAAGAGGATAATTATTATTTATTTTAATAGCATTGATTTGCCTGTAATCAATTCTTAACCTCATATATCCATATTTCTTCTTAACAAAAAGAACATGGGATCCCTACGGAGAAACACTATGGTGAATAAATCCTTTATCACTCTATTCATCTAGTTATTTCTTTAGCTCCACTAACTCCATTGTGGTCATTCTATATGGGGTATTTGATATGGGCCTTGAACCCCAAATTATGTCAATGGAAAACTCAATTTCCCACTCAAGAGGATGTCAAGGTAAATCCTCTGAAAAAACATCAACATATAATGTCCGTACATTCACATCATCAATTTTAATATTTCTTTCATTGAACATAGATATTGGGTTCTCTTCCTATACAATAATTGAATGTAGTAGAGCTACTGGGGGTAGATCTAGATGAGAACTAGATGGTGATGTTTCTTCCCTAAAGATAAGGGATTCCACACCATTTAAAAAACATGTTACTTTTTTTACAATGGTGGATTGCATCATAATTTGATAGCCAAGTCATAGATAGAAATATATCAAATTCAGTCATTGGTATGATGATATGGTCAGAAACTAAAGCACATTTGAGTGTTATAAATGGGAAAAATTGAAATGCCTTTGTTGAAATGACTCATCCACTAGGGGTTTTGACGGATAACTCATTTATTAAATCAAATTGGACATATCTAATTTTCTTGGAAGACAAAGAATATATAAATGAATGCAACGATACATAATTAAATAAATCATTTGCTAAGATTTATAAAATGATTAATGTACATGCCACCACTTTATTAAAAACAGCAATATCAGCAGTTGTGATAGCATAAGCTTGTCCATACTCCCATGGCCCTTTCTATTTCATGTTTCCTTATTGCTTTGGAATACCATTATCATAATGTCCCCTCCCTTAAAAATTGTATCATTGAACATTAATAACTCCCATATTCACCGTAAAATCCCCAGCACGATGGCCATTCAGTCCATAATTGTAAAATAATCAATTTTCCTTTATGCAGAAACCGAGGCGTTTCCTTCCACAATTATCACATGGTTGAAATTCAACTCTTCCCTTTGTCCTTATTTCCATGTTCCCTTTCCCATAGTTTCTAGTATCCCTCTCATTCTCTTACTTTCACTTAATTTCATAAGACATAGAGTACTCTTTTTCTATCTTAATAGAACATGAATCTATATCCTCGTATGATGAAAAACATTGGGAGACCAATGCCCTCCGAAGGAATGGTTTTAGGCCATCAAAGAATCGATCAATATTTCTACTCAGATTTTATATGTAGTCCACCACATGCCTTGATAACCTAATGAAGTTAGCTTTATACATAGCCTTGATATCATCTTAATTTTTCTTTAAATTCCAAAACTGCCTTTCAATATTTTCTCGCTATTTATGAGGAATGTATTTCTCTAAGAAGATTTTGTTAACATCTATCCATTCCATCCCTTATTTTTCATCCGCCTCCTTTAAGATTTGGATTAATGACCACCACTGATTTTCATCTCACGATAGCTGATATACATACATGATGACCTTCCCTCTTTCCTTACAACCCAAATCAAGAAATATCTTCTTGATGGAACTTATCCACTGCTCAGTTACAAATGGGTTTGTAGTCCCCTTGAATGATGGAGGTTGTTGTCGCATAATGTGATCTAACATAGCTCCTACACGTGGTGGATCCAAATGCTCCAAACAGGTAAGTTTATTATTCATAAATGGAGTAATTTGTCCCAGTATTGTTATAAGTTTCTCAGCACCAGCCAAATCACCAGAGCTGTCATCATTATCTTATATCAGAGGTACATCCCTACGCGCGTTCATACGATTTATATTCCATCCACTAAGTGCCATTACTAAATAATTGCATACACTATATTAGGGTATGAATCATAATATATAATGTCAATTTACACATATAATTAAAATAAATCAAATTTCAATGCATAGATAATCTCTTAATCATAAACATGGTATCTTTGACGACCAATTTACATTTAAATACTTCATAATGTCTTGTAAATAAAATGTTAATTGTCATAAGCATATCCCCTAGGAGTCTCATAACCAAGAGTGCCACAAGGCCCATTTTCATGTACCAGGATACCCAGGGGCAAGTCCGTAACTCCTTGTTGGAGCTTTCTCTCTTAGGTACATTTGTGCCAGACCCACCTCTACCTGCGCATATCCAGAGATGTATGTATTGCTTGAATGACCCACATAATCTATTTCTTACCAAAATACCCAGATGTTCTTGTATGTTTATCCTAAAATACTATATGAGAGAATAATCCTTAATTTATGTGTTGTAAATCTAGTTTCTATGTTTTCTACTAAAGAACCTTTGATACCAACTGAAAGGACCCAACCCTAGTTTCCTGGAGCTGGTGCCTTATATGATCAAATTTTCCTATAAAAAAGGAATTTCAATCCCAAAGGACTGAGTAGTTAAGTATTAATGGAATAATGATTCATACAGAAGTTCAAATTTATATCATTAAAGGAAATAAAACACTAATTTATTCCATTATAAATATACTTTCCTAATAAATTACACTTGAAATTCATTCATAATTTACATCTTCATATCCTGGGGAAATTAAAAACAAAAAGTTGTGAGCTCAAAATCTCAGTAAGGGTATGCTATACTGCAGAGGTTAGCATAAACATAAGACATGGTGAATAATTTAAAATACATTCCTTCAATAATAATCTTGAACAGATTATGGAAGGAATGTGAACTGAGTAAATAATGCCATAATAAAACCTAATCATGGGTATTCTACTACTTTAATAACAACATGAACTTCAAATACTAGCATCAAAATTAGGTAATATCATATGCCGGACTTTTGGAAACATTTTATAAAGGCCTCAGCCAAAACGTCTAATGATTAAGGCATCAACCAAAATCCATATATCACATAGGGAAAGGCGTTATCCAATTCCACGTCTAATGGTCCCATGACACCTACCAATGCATCAAGGGGATATAATGGTCCCCACCAATCACATAATAAGTCTAATGCATTCCTAATATAATCCAGGATAAAAATAAACAACATATACATTCAAATTGAAACTATCATATGAAATTTAATTAATTATCCCCAATTTCAAAACATTAAACACTAACCATTCCGAGTGATATGGTGAATGGTTTTAGGATGGATCATCCACAATAATAATATTCATAAATCATTCAATACAATAAGGTATATTACAACTTAAATGATATAACCTAAAAATACATAATAATCCCCATGTTTGTTGAATGAAACAAATATATTCTTATAAAATCATTAAGCGATTCTTTGAGATAAATACTCTTCATTTTGAAAAATAGAGTTCTTTTGGAAAATTCTTTGTATAAAACCAGAAGTGAAGTAAGATAGTATTTTTATAATAAAATGTGTTATTTTACAAAGATAATGGTTTCCAAAAATGGATCATATAGATCCCTTGAAAATATATATGAATTTGATAATTTCCCTTGAATCATGTATGTATTTAGGAAACCGTTTTGAAAGATTCAAATAAAACATGTAATTATCCATAATGAAGGGAAGGATTCAAGTGGGTGTATATATATATAATACTCACATAGAATTTATGAGGATTACATAGTAATAAATAATAATTCCATTGAGTAAATTAGACAATGAAAGTAACCAGAATGAAAATGGATGTTCGGGTGGAAAACCCTTACTTTAAATTCAAATGTGTTCCACTCTTGAACATAAGGTCTGTCGTTATGAAATTATACTAAATAATAAATTAATTAAGAACATATTAGACGTGTACTTAGTATATAATAATTCTATTTAGTTGATTTATTTCCTTATTGATAAGTTATAATATAAAATTTCGTCATTATAGATTGTTCGTTTTATTGATTTTCATAATCAACTCACTTGTTTTTAAGTAATGGAGTTCATGTGGAATGGATGTAAATCTCCAGAAATGAAATTACATATAACATTTTAACTTCCATAATTGTTAAGAGTCATTTATATAATTTGGTTACATGGAAAAATGATGAATCATTTTATGAATTATTAACGATATTCAATTAGATTATTTAAGCGGTATTTTGATTATTAGGAACTAGTTTTGTCTTATGATTTATTGTTATGTACATATACAATATCCTAAATATTAATTTGGTTATAATACATATATTATTGTTTGTTTCAACTATAAAAATGGTTTCATGACCAGTAAGGAATGAGAAATTGAATAACCAAACTTCATCGCCCATAAAGGGTATAAATTGGAAACTCAGGGATGTTATTTTCATTTATAAAATAAAAGGGGATAGAGAGAGGATATTGATGATGTTTAGCCTATTAAAATAATATAATTAAAGTATATGGATGATACTATAGTAATCATTGTCATTTAGATAGAGGAGGTGAGAAGAGGAAAATAAAAATAGATGACCTAGAAAATAAAAGAAATGTTGAGAGATCTCTTATGAAACTTCGGAAGCCTAACAACATTGCTTAAAATATCATAAAATTATATGATGAGAGAAAAAGGGTATCTCATCAAATGCCAATAAAAATTACAGTAAGATGAATACATGAAATAAAACTACAACATATGAGAATGGAAAATCCAAGAGATAAAATAAAATAAGAGTCAACTAAAAGAAGAGGGTCAAGGATTCCCTAACCATTTGGAGTAACTCCTAGAACATGAGGACTGGGAACTTGGGGGATTAAGAACAACATGGGATGACTCCTAGGTAGTAAAACCACTAAATAATCATGGATGAAGTATTTGGAATGAATGATAATGAATAGATGTGTTGGTATTTATATAAAAAAGAGAGGGGGGGTTTAATAATTTCAAATAGACACCTCATTATTGTTTTTTCCAAAACATGGGATTTCCCAATGTATTTTACATTGATTTTATCCACTAGGGACTCCTCATGTCATATTTTACTGTTCAAAAGAATACCAGCCTTTTATTTTAATTATTATGTCATTATGATGTCATTAACCAACCGAAAACTCAAAACTATATTTTTACAAATAACAAAAAATTTATGTATTTTAAAAAAAATCTCAAAAATTCACCCCAACCGTTTTTTGATTTGTATAATTAAAAAATTAACTCCATTTTTCAAAAATTATTTTTTAAATATTATTAATTTTTGATTAAATTAAATCATAGTTAATTGAAAAAATAACAATTTTAAGGTATAATTAGTTTTATATCACATTGAATAATTAATTAAGATCACATTATCTTATTACCTTCAGAAAATCACTATTTACTATTCCTAAAGATCATATTACTATTGACAT
This sequence comes from Viscum album, assembly GCA_963277665.1. Classification (NCBI taxonomy): domain Eukaryota; kingdom Viridiplantae; phylum Streptophyta; class Magnoliopsida; order Santalales; family Viscaceae; genus Viscum; species Viscum album. The sequence continues at coordinate 658,904,934 of OY728134.1, read as the reverse complement.
TACTATTTATAAGGGTATTTTACTATACACCAAAAATAAATTTTGTTTAATTAGACTCAAAATGACATACCCGTCACAACACTAGATTTCCATTTTTCGAAATTCAAAACATAGTAAAGTAAATGTTGTGATTAATGGCTAGATTATAAAAATGAATTTATTTTAAAAACATTGGTGTGTTACAGGGAAGATATGAGGGTAATGATTAATATTACATGCATCATAATTATGAACACTAAGACATGTTTCCCATGAATTTTTTCATGCCACATTATATTTTATGATGAATTTTCATATTGTAAATTTATAGTGCATTTTATATGTATTTAATTTTTCTAAATGTCCTTATAGTTATTAGAAAACATAATTGATACATAATGTTACTTCGTTAACCTAATAGTTTTTTTCTAGAATTGGTTGAATATGACACCTTACGTATTCAATTATGGAATGTCGAGACGTGGACCTTAGATCACATGGGTTAAAACACATTATGGCGTGGATTATGTGGATTCTAGATTTTGTTCATTAGGAGTACGACATATTATGTATTGGACATGTAAATCTATATAATTCATCCATTCTATGTGATATAAATGTATAATCTAGAAAAAAATTAGAAACATTGCATTTAAAATGAAAACAACCATCTTATATATGTATGACATAAATAGTTAGACCTAAACCATGCCTTAGAAGTGGGTAGTGGATATCAATTGTCTTCAGATGGTCATTTCTACCATCTATGTCAGGATTTGGGTTTAGGTTGAGATGTGTAATCGTACCTAAATGATGTGTTTACACCTATCCTAGTTTCCTATTTATAGTTGTTATTCTTTATTAAATATCAGTTGAGGTGTTTGTTATTCATTTTATAAAAATGATGCCCTGAATTCCTCTATTTGAACGCCAAGAATTTGCTTAAGATCATGCTCCTGAAGTGGAGGACCCAGAGCTTCCAGTGGTTCCTCCTATAGTCCCAGTAGTTGATCCTCTTCATATTCATAATTTTTGTGATGACACATAGTTCTGAGAAAGTATTCCACATATATTATAGTCTAATAAATGTGTAGTTTGTCCTTCCCCCACAATGGAAGTATTTTATCGTGTTTTTTAGTAGTAGGATCCTCCCACCTTCCTGGGGAATGTAAGACCACATATTGTGGAGTCATGGCTCGAGTATATATTATCTATATTAAAGAAACTCGATATTCCTCCATTGAAGAGGTTCAATTTGGTGACTTATATTCTTTTTGAATCATCCACGTAGTGGTGGGATGTTACCACCAAAGCAGACCGGCATAGGGACATTAAATGGGATTATTTCCAAATGATCTTTGACATGCATTTCTTTCCCCAAACACTATGGTCTGGCAAAGCTAGAGTGTTCATGAACCTAAAGTACGGGATCATGCATGTTATGGAACACTCTGTCTAATTCAGAGAGATGTATTGGTTCTCTACCACTAGATATATCGAGGATATTATGACATATATGAGATTCATGGATGCGCTAGTTTATGTTATTCGGTTGTAGCTCAACATGTTCCGGTTTAATACCATATCATTTATCATCATCCAAAACCTAATAATATAGTAGAAAATGATGATTTTTTAAGGTTTGATTCAGGTCAGTTTGGAACCTAGATTTATTAGTGGTTCATCATCTAGGTGGAAGAGGTTATTTGAGGCTACTCAGGGAGGTAGTAGTAGTATAACTCCTAACACAAATTTCAATACTATCATTCACTAGTGTCTGATTAAATAACACATCATGTCTTAATGTCCATGGGATCATGTCGAGTGATTAGGTTTTGACACAGTGTTCCATATTTAGTCTTTCTATTGGACATTCCCTCCAGTGACTAGAGAACATGGATTTTCTCCTACTCCACAATCAGGAGAAGGCCTTGTAAGATCATTTAAGGAAATCAATTTAAATACACCTAGAATATTATGTTCAGGGGGTGGTTGAGGTAGTGGTAGTCGGACTTATGATTCTCAATGCATGAATAGTAGGAATACTCAAGGAATCCAGTCATTGACTCAAGTCCAAAGTGCATATTAGTTACATTTAGTCTAGCCTACATAGCAGGAGTAGAGAACTAGACCTTCTTCTATATTATGTACAATCACGTACCCTCAACATTAGTGTATGAATTATTTGACAACAGTTTGTCTCTCTCATTTATTTATGAGGAAATCACTAAAAGACCAGGACTCGATATCGATCCATTTTAGGGAGTTATGATGATATACTCAACATTAGGTGTATGTTAAATGGACATTCAATGTTGAAGTTATTGTCCCTTTGAGTTAAGCGGTTAACATTTTTTGTGGAATCTGTATGTCCTCAACATGACATGATTTGACATAATCATCTGGATGGACTGGTTATTTCCCTACCAATCCCACAATGACTGTTGTCATTGGAGGGTTTTTTACATCACTATAGGGTGGTATACACAAGAAAACATGTGAATGGGATGTTAGTGAGACATGAACAAGACCCGAGAATTAGAGGATGAGTAGTGTTATAACATAGATCACCATTCATTTCCTCAATGACTAGAGGTTACAACCAATTGTAGTTCCTCCTATATTAGATCATTTGATAGATTTATTTCATGATGACGTATCTGATCTACCTCTAGTGAATGATTTTGAGTATCATACTAACCTAGAACCATGAGCATAATTAGTGGTCATTCTTCTTATAAGATAGAACTTAAGGTGCTTATAGAGCTTAATAAATAGTTGGAGGATCTGGAGGCTAATGTATTTATAAACTCCAGCACATCTCCTTGGGGATCAATGGTCCCCTTTCCCTGGATGCCAGATATCACCCTTAGTCTCTTTGTAGATTACCATTGGTTTCATTATTACATGATAAAGAATCAGTATCCATTTCCTAGAATATATTACCTCTTTGTTCATATTTGAGGTTCAAAAGTTTTTTCACACATATATATGAGGTCATTCTATCACCATATTTATGTGAGGAATTTATAAATAAATCACACTGCATTCAGGTGTGGTTATGGTCTATATGAGTACCTAGTTATTCCTTTCATACTCATTAAAAACCTATAGTGTTCATGGATCCTATGAATTAGGTTTTCCACCCCCTATCTAGATTCATTTGTAGTTATATTTTTTATGATATATTGGTTCATTCACACACCAATCATGACCATGAATCCATTTTATATCATATAAATTACGTTGAGAGGGAACCATAACTATGATAATCTTGGTAAATGTGAATTTTGGATAAAAAAGACCACTTATTCCTTTAAATACTCCCAGAGTTAGAATTTTTTGTATACCCAGAGAAAATATGATTTGTATTATCCTAGGAGAATAATAATAATGTCTTTGAAATTCAGTGTTTCCTGGGGATAACCAGAAATTATGGATGTATAATCAATGATTTCTCACACCTTGTAGCGCTACTCATGGGTTTCAAAAAGAAGGGTATGAGATTCATTTGGCTAGAGGCTTGTGAAGCATCCATTTAGGAGTAGAATGGAAGACTAAATTCAACACCAATACTGATTATATCAAATATAATATATATATATATATATATATATATATTTTATACTATGACCCAACATATATCAATGTTGTAGGTTTTCTCTCGTAGGAAGAGTTCTCATGTACTATTCTCTTCATTTTATGACACACATATAGAATTACTAGATGTATGACCTCGACCTTGTAATAGTTTTTATGCATTATATTAATGGAGACACTATCTACTAGGATTGATTTTTTTGGTATTCACTTATCACAAAAGCCTCAAATGCATCTTCACATAGTGGGATCTCAATCTCTAGAAATGATGGTGGGTTGAGTACCTATAGTGGATTTATATTGAACCTGCATACACACCTAGAAAGGGAAATTATGTATCTGATACATTGAGCCAAAAAAAACATAGACACCTAAGGTGAAGCAATACTGTGGTGAATGGAATCATAAGGCCTTATTCTCATATATTCATGTTGAGATTCAAGAGGGTCATGGACAGACTATCCTCATAGATATAGGAGTGTCATCTACTCTTTCATAAATGGGTGAGAATGAGACATATATATAATCCTGAATGCATTGTCCTATAGGAATGTGTTTTACATGGTGATACATCATCAAGTTGGACCATCGATTTGGATGGTACCTTATTAGTCCATATGCATGTATAGGTGCTAGATGAGATCACATATGAGAATATGTGATAATTACACACCATATCATGGGAAGTTCACCAAATTTTCCACAAAATGTATCCAGATATATAAAGCTAGTATTGGGGTCCTGGTATGAAATGCACTATTTTTGGGTTCTTCACTCGATGTTCCACAAAATAGTAGGTGAAGGTATAACATAAGTGACGGACATGGATTTCTTATTCGATGTCCATTCCTGAGTGTAAATTAAAAATTAATTTAATTTATTTTTTAGATCGATCTACCAAATCACCTCATGGAAACGATACAGTGTGGGTTTTCATTGATCATTTAATGAAGTCACCACACATATTACTTGGGCATGATACCATCATGTTAGATGTTCTAGAAAGGTTGTAGGTCCATGAGGATGTACTCCATCCTATAGATCATCATTATATTATTTACGAAATAGATTCTCATTTCAAATTATTGTTTTGGAAGGGGCTACAGAAGGACTTTGGTGCATATATACTTCTGAGAACAACCTATCACCCACAAACTGATACACAAATGGAAAGTACTATTTAGTTTCTTTAGGACATGTTATGTGCATGATTCCTTGAATTTTAAGTATCGTGGGATAAAAAAATTACTCTTGTAAAATTTTCTTATAAAAATATATTTCATGATACCATCTAGATGGATGCTTATGAATTCTTATATGGTTGGCCTTTCGTCTCACCATTTGACTAGCTAGTGGATGGAAAAGTAGCTATTCTTAGACTATGTATCATGTAGAAAACTATAAATTAGGACCATAAAATCTGAAATCATATGTTGACTGCTCAGCATAGACAGCAGTTATAATCCAAAAAATGCTACTGACCTATTGATTTTGAGGCAGGAGATGAGATTTTCATGTGAGTCCCTCTCATATGAGGTCATAGACGTATTCAAAAGATGGGTATGATTTCACCAGGTTTCGTTGGACCCTTTGAGATTATGAAATCGAGTAGACTTGTGGGTCCCTTGTTGACACATACTCAGATATAATGGTTTATGCATGATGTCGTTAATGTATCTCAGATTTTCCAATACTATCCTGACCGAACACATGTATTTCAAACTAATGACGTTGAATTGGATTTGGATTCAACCTTCAAGGAGAATCCATTACATATAGTCGATTCGATCTTGATTATACAATATATATGTATACTACTTTGGTATGGGTTATGTGGTATCACATATTTGTATAGGAAGAAACCTATTAGTGGGAAGCTGATAAACATTCTATATGGCCAAAAATCATTACAGATGATACCTCATTACCCTCAGATGGCCAACTTAGGGATTAGTAGCTTTAGGATGGTGATGATGTAATGAAGCATATTTTCAATGATGGTATGGATCATTGTAGCATTTTGAATAATTTATTAATCATGTTAAATTCATTCTATAACCTAGGGAAGGTCCAAAAGGAATATAGGGCTTTTCAGAGCTCTTAGATCCAGAAAAAATGTGCTGCATACTGGTCCACATGGTTTGGGGAAACCATGTTGGCCTCCCAATACGGTTTCACTAAAATTGTTTTATTGATTATAGTGGAACATGTAGGAAATGTCGTTTCTCATAAACTATGAACACCAAGGTGTAAGAACATGCAGACCTACTATGTTTTGTTACATTGGAATTTCACATAGTTGGCACACTATTCGGGAGACTGTGAACCTTAACCATGCATAGTAATACCATGATTAGTGGATAAATTCATGTTCTTTGATACTCATTTTTCTTTTTATAGGTTTTACATACCATATATTATAACCTTAAGGGTGTTCCTTGTGAAAATGTCATTTTAGGTCAACTAGATTAAATGCCTAGAATGTCTATTTGAATTCAGTCATGGATTCTAAATCAAATTTCCTTTCATAAATAATTGTTAAATATTACCCAAATCATCCATGAGGTGTTTGGACCACTTATGGGTTATTCTAACCATGTGAAAAATCAATGAACCCCTAATTTTGGCATGAAAATAAATCCCCCCCCCCTCATTTATTCTTATACCTCAATTTCTATTTTCTCCTGGTTCTTCAATTTACCTTGAATGGATTCCTCCTCTCATAGAACTCTCAATCCCAAAACATAGGTTTATACATATCTCTTTCATCCAAAACTTCATTCATGATCTGAAGGATGGATTGGATAGATCAAGGAAAGGATAACCCAACTCATTCTTCCCATATCACGTTTCCTTCCAATATATTTCTCTATTCAGGTGTATGGTCATATTACCTATTTTTAGGGCATTGGATTGTTTCTCATATAATGTCCAACCTATTATGAATCTGAGGCTGATATTGAGCATGGTTTATTCTACAACCTCGATGTAGGTGGTCAAATTGTTTTACCTTCGAGTTTTTAAAAATTCATAACTATGTCATCATTCCATATGTCTTCTTTTTCTAGGAATCCAAATTATATTTATTACTTTATGTCTAATTGTCCCTTTTACCTAGATACATGTTCTTTGATTCTAGTTGAATTTTTTATAGGTTTTATATACTATATATGGTAACCCGAATGGTGTTCCATGTGATAATGTCCATTTTGGTCAATTAGATTAAATGCTTATAATGTCTAATTAAATTCAGTCCTAGAGTCTAAATCAAATTTCATTTGACACACGAATGTTAAATGGTACCCAAAGCACCCATTAGGTGTTTGGACCTCTAATGGTTGGAATTTCCTATGTAGGATTTTGATCTATTGCCTTATCATAATGAATTGAATAAATTGACCGTGGAACCATCCAATTGAATCTTGAGCCACATGATGTGAATTTCCCTATGATAATGAATCTAATGAAGTTTTTATATAGATTATTCTTGTTGGATTTCATTATAATGGGAATTAGACTTGTAGATATTTCCCGATCATTTTGTAACCCACAAATTTCCTCCATGGGCACTATTACTCATAATATAATGATTCGTTTAGTATAATGGATTTAATGGATTCACTAAAACTGGATAATTATGTGCATAAGAGTTCATTCCTTATGTTTTTAATTAGATATGATTATGCCTCTTCTATATATATGTGGTCTTAGTAAATTAAATGGATGGGAGGTAATTCCCTATGTCAATTATGATTATAATATTTCATTATTGAGGCTAATTATGATGGTAAGGTGTGTTGATCTATGAGGGAAATCAGAATCCCTTTCATAGGGTGATGAGTAAGGCATCTCGCACAGGTGTTACTATATGGGCATTGGGATTTATGTTCCACATTCCATTATCATAGTGATTCCATGGTTGATCAATCTCTATATCTAGTATTGTTGCAAGAGGTATCTTATTATTCTTGTGTTTTCAGTCATTTACCCTGTTACATTATCATTTAGGATCTTTTTTATCAGTTATGGATCTATGAGTTACTCCCTGGTCCATCTAATAACTAATATTCTAGGTGTATCTCCATTAGGCATCTTCACTTACATGGTTCATATAGGTGGAGGAAATATATAATTATACTATATATATTACTACTATTTACATAGTAATTGTTCGTACTTCTATTACATCCATGAGAAAAATCATGTCGACCACAAGGTGTCCCATATGGACTTGAGAAGGTTGTTTATTTATTTCATCATTGTTTTACTATTCTACTCCTACCTTCACAATTTTTATTTACAACCACTACTCAAATTACAATTAGACACCATTGGTGCTGGAAAAATAAGATTTTTCTCACACCCTAATCGAGATTCCTTTTTTACCATAGTTTGTTATCTCATTGCAGATATTGATACATGAAATGTCCCTACTATATATTGTTGATTCATTTACATAGTTAGAGCATAGGAGCAGAGAACCATGCCTAGGATCGAGATTCATTGAGACGTTTTGTCTTTTTTTTCTATTGTATTATTTTATAGAATGATACTATATTTCTAATCCTTTCTGTATTAGATGATTCCAAGCATTTATATACCAGGCACTTCCATAGAGGCGTTTTGCATTATTATCAGCTCTCTAGTTTTTTATTATCTTAATGACTTATTTATTTATATGTTTATTCTAACACATTTTTTTATTAATTATGTCTATTTATATTACACATTTTTTGTTCATGGTTCTATTTTTATCAATTATTCCACTCTGGTATGTGGTCATTGTCTCCCGACAATAACACCTTGAAACATATGAATCTATACATCAACATATGGCATATGGGGAGGCATTATTGAGGCCATGGGACCGACCATCTCAGCGCTTGGATTATGTATATACTATGATAAGATAATAAAATATACACATTTTAAATGAATACTGGTACATAAAATTGCATGTGTCTCAAATTAAGAAAATTGAGACAAAATTAAATTATTGATTTGGTAATTTTTTTTAAAAAAACATGATGAAAAAAATTCTTTAAATTTATTTGTTAATAACCATAAATTTATGTTAAATAATCATATAATAAATCCCCAAGTATTATTCACCCCACATATAATAACTAGGAGTTGAACATGGTCTATGTCTCATGAAAAATAAATGAGAGATGAGAAAACCCTTACCTTATGTCTTGAATTTCTTCGTACATGTTCAAACATCATGTATACTAAATATAAGTTTATTATGAATATATTATAGATACATATTAGTATATCTAATACCTTATATAGTTTTATTATTACTTTTTGTTACACTTTTATTAACAATTCCATGTTTTTGGTATTATCTGGGTATAATTCACTTTGTTTTGAATTTATGGTTTCACTTGTTATTTTTAATCCTCTTACATAGATTATTATTTACTTAATTATAGTTTGTAAAACATTATTTAAATATCAGATATATTATGTATATTAATCTGTATAAAAATATATAAAATATAGAAGTATGAAAATTCAATACACCGTTCATGGAGATGGTAGGTCGTGCGTATGGATGAATGTTGTTTCTATTTTATTGTCGTACTAAAAGTAAGAAAGTAAATGGTTATATGTACATATATATATATATATATATATATATGTTTGTGTGTGTGTGGGGGGGTGTGGGTGTGTTATTATTGTTATATTTGAAATAATATTTTATTCATATCATATAATTTCACCAAACCCAACCTCAATGTCTTCCATGTTATGTCTAAATGAATCACATAGTCTTGAGGAGGTGGAAATCCACACATCTAGGTACAAAGTTATCATATTTAGACACACGAGAATGAAATAAGGTATTATTATTATATTAAATAAAAAATAAAAAATAAAAAATAAATAAAATATATATTTATCATATAAAAATAGATTTAACATCATAATTCACACCTATGAGTGGTGGTTAAGAGAAAAATGAACAATATCATCTTCTGATGCAGTAGTTCTCCATACATATAAATTATAAGTCAGTCACCCGGTAAATGGAAGTGTGAGAATGTGTAGGTATAAACCTTATAAAAAATTCAATTATATTTATTATATTTTGTTTATTATATATGAATGTTAAAATATTATTTTATTGGCTAGATAATGAAAACAAAACAAAGGAGCTTGAAGAAGGATTTTACCACTACTTTGGTTAACTCCACTTGATTTCCACCAAAGGGATTTATTGGTTGGATTTATTCCCCATGGGAGGGTTAAAAAATTATGCGATTTTTTGGGATGATATTAGTGTAGTTTTTTTCCGATCTGATGTAGATTGATAGGTATATGGAAGTTAGGGGAGTTAGTGCCCTTTTATAGAGGAGGAGTGGCATTCTTGTAAATGTTAAAAGGTATATTCTACTGGGAGGTTTACCTTACATAATGTGACTACAATATTTGATAAAATTAGATCTGATAGATTAATTGTTATAAATATTTCCATCCAATTTATTTTGGACATTTTTCTAGGGTATTTCCAATCATAATATTAAATTTAAACCATTATGTAATCTTTTTTTCACCTTAATCATTGTAATTAATTTTATTCACATTAACAATTATTTTTTGTCAAAAACTATGTTTACATTATTATAAATTATAATTTTTATTATTTCAAATACAGAATCCATTTTTATAAATTATAACCAACTAATTGGTATAAATTAACTTACTTTTCATCCAATATATGTTACCAAAAATTTCTTTTTAAAGGAAAAAAGTTCAAAAGCTTTCATAGCTTTTATATAAAAATTTAATGTGAAATCATATAAAATTACCAAAAAATATTAAATGATATAAAATTTATTTATTTTAGAATAAAAAATTATAAAAATTATTTAACTATATAATTCAATTAGATGAAAATGTAGTTTGGATTTATAAATCAGTGATATACATTATTCGAAAAAAATGAAACTTCATACAAAAACATCAAATATTAACCAAAATTAAATTTTGATATTATAATTTCAAAATTGGATTTTATTTGTTCAAATAAGAATTATAAATTTATAAAAAAATTATTTTTAAAATAAATTCATCATTGAAATTATCAAAATTACCTTTAAGATACACACATAATTTAATTCATAAAATTAAATTTATTATCATCTTATACCAAAAAAATATATCGGATGAGTATCAAATATTTTGATTGAATATATAATCAATAATATTTATTTAAGACAGTAATCAAAATTGTATTTTGAATTTATTGAGATAAAATTGTATTTTTACATTTAAAATTTTTTTTAGTATAATAATTTCATTATTTTCAAATTGTTCTTTCATTTACATAAACTAATTGATAACCAAAGGATTCATTTAATATTCATGTGAAAGTAATATTTTCAAAATTTATGTAATATTATACAAAAATATAATTCTGACATCTAGGGGTTAGATAAAATAGTATTTTAATGAAAATATTAATATGTATTATAGTTTTTTAAAAACTCATCCTTGAATTTAACTCAAGATATTGAAGGGAATCAGACATTCATGTATTAAAATCCAAAAATAGTTCTTAGTGTACCGCAATATATTATCAGTATTTTTTGTACTGAAATATTAACTTTGTGTTGCATATAATGCAATCCAAACTCAATGATTTTATATAAACATTTGTATATAGTGTTTCATGAAATGAGAAATATAAAAAAGATTATATTAATTCATAAAAAATCACCAAACCACGTGGTGTTAAATTCTTACCCCCTTAAAATTAATTTCCCCCTCAAAATCTGTATGTGTTTTCAATGGTTTAATACTTGATAGTTCCAATCATATAAACCAATATAAAAATGAAAATGAAATCTTCCATTAAAAATGGAATGTTGGTATCTTAATAGTTACATAAAGTAACTCATAACTAGGTTTCCACAAAAGAGAACATATCTTGGGAGTTAATATTAGGCATAGCAGAATAGAATAAATGACTATTGAGAGTGATAATGAAAATTGATCATCACTAAGTGAATGATCCATTGAAATTTAAGGACCTCAAAACAATAGATATGTGATGTTTTATAAGACCATTAGTTCTACCAAAATGATGGTAATCAGATAAATATTTTCTAATAGTCATTTTATAAGGATATTCATTTATAGTCAATGTACATGATGAAATTTACTTTACACGATTTTATTCTTTTTTAATATACACAATCTCTCCCATTGATTGTGCCTTTCTCTATTTTCACATTTTATCTCACTATGAAAAATAAAGGTGAATTTATCATTCTTAAATCATTAGAAGATCATGTGATCCATAAATAGAATGGTGGGTCATTCCATCTTCCTTTAACATAACACAATGGTTAAAATGAGTTATCCAATTTTCATAAATCTCTTTGTGGTGAGATAAGACTTTATTCTATAAAATCTTATCTAATTTTTAACATAAATCATTATATAAGTGGTTATCCTTGTAACATTTATGAATGATAATGGAAAACAAAATTTATAATTAAGGTCAATAATTTTAGCAAAACCATAACAACATTTATCCTCCATATATCATAAATTATATCTTATTTTCACATACCAAACATATGAATATCTTCATTTAATATTCTATGTTAACATGATAATAACCTAAATTACCATTATTCTATATCGAAAAAATGTAGTATTTTGTGTGGATATATTCCATAAATCCAAAAATGATGTAAACATCATCCATGATATCATAGACAACTTTTTCAACTACTCCTTAATCAATTCAAAGGAAAATAGTACCACCCAATTTACTTATTCATATCAATTATATATTTATCCAAACATCATTTTCATGAAATTATGATTATATTTAGGGTTATCTTTCCCTTAATCATGTTTCCCACATGTACATAAAATTTACATTAAATCAATTTTCGAGTCAATTTGAACCATTCAACACATATTGTAAATCATTATTGATAAACATAAACTAAACAATCTCTATATATTTCACAATTCACAGTTCTTGAATACAAATACCTAAAAACTCAAATTATTCTACTTCTTCATTAATCCATTATTAAGGATAACTCAAAATATTACTTAATACCACTTTCCATTGACATTTCTCGTGTAGTATCATCTTTATATTAGTGATTATCTTCATGAGTTTTCTACTTCGGTCATTAATTTTCATAATTACCTATCATTCCAAACATAAGGAATTTAACATTAAATGATGTCAAGGGAGGGTACTATTACCACCCATTGCATCAAACCTATTTTTCATCTTACCCTTGTAGTTAACATAATTTCTGTCTATATATTCCATAATCAAAACAACTTTATGATCTTTTATGAAATTCACTTTGGTGATTCTGTTCACATTCAAAACACAAAGGAAACTAAATCTTCTTCCCTTCGTGATATCGATTAAACAAAATCTTCGTGAAATCCTTAATTCTTTTTTTTGGAAATATCGAGAGTTAGTTATGGTATACATTTTTAATCATATTTTGTGAAAAATAATTATGAATGATCACAACATCCATTACTCTAGTGATCATCCCATTTGAATTATCATCTAGAAATTGTCCATCACATTCAATAGTAACCCAGTTCTATTTAGTTTATTCCATTAAATAAAATAATAAATCATAGTGTGAGTATAACACAAAATAGATTAAAACCACATAATCAAGGAAAATCACATATTGGATGTCAAAATTATGATACATTCTTATGACCCCATAGGCTTTCCCTTAGATACATTCTATAAAATGTCCTTATAAATATTTCATATGATATTACTAATGTTTATTCATCCTATATTCCAAAGGATTCATAAACCTTTCTTTTGATACCAAATATGGAAACCTAGTCTTAACAAACATGGATTTTATATCACTTTAGATTAATATTTAAAAAATATCAAAAATAAATTCTTGAGGACCGTAATATCGTAGTGTCTATGGTAACTTCAAACAAAATATTATAAATCAGTTAAATATCTTCAATGTTTCCTAGAAAGATATTCCACTTTATTACTTATCCTCAAAATATTTCTTTAAACAAGTTAATGTAAGTATAATTAAGGGTGATCTCAAAATATCAGTAAGGGTAACAAAAGAGATATATAAGTATAACATGATCATAAGGGTATGAGAAGATAATAATAATATTGGAAATGATAAACTTCATATCAAATATCATACAAATGATATAGGGAATAAATATTGGCATTCCATAAAACTTGAATCATAAGGGAATCAAGAGCATAGGCCATTAAAGCATAAAATATGATTAAGTCATACAATATTTTGTAGAACTTTAAGCATAAAAATTATTTCTATAATAGTCAAGGCATAACATAATAAACCATCTTAGTATTATGTGTTTACTCTCTATACCATATTGGTGGCCATGGTTCACTCCCATTACTATATTTATACTAAGGGATCACTCCCAAGAGAATTTTAGTGGAAAAATTCCATTGTAGAACCACGTTCACTCCCCATTAGAGGAATGTTTATCTCATGAGACACAAATCTTTACCCAATACATTGGAGAGAGATATAGTTCCCATCATTGTAATATTTAAATCATTCATACATGTGGAATAAGATTATAATAATTAATCTTGTCATAACCCGTCAAATGAAATGAGTATCATAAACATATAATCTTATCATAAACAATGGAAAAGAGGGATGTTTAATAATAATTTCATTAATGAAAAATCCATTAAAGGTAGTGGTTTGATAATTGTATATCATTTGAAATAGAAACAAGGATAATAAACATATAACCCATGAATGAGAAATGGTTTCCATTAAAATTTACCCCATGAAAGTGACATTTTTTTCATAAACTTCATGCCATAAACACATAAACCATTCAGAGACAGAATGTGAATTAATCCTTTGAATATTTTTCCTATAAATACCTGAGTAACACAAATGGATGTCATCTTAGATACAAATATAATTTGAAAGGAATGATTAAAAACATTTCAAGGGGAAAATATAAATTTTCATTGAATTTTGTTTGCAAAATAAATGTGTTCTAAAAACATTTTTGTTGAATACATAATATGGAATATTGAATAAATTTTAAAAATTTTTATTTAAAAATAGCCTTGAAAACTTATAATGGTTGATTGGAAAAAAAATTTAAAACCTTTTTCCTTGAAAACATACAAAACAATCTTGAAAACATTTTAGGAAGTTATTTCCTTGAACACTTATAAAAGAATATTGAAAACATTTTGAAACCACTATTCCTTTAAAAAATATAAATGAACATTGATAATATTTTGAAAATCTTTTTCCTTCAATATTTATAAAATAATCCTGAATACATTTTGAAATCATTTTCATTGAAAATAGACAAATAATATATAAATACATTTTGAAAACATCTCAAAACCATTTAAATGATAATACCTTGAAAACATAAAAAATATTTTAAATCATTGAAGACGTTTTCTTTGAAAATACCCTTTTGAAATAATATAAAATAATAATATAAATTAATTTAAAATGATTTCTAAATAGAAAACATTTTCAACAAGCCTTTTTTTAAACTACAATGAAAAAATTGAATGTATCGAATATTAGGGAAAATATTTATCAAAGTGAATTATTTTGAACATTTGAATGAACTATGAATTTTAGGTAATTCATGATTGTGGATAAATCCATAACACCAATATTTTTTATGCCATAGTATGTTTTGAATGGTTCCTCAATCCAAAAACGATAAGAAGAGTGCATTTTTAATAACCATTTTAATTTAAAAGTTAAAACGTGAATCAAATTTATTTTTAATATTATATTATAAAATTAAAATATTTCATAAAACATTTTAAGAAAATATGGTTTTGAAGGACCACAGATTTCCGACCAAGGAGAGAGATAAATTCAGATCATCCTAAGAACACTTTATTAAATATCTTAACTCCAATGAGTGGAAAAATGTTACCAATAAATTAATATATCATGATTAAACATAATATATGAAAAGTAATCATAGTATTTTGAGATATATCATAATATTTCATCAATGGAATAATAATCATAATAATTCTTGATATACGATGAAATTGTTTTAATAAGCATGTACCACTATGTAACTATAAATTATACGTTCCATTTATGAAATTGAAATTACATAAAGCATAAAATATAATTAAAACATGTTTTAATGTAGATATGACATGTAAAATTTCATAATATACACCATGTAAAATAATATAGTTGTAAAACATGGCATGTATCACAAAGAAATAAAATTGAGACAAATTTACTTTACCGTTTTAGTATCTTTTGAAACGTAATCCCCATGAAATAAATTTAATCAAATTGATATTTTAATACCCATATATTAATTTATACGAATAATAATATAAATGGATGGATATTATACACAACAAATATAATAAATAAGAGGTGAACAAGGATTGTGTGTCACAAAATATAAAAGTGTCTTTGAGAAAACAGTCAACTTTATTCATGAATTTCATCATGAACATTAAACACTCTTATATATTAATTATAAGATGAATATAAATATTTTATAGAAACATATTCAGATATATAATACCATATATTATTTAATTATGACTTTATATTACATGTTTATTAACAATTCAATGTTAATGTTATGCTTTGTGTAATATTCGTTTGTTTTTCGTAATTTTTATGACTTGTACATCCTGATCGTCATACATAGATAATTTTTTACGTATTTCTATAATGTAAAACATGAATTAAATATAATATATACTCATTATATAAATATTTATAATAATCGTTAAAATATATAAATATTAAATTGAATACACCATTTATAGATATGGTAGGTCGAATGTACACATGATTGCGGTTTCTGTTTTATTATCGTATTGAATATAAGAATGTAAATGAAATATATGTATGTGTGTAGGTATTATAATTAAAATATCCCAATTAATTCATATATTTCATATAATGTCACTAAATCCATCTATAATACATTTCATGTGATGTGTGAATGAATCTCATTACTTTGAGAAGGTGATAGTACATAATTCAACAAATAAAGTTATCGTATTGACACAAAACAATCATCCAGAAAGTATATTTTATATAATAATTAAATAAGAATAAATAAATAATATATATAATATATTTTTATAAAAATATTTTTTTCATCTTGATTTTATCCTATGAGAGGTGGTAAAGGAAAAATAAAGAACACTATTTCATTAGGTGGTAGTTAAGCGTACACAATAATTGTCAGTTCGTTACCCATTAGATAGAAGTATGTAAAATAGTAGGTATAATCATTAGAATAAAACATTTCCATTTAATTATTATATTATTTTTACTATATAATCATATAATAATAAGATTTTATCAGGTGAGTAATGAAAATAAAACAAAGGGGCTTGGGAACGGATGTTACCTCTTATTTGGGTAACTTCTCTTGGTCTTCCCAAAAGGGCTTCATTGGTTGGATTTCTAAAATATAAGAGGCTTATAGGATGAAGGCAGAAAAATTTGGATTACATTTGGTTAGCATTTTGCAGGGCCAATGTTGCATGATAGTAGTAAGGATGTGAGGTGTGTGATTGTCCTTTTATAGGGGAGGAGGAGTGTCATTCTTGCAAATTTGAATAAGTAAACACTGTTGATAGGTCCCACCTACACCATGTAGCCCTAATAAATGATATAATTTGAAAAAATATGATCATTAGTCGATTTATTTCCATAACATTAATTTTGTACATGTGTCTAGGTCATTTGGCCTCCAAAGATTAATGTTTAACCATTAAGTAATCTTTTTCACCTTAGTCGTTGTAATTAATTTTAACCAAATTCACTACCATTTTTTTTTGAAAATTACGTTAACCATAAGATAAATTATAAATTATTTTGATTTCTACGATTGAATCCAGTTTTAAAAATTCTAAATACATAGTTGGTATAACCCAATTTAATTTTAATCTCATAGACAGGATGACAAAGAGGGATTTTAATGTAAAACAATTCAACGGTTTACTATGTTTTGTTATAAACGTTTATGTGAAATTGTTTCCAATTACCTAAATTTGTTTAAATATTATAAATAAAATAATTATATTTAATAATAGTCGAAATAAAATATTTAACATTATAAATAAATTAGATAAAAAAGCTTTTTTGAATAAAAAATCAACGTTTTCACATTTAATCAAAAAATGAAACTATAGAAACCCTAATCTTAACGTACATGGACATTACATTACTTTCGCGGAATACTTAGTACATTACAAAAAAACACACACAAGGACCGTAATAGTTTAGTGTCTTTGGAAACTTAGAATATAATATTCTAATCGCGGTGAAAGATCTTCAACATCTCCCATAAAGATCTTCCCTTTTTTTACCTAAAACCATTCTTTATATCCTGGGGAAAAGAAAACATAAAAGGGTGGGCTCAAATGCTCAGTAAGGGTAAACACAAGAAATATCAATCACATCATATTCATAAGAACATAACATTTTGGAAATCGTAACCTGCAAAATAGATCATAATATCATAACATGGGATAAATCATAGTAGTGAAATGTAATCCCAATAATCATAACATAAAACATGAAACATTGTGCCATACACACATAATCATAGAGAATCATTTCTTATTAGTCAAGACTCATTTCCAAGACTATCTTAGTGGACAAAGTCCATTTCTGAACAGAGTTCACTACTCGTTTCAGTCCTGTTTCACTGAACCGGTTTAACCTGTCGTTCTAGCCAGGTCTATCTCATGAGATATAAAATATTTCCCCAATGCATTGTAGGGAGATATAGGTCCCACCCATATCATAATCATACCATTCTTATGTGTGCCACAAAATCATAAATCATATATCATTAAATCAACCACGTAATAAAAAAATGGGATTCATAAACAACATGACATCATAAAACGATTCATATAAGATAAAGGAATTCATAAAAATAACTCCATCACAACATAATCAAATCAATGTAATAATAAGGATAGAAACAGAACCCTATATTATCTTAGAAGGAAAATAATTTTGATAAAACACTTGAACTCTATTCTTGAAGAAAAATATCCTTTCTACTTCAAAAACATTTTCCTTTCTTAATATGTCTTAAAATTTTAAACTAAAAGAAGTTGAGTAAAAATAAACTTGAAAATATTTAAAGGAAGCTTCTTGGAAATACTGTTTTAAAAATCCATTCATTCCGTATAAGTTAAAAAAATTCTTCTTGTACTTTTGTCGGAAGAGTCAAAAAGTACCTCGTATGAAAAACGACAAAAGATTCCTTTCCTATCATTTAAGAAATACTCACTGAAGGGCAAAATTGGATTTAAAAAATTTTAGGTGGATGGAACCAATATTACATATTGAGGAAACATGGATTTGGATGATAAAATACACCCCAGTAAATACCAATGTATAAACAATCTCGGATAAAATGAGATTGTGATATTTTCCCTTACCTTATGTCTGATTTGCTTCGTAATTGTCCGAACCTCCTGTATAATGATTTAAATAATGTCATTGACTTATTCCAGAATCATACTCATTGTTATGATATCATATATGGTTCACTTATGACATTATTTTACCCGTTCTTTTGTAAATTTCATGTTAATGAGCGTTTTGGGTAAAATCGTTTCATTTGTCATCCGTGTTTTGACTTGTAATTATTCATATGATTACTTAGATCATGATTACATAATTCCAGAATATAAAACTTGATTTATATAATATATATTCATAATATAAATATATATAATATATCACTAAATGGAAAGAAATTCATTGTTCATGGAGACGGTAGGTCGTACGTACGCATGAACACTGTTTTCCTTTCCTTATTGAGTTGAATGGAATTAAGTAGATGACATACATATAAATACACATAAATCCAGTATCATTATTATGTCATATATTTAATTATTACTTATTATATATACTTTATAATCATTCATGACTGGTTAATGTGGAGAATGAATCTCATCACGTCGTGGAGACGGTAGTCCGTACGTACGCACGAGCGATGATATCGTTCTCATGATCGTGGAATTTTATTGGAGTGTATGAATACTATTTCATAATTAATACCACTTTAAAATAATCATATATAGTTGTTTATTTTCACCATTATACCCATCCATGTAAGGTGGTGGTCGAAAATAGATTACACCACGGCGTGGAGACGGTATTCCATACGTACGCATGCGCGGTGATTTCGTTTTCCATAGGATGGATAGATGGTGAAATAGGTTTGTTTCCTACTTATAATAGCATATCAGTATATGAGTGATACTGATGTTATTAATTCAAAATTAAACAAACTAAGAAGAATAAGTGGAAGAAGAAATAAAGTTGAAAGAATCGGTAACGGACATTACCTCTTCTTTAAAGTTCCTCTTTGAGATCTCCTTTTAGGGCACTAAAATTGGTCTTTGAGGAAGACCAGTACCTCTAGGATGTTGCTATGGAAGTGGATAAGAGAATTTGGCATGGTCTGGCCGAGCTTGAAGGCTAAAAGTGGTGTGAGGAAGAGAGGGAGGAGGTGCCCTTTTATAAGGGAGGAGAGGGGCACCTTTCGAATAACTAAAAATGTTATTTTATTATAAGTCAAATTCGGTTTATAATAGTTAAAAATTGATATATATCGATGCTAAGGTGGGTATGGGTCGAAATACTCTCATCCAATAGAATTTAGACAAGTTTAGGTTCCTATTTTAACTTTATCATTTAGATTTTATATTATGTTAAATAATTTTACTTTTACCGTGTCTTCTTTATTCTTATACTATAAGGTCAATAAACTTACTATAATAAGTCAAACGAACCCCAAGTTGTTTATTATTAATATATATAACCTTATCTAAGTCATTTTTCTGAACATTAGATTTTTAGGAATAATATAACAATTAATAATAAAATATTTGTTTTTTTAAACTATTTTATGTCAATTTTGACACTATTTAGTAATTTATTTTTTGTGAAAATCATAACAGAATGATTAGTTAGAAAACAGTTAATTAAATCAATACTAACATTTCATATTAACCGAGAAAATTAGTTTAATTCATAAAAAGGCTCAAATTATATTTATTTTTGTATTTATAACATCAATTATGTCAATATTTTATAAATAAGATAATTATTGTATCATATTTGTATCATAAATAAATTAACTTATATAAAGTCTAAAAAATACAAATAAAATATAATTATGTAAGAAATCTTTTATGCTTTCTAATTAATATTTATAGTCGAATTTATCTTATGTATAACCCTATATTAAAAATGATATACTTATTAAACATTGATTTTAACTATTTTAACCCTTCTTAAAATAAATTAATAATAAATGTCCTAATCTAATCTAAGTGGGCCTAAATGGTCATATATAATTCCTAAGGTTGTTTTTTGTATAATTAAACTTATCCAATAGAATTATGACATGTGTTAGGGTAAAAATAATATCATTTTTACTTGTAATTACCCTATTTACTTTTAACCGTGGTAAAAAAAACTAAAAAGTTACTATTCACAAAAAATTAATTTCATCTCATTGAATCAAATTTTACTTACTGACATCAATCGTGTTTCTTGGATTTTTAAAATTCCACTCACAGAAGCGGTAAAATTGTGTTTTATGAAAAATTCATTTTTCTTAACTACCACTTAGTGGTTTCACTATTCATCAAAAAATGAATGTTTCCAGAAAAATACCAAAAATAAGGCCTAAGATATATTTGATATTATGAACTCAAATATGATGTCTATTTTACCAAATTCAAAACATATCAGTTGCATTAATTAATTTAAAAATTAATTCTCATCGTCAAAACAAATAGCGTGTTCTTAAGAGATAATAACTATCAAAAGATTGACACTTGTTTATATCTGGTTTAAATGTGAAATTACATCCAATGAACAACATTTTATTAAATTGTAAAAATATATTCTAAATATACTTTAAAACCACTGAAATTATAATTCATCACTATTAATTATTTCGATTAAAAAGGTTGTTTTTAATTAAAATTTAGTAATTTTCACTATTCATTAGAAAATGAAAGTTATCCGAAAAGTACCAAAATTTCACCCTAAGCTAATTTGGATATTCTGAATCCAAAAATGAAGGCCATTTTGAAAAATAAAGTTTACAAAATTTCAAAAAGTGGTTATTAGTATTCATAACGACTGGTTTTAATAATATTTTAATAGCATATCATTGTTTAGTGAAACTCGGTATTGTGTACTACACACGCTATCGAGGAAGGTCGTGATTGCATGTAATGCAAGGCAAGTCAAGGATGCATGTTGTGCAAGCTACATTTGGTGTAGCGTACAACACATGACATTAATGAAATTACAAAGAATATTTTTTATAAAATCTCGGGTTGTTATAGAAACTTCCCGAAAAAATACAAAATTTTCACCAAAAATAAATGTTGATATAATACTTTATAATAATATTATTAATTTTTAAAATAAAAATAATAATATTTTCAAGAAGGTTATATTAAATTGGTTCTCAAATAAATGTCGGTTAAATTCTAATTTAGAAACATACGTCTTATCATTCAGAAAATCAAATTTATTATTATAATATAACTACTATATCTATTAGATTTGTATCAGAAATATTTATTTAATATATATTATAAAAATTTAACTGAAAAATTTAATCAAAAGTGGTTTCTTTAGCATATTAAAATCAAATTGTGTTAATACATTGAAAACTAATTTTTCTTATAAAAGTAATTTTTTTTTTCTAAATACTTATTTCATTAACTTATAATAGCTGATTACTAAAGAACTAATTTAATATACATGTGTAAATCATATTTTCAAAATTTAGTTAGTCTTATTCACAAATTCTATTCCAACAGTTTAGAGGTAGCTGTAACAGTATTTTAATAATATTATTAATAGTGTATTTTAGTTTGGTAAAAAAATCATCCTTACCTGTAATGAAAGCTATAATAGAGACTTGATATTTCATGTAATACAAGACAAATATAGTGATTAGAATAAAAAAATCTAATCATAGTGTATTGTGTAGTGAAATATATTCATGGTGTTGTGTATAATGTAATCCAAACATAGTTATTTTAAATAAAAACTATATTCACTTTTGTGTTAAATGATAAATAATAAAATAAATTAATTAGAAAAAAAATCAAAAAATATTTGGGTGTTATAGTTTTCCTACCAACACATCAAACATAAATCATATTTGGATGGGGTGACTATTTTATCCATACATGGTGCTGGCTATTCTATGCGGTCGACCGACTATCATTAGAACACAATTATTCGTGTTCTTTATAAATACTCGGCCTTATAATAACAATATACACACAAAAAGGGTGTATGAACAGTGGAGAACTGAATATAAGAGTTAGATAGAATCTTTTGTAAGGTATTTCCTATATCACATTCCACAACGAGAAACAATACCCTACAAAAAGGGATCCTCACCTAAGAGCCCCCCCCCTAGAAAAATTGATGTACTTCACAAGAAAATCTACATTCATGGTTGTACACAAAGGGGAATTAATTTAATTCATGAAGGAAGCCTATCACGAAGGAATACCAATTTTCAAAATATCCCCAACATTATTCCTTATCCAGCATAAGAATAATAGTATATGTAATAGATTATCCTAAGGGTATTTTACCCTTGTTCTTTGGTTTTACTCCAAAAATCCAACATTAGGTCTCATATTCTCCACGGAAATAACGTTCAAAATGGATCCCTCTATCCAATATTAAAACATGGTATTAACAAAAGTGAGACCTCACATTATCCCAACAAATTGTCCCTTCCAAGGGATGAGACACATTAGCATGTCTCTCCCATGATCTGGCATTATATTAGAAAAATAAGTTATGTATTTAAACTAACTAATTTCTCAAATCCTTGGGATGTATACAATCATGAATTCCTATGGGGATGAGAATCCCAGCCTTAATGAGGGTAGTAGGAAATTTATTGTCCCATGAAGTGGCATATGCGATCGAAAATGTGATGTTAAGAAGGTGGTATGTTCACATCCAACAGACATATAATCCCCAGGGTGAGTTTTCTAAAAATGAAAGAAGATAAGAATTAGTAATTTTGGTATTTCATCGTGACTAACCTGTCATAGCCCTACCCATTTCCACCAGTGGACATGGAGAAGAATAGATTTACCTATAGGAGTAATCCACTTTCCTTTCTTAAAGGATGTTATATTCTTCTTTCTTTCATTATCCCCTCACTAATCCACCAACAGATGAGGAATGGAGTTCATCACGGGCTCTCAATTCACATATAATTCCCTCCAAAAAAGATTGTTTGATGATATGATCTTCTATTATATATTGTTTTTCATACCAATGATGACTGTAGTTAGCTTAGAGAATAGGGGTTGTCATGACTCTTTCCGGATTAAAACATTACCATGGGCCTCCAACTTAGTTTAATCCCTAAACCATGTTACTATCCTCTCAAAGAGCCATATTCAATATGAGATGGATCTACGACAACCTATATTCCAAAATATTTAATATTGGGCCTCCCCCATTAGTGTTATCCATAAACATTATGAATTACATGGGATTTGATTCCCATCCCAATGGGATACATATGAATCCTTCCCAAGGTTCAAACCATATATTTTCAATGCTCCACCAACCTTATTGGTCCATATTCCTTATAATACCATCCCCCTCCTGGGAGGCTATATCCCTTATTTTTCATTTCCATATCTTCCTCATTAGTCTATAATTGGATTCACATATGTGTTTATATGTAAAAACTCATTGTAATATCAATCCATTCCCACCAGAAACATATTCCTAATTGTTTCAACCATAATGGACAGTCCATGGGTAATACTCGCATCACACTTGATCTAGTCACCATTCACCCAAAATTCATTTCCTTATTAGGTTAAACATACATTGTATGGTCTGTATCAGATGACTTTAAAAGGTATGAAATGTCATGTTATACAGAACAAAACAACATGGATTTTAATTCCTCTCACAATGATACATAGGAATACATGCTAATGGTCTGTATCCGGACATCAAAAATATAACTGCCTCCCTTGATGGAAATAAACTCTATAGAACCCAATATTTTGGATTTAATTCATGATGCTTTAAAATAAATCATGAACATGTAAATAAGGACACCAGATGGAGAAACTATGATACATCCAAATGAATCACTCAACTAAGACCCTTAAATGCATATTGATGGTTTCATTGATGGATATCCCTTGATACATACAAATGGTTACTCAATCATGAATATTTGATTTATTATAAATTCAAAGGGTGTCAATACATATATTTGATTGTATAAAGGATTCACAAATATGACTTAAATCAATAAGAGAGTCTTTGAGTAGAAAATAATTCCCATGAAAAGGGTCTGATGATCCCGACCTCTCATCCCCTTGGAAAATATGATTCCCTAAGATTCATTGAAAAAAATTATCAGTATTCACCTGATTTTTTAAAATAGGTCCATATAATGGATGTAGAAACCATTGGGGGTTTTATATTACCTAAATAAACCTTATATAAAAAATATTTTAAAAGGGTGAAACAATTGTTAAACATAACCTGAATCCTTCATCAACCAAACTAATTTTGTTTCCCACATGTCATGTTGTTTCATCTCATATATTCACGTCAAATAAAAGTGGGATCAACATTGATCTCTCAATGAAATAAATTATTAATTTCTTACCTACTTTTGATGATACATTGATGTGTTTAATTGTTTATGTTTGTTTAATAACCTCTGTAAAATCCACTAGAACTCACTTCGATCCTTGGTGCCATGTTATCATCAGAAACAATGTATACATATACAATGGTATGATAGAAATCCTCCAGCATATAGAGGAATCAATCACCCACCGGTCATCTCCAATGTTGGCTATAAAATGCCCTGGTCCAGAAATACCACCTCAATGATTCCATCCATACCCTAGAGTCTTTGCACAAAGCCCTGTGGGACATGAATCTCTATTAAATTTATACCATGAAAATATATGGGAAATGATGAAAAAATAGTTCCCATCATCATTTGAACATATTTTGAGAGCCTTTAGATAAAATACAATAATAATTCCACCACTTATTTGAGGTAGGAAGATATGGAGGTCAATAAAATTATCATCCCCTCCACACAAGTGTTCCCCTGAAAGGATCCTACCAACAATTGTCGCTTCCATTGTCATGCACTGTCAAACCCTTTGTATGAAGATGATGATACCCAACTAGCCCTAGCTTAGGTCACTAAAGCATGACTACAAAAGGAAGCATATAAAGAGTGGTAATAAATCTTCTAATAGTTGGAATACATCTTTGTTCCAATAATGTAAACCCATCAATATTGAGAGGAATTTTTGGGATTAGTTATATATCCTTGTCCGCAACCAACAAGACTTCCTACACAATATGAAATCACCCAGAGAAGGTCGCCATCATATTCTAGTGACAAAAAATTGGTGCCCATTTTTTTCACCCCCACAAAATGATATCCCTAGAATATTATCGTAATAAATGGACAACAATAATAGGAATATATCATAAATACATTGGTGTAATAAAAATATATCCTTGTTACAGTTGAAAATGTCTTCCCACATATCGTGGGGGTAATGGAAGGGTGTTACCCTTTCCCTACCTACATTCTAATAACTAGCTAATATAAAATTATAGCAGCAGTGGTGGATAAGGGGGGAACACAAAACCTTCCACTATATGTGGGATATCCATTCATCATAATATAAAGGATAATTATTAGTGGAAAAATTATCCCACTCCTATCTTGGAGGGAAATTTGTACATTATTGTGGTATATAGACAATGGTATCAGACCCATATGACTATTCCAACTTGATATTATCGGTCCATACCATAAAATCATTATAAACATGGAATATATCCCCATGGAAAATGTTGAAACCTATTGGTATACCATTGTAGGAAAATGAGAGTTTCCCAGTAAATCTACTATATATAATTTTTGTTTCCCTTGACATGAAACTATAACCAACTGATGAGAAAAATCAAAAAGGAAATCTCTCTAATGGTGATTATAAATCTTGAAGAAATCCCACAACCCTACTCTACGTAGAGCTTATGTTCTTGGGGACCTCAATCTACTATCAATGGTAACCTGATAACTTATTGATTTTTTTCAAATTCCTGGATGAAGTTGAAATTCCAAAGGTCCTACCTATAAATTCCCTAAGATATACATTTTTATCCTTCCAAGAATATTCCCTATGAATATATCAATCATTTCAATAATATGATCAAGTCATGATACATTCTCTTTTGATTACTACCGAGAGGACCCTCTTTTTTATAAGATCAAATGAAAAAAGGTACTCCCCTTTTCAATGTTCACCTTAAAGGTCCTCCCTATGGTAAACACCATAGAACCCCACCTAATGCTCAAACATAAAACCATAATGGTTTTTCAAATCCATGATGGTTTCACTGTGGAGGTCTTTCATTATTGATGTATCATTTCGACAAGAATGTGAAACCCTTACCGATGAAATTATGGGAAATCCCTTATACCATGATGTACTTGGAAAGATAATGTCATTCATTCCAGATGAATTTTCATTGAAAAATAATATTCTTTAACAGTAATTTGAAAGCCTATGGTAATTTTCATTCTCTGAACCACCATTGGATTCCAGGCATTCCATCAAAGAATAGCATATTCCTACCAATCCCAAATCTTGTAATAAGGATGTTGGGAAACATACAATTCATTCAAATCAAGTCGAGGAATTTACAATTAAAGGTGAAGATAATACATCACTCATGATGAACAAATGGACACGGATAACATACCAGTCATGTTTTTTCCCCTGAAAACTTCTCAATATGATATTCTAGAAACATTCTCAAAAGGATTCATAAATGAAATTCATTTGAAAATATGGATGAAAATTTTCCATTAAAAAATATTATTATTATCTTATGATGGATATAAATATCATGATATAAAAAGAGATGAACCTCATTTATATATGGATTCATCCTCCCATTCATTTTTATGACACTACATACTTTAAAAGTATTGTGAGAGACTTTAATGTCCATGTCTAAATACATTTTACACACTATGTAAACTAATTATTTATTCCCCACCAGGTGTCTATATCATGGGATGGTTCAATTAGGTAGAACTACATTTAACTTCAATCTCTTCTTAATAAATACCACCAAAATTTTATTCATTAAATTTCATTGCATCAATTAGATTATCACAAGTGGGATCTTCTTGAAATAGAGGAAATACTCACCCGAAGTCATCCGTGAGTAAATCTAAAAATCATCATGATCAGTGAAATAATGACATAAAAAGAATCTTACATAAGTCATATGAAAGGATCAATAAGACCCATCACTTAAAAAGATCCAACAATTGATTAAAAATGATGTCTTCGAAAATAATTATCCAAAGTGAACAAAATTATTTTTCACCTAAATCATGCTAAAAAATGTTCTCAAAATCAAGAGAGAAGGTGCGATGGCCACATATGTGGAAATACAATAGCATACCCAACCATTATGGCTCTGGGTATTCATATATCAAAAACCTCCCTCAATATCACTCAATACAATTATAAATGATCTAAAATTGGATAAGTAGAAACCCAGACACTAGGGAAAACAGTATTTTTATCCCTATCGCCTCCCCCATGGATGTCTGCCCTATCTTAACATGGAGATATTTTAAACGATAGTCCCTTATGGTGTTCCTAAACTGGTGCCTCATCTCTCTTATGGTGAATACATAAAAAATAACTCTATAGATTCTATCTGAGTCAACCTACACAAAAAAAACCTCAGGACAACACTCAAAGGAATTGATGAGTACCCAAAAAGTATGTAATCCAAAATCACCAACCAATGGAAAAACTGATTCAAGAGATAATATCTTATCTTATTGTTATCCTGAAAATAATAAACCCTATAATTTTCCCTGTAGTGTAATGAAATAATAATTTCATTATGCATGTGTAAATATCATTAGCATTGTACCTACAAATGCTATAGAGTATGCAAAAAATGTGGGAGAATAGGAGAGGGTTGTTTCTATTCAAAACACGGTCCTCACCAATATTCTTACAGATGATAAGAATACTATAATTCAACCTATTTTATAAAAAATTATATACACTTTTGGATGCCCATCTACCACCCCCTCTATTTACATCATTCAAAGAAAAGGGTAAGGTATAGCCACATCTCACCCAATAGCTGAAGATGTTTAACCGCTAATTCTTGAGGGAATATTCACTCAATCTGATGCTGATATGAAGGTGTTGAATATAACTAATGTATAACCACTCAAAGTAAATATTACAATTAAGTATATCCTTTTAATGAGAGACTCATTTTACTCTTTAGACTAAAATATCTATAAAAGAGGATCTCTTCATGTCAATAAAAGTATGTCTGGAGCATCTAGTCAACCTAGGGATCGAAAAAACAATTCATTATACCAAATAAGAGTGGGATATCAGAAGTTTCCTCCATTAGGGAAACTATTATCCCTTGTTAGGTCAACTATCATATGCCATCCCATGAAGGATTCCAACCACGATTATAGGAAAATAAACCACATCACACTCATCTTATCAGCAGCCCAATTAAATCTCATATTCGACCATCCATCCCTAAAAAGATTGAAAAAATTATTGAATCATTGACATCATGATGTGATTACATGAATGGAATGTATACCCTATTAAAATTAGATAATAAACATTAAGAATAATTTTTATATGATAATCTCCCTCCTTCTATCTTCAAAAACCCTATGTTTTTATCATTAAATGGTTTAGGGGATCCAAAATTGCATTTTACATGATTTTTATCATAGTATAGTCCCATGATGAGGACCCTTGAATAGAAATAATCTATTAAAATTTTATTCATTATGAAAATATTGGTAGGACTTTTCTTTTTCTATTACAACAATTTACCAGCCTCTTCGATCAAATCCTGGGATAATAGCCACCAAATATTTCTCTATAAATTCATCTCAACATTTTGAAAATCATACATTCTTGGCTTGTCGTATTGAAAACATCTATATAATGATATGGCCTTATATTTAATCACTAATTGGAAGGGTTTTACTTACTCATTATACATTCCACTTCCCCAATATAATTTTATATCCCTTTTTGTATAGGTCATTAATGATGATTTGTAGACACCATTCATCACATTAAAATATACAGATGAGTTTTAGGACATTTCTATCATTTCAAAATTATTAGAAGACTCCATTGTCCCATCAAAATCCAAATATTATGCTATCCTAGAACATTAGTAACAAACTATATGTAAAGTGGAAACTACAACCATCATTCTGATGAATGTTTCCACACAAACTCAAACTCCAATACCCATAATATATCATACACCACTACCTCCTGAGTGGTAAAAAAATACATATCGTATTTATTAGATGGAATAGATATGAAACTTATTATTGGAACACAACAATAAATTTTATTTTTTTCAATATGAACATGTTTTTGGTTACTTTATAGCATCCATGGAAAACAACCTGTTGGAATTTTTTGAACCTAGGAGGTCGAATCAGTTTTTCCTTTAAAACCACCAAATTATTTCCCCCTTCACTGAAAACGATCTCATTCCATTAAATATTTATTTTTTCATAAATACATTCTGCAAAAGATGGTTGATTCTTGGAAGGTAAAATTAGGTAAGCCTCCATCACAACTTATATGTGATTCTACTACCATTCCAGAGGAATAAGGTGAATGGAATGATGTTCTATGTAAGGGAAGGTGGATGATATATTATTGGATGACTAAAGATATAATCTACCAAACTCATTCCATCCTCAACACATAATTCAATCAACCAATTGATCCCACAATATCTTATACCATTGTGTGACTATCTTTTTCATCATGGGAACCCTCCATTTGCAATCCCTCCAAGATACATCACAATAGAAGAAACATAAATGATTTAATACTATATGAGAATGTATGAATTCCAAAACATATCATGATCATCTTAGACTGCATTCCCTTGATATCAATGGGATGGGAACCACACACCCAAAGAGGGTCTTCAACAGATGAAGAGATAAAATTTTATTCTCTTAACAATATTTATTTATTGAAACCCTTTTCAAAAAATTAGCCAGATTAAAAACCTAAGTATCATATTCATGATTTGGGTACTAAAGGCAGAGGATATATAATACATGGTGGTGTGGTGGTGGTGGAAGTCAAGGTCATGGCTAAACATGATACTCATGCCACATCCCCACAAGATCTATCAAGTTTGTCGAAACTCAAGTTATATCCCTTCAATGAGCCTGGTAGGATAAATAAAATACATACAAAATTACTAATATTAATTCAAAACCAATTTTTTGGAATATCTGTTGGGGGGTTAGTAGTTCTCTAACCAACCTAGGCTAGTAGCGTGGACATGTCTTCCAAACCCAAAAAGGACAGGGGTTCCCTCTACCTTTATTCAATGGAACATATTTACCACCTCAAATGATTCATCATTTATTTAACATTCTATTTAAATCCCTTGCCTAGTAAATGAAAACCTTTTGCTCATAAATATGAAATCATGAAGTAATTATCCCTGGTGTCGACAAACCATTCAATCATAGATGATCTCAATTTATTGATCGATCTATAAGAAGCTATCGTGGAGTACTTATGATGTCCTCATGTTTTTGAAGTTGGTTTTATAGCTAATGAATTATATAATTTTGATATTTAATATGAGTAATACCACACTATCATCTCCATCACAGAGAAAGACAAGGATGATATTATACATGGGAATAAAATACTCTTGTATTTGACTTGAAGGATAGATGATATTGAGATTAAATGGACATTAATTGATAAAGGATTGGAATTTTGAAGCATTCCATTATGAACACATAATATTTTCGGTTATTGTGTAGCCATTGTGTCCCTTTCGACTGTAATAATATACAATTATGATAAGAGCAAAAAAAATCACCTTGGTTGAATCAAGCTCCAGACACAATATGGGGACATTGTATGAGACTCTAAATTCATGATCATTCTATATGATACGTATTGAAACTTATTATTAGGAAGGAATTTGTTTCATTCAAAAAAAATTAAATTCCAACATTATTCCATTAATGTCTCAAATAATATATCAATAGACAGATCAGAACATTGCATGGTGAGAAATCTCTGTTTAATTCTTATAAAAATCAGTATATGGATGTAGGGTTTTATAAGAGGGAAGCTAAAAAAACTATGACTGAATATGTTTCTTGGGTTGTTTCCCCAAATAGCCTCGAAATAAATTTTCCTAACCCCTTTATAGATATCAATGATGAATATTTATTTCACATTAACCAAATCGAATGTGATAGTTTAGATTTGGGAATGTGTGAATCAACATAGATGATATTAGTTTTTCAAACTAAAAAAAAAATATAAAGAATATCTAGCCCCAAAATCATCAGTAACACTCCAACTAATAAATCCCTCACACCCCTAGATCTTTTAAAGACTCCTACATCATTACTCGAGCTAGATAAAGTTGTTGCACCATTCATGAGGATTGAGAATTACCCCACCTCATCTTTCAGAGGATGAAATATTAGTAATTATCCAAGATTATACGATCCCCCTTCATCACCCATTCCATCTATGATTGATATAGATGAAGAAAACTAAGAAGATGATTATGACCTCAAAGATTCCCCTCCAATATTTGAGATAGTTGTTTCTATGACAATCAACAAAATCTGGAAGAAGATTCGTGTAAAAATTAAAATTTGAAACACATGTCGATCAGTATGGGCATTCACCATTATGAAAAAGAGGAACACATCACTTTCTAAAGTAACACTTGGATATGTTCATTGGGAATTATATAGAAATTCAGGTACTCGACCCTGATGTTTCCACCCAATAATTGGGGTTTTTATAATATCATCATAGATATAAGAAGGCTTCCAAAATAATGCATCCAACTAATTCTACAAAATTCAATGATAAATTAGATAAACTCATCAAGGAAACCTTCATTCAGGAAGACAAGTACCCAAAATGGATAAAATTTCACAGTTCAAATAGATTAAAGAAAATATTAGTGTTTGTATTAACTTTATCGATCACAATCAGTATTGTCCAAAAATATTATGTTATAGCCTCAATTATATAACTCTTGATTAATGAAAAATTCAGACTATAATCTCGCTTCTTTAGGGATTGATATTTAGGATACAACCAAGTCAATATGGACCCTATTTATGAATAATACATTAATTTCAGGTCACCTCTTGGAATTTACAATTATTGTGTGACACCATTGGCATGAATAATGTCGCCGCTACATACCAATGTTCCATGAACCATATTTTCCAACCCAACATGGATTGACATAAATATTTTATCCATGGAAAATTATGTTAGGTCCACCTGGAAAGATACCCTGAGAGGGGGGCTGAATTAGGGTATGAAATATTAAAACAACTAACCCTTTTGATTTTTTTTCTGTTAGAAATACCCAACATCTCTATCCTTCCTGAAGAAGAGTATGAATGAACCTTAAAGCATTCACAGGGATCAACGGTTTTTACTTTTTTCACCCTCACTGGCTACGTTCATGGAGCATACACCAGCAATGTGCCAATGTACCAATTCCACTATAAGGGAACTGTTATTTACAAATTCTTTGTGGACCCACTATCTCATATGTTTTACAACAACTCAAAATTTGAGAACTCACTGCTCTCTCAACTAATTTGATATGACGCTTCGTCAGAAGATCAAATTACAATTCATAGACCTGATGGTCTCTTCATTAACAATAATGAATGCATCCTTCACTTTATATAGATTCTCTATTGATGTCCAAATTTCATCCACTAGTGAATACCCATATTCCCCTTAACACTGAGCAACAACCTTTGGACGTACCTTCTCATAGAACCCTACTTTGCAAAGATCCCAATTTTTCAATTCTAAAACAAGCCTTCATGAAGTCCCTTCTTTTTCTCAAAGCACACACCTTCATAGCACTCCTACTTCACAGAGCACACTGCTTTGACGGTGCTCAGACCGTCGCAAAGCACAAGCCTTCGCAATTCATAGGTCATAGCGGAGCTCATGTTGTGGAAAAGTGAGTTCCCTCGTAAAGCTCACTAAACCAACGTGGAGCACATAACATTTTCAAGGCTAGAATAACTGTCGTGAAGATATTCTTTTGTGAAGGTTGTTGTCTTCACGAACCACCTTCCTTATCCGAGAGAAAAATATTTTCATTAAAAACTCTCTACTCTCCAAAATTGCGAAGATCCGAAGTTCCCCCCAAAATTATCTCAAAATCGGGAAGCACAACCTCAATTTTCTGATCACAGAGCTCCTTGTAATCATGGAGCATCCCATCAATTCCTTCATGCCTTCGCTGTGAAGCTCTACTCGCAATTCCCTTCTCTGTTGTAATTATCTTCAATACTTCCATTCGCGAAGCTTGTTGAAATCCTGAAGAATCACTGTCAAAATTCTTCTGGTCTTTACGAAATCCAATCAATGAACTCTATGTTCACAAAACTCAGGCCTTTACCATATTTTTATGTGATCTTCAAGGACATACATATTTTGTGATGCTCGCTAACTCCAAATTTTGGACCCCAAAAATTTGGAAAACTCTGGAAAATGGCGCCACCTTGTATCTATTATTTTATACTACCTCCAGATCGTCCATTACATTTTAATGGTTCTCTGTCAACATGGAGTGTCAAAAACATCTCTAGAACATTAAAATTCACCATGGAAACATGCTTTGTCAACAAATAGAATTAACTGAAAAATGTTCCAATGTTACCATGAGGGATTTTTTTCTCAACAGTCTCCCCCTTTAGGTTTGTTGAATACTCTTCTCAGAAAGATTTTCTGCATGTTGATAGATCACTTAGTCTCTATTAGTTATCAAGATTCATTCATCTCTTGCGATTTATATAATAACCAAATATTCACCTACCACATACTCTATGCCCACATGAGCAATGATCATCGTGGAAAAAATAGTAAATGAAATGATCATCAATGAAACACTTCATTTATACCACCATAAATTGACACCCAACTCATACCAATTTCTAAAATGATTCTATTTACTGATACCACCCAGATACCAATTGATGATAGCTGGAAACCGCCTCACACAATTCTAACATAATTGTATTTATTTTATCACGATCATCAGTTATCATGATATCTATTCTTTGATCGATCACTTCTAGAGTCTTCATATTTGAAACTCCTACACCCCTATGTTATTTCTCCCCCTATTTTGGCTGTTCCACCTATCAGATTCTCCCCAAATCAATGATTTATCAAATTGTCACATTGTTACAATATCTCCCCCGTGAACAATCACTATCTTCTCCCCCTTTATCAACAAACCCATAGGGAACTCTTTTGTGGTCGGTAACTGGGTAAAAACACATATTAGTACATTAGTGAAAAGTACTTCATACCTCATGGAGAGTGGGTGTGTGTCCCACATCCACACATTTTCAGGTGAGGGGAGTCGACTGGACTCCCAGATCCAATTTATGCCTCTCAAATGCTTCCTTGGGAAAAACCTTTGTCTTAAGGTTTGTAACTTCTAGTTTTGCAGGCACATACTCCTACTTCATGACTCCCTTCTTAACCTTCTTCTTGATAAAATTATACTTTATCTCAGTGTTTTTTTGTCCTTGTGTGATGGACATGATTTTTTCTGAGATTTATAGCACTTGAGTTATCACACTCAATTTCTATCGGAGATTTCACTTCAACTCCCATATCATCAAGCTACTACTTTATCTATAATAATTTTTTTCATGCTTGAGTGGATACAATATACTCAGCTTATGTGGTTCTTAATGAAATGAAATCTTGATTCACTCTTAACAAAGAAATACCTATTCCACCAAGATATAAATCACCTCCTCACATTGATTTCATGTCATCATCTAAACCGGTCCAATCTACATCAGTATATCCCAATAACTCTGACTGAGATTTGTCACTATATATCTAGAAAAAATACATTTTGCCCTTGACATACAAATATTTTATTTTCACTGCAAGAATGTGGCTTACCTTGGGATTGCATTGATATCTCACAGCTTGGCATGTGGTGAAGACAATATCAGGTCTCGTCGCTGTGAGGTACAGTAAACTCCCAATAATCTTCTGGTATTATGTGATTTTAACTACCTTGTCATTTTCATCATTCGATAATTTCATTGATGTTACAACTGGAGTCTTCATCTCCTTGAAATTTTCCATTCCAAATCTTCTCAGAACCTCATTGGAACATTTGGATTGATAAATGAATGGTTAAATCCTTCCTTCTGTCACCTTTAAACCGAGGAAAAAGGCAATTTCACAAAACTAAGACATCTTGAACTCATGTTTCATGAATTCAAAAAATTGTATGCACTGTGCTTCGTATAATTTGCCAAATATTATTTCATCGACATAAACTAGAACCATCATCCTTTTATTACTATTGTTATTTAAATAGAGATTATAATCAACCCGCCATGTTAAAAACCAAGCTTCTCCAAGTACTGATTGATCTTTAAGTATAGTTCCCTTAGTTCTTGATTCAGCCCATACAACACCTTATTCAGTATGAAAACCTTGTTCTCATCCACATGAACGAGAAAACCATCTTTCTTATCAAAATACACCTCTTCCTCTAGAACCCCATTAAAATATGCTGATTTGACATCCATCTAGAAATCATTGAACATCTATTGCTCAACATTATCTAGAAATAATATGATTTTTTCCAGTCTCGCAACCAATGAAAATGTCTCATCAACATCTATTCACTCTATCTGGGAGTATCCTTTTCACACCAGTAATTATTTGTTCTGAATCATAGTGTGATCTTCATTCATCTTTTTGTGATAAACACATTTAGTCCGGAAGACATTCCTGTCTGCTGGCCTCAAAACTATCTCCCATGTCTGATTCTTCTCAATCTGATCAAGCTCTCCATTCAATGCATGAACCTAGTTTTCATCTTCAGCTAGAATAGAGAAGCATTTTGGCTCATCCTGAGATAGGAAATATGTCTATTGTTATGATTTCATTCTTCATTTCTGAACTGGAGCTAATCTATCACCAATGATATTCTTCCTGTCAATTTCATCTCGACTCCTTAGATTTTGTGTAGATATGGATTTTACATCCTCATGGTCATCATCAATATCTTCCTTTGAATCAATATCATCCACTTATGATCCCCCAGCATTGCATTCTTCTTCATCACTCTCATCAGTTAATTTTTCACTGTGCTATTGAATAATCTCTTCATTCTCCACTATAGTGAAATCATAGCTCTCAACTACTTTTCCCAGCCTTTTGTTAAATAATTTACATTCCCTACATTATATTCAGTAGCCAAGGAAAATCCCTTTATCTCATTGTGAATCATATTTCCTATGTTTTTCCTTGTTGAGGATAAAGAACTTACTACCAAATATTTGAAAGTATTTCCCTGTTGGATTCTTTCCATACAACATCTCATATAGATTATTTCAATCCTTCCGACACAATAGAGCTCTATTATAAATGTTGACCGATGTCGAAACAGCTTCCATCTAAAATTTCTCTAGTAGGTCTTTTTCAATGAGCATCATTCTGGACATATTGTTGATGATCTGATTTCTCGTTTCAACCTCTCTATTCTGTTCGGGAGTTCTTACTAAGGAAACATGATACCTTATCCCATTTTTATCGTGAAAGCCTTCCACCTGACTATTTTTGAATTCCATTCCATTTTCAGTATGAAGATTCAAAATTTTCTATCCAGGCATCCTTTCACACTCCCTCAGGTATGATTTTAAGCAGGTGAACACATCAAACATATGGGAATTATAAAATACCTATGCCATTCTGCTATAGTCATCAATGAAAAGAACATAGTACTTATTTCCTTCATTTTCTCTTTGAATTATAGGACCACAAACATCAGCATGCACCAATTCAAGAACTCTTGTTTAATTCTTTTCTTTTTCCTTATATGTCTTTCTGAGCCTTGATGGCATGCATTGCACGTGTGAGTAAGATCATGTGATAGCTTAGGTAGGTATCTTGTTGCATCACACTTTACTAGGTATTCCAGACATGGTTGGCATAGATGACCAAGTTGTTTATGAAACAACTTGTTTTCTTCCTCTTTGGATAGAAAACACATATCTTCTTCTCCACTAACCAGGTAGAGATTTCCCATAGTTATTTTTTCATGTATAACCACTACCCCGTCTCTTCCTTTTACAGTAAACATCTTCACTGTAAACCTTATAGAATGTGTGAAGACACATAAGTGACTGACACTGAGGAAATTGTGACTGAGGCCTTCTACTACTAAGACATCATCATGTCTCATCTCTTTTCCCCCAAACATGGCCTTTCCTGAGCCAATAATCTTCAGACCTTCATCGTTACCAACCAATACCACTTTTTCATTGTTATATTTTACACCTATAAAAAGCTCTTTACTAGCTGTCATATGAGATGTGAAAACATTATCAAGGATCCACACACCAGAGCGATTTGATGCTTTATAGTGTAATTTCTACCACCACTTCCTTTTCATCAATTTTCTTCTTGGTCCATATTTTTTCCTTCACACATGGCATGGATTGAGACTTTTGATCTTTCTCATATTATGGTGGACTAGCATTATCATGAAAAGCTGTAAATATATTTTTTATTTTCAACTCACCCGTTGGTTCACTAATCTGGTAATTGTGAATATTTTAATTCTACTTTGAAAAATTCCTCTGTATGGTCGAAGTATAGTACCTAGTCATGTGTCCAAATCATCTGCACCAAAAATAGTTTCCATCAAAACATGTTCTGTAGAACCGTTCACAATTTTTCTTCCACCTTTGGTCTTATGCCATTCGATATCTCTAGCCTATAGAACACACATACTATGAATTTCCCATCATTCTACAACAATAACACATGATATAAGGTGAATTCCTTCCTATCACTTCTTCACTTCTAGTTTCCCCTTGGGATCTCTGAATATTCTCATTCTGTATTGTTTTTGAGTCATCCTTCAATAGAAGAATGGGTTCTTGTAGTCTAAATTCAATTTTCATAGAATTTTGTTTCTGATCAAGCCCCAAATCGGTCTTAACTTATGAGATCGATTGTGGCTTCTTTCCTGCTAAAGTACTAGGATCCTCTATCATATTTTTAGTCTATGGAATGACCTTATTTACCAATAACGTGTTGGGGATCAAATTCTTTTCCTAGACCTTATATTTTCTCCAGAGACCAAAAACATCCTCTTCATGCTCTTCGATATGTTTGACGTGATCATTTACAGTGATATTCAAGTCATCAATCATCATCTTCTATTCTAATATTCTTAGTTTGTACTTATTAAATGATCAAAAATTATTTGGTACTGATTACTTGAGTTTTCAATTTCTTCTCTTAACTCAGACTTTTCTTGTTCTTGTTGTTGCATGTAGAGATTGGATCATGGACCATTTTATTGGCTTTTATTGTTTTGGCTCTCCAAACATCTATCTCATCAAGAGCATCTTCTAATTCATCTTCTATGTCAAATCTTCCCTCATATCCTTCTTCATCTTCTTAAGCTTCGCGCTCATCCTTCTGAGAACTACCAAAAACTACCACCATATAATTTTCTCCATGATCACTTCAGTTCTCTATCTCTTTAACCTCTTTAACCTCATACCCATCTAAATTTTCATATTGTTTTGAACGAAGGTTCTTCTTAGAGAAATTCCACTTGAACATTTTTTCCTTTTTCATTGGGTGATGAATTTTTCTAGGTGATTTTGATTTCATCTACATCATCATCCTCGTGGAACTTTTTGGGGGCACCATGCCGCACGATTTCCAACCTTTCCACATCAAAAACAAGCATGTGGAAGTTTCCCTTTAAACTTTCCTTTTCCTAGTTGATGATTTGAGGAGAGGAATGACATCACCTCATTTGTCTCATCTTCTCCTAGGGAATCTTCAATGGTTAGATTCTTCATGGATTTGAATGCTAACTCTTTATATTTCCCCTTTTCAACAACATTTTTATCATCATTTCTCATTTCATATAAAACCAGGGTGTTGTACAGGTTATCCAATGTCAGATACTTCGGGTATTTATCTTCCAATACAAAGCTTTTGGATTGACACAAGGTTGATGATTCCTCAATATGTGTTTCACAATCTTTATGTCATCAATAATTTCTCCAAGACCTATCATGTCCTCCACTACAACATTTACCATGTCAAAAATTCATCAACAGATTCATTCAGGATCATTATCAGGTAATTATACATCTTCCACAAGACATGCAACTTCATGTCTCATACATTTTTATCCCCTTAATATTTATTTAATAGCTTTTTACACATGTCATGTGAGGTTTTACATGACATAAACTTTGTATTGATAGCATTGGATAGGGCTCCCCCAAAAGAATTGATTCCCTTTGCGTCAGTATCCAATTCTATTCACTCAGCTTCTAATAATGTACCACTATTAATATCAACTGTGATACCGTGAATTACTACTATAAACACATCCATTACCAATGATCGGAAGTAGTGTTGCATCTGATTCATCCATAAATGAAAATTGTTCCCATCAATGATCATAATCCCTTTATGAATTATGTCCTCCACTTGAGAGAGAAACTGAAATCATCCTTTCCCTTTGATTCCAAATAATAGGTCTGCTAGGCTAGATACCCTGAGATGGGGGTGAATCAGGGTATGACAGATTAAAAAAACAGCCCATTTTGATCATGTTTTGTAGTTAGAAAAAACACTCTTCTCTCTACTTCCCATTGCAATGTATGAATGAACCATAAAGCATGAACATGACACATCAATTTTTACATGGTTCACCCTCACTGGGCTCCATCCAAGGATCATACACATGTAGTGTGATGATATACCAATTCCACTATATGTGCACTGCAGTTTACAAATTCGATGTAGATTCACTCTCCATAAATGTCTACAACCACTCACAATTTGAGAAAACACTGCTCTCTCAACTGAAGTGAGCTCACTGGTTCTTCAGAAGATCCACTAACAGTTTATTGACATGTAGTTCTTTTCATTACAACTAATGATTGCATCCTCCACTATATGTAGATGCTCTACTGATGTCCAAATTTCATCTAATGATGAATAACCCTTTTCCCCTGAACACTGAGCAACAACCTTTGTGAATTACATTCACAAAGGACCCTACTTCACGATGCTCCCAATTTAGAAAAGCTCAACCAAGACTTTTTCAAGTCCCTTCCTTTTCGCAAAGCACACACATTCGCAGAGCTCCTACGTTGTAGAGAACACTTCTTTCACGGAGCATAGACTGTCGCAAATATCAAGCCTTCACAATGAATAGTCTATCATGGAGCTCATGTCAGCGCAGAGAAACTTCCCTCACGAAGCTCACTGAGCCAATGTGGAGGACACGTCTTTTGCGGGGCTAGAATAGCCACCGCGATGCTCTTCTTTTGCGAAGAATGTTGTCTTCGAGAACCACATTCATGAGAAGAGAGCAGAATATTTCCATCAAAAACTATCTACTTCTCCCAAGGGGGTCT
This sequence comes from Viscum album, assembly GCA_963277665.1. Lineage (NCBI taxonomy): Eukaryota > Viridiplantae > Streptophyta > Magnoliopsida > Santalales > Viscaceae > Viscum > Viscum album. Next base: position 658,863,636 of record OY728134.1, on the reverse strand, counting down.
AGGAAAATTTATAGTTGATTCCACAGACCCTCGAACCATCCGCGTAAAGTCAATGCCATGTCAGCTGAAATTTTGAAGCTCTGAATATCCCGTCGAAATTCTCTCAAAATCGTGAAGCACCATGGCATTTTTTCGATCAGGGAACTTGTCCAAATCGCTGATCATCCCGTCAATTCCTTTTTTCCTTCTCTGCGATGTTCCACTCACAATTCCCTTTTCCACTATAATTCTCTTCAATACTTATGTTCGTAAAGCTCATCGTAATCATGAAAAAACGCCATAAATATTCATCTAGAATTTTTGAAATCCAATCCATGAATCCTATATTCCAAAAACACATGTCATTGACATATTTTGATGATATCTTCTTGGAAATCCATATTTCATGATGCTCACCAATCACCATATTTTGGATCACAAAAATTTGGCAAACTCTAGAAAATGGTACCACTTTGAAGCTGTTCTTTTATACCACTTCTAGATCATACATTTCAATGTCATGGTTTCTTTTTCAATATGTATTTCCAACAACATCTCCGAAATTTGACAATTCACCATGAAAAAGTTCTTTATCAACAAACATAATCAACCCAAAAATGCTGAATGTCACCTTGAGGGATATATTCCCTATAACTCCCTTATTATAATTATTCCATACATTATAAATCAAATAAAATCACCATGATACCCCAATAAAAACATTATAAATATATAATGAATGAAATATGAGGTACTTATATAAGTAAAGAAACATATAACTATAGAATAGTAACTTGATATTTGGAATAGTAATACGACCCTTATGAATAGTAAATCAGTTAATATAATTGTAGCCTCATCTATGAATGTATAAATAAATGTTAGGAATCTTATAAATGATAATATGATATAATAATATCATGGTATAAGTAAATAAATATTTTAAAAATTATTACTTATGTTTTTATATTTTAATAAAAAAATGTCCTTTTAAATTTATAACAAATATATTAATTAAAAAGAAAAATTATTTTTTAATATATTTTCATAAATTATTATTTTTTTTCCGTATGATTATTGGATAATTTAATTATTCCAAAATTAATTTTTTAATGTGTAATAAAATCAATTAAAATTTTAAAATCAGTAATTTTTTAGTAAATGATGATTTAAATTAAATATTAAATATATCCAATTTAGAAATTTATTTTTATAAATTGAGTTCATATTGAAATAATACAAATTTAAAAATGGATAGGGTTAATTTCTTGGATTTTTCTAAAATATGTGAATTTTTAGTGAATAATGAAATACACTAATTTACAGTATTTAAATTATAATCCAAATACATGAATTAAAACACACTACATGATATAAACACCAAAAACTAGAAACATATTTTATTTTTTTTATATATATAGTGATTATTCTCAAACTAATCATAGTATTGAAAAAAAATAATATACTAATTAATAGTTTAATGAGAAAGCACCCTTATCCTCCACTATAAATATCACTCTTCACCACCTATTCTCCACAAACCTTCCAAGATTTGAGTTGTCATAACACAAACTAAAATAATATATATTTTTATTTTTTAAGTTATTTTTATCCTCATTTTTTGTTTTTGGGCCATCTTGGGTTGAATTTTAATATTTTCTTGCGAAGTGGGGTCCTGTGAACTTTTATGAATAATCGTGTGACAACCATGCCTAAGGGTTTGTCGTTGGTGAGTTCCCTTTGTCACAGTTGGAGCATAGTAAGTTCAAATGTGCATCTGCATGCTGGTAAACCATGTGGGTTGCCTATTTTCAAAAATAAAAAAAATTAAATGAAAATAAAATATTGAAATAAAATAAAATTTAAGAATGATTTTTAATAATAATTTTTATTTTTATGATTATTATTATTGATATTATTAGTATTGAAATTATTAAGTTTGGTTTTTAATTTTATTTTAATTTTAATTATTTTTGATTTTATTTACTTTTTTTCTTTTCATTCATATTTCTTTATACATCTCTTTTCTTTCTCCCCATCTCCATGTGTTACTAAACTTCTAGTCGCCTTCCCCATTGATGTGCAACATACCTCCCCATCCTCTCATCCATGGTCTCACACTCCCACCTTAGACAATCTCTCAATGTTTGTACACCTCTTCATTGTGACCTCATGTAGTGCACACCTTCTTGTTGTTCTATAGACCCCCTGGTCGTGTTTCTATATTGCATGACCCCCTCCTCTGGATTCCTCCGATATGCTATTTTTGGATAGATTTTGTTTGATTTCTCACTGAATTAACAATTTAAAACCATCAAATCCCTCCCATTCCATTTCCAGCCAAGATTTGGCTCCCCTGTCTCCTGGTATGGATTCTTCCAAACTGGTGGATTTAATGTTAATCCATGTTTTGGTTTTATTGTGGTTTATGGTAGTGTGAATGGTCCCCTATGACTTGTTCTTGGGGATTCCATCAGCCGATGTCGAAGGTGACGCGGTTTGGGTTGCTTCAGTTTACCGTCACCATTTTAGGTGAGGTATTATTTTTATTTCATGGTTTTTCACTAACCAATATTGGGGGTTATATGATATATGAGTCCCAGGTAAATTAATAAGAGGTACGTTGGACTTTTATGTCTTCATTTTGGGTACCTTTTGAGGTTATTGTGTGTTTTGGTCCTTGACATAGGTTGTGCACGCATACACTTAAGGTATGTGTATATAATACACACACACACACACACACACAGAGAGATATATATATATATATATATATATCTACCATGTAAGTATTCCCTCGTGGAATTGAGAATATGTGAAATTGATTACGGATATATACATACACATATATATATAAAGACATACGCATGTGACTGTTGGTAGGTTGTAAGTTGTTGTCATCAAGTTTTTCAAGAGTTAAAGTGTCTTGGCTTTGTCTTCTCCCTTGTTGCGGTAGGTTCTATATGCCTGCACATTTAATTTTGATTTTCCTAATTTCATAGAACATTAAAAATGTGTTATTAAAATTATTTTGTAAAAATATGTGTATATATGCATATCTAGTTGTTTGGAGAAAATAAATTTCACCTCTTGGATTTGGTTCCCAATTGTTTTTATAAAATTTCGAATAAAGGATGGAAGTTACTTTTAAATATGAAGTATCCTATGAGTTTTATAATAGTATAATAACTTATTCCAAATTATGAAGTGTAATTTTTTGGAACATAAAAGATTGTTTTAAATGTGTTATGTAATAATTTAATTGTTTTGAACCATGAAGAGTGTTTGTGTTTCATGGTAGTTTTGAATGTTCCATTAGATGATGGTGCATCCATGGGTGAACAAAGTGAACACATGGGTGCACCATTCAATGAGGATAGCACTCTAAAAATATGGTTCTTTGATATGTAAATGGCGCATTATTTTATTGGGTAACATGAAAATGGTTCTTAATGTGTTCTTAAAAACACATCTAATTTGTTAATTTAGAAATTATGGTTGATTTATAAATTTTATGAAAGCCATATTAGAATCATAAGTTGTTTGGTGAATTTTTATTTTTTAGATAAATATTGAAAATGGAGTGGGATTTTAATATTTAAATGCTTGTATGAAAATGTTTTTCTGAAAAAGGTATATCACATTATTTTAGAAATGTTTTGGAATATTTTTATAGTATATCAGAATGATAGTATTAAAATACCAGTTGCAAACATTATTTAGATTGGATATGAAATTTGGCTTTGAAAGTGTTAACGCCTGATTAGTAACATAATATTCTTTGTGAAATGGTTTTAAACCTCATGTGATTTGAGGTCCCATTTTTACCTTTTTATTGGTTTTTTATGTTTGGAACAACTATTAGGTATTTACCTATATGTGTTATTGTATAGTAATTTTCTATGTATGGGGTTGGAAAGTTCGATGATGGTAGGTTTGGTGAGTCACATGTGAGGTCCTCCTACAAACATAGTATATTATTATCATGGGTTTCATGGGAATATTTTAGGGGGTCACGTTACAGTTTCTAATCATCCCTGATTAGACAGGTTCGTACCATCTATATTTACCATTATTCTAGGTGGGTTATGCTAATGGATTTTTCAGATGACGGAGCTCAATTGGTTATAAACATAAGATATTCCCTATACACTGGGTGGTGGTTCTTAACTGAGTAAAACCATGGATCTCTCTAGGGGTGTTTAAGAAAAAACCCATGATTAAAAACATTTGTGTTTGTGTTTCTTTTCTAGTTCTTTTGTATTATTTATTTTTGGAAACCTCTACTATATTTTCATATTTTAAAACAATGGTTTCAGCACCAATTATTTTTTTAAAGAAATTTATATAAATCACTTATATGTATAGGAAATTATTTTCGATAATGAAAATAGAAAGGGGTTTCTTGATTTTAGTAACCTATTACCTATTCTGGTAAATGAATGAAAAACATATTTTTATATATACTATTTTCAATATAGAATGAATCGATTTCAATTTAAATTTGAGGCATAGGTCATGGTTTATCTTTGGTGTCCCTACTGAGCTTCTTTGTGTTCAATGATACTCTATCTTTTCAGTATCAGGTTCTCCCTATTTTAGATTGCTCTTGGAGAGCGTGTGGTTTCATGGTTGGTGGTGACCGATGAGGTCATCTGGAGGTATGTTGATCCTTTTAATTTTATTCAATTTATGCTACTAGAGATTATTTTTATTATTTTATTTATAATTTTTTATTTATTTTTCCTTTTTTGGAAAATTCATTCCCAATATCGTTATTTTTATGACTGTCGCTAGTTTCCATCCCATGGGGATTTGGAACACCAATCAGGCCATATCGAGGATTGTCATAGGTAAATGGTTTAAGGTTAAACTATTTTTTTTAATGCTACAATGGCACTGAAGCGAGGTTCCATGTTATTTGGGGAGTCGTGTAGTAAGATACTAGGACTTCTTGGATTCGAGATGTAGGTGTGGGAAGGGTGTCATGAACTCTTGTTCATTCAGATCCTCGAGTTTCCAGGGGTAGTCTATGATTTGAGTATTTGGTTTGGATTTTTGATGATAGGGTATGTCCATGGGAGTGATATGGTGTTTCAAAATGGACTTACATCGAGTAGCAACCCATATGGAGCCCATGTGTATGGTTTGTGTCACTTTTAGTGGTTGGTGTATTCATGGAGAATTGTCTGCTAAACCATAAAGCTGAGTTAGGCATGAATGCTCTTTAATTATCCAGGTGAGTCGGTGTGAATGTTGTTTTTGTTTGGTTTTTTTTTTGTATGAAATTATATTGGTTCTAGGGTGATTTCATGAGTTATGGAGTAATTCTTGATTCATAAATTATGTATTTCAAAAATTGAAACCAGGTGCTGTTTTGATAATAGGAGGGAAATGTGTTTTGATTTCGAAAAGTTTTATAAAATATTAAATGAGTGTTATGTAAGAAATGCATCATTTTTATTGAGAAAGGGTATATGTGACCCATGGTGTTCCTTAAGAATGTTCACATATATTTGTGTCTGTATTGGAATTGCATGTTGGTGTGTATGTGTGGACGATATTTGTAGATGTTGGAATGAACACATATGTGACGGTACATAGGATACCAAGGGTGAGTATTTGAAAATCAACGATTTAACTTGACTTCCAATGTGGTTTTTGAAATGGAAAATGGTATTTAGAAAAAGCAGTCTTCTATTCTAAAGATATTTGTGGTTTTATAATGGATAAAATGGGATAGTGATTTGGATTTTTAGTGGATGTGTTGGAATGATTTGTTAAATAAAAAATTACATTTTTATTTCAACAGGCGATTAAATTTGAAAGTGGTTGAACATGAAAAAATGCAATTTTATAAAAATGACTATTTTATTTTTTTAAGATGTGATTGTGGTTTTATTTTTGTTGAGTTTTGGTTTAGCTTCGATTTGGTTTGTGAAATGTTAGACGATGATCATGTAATTTGTTTGGAGATGACCTTTTTGGTTGATCTTTTGTTGGGTGTTCATTTAGTTTTGTATTAATTTGTTTTTTGGATTATGCTATGCATAAATGTATCAGATGTTTCTTGATCATTACGTACATTGGACTTGATTATAATCCTAGTAGAGTGGTGGGATCAAGATCATTTTGGTTCTTTACTATTTTTCATGGTGATTGTGGTTTTCTAGAGGTAACAGGGTGGCTCAAATAAGTCTCAATTGTTTTCATGAACTCCCAATGTAGTGAGGGTTCATGCAGATTTATATTTGTTTAGAGATCTAACCTTGCAATGGTGGAGGGTTTTTGTCCTAGTATCATTGCATGTTGGAGTGTAATGGGGAGTTTTCAAGACCATTCTCATCTAGTGATTTGTTCTTGTAGAGATACAGGAAAGGAATATTTTTGGAGACAAGAGTATTCCAAAAGGTAAATGGATGATGAAGGCTCAGGCTGACCAAATTATGGAGCTTGATTCATTTTCATTGGAGGTAGTGTCATATGATTGGTTTGGGATGTTAATGGATAAGGTGATTTTGGATGAGTTGGTTCCTTAAAGGTAGATAGTTGGATGTTCCTTTATTTCTTGGTGACTATAAGGTTTCTCGTCTAGTGGAGGGTATATACTAGAGGAACCTATCCCAGATAAGTCTCTCTTGTTGGTCTTGACTTTTTGTTCACTTGGTCAACCATTTGTGGGATTCCATGGTGGCTAGTTCGAGAAATCAAATTCCTTCTTTTGAAAATCCTATAGTTGATTTCTGATGATGTAGTTGTCTCGAACAGTTGGGGAATTTCTGTAAACTGATTCATTTAAAGGAGGAAGTCTTGATCAAAGGACTTTAGCTCATAATTGTCGGGAAATATATTCTTCATTACCTCATATATCTGGCTACATGCCTCAAAGTAAATATATTCACGAATTTAGAAATCATAGGGAGTGTGGAGTACCTTGGTCTGACATTTGTCTCGGATGCTAGAATGGGATAGTTTATCTCTCCAACATAGCATATTCAATCTTTTTTTTTTGTTTTTTGGTCATAAAAGGGTTAGAGGCTTAGTTTCTTCATTGTGGTATTTTTTAGTGTTCCATTTAATATGTGAATGGTTTGGTGGCATTGTGTCCTTGTGAACCATTTTAGACATAATCATGCTATATGGTTGCGAACCCCTATAAAATGGTCTCTTCATGGGTTGTTTTTAGTTATGGGATGTTCTCATTTTGGAGAAACTTTTGTCTTTTGGAGGTGATAAATCTTGGTTTGCATCATTTATCACTTTCTGGTTTTTCATTTTTCTCCCCATGTGTTTTGATTTGTCCTATATCAGAGTCCTAGGGTTGGTCCATGTTAGGGGTTCCTAATTATGTTCATGTTATTAGTTCTAGAGTGGTCCAATGCGGGAAATTCCATGGCATTTCTAAGCTGGTCGGTTCATAAATGTTGTGAAGACCAACAATGGATCTTCTCATGGTTTCCCTTTTCATTGGTCATTACTATTAGATTTCTTGGGGTGGGGAGAACCCCCTAGTGTTCTCCCCCCATAATTATGATGTGGAATCTTCTTGATTGGTCGAGTGTGACTGATAGAAAGAAATTTCCCACAATATTTGTGGTTTCTTTTCACTTTTTCAACATCAAGCATGATTTCGATTCCCCATTTGACGAGGTGACTTTCTAGTAGTAGAATGTTTTTTTGGGGGGGAAGGAATTGTCACAACAAACCTTAATAAAATTTATTATTTTAATCAATTCAATTATTTCTATCCCCATTGTTGTTTTCATGCCAATATAAGTTGAATTTTAATATTTTCATGTGAAGTTGGGTCCTGTGCATAGGTTGTGCATAGTAATGAATAACCAAGAGACAATCATGAATGAGGGTCTCTTGTCATTCAACACCCGTTGGCATAGTTGGAGATCAATTTTCTCAACTGAGTGTCTTCATTTAGGTAAACCGTGTGAGCTACCAAGGATCAAAAATAAAATATGGCAATGTAATAAAATTAAATAAAATGTTTTAATACTAAAAATAATGAATATTATTATTATTATTAATATAATTATTATTATTATGTTTCATTTTTAATTAATTTAATTTCTCTTTATTTTTTTTATTTTTTTATTTTTTTCTCTCGTCCTCAGTTTTCTTTCTCCCCATCTCCATGTGTCTTACGAATCCTCCTACCCTTCTCCTTTCAAATATGACATTTTCCCCCTCCTCTTCTCCATGGTCTCATGCTCCCTCCTTAGACAGTCTCTCCATGATTACACCCATCTCGATCGTGACCCCCTCCAGCATACACCTACTTGCACCACGACAGACCCCCTAAACGGGATACTTTAGTGCACGACCCCCTACTTTAGGCCTCATTCAAAATACGAATTTTGGCTTTATTTTAATATATTTCTCCTAATATAAATGAGGTAAAATCCTTTATTCCTTATCCTCTATGTTCCAATGGTGATTTGGTTTCCCCTTTACAAGGTATAGATTTGACAAAACCTTGGTTTTGAAGGGTAATTTGATTTTCCATTTTATTATGGTTCAGGGTTGAGATTATGGTCCACTTGGACCAATTCTTGTTGATTCTATCAACTGCCACCAAAGGTGAGGATCTTCAGGTTGTTTGGATCACTACCACCATCTAAGGTGAAGTATAATTATTATTTCTTAGTTTTCCACCATCAAATTTTGGGGTTTATGGGAAACACGAGTCCCTCGTAAATTAACTATAGGTTTATTGGTCTTTGTTGCCTTAATTTTGGGAACATTTTTAGGTATATTGTGTTCTGGTCTAAAATAAAAGGTGTGTGTATATATACATAAGGTATGTATATATAAAATATAAATATGTCCCCCATATATGCATTAAATCGTGGTGCGGAGAATATGTGTATTGGATTATATATATACATATATGATTATAGGGGAATTTGTGAGATAGTTGCATCTGGTCACTGCCTAGTTTTCATACGCTGAAGTATCTCAGCTTGTTCTTCTCCCTAGTTGAGGTATGTTCCCTATGCCACTGCCATTAATATTGAATTACATGATTTCATATAACCTTAAAAACATGTTTTTTATTTTTCTGGTAAACATATATGTATATATTCATATATGGGTGTTTGGTACAAAAATTAATTTAGCCTCTTGGATTTTGTTCCTATTTGTTTTATAACTTGTCAAAAAAAATTCAAGTTTATTTTAAATTGGAAGTATCCAAAGTGTTTTAGAATAGTTTACTAAATGATTCTAAACATGTGGAGGTTAATTCTGAAGAATATAATGTCTTTTTTTAAATGTGTTATGTAATAATTGACTTGTTTGGAACCTTAAATATTTTTGGGTGTTTTGTAGAAGATTCAAATTCCCCATTTGATATTGGTGCATCCATGGGTACACCATCAAATGAATATGGAACTCTGAAATAATGTTTCTTTCATCACTAAATGGCATTTTGGTGCATTGGGTTACTTGAAAATGGTGTTTAGTATTTTCCCAAACACTCATCTTGTTTGATACTTCAAAAAGTATGGCTGATTTCAACAACTTATGAAGGCATTTTGAAATAATGGGTAGTTTGGTGAATTTTTAATTTTTTTTGAGAAAAATATTTAAAATGGAATTGTATTATCAAATGTGAATGCCATCTAAATAAATGTTACTAAAAGTGGTGTTTATCATTGTTTTATAAATGGATGAGATATTTTGTGGTATATTGGAATGATATTATTAAAAGACCGATTGTCACCTTACATCATTTTTGAAGTCTAATTTGGTAATGAATGTAAGAATTACCAGTTGGAAACATAATGTCATTTGTGAAATGGTTTAAACCTTCAAGTGATGTGATGGACTAGGTAGAACTTGTGATTTGTTTTTTTATGATGGGAACAACTGTTAGGGATTTCCCAATAGGGGTTATCATTTATATAGTGTCTGTGATTGTGGTATGAAACTACAATAATTTTAGATAAGGCGTGTCATGCATGTGAGGGCCTCTTACATACAAAATATATTATTATCGTGGGTTTCATGGGCTTCTTTTTGGGGGTCGTGGTACAATTACTGAATAGCCCCGACTATTTGGGTTGGTACCACCTAGATTTTCTATTTTCCCAGGAGAGCTATGCCACTCGAGTAGTCAGTTGAGGGTAGCCAGTTGTTTGTAGACATAGGATCATTACCAAATTATGGTAGGTGTTTTGGAATCAATTACAGCTACGGATCTCTTTGGGGACGTTTAGGAGGCTCCCATGATTACATACTTATATGTTTCTATTTCTTTTGTGGCACTTTTGGCTCTTTGATTTCATAGAACCTCTACTTTTTTCCATATTTAAAACAAATGTTTCATAACAACTTTTATTTTAATTGAATTTATGGAAATAACATATATTCATAGGAAATTATTTAGTAAAAATGGAAATGGAATGGGGTTTTCTATATTATAGAAACCAGTTACATTTTTTAGTAAAATAATAAAAAACTTATTTTTATATATCATAGATTCTGACTAAAAATAATTTATTTCACATTAAATATGATACATGGGGAGAATGATTATCTTTTTCATCCCTATTTATTATCTTAGTTCTCATCTCCACTCTATTTTTTCAGTTTTAGGTTCACTCTGTTTTGTATCTCTCCTAGAGCGACTATGGTTCCATGGTTGTCGGTGACCCATGAGGTCATCTAGAGGTATCTTTAGGAATTTTGTTTTATTCTATTTTCACTACTAAAGATTAGTTTTATTAATTTTATTATTAATATTTAATTTTTTATCTATTTTTGGCCAAATTATTCCCAATAGATTTATTTGGATTCTTGGAACTAGTTGTTATCCCGTGGGGATCGAGAAAGCCCTTCGGGATTTGCTGTGGACCCTCTTGAGTGACTGATTCATAGTTGACCCAGGTTTTTTTATATGATCCATGACCAATATAAACCCTATACTATTAAAAATCCCCTTCCAAACATTTACATGATCTTAGTCTCATCATAATATCAAACCATTTTCCCTAAGGATGTTCTCAAGTAGTATAAATTAAAAAGGTAAAATCATTTTTTTCTTTTAATTTCATATAAATTTAATTTATTTCTCATAATATCCACTAATCTAAGTGTCTTAATAAACCATTACTATTTTATATACTATAATGTTATTATGTAAATGGAATAATTCATCTTCACATCTCTTCCCTCTCTATTTTAATCTAAAAATGAAATTATCATCCATGGTGTGTCGATTTATCGCCACTTGGGATGATGCATTTTCATTTTTCTATACCACCTTCAAGGATGGGCATAAAACTATTATTATGGTAAATTGAGATTTTATTAAACATATTATATGTTATATAATGTTCTGGAATCAATATATATACATGATAGTAAATAAAATTATTTGATTTTATGATAGTTGTAAAATCTATAAAATAAAGTAAATCATTTTAATTTGCATGTTATTTAATTAATCATCCTCATATTTAGAAAAATATATAAGAACAATTAAAATTATTGGTAATAAATATAAACATATAATTTTAATTATAGAAAATGATCCACATTATACACAATATCCCATGAATGAATATAAGTGAACCAATCATGAAAACCTAGAAAAGGAACACTCCATAAGGATGAAATAAAACTCTATAACTCATCATATTGGCCAATAAAATTATAACGAATAAAATAAATAAATAATAAATTTTGGATTTATTATTTAATAATTCAAATTTTTTTATCCTCGATATTAAAATGAAAAAAAATTTAGACATAACATTTGGGGATTCTCAACCCAAACTCTATTTCGTTGGGGTTTTCCTCTCTCACTCCATATTCATCGTAGATGTTACCTTGATATTTCTTAAATATCATTTATTTTTTTTTTCAATTATTTTCTGGGATATACATGTTTCCAATCTAGTTTTATTATAAATTAAATGATTTTTCCAAAAGGACTTCTTCTAAACAAAATACATATTTTCCTACATCAATGATTGTTTGTTCTTCATTAAAAAATAATTATTATTATACCGTGTATGATTTTCCGTATTCAATTTGAGAACCCCAATTATTACACTTGGATATACTCTTTGTGAAATGAAACTAATTCCATTCCAACTGTTATTTTATATCCAAGATCAAAATATGCTCTTTGGGCATACATGATAATGATAATTTTATGATGTGACAAGAGCGATGGAAATTATATAGAACAAGTAAATATTATGATGTGATGGGTGATATTTGATTTATATACCAGTTCAATGAATTCAGTAATGTTGTTTAACTCTTGATAAAAATTAAAATATTCATGAACATGATGTTATCTTTGTTCACAACTATGTGTGGTATTTTACCACTAAGATGTCATGTTTCATATTTATGCATTGCCACATTCCATGCCATTATCTACTAATTCCCCACATTCTGATGATGATGGTCCTATTCTTATGTTAGGAAGAATATTATTATTATCACTGCATTTTATATTGATTTTTGTTCTTATCTATCCTCATACTGTCCCTTTAGCTCACCCATGTTTTTGAATGTATGTTAGGGAATAAATCTTCTAGGGAAAATACATGGGAAAATAAGAAGCTATTGAAGAAGGAATTAAATAAATGTTTATGTTTTATAATGTAAAAGATATATATGGTCCTAAATTTCCATGATACTATTACCTATGTATCATATTTTTTAACACTATTTTATTGTTAATCATTAAATTGATGTAATTGTAATATAATGAAATGTATGGAATCTATAGATGGAATCAAAGCATGTTTTAGTCAATTTGGTAATTATGATTTTAGAACATAAGAGAAAACACCTAGTTTGATACTATGTATAAGTATGAATCCACGAATCTTTATTTTAGAAAATGTAAAACATATAGATCCCACAAGATATACCATTAGAGATAATTTCAAAAATGAATACATTAATTATTCATTACATGTTTACTTATTTTTTATAAATATGTTCATTTTAGAAAATTGTGGGAACTAGGAGAAACTAGGACATATAATCATGTGAGGGACAATACAGGGATAACATGATTGGCATCCCCGATCCAATGGGAGGTGGAGTTCCCAATATCATGGGGATGATTACCCATGTTTCTCAAGTTATGAAAAATAACCTGAATAATGAATAATGTTTTCCTTTACCTTCGAGGGTGAAATTGGATATCAAGTATTTTATGATACAATGACCACTAACATTTAGTGGATCTTCATGTCCACTAGTCTCAGAACAATGGGCCAACTCAATGCAGAATATATTTTTGGTACATTAATGTTCTAAGCTGGAGAATGTGACTCAATCCTTTATTCTATATATGTAGAGACTGACCAATGGTAGGAATTGATTAAGAAAACAAATATGAAGGATGAAATTGAAGAGATGGAGTGGGTAGACCTTAAGATAATGTTTCTTAACAATTATTTTCCACAAACTCTTTATGCCAATATGGAGATATAATTCATTGATTCGAAATAATTAGAAAGTCTATAATTCATAGAATACAATGAAATTTCACTAAAAATGAAATGTATTATTTTTGTTTCGATATAAATATGATATAAAACTTGATCAATTTGTTGTGTTTTAAAACCACAACTTCTAAAGGCTTTAGAAATTCAAGACATTGGGAGTTTTTATGATGTTTTTTGATGTTATATCAATGTGGAGATGGAGTTTGGAGAATGGTTTCATGGCTATGGTGATAAGAAAAGAAATATTATGTTTCAAGCTATAGTATCTAATGAAAAAGGTTGATGTAAAGATCAACCACCCAAATGTAAAAAATATGGGAAGAATATTATTGGAATCTTCCTCAAAGGGATGGAGAAATGATATAAGATTAGGAGAGAAATTCACCAAGATAATTAATTTCATAGAGACCCAAGGAAGCAGGATAATGTTTTGGATGAAAGGAGAGAACCACACATAGTAAAATTCTTCAACTATAGGGAGCAATGGCACTATGAAATCAAGTTCACTAAACCTCAAGCCCCTGTGGGAAATCATCATCAGTAACAACCAAAGCAAAAGGAAAAAGGGAATGTTTATGTCGTCACTACTACTAATGTGGACCACAACAATGATTCCGTGACAAGTATGTTGGTTATTCAGTCATGAATAGTGAACATACTATTTGATTCGAGTTATATGGAATTATTCACATCTTTCATGTTTAATAGAATATTTAAAACACCGCCTCAAAATATCAAGGTTGAGTTATCTATGATAATTAAAAATTGGAAAAATTATTTTATCTAATACATATAATTACTCCTCAGTTAAATTTAGTTGAATGACCCTCCCATAAAATATTGTATTACTTAATTTTGTGTATTTTGATGCTATATCAGGTATGGATTAACTATCATTATACAAATACAACATCATCAGTTGGGAATGGTATATCATCCTTCATAGCTCAAGGCATCCTACGATTCAGAACAAGTGTATGGAGGATGTTGAAAATTCTATAGATCCATCATTTCAAGTGTGGATAATATCACCTTGTGAGAAAGTATATCTATCTCAAATGATTGAGAAAAACGAGATAATCAGGATCACTCTCATTCCCATTACAAAAGACTACACTGATGTGTTCCATGAATAATTTCATCATCTTCCTCCGGACTGAGAGGTTGATTTCACAATTTAACATATTCATAGTTCTATACATATATAAAATACACCTTATATAATTGAAACCATTGGGTTTGAATAATGGAAGAAGTTGTTACAAGAGAATCTGGAAAAGAGTTTTATATGCCTGAGTCCCTCACAATGTGGTGCACAATTTCTCTTTATATAGAATATTGAGTGATCAATGTTCATTTGAATTTATTATCATGAGCTCAAAAAAATCAAGATAAATAAAAAATAACCCCTTCCAACGATATATGACTCTTTTTATCAATTACATGGGGACAATTATTTCTCTAAGGTGGACCTTTGGTTGGGATATCACTATTTAATGGTGATGAGGGAAGATATTCCTATGCGTTCCTTTCCAATGTGGTATGAACACTATGAGTTCATAGTGATTTATTTTAGACACCCAAATTCCCCTTCAATATTTATGAACTTAATGAATAAAGTCTTTAGATATTACCTTCAGAAATTTTGGAGTTTATTTATCGAAGATATTCTAATATACCCCATGATCGTGGAGGAACATGAGGAGCATTTGAATACTTTTCTAAAGACATTTTGAAGAGATAAGCTATATTAAATATATAGTAAATTTGTGTTCTATATTGAGAAAAATCATTCATGAGGCATGTTATCACTATGAAAGGAATATCAGTATACCCTTTTAAGAAAAAGGTAGTCAAATAGTGGCCCGGGAAACATTTGTACTAGAGATATAATGTTTCCATGGTCTAGGTGGGTTTTAAAAGTGATTTGTGAAGAAATTCTCTCAATTTTCAAACCCACTAACTAAGATAAATCAGTAGGGAACAAAGTATGTCTAGACTAGTGAATGTGAAGATGGTTCAAATAGTTGAAATAGAGGCTTATCCCCACAACAAAACTCACACATCTGGTGAGTGGGGATATCTTTTTAGTATGAACTAATGCTTCAAAGAAGGTATTAGAATTTCTATTGATGAAAAGTTATAAAGAGATATCCTACACCTCAATGAATTAAAAAATTCATGGGAAAAATATCCCATCCCTGATATAGAGTTTGAAGTTTTAATCATCACATTGAAAATAATGCATAATTTTCTATATGGTGAGATGTTTGAAATATATATTGATCATATCAACCTAAAATATATATTCACATAGAATGATACTTATATTTTCCAACAAAGATGGTTAGATATCATCAAGGATTATGACTTCTCAATACACTACCATCCTAGAAAAGAGAACATGGTGGTGGATTCTCTATGTAGAAAAGATCGGGAATCATAACCAATGATGATAATTGAGAAGTATAAGATCATCTTATTTTTTTTCAAATTATGGACTTGGGAATCATTAAATAAGTAGAATCAACCATTATTTCTAAAATTATTTCTCGGTTATACCTCATAGAGAAGATAAAGATGATCAATGAAATGATGTGTATATTTAGAAGAAAGTGGAAGTTGTTTGATAGGGTAAATCCTAAGAGTTCAAAATGGATGAGGAATCAGTTGTGTGATATGGGTCATGACTATGTGTACCATCCAATCCAGAGATAAAGGAAGATCATCTGAATGATGCACATAGGTAAACCTTATCTATTCACCTATGGATCCCAATGATGTATTGAATTCATTTAGATAACTATTGGTTAGACAATATAAAGGAGGATATCACTTAATATACATCAGTGTTCCTAGTATGTTAGCAGGTGAATAAAGAAAGGAAAATTTATAAAGGTATGATGCAACCATTACCAATACCAACATGGAAATGGGAAAATGTATCCATGGACTTTGTGACCAGAATTATGAAGACATACATAGAAAACAATTAAATATGGATTGTTATATGTCATCATACAATGAAAGCTCACTATATCTCAATTTTAGTTCTCTTCTCACATGTTTATACATCATATAGTTAGTAATCCTACATGGAGTTCCATTCTTTATTATATCGTATCGATATTTGATATTCTCCTCCATGTTATGGAAAATTCAACAACATTCCCTAAAAATTTATTTGAACTCAATATGTATAATCATCCTCAAAATGATGTGAAATTTGATCTCACTATTCATACATTGGAAGACAAGATTAGAGCATGTTCTATGTACTTCAAAGGAGGATAGTACCAACATCATCCTTTGGTTGAGTTGTATTACAAAAATTGTTTCCATTGAAGCATCCAAATGACATTATATGAAGCCCTTCCGGGGAAAATATGTAGAACATCGATGTTCTTGGATGAAGTAGGTGAATAGAAGCTACAACTACCAGAAATAGTCAATGAAATGGTGGAAAAGGTGAAAAAAATTCAGAAACACATCAATGAAACCCAAGGTTGAGAGAAGAGCTGTGTAGAAAATATTTGATTCGACCTAGAGTAGGTTTGAGACTTGAAATTTCTCTCTATATCTCTATGGAAGACGATCTTGAGATCTAGGAATGAGGTAAATCGAGGTCCTAGGTACATCAACTGTAAAGACCCGACCCCAGTCTCCCAAAGTTGGGGCCTTAATTCATTACATTTTTATGAATAATAAAAATTCATTTCCTGATGGAATGAATAGTTTAGTTTCTTTGGAAAACCATATACATACAAAATTTCAAAATTTCAACATGAAATGATTTAAAATAAATAAATTCCTTGGAAAAAATCCATAACTCCTTGGTTATCTTTCCATGTCATTCATAATATACCTATTCATGTCCTGGGGAAATGAAACATGATAAAGGTGTGTGATAAAATGCTTAGTAGGGATAATAAATGCAATGAAAGAATTCATAAACATAATCATTAGTCATGTTGAATATATAAAAACACATGACTTTAAAAAATAAACATCAACACATTATGATAGGAATAATATATTAATAAATAATTCTATAATAAAGAAATGTCAATATAAATATACTATTTAAATAAACTCATGAAGTTTTAGTAACTAGTTTTATAATGATGGAATGCCTAATTTCAAACATCATAACAATAATGTCAAGGACTCGTGCCAAAACCATAAATAACCATTTTTTCAAGGCCTCATTCCATGACTATTATTTGTCTCATGATGAATTTAGGGGCTATAGAGAGCCCCACGTAGCACATACAAAGTCCAATGCATTCCTCATATGAACTGGGATAAACATAAACAACATATACATTAATATCGTAACTAATGTATGATTTGTAAATAAGATTCCTCAAACATTAATCATAAACACTAACCATTCGATGTAAATTTATGAGTGTTTCTATGATAGCACAACAATAGTAAAACTACTAATAAACCATTCAATTAAATATGGATGATGATATTTTAAAATATTATTCACCATAATTATTTTTAAACAATAAAAGTGTTGAAATATTTGAAGATACTCCAATAAAATCATCGCGTAAATCTAGTGATAAATACTCATTTACTTTGAAAAGAGGAGTTATTTTGGAAAAATCATTGTATAAAACCTAAAGTGAAGTTAGATATTATTTTCATATAAATAAAATCGTTTCTAAAAATTGATTATATTGTGCCCTTGAAAATAGGTATGAATTTGAGAAATTCCCTTAAATCGGGATAGTATATTAAGAATATGTTTTTAAAATATACTTTTAAAACATATAACTCAAAATAAATGAATGTAGGATTCAGGTGGGTAAAAATATACAAAACATTGAACAGAATTTGTAAGGATTAAATATAAATAAATAATAATTTATTTTATGTATATAGAGAATAAGAGAAACCCGAATGAAAATGGATGTTCATATAGAAATCCTTAACTGTAAGCCTGATAGTGTTCTTCAGTTTATCTTAGTGTCCTAGATAACACAATTAAATTCATTAATTAATATTCCAAGAACATATAATTTATCTAATTGAATATGTATAGAATTACTATGTTCATTCATGTCCTTCCTGATGGGTTTTAGAGGATTAATATTATTTTTTGGGAGTGTTATCTTTCATGGTTTCCCTTACCGGTTTACTTATATACATTTAAGGATAAACATGTAAGATAAGAATGGTTGTCCAGAATAGAATTTGTATTTTATTTTTTAGCATAAATAATATTACATGATAATGAAATTCATATATATATTTTTTGTGAAGATGAATCATTATATAAAATAGTATTGAAATTTTTTTGGGTTAATTGGCGGGTTTTGAATGTAATGAACTAATTTTGATTTATAAATTGAAATCATGTGAAAAATAATGATTTTATAATAATACATAAGATATAAGATATATATATATATATTATAGTCTGTTTCAACCATTATATTGTTTTATTCTCTTGAATTGAAGATGATAATAGAAATTTAAGACTCATCACCCATGAATGTGAAAAATTAACACATATTGGATGATGTTTTCATTTCGAGTATACATGAAGGGGGAATCGGAGATGATGATTAATTATTCCATTATGATAAAAATAATATAGTTTATATATGGTACTAGGTTTATCAAAACATTTAGATTGATGGTGGTGTGGATATGAAAAGAAAAGAAATGACCTTGATATAAAATAAATGAAGATTGGAATTTACCTCTTGAAGATATCTTCCTTTAGAGACTGTTTAGTAGATTGGTTTTGGACATTTTATGGGACCACATGCTTTTGGAAATGGGGGATGAGATTGGGAGGAAATATTAGTAGAATTTAGACAAGGAAAAAGGCCTGATAAAAGTGAATAGAAGAGGTGGTGAGGAGGGTTTTGTAGTGGAGGAGAGGGTTGATTTTTTATTATCTTATTCATTATTTTGTTATTTCTGTAAAGATAGCCAATAATGTTGATTCATGTGACCCATAATATTAATATGAGAATGTGATTTCAAAAAAATTGTGATTACATCAGTCATGATTCTAGGAATAGTGAATTTAACTGATAATGTATATATATGGTAAATTATTATATTTTACTATTCTTAAAAAAATCAGGTATTATAGAAAAATCACAAAAATTAACCCAATCCATTTTTTGAAATGTAAAATTAACAAATGAACTCCATTTTTTAATGTAATTTTAATGACATGAATACTTAAATATTTAAATAAAATCATAATTTATTTGAAGAAAAAAAATTTAAAACTAGATTTCGTTTTATATCCCCTGGAAACATTAATCAAGATATCTGTATCTCATACCCATAAAACAATAAAATAATTATGTTTTTTACTATTCATAAGAGTCATATTACTATTTATATTACTATTTAAAAGGGTTTGTATTACTCATCAAAAATGATGTTGGTCTTATAAGAACCTAAATATCATACTAAAATCAACCGTGTATGACTGTTTTTAGAAATGAAAATCATATAGGCTGAACAATTGTGTTTACTGACTAGGTTATAACAAATTATTTTTTTAGAGACTCCATGTTTCAAGCAATCAATATTGAATTTATTTGAAAATACATTGGGTGTTACATTCTACCCTCCAAATAAAAAATTAAGCCTCAAAATTTAAATAATGTTACCTTATAAAAATATTTTGATAGGTCTTCATCATAAGATCCTTAGGCTCCCATGTTGCATCATGAGTTTTATGATTTTTCCAAAGAATCTTTACTATCAAGTCATCCTATTCTTAAAAACATTTTATTTAGTTTCCAAAATCTAGATAGGATCTTTATAGTAAGATATGTCATGTCCTAATTCCATTGCTTTAAAAGTGAGGACATGTGTCGGGTTTGGCATATACTTACTCAATAATGAGACATGAAACACATTGAGTACATTTGACTGAAAAGGCCCCATTTCAAAAAAATATGAAATAGATCAAATTCATTCTAGGATTTCAAAGGGTCTAATATAACTAGGGATCAGATTTCCTTTCTTCAAAAATATTTTAACACCCTTCCGTGGATATAATTTTAGGAAAACTAGATCTCCCATATTAAATTCAGAATCATTCCTTCGATTATCAGCATAGCACTTTTGTATGATTTGAAATACTTTGATAAGTGTTTTAATAGTCATTACCTTCACTATTGTTTTCTCCACATGCTCTGGATCCACAAGCTTCCTTTCACTAACATTATCCAATCATGTTTTGGTACGATATCTCCTTCAATACAATTCTTCATATGGTGCCATTTGAATGCCTGAATGGAAACCAATACAATAGGAAAACTCCACCAAAGGTAAATACTGATCCCACAAACCTTGAAATTAAGTCATCATGATATGAACATGACTTATAAAGTTTGAATCATCCTTTATGATTTCCAATCTATTTGAGGGTTATACACATTACTCAAAAGAAGCTCAGTATCCAACAACTTCTATGGAAGTTTCCATAATTTCGATGTAAATCATGGTTCATGATGAGACTGTTTTGAAATAGGTTCTCTATTAAGCCTTACAACTTAATTGATATAGAGTTTTGAAAAGTTCTCAAATGCAAAATCATCCCTTATAGAGGGGAAATGTGCATATTGAGTTAGTAAATCGACAATTATCAATATTGAATCATTCATTCTTGGGGTTTTTAGGAAATCCAATGACAAAGTCCCCTGTGATGTTATCTCATTTCCATGTAATAATAGATATAGATTGTATGACACCTCTATGATGTTTTATTTGAGCCTTCACCTATTGATAGAATAAGAATATTTATAAATATTAAGAAATTTTCTACTTTATGTTTAACCCCTAGAGATGTTCTTTCAAATATCTATACATTTTACTAATAATAGGGTGTATAGAGAAATTCAAACTATGGGAATCATAAAATAACTCAATTTTAGCTCGGGTATAGCTGTAACATGATTCCTCTTCTCAAATTTCATAATTCCAACTTCATATATTATCTCATGAAACTCCACATCATTCGCAACACTAATATTCTTATAAATATTCTCATCCATGGGCTGAGAAATTTTAATTTTTTCCCAATAAATATGGTGGTAAAAAAATTGAAAAAGTAATGATGTTTCACCTTCTTTGATAATTCCCTTGTACATCCTACTACATTGATGAATATATGATCCCTTTCAATCCTTAGTTTTTTTAAACACCTTGATCCTTCCAACACAATGTAGAAGCTACATTATTTTCTTTTCTTGGGAGGTATTGTAATGAACAATAATATACCATGAGTAGTAAGAGATTCTCCTTTTCCTAATGTTGATTTCTTTCTTTGAGAAGATATAATTATTACTCTTGTGATCCGTATTTATCTCACATCATTCACCATATAGATAGTGTCAACATATTTTTAGAGAAAATATCACAGTAGCTAACTCAATATCTTGAGACAGATCATTTTGTTGATGAATTTCTAACTACCTTGATTCATAGGTAACAACGCGGTTATTATACAAAAAGACACAACCTAGTCCTTTCTTTGATGAATAACTATAGATCACAATCACATAATTCCCCAATAGTAGAGTTTGGATTAGATAATTCACTAATATCCTATTTAATTCTTAGAAACATTCCTCACATTCATTTACCCATACAAACATAACCCCTTTATGAGTAAGTGTGGTTAACGAGTTGGATAAAAATTAGATATTCTGAATGAAATGCCGATAATAACCTACTAAACCAATAAAACAACGTACCTAGATTGTGTTCACTGGTGTAGAAAATTCCCTAATAGCCTTTGCCTTCTCAGGATCAACAGATATTCCATCCTTAGAGACAATATGTTGAAGTATAGAAATTGATTGATGCCAAAATTCATACATTCTAAATTTCTTATATAATTAATTTCTTCTTAGAGACTTCAAAATAATTAGATAATGATTTCTATGATCTTTCTAGTTTTTAGATTATATAAATATTTTATTATTAAATAACACCGCAATTTCATCAATATATTCCTATAACACTATATTCATTTGATCCATGATAATAGAGGGTTCATTAGTTGTTGAAAAAGGCATTACTGTAAACTCGTAATACCTATACCAAGTTCAAAATGCAGTTTTAGGAGTATCTTCTTTCTTCAAACCCAACTTATGATATTCATAAAGAAGTTAAATATTTGAAAAATATTAGGTACCTTGATGTTTATTAAATAAATCATCAATTTGGGGTTGGTGATACTTTTTATCTATTATTATTGCATTGATCTCCATATATTCAATGCACAACCTCATTTATCTATCTTTCATCTTAACGTAAATAACAAGGTCTCACCATGGAGAGACACCAAATAAAATAAATCATTTATCTTTTAATTCCTCTAGTTTTTTCTTCATTTATACCGATTACATAGTGTCCATTCTATAAGGAGTCTTTGATATAGGCCATGAACAATGACTTAAATCAATAGAGAACACAAAGTTGCACTCAAGAGGATGTCCAGGTAAATCCTCTTGAAAATATCAATATATTATTACAGAATAGGTATATCCTCGATTTGAACACTTCATTCCTCACTTATAGATATTTATTTCTCAAACTCACAAAGGATTTAATTTATTAGATCTACTGAGGGTGGATCTAACTGAGAATCTGATGGTGATATTTCTACCGTGAAGATAAAGGATTCACCATCATTCTAAAAAATTGTTACATCCTTCTTCATGTAATATATTTTTGCATTATAATTAGAAATTCAATACATATTGAGGATTATATCAATGTAAATCATGGTTATGATGATAATATCAGTAGATAAATATCATTCATGTACCATAATGGGGACTTCATAACACATTTTGTTGCAATGATACTTCCCTTTGGAGTTTTGGTTGACAAATCCCTTATTAAAAAAAATGGAAATATCTAATTTTCATGGTAAAATATGAAGATATGAATGAATTTTATGATCCATAATCAAATAAACCATTGTTTATGTTTTAGTAAACTATTAAATTACCGTCCGCAACATCATTAGGAACATCAATATCAACAGTTGTGATCACATAAGCTTGGCCTTTCTCCCTTGTCCTTCTTTCGGGAACATTTCCTTAACGCCTTTTAAAATCATTTTTATAATTTACCCAATCATTACAATTATATAATTTGATATTGGAAGATTCTTCCTTTCCATAATAATCATAGGATATGTGTCATTTTTCTCAACCCTTGTAAAAATCACCCATACCCTTCAACAAACTACCAGGCTGTCTCTTCCATAAATTATCATAGGGTGGAAGTTTAAATCTTCCCATCTTCTGTATTTCCTTATTTCATATACCATAGTTTTAAGTAGCCTTCTTCTTCAATTGATTTCCCTTAAAAATATAATACTTATATAATTATTTTTTAATCTTGATAACACATTGGACTATATATTCATATGATGAGAATCTTTAGGATAATAGAGCACTTTGGAGGAATAGATTTAAATAATAAATGAATAAATAAATATTTCTACTTGCATTAGGTATATATTTCATGACAAGTCTTAAAAACAATGAGAAGGTAGCTTCATACATGGAAATATTCTCTTCCTCTTTTTTCCTCATATTTAGAAACGCTCTCTCCATATCACCTTGTTGTTCACGAATAAAGTATTTTTTTAATATTTTCTTAAAATCCCTCCATTTTATTTCATCTATTTATTCCTCCTCCTATGTGTTTTGAAATAGATACCAGCACTGATTTTTATATCCTGATAGATGATAAACCACAATGTCAACCTTACCTATTTTGTTATATTCCGAAGTGTGAAATATTTTTTTCAAATGAATTTATCCCCTTCTCTACTACAAATGAGTTTGTAGTCCCATTAAATGATGGGGGTGTTGTCTCATAAAGCAGTCTGATATAGCTCCTCCACGTTGTGGATTTTGATTCTCCATATGGGTAAGGTTATTATTCAAAACCAAAGTCAACTATCCTAGTATTGTTATAAGTTTCTACGCACCAGTTGTATAGCCAGAGGAAAAATCATTATCTAGCATCAAAGGGAAATCCTTACATAGGATAGGCGCGTTAAATAGGTTTACATTCCTTCCATAATGCATCATTTCTAAATAATGGAATCCACTAGATTAGGCTTTGAATCATTATATATATTCTCTACATAGAAAAATACATAGCATAAATTGAAATCCTATACATATATAATATAATTATCATAAACATGGAATCATTGAGTAAAATTTTTTATTTAAATCCCTAAAAATGTCATGTAAATAAAAAGTAATTTATCTTAAGAATATCCCCAATGGATATCAAACTAGGTGCGCAGTAAGGGTCATTGTCAACTACCATGATACCCAGGATCAAGCCCGAAACACCTTGTCAGTGTTGTTACTCTTATGTATATGTCTTCCAGAACCACATCCACATTAAGTATCCATGTAGGGTTGTATTTTATATAAATATCCACATAATGAATTCCTTACCAAAATTATTATATGTTACTGTATTTTTATCCTCAAATTTTATCATAGGGGTTTGTTCTATAATCTACATTTTCTAAATCTAGTTTTCATGTTTTCTAATAAAATTCCATTGATACCAACTATAATGAACAGATCACAATTTCTAAGAGATTGTTCCTTAATTAATTACATTGGTATGATTACAAGAAATTCATATCCCAAAGGATTGAAGAGTTCAGTAGTTTTTTAAAACCAGATATATATACATATGTTTAACATTTCATCTTGTAAAGAATGATTATATATAAATTTCTTTGGACAATATCCAGGAATCCTTGGTTATCTCAACATTTCATTAATAATATACATATTCTTGTCCTGGGAAAATGAAACATTAGAAAGGAGTGAACTAAGTAGATCATTAAGATAAGAAATATGGAAAAATATATGATTTACATAATCATTATATATGGTTAATAACTAAAAAACATGCCTTTAAGAAATAACAGTGAACACATTATTATAGGAATAAGAGCTAGATAAATAACGCCATAATAAATAATAATCATGTGTATTATACTAGTATAATAACCTCATGAACATTCAATTATTATTTTCATAATGAGGGAAGGAATAATGTCGTACATCATAACTGTACCATCAAGGCCTCATTTCAAGACCATAATTAACCATTTTATTAAGACTTTGTGCCAAAGAATGTATTTTTTCTCGTTAGACGTAATGATTCATCGTGGGGATATAACTAGTCCCACCCATCTGTTACAAATTCCAACTAATTCCTCATATGTACGTGGATAAATATAAAAATCATATAAATTCATATTGAAACTAACATATGAAATGTAATTAAATTTCCCCGAACATTAATCATAAACACAATCCATTTTGAGTAAATTTGTGAATGGTTTTATGATAGAATATCCACAGTAAAACTAATTAAAAACCATTCGATTAAATATTTTTGATGATATCATAGTTAGTTAATACGAATAATTCTTAAGAATCAACAATAGTGTTGAGATATATGATGACACTCGTATAAAATCACTGAGTAATTATTGAGATTAATACTCTTTTACATTGAAAAAAGAGTTCATTTGGAAAAGTATTTTTATAAACAAGAAATTAAGTAAGAGAGTGTTTTCATATAAATATAATGGTTTCTAAAAACATATTTTTGATTTCCCTAGAAAATATGTATGAATTTGAGAAATTCACTTGAATCGGTATTGTATTTTTGGGAGAGGTTTTTGAATGATCCCTTTAAAACATATAAATCCCCATAAATGAAATTTGGATTTTTCATTGTAAACATATATAGAACATTCACACATAATTAATGAGTAGTAAATATAAATAAATAATAATTTAATTAAGGTAATTATGGGATAAGTGTATCCCGAAAGAAAAAGGAGGTTTGGGTAGAAAAACCACATCATACATCTGATGGTGTAACTCACATGATCACAGTGTCCGGTATAACAAAACTAAATTAATTAAATAATATTTCCAAAAAAAAATTTCTATCATTGATTTATTATATCCTTATTATGTTCATTCAAGGCCTTCTTGATGGGTTTTTCAGGATCAATTTTATTGTTCAGGAGCGTTTTCTTCCTTGATAGTCATGATCAGTATACTTATATATATGTAAGGATAAATATGTAAGATTAGAATTGTTGTATGTAATATAATTTTTATTTTATTTTTAATATCCATAATATTAAATTGTTATAAAATTAATTTGGTTATTTGGAGTGGAGAGGAATCATTATATAAATCAATATTGATAATTATTTGGGTTATTTTAAGGTTTTTTATCAAATAAAATTTATTTTGATTTATAAATTAATATCATGTGTGCAAAATGATTATAGAAACATAAAGAAGTTATAATAAATATATTATTTTATGGTTAAACTATAAAAATGTTTTCATTACCATAATTGAATATGGTAATATAAATTGGAAACCCATCGTCCTTGAGTGTGATAAATTAACACTTCTCAGATTGTGTTTTCATTTCTAGTATAAAAGAATGGTAAAGGAGAGATGATGATGAATAATTCCATTATCATAATAAAATTATAGTACATTTATGTTACTTGAGTTATCATAACATTTGGATTATATTATCTGAGTAAAGGAAAAGAAAATAAATAATCTCAAAATAATAGAAATGAAAAGTGGAAATTACCACTTGAAGTAATCTTCTTGGGGAGACCCTTCAAGTGAATTGTTTTAGTATTTTTATGAGACCAAGGCATATGTAAATGGGGGAGGGTATTGGGATTAGGTTTAAAAATAATTTAGACTTGTAACAAGGATTGAGAGAAGTGAATAAAATAGGGGTGAGGTGGGTTTATAGTCAAGGAGAGGGGTGATTTTTAAATAACTTATTCATTACATTATTATTTCAATCATGGAAACCAGTAGTGTAAATTCATGAGACACATAAGAGTAATAAGTTCATTTTAGTATGAAATATGTGTTCTTACATTAACCACGATGCTAGGAATAGTGAGTTTTACTGATAAATTATATATATGGTAAATTATTGTATTTTACTATTAAAAATAATTTGAGTAATTTAGAAAAATCCCAAAAATTAACACAATTTATTTTACATGTATAATAATAAAATGAACTCCATTTTTTAGAATAATTTTATAATAATGATTAATTTAATTTTTAAATAAAACCATAATTAATTAAAAAAATGACAATTTTAATACCATATTTCAATTTATATTACTATAAACAATTTACCAGGACCTCTTTATATTATAACCTTAAGACAATAAAATAATAATACATTTTAATATTCATAAGGGTAATATTACTTTTCATAAGTGTGTGTTACTATTCACCAAAAAATAAGTTCGCCTTATCGAACTCTAAATATCTTACTGAATGCAACGGTGTATATATGTTTTTTGAAATTCAAACTACAGAGGTGGGAAAATTATTTTTACTTGATAGGTTATAAAAAAGTGGTGTTTTGTAGAGACTCAGTGTTTTATGCATTCAAGATTAAATATATTGTGAAATTAATAGGGTGTTCCATTGTCCCCATTGAGATTATTGATCAAGTCAGAGCTATGTCCTGTGAACTAGAACTTCATCCTACCATGTCTCATGTACAAGATGTATTCTATATATTCCTATTGAGAAAGTATATACCATATTTCGCAAATGTACTGAATCCAATGGATGCGTATTTTGTAAAATGATATATATTATGACGAGAATCTAGTTATGATCATGGACCATAGAGATAATGTTATACACTACAAGACTACCCACTTGGTCAAATTACTATGAAAAAACCACTAGTATGAAGAGGAAACATGGGAACTGAAGGAACTGATGAAGGGGAAGTACCCCCACCTATTTTCATCTTAGAATGTAAAACGAAATTTTGGGGGAGAAATTTCAAAAGTGGGGAAGAATGTTACAACCCAAAAATTTTATCAATGGAAACTCCCTTATTATAATTATTCTATATATTATAAATCACATAAAATAATATAGAGAACACATAATACATACATTATAAATGAATAATTACTAAAAATAGAGGTATTTATATAAGTTAAGGAACCTATACCTATGAAATAATCACATGAACTTTGTAATATTTGTAGGATCGAAATATAATATGAGATGCTCAATATACAACAGGGGGGGTGAATTGT
This sequence comes from Viscum album, assembly GCA_963277665.1. Classification (NCBI taxonomy): domain Eukaryota; kingdom Viridiplantae; phylum Streptophyta; class Magnoliopsida; order Santalales; family Viscaceae; genus Viscum; species Viscum album. The sequence goes on along the minus strand of OY728134.1, from coordinate 658,834,977 downwards.
ATACTTTAAAAATTCCTATGGAACCTTTAAAGTTAGTTAAGAATAACTATGTTTTCCTTAAGCAAAGGAAAGGACTAAGTTTAACAAAGTTAAACTAGGCAAATTCACAACACCTCTAACACCGAACTGAACTTGGAAAGTGATTCCAAAAGTAGGTTCCGGAAATATGGTTCCGGAATTTGAAACTTAACAAAAGTTACAATATGTGATTCTACCTTAAAGCGTATAGAATCTAAACTAATCAGAGTACATGTAAGGAAGTATAAGAAAGTTATACTTTCCTTATATTACAAAATACAGCGGAATAAAAACAAGTAGTAAAACTACTAGTAACAAGATATAAGTCTTTTAACCCAAAGAGAAGGGTATCCAACAACCTTGGATAAAGGTCCCTTAATTTATACTTTCAAGAAAGTCTGTCTTACCCACACCAGGGTAAGCCCTCGATACGAAGATCGGTGTCTCTGTCTTGCTAACCCCGCAAGCCCTCAACTTCAAGGTAGTTGGCAACCTCTGTCTTCCTCAGCAAGAAAACCCTCGATCTTTAAGGTAGTCGGCACCTCTGTCTTCCTATCCCCGGAAGCCCTCGAATGTAATCACCAACATTCAGAGTCGCACGAACCATTGAGATTTAATAAGATCCTCTCTCTCTAGAATTCACTTCAACAGCATGTAGGCACAAAACTCAGTCGTTTTTCCAATAGCCACGAGCTTTTTCAAATGAGCTCCTATTTATAGGTAAGGTCGGCTCCTTCTCCAACGGTGATATTTTCCTTAAAGTTCGGAGGGACCTGTACACGTGTCACTTAGACAACGATTAGTTTATAACAAAACAGACGACATCGTTTTATAACAAAACAAGTGTAACAGAATGTACGACATCGTTTTAAACTCTAACAAAAAAGTTCGGAATAGAAACTTCGGAGTGAAGGTTCGGAGTGAATAAATTCAGAGTGTATAAAACAAAGATAATCAGATTCTGTTTAATAGGTGAATTCGGAATGAGAATTCAGAATAGGAATTCGTCATCAGAATTCGTAATGAGAATTCATCATCAGAATTTGTATGAGAATTTTTCATCAGAATTCGTAATGAGAATTCGTCATCAGAATTCGTAATGGGAATTCGGAATGAGATTTCTTCATTAGAATTCGTAATGGGAATTCTTCATTAGAATTCGTAATAAGAATTCAGAATGGGATTTCTTCATTAGAATTCGTAATGAGAATTCTTCATTGGAATTCATAATAAGAATTTGGAATGGGATTTCTTCATTAGAATTCGTAATGAGAATTATTTTTCAGAATTCGTAATGAGAATTCAGAATGGGATTTCTTCATTAGAATTCGTAATTATAATTCTTCTTCAGAATTCGTATCCTGAATCTGGAATAGAACATAGTCAAAGATCATATCCGGATTTCGGAATGAAACTTTCTTATAGTTCTTGTCCAGAATCCGAATCCTAAAATAGAATGCTTTATATCAAAGTTTTAATGATTCCGAGAAAATGAATCTGAATCTCATACTTACGAAAAATATGGGTGAAAATATGATAAGGACAATTTTTCTTATAAAAGCGATTTTCCTTAAGAAAGCATTTTTCCTTATAAAAGAAATTTTCCTTAAGATAAGATGTTTGTGATTTTCAAAACAAGAAGGAATGTAAATGTCATAAGGAAAACCTTATTGACTCAACAATCTCCCCCTTTTTGGAAAGCACAAACATCCTTACGAAAAACAAAAATTCTAAGAAGAAAGAAACATATTAATGCTTATCTCCCTTATTTTAAGGATATAGATGAATATGACTAACTCCCCCTTAGGCTTTGAAACTCTAAGGATCGTATTCATATTTCCGGAGTGATATTTCATAAGAAGGTCTTTTTTAAGAAAAACTCCCCCTTAAACAAACTCTTATTAGAGTTCTTTTTCCTTGGGTATTTTTTCTTTCTCCCCCTTTTATAAACTCTTATTAGAGTTCCTCTTTTTCTTAAGGATCTTTTCCTTCTCCCCCTTTGTGATTTTCAAAAAGAATTGGAGGGAATGGAAAAAAATAACGAAGTACCTGAATGATTAGTAATGACAACAATAGAAACAACAAGTACGACTTTCATTAAATTTGAAATCTCGACAACAAAGAAAAAAAATTACAACAAAAAGATCGGATTGGATTATTTCGGATCTTTCTCCTTCTACATGAGCCCCTTAAGAATCGTCTTGATCATCTTCAAATCATTGTGATCTTCTTCTGCTTGCTTCTCTAAGACGACTATTCTTGCGGACTAAGCTTCAATTTTTTCTTCCTGAGCCTTCAGTTTTTCTTCCTGAGCTTGGATCTTTTCTTCCTGAGCATTCATCCTTACTTCAAAATCGATCCGATGATCCCTTTCAAATTTCCAATTATGAGAAACAGAATTCAACATCCCATTCAGATCCCTGACTTCTTGGATCCGGAAGTTCTTTTCTTCAGTCAGCTAATCTTCAAAGGAGGAAGTCGGCTCGTTAATCTTCTTGTCCTCGGTCTCAAAGGCATCCTTAACATTATCTTGAAACTCATCGAAAAGCCTCATCTCTTCCACAGTCTTCTTAGACCAGATTGTCATCCTCTTGCAAGATATTTTATGGGCCTCGTAACTAATAAAGAAGGTTTTGAACTGAGCTTCAATCTCAACGCACTTATCCATAACCATAGATACGGAGTCGGTTTTCTGATTTAACGCATGTTGGAGCATCTGGCATCTTGAGTCAATACTAGAGAAGGTTGGAATGGTTCCCACCAACTTCTTTAGGGACTGAACAACAAATTCATGCCCCAACGAAGATGACTCCGAATCTGAAATCTTGCTTGGAGAGTTTTCTTCCTCAACAAGTTGAAGCTTTCTCTTTGAAGAGCTACCGACTTCCTTTCTCTTCCTTACTTCTGAGATCGGGGTATCAACAAGAATTTTCTTTCCCTTGTCTTTTTCCAGAATAGAATCCTGTTCCGGAGTTTTCTTTTCACTGTCAGAAACATGAACAACAAAATATTCCTCATCAGCAACTTCCTGAACACCAACCTCTACATTTTCCATCTGAGAAATATCATGTAAAAGTTGTTCTTCTTCTCCATGATAGGCAACTTCTTCTTCCTCTTTCTCTTCTTCCATTGCAGGAGTAACAAGCTTCTAAGATTCAGCTTCAGAAGTTCGGAGCGATAAGTGTTCCGAGGGAGTTCCCTTGTACTCATCTACTTGTTTTAGCACATCTCCTGTCTCACCACTTCCTTCAGCAGCCTCTTCAACTTGTTCCACTTGCTCTACTTCCTCAGTATTATTAGCAACAGCTTGTTCCGGAGCAACGAGATTTCTTCCTGGAGTCTCAGGTAGAGATTCCAGGGAGAAAGATCTCGGAACTGGAATTGTTGCTGAAACCATTTCGTTGAACTTCAACAACGCTTGGACTGCCTCAGCTTCTGACATTTTCTTCTTAAGTTTCTTTTCCTTAGCTTGTTTCTCAATCTCATCAGCAGTTTTCTCCTTCAAAGCTTTAGCCTCTGCAGGATCCAATCCGAACTGCGGATCCCCTTCTTTCCTCTTCTCTTTATCAGCTCTCCACTTTGTAACAACCTCATCAGGATAGGCTTTCTTCTTCTTAGGCTTTGGAGGTGCGGAATGGACTTCCTTAGACTTAGGATTTTCTACTTGTTCTTCCACTTCTTTCAGCTTTCTCTTTCTTACTGGTTTAGATGATTCCGGATCAGCAACTTTCGGAGCCACTTCTTCTTGAGGAGGTAGATCAATAAACTTTCCAGACTTCTTGTCAAAAGCTATATTCATTCTTTTAAGAGTGCCATCGCTGACCAGCATGATCTTGCAAACTCTCGGCTTAGATCTGCCAGCTTCCTTGAAAGATTCTAGGCACCGAACTATGAGCTTTGATAATATTGCTGGGTACATTATGATCTGAGCTCTCAGATTCCCCTTCTTCAAATTTTCAATATTAAGAAGAATATGCTTCATCAAGTTAAACTTCCTTAGATTTATCAGGAAATCTAAGATATAGATCTCACTCTTCTTCAAGTTGTCTTTATCACCTTTCCTCGGTACGATAATCCCTTGCACCCATAACTCCAGAATCCGGAAGTTTGTATATAGGCTTGCAATCTTCGGAGCCTTGTCATCATCCAATCCGAGAGTTTCTAAGGCATTTTCCTTGTTGAAACTACCCATAGAGTCTGGAAACACGTGCGAAATAAACACGGCTTCTCCTTCATAGGATAGCCCTACCAAGCTTGCATCCTTGGTGTGAGAAAGTTTGTAAGTCTTACCATAAGACTTAAAAGAGAACTTCTACCTATTATCTTCCTTGAAGAAAGCAACTGACTCATAAAACTCAACAAGCAAATCTGAGTACACTTCATCTTGGTTCCTAGTTTTTGATACCGCAACATCTTCCCAGCCAATCAACTTGATATTATTTGAAATGATAGAATCGTAGTTGCTGAAGAAAGTCGGATGGACTAACCTTTCTCTGTAAACTAACCACTGAGAAATAGGCTTAGTGGGTGACATTTCTTGAGAAGCTAACTCCGCAGACATTCGGATCTAAAATTCTCTGAGAAGTTCGGAATGGAGAAGACTGAAGTTCTGAATGGCATTAAATCAGAGAGTCAGAGCTTCAGGACGCGAGAGCTTTGAGATCGATGTGGGACGAGAAATTTGGGTCCCCTTTATATAGGCAACGAGATGACGGTTCACATTCCATAGTTGATCTAACGGTTGGAATGCGCTGCGATCAGATCTGACGGTTGAAAGGTTGAATCTGATCTTTTTGAGGTTTTATTAAAACAAAGAATTAAGAAAAATATAATCTGAAAACATAATACAAGAAAATTCCAACAAGTAAAATATGATTACGAAAACTTCAGTAAGGAAATCATACCTTTCGGATTGGCTTAGGAAGATTATTCGTAACGGGAAATATATAAAAAGATGACTACGGAAAAAAAAACTTATTTACGAAAAGACAAAAATTCGCAAAATTTTATTAAGAAAAACTCACAAAAAAAACTTAGTACGAAAAACTTAGTACGAAAAACTTAGTACGAAAAACTTAGTACGAAAAACTTAGTACGAAAAACATAGTACGAAAAACATATTACAAAATTTGAAAACAAAAAACTTATTATGGAAGATTTAGTGTGAAAGTTCTGTTATGAAAATACCAGTACGAAAGTTTTCCATTCCAGAAATTTTCAATACGAATACATCCATTCCAGAAGTATTCTGTGCGAAAATATCCATTTTGAAAAATTGTAGTTCCGGAAATTCCATTCCAGAAATCTTCGTTCTGAAAAGTTTGAAAACATATTTTGAAAAACTTTGTTAACCAAACAATCAAATGTACTCCCCCTATGAAAAGGAGTTCATTACTATAAGGAGATTTTTTCAACAGAAAGTTAATTAAGGAAGATTACCTTATGTTTATCATTCCTAACTTCTGTTTAATATATTCAAATCTATCAGAAGGCAAAGATTTTGTGAATATATCAGCAAGTTGATCTTGCGTTCTGATAAACTGAAGAATAATATCTCCTTTAAGTGTGTGATCCCTAAGAAAGTGATGCCTAATATCTATGTGTTTTGCACGAGAGTGTTGTGCAGGGTTTTTACTTTGGGCAATGGCACTCGTGTTATCACACAAAATTTGAGTTTTGGTAAAACTCAAGCCATAGTCTGTGAGTATGTGTTGCATCCACAACACTTGTGCACAACAACTTCCAGCTGCTACATATTCAGCTTCAGTAGTGGAGAGTGCTACAGAATGTTGCTTCTTGCAGGACCAAGAAACTAATGAATCTCCTAAGAAATGACAAGGTCCGGATGTACTTTTTCTATCCATTCTACATCCACCAAAGTCAGCATCAGAAAAGCTTTTTAGAACAAAATCATTTCCAGAAGTATAAAATAATCCTAGATCCATGGTTCCCTTAAGGTAGCGAAAAATTCTTTTTACTGCCTTTAAGTGAGATTCCTTAGGATTGGATTGATATCTTGCACATAAGCATACTGAAAACATTAAGTCTGGTCGACTAGCTGTTAAGTAAAGTAGACTTCCTATCATACCTCTAAAAGATGTTTGATCTACCGGTTTCCCAGCTTTATCAAGATCTAAAGAGTTTGAGGTACCAATGGGAGTACTTATACTTTTAGTGTTGTCATAACCATACTTTTTTAGAAGATCTTTAATATACTTATGTTGAGATATGTAGGTTCCTTCTGGTTTTTGAGAAATTTGAAAACCAAGGAAAAATGTTAACTCACCCATCATACTCATTTAAAACTCATATTTCATTAGACTAGCAAAAGAGTCAGTCAAAGATTGCCGAGTTGAACCAAATATAATGTCATCAACATAAATTTGAAAAATCAAAACAATTTTCATATCATTCTTTATAAAAAGGGTTGGATCTTCATTTCTCTTAACATAGTTATTTTGAAGCAAAAATCCAGTGAGTCTATCATACCATGCTCGTGGGGCTTGTTTAAGGCCATACAATGCTTTGGTAAGTCTAAAAACATGATCAGGATGTTTTGTATCTTCAAAGCCAGGAGGTTGTTCAACAAAAACTTCCTCTTGAACATAACCGTTAAGAAAAGAACATTTCACATCCATTTGGAAAAGTTTGAAATTAATGAATGCTGCAAAAGCAAGTAGAATGCAGATAGATTCAAGTCTAGCTACTGAAGCATAGGTTTCTTCATAGTCTATTCCTTCTTGCTGATTATAGCCTTTAGCAACAAGTCTAGCATTATTTCTAATAATGAATCCATTTTCATCACATTTATTTCTGAAAACCCATTTTACTCCAATAACAGAAGTTTCCTTAGGACTTTCAACCAAGGTCCAGACTTTATTCCTTTCGAATTCATTTAGTTCATCATGCATTGCTTTGATCCAATCATCATCACCTAAAGCTTCATCAGTGCTTTTAGGTTCTAATTGGGAAAGAAATGCTAGATGTTCTACTTCATTTCTTAAGGAACTTCTAGTCCTTACAGGTTGATTTACATCACCAATGATACTATCACTGGGATGATTCTTAAGAAATGACTGATTTGGGTTTTGTACAACCTGTTCATCAACATAGGGTAGAAAGTCTTCTGGGGTAAATGTTTCAGAAGTATCTTCCTGAACAATTCCCTTATCAGAAGGTTCTTCTATCAATGGTTGATAATCAGTTTTTGAAAACACATTCGATGATGTAAGTTGAGATGGTTTAAAAACAAAAGGATCTGACTCATCAAATTTTACATGTACTGTTTCCTCAACAGTACATGAATTTTTATTAAAAACTCTATAAGCCTTAGATGTTGTGGAATAACCTAAGAAAATTCCCTCATCCGACATTGGTGAGAATTTATGTAAGTTATCTTTAGTATTCAAAATGAATACTTTGCAACCAAAAACCTTGAAGTAGGAATGTCTTGGTTTTCTACCATTCCATAACTCATAAGGAGTTTTATTAAGAAAAGGTCTAATCAAAACTTGATTTATAGTATAGCAAGCAGTACTTACAGCTTCAGCCAAGAAATGTCTACCAATAGAATATTCACTCAACATGGTTCTTGTTATCTCTTGAAGAATTCTATTTCTTCTTTCAACAACACCATTTTGTTGAGGAGTTCTAGGTGCTGAAAAATTGTGAGTAATGCCTTTCTTACTACAAAAAGTTTCAAAATCAGAATTTTGAAATTCTCCTCCATGATCATTATGAATAGTTTTCAATGGAAGGTTTTTCTCATTTTTAACATGAGATCTAAAACTTTTGAAATAAGAAAAAGCTTCAGATTTCTTTGCTAGAAAATAGACCCATGTAAATCTAGTGTAATCATAAACTAGAACAAACACATAGTATTTGCCTCTAATACTTCCAGTTTGTGTTGGACCAAAAAGATCCATGTGCACCAACTGTAATGCATCAGTTGTTGAGACTTCACCGATTGACTTAAAACTAGATTTATGTTGCTTACCATATTGACAAGGATCGCAAACTTTAGATGAATCAAATCTAAGCTCCGGTAGATCCTTAACAAGTTTCTTCTTAGAGAGTTTACATAGGTTTCTAATATTACAGTGTCCTAGTATTCTATGCCATAACCAAGAATGATCTTCCATTGCACTTAGGCAAGGTAAATCTTGGTTTCTGAGGTCTTCTATATTCAAAGTGTAAACATTCTCTTGCCTATTGGCTGAGAGAATAAATTCTTCCTTGGAATTGTGAACTAAGCATTTATCATTCCTAAAATTCACAAGGTAACCTTCATCACATAACTGACTTATGCTAATGAGGTTGTTCTTAATACCTTTAACAAAAAAAAACATTTTAAATCAAGGTTTTACCTAAAAGAACAATATTACCAATACCAACAATCTCTCCCTTAGCATTGTCTCCGAAAGTTACCTTTCCTCCTTTCGTTTTGATAATCTTTTCAAAAAAGCTTTTGTTACCAGTCATGTGTCGGGAACATCCACTATCCATGTACCATATATTGTTGCTGTAACTTTCTTTATTTTCCTGAAATCAAGAACAAAGTTAGATTTTCAGAATCCAAACTTGCTTGGATCCGAGATTTCCAGACAATAAAATTTTAGGAACCTACATCTTCTTAGAAAAGTAAGCTTTGTGAAATCCTAGAGATTGGGTTTTGTTTAAGGAACAATTCTTTGCCCAGTGACCACCACATTGACACTTAGTACAAAATGGGGAACATTGAGGAACAAAATAATTGTTACTGAAAACAGGTTTTGCATGGGTACAACCAAATCCGTATTTATTTCTTAAAGGTCGTATTTGAGAATACATTTTATCAAAATTTTCCTTACCATGAGTAAAGTTTGATAAAAACTTCTTTAAGGAAAAAATTTCGGACTTGAGTTTTACAACCAAGTTTTTATTCTCGAAATCATTAGTTTTAGAACTAGATTTAGGCTCGAAAACATTTTTATTAGAAATTACTTTTTCTAATTCTTTAGAAAGTTTATTTTTCTCAGAACTTACTTCCTCAAGATTTTTGGAATACTTTCAAAATCAGCATTATTCTTATCAAGATCTTTAGAAAGATCTGACATCTCTTTTGTAAGAATAGAATTCCTAGAATTTTCCTTATCAAGTTTCTTATTGTTTTTTGAATTCCCAATCTCAAAGAGTTCAGCAAACCTAGAGACTTCTTCATAAGTAGGTAAAGTATTTTCCTCATCAGAAGATGATTCTTCATCAGAAGAGTTATAATACATACTATCATTAGAATTTAAAGAAACATTGGTCAATGATTCAGTATTTTGTAACTTAGCCATAAAACAATGATTATCAATAGGCAATCTGGCTATAAGACCAAGATTCTTCTATCCTGAAGATTCATAATCAGAAGATTCATCTGAAGAGTCACCACCACTGGCACTACAGGTGTCATTAGCTTTCAGAACATTCTTAGCTTTGGCTTTATAAAACTTATTTCTGTTCCTTTCTGAATGTCTTTCCTTTCTTTCTTTCTTTTTGAGCATAAGGCAATCTGGTCTAATATGTCCAGCTCTTTTACATTCATAACAAGTAACTTCTCCATCTTTATTATATTTCTTATCCTTCTTCTTATACTTGGATTGAAAGTTTCTCTGTCCAGCTATCTTGTTTATCCTTCGAGCAAGATTGGCTAATTCATTTTCTGAGACTTCACTCTCACTAGATTCGGATTGGAAAATAACTTTCATAGACTTGGATCTGGTTACTCTCTCAGGAGACTTAGCTTTCATCTGAGTCGAAGTTGTAGTAAAAGCAACAGTACCATTTCCATTATGTTTCTTGATGTTGTCAGCATCTCTATTCATTCTTGTTTCATGTTTTAGAAGAGTTCCAAATAATTCATCAAGAGTAATTTGATTTACCATCATGTTCTCATCTATAGCTGTTCTCTTGGATTCCCACTCATTGGGCATAATGTCAATTATCTTGTCCACAAGAGCTTCGTCATCTAAACCATTTTCTCCCATAGATTGTAGACTGTTGACAATAGTCATAAATCTTTGTTGAACTTTACAGATAGGTTCTCCATAAGGAAAATTGAAGCCATGATATTCAGCTCTAAGCATAGCTCTTCTAGTCTCAATTACTTTAGAAGTCCCAAAGTGTGTAACCTCTAACTTCTTCCATATACAGTTAGCTGCTTCACAAGAAGAAATTTGGCTATATATATTTCTGGTCATTGAACATAGTAAAGTATTGCGTACCTTATAGTTGAGTTGATATTGTTTCTTTTCCTGGTTAGTAAAGGTTCTGACTTCCTTGTCAGGAATTTTATAGTCACCAGTAAGCATGACAAAGTTGTCTACTCCAGTATTGATAACAAATTTCTTCATATGATCTCTCCAGTATTCATAATCATTACCATCAAAGATTGGTGGTCTTGTAGGATTCAGATTGTCAATAGATCCAACATTAATTCCTACCATACTTAATATAACTTGGATACAAACTTATTAGTAGCAAAAGATTCGTAATAACAAAGTTCGGAATGGGAAAAGTTTGGAATGGGAAAAGTTCAGAATGACAATGTTCGGAAGGATAAAGTGAGCAAGAAAAACTTGTATGTGAGTACAAGTATTTCAGTAACCTTCTCTTATACCAAATGTAAGAATGGTATAGAGTAAGAGGTTTCCAACCTCTGATACCAATTGTAGGATCGAAATATAATATGAGATACTCAATATACAAGATGGGGGGTGAATTGTATACTTTAAAAATTCCTATGGAACCTTTAAAGTTAGTTAAGAATAACTATGTTTTCCTTAAGCAAAGGAAAGGACTAAGTTTAACAATGTTAAACTATGAAAATTCACAACACCTCTAACACCGAACTGAACTTGGAAAGTGATTCCAAAAGTAGGTTCCGGAAATATGGTTCTGGGATTTGAAACTTAACAAAAGTTACAATATGTGATTCTACCTTAAAGCGTATAGAATCTAAACAAACAGAGTACATGTAAGGAAGTATAAGAAAGTTATACTTTCCTTATATTACAAAATACAGCAGAATAAAAACAAGTAGTAAAACTACTAGTAACAAGATATAAGTCTTTTAACCCAAAGAGAAGGGTATCCAACAACCTTGGATAAAGGTCCCTTGATTTATACTTTCAAGCAAGTCTGTCTTACCCACACCAGGGTAAGCCCTCGATAAGCAGATCGGTGTCTCTGTCTTACTAACCCCGCCAGCCCTCAACTTCAAGGTAGTTGGCAACCTCTGTCTTCCTCAGCAAGAAAGCCCTCGATCTTTAAGGTAGTCGGCACCTCTGTCTTCCTATCCCCGGAATCCCTCGAATGTAATCACCAAAATTCGGAGTCGCACGAAGCTTTGAGAGTTAATAAGAGCCTCTCTCTCTAGAATTCACTTCAACAGCATGTAGGCACAAAACTCAGTTGGTTTTCCAACAGCCACGAGCTTTTTCAAATGAGCTCCTATTTATAGGTAAGGTCGGCTCCTTCTCCAACGGTCATATTTTCCTTAATGTTCGGAGGGACCTGTACACGTGTCACTTAGACAACGGTTAGTTTATAACAAAACAGAAGACATCGTTATATAACAAATCAAGTGTAACAGAATGTACGACATCGTTTTAAACTCTAACATAAAAGTTCGGAATAGAAACTTCGGAGTGAAGGTTCGGAGTGAATGAATTCAGAGTGTATAAAACAAAGATAATCAGATTCTGTTTAATAGGTGAATTCGGAATGAGAATTCGGAATAGGAATTTGTCATCAGAAATCGTAATGAGAATTCATCATCAGAATTCGTAATGAGAATTTGTCTTCAGAATTCGTAATGAGAATTCGTCATCAGAATTCGTAATAGGAATTCAGAATGAGATTTCTTCATTAGAATTCGTAATGGGAATTCTTCATTAGAATTCATAATAAGAATTCAGAATGGGATTTTTTCATTAGAATTCGTAATGAGAATTCTTCATTGGAATTCGTAATAAGAATTCGGAATGGGATTTCTTCATTAGAATTCGTAATGAGAATTCTTTTTCAGAATTCGTAATGAGAATTCGGAATGGGATTTCTTCATTAGAATTCGTAATGAGAATTCTTCTTCAGAATTCGTATCCTGAATCTGGAAAAGAACTTAGTCAAAGTTCATATCCGGATTTCGGAATGAAACTTTCTTATAGTTCTTGTCCAGAATCCGAATCCTAAAACAGAATGCTTTATATCAAAGTTTTAATGTTTCCGAGAAAATAAATCCGAATCTCATACTTAAGAAAAATATGGATGAAAATATGATAAGGACAATTTTTCTTATAAAAGAGATTTTCCTTAAGAAAGCATTTTTCCTTATAAAAGCAATTTTCCTTATAAAAGCAATTTTCCTTAAGATAAGATGTTTGTGATTTTCAAAACAAGAAGGAATGGAAAAGTCATAAGGAAAACCTTATTGACTCAACAATATTAATATAAAACATATGAATAGTAAATTAGTAAATAGAATAGTAAAACCATCTATGAAATTATAAATAAAATTTTATATTCTTATAAAGGATAATATTATATAATTTTATTATGGTATAAGTTTGAAAATATTTTAAAAAATATTAATTCTGTGATGTGTTTTTTATAAATCATAAATGTTTATTTATAATTTTATCATTATTATAATTTTAAAAAATAATATTTATTTTCATAAAATATATCCATAAATTACAATTTTATTTTCTTATGATTATAGGATAATTTTTTTGATACCTCAATTAATTATCCAAATTATTGTAAGATCGGTTAAAATTTTAAAATAAGTATTTTAAAGTAAATAATTACTTTAATTAAAAATAAAATTGATCATATTTAAAAGATTATTTTAATAAAATTGAGTTATTATTTAATAATACATATTTAACAAAGGATAAGTTGATTTTTGGGGATTTTTCCAAAATTGATGAATTTTTTCTGAATAGTAAATATGGTAATTTACAGTACATTAATTATAATCCAAGTACATGAATTAAAAAATCATGCCTGGTGTTAGATCAAAAATCTAGAACTCAACTTCATTATTTTAATAAATTTATTTATAATTCTCAATCTATTCATAGTAATGATCCAAAATTATAAACTAATGAATAAAATAATCAGAAAACACCCCTCTCACCTGTATAAATACAACCCATCACCACCTATTCTACTAACACCATTCAAGATTTGTGGCCTAAAAATTTCAACCCTATCATCATTCCAGTCTCCTTATCCATGTCTAAGATCTTTTGGTCTCATCAAAATAGGAAAACCCATTTCCCTAATGAGGTTCTTAAGGAGGAAAATTTCAAGATGTAAAATCCACTTTTTTCCTGTTAATTTCTTATCCATTTTATTTCATTATCCTCAACATTAATTATAAAAGAGTAATGATAACTCATGTATCATTATTATATTTTAAATTTATTGTTTTAATTGAATAATTCAACTTCAGATCTTTTCCCACTATATTTTTTTCTAAAAATTAAATTATCTACTATAGTGTGCCAATTTACCACCAACGTGGATAATGCATTCTAATTTTCCACTACCTCCTCTAAGGATTGTCATAAAACCATTATAATTGTTAAATAATAATATATTTTGAATATTATAAGTTATATAATGTTCTGGAAGAAATATATAGAGGATATATTAAATAAAATGATATGAGTATGTGATGGTCGTAAAATCCACCAATTACATTAAATCATTTACATTAATATTTTATCTAATTAATCATCTTAAAATATGTAAAAATTTATATATATATAAGAAAAATTAAACATCTTGATGTTAAATAATATAATATAATTTAAATTCTGTACAATTATCTTCTTTTTATATTGTCGTACATGCATGTATACAAGTGAACCGATCATGAAAACCAAGAAAACGAACACTGTCGAATAATAAAATAAAACTCTATAACTCATCGTAATGTCTATAAGTGAACATTATAAAATGAAAATGAATAAATTTCATGTGTATGAGGTTATCAATTTATTAATTAATGAAATTATTTCAATTCTCCATGATATTTAAGTGAATAATGGATTTGGACATATAGTAAGGGTATCTCGAACAAAACTTTATTTCTTTGGGTTTTCCCTATTTCACACTAGTTTTAGTAGGTATGATCCTTAAATATAATTACTATTTCCTTATGTTTTCTGGAATATCTATGTTTCCAATCAAATTTTATATAAAATTCAATTATTTTTCCAAAGATAACTCTTCTTTAAAAAAGTTTCCTTTTACTTCTTGAGAGATTGTTTCTTTTCCACTTAAGATTGATTATTCTTATACCAATTATGTTATTCCATATTTAATTTGGTAACCCCAATGTTTATTCATGAATATATTCATTATTAGAGGATACACATTCCATTCCATGGGCTATTTAATTTCAAACATTTTTATACATTCTATGTAGAATGCATGATATTATAAATGTTACAATGTGACATGTGTGTCCAAAATTATATAGTGCATGTAAGTGTTATGATTTGATGGGTTCAACCAAAATTATATAGTTCTCCAATACTTTGTCTAATGGGATGTATCTCATGATTAAAAGTGAAATATGTGTGAACTTGATACTTCTTTTATTCAGAACTATGTGTGGTATTTGTCCACTAAGACACCATGTGTTAACATTATGCATTTCATAATTCCATGCCATTATCTAATGCTTCATCTCATGATTATAATGATGAAATTATGATTTTTTCATTATGATTATGATTATGCACACTCCATGTTATATTTATTCATGTCATTACCAATCCTCTTGCAGGGATTTTACCTCCCACCTCCTTTCGATATATATACTCTGGTGAATTATTGTACTAAGAAGAACATAAGGGAAAATAATAATTTATAGAATAACGAATTAAATAAATTATTAAGTTATACTATATAAAATTGATGTATGTTCCTAATTTTACCTAGAAACTTAACCTATGGATCATGGTTTTTAAACATTATTATATGGTTTATCATTAAAATAATGTAATAGAAATTTAATAAAATGTAGGGTCACTATACTTACCTGGAAATTCTGTCAAATTAAATGTTGATGGTTTAGTGGTAAAATCTCGAAAATGCTCTGATCATCTCACTGATCTTGGGATCATTTTTAATAATCTATAACAACATATGTTTAAAATAAATCCATCAAAATATGATTTCACTATTACCTTAGGAATATTTCTTTGAGTCGTGGTATGAAATCATAGTATAAAATTTGAAGATGAAAATTCTAATTGTATCCTTGAAATTTCAACTCCTAAAATAATTAATTAGTTGAGAGGACTATATAAATATATAGCCTTCACATGACACATTATAGTGAATCTAGTGATAAATTTTAAACATTTCATCATAGTGATGTTGAAGGAATACACTTATTATTGAACTAATGATTGTCAAGATTCATTTCATAGCCTCAAGAAGTATCTTTTCAATCAAACATGGTTAATTCCCCCTATAGAAGAAAATCACTACATTTTTATGTAAAATCCTTATAGTCGTCACCGGGATCATTCCTCACATAGAAGAATGTCGTAAGAAGTTTTAATATAATATATATTATCCGTAGAAAAAATATCAATTCAAATACTCGATATTCCTACTTTAAAAAGATTTTACTCACACTAATTTTTTTAGATCAGAAATTGAGACACTAACTGCAAAATCACAAGATCCATTTGGTCACTTATGACAAACCACTAAAATTCATCCTCAACATACTTATGTTGACTAGTGGTTTAACATAGTGGGAATTCATAATGCATTAGTTTTAAAATCAGTTCGTATCATATAACGTGATAAAGTGCGATGATCTAGTAGATTTTCATACAGAACACACCTATTTTGAAACAACACCACTGTAATCTGAATTACTTATTGAATAGATAATTTTCATTCAACCCGTCACCCAAAAATTTAATAATTATTTTGATTGTGAATCCATATTCTGAATAATAAATATATTGAATGACACCAATATCAATAATGTAGGGTTGGGATTCATTCTTTTTCCTCCAAAGATGATTTTACAAACTTATTCCTTCTTACATTCAAAAGTATTCACCAATAATGTGGAATAATACAATACCCATAATTATTGTATAGAACAGGTGAAACAAATACTAGTTCCCCAATTAAAGGTTTTGTTCATTCAAATTTTGAAATCAAAATAATCAATGGAGATTATTCACCCAGAAGGGAAAAGTTGATCCCCTAGTAGACTACATCTGGGGGCTGAGAAGAATCCCCCTTAGAACCAATAAAAACCCATGTATCATCCTCATAAAATTCCCATAATTATGTGTTGGGAAACATGGATATTTATTTGGTAGATCTTAACCGGGATGAAATGGTGATCATCGTTTTCAACTATATAATTGTATCATCATTTGTTCACCACATCTTGTAAGTGAACAATTAGGTGAATTCCACCACTCAAATAGGAGTTCATGAATGTTAATGGATTATTCCCAATATGTAATACCTCTGAAATTCTATTCTTCTATCACATGTAGTGAGAAAAAAGAAAATATGATGATTTCTAGTAAAATTTACCCTTTATGAAAACCTAAATAAAAAAATATCATCATTAAATAGGGATTTGGTGAGGTCCTCCTTAGTTATATTAACAGATACCAAAAAATTGTGGTTATAAAATAATTACATACCAGTTCATATAGTAAACAGTAGTCGTGAAATATGATTTTTCATCAATTCAAGAGTCATGTGTATTTCTTTAGGTTAATGATGCCTGATTACACACAATTCACTAAAAAAGTGTCATTTTTTAAGTGCATGACTACCTGATCCATCAACACCATGATTTATTTCCCACTACCAAATACACTTAGACATTAATTATATGCCGAAAATATATCATGGGTCCATATCCTCTCGCTACAACCAAATACTATTTGTGAATCCTCACTTCTACTAACTTATTTTCCAATTTTTTCAAGGCAATAAACCTTGGGTATGTTATGTCAAAAAAAATTACCAATTTGATGAGGCCAAAATCATCACTAGATTCTATGTCCCTCTCAAAATACTTGGAGACATCGATACTAATTTATACTCTTCCAATTTTAAAATGTTGTAGTAGGAGTACAACATATTTCCAACCATGCATCATGCTATCATTAAATATTGAAAGAATATATATTTTAATTCAAGAATACTGTATTAAACATATTACATAAAATGGTGGAAAATATTATAAATATTTTCCATATAAAATTTGTCATTCATAATGGGATTGCTGAACTACAACCTATACTATTATGATAGAAGCCTTATACTCACTTGTATATGGGAAAAAGTTAATACATCCCATTGAAGTCCAATTTCATTCACTTCACATTTCCATTTAAGATCACATATCCATTGATGAACTATCTCAAAATTGACTAGATGAATTTTAATTAATAAATGATAAATTGTTTTGTTCCTTACATCAATTACAGGAATATAAAAATTTAATAGCATAATATTTCAATAATAAGGTTAACTATTGTTCGTTACTCGAAGGAGAACTAGTGTTGGCTCTTAGGACCCCAATGATACATAGGATAAATACTCATAATCTTGAACCAAAATGGGAGGGATATATTTTCATCCATAATGTCAACTCGGCTGGTTTATATTAACTGAATACTATAGATGATCAATGTATCATGTCCATATTAGTGAATGGTTTCTTAAGAAATGATTTCATTGATCAGTAACCCAGTAGTACTTGCTACATGACAATAAAAAATATGGTGGTTTTTTAATGAAAATAAATGAAATGACCTATGTAATTACCCTCTGACATTAAACTATGTGTCCAAAGTCCATTTCACATGAAATTAAACTATATGGGTTTTCCATCACCGTTCCTTTATTCTGAAACCAAGCATCGATCACATGGTATTAGGAATATTCATAGGAACTTAGTAGCATGGTCATGATGTTTCATGTCACACTATCATCCAAGAACCATAATTATTAACAATGTGTGACTCATTTTGATATTTCTTGTGTGATGCAAAACCATATTCATTCTTTTCTCATCATGTTTAAAACATCATCACCCCATGATATTATACTACATGGTTAATATCCCTCTGACATGATGTAAAACAATGCATTGTAGTGCCCCTCAACTTATAGGACCACTGTCATGGATGATGATAACCTAATACTCCACTATCATTGAAATATGTGTGTTATGATTATTACTCTGATGATAAATGCAATGATGACTAGATTACTAAACCTATCCCCATATAAAAATTAAAATATGTTTCTCCCCACTCTCTTGTATCTGATCCATCTCTACATCAGAGATTCCATCCTGGGTTTCTATTTCAATCACAAATCCAATAAATAAATTCATTTCCCCCCATATAAAATCATAATTTATGCGGGGAACATTATTCTACTAGAACTACTTTGTTATTGATTCCCACGTTCATGGGATACATAGTGAAATCGATATCCAACACCCCATTATAGCCACAATATAATAATAATTCCATATCCATGTATTTGAATCTAATTAATGTGGGGATCACCTATTCCCAAAAATATTTGTTTGTTGATTAGAACATTTTTGGGATATATAGTGACACCTAGGTCATTTATTCTAGGTCAATCTATGAAGAGATAAAAAAGATGTCATCTCTGTCACTCCTGAATATGACCCATATTTAGGAAGAAAAACCCAACATAGGTTCCTCTATTTATTTTTTCATAATTGAATCAAACGATTCCTTTTTTTATATATTAGTTATATTTGTGTTGTAAATTTCCCATCCATGATTGATACTAATCTAAATGAATAATTTATGCTTGGATATACCCATTTCATAATTCAGATTGCCTATCTCAAAAAAATGGATTCCACCAAATACTCCTTGGCTACTAGAGATAAGTTATGTTGACTCCAATTGAGACCATTTTTTTCCATTCATCTGACTCCCAATGTATTTCTTCATAATGTGTTCAACAAATCTGGCCTAAAACCCGAAAATATTTTTATCTTCAATAGAAATTCCTTTTGTTTTGTACGCCCTAAACACAACTTAATAGATATCAATTTTTAACATGGTTAATAAGAATTCCCTAAATACATATTCCATATAAACTTTATAGATATGATAGTCCTAAATTTATGGTCTACAACATGGCATCATAACTTATAGAAAATGTTGGATCATTCTTTTCCAGAACAAAGGTGAATGAAAAATCAAGTAATACATACCGCAAGCCACCCTGGATCATAATTTTCTATTATAGTTTGGATAACTACGGGACTCCTATTATTTCTCATATCAAGCTTGACTTATGTGGTATTAATAAATTAAGGTGATTATTAAAATATTCATGGTTGAGTCATGGAATATCCTGCCACTTTTATTAATTTAAAAGGAACACAATTTATCAAATCTATATGACATTTAACTCTTTCCTCCCACTTATCATAGAAATATGAAATTAATCTAAGTATATATATTAATGATAATTTCAATAAATGTTCATTATATCTCTATTCCCAAAGGATTTCTCCTAGTACTTACTTGATAGGAAACCTCAATAATAAATTTTGGTCAAATATATAAAACCGTAAATTGTAGCAATCATAAATCTTAGTCTAATTATAGTAATTTATAGGAAAACATACATTTCATAAGATGATAAGACATATAACACATCATACTTATCATTACACATCATAATGTGCATTTAACTACCTTTCCATAAGATGTTAAACTACATGGTTTAATTCCCTTTCACATGATGTAAAATGGTGGGACACTTGGGCCCTTACATTAAAGGCCCCTCTTTACTTTTGGAATCATTCCCATAAAACACCAACTTGTTTTCATAATTATGTGTTTCTAGATTATTTTATTCGCAAGAAACATAGTGAATCCCTAATTCTATATCTTGATCCCAAAAACATATGATAAAAATGCTCTTTGCTTATATGTTAACTTCATTAGTGTGGTAAACATAATCTCGTCACTACATATGGCTTGATACTCACTCTAATGAGGCACGTAGTGTGTAGAAACCTAACCCCAGAAGCCGAGATCTTGTGTCTCATACTAATTAAATTCTCATGATTACATGGGATCAAGGCCCGATGAATTGAATAGTTTAATACTATTGATAAACCACCTACATACATACATGAGTTCATTATTATAAAATCATACAATAATTACAACATAATTATTCACCTTATTTTTTAGGGTAACAACATTATCCATGTAATGTATCCATGCATGTCATTATTAATACACTTATTGGATTCCTAGGTAGAGAAAAAATTAAGGGTGAGCATAAATGATCAGTATGGTTATGTAAATCATAGAGGGGCCATTAATTAATCAATGAGAATAAAATATTATTATTTTATGGTAAATAAATATACTGAAATGACATGTAATCGATAAACTGAAAAAATAAATATTAAGGAAAGGTAAATAACTAATCATGTCTACCATGGAATGAATAAATTGAAATGATAAATAATATTTCAAGATAAATAATTAAACTCACATTCCAATTAACAAAAAATAATTATGAATGAAATTAATCCATAGATATGCCACTGCAAAATCTCATAGATAATAATAACTGATTCTAAATTGGGGAAATGATTAATTATTGGACGTCATGTCTCAAGAACAAGAAAACATTTACCCTCAAGATCTTTCACAAGATTTTTTAAATTGTGGGTAGAAACCCATTAAATTTGTGAAACTTATTTGACTCATGAGAACCTATCGATACATCGAGGGACTATATAAATTCTATGCCCCGCCCATCATTTCCATTCCAAATAATTCATCATATTGAATAATGAAAATAAATAATATGTCATAAAAAATTACTCTATAGAATGAGAAATATGGATTTATAAATAATTCCTCGGTAAATAAAATAACTATATATGTAATCACCATATGTTTAATGGTATATGGTTTAGGAAACAGTAATATACATTATAATAGATATGGATGATTCAGGTAAATTAAATGCTTTATAATCATAAGAAATTAAATCATTCAATGGGACTAACAAATAAATAATTTAATTGAATATAAATATATTCTATAGTAAAATACATCAAAAAACATCCAAATAAATAATGTGGATTGTATCAATACACAACATCATAAGTGAAATAAAAATAGAGGGTTTTTTTGTTGATGAAATAAAATAATAACATACAAAAACATTCTTGAGTGAAATATCCATTTCTTATAAAACAATTTATGATATTTTCCATTGGAAGTCTATTAAAAAAATTATTTAAAAATAATAATTTTATTTATTTTGATGGAATATTCAATGAAATTATGACGGATTATTATGGACATGTCAAACAACCTAAAAAAGAAACATTCCTTTAACAAGGTAAAAAGTGATAGAAAATTTTATTGTTCCATAATTAAAATGAACATTCCTTTGAAAAAATTCATAAACTACAAAAGGGTAAAAATTTATAAAAACTTTATTTATAACGTTTAAAATAATTTTTTGAAAACTTTTTAGAATACATGTTTCTTAGAATAAAATAGGTTCTCCGACGAAATGGAGAAACGAAGTCTGGTTTTCATAAAATATTTTTCTAAACAAATTCAGTAATAAAAAGTTGAAAAAGGGTACAAATAATTTATAGAGTTCATTAAGAACTAAAGGATATGAAAATTTAATGTTTTATTGAACAATTATCAAATAATTTCTCTTAATGGAAAGTTATGTACTTACAATCATGAATATAATAGAGATTTTAAAAAAATACATTAAAAGGGTATAACAAAGAAGATAGAATAAATATATGATTAGATTGTGTGTATCAACTATAAATCTACATTAGGGTAGTTTATATACAATATAATTTAGTAAAAATTTATTACACACAAATTCATTGAATATTTATTTAATTATTTTACGAACTTGTTAATTATTATGATTTCATATATAATCCTATTAATATATATTATTACCCGTTTGTGAGTATTCTTTCATTATTTTATCTATTCCATGTGTTAATTTTCTAGTTTTTTTAGTATGTTTTACCTTTTTTTTGTTCTTGTCAAATATATCATGGTTTCATAATATAAAAAATTGAAATCATCCTTTTAATATAATATATATGCATTATATATGTATCTATATTAATTTATTATATTTTTGGATAAGAAATGAAAGTAATCGTTCATAGAGACTCTAGTATGTAAATACGCATGAACGCTAACTTCATTTCAAGAGCGTTATTTTCAAAAATGAAAAGTATATCATATGTTTATATATTTAAATTTTAAATAAATTATCCAATTTATGTAATATATTTCATAATTTGTTTTTAATTTATCCTTAATAAGTTACATGTATTTTCTGAATGAATAACAACTCTTTAAGGGGGCAGTAGTCCACACTTAC
Source organism: Viscum album (assembly GCA_963277665.1). Lineage (NCBI taxonomy): Eukaryota > Viridiplantae > Streptophyta > Magnoliopsida > Santalales > Viscaceae > Viscum > Viscum album. The sequence continues at coordinate 658,812,459 of OY728134.1, read as the reverse complement.
TCAAACGATGTTATCATATTAATCCAGAATGATAATTATTAAATGTATATGTTGTAAATGGGGTTATTTACTATAAATAGATAGTAAATATAATACATATCATATATAAATATATTTTACATCATAATTTATTACCATTAATGGTGGAAATAGAAAAAATAACAACTGTCGTTTTGTTTGGTGTTAGTCCACCATACATGAACTGTATATTCATTACCAATTATATGGAATATTATTGGTTGTACGTCAACCCCATTATATAAAATCATAGTATATTGAGGATATTGGTTTCATTATATATGAATCATTAAAAACTAATTTAAGGGGTTTATGAGTAAATAAAAGAAAATATATCGTTGGAAAACATTATATTAAAATTTCGTAACTCCTGTTGGTTTATACAAAAGTGATTCTTGGGAAGGCGTTTTGAAAAAATGTATTAATCAAGGTAGATATAAGGGATTTTTGTAATATAATTGGGTTGATCGTGTCTAAACCTATGTGGTTAGAGTTTTGTGATGGATGGGGAAAAGTGGGGTCCTTTTCTAGTGAAGGGGGAGTGGCAGTATTCTAATATTTTGGAAATGTAATTATTCCAACATTTATCAAGTTGAAAGTGAATCCCATAATAGACCCAATTCGAGAAAATATATTATATAGTCTAAATATGTCCATTAAATAGATCTTTTACAATTTTATAGGTCGTTTTGGGCCTTATGATTAAGGTTTATAACCTTATTATACTTAATTTATCCATAATCGCCGTAATAACTATTAATCACTTTCACTAATATTTTTGGAAAAAAACTAAGTTGGTATTATTAGAAAATAAATTTATTCTAAATCAATATATGTAATCTATTTTTACAAACTTACATAATAAAATAGGAAAAAAATAATTTAAATTTAATCACACATTTGGGACAACAATGCAAGTTTCTATAGTATAAAATTTACAAAAGGTTGATAAATTTTTACATTCAATTTAAAATTGAAATTATTAATAATGACCTATATTGGATATATTGTTTTATAGTAGATATAGTGTGAAATTAAAACCAACTAGAAATATAATTTAACACAAAAAAAATATTATATGAAAAAGCAGTGTTGAATTAAATTTCATAATTTTTAAATACACATTAAAAATGTAATATTTTAGAGAAATATAAAAAATTCATCCTAAAATAAATTTAATGTTTCAATTTCCTATATGAAATTTATTTTGACATATTTAATCAATTAATGTTTCATAATTCATTATTAAAATTTGTTCTCCATTAAAAGGTGGTAAAATTGCATTTATAAACATATATGTTTGTATGTGTGAAACTGGGTTGGTCCTTATTATATTCCTATCAAAGCTGATGGATGAATATCAAAAATATTTTTTTGAATATATAACATATATATTTCATTAAAATATTAAATAATTGTAATCAATTATTTTTTATTTATACAAAACTCTTTTGAAAGCATAAAAATAATAATATTTATTTTTTATATCCAATTGGTTTTTATTTATTTTTTGTAAATTGGAAACCAATGAATTAAAATTATATTTATATAAAAAATAAATTTTCATAATTTAATTAATCAGATTCATAATCATTAACATAATACCAATGTATTATAATATTATATTAAATAATAATATTTTAATAATATATCATTGTTTGTTAAAACTCGGTCTTGTATTTAATGCACGCTATCAAGGAAGGTCATGCTTGTGTGTAGCACAAGCTGTCAAAGAAATTATCTACTTATTATGATGAACTCTAACTCATTGTTTCATGAATTATATTCTATATCATGTATTTAATTTATTGAAAAGAGTAAATATATAGTAGTGTCTCAGGATATTTTATTCCCTTAGGTGATTGGTGATGTATGTCATACATGCTATCGAATATAAAGTGGTAAATTAGAATTTAGGGGTTCTAAATTCACCTCACATTAATTAAATTGTATATTGAAAATTTAGACATGATCCTGTTAATAGATTGTAGGATACATTCTATGTAAAAATCCAACATCAACTGAGGGGTTCTAAAAACATCCTGCAGAAAAGAGAGAATGTGATGTACAAAGAACACATGGTTGAACATAAATATATGTATATATATATATATGTAGTGAATGAGGTCATAAATCAAAAACAACTGAATGATCAATAGAATATTAGGACCACATGTTTATAATTTTTGATTATATAAGAGACCATTGGTTGAACATAAATGATGTTATTAAGAGAAAATTTTAATTTGAAGTCATTTTCCTAATATTGTGTAATTCTTTTACTAATCCAGAATATCAAGAAAAATTAATACATGATGGGTTTCAATTTCATGTGAACAATTCTATCTTTTGGTTGTGCTTCGATCAAATAATAATTTATCCCCTTACACCAAGAAATTAATTATTAATATTTTTATATTCATGAATCAATAAGAAACATATAATGAATTAAATGTCCTGATAAACTATGTAATGTCTAACTACATTTCTTTAAATATCTTTGAAAAAAATATGGTTAATTGATTAATCCCTAAGCCTAAAAATTGGCACTAATGGTTTATCACTATCTTTTATTCATAATGTTTTTATATAAAAACATTGAAAATTAACAAGGAAATTTCATAGGTTATAGGTTAGCATGAAACACTTATGGTCCTCAAACATGGGTTCCATCCCCGCAGTCATGCCAGACATCATAGCTTGTCACCCATCATATAGGTTGTACTTTTCCAAAATAGTATTAATTAATTTCGAAAAAACATTTGAAAATATTTTTATTCAAATATATCCTCTAAAACATTTTATTTCAAAATTAAACTTTTAATCATTCAATTTAATCTTCAATAAAATAATAGCGGGTAAAACTGTACATGTTGGAGGAGGTAAAAAGAAACAATCCTTTTCTAAGTTAAAAGGGTTAAGAAAATTCCTTATTCAAAAGGAGAAAACAATATTCCTTTGAAAACATTAATAAATGAAAAAAATGGTTAAAATTTGTGTAAAATATTATTTCTTAATGGTTGGAAACAATTTTTGAATACATTTTTAAAATATATGATTTTGATAAGAAAATTAGTTCTCCGACTAAATAAGTAAATGAAGTCAAGTTTTAATAAAATTGTTTTATAAAACATTTGACTATAAAATAGTAAAAAATGGAAATAATAGTTGTAAAAGGTCATTAAGAACCATATTACATTTTATGCATATGTATTATTGAATAATTATCCCACAATTTCCTCAAATGGAAATTCTAGTACAAAAATGCTCGAATAAAATTAACATTGTGAAATAAACCCGTGAAAGCGATATAACATCCAAGTAAGAATCAATCAATTAGTATATTATGAGTATCAAAATTTAATTCACATAATGGACACTGAAATAATTAAATATATAGTAAAAATTTATTACACACAAAATCATTGAGTATTATCAATAATGAGTAGGTAATATAACTCATTGAAAATAAATTGAGTTATGAAATTATATTCCACATGGTAAATTTTATCTCAAATCCCCTTTAAAATATAATTTAAATAGAAACTAAAAATACCATGATGAATGATTTAGTTATTATATTACATCAAATTTTGGAATTACATATACCATATATAATATATTAGGCACGAAGTAATTACGTATTCCAAATGAAAAGAAAATGAGAGAAAGAACCCTTACCTTGTATTTCCAGTTTGGTAGACATCATTTATCCCTCTTAATAATAGTTTTAAACATTTTAATAACATATTTAAGAACCATAATATGATATATTATATCATATAATATCCTCTTATATTTCCTTATTACTGGTTTGTTAATAACATTTCAATATTTTAACTATTTTAGGTGTTCGTTGGCATGTTTTTCTAGTATGTTTTAACTTGTTATTTGTTGGACTTATTAAACATTTCATAGTTTCATAATCTATAGAATGTAAAAAATTATTTTAATATAATATTTATATAGTATATATGTATCTATAATAATCTATATTGTTTTCATATTAATAGAAATTCAGCGTTCATGTAGACGGTAGTCCATATGTACCCATAAACTCTACCTTCATTTAATGAGTCTTATTTTAAACTAATTAAAATTAAATTATGTTTATATACATGTATATTATAAATAAATTACCATATATATGTAATATATTTTATATATTTTTATTAAAATTATACTTAATGTGATCCATGTGTTGTGTGAATGAATCACATCTCATTGATGGGGCAGTTGTCCACACTTCCTCAAGCAATGTTATTGTATTAACGAAAAATTTAAACTATTAATAATATGATGTATAAAAAGATTAAAAAAAGTATTAATAGATAATATATATCATATATATATATATATATATTTCGTCATAATTTCCAACAGTGAAATGTGGAAATGGAAAAATGTACAATCATCATATCGTGAGGTGATAGTTCATCGTGCATGAATGGTATATCATTTACCCATTTGATAGAAGTGCGTGTTATTGTAGGTCAAAATATTAATAAAAAACAAAAAAGTATATCTACGATACTTTTTTAATCATTCAATTATTATTTAAAAAAAAATTAAGGGGTGGAGGAGTAAATGAAAGAAAAGATATCATTGCAAAATGTTACATTAAAAATCGGGTTACTCCTTTTGGTTTATATAAGAGGGAATATTTAGAAAGATTTATACAAAAATTTAGTCTTTAAGGAAGATTTTTGGAATTTTTGGGAATTTGTTTTTTCATATCATGGACAAACCTTTGTGGTTTGAGTGGTGTGATGGATGTGGATAAGTGGTGGCCTTTTATAGTAAAGGAGGAGTGACACTCCTATAATATTTCGAAGAAAGAATTATTTCAATGTTTTTCAAGATGTAAGTGGATCAAATAATCGATATAATTAAATAAAAGATATTATAGGGTCTAAATATGTCCTAAAATTACTATTGGGAATGTTTATAGCACATTTTGGGCCTTATTTTCACTGTTTTGTCCCTTTTTATGCTTAATTTAACCACAATCGTTGTAATTAATTTTATAAATTTTCACTAATATTTTCATTCAAAAAAGTAGGTATTATTATAAAATAAGAATTATGATTATTTAAAATATTTAATCAATTTTTCCAATTTCCAATCATATAATTGGTAGAAATTAGTTTAAATTTAATTCTGTATGCGGGACGACAATACGGGTTTCTAAAGTAAAAACATCCAAAAGATTGATATGTTTTTTCATTCAATTGCAAAGTGAAATTGATCCCAATCACCAAAATTGGAAAAATAGTTTTATGATATATATAATTATACTTCAAAGGCAATTAAAAATATAATTTAATGCTATAAATAAATTAGATGAAAAATAATTTTGAATTAAAATTTAGTATTTTTAACTTTTCATTAAAAATTGATATATTTCAGAAAAATAAAAAAAATTCACCCAAACATAATTTATTTGTTTATATTTAAAAAATAAAGTTTAGTTTTATAGAGTAAATAAATTAAATTTTCTAAAAACATATTTCAAATGTGTTATCCATTAATAGGTTTTAATTTTTCCATTATTAGAAATTTGGTTTTTATGTGTGCAATTGGGTTTGTTCTTATCTTAAACATATAAAACCTAATTGATGAATATAAACATTATTTTATGGAATATATAAATTATATATTTCATTAAAATCATTAAATAATTGCAATTAAGTATTTTTACTAAGAAAAAACACTATTGGAATCATAAAAATAATAATTATTCATTTTATATTCAATTGGTTCTTCTTTTCATTTCTAATCAATTGGTAATCAATGAATTCATTATATATTTATATAAACAATAAATTTTCATACATTATATATTATTTTTAATAACCAGTGACACAATGTCTATGTTATGTCATATTATATTAAATTTCAATATTTTAATAATATATCAATACTTGGTGAAACTCAATCTTGAGTGTAATGGAAGCTATCGAGGAATGTCACTGATACATGTCACACAAGATATCAGGGAAAGTCACTCTTGTGTGTGATGAATGATACATTTTTATTGAGTTTATTAAAATCTATGTCATATATTTATTTAATATAAAATTTCAAATATATTTTAGAGTAATGAGAAATAATACTCACTTATGCACGTTGTGGTACGATTCATAAATTCTATCAAATAAAAAGTTATACTTTATAATTTTGGGTTGTTACATAGTGAAACCTTGATCTCTCATTTTATTCCCAGCCACAAACAATAAAAACCCATGTCATGCTCATATCCCGACTAGTACAAGTTATTTCAACATGAGTTCTTTCATTTACAAACTCATAATTGATGAAAATTCACCAAAATATTAGATGAGTTGGATCTAAGTAGGGAATCTCCCATCTATGGCTAGTTCCATTCTAAATTCCTTCTTCACACTCAAAAATCACCCCTCCACAATTTATTCTTTGTGTCTAGAGAATTCTGGATATCCATAATCTTTCTTTTCCAATCGGTGAAATATATATTAGACTTCGAAGATCATATTTTTTTATCATGCATGTTATTACCAATATGGATTTGAATAATGTGTGTCCCCATTATGGACCATCATCCCTAGACATATTAATCCTCAAGAGAAAACCATCTTGTACCTATACACCTTGACAATAACATTGTGGAAACATCCTTTTGAATATGGTTCCTGGTCAGTCCTTATATAATTTTCCTAAAGTGTTTCACAATTTCAAACATCACTTAAGATGATGGTTTGCAATTTCCTTGTTTTTTAAATATTTAAATTGATAGAGAATTCTTGACCAGACTACCATGGAATGAAAAATCTTATGGTGCATGACACAAACAACCCTTGATTGTAATTCATAGTATAATCAGGATAACCATCAAATTCTTCTTGTTTCTCACATCAGTCACGAATCATGTGAGCTTAGATATTTTGGTTGATTATTATAATCAATATATTTAATCTTCATCATGTGTCAAGGGGAAATCAGTCTATCTTACAAGAGTATAAACTACATAGAGTGATCTACCACATTTGTCCTACCCTATATTATATATGAGATAGATTTGTTGTAGGATCCTTCTTAAAACTATATATGCCTTGATTATCAATCTAAAAACATGTTTAGTAATGATCAGTTCTCACAACCAAGACCACCCACAGTGCAATGAAAATTTCCATTATTTGTTGCATTTAAACTAGATATATGTCAATATATCCTTACATGAACCATGAAAAATATTATCACTAGATTAAAATGGAATTAGAGACAACCAATCATGATATAATTGTGGCTAAATTTAGTCTTCATTATTTCAAAACATCCAGCCATTCCATAAATTGCACTTATTTGTTTTATAAAAGTAAAATCCTCAAAATCATTCCTTGGTTATCAGAAATAATACTATCTGAATCTGATGGAAACCATTTTTTAAATTGCACACTACCCTCAATATGGATTTGTATACTGAGTTCCCCCAATTTTTCCAGTAAACTAGAGAAAATTTCATCCTCTAGTGAAAATCCTTTTATAATCATACTCCATGATGAAATCATAATGGAATATTTCTGTCTAACATCATTTGAATACATTCTTTATATATATATTTATATCCCATGTTACTATCTAAGATATGAGAATATCAAGATAGTGAGTTACAATGTTTCTCTTCCACACTGAAAATATTTTTAAATCATCATCCCACATTGTGTATCCCCTATCTTGGTCATAGGTAATGTTCGAACAGAAACAAAAAAGAATCCCAGTTTGTGGGTTGCACCCAATGGCCCCCAAAAAATCAATATATGATTTTTAGGTCCCTCAACCTATGAATAAAGATAGATTACTATATTTATATATTATTAATGTTTTATTATGGATACTCCATAACTAATACCTTCCAAATCATGGCACAATATCATTCATTCAATGAGGCCAACTCTAGTGTTATGGTGATGGATATACCTATACCCATCTATGAGTTGCACATAATAATGAAAGAAAAATTATTTTTACTTATGTATCCAATATTATGAATGATATGGTTATTCAACAATTGGGTGATCAAGAATATCTTGACACCACCATTACATGAATTTCAAGTAATTTTGTGCTGAAATTTTAAGAGTTAACATAAAAATAAATGGAAGTAATATGTTTTCGTCTATTCATAAAAGGATGGTAAAGGACAAACATCCAAAATATAAAGTATCACCTTCATGCTAATATGATAAAAGAAATAATCAATTCCATGAAAACAAGAATTAACTAGTCATGTTTAATAAATCATATAACACATAATGAGACGTTTTGAGGGACATATCTTGATTGGATATGTGATCATCCCCCAAATCTTCCAGTGGGTTTTTCTATTTAACATAGAAATCTGGATCTTGAATTTTCATCCAATGGATTTTCTCCATATGTATGTTGGTGTAATTGTACCTTCACTCTGTCTAAGAGAGCTTCATATTCTCAGATATTAGTAATTTGTACATAAATCCAATCGTGGAGCTTTAAATCATCCATTAGTAAATAGAGAATATCTGTAGTGGAATCTTTCAAATATTTTTCATGATGGTTGGAAGGATTAAATTGGATGATTACATACTCATAAGCTATCGAATCCTCCTAATAGATGAGAACTTTTTGGATAAGGATATTTATATTTTGGTATTCAAAACCCCGTATTATTAATTCTAAATAAGAGTTAAAGAATAATTTCCACCATTTCAGTAATCTACTCTAAAATTAGTCCCCAAAATGATAGTGAAAACATTGTTCCCATCCTATTATTTCACGACCTAATTTTGGAGAACTACATTATGATCCTAAAATTATTCACTGGAAGCTACATGTATATATTCCTGAAACAGGATCACTGTATAAGATATCAATATAATAATTGGGGTATTTTCAAAAGAAACCTCCATCACTATATCTCATTTAAATTTAAGGATTGAGTTTGTTAGTTTTTCATATATTGGAGATGTTTCTGACCCCATTTCATTTGGACTATGTTCATTGAAAACCCCAACAACACCATTGATGACATAATATATTGACATGGGTTTGAAATAATTTAGTAGAAAATCTGTCAAGTACTAAAGCGGAGGTGGGGGTCAAATATGTTTCCCATGTAAACTTGTGTGCAACCCACCTATGAACCATGATTCTTGTGCAGGTCCCACATATGTGGACCGACAAGAGAATCGAACCTGCATGAGGGTGCAATATGTGATACCCAAATGATGAACCAATATAGATGTTATTATTCTCCTAGTGTCAAGATTTATCCTAAAAATAGGACCCTTGGACTCCTCTTTTGACATGATTGAAAGATAATGAGACCGCATGAATCTATTCTTGCCAAAGCCTCTCACCCTCGTCCTCCAAACCCTCGCATAGTGTTTTAATTCTAAAAAATATGGGGAAATTGGTAACTGTTCATTGATTGAGGTCCTCCATGGTCTAGAATATGAAGAACCTCAGTAGGAAATATATCTCCCCAAATCAGTACAACTCTGGTAAAGGACCCTTTAATTTCTCAAAACCTGAGCACCACTTTTCCAATGACACTCAAAGAGACCTTTGTTCCCTAGAAAACGTCCCCACCAATGTGTTATTTCTGAGGATTTTTATCAAAAATAAAGGAACCTTCATCTCACACAGGTCTATCCAATGTGACAAAACATCATCTCACATATAAACTATCTGTGTGAAGAAAAGTCAAATTGCATATGTCACACATGAACAATGTTCGTTCCATTTTCCCATGACTCACTTGTGAGATCCACCCATTGAGCCATATATCCTACCACCGAAGGTAGGTAAACTCACTCCATGTATACCTCATAGAAGGGGTTCCAAGAAAAGGCCTCCCCTAATGCATTGAGATGTGTATGAACAAAGCACAAGTCATTCAATCATTACCTATTGATTATAAATTCTTATGGTAATAAAAGTACTGAGTTTTTCATACATAATATATGGGACCCTAAGAGTTTTATCAGTTGTACATTCCATTGGTACTGAGGATCCTAACCTTAGTGATGGCTAAAGCTGGATTCATGGGTTATGCATCTATATATGATGCTCAGAATGATCAGAGAATCAGGTTGTATATGTATCGAAACTTAATCACAGATCCCCAGGATTCAAAAACTAGAGAGGAGAATAAAACATCTAAGACCAATATATTCCATATATCCCCTTAATCTACTAGTATATTATGGGATATTGTAACACTTTCTAGATTTTCCACTTCCTCTTATTTCTAAAACATAGTTTGACTCGCGTGGGCATAGATATTAGTGATGATCATAACATTTTCACGATAAAATACCTGTCATGGTACAGAATACCTTGCACGATAAAACTCTTAAGTTGTCATGGAAATATTACAGGGTCTAATACCCAAAACCATGATAACATCCTCACAAAGGACTATATTCCACATTATACAACTCTTCAAAGGGACTCATGTCTAGGTTTATTCCCGAACCAATAGAACTACATGGTCTTCGATTCCTATCTAAATAGGATACATAGAAAGCCACTCTATGGTTCAAACCCAACACACCAAAATAACCATAATCTTAATTGAGCCATGTTCCTCTTTAGATCATGTCCAACTTAGAGGTACATATTCCTTCTATACCCTATTCATAGCCATCACTATTGTGTTACATTCCTTGTAATATCATTCCCCCACATGGGTGGTCACATCCCTTCATATTCTCTTGGGCCGCATTAGAATAATTCAGGAACCATCCTTGATTAGGAACAATCCACTTAGGCTTCCATGTCATACTATGCTACACAACATGGTTTAGTCCCGATCATATGGAATTTAAAGGAATTATGTGTTTAGTTAAGTGGAACCAGACTACATGGGTTCTAATTACTTTCACAAGGATATGTAGGAAGCTCATCTCATGGGCCTTATCCAGATAGAAAAACAACCCATGTATTTCTAGATGATGAATAAATTCATACCACCCAACTATATGTACTGAAACCATCAACATGAGGAAAAAATAAAAGAATATCTAAATGATATAGAAAATGGTATAATCAATGGAAAACTTTAGATACATAAAAATGTCTCTTTTAAAGAAGAACCTCATATACATGCATGTGATTCTAAACCAACAACATAAAAATATTCTTTTTTCAATATAAGGGAGACCTGGTCCCTATTTTGGATTTAATAAAGGATTAATGAATAAATATTAAATTAATTAGAGAGTCCCATATAATAATATAATTCCCCATAAAAATAGAGTTATGGGTCAGACCACTCATCCTCTTGATAAATACGAGTATCTAGATGTTGTTGGAACCATTCTCCAATGACCACCAGGTTTTGGAAAGTTGGATCATAAAGATTCATGAATAAGGGAATCGTTGTTAATATTTAGGTCCATAAATAAATCCTTTTGTAAACTACATGAAAAATACTCAAGACTAAAAACGGTTATGTTTTCAGGAAATATTTTTCACCATAATCATGAAACACCATTATAACCCTTTTTAGTTTCCCAAACCAAATAATGATGGTTTTACATGTAAAAAAATTATGAACCTCACATGAATCCTTAAAAAAGATGATTTTATCACCCACATGTCAGTTCCCTTTTACACTCTCACAAAAAAATTCGTCTAAACATGAAACTAATATATCAATTACTCATGTGTTAGTTTATTGAGATGGTCCATTGATAGATATTAATATTTTTCATTTTTTTTACATTCCATGAAATTTGAGTAAGAAATACATTAAATCCAATATCATAATTCAATATAGTTTGAATACATGAATATGTAGATATTCAATTGGGGTCCTTGTATAGCCTATGGAATATTTTTTTATCCTAGTGTCTTTAGTGCTAGGTTTCAAACATGTTGATTTGGAAGTATCACCTTAAGGGTATTGTCGCAACATTGTAGGTTGCTTCCAAATACCTTTAACACATGAAGCCTCACCAAAGATACACCCAGTTATAGCTGGAATCCAAGAAGTATACAATGCCTATTGTCAATTCACACTATTTTGGGATCCTTTCCCTAGAACACAACAATGGATTCCTCCATTTTCTCAGGAAGGATGATCAATAGGTAACCATGGAAAACGTCCTGAAAACCCATGGGTCTCTATAAATGGATCCAATCTGTATAAATATCTATAAATTAAACATAAAATAAATTCCATAGAGTGATGAGGACACTACCCCCTGGGCTCTGGCTTAGGTCACTCAAACTCTAGCACCAAGGGCATCCTTTTTATGGTGGAAATAAAAGAACAAAGAATATTATAATGTTCCAATTCATTATAATGAATAATGTCTCCAATATGTGATGAAAACCTAATAGTTGGACCATATAACATATCACAAATGTAACGCCCCGACCCCAGTTACCTAGAGTCAGTGCATTATTACATAACATTGGAATGATCACAAGAAAGATCAAATCTCGAAAAATCAATTAGTTTAGTAGCCTTGGAAACACTATATATAATCATAAAGTTTGACATTACATCATAAAAATGAAAACAAAAAAAACATAGTCTCAATAGTCTACACTCTTATCCCCTCATACTATCCCTGCAGGTCATTCATAATTTACTTCTTCACATCCTGGGAAAAACAAAACATAGAAAAGGGATGAGCTCAAATTCCCAGTAAGGATAAAAATATAGCAGAAACATTCATAAATAAGAATAAATATTTAAGGCAATGTATAACTAAATCAAAAGACTTTTAAACTTGAACTTCAACATAGTATGACAAAAATAAAAAGTAATAAATACATTTAATTAATCACATGGATATTATACTAATAAAATAATCACATGCAATATCAATAACCACATTCGTAATGATGGAATACATAATGCCAGACTATCATAACCACATATCCAAGGACTCGTGCCAAGACTACAAATAAGATTTTTCCAAGGCCTTGTTCCAAGACACTAGTTTGTCTCATGAGACCTAGTGATGCATCAAGGAGCTATAGTTGGATGAACCTGTCACATATTTAGTCCAATTCATTCCCATATGAAAAGGTTTAAACATAACATAAACATTCGTATTAAAACTAGCATACGAAATGTAAATACTTCATCCATAAACCACTAATGGTATAAAAATAGCACATCCATAGTCAAACATATCAAAAAACCTTCAATACAATATAGAAGTTTTGTATCATAATAAATCTACTTCAAATCAGCTTAAAATCCATCAAAGGATGTTGACATAGATGAAATCAAAACTCTTTTTAGAGAAATATATCATTCTATTTTGAAATCATTTAAGAGTCATATATCTATAAAATAAAACAATTTCTTTGAAAATATTCTTATAATCTTGTAAGGGAAGCTTCAAAGATTTTATAATGGCGGAAAATAGCCGCACCCGCCGTATAAGTTAAAAACCCATTCTTACCTTTATTCTGTCGAAAAGGTTAAAAAAGACCTTTTTTGGAAAACGACAGAAAGATTCCTTTATAACCCACTTATAAAAGTCAACAAGGGTATAAATAACTTTAAACCATATTCTAGTAAATAGTAAAAAATTGTTTTTGAAATACATTTTTAAGAAACAAGGATGTGGATGATAAAGAAATCCCAGTAGATTATTAGGTATAAACAACCTCGGATAATGAAGAGATTGTGAAATAAACCCTTAACTTGTAATTTTCATTGGTTGAGGTTTGGATAACCTCATGTATAATGGTGAAATAATTGTTATTAAATTATAAGAGAATCATATACATTAATATGACATCATATATGATTTTTTAACATTGATTTGTTAATAATATCTTAGTATTATCGTTGTTTTGGGTGTTAACTAACTCGTTTTCTTTTATATATTTGCTACGTAAGCTGTGATTTGTCATGGATATGTTGTATATTATTCATATCCAGAATTATATCAAGTCCTTAGATACTATTATTAATCATAAAATGAGAATTATACTTGAATGGATACGATGGGGAATGAATCTCATCGCGTTCCGGGAGTCGGTAGTTCGTACGTACGCATGAGCGACAATATCATTCTTTTGATATTAAAATAATATATAATTGGATGGTATATCATATATACAGAATAATTATCATGTTATATTTACTATTTACATGAATTACACATCATTATTATTCCCATTCAAATAATAATTTATTGAATAACAATTACACCACGACATGGAGACGGTAAGCCGTATGTACACACGTATGGTGACATGTCATTAAAAGGATGAATAGAATAATGAATATGGTTGTACCATATTTATAATAATATTACAGTATATAGGAGATACTGGATTCATTATTTTATAATGGTAATAACAAAGAAATAATAAGTTTAAGAAGAAATGAATTTGAAAAAGGGTGGTGAAAACATTACCTCGCCTTCGGGTTCTTCCTTTTGATTTGATAAAAATGGATCCTTAGGTTTGCTTTTTAATACAAATAATGCCTCTATGTTGTAGAGAGGGAAGTTTAGAGAGTATTTTGGCAGGGTTTGGCTGATCCAAAAGGCTTTGAAGGTGTGAATTAATGAGAAGGGGGAGTGCCCTTTTATAAGAGGGGTGAGGGGCACCTTTGGAAAAGCTAGAAATATTATTTTATAATAAATTAATATTTGGTTTCTAATGGCTCCAAAGTATATTTTTTATTTTTAATGTGGGGATGGGTCTACAACCAATCAACCAATAGAATGTATACAGTTTTGGGTCATTGTATTAACCTTATCTTTTAGTTTTAACTCTTAGTTAATTAGTTTGACACTTACCATATCACATTGTATTTTTTATATTATATAGTTAATAAACTTACTATATACCTCCAAGAGACCCTCAAGTGATCCATTAATGATACACATATCATGATATAAGTATGTTGGCCGATCCTTATATTTTTAGGAATTTAATATCAATTAATAATATAATATTTGTCTTAAAAACTATTTTATTTCAATTTTGACACTATTTAGAAAATTGATTTTTGTGAAAATCATAACAGAATGATTAACTCAAGAAAGTTAATTAAATCATTCCTAACATGTCATATTAACCTATAAAATTAGTTTAATCAAGAAAAAGTCTCAAATTATATTTATTTGGGTTTTAATAATATCAATTACTTTAATTTTTCACTATAATGGCAATTACTGCATCATCATTGTGTCATAAATAAATTAAAATATATATTGTCTAAAAATTATAAATAAAATATCATTATGTAGAAAATATTTTTATCTTTCTAATGAATATTTACAATCTAATTTAAATTATGTATAACCTTATATTAAAAATGTTTTAGTAAATAAACATTGATTTTAACTCTTTTAACTCTTCTTTGAATTAAATAATAATAAATGTCCTAATCTAATCCAAGTGGACCTAAATGATCATATTTTATTCCTAAGGTTGTTTTTGGACGAATTATGCTTATCAAATAGAATTAGGACACGTGTTAAGGTAATATTAATATCATTTTTACCCTTAATTACCCTATTTACTTTTAACCGTGGTAAATAAAAGTAAAAAGTTATTATTCACCAAAAATAATTTTCATCTCATTGAACCACATTTTAGTCCTTGATATTAATCGTGTCTCTCGGATTTTCGAAATTCCACTCACAGAAGCGGTAAAATTAATTTTTTTGAAAAATTCAATGTTTTAACTACCACTTAGTGGTTTCACTATTAATCAAAAAATGCAGTTTTTCAGAAAAATAAAAAAAATTCACCCTAGGATAATTTCGATATTCCGAATCCAAAAATGAAGTCCATTTTGAAAAATAAAATTTATAAATTCCAAAAAGTGGGTATTACTATTCTTAATGGATAGTTTGATTGGTTGTGGTGTGTTAGAACTCGATTTTGCGTACCACACACGCTATTGTATTATTCAAAGCGAAGCGTAACATAGAAGCTGGGGGTGTTTCAGTATCCCCTCCTTCAAATAATTTCATCCTCGAAATTTCTAGAATACTACCGCATGAAAAGACTTGGGTGGTTCTTAATCATATGTTCCTCGGGTTCCCACATTTCCTCTTCCATCTTATGGTTTCTCCACAAGACTTTTACCAGACAAGTCATCCCATTTCTCAGTACTTGTTCTCTCGTATCAAGAATCTTGACGGGATCATCGCAATAAGACAGATCGGGTTCCATTTCTATTCCCCCATAGGTGAGTACATGCGTTGGGTCATGCATGTATTTCCTCAACAGAGATACGTGGAAAACATCGTGAACTTTGGAGAGACTTGGCGGCATTTCCAATCGGTAAGCTAGAGCCCCAATTCGTTTTAGAATTTCGAAAGGTCCGATGTACCTGGGACTCAATTTACCATTCTTACCAAAACGTATGACTCCTTTCCATGGAGATACCTTCAAGAAAACATGATCACCGACTTCAAATTCCAAATCCTTCCTTCGGATATCGGCATAGCTCTTCTACCTACTTTGGACTACTTTGATATGGTTTTGGATTACCTTCAACCTATCCATCATTTCCTCCACCAGTTCTGGGACTACATGTTTTCTTTCACCAACATCATCTCAATAGGTTGCTGTGTGACATCTCTTTTAATATAACGCTTCATATGGTGCCATCTATTGTTATAGGAAAATTATACCAGAGGTAAATATTGATCCCACATACCCTGAATGACATGTGAGCAGGATCTCAACATTTCTTCTACGGTTTGAATAGTTCGTTCTGATTGTCTATCTGTTTCAGGGTGGTAGGCAATGCTCAAATGAAGTTCAGTATCCAAGGATTTCTGAAGACCTTTCCAGAATCTTTATGTAAAATGGGGATCACGATCAGAAACAATCGATAGGGGTACTCCATGAAGTCTCAAATCTTCATTAATATATAGTCTTTCTAGACATTCCAGTGGTAGATCTTCTCTTATAGAAAGATAATGTGCTGACTTTGTAAGACGATCAACAATAACCCTTATTGCATCGTTGTTTCTAGGCGTCTTTCGTAGTCCCATGACAATGTCCATCGTGATATTGTCCCATTTCCACTCCGGTATGGGAAGAGGTTTCATTACTCCTCCAGGCTGTTGCCTTCCAGCTTTCACTTGTTGACAATCCATACATCTTGACACAAAATCAGCAATCTCCCTCTTCATGTTGTCCCACATAAAATTTTCCTTCAAATATCTAAACATTTTGGTGCTCCCAGTGTGTATAGAGAAATTGGAACTATAAGAATCATCTAGAAATTCCCTTTTTAGATCAGGTATATCGGAAACACAAATCCTATTCCCGAATTTCAAAATTCCTTCTTCATACACAAAGTCTCTCAATCTACCATCATTCACAGCTTTAATCTTCTTTTGAAATTCTTCATCATCGGTCTGAGAACTGTTAATCCTTTCTAGTAAAGTTGGTTTGGAAACCATTTGAAAAAGCATTGATGTTTCACCTTCCCTTGTTATTCCCATGTCCATCTTCACTAGATCCATGAAAATTGGATCCCTTTCAATTCTCATATTGTTCAAAACTCCATGGTCATTTCTTCTCAAAGCATCTGCCACCTTGTTTGCTTTCCCTAGGTGGTAGTGTATCGTGCAATCATAATCCTTCAGTAATTCAAGCCATCTCTTTTTCCTCATGTTGAGTTATTTTTATGAGAAAATATACTTCAAACTCTTGTGATCAGTATAAATCTCACATTTTTTACCATATAAGTAGTACCTCCATATCTTCAATGCAAATATCACAGTTTCTAACTCGAGATCATGAGTAGGATAGTTTTGTTCATGAATTTTCAACTATCGTGATGCATAGGCAATAACCCTATCATTCTACATAAGGAAACAAACAAGTCTTTTCTTTAATGAAACACTATAAATAATGAACCCATCATTCCACGATGTTAGATTCAATATAAGATAATTGACTAATCTTGTATCTAGTTATTCAAAATACTCTTCACACTATTTTGTCCAAAACAAATTAGCCCCTTTTCGTGTGATCTTCGTTAATGGGTTAGCCAATCGGGAAAAATTCTAGACGAAACGTCGATAATAACCTGCCAAACCAATAAAACTGCATACCTCAGTTATGCTCATTGGTGTTGGACATTCTTGGATTGCCTTGGTCTTGGAAAGATCAACAGAGATTCCATATTTCGATACAATATGGCCAAGAAAAGAAATCTCCTGATTCCAGAATTCACACTTGCTAAACTTCCCATATAATTCATGTCTTCTCAGAGTCTTGAGGATAATGCGAAAGTGATTTTCATGATCTTCGTAGCTTTTAGAGTATACCAAGATATCATCAATAAATACCACCAAAAATTCATCAAGATATTCCTTGAATGCTCTATTCATCATATCCATGAATATAGTGGGTTCATTAGTAAATCCTAAAGGCATTACTGTAAACTCGTAATGCCCATACCTAGTTCGGAATGTTGTCTACGGAATGTCTTCCTTCTTCACACACAACTGATGGTATCCAGATCGAAGGTCAATCTTTGAAAAGTATTTATCTCCATGATTTTGGTCAAATAAATGATCAATGTGAGGTAAGGGATACATGTTCTTTATTGTTATAACATTGATCTCCCTGTAGTCGATACATAACCTCGTAGATCCATCTTTCTTTTTAACAAAAAGAACAGGGGCACCCCATGGAGAAACACTAGTGCGAATAAATCCCTTATTACTCAATTATTCTATTTGTTTCGTTAGTTCAAATAATTCTATAGTGGCCATTATATAAGGGGTTTTCGATATAGGCCTTGATCCAGGAATTAAATCAATGGAAAATTCAACTTCTCGTTCTGGAGGATGTCCAGGTAAATCTTCCGGAAACACATCTACATATTCTTTCACAATAGGTACATCCTCTATTTGAACATTCCTTTCCTCACCCATAGTCATTTCATTCTCATCCTCCCCAATAATTAAATTTTGTTGAGCTACTTTGGGTGGATCTAGATAGTAATTAGGTGGTGACGATTCTACTCTAAAAATAAGGTGTTCTTTATCATCATCATCAAAAATCGTAACCTCCTTCATCTTACAATAAATATTCGCATCATGGTCCGAAAGCCAATCCATACCAAGGATTATATCAAACTCAATCATAGGTATGACGATGAGATCAGTGGATAAAGAACATTTATGTGCTCTAATGGGGACTGAATCAGAAAACATTGTTGCAATGATACTTCCCTTAGGAGTTTTAACTAAAAACTCCATTGTTAAATCAAACTGGAAATATCTAATTTTCTTAGCAAACTGGGAAGATATGAAACAATGCGATGATCCAGAATCAAATAATTCATTTTCTAAACATGAGGAAACCATTAAATTACCTGCCACCACATCTTTCAGAGCGTCTACCTCAGCAGTAGTGATAGCATAATATTGGACTTGATCCCTTGGCGTTTTCTGAGGTATGTTCCCCTA
This sequence comes from Viscum album, assembly GCA_963277665.1. NCBI lineage: Eukaryota > Viridiplantae > Streptophyta > Magnoliopsida > Santalales > Viscaceae > Viscum > Viscum album. The sequence continues at coordinate 658,792,990 of OY728134.1, read as the reverse complement.
ACGCTTAGGAAATTTATTTGCATAATGTCCCATCTCCCTGCAATTGTAGCATTGGATGTCAGTAGCTTCCTTATTCCCCTGGAAATCACGAGTTTGGTGTCCTTTTTCACCACACATGTAACAGACTCCCATTCCTTTTAAGAAAGTAATGGGGTGATTCTTCCCAAATTTACTGCAGGTTGGATATTCAAATTTTCCCTCCTTCCCCTTATTTCCATTCCCAGATTGATCTGCAGATCTATTCTTCTCTTGCTTTACTTTAAATTCATAAGACATAGAGAATTTTTTTCTGTCTTGATAGTACATGAGACAGTGTCTTCGTACGACGAGAAGGATTGTGAGACTAATGCTCGAGGGAGAAATGTTTTTAACCCATAAAATAAACGATCAATCTTACTACTTGGGTTACGTATATAATCTCCAGCATACCTTGATAACCTTGTAAAGTTATCCTCATTCTTTGCGACATTATCATCCTCCTTATGTCTTAGAATCATAAATTTCCTTTCCATATCTGCTCGATGGTCACAAGGAAAGTAATTTTCTAAAAATATATCTTTGAACTCCCCCCATTCCATATTTGATACTTCATCATCTTCCTTCGTGTTTTGAATCAATGAACACCATTGATCATCATCTCCAGTGAGGCGGAAAACTGCCATGATAACTTTTTTCCTTTAACTACTTCCAAAATCCTGAATTATTTTCTCTAGGGAACTTATCCATTGCTCATCTACTAATGGATTTGTACTCCCATTGAATTTTGGTGTTTTCTGCCTCCTGAAGTGATCTAACATTGATCATCCATGCTGTGGATCAGGGTGCTCTATATGAGTAAGGTTATTATTCATAACCTAAGTGAGTTGTCCCAGTATGGTGATTAGTTGATCAGCACTGGTTGCATCACCATCACCACTATAATTATCTTCATTAGGAGGTAAATCCCTACATGGAGTGTGTGCATTGATATGGTTTCCATTTCTCCCACTAGGCGCAATTTCTAAACAATGGCATAAACTAGATCATTTTATGAATCAAAATACATAATTCTATACTTATAAAACACTTAACATAAATTGAACTATTTATTGATGTAATCCGTAATCAGAAAAAAAATTCTTTGAGGAAGTATATACTCATAAAACCTTCATAATGAATTGTAAAGAAAATGAGATTTATCCTAAGCATATCCCCCAGGAGTGTCGTAACCAAGAGTGCAGCAAGGCCCATTTTTGTGCACCAATTCCCATTCAAGTCTTGTTCAAAGCGGTGTTTTCAAGTTTTACCCCTAGGTACATCTGTGCCAGATCCGTCTCTACGTGCTCGTATCCAGACAGGGATGTATTTCTCGGAAAACTCAAAAAATCTCTATAATACCAAAATTCTAGGAGGTTATTCTATACTAATCATCAAATTCCATCTTAAATCTATGTTCTCTAATCAGAGTTTTTGTAAATCTAGCTTCCAATGTTTGTATTAAACTTCCTCTGATACCAACTGTAACATCCTGACACCAGTTGCCTAGATTCGGTGCATTATTACATAACATTGACATGATCACAAGAAAGATCAAAACTCGAAAAACCGATTAGTTTAGTATCCTTGGAAACACTAGATATATTCATAAAGTTTTACATTACATCATAAAAATGAAAACTACAAAAACAAAGTCTCCATAGTATACACTCTTATCCCCTCATTCTATCTCTACAGGTCATTCATAATTTACTTCTTCACATCCTGGGAAAAATAAAACATAGAAAAGGGGTGAGATCAAATGCCCAGTAAGGGTAACAATATAACGGAAACTTTCATAAATAAGAATAAACATTTAAGGAAATGTATAACTAAAAAGAAGCCTTTTAAACTTCAACTTCAACATGGTATGGAAAAAATAAAATGAAATAATTCCATTTACTTATTCACATGGATATTCTACTAATCGAATAATCACATGCAATATCAATAACCACTTTCATAATGATGGAATGCATAATTCCAAACTATCATAACCACATAGCCAAGGCCTCGTGCCAAGACTACAAATAAGATTTTGCCAAATACTTGTGCCAAGGCACTTGTTTGTCTCATGAGACCTACCGATGCATCGAGGAGCTATATCAGGCTCCACCCATCACATATTTAGTTCAATGCATTCTCATATGAAAAGGTTTAAACATAACATAAGCATTCATATTAAAACAAGCATACGAAATGTAAATACTTCATCCAAAAACCAAGAATGGTATAAAAATAACACATCCATAGTATAACATATCACAAAACCTTCAATACAATATATAAGTTTTGTATCATAATAAATCAACTTCAAATAAGCCTAAAATCTATCAAAGGATGTTGACATAGATGAAATCAAAACGCTTTTTAGAGAAATATCTCTTTCTATTTTGAAATCATTTAAGAGTCATATATCTATAAAATAAAACATTTTATTTGAAAATATTCTTATAATCTTGTAAGGGAAGCTTCTGTGATTTTATAACGGAAGAAAATAGTTGCACCCGCCGTATAAGTTAAAAAAACATTCTTACCTTAATTCTATCGAAAAGGGTAAAAAGGACCTTGTTTAGAAAACGACGGAAAGATTCCTTTATAAACCACTTATAAAAGACAAAAAGGGTATAAATGACATTAACCCATATTTTAGTAAATATTAAAAAAATTTGAAATACATTTTTTAGAAACATGGATGTGGATGATAAAGAAATCCCAGTAGATTATTACTTTAAACATCCTTGGTTATTGAAGAGATTGCAAAATAAACCCTTACCTTGTAATTTTCCTTGGATGAGGGTAGGTTAACCTCCTGTATAATGGTGAAATAATTGTTATTAAATTATACAATAATAATATACATTAATATGATTTCATATACGATCTTTTATCATTGATTCGTTAATAATATCTTAGTATTATCGTTTTTTCGGGTGTTAAGTTACTCGTTTTTTTATATGTTTTGATACGTAAGCTGTGATTTTCATGGATAGGTTGTATCTTATTCATATCCAGAATGGTATAAAGTCCTTAGATACTATTATTAATCATCAAATGATAATTAGACTTGAATGGATACGATGGGGAATGAATCTCATCGCGTTCGTGGAGACGGTAGTCCGTATGTACGCACGAGCGACAATATCATTCTTTTGATATTAAAATAATATATAATTGGATGGTATATCATATATACAGAATCATGATCATGTTATATTTATTATTTACAAGAATTACACATCATTATTATACCCATCCTAATAATAATTTATTGAATAACAATTACACAACGACGTGGAGACGGTAAGCCGTACGTACACACGTATGGTGACATGTTATTCAAAGGATGGATAGAATACTGAATATGGTTGTACAATTTTTATAATAATATTACAGTATATATGAGATACTGGATTTATTATTTTATAATGGTAATGACAAATAAAGATGAAGTTGAAAAAGAAATGAATTTGAAAAAGGGTGGTGAAAACATTATCTCTTCTTCGGGTTCTTCATTTTGATTTGATCAAAAGGGATCCGTAGGTTGGGTTTATGATAAAACTAAGGCCTCTAGATTGTAGTGAGGGAAGTTAAGAGAGTATTTGGGCAGGTTTTGTCCTTACCAAAAGGCTTTGAAAGTGTGAATTAATGAGAAGGGGGAGTGCCCTTTTATAAGAGGGGTGAGGGGAACCTTTGGAAATGCTAGAAATATTATTTTATAATAAAATCATATTCGGTGTAAAATGACTCCAAAGTGGTTTGTTTAACGTTTATGGTGGGTATGGGTCGAAAAATACTCAACCAATAGAATTTAGACAGGTTTGGGTCATTATATTAACCTTATTGTTTAGTTTTAACTCTTAGTTAATTAGTTTGACAATTACCATTTCACTTTGTAGATTTATATTATATAGTTAATAAACATACTATATACCTCCAAGACACCCCCAAGTGGTCCATTAATGATACACCTATCATGATATAAGTCTCTTGGATTAGCATTATATTTTTATGATTGGAATATCAATTAATAATATAATATTTGTTTTAAAAACTCTTTTATGTCAATTTTGAGACTATTTAGAAAATTGATTTTTGTGAAAATCATAAACGAATTATTACTTCAAAAAAAGATAATTAAATCATTTCTAACATGTCATATTAAACTATAAAATTTGTTTAATTCATAAAAATTCTCAAATTATATTTATTTGGGTATTTATATTATCAATTATTTTAATTTTTCAATATTATGGTAATCACTGCATCATCATTATGTCATAAATAAATTAAATTATTAATTATCTAAAAATTATAAATAAAATGTCATTATGTAGGAAATCTTTTTATATATCTAATTCATATTTACAATTGAATTTACGTTATGTATAACCCTATATTAAAATTTTTTAGTAAATAAACTTTGTTTTAACTCTTTTAACTCTTCTTTGAATTAAATAATAATAAATGTCCTAATCTAATCCAGGTGGACCTAAATGATAATATTATATTCCTAAGGTTTATTTGTTTGAATTAAGATTATCCAATAGAATTAGAAAATGTGTTAGGGTAATATTAATATCATTTTTACCCTTAATTACTCTATTTACTTTTAAAAATGGTAAATAAAAGTAAAAAGCTACTATTCACAAAAAATTATTTTTATCTCAATGAACCACATTTTAGTCCTTCATAGTAACTGTGTCTCTCAGATTTTTGAAATTCCACTCACAGAAGTGGTAAAATTATGTTTTATGAAAAATTCAGTTTTTTAACCAACACTTAGTCGTTTCACTATTCATCAAAAAATGAACTTTTTCAGAAAAAATAACAAAAATTCACCCTAGGTTAATTTCGATATTCTAAAACCAAAAATGAAGTCCATTTTGAAAAATAAAAATTATAAATTTCAAAAAGTTGGTATTACTATTCATAGCGGCTTGTTTGATTGGTTGTGGTGGGTTAGAACTCGATGTTGCGTACAACACACACTATTGCATTATACAAAGGGAAGCGTACCGTAGAAGAATGGTGTGTTACAAAAAAATCATGAACGATGATACAATTTGGTAGCAATCATGGAATCCCACCTATAATCCATGGAATAAAATGAAGAACTGATGCCAATTCATTTTCATAACTCTCTTACCCATCTACATTGTTTGGCAGCAACCAAAGGAACCCATCAAGTAAATATAACATCATAAAAGGAGTAGATACAAATTCATGCTTGGGTATATCAAGCATGTAAGCATGATATAGAAGAACATGGTGAAATCATCCCGTAAAACTTGAAATAAAACTGTGGGAAGACAAATATCTCTACTGTAAGACATAGAGACTTTTGGTATATATAGATAATAAATGATGGACATAAGCTGACTAAACCCCTTTTCCATGAAAATAATGGGAATATATCCATGTTTTTTCAGCCTAAGTTACTCAACATATCTTGAATATAACGAAATGGAATACACAATTTCCTTCCCACATCCTACAAACCTACCATGATATAATGAAACAACGGTAGTTGTCAAAGTTCAAACACATAACTCCATCACCACAATTCGGGCGACTCGTCAACATAATTCAGGGTTCAAACTAGATCATATTCATATTAACAATCTTATTAGTGATTGTGTTTGAAAAAATCGCATGAAAAATGGGAAACTAGATCAGCCACATATCACAGTTCCATTTAAATGTCATCAGTCCATCCTAGTTTCCAATCCAGGTCAGACATATATACCTTACAAAATTTATTAATTCTATAAAAAAACGTTGTCAAAAACATTGAAGAGACTTAGAGAAGATGACATATATGAAGTAAGTTATTCATAGCAAGTGACCTCAGTCATACACAATAGATAATAAAAATGAATCATCACTAAAGGAGGTTGGAAAATGAAGAGTTCGGTTAAGAACTTGCATTTCTCAATGATAGTGTTCATAAATCCCACATTAATTTATCTATGTCTTCTTAATATCATAATCATACATTACCAAATTATATAGATATTTGTTTAAATTTAAAATTTCATCCCCACATCTTTTATACCAATAGTTATAGGGTTTCTCCTCAGACATATTACCATGAAGGCTTACTTCATCTCCACAATCTAACATATCATGAGATCCGATATTTTGAGGATCTCCATGGAGACCCTCATTTCTAGAAGATAAAACATCAGGGAGGTCCCCCAAACTATCATACACACTAAAGGTCCTAAAAAGTTATATGATATTGGAATTCCCCATGTTGTCAGATGTTAAACTATGAAAGTAGTCATAACCATGATGAAATTTTCTATGAAGGTCCTCCTCGTAGTGATATTTTGTTTTGAAAAGGATATCCTACCAATTTTAATCATAAGTGAGAATTATCTTCTATAATGAGGAACATGGGATGTGAGCTCATTCATGTATAATTACTTATAGTTGACATGTGAAATTTTTTCTCTATTAGAAGAAAGAATATAGAAACAATCATTCTCCACACCACCCATGGATCTATTGCATTAAAATTCGGAAGAAGAAATCTATAACAACCCTATTGATAAAAACAATAAGTAGGTAAATTTCCATATCGGTTAAATCGGGTTGGGGAACATCTTTCTAGAGAATAAGATGACAATACATTAAATATGAGAAGGAAAATATCCATCGGAAATATAATTACCATGATTTGGACCGTAGACACTTCTTAGTTTGAAATTTGAGAGGTACTGATACAAGAAGACATGAAAGATATCAATATGAACCTCTTCATAAATCATTATTAATTCAAAATGATGTTATTTTCATATATATTTTACAAAAATCGCATTAACATGACAGAACATCTTCATCGCCAAATTGACTTGGTGTCTCTTCCTGCTTTATAATTCCCAAGATTGGGAAAACAATGGGTGGATATTCAACTCACATTCATCAATGCATTGACATAATTATATTGGTTTATTATCAATTTCCTACCTAGTATCCTTTTTATGGGTTAGGCTGAACATGGAGCATTGAAATTTACCTTTCACTATGATTATAAAAATATACTAGAAGTGACATCATATAATTTTACTACATAGACTAATTTCTCATATGCAATTCCCACTTATGAAATATTGTGGAATGAGTAAGAATAAGCTCTGAACAAGACTTAGAGGTGTTTTCCCCAACAAGAGTGGTTTATCCAAAGACTCCTACACCAGGAATATGATAACATTAAAAATCATCTCTATTAAGGAATTAAAATCATCAGATAGAACTAATTCTCTCTGAAGTAATCATCTCATGTGAATACCATATATTTCACCCAGATTATGCATGAACGAGTGTAAAAAGTGGAATTAAGACACCATGGTGGCAGAAAATTATATGATATATGAGTATCCCCAACTGAAGGGATGGGGTAATTTTAAAAAAATGTTCCCAATCATGGACAACAAATTTGGCCTGAGTGCTGAAAACTATGGAATACGAGTTACCCAAGATAGCCTGGCTAGGGGGGATTTTTACCACATTCTCTCTACATTTGATATTATTATTTTGTAGTTCAATAATAATAATGAAAAATTAATCCTCCATGTTTCTTCCATCTATCTACCAAATACCCTCATCAGGAGTGTGTCTGATGTTTTTTTGTGTTGATTCCCTTGGGATTTCCCTTTTCAAATAATCTCTAATGGAAACTGATTAAGAAAGTAAGAGGCTCACGAATAATTACAAAGAAAATCAAATTATTAGGGGTACAAAAATTCCTAAAAATCATAGCACATTCAATTAATATACTGGGAATAAACCATCGTATCCTTATTCTTCCAATGAAAAACTTACAATGAATTGTGGTCATGAATTCCCTTCGGACTACTCTTGTGGATACCTCATATGATGATGCCAACATAGTGGCGAGAAGTGGATGTTTATATTTGGAACACGGTCCAAATAGAAATAAATAAAAAAATTGTATACTAGGTATCAATATCACACAATGTACATTGGGATTTATATGAATGTTCAACCAAGACCCCCCCCCCACCCGAATGATAATCCTCTGAGGAAAAAAATGGCATGACCAAGACCCATCATCTGCCAAAAAGAATCGAATAAAAAAAAATATAAGTGTGTTTCATATATTTTTATATGAAAATGTAGAAGATATGGATGTTAATTAAAGATCTACTTATAGGCAATGTTCTCACTGTGATGGTCAATCAAGCAGATCATTTTCTTTACCACTCAGATAATACCCCAAAATAAAAAATCAATTTTCATTTCAAGGAGAGTGGAACCAGTGAACCTGATAAACATTGGGACTATGAAACCTAATTATACAAACAAAATTGTATTAGGGTATCAATAAGACCATATTTTAGTGATGTGACTAGAATTGAACCCCAAAACCCATCAATGGTTAACCCATATCTGGTGTCAACCATAAGTATTGGAGAACGTTTCAAATTTGGCCAAATATTTTTATATCCTTGTTCTATCCAGTGTTCAACACAATATTACTTATATTATTATCAATACTATTTAGGCATTGGTTGAAATAATAGTATTTATGGATGAAAAAAGTGCACCAGTACAACCAAAATGTAAACTTTTCCTTCAATGGGTGGATACCACCTTTCCCCCGCAAAACATCGGGCGCCCAAGGATTCTAAAACTTAATATCTCGTGAGACCTGGAGGTGAATATGATGAATTTCATGTCTCAATATGATCCCATCATGTAAAACCCTAGTTAATATGAAGTGGTTAAAATCAAGGTCTTCATATAATCATTTCAAGGGACAACCATCATATCGTGTACCATTTTTCAATCTCAGTCAATCATGGGATTAGATGATATGTGCTGATAGTTTCCATTTCAATTCATCTCAATGATGATAAAGAAAACAATCATAGACCTATCATTCTGAAAACTATGAAATAATGATTGGTTCATAGATGTCATTTCAAGGTGGAATGGGAAGACTTATACCCTAAACCAACAGTTTCCCAAGAATTGTTTTTCCCTCTATATAGGAAAAGAATTTAATGAGTGGAAAACTTGACTCATACCAGTGAAATATATAGGTGGGTATTGGAATATTTCTAAAATGAATATGAAATTTCATGATTCCATATTGTGAAAAATGAACAATTCTTAACTAATTACATCATCTCAAGGGAAGACAATAGGGAAAGTCAGGGATTCCATTTTCAAACTTATGCCTTCCCCTATGCCATAATTAGATCTAAATCCCACACCATATCTTGAGACACTCCATACAAGGAATTTAAAATTATTCCCTCTTGTTAGGATGAGTGGAAGGGATAAAGGAAAAATTAGTTCATGGAACATATGAATAATGCATATTCTTCCTCATATAAGAACATCCATCAATACATCATTGTGATATTTAGAGAAAAAAATAATCAACTTTATAATGACCAAGATTCCTGATTAGGTTGGTCCCAATGATCTCTCAAACTATTTCCCCTTCCACTAGACATTTCATAACACCATCATGGAATTATTTTTTTCAAATACAACCTTTAAAAATTGGTGTACCCTGGGCAAGGGAACTGGGGAAAACCACCAATGCAAGTGGAATGTGTTTCCACAACCACCCCCAAAAATGAAGGTGAGAAGAAAAATGTTAATATCAATAGTGTGCATAAGTTCAATGATTGGATGACTAAGAAAATAGTAAATCTAACTCATTCTATCCTCGAGATATAGTTAAATCAATAAACTATTCCCATAGTTTCTTCTTTTACAGCATGACCAACCACGTTAGCTCTACAATCCTCTAACAAGAGGCACAATGAGAAATGAAAAAATACATGTGTATGAAGATTAAAATATATGGATTCCCAAACCTTCCTTGACTCTCTTAGAATTTATTACTCACTATTAGAGGACACATTAACCATCCCACTATATGGTACAATGGGAGTTAACCCACCATACAGAATCCTCATTAGATGAAGAATTAATTGTTGGTTATATTAATACCATTAACATAATGGATGAATTTTATGATGTATAATATGACCATGATCCTGAGTTCCCTATGCCTAATTTTAGAACTAAAGGGAGTGATCATAGGTGATGATTGTATAGGGTTGTAAGATATCCTGACTGAACTCAATACTCTGGCGATGTTCATGATCTGTTAGTCTATGCTGCTGAAACTCATGGGGGAGCCCTCTATAATATCTAACATGGGAAGTTAAATTCCCCCACAAATGTATAGGGTTTCACAGACATGATTCTACTAAAAGATTGATTACATGGGGTGAAATTTTCTGATCAACCATTGAGATCAAGCAGACAGGTTCTTCCTAACCCATTGAGGATAGGAATGCCTTAAACAATAACTCCAAGGGTTGATCTTCCCACATCTGTTACTTAAACTCATAATGTGCCAACAAAAAAATAGACTTTTATAGGAAGCGTAGAACTCTATCCAAGAAGTATCAAATTTTATAGCAATTGTCTCTATTTTTGGCCTAGTTTGTAGTCCCAAATTATATAATATTATAAAAAGCCACTATGAAGTACTCATATAATCATTGTGGATCTTTCAGGAGATTGAAGGTCATGTTTCCACTACTAAATTATATTTTTCAAAGATATATCCTATTGAATTCTACAAAGTCATATCATTCATAGAATAATAAAAGATATTTTTCTATAGGGACACATAAAACCATTGTATGTGTCTTTCAAGACAAATTATATTGATATCTAATGAGATTAAATTGATAATAGTTTAGTAATCAAACTCATTCTCATCTAATAAGTTAATAGATTGGGCTATATAAAGGTCAACCTATCCCATTACACTCTAACATTGTAGGGGTATTACAAAATTGAACAAAATCCCCACGGAAAAATCATGTTCACAATATAGTTTAGGAAAATTGTATTCAACATAGAGTTTCATGTTGTTAGAAAGGATACAACCTTCAATGTTCTGTTAAGAATGAATTCGTAACATCAATAAGAGACAGTCCCATCATCATACCACCAATGCCTCAAATAGTGTATTAATGGGAGATTAGAGATGTTGTATGGTTATAATGCCCAGTTTGACTTTTCTGAATCACAATATAATGATGTCGGTTTCTATAAATGGAAGGAACTAAACAAATTAATGATGTTTTTCGATTGGTTCACTACACTGAATGATCTAGAAATGACACCCTTAATTCCCATTAAATAGACCAGTAATGGATATGGGACTCAAATTATTCATATCAAATATATCAGTCCAAGTTAGGGTAAATATTTTAAAATAATAATAATAATAATAGTCATGAAAACTAATCATGGTGTCATTAAAAAACTCATCAACCCTCCGAATAGTGGTAAAATATCAAGGGAAATTTCCCTCATATATTTATTCCTTAAAATACCATCGCCTCATAATCTAAATTAGAAGAGGATAACATGTCAGCATGAGAATGTGGATATACTTCATCTTTATCGTTTACCTCTCCTGTATAGTGTCAATGATACAACACCTCATCATTCAGGTTGATGGAATTATCCTCATATTTATATTGTAAAAATATTGACTCGTCTCTTAACTCTGAGAAATTTGTTTCATCACAAAATTACATAATTATTGGGGTATAAGAGGGAAATGATGAGGATTAGGACCTTGTCTACACCCCTACATCATTCATGGAATGTGAATCTACCACTCTTGATGAACTCCAAAAATCGAAGAGTGACATTGGGGGACCCATGACCCGTTCTGATTTGCACGACCATGTATTCCATAGAATATGAGGTATATACCACCTTTATAAAAAAAATAGAGAAGTGTTTTCCAGGAATCATACAATAGTTTTAGGAACAGATCTCATGGTATCCACTCACAAAATAGTCTTTCTATAAAACCACTATGTTTATAAACATGCAGTCAGAATAAAATACCAAACTAATGCTATAACGACCCAACTTTTAGTAATGAAAATTGTTATTGATCTGATAAAATTTATTATTGGGTAGAATAGTTATATAAAACTAATGAAATTATTGGGTTTTATTTTTTTAATTTAAAATACTGTTATTAAATTTTATCATTGCTTATATATTCATGGAACAATGACCACATGATTAGTATAAATATAGGGATTTAAATAATCCAATTTACATAGAAAATGGAAGCGATTGCCTCAACCAGTTGAATTGATATTTACGAAGCCCATTTGTCAAAGCATAGAAATGAGGTGGAATTATTGTTATTTTCTTAGTACTAAGCCCAAGATGAGCTTCAATACGTTATGCTTGAATGGAACCACCTATAGGATTAGTAGATATTGATATAGATTACCACTAGAGAAATGTTATCTATGCCACCCAAAAGCTTGTCACCATCACACTACTTACCCATAGGTCATGGGTGGGTGTTATAAGGGGTTATGAAACAAGACCCTATCACTATGATTATGTGAACTAGTTTTTTAAATAATATAAATTTATTTTATTATTGTTACGTTTTAAATGGGTTTTAAAGCACAAATTGTTTTTTAGTTAATATTCAACTAAGAAATATATTTTTATGAATTAATGTAATTTTTAATTATATAATATTTCAATAAAATATTATTACCAACTAAATTTTTATTAAATATAAATAATAGTATAATTGTCTATCAATACAATGAATGTTTTGTTTTGGTTTGAAAACTGTTTTTCTCAAAACCAATGAATTTTCAATAAATATCAGTTTTTATTTTAAATTTTAAAATTCATGTATTTATAAATTTATTTAGATAACATTATTATAATTTTTTTATTCAGGATGTTACAATTATCAAACTATGAAATTTTTTTAATTTTCTGAGACAGTCGAATTTTATAATAAAATATAAATACCATTTAAATATATAATGTGTTTTAGAACATCATAATGAACCAATAGTGATGTAATAAAATATTATAAAAGGTTTTTCAATCCAATATATATTTTACCCTTATCAAAATGTGATTTTGGATTTGTTTGATTAATTTTACAATTCCTTAGTAGACCCTCCAAGACTCATAATCTATTTTAAAATTTTAAAATTATTTCCTTGAGAGTGTAACTCACCTACACCAAATCAAGTATATTTATTTTATTATTTTTGTCCATTGGAATTATAAAATATTTTGTCTACTCCAATTCAGAAAACAAAACCATGGGAAAAGAACATGCGACAGTTTTTGGTATTGATTAGATTAATGTGTAGTGTCAAAAACCTAAATATTAATGAATTACCCTCTCTTTTCCTATATAACCCACCCAAGATCCATATTTTCATTACTAAAAACCTTTTGATCTAAACTAACCTATGACCTCCTCTATCTTAAAGCCTCCAAATGTGACCCAATCTTCCAATAATCCTATGTCAAGCCTCTCCCAAGCCTTTGGGATCTCACATCCAGGTACGGGGCCCTCAAGTTTCTTCCTTATTTATATCACTGTTTTCTTATATATTTTTTCATTATATTTTCAAATAAAAATGTTTGGGTATGATTTCATACCTACCTTATACTTACCTCCACATATTTTAATGATTAGATACCCCTTTCCCAATCATTAATTCCTCCCATGTACACCAGTTATGATATCGAAATTTTGTAAGGCATCTATTCCTTTCTCATTTTTTTTCCAAATTTCTTTATGTTGTTGTAAACTTTTATTTTCAGTCAAAAATGTTGGAATATGATTTCTCACCTCCCCTATACTTGGATAATTATATTTTAAGGATGATAGACCTCTTTCCATCTAATTAATTCCTCCCATGTACACTTGTTATCATGCTAAAATTCCACAAGGAATTTCTCTCTTATCATTTACATTCTAGAAAATATTTAATATTATCCATCTAAATTCCATTACATATACTGGGATTTATATTAAATGACCCCCTTACATTCCATTTCATGTATAAATTATTAGATAACCCTTTTTCTATAATTAATCCATTTATCAATTTCTATTTTTGTCATTATACTGCTGATGTTACACCAAAATTTACCATGCCAAAATCATTGTGTAAGTGAATACTATACCCATTTCACTATCATGGGTATTCAAATTCATGAACATGTAATTTTTTATTTAGGAATTACATTTATTTATTCCAAATGTCTTATTTATGGAATTAATTATGATGTTTAATGAATCTATGTTATATGACCCATGTTGAACACATATGCATGAAATGAAATGTTTATAAATGGTGATCCCAGATAATGCTCCAATGCATTGGGTAATGATTTGTATATTGACAAGTCATGTTCAATGAGGGTTTATCCATGCTAATTCATGTGAAATGAGGGTTTAATCGTAAAAATTTATGTTCAATGAGGGTTTACTCATTCTAATTCAACCACAATGAGGGTTTACTCATTGTCCATGTGAAATTAGCCTTGGGTAATGCTAATATCATGATAAATGTTGTTTCCACAATTCAATGTTATGATAAACAATCTATATCAGACCTTTATGTTAATTTTTATATTATTCTCTATTGATATTCATATTTCCTAACATGTACTATATTCTTAATGTTATATCTTTTTTAATCCCTTATTGGGCTTTATAGATCACCCTTTTCTTATGCATGTCCTCAAGTTATCCCGTACAATTCTAAGTATAATGGAATGTTTTAGTCATGTAAAATACGTTTTCAATAAACAAGTTGTGTTTTATGTTTTGAGTTGTTATGTAATGTTCCCAATTTCCCAAGACACATGACCTCTCGATCCTTAGAGATGTCTTAAGTGCATGTTTGGGTAATAAATCATGTTTATGTGAGTAATAAATAGATGGGTTGTTATAGTTTTTATCAAAGGATAGGTTTAGTTATTTTTTGGATTTGGATTATAAAACCCTACTGAAAGACTAATGTATAAGCCTATGTAAAATAAAAACAACACTGAATTTATGTGTTACCCCGAAATTTTCTTTTTTTTCTCACCAATGTCAAGTAATATGATGACTCAAGTGAACTATTGATGTGAAGATCAATGTGATGGCTATTCTAATGAGATTCACATTCTGGTGTGAGCAAAAATCAAAAACATTCTCATGACACTCTCTTATTTAACTCATGATTTGAATCGAATCATGCATCTAAAGTAACATTAAACCCCACAAATAATGAAAGAAGCCTCAATTAAGAGCTTTACTATACAAAGGAATCCTACTTTTAATGGATCATCTGATCCACCAATCACTGAATATTGGATCCACTCCATTGAAAATATCATATCCACCCTTCAATGTTTTGAAAAACAAAAGGTACTTATGGATTATTATCGTATGAATGGTGAAGTTGATCAATGGTGGAAAATGATCAAAAATACAAATCCTGAGGAGGATATTGAGGCATTATAATGAAAGGATTTCATGAAAAAAAATTCGATAAATATTTTCCATGCACCCTCAAACATAAGATTGAAATTAAATTCCATAACCTCATAAAAAATGATGGAAAATCCATCACAGTGTATGAGGAAAACATCATAAGGCTTGCATGATATGTCTTCGTCATTATTGATGATCCTGAATGCAAGGTTGACCACTTTATTGGGGGGATATAACCTAGCCTACGGAAATCCCTCACTATCCATAACATCGAGAGCTTTGAGGAAATTATTTGATGATCCCTCAAAGTCGAAATGGATATCTATGAATCTAGGTGGAATCATGGGGATATGAAGCAGAGAGTGGACATTATTTCTAGAGGTCTGATGGATATATCCAATGTTTCTATGAAATTCCATTACCCCATAAATTCATTGAAGGGAATAATGGAATACAGTAGTTGTGGAAGAGAAAGGGACCTGACCATTAACTTTTCAAGAAACAAATACTGCTACGGTAGAGGAGAGGAGCACTTCGTTCGACCCTTAACGCATTTTTCATTGCTTCAACTATTGATAACAATGTCACTTTGCAAACCAATTCCCAAATCCAAGTGTTTTTGGGGGGGGGGAACCTCCAAGGTTTTAAGGGAGAGTTTTTTTCATCACTACATCTGAAACGAACCCCAAGAACGAAGTGGTGACTGAAACACTATTTATTCATTCAAGAATAGTGAACAAACATTTTTAGTATGGTTATATGAATTCTTTTATATCTCAAAATCTTAGTAGAATAATCCCAACCCCACCAAAAATCATGGAGGTAATTCTTTCTGTGGGAATGGTAAAAGGGAAAAAACATTAATGGCCAAGAATATACCTCCTCCCCTATCAATATTTTTGGTTTGACCATCCCAGAAAACCTTATCATACTCCCTCTAGTGAAATTTGATTCAATTCATTGCATGGATTGGATTTCCCTATATTTAGCCTGCATAAATTTCTATGTGATGGAAATCACTCTCCATATGGTGAATCAACCCCCAATTCTGAGCATGTAAAATGAGGTGGATGAATCTTCCTTAGAACCATCATATCATGTGTGGATATTACGGATTTATGAGAACGCTGATCTTGTGCAAATTACTGAGTCTAAGTATGAAACCACCCTTGAAGACATGCCTATTGTGAGGGAATTCGTTGAAGAGTTTCCCAATGAATTTCTTGGTCTTCCTCCAATAAGAGATGTGGAATTCTAAATTGATCACATACCTTGGTCATTTCCATTATCCTAGACTACATATAGAATGGCTATTATGGAGAATGAGGAGCTAAAGAAACAACTAAAAAATAATCTTGATAAAAGGTTTATATTCCCAAGTGCTTCACCATGGCGTGCTCTGGTCTTCTTCATCAAAATGAAGGATAGGTCAATGGTAATTTTCATTGATTATCGTGAGACAAAAACAACCAAGATAATGAACAAGTATCCTCTACCCCGAATTGATGTCAAGTTAGATTAGCTATGTCGATCACAACAATTCTCCAAGGTGGATTTGCTATCAGAATATTACAAAGTAAAAATGAAGTAGAAGGATATCCCCAACACTTCTTTTTGTACAAGGTACATGCAATAATAATTAATAATTTCACCTTTAGGACTAACTAATGCTCTAGAAATATTCATGGAATTCAATAATAGAGGTTTAGATGTTACCTCGAAAAATTTGTTGTAGTCTTTATAAAAGATATTCTAATATACTCCAATCCTAAGGAGGTGGATGAGGATCATCTAAGAACTATATAAGAGACCTTGAGAAAGGATAATATCTATGAAAAGTACTGAAAGAGTGAGTTTTTATTGAATGAAGTCTCATTATTGGGTCTTATCATCACAAGAAATTTGATATCTATGGATCCCTCCCAGACAGCTGTAATATAGGGATGATCGAGGCCAACATTGGTGATGGATATCCATAGCATCCATGGGTTAGCTGGATACTATCACCAATTTGTGATAAATTATTCACGGTTTTCAAACCCTCTTACCAAGATAACATGAAAGGGAGTTATTTTTTCTTAGAGTGATGAGTGCGAATAGATATTCAAGGAGTTGAAATTGAGGCTTGTCACTATATCTGTTCTCACACTACCCACAAGTTAAGAAATTTTTGTGGTAATTAGTGATGCTTTGAAGAGGTTCATGGGTAGTGTGTTGATGAAAATTGAAAAATTCATTCCCTATGCATCAAGTAAATTGAATGTTCATGAGAAAAACTATCCAACATGTGATCTGGAGTTGGTTATAGTAATCGTTACTTTGATAATTTGGTATCATTATCTATTTGGGGAGAAGAGTGAAATATATACGGATCACAAAATTCTAATGTATATATTCACACAGAAAGAGATGAATATGTTCCAATGAAGATGGTTAGAGCAGATCAAAGACTATGATTGCTGAATCCATTACCTCCCTGGGAAAGTGAAAAAGGTTGTAGATTCTCTAATTAGAAAGGAC
This sequence comes from Viscum album, assembly GCA_963277665.1. Taxonomy (NCBI): domain Eukaryota; kingdom Viridiplantae; phylum Streptophyta; class Magnoliopsida; order Santalales; family Viscaceae; genus Viscum; species Viscum album. The sequence goes on along the minus strand of OY728134.1, from coordinate 658,775,100 downwards.
CCAATGATTCTATCATTAATTAGAATTTAAAAGGACAAAAACATCTGGGATTTGAGGATGATAGACATGGGAGTCATAAAGAAGGGTATATCATCAATACTTTCACAAATGATTACTCAATGGAATATTTGGTATGGTTAAAGGATACTCAAAGGATGATTTCTGAATTAAGAATAAAGTGGAATCTATCAAATAAATGGAAATCCCTGGAGTTCAATTTTATTGAAGAAGGAATAGTAATATTTGGATTATGAATATGTGTTCTATCAAATCTTTTGTTAAGCGAAAAACATTTAGATGATGAAGGTAGTTTTAATTTCCCCATTCACACCGAGAACACAAATATGTATCAAGATCTTAGAGAGAATTATTGGTTGGATAAGATGAATAAGGAGATCATTGATTATACATCAATGTTCCTAGTATGTTAGTAGGGTAAGGCTGAGAGGCATAAGTCTAAGGGGATGTCACAGCCATTACCCATACCAAAATGGATATGGGAGAACATCATCATGGAAATTGTCACTAGAATTTTGAAGATATCCAAAGGAAAACATGATATCTAGGTTGTTGTGGATCGTCTTATAAAGACAGCACACTTCATTTCTATTTGAGAGGATTTCTCATCGGATAAACTGGAAACTATTTATATTTATCCGAGAAGTAGTAAGGCGGCATCGAGTACCACTATAAATAATATCTGATTGAGATCCAAGATTCCCCTCTATGTTCTGGAAGATTATCCAACATGTTCTAAATACTGAGCTAAAATCAGTTATGGATTCTCATCCTCAAACTAATGGCTAATCTGTTTGGACTATCCAAAAAATTGAGGACATGTAGAGAGAATGCTCAATAGACTTAAAATGATGATGGGATCTACTTTTTCCACTATTTGAGTTCTCTTAAAAGAAAATATCCCACTCAATCATCCAAAAGGATCATTATGAAGCTCTTTATGGGAAGATCTGTAGAACACTGGCATGTTTAGATGATGTTGGGAAGTGAAAACTGCAAGGTCCAGATATGGTCTATGAAGTGGTAGATAAGATAATGACCATCCAACGTCACACTAATGTTGATCTAATTTGACAAAAGGCTTATACTGATAATTGTTGATGAGACCTAGAGTTGGATTTGGAAACTTGGTATTCCTCCGTATATCACTTTAGAATATAGTTATGATATTTGGGAAGAATATAGAGCTTAGTACAAGGTACAATAGCTCTTTTGAGATCCTTGATCGTGTTGGAGCGGTGGTCTATCAACAAGCACTCCCACCAAACCTATCTCAAGTACATGATATATTATATGTATCACTCTTGGGGAAGTACATACCTGAACCATCACATATACACAATCCATAGGTGGTACAATTGGAGAATGACCTCTCTTATTAAGAGTAGTCGATGAGGATCATAAATCATAATGAAAAAGTTCTACAAAAGAGAAACATTCCCCTCGTCATGGTGTTGTGGAAACACCACAAGTTTGAATAAGCAATGTGGGAGTCAGATGAAGTGATAAATCATAGTTACCCTAATCTGTATTAGTTTGGGAAACTAAAATTTTGATGGTGAAATTTCTTATGGGGAATATTGTAACGACCCAAACATTTACTAACGAAAATTCCCCATGATCTGATTAAATGTATTATTATGTAAAATTGTTATATAAAACATATGCACTTCTTTGGATTTATGATTTTGGATTTTAAAATACTATTGTTAATTGTCACCATTACTATTATAGTCATTGAATATAAATAAAGGGATTTAATAGATCCAATTTTCTTTGACAATGGAAGTGATGGCCTCATCCTATAGAACTGATAGACATAAAGCCCATTTGTTAGAGCTTGGAAAGGAGGTGGTGTCACTTGGATTCTTTCTTGACCAAGCCCAAGAGGAGCTTCAACACGTTAATCTTTATATGATCCTCTAATAGGAGAAGTGGAAGATGATAGAGATTACCACCCGAGTGATGTTATCAAAGCCTGCCCAAGAGTCTGTCACCATCAGACACCTTACCCAAAGGTCATTTGCGGGTGTTGTATGGGGTTATGTAATAAGACACTATCACTATGATTATGTTCACTATTATTTATAAATAATATATATTAAATTTATTATTGTTACTCTGTAAATGGTTTTTATAGCCCAAATAGTATTTTTAGTTAATATTTAATTAAGAAATCATTTTTGATGAATGAATGAATATTGGAATTAAATAATATTTTAATAAAATATTTTTACCAAATAAATTTTCATTAAATATAAATGATCATATTTTTTTATGAATATAATTGAAATTTTTATAAAGGTCTGAAAACTGTTTTTGTCAAAACAGTGAAAATTTCAATAAATGTAGCTTTTTGTTTTAAAATTGAAAATTCACATATTTAGAAAATTATTTTTCTAAAATGAATATTATTTTTGTAGTTAAGACAGCGAAATTATCTAATTCTTAATTTTTCCTACTTTTCTGAGATAGTTGATTTATTGAGTAAAAATTAAATACTTTTTAAATTTAAAATGCATTTTATGACATCAAAATGACAAAATAATAATGAAATAACATACTATAAAATGTATTTTCGGCCAATATATTTTTACCCTTAAAATAATATGATTTTAGATTTGTTTTATTAATTTTACAATGCCTTATGGGACCCTCTAAGAGAGAGTGTGACTCATCTCTACATAATCAGTCTAAATATTTTATTATTTTTTCCATTGGAAACATAAAATATTTCATTCCACTCCATATTTTCAAAAACCTTGGGAAAAATTAATGGTTTATTTTCTAGATTAGATTAGATTAAAGTGGAGTGTCCAAAACATAAATATTAAATAATTCCCCTCTCTTTTCCAATATAACCCCAACCAATATCCCACTTCTCTTCACTCAAATCCTTTTAATCATGAATAACCTCTTTTCCCATATCTATATAATCCTCTTAATGTTCTTAAAGCTCCCCAAAATCCTACCTCAATCCTCTGCCAATCATTTGGGATCACACTTCCAAGGGATCCTCACATTCTGTCCTTCATTATTTATGTCAAAGATTAATTATATAGTTATGCCATTTTATTTTCATTGAAAAATAATGGGTTTTTATTTCTCACCTCCCTTATACATCCCTCCATATGTTTAAATGATTAGATAACTCTAATTTTTTCATTAATGCCTCCAATGTACAACAGTTACCATGTCTAAATTCTGTATGGTAATTCTTCATTTCTATTTTTTTCAAATTTATTTATGTTATTATACCCTTTTATTTTCAATTAAAAATGGTAGGGTAAGATTTATAACCTCCCCCATACTTCAATCCTTATGTTTAAATGATTAGAGACCCCATTCATTATAATTATTCCATCCCTTGTACTCCCATTTCCATGAAAAAATTCAGTAAGGAATTTTTCTCTTCTCATTTACATTCAAGAAGTTATTTTATATTATGCATCCGAATTCCATTAAATATGTTATTATATTATGTTCCATGACCCCCATACTATTAATTTCATGTAAAAACGATTATATAACCCTTTCTCTCTCATCATGAATATTTACCATTTTTATTTGACGTATTTATGCTGATGAAGTTACACCAATATTTCACATGCCAAAATCAACATATAAGTGAATACCATACCCATTTATATATAAAGGATATTCACAATAATGAAAATTTACTTTTTGATTGATGACTTACATTTATGTATTCCACATCTCTTATTCATGGAATAAATTATTAAGTTTAATGAATCAATGTATTATGATCCATGTGGAACACTTTTGCATGAAATGAAATGTAAATATATATTGTACCCTGATAGTGCTCCAATACATTGGGTAAAGATTAGAATCATGATATGTAAAGTGAAATGAGGGTTTACTCATTTTAATTCAAGTGAAATAATGGTTTACTCATGCCAATTCTAGTGCAATTAGGGTTTACTCATGTTAATTCTAGTGCAATGAGGGTTTACACATGCTTCATGTGCATTGAGACTTGGCTTATTCTAATATCTTGTTAAATGTGGTTTCCATATTTCTATGTTATTATAATAATGATATATCATGACTTTATGTACAGGTTTCTGTTATGCTCCATTGATATTTCTATTTCTGGACATGAACTGTATTCTTCATGTTATTCCTTGTTTATTCCCTTACTGAGCTATATAGGTCACCTTTTTCTTATGAATGTCTCCAGGTTGTCCCATGAAATGATAAGTACGAGGGAATTTTTTGGTCATGTAAAAGAATTTTTCAATAATTTTTTTTGTTTTATATTCTATGTAGTTATGTAATGTTCATAATTTCTTAAGACACTATACCTATGGATCCTCATAGTTGACTTCAGTTAATGTTTATCTAATAAATCATGTTTATCTGTGTAATAAAGGGAATGGTTGTTATAAATGCCACCAAAATTGAAGATGAAGTTGAAAATATCATCCAGGATAACGTCATTAAAAATGTTCAATACCCACAATAGTTATCCAATATAGTCATAGTAATGAAAAATAATGGGAACATCATATTTTTCATCGAACTAAGATATCTCAAATATCCTTTTCCAAAATATGATTTCCTTGTTCAGATTAGGGAATTACTGATTGATGTTATTACATATATCAATCCCATTCCTTCATGGATAGCTATTCAGGGTATAACCAAATATAGATGAATACTAAAGACATGGAATCTAAAATTTTTATATCACCCCAAGGGGAATATATCTATCTTAATTCGCTTTGTATTGAATAATGTTGATCTTACATACCAACATTCCATGCAGTGCATCTTTAAACAGTTTTGGGATTTTTTTTAAGATCTAGGTTAATTATCAAGTTGTTATATATCAGAAATATTCTAACAATATTTCAAATATTGATACCATCTTCAATAAATTGTAGAAACATAACATAAAAATAAACCACTTGAAATTTTATTTACGAGTTTCCTCAAGAAGGTTTCTCAGTTTCGTAGTACTCCATTAGAGCACTGAATTTGATTTGGAGAATAAAAATTCAACCCTTGATATGTCACCGCATCAAAGACTCAATGAGTTGAATGTATTATAGGGAATTAATAATAACATTTTGTGCTTCATTGAAATCCTCACAAGAAATTATTTTCCCTTCAATGGGATAATGAAAAGGGGTAACATATCAATGGAATAACAAATGTTAGGAAGCATTCGATTGTCTAATGAAATATCATTTGAGTCCACCAGGGTTGTTATCACATGTTGAGGGGAAGCTTCTAATTTTTTATTTTACAACCCTAAAAGGATCATTGGGATATTTCTATGAACAAAATAATGACACAATTAATGAAAAAAGAATCTATTATCTCATTCAAACCGTGATCAATACTGAGAAACCTTATTCTAAAATCGAGAAGTGTTGTACATAATTAATGTTATATGATTATAATCTAAAGAACTATATGATACACTATGATGTACACTTTATCTCTCATAATAATCCTTTTCAATACATCATCAGCTGTCATTTCATGACATGAAATTTGGAACAGTGGGAAGTCATCTTGTAGTAGTTTGACATTCCGTTCATTCCTCAGAAAGTGGTAAAAGGATAGACATTAGTATATTTCAATGGAGAAAATCCATATGTAGAAACAATTTCATTAAATAATCAATTTCATAATAGTGATATCGTCTCTATTCATTAGGGCTCCAGATATACGAGATGTTTTTTGAAGGCTCTTCTAAAAGCTCAACATGGAAGAGAGTAGAGGACCCTAAGCTCAATAAAGCTAGGTTTGGATTCGTCCACATCTCCCCAACAAAGATAGTATTACCTTAATCATTCCTATTTCCATAAGGATATATAAAATATATAGTATAATTTCAATCCCACTTTTTAGGGATATAACTATAATTTAAAATGCTAGTGTACCAAATGAATGTAAAAGGTTATTTAGAGTTTACAACCAAGAATATCAACAGGGATTACACCATCATAAGGGAAAAGATAATCTCCCAGATATTCATTTTATGAAGAATAATGGAATTATTTTCCTTGGATACAAAATTGAATCACATCCCACAATCAGATATTTCCTAGGCAGATACATTGGAAAATGTGGTAACAGCTTCAGTAGATACAGAACAGGAATAAATAATCATCAGTGTTGTGCATCACCAAATGGTTTCATCTATTTTCATGTAGATGTGGAAGGTATCAATGAGGTTAATTACATCCCAGAACTATATTTCACTGGAACTGTTTGGAGGATTCCGATTTTACACAACCATCATAATGGAGTCCTCCCATTGGAAAAAAATAGTAAAAGTTAAAACCATATTATGAGCATCCAACTTTACTCTTTATGAAAGCCCAAATACCCATAATCCCATTTACAAATGGGACTTATATGGAGTCTTTATTAGGCTCATTAATGAATAAGATACAATATATATCATAAAAGTGGTACATATAGAATAATTTGGTCCTCATCAGTCAGAGTTCATGCTTTCCCATAAACTCCAAAGGCATGTATATATAGGCCTTCAATGATGTAGGATTGCAAAAAAAAATTAACCAAAATGTTTCATTATTGTCAAGTGTATCACAATTTAATCCATCATCCCCTAGAATTTATACATACATCCAAATACTATTTTCTATTTTATGAATGGGGAATGGTTGTTGTAGTGGTATATGTTCTAGTTACAACCCATAAATTCAAATACATCCTCACTTATAAAATCTTGTTCTACAAATGGGAAAAGTAATATCCCTGAATGTGTTCGAGACCAAAATCATTGTTGGTTCATTAAAGATTACATATATTTATAGATTTGGTTTCCCTTATATGACATTGATAGAAAATAGAACCAATTTCTATTTATAGGATATGGGAATGAAGTATCAAGAGTATAATATCAAATCCAACCATTCATTCTGTTATCATTTTATGGTAAATGAATGAAAGAGGTTTTAAACAAGACCATAACAAACATACTCCCTAAAATGGTAAATAATGATAAAAATAATTGGACTAAAAATCAATTTCATTCCCTATGGGCCTATTGGACTACAACCCGCTCCACAACATAGGAGACCCATATTCACTAGTATAGAGGGTAAAAGCATTCCTTCTCATTGAGTTCCAATTTCCCATGCTTCGTGTTTCCATATGTGATCATCTATCCATATATGAGAAATAGTAATAATAGTTGGATGAAATGGAGGAACATGATGAGAAAATACAACAAAACATTCATCACATGGAATTCCACTAAAACCAGATTACATGATATTTTAACAAGAATTTTTACCTCTTCTCATTCTTATAAGTAGAATGGGTATTAGTCTTTAGGACCCCGATAATACTATGGATGAAACCTCCAATATAGTATCCAAAGTTGGAGGGATTATATTTCCTACCCAAGGTCCACTATAATGGAACTTCTTCCATGATCTAGATGAATGGACATCTTGTTATATCCCCTAAGAATGTATGGTTTCTCAATTAATATTTCTGTAATCATGATATCATCTTCATTGCATGGCCTTTAAATGTCTGAAATATGTTCTTAGTTATAAAATCTAAATGTAAAATTCTCTATTGTTTTTTATGTATAACTATAAACAATATAATATTCTTCATAACATTACCCTAAAAGGTATAACATACAGTCTTAGTAATATGAACAATACTATAAGACACTATAGTCTTTTCTGTGTGACTGTAAACTGCATAACAGTCATTGTAGTGTGAACTTAAAAGTCATAAAAAATGGTCCTAGTCATAAGACATTAAAACTTAAGGCACTGTGATACTACACATAGGATTATAATATGAAATGAAATATATCCCTTTCAATATGACTATCAACTATATAATTGTATTTTTTACATGACCTTAAAAGGCATGAAATATGGTCCTAGTTGTATAACCAGAAACTACAAGACACCATAGTCTGATATGTATGATTATATACCTCATATCCTAATTTCACAATCACAATAGGATAAAATATGAAACAATTTCCTTACCACATGATGTAAAACATCATGATTCACATCCTTATTCTATGATATAAAACTATATATCATTTTTGTCTAGTCTTGAGCAGATAAAAATCGATGGTGTTGGTCTCCCACCACACCTCCATTCCAGAACAATGTGTGTAATTATTGTCAACTAAATAGGATATGTATTGACACATAGTCCTTATTTACTAGTACCATTTATAGAGTAAGGAAAATTCTCCCTCTCTTGCATACAAACCAAAAATCAATGTAGGGAACTTCACACTATGTGTCCAAAGACAGTCCAAATGCCTCTTTTAATATCATTCACCTTCATTAAACACATCATACCCCTTTACTAGGAAAACATGAATCTCCATAATCATTTTGTCACCATTTGTAATAAAATTTATAATACCACATGACCCCTTTACATAACAATGAATAATGCGCCCTAGTATGGCTCTACAAAAGTACCCCCTAAAAGGATTGTCAACCAAAGGATCCTTTTTCCTCTAGATAAAACACTATTATCTCTATAAACCCCAATAGTATCATGTTTGAAACTAGATTTTAAAAATTATCTATGGTCACCTCTTGCATATATATCCCATATCACGTCTCCTAATATAAGAAAACCAAATATCATAGTTTACAATTTCATTCTTCACATCTGATGTGTGTCAGATCATCCTATTCATGAAAATCCCTATGTAACTCATTTTTTCAATTTTTATGGTCCAAGTAATATGAACTAAAACAACATGGCACCATTCATCCTTACTATATGATTCTAAAATAAATGGTTAAACTTTGTCTCATTCAATTTACGTTACTCCTAGAACTATGTACGACATGATTCTTACATTGAAAAGATACATACTATTTCCCATATTATACATTCGGGACTAATCATCACATGATAAAAATTCACATATTATTTCTTTTAAATCACATCAATGTGATGAAATACGCATGTAACATTACTTATTTCTCACACCAAGCATAGCTCAAGTGTGGTTAGGAATTCTTTTAAGGGATCCCTATATGATCGAGACATATCAACTGACATCATGATTAGTAAGGTAAAAAATGTATGTCCTCAAAAAGAACACAAAAAATATTTCCCAAGTGTTGTTAAATTGAATGGTTGAAATCTATTGCATGACATAGTACTATGAATTTCTATTCGAATCCCCTAAGAGGACTACTATCTTGGGTGATTGCCTCCCACCACACCTCCATATGACGAACTACATGTGGTTAGATTCTCATTATAATGATATAGTGACCCATGAATCATACATCTTGATCTATCCAAAACATAATAATATCATCTTTCTTTTGTGTATAGTCTAGATCATCAAGGAGATATCATTGTAGATTCTCACCCAATTTGTGAATTCATATTGAAAACGGCCCCGATCTACATGTGGGTCAGACTGAGGTATGCAATGTTCATTCTATGAACTATGTGTAGTTTGATTATTCCCTATTTGGATACTTACTGACATTATAATTCCTCATCCAAGACCAGAAAAAATCTGATAAAATGCCTCATCCCCACACTAGATCAATCAGTGCAGAGATTCAATCTTATAACTTCATAAAAATAATATTATCATCAAGGGGATACATGGATCTTATGTCCTCGACCATCATCAATTTACAAAGAATAAATGTTCCCCTCCCTTCATATGGATGATGATTTCATAGAGAACGTTGTCCCCATTATAGGAATATTTCATCATAAAATGTTTCTTTCCTACTCAGGAAACTTCCTTATAATAATCAAAGTATACATATTGACAAATTTAGATCTCCATAAGATTTATTTTTCCATCCGTAATACAATTTATGATACTAGAGGAAACATTTTTTTACTATGAATGATACACCCTAGTTTTTCTCTATATAAGTCTCCCCCAAAAGGCATATCATCCTAAGGCACCTTCATCCTTGAGGGAAAAATCTTCTATATCTGTATGTACTAACAAAATAATTCTAGAAAACACTTTTAAAAAATACTTTGTGGTTATTCTCTACATACCTACCCATATCACTTTTTGGATCTATAATTTCATATATTTTGGAATAAATCATTAACTCATTATTTATAAAATATAATGCAACATTATTGGTCAGATGAGAAATGAAAAATCACTAATCCTTTTTTTCAAGATCAAGGACTATAAATTGAATCTATCAATGTCCTATTGTATGATTTTGAACTGTACAGTTCACATCCTAGTCATGTTACATTAAACTATGTGGTATTTCAACACTTTTTGGGATTATCCATCCCTTATTCTATCATTTATCCTTTACAATACTCTACGAAGCTACATATTACATGGTTCTCATTTCATCAAACCATATAGTGATATATGGAATCATCAACCTAGGCTCATACATATATCTATAAAAAATATAATATCAAAACAAGAGTTAGATAAATATGGAGACCTGGTCACCAAGAACAACATAAGGCTTGATTCTTATCTAAAATAGGTGCATAATGATGCCTTGGATCTCTATATTCTTTACTTGGGAAACAATAATACAATTTTATATACCCAAGGACACATTTTTTTTTGAATTTTCCCGATACTCCCTAGTGAATAATCACATAATTATCCCCTATAAGTGTAGTAAAATAGAGTCATCTTATTCCTTAGGTGAACCATGTTCTATCCAAAAATACCCTTAGAACATCTTTCTATATACCACTCTTCAAACATCCAATATGTTTCGTCCCTACCTACTTATCCCATATAATTTCTCCAGATCTAGAAGACGCAAGATCATAAATTAAAAAATAATTTTCCATACTTGAAGAATGATGAGACATTCTCATCTAGCAAACCATGATGGAGTCCATACTCCCATAACTGATGTAAAATATTTCATGACCTAAAACATAAATTTCATTAGTATAAATTACAAGAATGTAAACAACCAATTGAAAGAGACATAGTTCTCCCCAAGTCGAAAGCCCACAAATAGAACCACGAGCAAGAGTCGAGTTTCTTCTCACCAGACGGGAACTCTGCATGATTTTGGAAAATACCGAGAATTTTAGATTAAAAATAAATTTGAACAATTATTATTAGGATGATAACCAGAATATGGAAGCATAACAAAAATCATAATCATTCTCACTAAATATTATTTATATATGACTTAGAAAACAATTGGGGTGGTGATACAAAAAGCTCAAAAGTTCATGGGATCTGTTATGTGATTCAATAAATATTAGATCCATGCTCACTAGTTCTAGAAACCTAAGAAAAATTTTAATTATCATATCATTCCAATAATTTTAATTACAACACATAAAAAACATCATTTAATCAAAAGAGTCGGTTTCAATGTTATTTTATAGTGATAATGATAATATAGACACCAAAATAGATGATTGGGAATAAAAAAGTTTTCATTAATGGATAAAAATTAATAATTTCATCCTTAGGTTGGTTTTGTTATATTAGGGGTTATAAATTATCTTCTATATAATCCTTGATCTATCAATGTATCGCATGTTCCTTAATTAGCAATTGTCAAAGCCTAGTAAATTTTGTGAAAATGACATCCTAGATGTGGTATATTATCTCATTTTAAATATAAATAGGATCATTTCCTTGTACCAAGACCCTAAGTATTGGTTGTGTTGTACAAGATCTTCCTTGACAATATAAAACTCATCCTAAAGGTATATCATATGAAGGAATTTCTCCCTGATTTGGAACTGATTATCATCCAATTCCTTTGAACGGTAGAGTTCCACCATACCACCAAAACAAGGCTATCAAATCAGATATTATTTTTTTCCTAATTCATTCACAACTTTTTTTTCCTCCCAATGTAAGATAATTTAATTCATAATATAATGGAATTCATAGTAATCAAATCTTCCATATCTGAAATTGGTAAATATGGTTTAGAGTTGGTTATGTTTTGATGGGAAACATATTTTGAATTATTTTAAATTTATTTCAGTGTTTTAATCCCACTAATAGTGTTTATTGTGGGAAATTTTAAAATTTTATGGTTTTTATATCATTTTGAGTTTAATTTCAAAAATAACCCAATTTTAGATTTTAACTATTTCATTTTATTTCCAAATTTTGTTCATAATTATTAATAAAATGATTTAAATTTGTTAATTTTTTTTCTTTTAGTCTTCCATAAATATTGGTATTCATTTCATTACTTTCTATAATAATCTCAATAGATCCATTGGAGTCTTAAAATCTGCTGACAATTCAATCCTCAAAAAATGCGTACAGATCTAAAATATTTTAAGGAAAATTTTTTATCTCAAATAAGTCCATTACAGATAAGATAATATTCTACAAAAAGTTGGATAAGGATATAGAGAACGTATTCATTAACAGGGTCACTATTAGATTCATCCTACATCATGGTCATTAATTCATGGGAAACTGGATAATTATAATTTGAATAGTCACCTGACCAAAATTAATATCCTAGAGTACATCATCCATAAATCCTACTTATGGTGTCAAATTAAGTATAAATTTGAAAGGATTATGAGAAATGTACATATGAAAAACAATTATGAATAAAAATGTTACCAATTTGGTAATTAAATGGGGATGTTATTTGAAAACATTCTGGGGAAATATCTAGAGTAAAATATCGTACCACATTTACCTATAAAACATTATCTTCTGTAATTTTCAATGGGTAGAAACATTTGTTTACATTTTAGGTATCTTTATATTTTTCGTATTTTTCTACCATAATATTATTCACTTTTATTATATTTTATTCTTCTAATTCCACTCATTTATTTTCATCACTATGATATATAATACTCATTTTAATGATTAACTAACTCAAGAATGTTCGTAGGGGAGAAATAAATTGTTGAACCCATGTTTTTTAGATATGATTCTTAATTTTTCTTATTTTCAATGAGTTATTCCTATGTGGATCTTATTATTTAAAGCTCCATTGTGTCTCCAATTTCCACCTGGGATTTAACTATCACTCTCCTAATATTGTCTCTCTGTTGAGGAGGTTGATGTGTGGTCTCACAATGATCGTTGAGTTAACTATATATTCACAACCATAGGTAAAATGATATTTTCACACATATGATGGAGTGTTTTTATTTTTTAAATTTGAAACTAGTAATAATGTGAATATGGTTCACTCAAACCAATTATCTGGGAAATAAGTCATTTCTTCATAACATTATTATTTTTTCATTCATTGTATTTTCAATACATTTCCAGGTTTACAATTAATATTTCATTATAAATTCCCATTACTCCCTTTTATTTATTTTTTTTCATAAATAAAAAAAATAAGATAATTATAAGTAGTGATTGATTTACAACAACATCTCATTAATAGAATGGCCTAGGTAAGCTTGTGTATACATAGTTAAAATAATTTGGGAGAGTTCATGATAATGTTTTATCTGATTTGGGCCATTTTTTGTGATCAAAGTAGTATTCACTAAATATTTTTATTAAAATTATATAAATAATTTTACTTTTTGCTAAAAAAATACAGAAAATCATAAAATTTATAAAAACTAAAAATATATTCTTTATTCATGATGTTTTCCAATTTAAATTATTCAGCATTGACAAACCAATTTTAGGTGAAAGGATAATTTCCTAGTTATCATGTAAATCTGTTGCAAAAGATTAGTGAGGAAATTAAATACCTAGAATGTAAAATTGAATGGATTACTGAATATTTACAATAATATACAGAGAAACCAATACCTGAACTGAAACTAAAACCATAATTAGTGGTGAATGATATTTAACAATTAATTTTGTAAGATAATGAACTAAAGGAGTTTGAGATGGGAAAACTAAATTAATTAATAACATCATCCTGCACTGTAAAATTACCCAAGTCCCTAATGAACACATGAAATCTTATACCCTTTTGGGAGATCAATATTTTTTTAAAGAATTATGGGATAACATTATTAATGATAACCTAAAACATTTTCTTCCTAAATATGATAATGAAAAATAAGCACCTATATACCACTCTTTAATTTGGAAAATGATGATAAAAATTAAACTGATGATATTGTGTTTCCAATTGTATTGGAAGAAGGGATCAATTTCTAATATAACTTACTTGAAAGGGATTATTTATTAATTGATTCATCATATTCAGATTTTATTTTAGATTAACTGTTTTCTAACATCACTTTTTTGAAATATCTAGTAAAAAACAAATGGAATAGACTATAGATGATAATGAAAATTTCACACAAGTAGTGGTGGTCGAAGAAGATCTGGAGAAGCTGGTATTGGTGAGACTACCTCCTCTAAAAAACATGAATACCATATGGAGGAGGACACCAAAAATGTTAGTAGCGCACAACCCTATTTTTTCCCAGCCCACGCTGGACCACAAATTTATATTTATTCTTTATTAGGGGTTATGAGTTATCTATTATTCTTACGGGATCTCCAATCACAGTGTCAACTCATGGAAACTAAAAAATGTCACATGTGGTGGTTCATCTCAAATAAATGATATCCACCATATGATTAGATATAAACTACTAAAATAGCATGACACGGGGGTGTAAAAACCTAGCACCTACTTGGGGGTATAAAACTAGAATTTTAATTTTATTTCCCATTAATTTTATTTTTCTTATGTTTTAAATATTTCCCTCTTTTATTTTCAATGTCAATGGATATATGATCTTAACCTAAGGCTTCCAGTGAAAAATTAATCATCTTGTGTCTTACCTTTTATTTATTTTATTTTCCTACTAATTAAAATTTTTATGCTTATATTTCTTGATATAATTTCAAATATAGAGATTTTATTAAATGTCATGGGTGTGTGGGGAGATTAAACTTTGTTTTTTGAAATTTTTTGTTTGGATATATTTTAATTTTCATGTATTTGTTTGAATTTTTCATATTTTCCTTTTTTATTTTTGGACAATTTTCAGTATTCTTGAGATGAATCTAATAAATTTTTAATTTCCAACCATTTTTTAATTTCTTTAACATGGATTGATTTGAATTATTTAGGTTTTAAATTAGTTCTGAATGGATTTTATATTTTATATCTGAAATCTTCATTTGATAATGTTTGATTTTTTATGATACTTTTGTGCACTATTGTTGTCCAAATTGATAATTTTCACAGCCCAAGAGGTTTCTAAAACATTTTTAAATCTTCATTAAATTTAAATTTTTAATGGGAGTCTTGAGAAAAATTTTGTTATCTAGAACTTTATTTTTTTATCTTTTTCAAATTTGTTAGAGTTCACGGAATGTGTTTAATAAGATTGAGGCACCACTTTAAAATCCCTTTATATATTAATCTCTAATTTCAGAATACCTTTTCATCTATCCATTATTAAGAACCTAGTATCCATGAAATATCGTGTCAGGTATCCACATTACAAGACATTTATCCCTTTAAATCATTTTCTATACGATAAATTCAGGATAATTGTGGTACTCAAGTGTGTGGGAGGGATGAGATTAGATACTTTTTATTTTCCTAAAGAATATTTTTCAGTTGAAATGAAATAATTTGGGTTTCCCTATTAATTTTAACATTATTGAAATAAATTTCAAGATGGAAATCTGTATAGATGACTCAAATATCATTAAAAATATGGATCTAGTGTTCACCAATATTTTAAGATCAAAATGGGCCTCTCTTTTTCAAAAAAATATGATTCCATAGAGAAATCTAGGTTTAAAATCAAGTAGAAAAAATGCTTAAATTAGAAAAATACGGATGAAATTTATCATTGAGGATGAAATTCTATGTATGGACATGTCAAATAAAGAAATCGTTTTTTAGAGGTGAATCAATATCAATCTGATTTAGGAGCACACAATTCTTGAGCAAAGCAATTTCTTTGAATTTTCTTGACTTCAAACACTGACCTTCCTTGTTCAGCCTCTAATGATTTAATATTTAAAATCTGTCAAAACATAGCCATAGAAAAACCCATGAAAAATACATCATGATTTACATAATTTTTACTTTGTGGGTGATCAGTCTAGGTGTATATAAATCCTTTGGAGATCTCACATGATCTTGAGAATGAGAATAACTCCACCTAAAAAATCCTTGATTGAAATGTGAAATATTTTTCAGTAGAGGTAGGAGAAAAATGAATGTGAGGATTAACATGATATTGGATGAATTTTTTATGATTTGTATTGAGGTATGCAATTTTTATCCATGTAAGTGGAATGATATTTTCCATGATAGTGTAATTGAGATGTGTTATCATTACTACACTGGGATGATTGTTTTGACCATGGTATTACTTGATTTAATAGGAGTGAAATGTTTATTTATGGGGAATTTACCGGGAAAATATATTCAATTATTTTGATATTAGTTTCATTTTTTTAATCCCGGAAATGTGTTATTATAAGATACATTTTCACATGTTATGGTTTTAGTATCATTTTGATATTAATTTAAATAATGGAATAATTTTGTATTATAATTTTTTAAATTTATTTTGGCATCATGGCCCTAACATTTACTAAACTATTTAAAGTTTAAAAATTACATTTTATTAGATTATATACATGTTTCTATTTATATTATTCTTCTGGAACCAAATCATTGTCCATCATTTGGAGTCTCAAAATTAGGTCCAAATTAATTCCTTGAAAACATTATATAAATATGAACTCTATTAAATATGAACTTATTTTTCAAAGAGGGACATCCCAAAGAAGAAAATATTCTACAAGGATATATATAATGGTCAATCAAAAAAACATTAACTATTTCCCCACCTAATATATACTTCATCAAGGTGATTAATGGATGTTAAAGTGGATCATTTGATTGTGAAGAATAACCTAGTTAGAAAAAATATCTTGGAGTAAATCTGTAATAAATATTACAAATGGTGACTAATAAGGATAAAAATTAGAGGTCACAGATTCCAGAAATAGATTAATAAAATCATGATGAAAAAATTTCCCGATTTGGGAATTAAATCCGTAGACCATATGAAAATTTTAGTTTGTGAATTTAGAGCAAAAAAATATGACACATGTTTCATATAAAATGTATCTCCTCTCATATTCAATGGTTTGGAACTTTAGGTTTCAATTTTTTGTATATTTATGGTGTTGAATTTATCAATAATAATATTACAAATTTTTAATATATTTTAGTATTTTTATTCCTTTTATTTTCATATTTTTTAATTTATAATTTCTATTTTATTATTTTCTTTACTATGATATATCATACTAATGATCATGAGTAACTTGCCTAACGATGTTCATATGGGAGAATTCATGTGTTGAAAACAATATTTTGAGATATCATTCCTAATGTTTATTTTATTAGAATTTTTAAATGGGTGGTATTAGGGGGTAGGCTTTCTTTATGTCTGCACTTTCCACCCGATGATAATGTTTCTCTTTTGAAATATTCTCCCATGATCAATGAGGTGGATGTGTGGTATCTCAGCAATCATTGAGTGCATTTTATATTCAAAAAATAGTAAGAATAGGATGTTCAATCATATGATAGAGTTTTTCAGAATGTAAATTTGATACCTATAAAAATATAATTAATGTTCACTAAGGGTGATTCTCTCAAAAATATATCATTTCTTCAAAGCTTCATTCTATTTTCGTTCTTTGTTATTGAATTCCACGTACATTTTTTATTTTATAATATCATTATAAATTCAAAATCCTTAATTTATATTAGTTATATTTTATAATCAATTATAAAAAACAATTTAATTATATGTAATGAGTAATTGACCACAAAAGATCCTCAAGAGAATGACCAAAGTCAACCCCTATGTTGCACATAATTAACATAGTTTGAGTTCATGCATGAAAATTCATAATCAAGTTGTGAGGGAATTCTATCAAGTGGAGTATTTCAAACATGACTTCAAATTAATCTCTATACAAAGTGACCTGGAACATGAAATGAATATTGATCCTATAGGACCAACTTATAACTTTTGTAAGAGGAAAATACAAACCTCATAATCAACTAACTTATTGAAGTTACTTGTATTGTCCCTTCATAGGTAATGTTTAAATCTCTTTGTACCGTGGGTTTATATGGAATGTATGTTCCCCCTTTTTGTTCAAACACCATATATTGTGGAACTAAAATATAAATTAAATAATCTCCATAATTATAAATTAGTAAATAGAGAGGTTAGGGAGATTATTATAGTAGTTAATAATACTTCCCTATTGGTGGACTGGCTACTGGGATTGATGCCTCTTTAAAACTATTGATCTTGACACATTGAGTGAGGGTCTCCTGAGAAGGATAATCCAAATGAGTTTTCTTAAATTCCAAGTTGGTCGTCTCATGAGAATCTCCCTCATTGGGACCCTCGACTGTTGTTCCCCTAGTAATAGTATTAGGATGGAAAACATTCCCTAGTCATTGAATACCATAGCAATGTTTTCTGAGAACAATGATACAAAATAAAAATCATTGATGTATGGAATCATACATAAGGAAGCTGACCAAGTTTGAATAAATAAAAGGGCAAAATTCACATCCATCCAATTCATTTTTAAATTCATCAATATCGTTTAAGGATCTATGAAAATCAATATATTGGAAAATTTATTCCACTTTATCTATTTCATTATATATTTATTCATGCCTCATAGTTTACTCAACAATATGAATACCTATTTTGTTATGTTTAGAAACAAAATTTCATCTTCCATAGGCTCCATCCATTTACTTCTTGATATGTATAACCCTCTCCATCCTCGCTAAATCAAGATCCACACCAGAACCTTCATCAGATGGTCTGGGGTATTTGTCAACCCCATTTTGGATGTTTAAATAACAGTGCTGGTGGTCACAAGGTCCTCTAGTGTATGAAAACGATTTTCAATATCATAAGGAATTGAAATTAATTATTGTTATATGACACCGTAGGGTTTTCATCTGACATCACTAGGATCCTACTTCATCTCAATGGTAATGCAATGAGAAGCTGATTTGTTTCATGGAACATCTATTATCAGTGGGAAAAATATTCCAGCCCGAGCCCCTGACACCACTATAATGTCCCCTTTCTTCCTCAAAAAATTAGTGTTGGACCCCCTAATTAATGAAATTAAACCAGATCCTATAAAGGGAAAACATGATTAGACAGGTACATTAAGAGAGTTAAAGGAATGAATTACATTGTGACGACTTACTCGGATGCATAATCATGGATAAAATATTTACCCTTTTCTAGTTTTTAACATGAGATGGTGATGTTCCATTTTCATTCTTCTTAAATATATGAACCGATGGTGGAAAGGGTCACCCTGCCACTACCTTTTCTGTTAATTTCTAACCCTACGATAACTCCTTGTGATGAAGGGTAAATCTCTCAACTCAGATTTAGGTACCCTTCAATGTGTATCATGGGTAGGTTGGTTATAAAAACACCTCCATTAGTATCAGTACTATAGAAGAAATTGTATAAGTACTGTAGCGGTCACTGTTAGATACTATAGAAATCGGAAATATTCATCTATCTGGGCCTTTGGGCCACTAGTTTGGTCCTCAAGTAATGCAAGGCTTTCCGGCCACCCAAGGTCGTCTCTCAAGTTGTTTCTCAAGTCCATCGAGTCCCCTTTAGGCCTTAGGTCCTCCCCAAGGTATTAGGTCCACATGAATGAAGAAGTATTAGATAGACTACGAGGGACAAGGCTTCAGATGAGGATTTAGGGTAGCCACATTCACTGGAGTAGGGCTAACCAGAATTAGAAGAATAAGTGGGTATGGATATTCCATCGGTACCAGGCCTGTGCATAATTTCATAGGACAGCTGGCTGACCAGCCCTGTGAAGGTGGAGTTTCGTTTTCTTGACATATGTTAGGGAGGAGTAGTTCCATGTTGTCTTGTCTAGGTGAATACCTATAAGACCTATGGGTCATATAATTGTCTCTAAGCCTTCGCTCCTGGTCAGGGATCCACCTCATCCCTTGAAATGTGGAATATCAAAAAAAAAAATCAAAGGCCTTTGAGATATTCTGACCGACCGACATCAAATAATTAAAAGTAATACTATTTAAATATTGAAACATTTGTTACCTTATTTAAAATTAAAACAGAATAACTAATGGTAAATTAAAATGATAAAGTTTATATTTATATAAGAACATATCTAAAACAAATTGGAAGATAATATTACAAACTTATATAATCCAATATTATACAATTTGAAATTTTTGAGCTTTTTTGATGTTGTTTGGATTTATTAAAAATTAAAATTTTCGAGATTCTAAATGTGCATCTCACCTAAATTATAAAAGGGAAATCCTCCCTCAAAACTTTACTCCTCATTGAGGTTTCAAGATCAACTATAACCTTCCCATTTTCCTTATCAACTTCTTTATTCAAATTCGAATGTACATTTTCTCCTCAAAATAGTAACTCTAGTTCTTTTAAAAAGAGATCCAGAGGGAGATCATCGAAAAAGAGGTAATTCCCTCTACCAATTATTTTAATGTTTTTTTCTTCTTCTGCTTAATTTTCTTATGTTTTTTCCATACTACAGTAACAACTCCATAATCTAATATAATATGATAGGTTTTTTTATTTAGGGAAAATCATTTTACTCCTTTAACCTGTCCTACGAAAAACAATATCACCATGCATGTGTACGTATGACATACCGTCTCCACACTGTGGTATAAGTTGTTCATCATCAATAATTTTAATTAAATGGTTATAATTATGAATATAAAGGATATAAATAATTAATTGGACATGATAATTATTCTTTATAAATAATATACCAACCAATTATATAAAATTTAACCATTAATTCAATGATATCATCATTCATGCTTGTGTATGACTTACCGTCTCCACGATGTGATAAGATTCATTCTCCACATTAACCAATCTAGAATAATTATTAAGTATGTTTAATAAAGAATATTGAAATATATTAAATAATAATTCTTATATAATTATATATATATTTCATTTAAATCCTTTCAATCAATTCAATAAGAAAACATTAAGAACGTTCATCGTTACGTACAATATACATTCTCCATAAACGATGTATTCCATTACATTTATCTATCTATTATATATATTCATATACTAATTTTACATATATGAAATATAAAACATTTTTTACATTATAAAAGTATGTAAACCATGATCTATATAGTAAGATCAAAAATAACAAGTGAAAATATGTACGATAAACAAAGCAATTATTACACAAAATGATGTTTCAACTTAGAATTATAAGATTATAGGGTAATATGAATTCATAATTATATCATATATGATATCAAAAATATTATTATATTCCTTTAACACTTTAAAAATATGTTTAAAACCACTATAAAGTATTTTCTTACACATACATTTGAATTCTGACCTAACGTAGGGGATTATTTTTTCTCACTTTTGTTTCTGTGTGAGGGTTTAGCATGAGCCCATAAGGGGAACACTCCAATAGGGTTTCCTCTCCTTTCAATGCCTCCTTCCCTTACTCAGGTCACCTTCGGCTCTTTCCTTGTGCTTATTCGCGGTGACTTCAGGGTGGTTTCTCCATCAGTGGAATTATTGCCGTTGTGACCTCTGCTGTCACGAATTCTCCACCGTTTGCTAGCCTGTTCCACTCCCTTTTCCTCCTTCACTGGGAAGGGTTTCATTGGTGGAACGGTGAGATCCATCAGTCGAGCTCCATCTTGTTGTCCAAGGGTTGTTGTCTCGGGTGCCGGCTGGGAGTGTGTGTGTTAGTTCGCGATGGTCTCCCTGGCGGATGTGAAGGTGGCGATGAGTCGCGTTAATGAATTGTTGTTTTTCTTCTTCCAGCACAGACTGGCGTTATGTGTTTTGCAGTGATGGTTTCTATTTACATTTTCTGTCTCATTGATTTTGATATGGATTGTTTGTTCCTGATGTGTGATTTCGTGGAGGGAGAACTGATTTTGGTTTCAGGGGCGTGTTTTGAATTTTTTGGTGGGTTTTTGTGCTTGATGTTGTCCTACGGCCTGCATTTGAGGATGTTGGTAGTGGATGCAGCATTTGATTGCTTCAGACTTGTTAAAGGATGGAATTCTTTCTGGTTTCTAGTTTCCTGTGTGATTTATTGAGGCCACGGGCATGCATTGTCGAGGACAAGATGGTGAAAATGGTGTTTGTTAATGGTTATGACGGTGTGGTGGATGTTTACATGATGCGAACAACATTAAAGATGGTGATGGATTATGGCCCGTGGTGGTTGGCGGTGCCTGGTATTAGGTTCACTTTTTATTTTTGAATTCACAGATTTGGGTTGATTTTGGTAGTGTTTGTTTAAATTTTGAATTTAGTTTCCCTCTTGGATGATGTGGTCAGGTTGTATTTGGGTTTTGCTATGTGTGGTTCCCACTAACCCACAAATTTGTCTTAAAAAATACAAAAAAAATGGATTAGCAGGACTTTTGTTTCAATTGGACAAATGCCTTATACACCGCCTATTTATTTTTTGTTGTGTTTGTGATTCCCATGATTGTTTTTATAATTATTATTAAAAAGGTTATTATATTTTGTTATAAATATTATTTTATGTGTCATATGATTTTACTGATTATAAATTGTTAAGGGATAATTTTATAATCTCATTATTATCTAAGATTGTTTCTATGTAAGTATTTATTTGGGTTCATTTAAAACACATGTCCATGTTTTTCAAAAATTATTTCATGAAATTTCTCACGATTCTCCTATGGATGTTTTAATACATTTTTACCCATTTTTTACTTTTTACTACATGGTTTGAAAGTAATCATTCATTAATTTTCCAAACAATGTACTTTTTAACTTATCTGTAAAATGTTTGAGAAGAATGTTTTATTTTAACTTATATGGCATAGTTATTTTTAATCATTCATGATTACATATTTCCATGAATTATCCCTTATAATTTTTCTTGATTATCATTAATTAAATTATTTTCTTTTCAAATTTCATGATGTATTACGAAAAGAAAAAAAAATTGATGAAGATAGGATATTTTCCCCAGGAAAAAATTTGAATTTTTTATCAAAATTATTTGACATCTATTATTAAATTCATTTATAATGATTTTTTCAAATATATTTTCCTTATTACTCCTATTGTTTGATTATTTTTATTCTATTTATGAATACCAATTGTTGTTCATGGATTATGTTGTGATTTAATGATGTTTATAAACCCCATTTTTTTTCTTAGGTTATCCGGTGATGAATGTTTTTTTGACACAAACAATAATAATTTAAATATTAAATGGGTTTAAGCTATATCACCCTCCATTTAATTGTGTAAAGATGAAAATCCTGTGAGGTATTTATGTTTTGCGTGAAGCTGATTTCATGTACACAATTTTATTAGAGGACCTGATTTTTATTCCCATTTGTTTTTGTAAGGGGCCTTATTTCATGTCATTAATTTATTATGTGAACCTATTACTATATACACATGTTCATGAGATTATATGAATATGTGTATGCCAAATTTTGATGAATTAAGTTACAATTATGATCTTATTTATTTTGATAATTTATTTTCTTTATGATTCAATTTTTCCATTGATTTGAAGGGAATAAAATTATAATGTTATAATCATGTTCGTATACCCTTTATGCTCATGTTTATGTTTAAATATCAACCTTGATTACCATTACTGAGAATCTGGGACACCCTTTTTTTCTTCTCCCCAGGATTTAAATAAGGTTATTACGTTAGATGTGTCAAAAGGGGTTCTAGTTATGAAGGATAAAGAAGGATATGATATAGATATTTTACAAACTAGTCATTTATATTTCCTAGTTTTCAAAGACGCTAAACTAATTTGGCCTTTTGGGGACTTTTTGTTTAATGTATTATGTATTCTGCATAATTAAGGTAATTTCTATGTATTTCAAGCTTGGACTATTATGTTTTGTATCATAGTGAAGGTTTAGATAACCATTGGATACTAGAATACAAATAATTAGTGAGATCCCTGGAGATATTTCATAGGATATGTATTTGGATGTCATTCAGATAGATATATTTATAGGTTAAAATATCTTATCTTTTTTTAATAATCATAAATAACCATGGATTAAACATATGATATCATAAATTGAAATATTAGAAATAATTTCAATTAATTATGCTTTTTAATCTCTGATGTGCATTTATCACACATTTCCTTCTAGTCATAGTCAATAAAAAGATGTGTAAAGCATGGGAAGTATATTTACTATGGGGGAATATTGTGAAATGAATAAGACATCCCGCCTTTTTATTGCATAAATTTTCATTACATAGCACAAACAGGGGATCTATAAAGTCTAGTGTCTTGGTAATCCCGAACATAATGCATGGAAAAAATTTAAAATATTCATCTAAACCACTCGTAAGACTTTACCATAGGTTCATCCTTTGTACATTTACAACATCTCATATCCTGGAAATATACATCAAAGGAAAGGGAGAGAAGAAGGCTTAGTAAGTAAAAAAAGTTAAATAGTTGACATGTGATCTTGGGAGATATTAATAAGTTCATTATAAAACTCATAAAATCATGAGCAATGGAAGAATAGGAATATAAAAATAAAAATAACTTGAATCATAACATGAATATGTGGGTACAACATTTCATTTAGACATTCATGAACATATCACCAAGGTTTATTCCTGAGGACTCATAAATATTACCAAGGTTATTCACCAAGGTATCATGAAACTTTTCATCTCTAGAGATTAATTCTTTACCCAATGAATTTGACCGCTATTAGGGTGCACCCATACTAGGTCTTTATTTTTATTTGATCCACATAGATCATAATAAAAATTTTCATAAATAACCCATTGAGAGTAAAAGAAATGTGTTTCACTTCAAAATCGTGATGTTTTTAAAGTGCTTAAAAATAAGATCGTTATGAAATTTATAACCCATGGAAAGGGATTTAGGGTTACATGTATGTCAATTCTGCAACACCCCAAAACCTAAACCTTATATATTTATAAGCTGTGGTTAATTTTGTTTGAATAACTGAAAAAAAAAACTTTTTTCTCATAAGAGGGTGATAATATTGTTTAAATTTATTAGAATGGAACCGAGTAAAACACAAAAGTAGATACAAGACCTTTCATTTAAATAAAAACACAGTTGCATTTAAAAGACACAAAAATCAGAAGAGTAATAATTCTAACCAAAAAAACATACTAAAAACTCTATACGAATTACAGGGAGACCACTTAAAACAATGAAAATCCCAATAAAATAATATGGGTGCTTATAATTTTTCATAATGAACATTTGAATGGCAAAAGCCGCTGAGGCCACATTAAGTACCAATGGTATGACATGTACCATCTTCTTCAATTTACATGAGTGGTAAGACACACAAAATCATGGATTTATTAGACTCTAACGTGACCATTTCCATGGGAAACCATGGAACTGTAATGGCTATAAATATTTTTGTTGGCCTCGTTGTACAATTAATTTAAGACTTATACGTATATTCTTGTCCACCATGTGATTATGATATAAATTGGAAAATCAAATTTTAATCTTCTCTTAACCATGAACCATTGCAGGTCATAATTAAATGTTTTTAATATTAAATTATTGTTTTTTAAAAGTGATAAGAAAATTAAAACAAGTTACAATTAATTCAAAAGTATTATAAATATTTTCATTCAGTGTATTAAAATTATGTTTAATTTATTTTAATTGAATTATATTTTTAATTAACTTAGTTTTGACTACTATTATTACAAAAGATATTACGTGGATATACTGACCATCAATTCATGTTAAAGATTTTGTGCTATAAATAGCTTGAGAAATATTATTATACAAGGTATAGTTAGGTGTTCATTAATCCTTCATCAAGCCTATATAAAATAATGTCATGTTTGAAAGAGGAATTTTATATAGAGTATTATTTACTATAAGACTTCATATATTTTTAAATATAAGGTTATGTTTTTATAAAAAATTGGGCCCACTAGGGCCAGCCCTTACGGCTGGGCCGAGAGAGGCACCACACGCTAGGTGGCTGAGCCAAGCCCTCGGCTCAAGCCTGACCCAACCCAAGCTTGGTAATAGGCCTCCCAAGGGGCGCACAAGAGCGTGGGAGCAATCACATGAGTGCGCAGTGTGGGTGCAAAGTCGCGGTGTGCATGGGTGGGCCAAACCAATCGGGAGGGAATGGGATCCCGTTTGTAAGGCCCCCTATGTGTGTGTTGTTTGATTTATGAATATGGCATGGGTGGCATAGGCTAATAAGGACGCTGCATGCACCCCACCGTTACGATGTGGGATACATTTTTTTTGCTCGAAACAAAATCATTGCTATTGGATCACGTCGCACGCGATCTGGGCCATTGATTCTGGTCCCAGCTTTGATATTCAGTAGTCGCGGATTATCAGTGGGTTTTTTTGATCCATCCGATCTGGTGAGATCTATTTGTGGCCATTCATTTGTTTTAAAAAAATGCCACTTTTTTCTCAGGTCGTTCAATCACCACAGATTTAATCGGAGTCTCTCATTCTTTTTCAAAAACCCACGGATGTGCCCCATCCCTTAGGTCAAGGACAAACTCGATCTGGACCGTCCATTTTTCTCCCGATTTATTCCAGCGGTGATGTCTTCTTCCTCCCACAGCGTGCTATACACAAGTACCCTACATTCCTTTTTGCAACATTTTTTCTTCACTTGTATAGCTACCAAACCGTCCACTCTCACGGTTTCCACAAAGGTCTTTTTCCCCGGTAATTTTTATAAGTCATGTTGGCCTCAAATACCTTTCTTCTAGAATTAAAATAGAGAGTATGGGAATAATTTATAAAAACATTAATGAGTCATTTGAATAACCACCCCAATTCCTTGCACAAAACCCTCCAGCGCAACTCAACGTGTTCTCCGAGATTTCCTGCACCTTCCCTAGCACTACCACCATTTCCTCTTCAAGTTAAGGTAGGGGATTAATATTTTTCATTCTAGTGTAGTTTTATGTTTTGTAAATATATGTATATACATTTGTCATATAATATACGTTACCTCATTGTTTGAGGTTAATTCCTTATATAGGGGTTTACTAAAATTTGTCTCAAACATGTATATATAAGTATTCTTTTTATTTTTGATTATATACATTGTGGAAAATATTTATATGTATAAATAAATATATATTTATGTATGTTCATATATCTCTATTTGAAGACGCAAATATGAACTATGTTTTTGTTCTATAGTTTTCTAAATCATAATATTTGTAAGGGATTTCCTTTGTCTTTCCTTTGGTTTTTTGTTGAATAGCTGTATATATACAAATATATATATATATATATATATATATGTACAAGGTTCTCCTAATCCGAAACAATTTTTCATATTTCTAAGCCTTTGCAATCAAACAATTGTAAAATGTTAGACTTTAATTATTAGGGTCTACTTCTATACTTGTCCCTCCTTGTGAGAAAAAACACACATATACATATATATATGTATGGAATATATGAACATGTGTATGTTCATACCCACATATATATATATATGAATATAGTTTTCCATCCTAGCACTATTTTGGTTTTCTAAAAGTGTTTTCCAATGGTCAACCAACGAAGCAGTACTCGTTTTGGTTGTGAAATTCAAAGTTCATATACATAATTCTATATATATATATACATAAGGTTTATAGCTACATATATAATCTATAAGGGAATTCAGTTTTTTTTTCAAAGGATAAAAGTTGTCTATGTAAATGTTTTCAAAGCTCGAAATTTATACATGGGTGTGTTTTGTATGAATTGGTATTTATAAAAATAAACAGATAAACACTTAGTATATATTTGGACATGTAAACATAATTCAATATCATTTTATTTTTATGCTAATCAAGATGATTTACAACTAATACATGAATGAGAATATAGTTATGGGTTCAAGTGGATTAATAATATTAATGAAACATTAGTTTTTAAATATGTATATCCTATGTCAAACCCATTTTTAAACATTTAATGACATTATCCTCATTATAATTTTATATTTCAAACCGTTTTCTTATCCATTATTTGATACGCTTCAGTAATCGTCTCTTGTGGAACGATTCTGTAATAAACCATGAATACCTTTGATAAACTGAAACATATACATATTCAATGTAATCTTCTATATTATGAATATTTGGATTAAATGTTTTAATTTTCCATTTTATTTATATTTTTACTCAATGATTCATGCATGTGTACAAATATCATCTAACTTAATTTAAAATTGGTCATTTGAAACTATAAATATCCATTTATATAAATCATGGATTTCTAAAATTAAGGAAATATCATTTTATGTGGTAACCCCACCCATTCCATTAATGTGGGTTTTAAAACAATACAACATGTGTGAAGATTGTATTATAGTTTATGCATGTCACGAAGAAACACTTTTTCTGAATAGTTACTGGCATATTATTTTTTACCTCATCTCCAATTCCATTTGTTTGAGCCTGAATAATGTGCGTGTATTTTATTGCATTAAAATTGTATTATAATTGAAGAGTTGTAATGTTCTTATTTTATGTGATAATCAAACAATTTAATATTCATGATAATTTATGAAATAAGCATTTAATTTTTCAAAGTGGTATGGGACACATTGAATAATGTGAAATGAGAAACCAAGTAATATGTGTACATGAAATGATAAGTGATTTAATAAATCAAAGTGGTATGTGCACTTTGATTTTGAGATATGAGGAATACATTGGACCTAGTATGTTCCGGGGTGGGGACCGGTAAAAGTAAGCCCTCCGGGTTGAGGTCTGGTTACAGCAGACCCTCCAAGATGGTGTCCTGTTATAGAGGCACTCCGAGTTGGTGTCCTGTTATAGAGGAACTCTAGGTTAAAGTCCAGTTACAGAGGATCTCCGGGTTGGAGTCCGGTTACAGTTATCCCCTAGGTCTTGGCACGAGGCCATGACACGGTCGGACATATGCACTATCCTCATTAAGACTATGTGAATAAATTAACCAGAATATTATTCGACAAGTAGACTATTCAGGTTTAAAGAGATTATCATTATAATAATTAGAAGAAGTTTATGTATGGCATATTTATTATTTATGTAGTGTTCATAAATTTAATGGCTAATAGTAAATGATGAAAATGAATTTATGGTTTTTAAGAGGATCTCTGATCATGCGTTACACTTAGTTATTAATTTTTATCTTTCATATTAGCATTAAATGTTTTTTACATTCTATTCTGAATTGGAATTTCCAAAATTGTATCATGGTATTGTTAGTATGTTTAAAATTATGCAGTTATATCCCTTAGAAAATTACCATTGTATGATTAATGTGTTTCAACATTTTAAAGAAAATGTTTTATGGTAGTTTTAAAGAATGTTTTCAAAAGTTAATTTCGGTATAGTATGTTATTTTTAAACCCCTTACTGGGAATTCATATGCTCACCCTATGTTTTTGATTAAAAATTTTCAAGTAACAACTTTTAGCAGATAAACCACTTTAGCAGCAGCTGGTTTCCTAGTGCCTGAACTGAATTCGATCCTCTGTATGGAACCAGATCTGAGTACTCGAGAGCTAGGGCGTTACAGTTTGTATCAGAGGATTCAGTTTGGATAACTCTGGAAAAGTTGAACATAATAGTGAGAATTTACATAAGCAATACTAGGAACAATGTTTTCTTAATTTCATATAAAAATTGAGGTTATTAACCTTCTAAATCATCACAAGGAGGCCTTGGAGACCATAATTTCCATAGCTATATATGAAAACATTATAAACTACACCCATATTCATATGTCATGCAAGCATCACTAAGACATTACAAATTCTCCCTGAGTACATCATCTCCATCAAAGAGTCGGTCTTGGTCACAACTTTATGATGCACGCCCAGTTTCTATTCTATGCACGATTGAGAAAATACTATGAGAGACATTTTAGATGCTTCACCACAACGGAAGGCTTCCCGTCTCTCAAGGCTTTCCAAGAAGCTGTAATAGAGGGAGACCTCCACACGACATATATGTTTCAAGTCCTGTCTTATGTCCATCTTGGTCAGGTAATGGACTTTGAAAACCTTGAATACGAATCCTCCCATTCTTTGTACAGACAACAAGTACATGCAAACGTCTCTTAGTTGTACACCCCACATGTTAGACTCCGGAGAAAACACACGTGCTCCCACGATATCGAACCAGATTTCATAGGTTGCATTTGGTTTAGGGAAATTGAATGTTTCGAATTAGTTTTGGGGATTTGTGTATTTGGAAACTGGGGAAACCATTACCATGTTGTATTTTATGTACCAATAGTTATATGAGAACATAACTTGTTATCTCATCTTTTGTTATCCTTTATCGATTATATTTTTTAATGGGTATCAATAAAGGAAAATTCTTAATAAATTTTCTTATGGAAGGACAAACACATATGTTATCTCTTTATGTTCAGGTATTAGTGATTATTGCAATCAAAACATCTGAAGTGGAGAACCCACTTCTCTCGAACATGCGAAAAATGTGAAATAAACTATATGAAGTGAAAAAATGTCCCAACATTGGATGGACCTATCAAGGGAATGCTTCCATTTACTACTGCATATCCATGACACAACTGGCCAAGTATTGGCAAAGAGGAAAATACCATGAATGGATTTTCTTATGTTTCACCCTAGGCTGGAATTACACGACCATGTTATGTTTTCAAGAGGCATCTTTGGAAGGAAACGTTTGTGCGACCTACAAGTACCAACTCATCAACTTTATCCTATAAAACAAAAAATACGACTTAGATGTTCTCAGTGGAGACATAGTATTGAGAGATCGTCATGTGATGGCCCATTCAGACATTTCCAATCTTTCTACTATTTGATCCTCCCTCTGGAAGCCTGAGTGTTCGATGTAAGAGTTCAACCTCTTCTATTTGAGGTGTGTATGGATTATATAACTAGGGGAGTTGATCATCGATTTGGGTTTTCCACTGAACACACCTGAGGATCCTCTATGATGTGAGATGTGGTATGAACATTAGAGATCTTTCTTTTGTGGTTAAGGAATGAATTGCGAGGACGCAATACCTCATAGGGGGTATGATGTGACACCCCAAAACCTGAAACCTTATGTTTGGATATGTTGTGGTTACTTTTGTTTGAATAACTGAAAAAAACATGTTTCTTATAAGAGGGTGATAATATGGTTTTAATTTATAGGAATTTAATCGAGTAAAACACACAAGTGGATACAATACCATTTATTTAAATAAAATCACTATAGCATTTACTAAAAACCAAAATTATAAGAGTAACCATAATAACAAAAAATTCTTATTAAAAAACCTATCAGAATTACAGGGGGACCACATAAAATAACGAAAAGTCCAAGAAAATAATATGGGTCCTTAGAAATATTCATAATGAACATGAAAATAGTCAAAGCCAATGTGGCCACACTAAGTACCAAAGGTATGACGTGAACCATCTTCTTCAATCAACTTGAGTGGTAGGAAAACCTATGTCTTGGATTTATAAGGCTCTAAGGTGACCATTTCCTTCAGAAACTATGGAACTCTAACAGATATAAATAGAGTCTTTGGCTACGTTGGACAATTAATTTAAAACTTAGTAGAATATTCTAGACCACTATGTGATTTGGTTATAAATTGAAAAACAAATTCTCAAACTACTCTTAACAATGAACCTTTAGAGGTCATAATGAAATGTTTTTAATATTAAATTTGTGCTTTTGAAAAGTGATAAGAAAATCAAAACAAGTTTCAATTAATTCAAAAGTATTATATTTAATTTCATTCAATGACTTAAAAATATGTTTTATTTCTTTAACTTGAAATATATTTTTAATTAACTTAGTTTTGACTACTATTATTACAAAATATATTATGTGGTTATACTGACCTTCAATTAATGTTATTACTTTGGTGCTATAAATATCTCAAGAAATGTTATTAGACAATGTATAGTTGGGTGGAATTTATCCTTACTCAAGCATAAACAAAAAAAGAAATGTTTGAAAAAGGAAATTTTTTTGGAGTATTATTTACCTTAAGACATCATATATATATAAATATAAGGTTATGTTTTTATAAAAATTTGGGTTCGCTAGGGCTATCCCTTACGGCTGGGCCGAGTGAGGCAACACACGCTTGGTGGCTGAGCCAAGCCCTCATCCCAAGCATGGGCCAGCCCGAGCTCGGGCATAGGTCTCTAGATGGGTGCAAAAGAGCGTGGGAATGAGCACAAGAACGCGTAGCACGGGCGTAGGTCCGCGGTAAGTAAGGGTAGGCCGAATCTTATTTGGGGAAGATAGAGCCCGTGTGTAAGGCCCATTATGTGTGTGTTGTGTGATTTATGAATATGGCATGGAAGGATTAGGCTTAAAAGGAAGCCGCATGCACCCCACCATTTTGATGTGGGAAGAATTTTTTTCAGGCGAAACGAAATCAAGGATGTTGGATCGTGTCGTGCACGATCAGGGCCGTTGATTCCATTCCTGCGTTCAACCTTTTGTAGATGCGGTGTATCACCGTGTTTTTTTGATCCATCCGATCTGGCATAATCTAATCATGGACATTCAATTTTTTTAAAAAAATTACTCTTTGATCTCAGGTCATCTCATCAACTCAGATTTAATCTGAGTCACTCATTCTTTTTAAAAAACCCACCAACGTTCCACAACCATTGGATAAAGGACATAATCAATCTGGACCATCCATTTTTCTCTCGATTTTTTCCAGTGGCTCTATCTTCTTCCTCCCCCAGCGTGCTATACACCAGTACCATACTGTACTTTTTGCAAAACAATTCTTCACTTGTATAGCCGCCAGACCCTCCACTCTCACGGTTTCCACAAAGGTCTTTTTCACTGGTATTTTTTTGTAAGTCATGGTGGCCTCAGATCCCTGTCTTCTTACATTAAAAAATACCGAAAAGGAATCATTTATAAAAACATCACTGAGTTATTTGAAGAACCCTCTTGGTTCCTTGCACACAAGCCTACAGCAGACCTCAACATGTCCTTCAAGATTTCACGAACCTTTCTGAGCTCTACCAACTCTTCCTCTTCAAGTTAAACTAGGGTATTAAACATTGTATTACTTGTTGGTTTTTAAGTTTTTTATATATCGGAATATATTTTTGTGATCTAATATACATCACCTCACGGTTTGAGGTCAATTCCTTCTATAAGGGTTAATTATAATTTGTCTCGAACATTTATTCATAAGGATTCTATTTATTTTTTATTATATACATTGTGGAAAGTATGTATACATATAAATATATATATATATTTTTGTAAGTTCATATATCTCTATTTCAAAACACATATATGAACTATGTTCTTGTACTAAAAATTTCTAAATCATATGGTTTGTAAGGGGTTACCTTTGACTTTCCTTTGGTTTTAAGTTTTATGGGTGTATATATACAAATATATATATATATGTATAAGTTTTTGCTAATCTGAAACAAGTTTTCATATTTCTGAGTCTTGGCGATCAAACAATGTTAAAAGGTAGATGTTAATTGTAAGGGTATACTTTTATACTTTTCCCTCCCTATGAGAAAATACACACACACACACACAAGTATATATATATATATTTTTGGAATATACAAAAATGTGTATGTTCATACCCACATATATATATACACATATAGTTTTCCATCCTAGCCCTATTCTGGTTTTCTAAAAGTGTTTTTCAATGTTTAACTAATGAAGCGGTACTCATTTTGGTTGTGAAATGAAAAGTTCATATACTTAATTCTATATATATATATATGGTTTATAGCTGAATATATCATCTATAAGTGAATTAAGTTTTATTTTCGAAGGTTATAAGTTTTATGTGTAAGTATTTTCTAAGGTCAAAAAATATACATTGGTGTGTTTAGTATGAATTATTATTTATAAAAATAAATGGATAATCACTTATTTTATATTTTTACATGTACAAAAAATTAAATATAGATTTATTTTTAAGCTAATGAAGATTATTTACAACTTATACATGAATGAGAATATTGTTTTGGGTTCAATTGGATTTATTATATTAAGCAAAACATTAGTTTTCTGATATGTATGTACAATGTCAAAATCATTTTTTAAACCTTTAATGACATTAGACTTGTTATTATTGTATATTTCAAAACCATTGTTTTATCCATTATTTGATACACTTCAGTAAACGTCTCATGTGAAATTATTGGGAAATAAACCATGATTGCCTTCAATAAACTGAAACGGTTACATTTTCAGTGTAATCTGTTATATTATGTATATTTGGATTAAATGGTTTCATTTTCAATTTTATTTATATTTTTACTCAAGGACTCATGCATGTGTACAAATTTCATCTATATTAATTTGGAATTGGTCACTTTAAACTATAAACATTCATTTCTATATATAAGGGATTTCAAAAATTAAGGAACTATCATTTTTTGTAGTAACCCCGCCAATTCGTTTCTTGTGTGTTTTAAAATAATATCACATGCGTGAAGATTGTATTATTGTCTATGCATGTCATGGAGAAACATGTTGTCTAAATTTAAACTGGCATATTATGTTTTAGATCATCTCTAATTCCATTTTTTTAAGCAGAATTAATGACCATGTATTTTAATGCATTAAAAGTTTATTATAATAGAAGATTTGTAAAGTTATTATTTTATGTGATAATATATCAATTTAATATTCATGATAATTTCTGAAATAAGAATTTAATTATTCAAAGCGGTATGGAAAACATTGAATAATGTGAAAATAGAAACCATGTAATATGTGCATTTGAAAGGATAAGTGATTTAATAAATCAAAATGGTACGTGTAATTTGATTTAGAGATATGAGGATTTCATTAGACCTAGTATGTTCTGGGGTGGGGGTTGGTAAAAGTAAGCACTCTAGGTTGGGGTCCGGTTATAGCAGACCCTCTGGGTTGGTGTTTCGTAACAGAGGCACTTTGGGTTGGTGTCCGGTTACAGAGGCACTCCAAGTTGGAGTCTGGTAAAAGAGGTTCTTTGGGTTGGGGTCCGGTTATAGTTAGCCCCTAGATCTTTGCAGGAGGCCTTCAAATGGTCTGGCATTTTCACATTCCTCATTATGACTATGTAAATTAATTAACACGAGGATTATTCGACTAGTAGAATATTCTTTGTTAATGAGCTTATGATTATGAGAATCAAAATAAGTTTAAGTATGATATATTTATTATATATTAAATGTTCAGAAATTTAATGGCAATAGTAAATGATGAAAATGAAGTTATTATTTTTTAGCACAACTCTGATCATGCATCACATTTAGTTATTAATTAATTACTTTCATTTTTACATGAAATGTCTTTTAATTTGTATTCTGAATGAGTATTTCCATAATTTTGTAATGTTAATTTCATTATGTTTTAAATTGTCCACTTATATCCCATAGACAATTATCATGGTATGTTTAATGTGTTACATCATTAAAAAGAAAATGTTTAATGGAAATTTTAAATAATTTTTTCAAAAGATGTTTTGGGTATAGTATTTTATTTTTAAATATCTTTCTAAGAATTTGTATTCTCACCCTACGTTTTTTATTAAAATATTTCAGGTAATAACTTTTAGCAGATAAACCACTTCAGCAGTAGTTGGTTTCTAAGAGCCTGAACAGAATTCGATCCTCCACATGGCACCGGCTCCCTGGAATCGTTAGCTGGGGTGTCACAAATTCTAAAATAATATATACCATTTTTTTGTTACTATGAACATCCATAGAAAAAAATAGGTTGGGATATTCACATAAATAAAACAAGATAATTCCATGAGAAAAAGAGAGTGAAATTTTGAGATGTAATTTCTAAAGCATAACAGCTATATAATATGGTTTCAGAAAATAATAAAAAGACATGAGAAAAGGGTCCACCATAATTTAATAAACCATTATATAGTAGAGAGACATAATAAAAATAAATAAGATCCTGGTTTGGAAATTTGAATGTCACACCACATGAAAAGGAAACATGAAAGGAAAGAGAAAGTGCAATTTCTTTTATGAAAATTCGGTAGCCTAAAGGCATCACATAAAAAATCAAAAAAAAATTATGACAGAGGAAACCATATTTCATAATTTGGAAATGAAATTTCTAGTAGTGAAGATATATAAGAACAAGCCCCATCATAATAAAATGGGACTATAAGACATAACATAAAGGAAGTCATGACTTAAAAGTTGAGGGTGAAAAAATCATGTACATTGAAGAGTAACTTCAAAAGCATGATGTTTGGGACCTTCAGAGGCTTGAGGGAACCTTGGGTGGACTCCATGGGAGGTAAAGAGACCAGAAAATAATTGAGGAGGATTTTTGAAATAAATAAATGATAGAAATGGTTAGGTATTTATATGAAAATTGAGCGAATAAATAATCAATTTTCACGGGACACCTCATCGGTGGAATTTACAAAACCACGGGCTTTCCCATGGTATTTGCACATGGTATTGGCCACATGGGATACCATATAGCATATATCACTATTCATATGTCTACCCTAAATCTTACATCATTATTACATCAATATTGATGTCATTAAACACCTAAAACTCAAAATTGTATTCTCATTATTCACTGAAAATTCAATTGTTTCACAAAAATCACAAAACATCAACCTAATATAATATTTATGCTATGAATTCAAAAATGAACTCCATTTTATGAAAATTATTTTTTAAATATTTTCAATTCAATTTTTAAATAAAATCAAAATTTATTCCAAAAATTCAACTTTAAAACTAAAACTCATTTTTCAGCACCATAAAAAATAAATCAAGGTCCCATAAAATTATCATATAACCCTAATACAGTAATGTAACAATTTATGATTAAATGTTATGAAAATATATTTCCATTTTAAATTATTAAATTAATTATAAAATTTGGAAATAAAATCTTTATGACATTCCAAAACACAAAACTTATACTATAATCATTTTTTCACTTTTACGATGTTTAAATTTTATTTATAAATTAATGGTTGATGTCTCCAATTTTTTGGCTAATTTTCTATTCATTACTATTCATATGGGTCTCTTACTCTTCATACGTTACTATTCACTGCAAATAAAGTTGATCTTATTAAACTCTAAATTTCTCACTGATCACAACTGTAGAAGACCATTTTTTAAAATCATTTCACATTATTAATTATTTACAGAATATAAGTTTTTTTAAAAAAATAACCCCTTTTCCCTAAATTCATCAATAACACACATCTTGTATTTATACGGATTTTAAACATTCACAATATTTTCCCATAATAATAATTAACAATTTTATTTATATAAAGGGATTATACAAAGAAGTTAAAGTCTTGTTACATAGCCCCTTATAACACAAATATAAGACCTTAGTGTAAGGTGTGCTATGGTAATAGAATCTAGGGGTGGTTCGGACAACATTGCCCGAGTGGAGATTTATACCAGCTTGAAGTTCTTCCCAAGGTGATTTTGTTCAAACATCATATTTTGTAGTTTGGCTTGGGCTTGGTCCAGAGCATATCCCAATGATGCTAATTCATTCAAAAGCTCCGACAGATGGGAATCATATGGTCTGAGTCTACTCGATGATGCCATTCAATTTTCTTTATTTTTTAATTAACCAAGACAACCGTATTTATAAAAATGCAACTTTAAGATTCTAGTTTCCAATGATCATATTGACCAACAATCATATAACAGTTGAAACCCAATAGTCTCCTTTTAATTATACCCAATTCATTAATAAAAGGATATAGTTTTGTTGAGTATAAAATAAAATAACACACAAATTTAGGAAATAAATATAATTAAAAAGTTCAGGTCGGTACATTCTTCCCACCTTAAGAAACTTCATCCCTGAAATTATATCTCATACCCAATGATGAGAAATGGTGTGGGTACTTCTGTCTCATTGACTTCTCTGGTTCCCATGTGGCTTATTCACATTTTTGGTTCTTCCACAACACGTTAACAAAGTGGGTAGTTTTGTTGAATATAACATTCTCTCTACGATCCATAATCTCCACTAGTAGCTCCTCATAGGAGAGGTCATGTTCCAGTTCTACCAGCTTTGGGATTAGTATATGTGAAGGGTCAGGTATGTACTTCCTCCAGAGCAATAAGTGGAAGAAATCATGAACTTCTGCAATATTTGAATGAGGTTCATGCTGATAAGACTCTACTCCAACAGGAATAAATTATTTCATAAGGAACAATGTACTTATGGTTGAGCTTCCCATTTTCCCCAAACCTCATGACTCTCTTCCAAGGTGAAATATGAAGAAAAACGTTTTCACAAACATCGAACTCCATGTCCCTTCAACAGTTGTCAGCATAGCTCTTTTTCCAACTCTGAGCAGCCTTAATGTGTAGCGGGATGGAATGGAAATATCTATCATCTCATGCACTAGATCAGTCCCAAAAAGATTTATCTCACCAACTTCATCCCAACAAGTAGGATTTCTACATCCCATACCATATAGAGCTTCATAGGGTGCCATCTGAATGGTCGAGGAGAAGCTGTTGTTGTAAGAGAACTCGACTAAAGGGATATGTTGATCCCATCCACCATTAAATTCCACTGATCTTGTTCATAGCATGTCCTCGAGTGTTTGATTAGTATTTTCAGATTATCCATAAGTGTGAGGGTGATAGGATGTACTGATATTCAATTCAGTGCTCAGATCTTATTGATGAATTATCCAGAATTTAGATATGAACCTTAGATCACGATCAGATATGATAGAAAGTGGAACTCCATGAAACCTTACCACTTCCTTCATGTAAATACTTGCAAGTTTATCAAGATTGAAATCATATTCGATAGATCTAAAATGGGAAATCTTGGTGAGACGGTCCAAAATAACCTATATCGCATTATTTATATTTGATGTTCTCGGGAGACCAGTGACAATATCCATAGTGATATTGTCCCACTTCCATGTTGGTATTGGTAGTGGTTGCAATACCCCATTAGGAAGTTGTCACTCTGCCGCCACTTGTGACATACCAGGCCCCTTGATGTGTAGTCAGTAGTCTACCTTTTCATATTATCCCACAAATAATGATCACAAAGGTCCCTATGTATTATCATACTTCCTGGATGTATTGAGAAAGTAGAGCTATGAGCTTCATCTATAAACCCATTCTTTATTTTTGGATTAGAAGGAACACATAGTATTGTACAAAATTTCAGTACACCTTCTTGATCAGTATTGAACTTATAAAACTTCACATCCTTCACATCCAAAATCTTATTCTGTAATAAGTTATCTACTTTCTGAGCATTCTTGATCTTCTCTAGCAGTGACAGTTGAGAAATAATTTGGGTAATTATTGATGATTTCCTTTTCTTTATAATTCCCATGTCTAGTTTTACTATGTCATTGATCAAAGGATCTCTTTGAATCCTCATAATGGAAAGAACAACTAGGAATTTACTGCTTAATGAATCAATGAATTTTTTTTCTCTGCCTGGATGATAACTAAATGGGAGATCATAGTCTTTAAAAAGTTACAACCATTAACTTTGGCTCATGTTCAATTAATTTTGTGTGAAAATATACTTCAAACATTATGGTCTTTGTATATATCACATTTCTCCCCATAATTATAGTTCTCCCATATCTTTAGAGAAAAAATGACTACAGCCAGTTCCATATCATTAGTAGGATAGTTCTGCTCATGGGTCATCAACTATTGAGATGCATATACAATTTCCTTTTAATTTCTCATGAGGACACTCCCAAATCATTTTCAAAGTTGCATTTCTAATAATAGTGAATCCTTCTCCACATGAGGACAGAGTTAACACAAGTGCATTAACCAATCACTTCCTCATCTCTTGGAAACATTCCTCACACTCTTTTGTCCATATGAACATGACCTATTTTAGTGATAACATGGTTAATGGATTAGAAAGTCATGAAATGTTTTTTACAAACCTCATATAAAATCTTGTTAATCCACGAAAACTATGAATCTCAGTTACTGTTGTAGGCTAAGGCCACTCCTCTACAATTTTTGTCTTTGTAGGGTCATGTGTGATTCCTTTATTGGAAATAATGTGCCCAAAGAAAGAAACTTGTTGTAACTAGAATTCACATTTACTGAACAACCCAAAAGCCTCACCATCCATAGTATTTGAAAAATAACCCTTAGATGATTCTCATTCTCCTCACATGTTTTTGAATATATCTGAATATCATCAAAAAATTCTACCACAGAGTTATCAAGGTAGTATTTAAAGACTCTATTCATTAGATCCATAAAAATAACATGTGAATTAGTCATAAGAAAAGGCATAACAACAAACTTATAATTACCATATCTTGATCGGATGGCAGTTTTGGGAATATCTCCTTTCTTCACCCTAAATTGATGATAACCAAATAGAATATCAATCTTATAGAATAATAGATCACCACGAAGTTGGTCAAATAAGTAATCAGTTCATGAAGAGGGTATTTTTCCTTTACTATGATCCCTTTTAGTTCACTATAATCAATGCATAGATGCATCGATCCATCCTTCTTCTTCCCAAAGAGAACATGTTCTCCCCAAGTAGACACATTCGTTTGGATAAACCCCTTCTCCAAAATATCTTGGAGTTTTTTATTTAATTTCTCCAGCTCTACATTTCACATCCTATATGGGGTCATTGAAATTGGATCAGATGAAGGTATGAGATCAATGGATAACTTTACCTCTCTTTCTGGGGGTGGTCTGGGTAACTCCATAGGTAATACGTCAACGTATTCCTGGATGACGGGGACATATTCTATCTTCAAACTCTCATTTCCTTCTTATTCTTCACCGATCAATACCATAAGGATATATATTTTAGGTTCTTCATGACAAAGATCGGGTTGAGATATCTCTACTTGGAAGATAATTGTAGGTTTTCCGTCCAAGACTACTCATATTTGTTTACCTCTATATTTGATCTTAGCATATACTTTGAGAGCCAGTCCATCCCCAGTATAATGTTGAATTATAGCATGGGAATGAATACTAGATTTTCAATAATATTTTGTTCACCAAAGTAAATACTAGTGTTTTTAAACATTGAATATTCTTGTATAATCCCACTATGAGTATTGAATGATAACTATACTTTTAGAAAGTTGGGGGTTGATTCCTAATTCCTTGAAAACTTGGAGGAAATAAATTATTGCGTAGAACCATAATAAAAAAAGTAATTTCTAGCTTTTATAGAACACAAATAGTACATGATACCACATCATTTAGAGCTTCAACTTCAGCTATCGTGATAGAAAAATCACAACCTTTCTTAATTAGCCTTTGTTGAGGTTGATAGTGGTTCCCCTCCACTACCCTTGGATTTAGATAGTTATTGGACAAGTGCCCAAGATGTCCACGCTTAAATCACTGGACATCAGGTAGGGCTTGCACCATATTCCCCTTTTCATTAGTGTTTGGAGTTTCAGGTTTCACCTCACTACGACAATTCCTCACAATATAGAAACCTCTTACACACTTGTATCATTTCCCACTCCCGAGCAGGCAGTTCATGAATGT
This sequence comes from Viscum album, assembly GCA_963277665.1. Taxonomy (NCBI): domain Eukaryota; kingdom Viridiplantae; phylum Streptophyta; class Magnoliopsida; order Santalales; family Viscaceae; genus Viscum; species Viscum album. The sequence goes on along the minus strand of OY728134.1, from coordinate 658,733,482 downwards.
TTCTTCCCACATTTATTACACGTGGGACATTTCACTTACTTGCCTCATATTCCTTGATCATAGGTCCTCCCTAAGAAGTGCTATATTGATCTCTTTTTATCATTTGTTTTATGAGAACATTGTGTCTCACCGAACTCCTATTCGACTCTCATTGCACTCTGTACAATCTCATCGAAGATGTCATAGTCTCGGTTGCCTCGATTCTTCCACAGATGAAGTCTCAGCCCACCAAATAATCTCTCAACCTTACCATTAGGATCCATGATAGAGCTTGAGATATAACAGTAATGTCTAGTAATGTTCATGTCATAGAATCCCATAGATTTATTCTCCTTCTACTTCAGCTCGAGAAACTCCTTATATATTATTTTTCTCATGGAATGAGGGAAATAATTATTGAAGAAGATCCATCTGAACTCTTCCCACTCCATATCATCATCCAATACTCATTGACTTGTGTTTTTAATTAGTTCCCACCACTGATCAGTTTACCCCTCTAAGCAATAGACAACCAGGGTAACCTTCTCTTACTCTGAATAGTAGAGTATAGAAATGTTGTTCTCTATAGAGCTGATCCACTATTCTAAAATCAATGGTTCGGTCGATCCATGGATGGTTGGTGGTCGTTGACGCATAAAGGACTCAATATAATTTTGTTCCCTTCACGGTGAGATTGGTCCCTCAGCTTCATTCAAGTTATTTCCCATAACCTGAGTCGGTTGGTTCATCATTTTCTTGAATGTATCTATTCTGTCTTCCATTGGAGGGACGTCAGTGCATGGTCCATTGCAGTCACCATTTGCACAGTTCCACTTATTTCCCGCCATTTTTATGTGATTAAACCCTTAGTGAGAAACTTATTTAATTTATGAATATTTTAACAATAAAGGATTTTATATCTCAATACTTCATTAAACAATTACATTTCTATATAAATCCTTCATAATAATTCAATAAAAGCTTATGATTAACCAAACATATCCGACAGGAGTGTCGTAACCAAGAGTGTAGCAAGGCCCATTGTAATGTACCAAGATACCCCAGGTCAATCCCGAAACTCCTTGTCGGAGTTTTCACTCCTAGGTACCTTTGTACCAGAGCCGCCTCTACCTGCTGGTATCTAGACAGGGATGTATTTGTTTGATAAACCACTTACTCAATACTGACCAAAATACCAGGAATTTTTCCAATATTTAATATTTTATATAGGATAATTACTAATGTTTTCATAGACTAATTTCCATAAATATGTAATCTATCTTTGATACCAACTATGAAATCCCACCTTTTTATTACATAACTTTTCATTATGTTTTAAAAATACTGGATCTTTAAAGTATTGTGTCTTTGAAATTAGGAACGTAATACATGGAAACAACATAAAACATTCTTATAAACCACTCATAAGGTTTCACCATAGGTTCATACTATTTAAAATTACTGCAACCCATATCCTAAAGGCATAAATCAATGGTAAGTTTTAGCAGAAGGCTCGGTAAGGAAAACAAGTGAAACAGTTGACATGTGATCTTGAGGATTATTAATAAGTACATGATAAAGCTAAAAATTAATGAGAAATGGAAGAATATTAATATAATAATAATAAGAAAATGAATCATAACTTGAATATGTGGATCCAACATTTCATTTAGACATTCAGAAACATATCCCCAAGGTTTATCCATGTGGTTTCATAAAAATTACCAAGGTTATTCACCAAGGTATCGTGAAACTTGTCATATCTATAGATTAATTATTAACCTAATGCATTGGAGTGATATCAGGGTTCCCCCTTAATATGACTTTAATTTCAATTGATCCACATATATCATAATCTAAAATTTCATAAATAACCCAACGAGAGTAAATGAAATTGGTTTCACTTCAAAATTGTGACATTTTAAAAGTGCTTAAAAATAAAATCGTTATGTCATTTATAACACATGGAAAGGGAGTACGGGTTACATGTATGTAAATTCCAGAATAAAATATATCATTTTTGTGTATCTATGAACACCCATAGAAACTAAATTGTTCTGGGTATTCACATAAAAAACAAGTCAATTCCTTGAGAAAAGTGAGAATGTTTGAGATGAAATTTCTGCAACATAACAACTATATAACATGGTTTTAGAAAATAATATAAAGGAAGGGGACAAGGGTCTACAAAACATAAATGAACAATTTTTAAGTATATGGAAATAATAGAAATAAATAATATCATGATGTGGAAATTTGAATTACCCACCACATGAAAATGAAACATGGATGGAAAGGGAAAGCACAATTTCTTTTACAAAGATTCGGCAGCCTAACAGTGTCACATAAGTATTCAGAAAATAAATTTATGAGAGTTAAAAGTGTCACTAATCATTTGGAAAATAAATTTAACGTAGTAAAGATATATAAGAAAAATAGCCCTCATAATAAAATGGTACTATAAGACATAACATAAATGAAGACATGACTTAAAAGAGGAAGGTGAAAGAACCCCTTACATTGAAGAGTAAATTTGAAAGCATGAAGGTTGGGAACTAGGGAGGATTGAAGGAACCTTGGGAGGACTCATTTAGAGGTAAGGATACAAGAACATCATTGAGGAGGACTTTGGAATGAAATGAATGAGGGAAGTGGCTTGGTGTTTATAGGAAAATGAGTGAATAAATTATTAATTTCCAAGTGACACCTCATCAGTGGTATTTGAATAACCATGGGCTTGCCCATACTATTTTCCCATGGTATTGGCCAGTTGGGACACCACATAGATAATCTCATTATTAATAAGTCTACTAGAAAAAATGACATTATTATTACATCATTAATGATGTCATTAAACACCCAAAACTCAAAACTATATTTTTTTATTCACCGAAAATTCAATTGTTTCAGAAAAATATCAACAATTCATGCTAACCTAATATTGATGCTATCAATTCAGAAAGTTACTCCATTTTATGAAAATAATTTTCTAAATATTTTTAATTTTATTTTTAAATAAAATATTTATTTATTCCAAATATACAACTTTAAAACTAGAACTCATTTTTTAACACCTTAAAAAAGTAATCAAGGTCCCGTAAAATTATTGTATAACCATAATACAATAAAGTAACAATTTATTATTACATATTCTGAAAATATATTTCCATTTTAAATTATTAAATTAATTATAAAATTATAAATAAAATATTTATGACATACCAATATACCAAAACTTATACTATGATCATTTTTCACTTTTGAGATGTATAAATTGTATTTATACATTCATGGGTGATGTTTCTATTTTTTTTGGCCAATTTACTATTCATTACTATTCATACGGTTATGTTACTGTTCATATGTTACTATTCACTAAAAATCAAGTTGATCATATTAGACTTTAATATTATCACCGATCACAACTGTAGAAGACCATTTTTTTAAATATAATTTTACATTATAAATTATATAATGAATACCAAAATATTTTAAAATAGCCATTTTCCCTTAAACTCATCAATAATACAAATCCTATATTAATCTGCATATTTGAAATTTCCAAAATTTTCCATTATAAGAAATAAAAATATTATTTATATAAAAGGATTACAAAAAGTATACAAGGTCTCGTTACATAGCCCCTTATAATAGCAACATAGGACCTAAGTGTATTGTGTTCTATGGTGATAGAATCTTTGGGTGGCTCGGACATCATTTCATGAGTGGTGATTTATATTAGCTTGAACTTCTCCCTTATGTGATACCGTTCAAGATTCACATGTTGATGTTCGGCTTTAGCTTGGTCCAGAGAAAAGCCCAGTAATGCTACCTCCTTTCCATGCTTTGATTGATGGGCTTCATATGGCCCGAATCTACTAGATGAGGCCATTCAATCATCTTTCTGTATTAATTAATGATTATTACTATAGTTATAAAAACAAAACATTAAGATTATAGTTTCCAATGGTCATATAGAACAATGGTAATATAACAATCGAAACCCAACATGCTCATTTTAATTATACCCACTTCATTAATTAAATTATATGGTGTTGTTGAGTATAAAATACAATAACACAAAAATTTAGGAATAAAATATAATTAAAAAGATCGGGTCATTAGAGAGAATTTGGAAGTTGGTATGTTTATAGGTTATAAAACTGAGGATAAAGAAACGAAAAATGATATGTGAAGGGTATGAGAAGATTTAACCATATAATTTACCTTAATCATAAGAAGCATTATTAGATTAGGGTTGAGGAACCTTAATACATGGTACATATTTCATATTATTTGTTTGAATAAAATTATGAATCATGGATAATGGGATTAAAATATTCTTGGATGGTTTAAGTGTATATGTTTTGGAATTCATGGATTATGTATAAGTATATTTAGTACATGTTTTTCAATAAGCATTGAAAAGATGTGTTATATAGTGATGAATACATAGAAAAGGTATTTAAGGGAAACATAATATTTTGATTCAAAGAAGGTAACCAATAATGTGTTCAATATGTGGAGAAATTTATGTCAATCATATAAAAAGGGATTTTGGAAATGAATAAGTAAATTATATGGTAATGTGTTTCTTAAAATTGATTATGGATTTTTATAAAGGGGGTTATGCTATCATGGATGAAGTATAATATTTTTTGGGACTTAATAAATATATCTAATATGTTTTAGAATAAATAATATTGCATGTTTTCAAAAAGGATATATGGTAATTCTAGTTATTACAATTACTCAAGATAATACCTGATGAAGTTTTCAACATGTTTGTAATGTGACCAATAAGAGATACATTATGTTATATGGGGGATTAATGTTAAACCGAGTTATCGAACATCTTTCAAATGTTATGGATTTTCATCTTTTATATGGAGTGTAAGGTTATCAATTTTTGGAATTTTTTTTAACAAATTGGATGAATTGTATAGTATCAATAATTACCTTACCATAGGTGGACTTATGTATTTTCAATACCCTCATCCATATGTTTTTGTGATAATGATAAATGGACTGACCTGTTATTGTATTTATGGATATAATGATCTATTAGTGGTTTAGGAATGAAAAATTCAACATCATTTCACTGAACAATATCTAAAGGGAAAAAAATTTCAATGCACGACCGACATTGAGATATTACAAAAAACAAGTAAGTATATTTTATCATTAAAAATCATGAACATTATGAAAAGGGATGGTGTTGTAAAAGGGTTTCTTATTATCAAAATTTTTGATGATATCAAGGACCTATTTCATACTCCTTTAGTTTATGGTTTTTTATTGTTTACTTTCTTTGGATCATAAAAATTCTTATGATCAGTGAACTTTATAAATATCTATTATTTTTTATTCTTCTCCTCAATGACCAATCTTTAACCATGTTCTCTTATGTTGAGACATTGTCATGATTTACTTTTGGAAACTTTTTTTTTAAAATTATTAATTTTTAATAGAACGTTTAAATCATTGTTTTTATGATGTTGGTGTATATATTTTTATATTGGTAATGAATTTTGAGGGGTAAATTGATTTTATGGGGGTATAATGTAACACCCCTAGATGAGATGGAGTATTTTTAATTTCTTTGACGTCCTGTGTCATACGCTACACCAAGATTACCTTGCGCTATACGCAACAAAGACATAGCTTGCAATATAATGAACACTATGATTTTCTTGGGTTAAAAAAAATTAATGTTCTATTAATAGAATTAATATCATGAAATAATAATTTTAGTTTAACAAATAAATATTATTAGGTTATCTATAACCTAGTCATTATAGTTCTGGGAATGAACAATATTAACTTTCTTCTGAAAAACTATATTAATGAAAATAAGTGAGTTTATAAAATAATAAAATCACTCTTGATATATTTTATTAAGGAAATATATCTTTAATATATTAAATATAATTTCAAATATTAATCTTATATGTTTTATAGACAATATATACAAAAATAATTTTTTCAGATAAAAGAAGTATTTTTTTTAAAATAAATATTATAGGTTTATCCCCTTTTGACGGCCCACCCTTTTTAAATATACTTTTAACACCTTTATATATTATATTTTACAAAATAAAATTCTTCTTTTGAAGTAGGATATATAAATTATCTTTTGATTAATTTTTTATATTTTTCTGATATATTTTAAGGTTTAATGAATAGTAAAAAATATACTACATTTTAATTAAAATTTTTTTTTATTGAAATAATTTATGTTGGTAAATTATATTATAATATGTTTTGAAAGTAAATAAAAAAAATATACATTTTTTAGTTACTATATGTTTTTTCATTGAAATATATTCGTTCATGGTTTTTGATTTAAAAACATTTTAAACTTCTATAATGTCTTAACTTTGAAAAAACATGTTATTCATCCTCAAAACAAAATTAATTTTAAATTAATTACAGAAAAAAAATGTTTTATGAATTTTTAATAATGTATTAAATATTTGGAATCAGTGGGTTCATATAATGTAAATATTATCCTTTAATTATTGGATTTTATGAATAGTATCTTTGTGAAATTTTATTTACTGCAATTAAAGTTATATCAGGTAAATTAGAATATAAAATAAAATAATATGGAAAATAAAATTACCCTAAATCCTTCAAAACATTTATTTTATGAATAAAAGTATAACCTTAACACCTAAAGATCAAAATTGACTCATTTAATGTACTATTTTCAACAAAAATGATATATATATTATTAAAATGAAAGAAAGTGACAACATGTCACCCTATTATTTCTTAAAAGTATAATAATTTAAAAAAAGTGATAAATATAATATAACATCTATAATAAATAGTCTCATGAAATATAATAAAATAATAAACATCATGGTAATTTATATATGATTTTTATATATTAAATAATTTACTTAAAAGCTAATATAATGATTATGTATAAATTATTTAATTGTTGAAAAATCCATAAAAATCATTCTAAATAAAATGATAACAACTATTAAAATACCCAAAACCTGACCAAATCTTACAGGTAGAGTATATATCTTCCATAATGAACCAAGGGTTGAGTTATAGACAATTTAGACCCATATGGAATGTATTAAGAAACTTATAAAATTTTATTTAAGATTATGTTAAAGTTGTCACAATAATGTGTTAATAAAAATAAAAATTTTAATGTAGGATTATACAAACGATATATTAGACTATAGTTATTCATAAGAAATATGAAATATTTACATTCAGTATATTATTTTCATTTAATTTCTTATTCAATAAATAAGTATATTAAATAATTACCGAAAAGTGATGTTGTAGTAATTTTTTTAATGGAAATATGAAATTAATTTGACTAACAACATTAAAATAAATATAATATTGTATAATTAATATATCAAATGAATTTTATAGACTAAATTGACCCATAAAAGATATAATGAAATATTTTGTTTTGGATAAAATTTTATCTAGATATCTTAGAAATCCAGAAATGAATACTGTCAAAATTGATACTATTGATATTTCGTAAAAGAAATGTTGTATTAAATTATTTAAAATTCATAATAATTTTTTAAAATATAATTTTATTATGGTATGTTATAAAAGGGTATATATTAATTTATTGTCTAATAGACATCAAATAATAAAAAATTAATCTATGTTAATATTGAATCATTTGTTACCATATTTAAAACCAATATATAATAACTATTGGTTAATTAAAATGATAAGGTTTAAATTGACAGGAACAATTTTTTATAAAGTTTATTGGTTGATGATATTACAAACATATCTCATCTCATCATCTAAAATATTAAATTTTGAATGTTTTTATGTGTTTTTAATTTATTAGAAATTAATATGTTTTGGAGATTCCCAATATGCCCCTCACCTCAATTATAATAGGGCACATCCTCCCCAACAACATCAGATCACATTAATCCATCAAGAATTAATATCCCCTATATATTTTCCTTATCAACTTCCTTAGTCACATTCTGAACGTTTGTTTCTTATCTTAAGAAAAAATATAGTGCCTTTAAGAAGATATCTAGAGGGATCTCTTCGATGAATATATAATCTTCTCTACCAATTCATTAAAAGTTATTTTCTTATTCTACATCCATTTCCTACATTTTTTACAAAATAATGTAATAACTCAGTAATATAATATATTATGATATTTGTTTATTTTTATGGGACAACCATTTTACTCCTTTTACTCATCCTATGAAAAACAATATCACCATGTATGCGTACATACGACTTACCATCTCCATGTTGTGGTGTAAACTGGTTTTCATCTATACATTATTTTGAAGGATATAAAGATGAATATAAATGACCAAAAAGTTGAATATGACAATAAGAAGATTTTATAAAATTAATATACCATCCAACTTCATACCATTTAATCCTTAATTTAATGATATCATCACTCCAACGTATGTACGTCTTACCATATTCCCAACACAATGAGCAAAATTCTCCATGTTAACCATTAAATAATTATTATAATGTATATATAATAAATAATTTTGAAATATATGACATAATAATTCTATTTAAATTATCTATATATATATATATCAATTTCTTTCTTCCATTCAATTCAATAAGAAAATGGAAACATTGTTCATGTGTACGTATGACATACCGCCTCCATTAACAGTGTATTAAATTTCATTTATCTATCAATTATATATATTTATATACTTAATATATATGATATAGAAATAAATTTTTATATTATTGAATTAAATAAATAATTATCTAAGTAATAAGATCAAAAATAACAAGTCAATATATGTATGACAAACAAAGAGATTATTACCCAAAATGTTGCTTTAACATGAAATGACAAGATGAATGGGTAATATAATGAAATAACTGACTCATATATGATATCATAATTATCATTATGTTTTTTTAATAATTTAATAATATTCATGAAACCACTTTATAGTTCTTCATACACATACGGATGTAATCAGACCTAAGGTAAGGGATTACTTTGTCTCACCTTAGTTTTTGTGGGATATATGACTTACACACCACCAATTTCTTTGGTATAGTCTTTACAGTTCCCATGAATTTTATTATGATTCTTATTAATATTTTTATGATATTTATTTATTAATATAATTTTATTACGTATATTATTTGACAGATTATAAATTTTTATGGGAGAATTTCATAATCTCATTAATTTCCAAGATTGTTAATACATAAGTATTAATTAGGTATTCTTTATCATCTATGCTATGTTTTTTAAATATTATTTCATATAATTTTTTAATAGTATCATATGGATTTTTAATTTCATTTTTACCCATTTATTAATTTTTTCTACATGTTTTATGATGTATCTTTCAATCATTTGGTAAATGAGGTCATTTTGGATTTTTTGACAAAAGTGTGAGAAGAATGTTTTATTTTAACTTATACCTAATGAATGGATTTTTATGATTTCATGATTCCATATATCAATGTATCTTACCTTATAATTTTTCATGATTATATTTAAATAAATTATTTTATTTTAAAATTGTGCATAATTTTAAGAAAATAAATAAAATTTCAAGAAGAAATGATATTTTCCTCAAGAATAAATTTCAAAAGATTTAACAAAATAATTTTACATCTATGATTAAATAATTTTAAATATATTTGTTTTAGGTACACTACAATTATTATTCCTATGGTTTGATGATGTTTATAATATTTATGAAATCCATTGGTTGTTTCTGAATTATGATAAGATGGAATGATGTTTAAGAAACCCATTTTATTCCTTGGGTTATGCTATGATGGATGATTTGTGTTTTTGTGGCACAGTTAAGAATTATTTAATTATTATACATGTTCACAATGTTATATGTTTTACGATAATGACATAATTTCATGTTTTATGTTACAGTTATAATGTTATGAATAATGATCTTTGATTTTTCATTATTATTCATATACTACATTGATATGTAGGTCATGATATTCAAATGTTATTATCACATTCTCATACCAATTAATGCCCATGTTTATGTTTACGTAACACTCTTGTTTAACCTTACGTAGATTCTGAGATCACCCCTTTTTATGTTTCTTTTCTCTAGGATTTGAAGAAGTTAATTAAGTAATATGTGTCAAAAAAGGGTTTTAGTTATATTGGATAAGGCAAGAGATGATGATGATGTTTTTTGAGCTAGTTTTTTATGCTTAATAGTTTCCAAATATAGTAAACTAATATGGTCTTTAGGTTTCTATTTGTTTATGGTGTTATGTATTCGGAAAAATTAATGAAATTTTGATGTATTTCAATATTTTTATGTTATAAGATTTATCATAATATATGTTGTATTTTCAATAGTAGTCTTATCTATGTCACATTCCTTGGATCATTTGGATGATTTTGAAACATCAGTGTCATGACCCCCATGTTGAGCCTTTTTACTGCATTTACCGCACCATATGCAGTTATGGAACAAACATGGGGAACACATGTTGTTATTTCCTCTTGTGTGTAGGAATAAATCTAGGTATTAGAATACCCAATTATTAGCCTAATGGGTACTCATAGAGGATGTATCTTAATTGATTATTGGGATACCTCTATAGCAATGAGGAACTCGAATTGTTAGGCCACTTTTGGGTGTTCTCAAACCAAACATGTGGTTAAGAAGAAAATAAGTTCTTAGAAACGCATTAGCTGGAAATAAAGTTGGAATAGAGCATGTGATTCACATATGTTCTCATTGTTAATATATGCTTAAATCACATTATCTCTAAAGGTTATCATGTCTGATAGATATTCTTTGTCACCATTGACATTTTCAACGAATATACCAGTAGGTGGATCACTATATATAATGAATTTAAACTATCTTTGCACATTCATATTATTCAGATTTTTCCATATTTAATAAATGACGGGAAAATACCAAAAATGGCTGGGGTTAAGGGATTAAATCATCTTTTAGGTACTTTAACTCCACTCAGCATGGAATTGGATCAAAAGTGTGTCTTAATCCTCCTCCACAAAACATGGAATGGATATGATAGTTTTTATGTGTCCTTCCCTGAATATATATGAAATAATCATCAATAATGATTCCCAAAGATAGGGGTATGAATACCTATATGTTTTCCTTCTACTAATTTGGTATCTAAAACAAACTTCCCTATCCTCATACTACTGTTAGATTAGTGGACTAGTAGTAGGTTTGTGTTCAACCACATCACGTTAAATTAATACAAGTGGGTACTTGTAGGGATGTTGGACTTGACAATATATCCCCACTGATCATACTATCCAAAATTCATTGTAGGATAGAATTTTCCTTGAATTCAACGATTCCCCAATAAAAGGAATCTTATTGGGTGCTGATAGCTATGAACCACTTCTTTTTGTTCCAACATTACCTTAATCCAATACACAGATTGAATATCACCCCTTGGGTGAGGCTCCCTTTTATGTACCTTCCCATCCAACAATAATAGTTTATAGGCTAAAGCTAAAATCCTTTCAATTCCATCCCATTATGATTTCAGAGTGAAGAATTCATCATAAATTTCTCTAAGAATGTGAACTCATGAGGTATTTTAAACTTCCAGAATGTTAATTTCATATTCACTGTTTATTGCAAGGAATGTGTTTTTATAAGGTGTCCAATTGATTATTAGCTTTGGTATTATGTTCAAATTCAATTACATGAAGGTTTGGGATATGCATATATCCTTATAAACCCCTATTTCATTAAGTTGGGTCTCTAATTCTATAAATGATTGGAACACCTAGTACATCCACATCCATTCAGGATTGAAAACCCCTATAGAATAGAATTCCTAGTACTCCTTCCAACCATTTGATTGATATGTATTCCAAGTAATAATATTTAATTTCATAAGTGAGGTTTTGATTCTAGGGTGTGATACTTCATGCCTGGGGAACACAGACTGTGATGCACGATGCATGCAGAGGCTATTATTCCATCATTGATGGACGTTCATCTAGATGAGATTTTGGTGGTGGGACAGTTAGTGTACTCTAGAAACTAGGATGTAGGTAGATAACTCTATGTATTCAAGATAAATGCATCATTAAGAGGCATCAGTAATACAGTGTTACTTGATCAATTAACAATTATTTGGGATGATACATCTTTAAGATCATTTTCACCTATAGAAGGGTGGAATAACACATACCCTAATAATGTAGCCCAGTGATATCAAGAATCTCCTTAACATGTGCAGCTTCTTTTTTATCATGAAACGTTTGGTGTTCCATTAAAAATCTAAATAATAAACAATTATATGTTCACTAGTATCAAGGAAATAGTTGTGATTTTCCATAAAAAGGTGCAAATTTAAAAAATTTGCGACCTCATGTAGGTCGCCCTCCTAGGTGGCCTCATGCAGGTTATTCTCCCAAGTGGACTTGCACATTTCATTTACCCATGTAGCCTTGTGTAGGTCCCTCACTAAAGTTGAGTCCCATAGATCACTCTCTCAAGTGGCATTTCACATGTCACTCTCTCAAGTGGCCTGACCTTGGTCACTCGATCAAACACCATCGCATAGTTAACACGCTCAAATATTCATCATATGTATTGAAGGTGCGTGAGGGAAGAGGTGAGAATGAACAGTGAGATATGGATATGAAAAATACTTGTTTGTGGATAGTGGGTTAGAGGTATTAGAAGGATGAATAATTATCCATATAGGAGACCATATTTATAAATGTTGCTCACCTACAAGATCAACTAGTGTGGATCACCTACTTGGATAACACGTGCAATGGAACAGCATTGTGGAAATCAATAGCTGTTCTACCATATCTCTATTTCATTAAAGACGAATCTATTATCAAATATAACTTATGGATATGTGACGTACGCCTGTCGTAGGGCGTGGAAAAAGCAATTTAATTTTCTTAGTGTAGCGTAGAAGTTGACCATGGTCATCTCACTTGAGGAGATTTCTCAATCGTTTACTTACTTAATATAATTTAGCTAAACTACTTCTTTTTGGTGTTTTTATATTATCTAGTAATGGAAAAAAATTAAATTAAAATAAATGATAAAACTAACATGAAAGGACAAAATGAAATTAATTGAGAAAGAACATGGCCTTTATGGGTTGGTTTGTGGGTTTCATCATTCTCCTTGTTTGTATTTAAATTATTTTTGAAAATTAAATTATGAGATCTCATTCATGAATTACTATTATTTTATTTATTGGTGTGAAATCTTGAATGAATTTTTCAATCTTAACTTCACCTCCTCCTATAATCAAGGTTGATGGCACACCTCGATCGAGAGTGTGTCATCTTCTAAGACCTGGCTCCATCGTATGCCATTTCAACCACTGAATGGATCAAATCCATCGTATGAAGAGCTTGTATCCAGTAGAAGGGAGGGAAAATACTTAATAAAAGAATATAAATGAGTTTGAGATCAGTGTCTTGGTGGAAGATCGCCACACCTATGCACATCACTCTTTCTCATCAGAAACTTAATAAAAATCTGAATTTAAGCACAGAATAAATGAAATTTCCATATACCTCCCCCGGGCCAAGTCTCGGGTTACACCCTCATATTTGCGGGTAAGAGGTCATAGTGGATAATATGATAAGAATGATAGAAGAAAAGAAGGAAAAAATATGAAGAAGAAAACATGGTGTATGGGTGGACACAAAAATAATGCATGAATTTTATTATAAATCTAAATTACAAATGAAAACTAAAACACAAATAAAGAAAAGAAATGAAATTGGGATGATTTGTGGCCATCATCCCTCGGTGGAGATCACCTCCTTGCTGCCTTGAAGGAATAGATGGAGAATGGATGCTTTGGGAAGGAGGTGAGGGCCTACTTTTATAGGAAGAATTCAACCCCAAAGAGTTTTCGCGTTTTAGACCCCATTAATGACCTCCTCACGTGTTACACCATTCATTAATGTTGTTCATAGATATCTTTTCCGTCTCTCCTCTAAATTTCAGATAATGTGGAAACTGTATGAAGGATTTATGAATTTTTTCATTCTCGGTTTCTGTTTCTGGATGAAGCTTCTAGGATGGTTCCTCCAGAAGAATGTCATTAAATGGCCTTCTTAATGACCTCCAAAATCTCCAAAATCTATTGTCAATATGATCCTATCTGTTCTCGTAGTATCCCAGGTGGAAACACATCATTTAGATATGTGTAGGCCGAGTTTTATGTCTGTTACATTGGGTGGGTCCACGTTGTCCGCTCCGAAAAATTCCCAAATTCAAAAAATATTTAGACCCTTTAGATGGCCGAATCTGCTTCTGGTCTAGCAGAAAAATTAAAAGGAAATAAATAAGGATTATAAAAAATTTGAATCAGAAAATTTTGATATATAATGTTACGAATATGACGAAAATACCCTTGATGTAAAAATCTGTCAAAAATCCAGAAGTAGGAATTTTTCACATTTGGGCTCAAAATAACACTAAAACCTAAAAATTGACAATTACCCATCCAATAAAACATTTGTGGGATTATAAAAAATGAATTACAATATAAAATATATGAAAATGTAAACTTCATCACTCCCCCACACATAAACATTGCACTCCTGGGCAATCATCTTATATCCAAATCAAAATCCACACAACAATCAAAAATGAGAAAATATCAATGATTTTATCCAAAATAGAATTCCATCATGTCTCATATATGAATAATAATTCTCTATTATTTTCATTTCAATAACTAAAATTTGTTCAACCTCATAAATCAATCCATGGCCCAATCACAACATACCTCACATTGAATTTTTTTGTCACTCTTCACTCAAGTGAAATTGAATCTAGAGTTATACTCATACTTGAAAATCACATTTATCGTGATAGGTCTGTGAAAATTACCATTTCCCCTTAGCGTGAAACATGAAAATGAATTTAATCATGAGGGATTTAATTAATGGTTCAAATTATTCTGTGGCTTAGGGTTGGTGGGAAAATTATTAAAAAAAATGTTCCAGGCTAGAAAGTGGAGGTTGGGCTTTTAAGTACAATGCATGATTAAATCAAGTGAAAACACAGGAAAATACTCACTCAATCCCACATTAAAATGTGAAACACAACACCACCCCCCTTTTAATGACATTTTACATTAGACAAGAAGTTATTATAAGGAATGATATCACCTAATTTCTCCTTATTCTTTTTTCAAATCTTCAGAAAAGCACAACTATATTTTCCTTTTTTTTATAAAGGATGAGATGAAAATTGAATACAATGAATGAATGATAGTTCATTACCTTTATTTTTTTGGGAGGGACATGAGTCATAAAAGAATGTACAATGAGGAATTAATTCTCATCTCCATTTTTTTGTTTTCTTTTTTAGGAGAAATGGATGAAACAAATAAAGCACAGTGAAATGACGACACATGCCCAATTCTATTGTTATCCACTACCCAAAGTATTGACACACACCTCCCACCACCCATAAATGATACACATCCCAATGAATGCACATGAAAGGCCCTTCCCCCAAACTCAAACTTGAAATATCCATGCAAAAATACTAAAAGTGTGGGTAGGTAAGGAAAATGATTCTTGTAATGTGGCTTAAACCTATAAGGCAATTCATGGCATCTAAGGGATTATGAAAGATAAATGTAATGGTGGGTCTCAAGATAAAATGTTTCTAGCCAAATAGATGCCTCAATCATTTCAAATACATTTCATGAAATCCAAATCTTTAAAAGAGAATATTCACAAATTCTGTTTTTCATTCAAAATTCATGTTTCCCTCAAGAAAGTGTGGGTATTAGTAAGAATATGAAAAGGTGGTTTAGAATACCTCACAGGATTGGAAAAAATATTTTGAGTCAGTGTTTCAAGGGCATGGATTTCAAAAATTAGTCAAACTCATTAAAATGCTTGAAAATCCTTTTAAATGGAAAATAATTCATATCAACAATAATTTAAAAAACATTATTTCAAAAATCATTTCAACTCTTTCAAAATCAATTGATGTGTAAAAAGTGATAAGAATATTCATTAAATCTCAAAATATGTTTTGGACCAATAAATGAAAGAAGTTTAAATGATAATCGTAAAAATTGAAATCCCTTTTGAGATAATGATTCAGTCATCTTCCTCTAATTCTCGGGGCTTCCTTTTGCATTCATGATCCTACAGAAGAAAAATTACTCAATTAATCACAAGGATCATTTCATTTAATCTCAAAATTAAATGAGGGATGGAGCCACATGTTAGACTAATTCCTAATACTGATTTTGAAATTTAAATTACTTGAAATCATGTAAAGATAAATCTTGGTATGATCCCCCACGTGGGCCCAGGAATCTTTTACTGCCTCCAGAGGGCAGTACCAGCCGTTATCCATAATCCGACGGGGGATGAAGCTTCATAGATTTGAACCACCACATGTGGCTATTCCTAGTTTATGCTTCATTGTTGTTCTTGAGGGATGATCCATGGATATAGTACACCATATCCTAGCCCTTCACAATGAGGTATAGCTTTCATGGTGGGGGTTGGATGAATTATGGAACCTCTTCATCTTTTATTTCTACTTCTGAAACCATCTTGTCTTCCAGTGCCAGCTTCAAGGAGGATTCAGCCTCTTGTCTATTTTCCAGAGGCTCGGTAACTTGGATCTCTTCATGATGGGGCTCCACTAGTAGATATTAAATGACTTTAGGGAGCTCCAGAAGTTCCTAAACAGGTGCATTGTTTTTCACATCATCCTATGAGGTGCAGTATGAGTTTGATGACTCTGAAAATTCAATAGATTTGGGAGAGACACTCAAATTAGTTTCAGAAAAATTTAAAGAATTTGAGTTTAATAATGTATCATCTCCCTGATTTGATTCGAAATTAATATCCTCTTTAATTGAATGTTCCTCTTGGAGTTGATCATTAATGGATGGAGGTAGGTAGTCAGGCTCCTCCGCCCCATGTTTGGATTCAACTTCATGGATTTTTTCAGTGAAATTTGGGAAGACTAGTGCCACTTCCATCTTAGACGTGAATCTTTTTAAGTCAACTTGGAGTTCATTGACCATGGTCATCAAATCTTCCGGTGAGATCCATGTTGTTATTCCTCTTTCCACCTGATTGAACATTATTTTCAGGGCATCAGCTCTTCGTTGGAGGGCCTCCTTAGTATTTTCGGTTTCTTCCTCTTACACATGTGAGTAATTGTTCCATGCAGAATAATTTGAATTTGAATGCATCATGGAAAAAGTTTTTTTAAGTTTTTTTTAAAAAAAAATGGAAACTATATAAAATTTTATAATACAAAAAGTAATTTAATCAACCAAATAGCTCCCCAACAACGGCGCCAGTTTTGACGCACGCCTGTTGTAGGGTGTGGAAAAAGCAATTTAATTTTCCTAGTGCAGCATAGAGGTTGACCAGGGTTGTCTCACTTAAGGATCTTTCTCAATCGTTTACTTACTTAATCTAATTTAGATAAACAAATTCTTTTTGGTGTTTTTATATTATCTAGTAATGGAAAACAATTAAATGAAAATAAATGATAAAACTAACATGCAAGGACAAAATGAAATTAATTGAGAAAGAACTTGGCCTTTATGGGTTGGTTTTTGGGTTTCATCATTCTCCTTATTGGTATTTAAATTATGTTTGATAATTAAATAATGAGATCTCATTCATGAATTACTATTATTTTATTTATTTGTGTGAAATAATGAATGCATTTTGCAATCTTAACATCACCTCCTCCTATAATCAAGGTTGATGGAACACCTCGATCGAGAGTGTCTCATCTTCCAAGACCTGGCTCCATATTATGCCATTTCAACCACTGAATGGCTCAACTCCATCGTATGAAGATCTTGTATCCAGTAGAAGGGGGGAAATATTTAATAAAGGAATATAAATGAGTTTGAGATCAGTGTCGTGGTGTACGTTCACCACACCCGTGCACATCACTCTTGCTCATCACAAACTTAATAAAAATCGGAATTTAATCACAGAATAAATGAAATTTCCCCATACCTCCCCCGAGCCAAGTCTCGGGTTAACCCCCCAATATTTGAGGGTATGAGGTCACAGTGGATAATATGATAAGAATAAAAGAAGAATAGAAGGAGAAAATATGAAGAAGAAAACTGGGTGTATGGGTGGACACAAAAATAATGCATGAATTTTATTAGAAATATAAATTACAACTGAAAACTAAAACAAAAATAAAGAAAAGAAATGAAATGGGGAATATTTGTGGATGGCATCCCTTGTGGAGATCTCCTCCTTGGTGCCTTGAAGGAATGTGTGGAGAATGGATGCTTTGGGAAGGAGGTGAGGGCCTCCTTTTATAGGAAGAATTTGACCCCCAAGAGTATTCATGTTTCAGACCCCCTTAATGACCTCCTCACGCGTTACACCTTTCATGAATGTTGTTCATACACATATTTTCCGTCTCTCCAACAAATTTCAGATAATTTGGAATTGGTATTAAATAGTTATGAATTTTTCATTCTCGGTTTCTGTTTATGGACGAAGCTTCTAGGAAGGTTCCTCCAATGGTATGTCATTAAATGGCCTTCTTAATGACCTCAAAAATCTCCAAAAAAAAATTTGAGACGACCCTATCTGTCCTTGTAGTATCCCAGGTAGAAACACATCATTTAGATATGTGTAGGCCATGTTTGATGTCCGTTACATTGGGTGGGTCCATGTTGTCCGCCCGGAAACATTGCCAACATCAATAAATTTTTAGACCCTTTAGATGGCCGAATCAGCTCATGGACCAGAGGACAAAGTTCATGGAAATAACATAAGGATTATAAAAAAAATTTAATGAGAAAATTTGGATATATAATGTTACAGAAGTGACCAAAATACCCTTGACGTAAAAATCTGTCTAAAATCCAGAATTAGGCGTTTTTCACATTTGGGCTCAAAATAACACTAAAACCTAAAAACATGACAATTACCCATCCAATAACACATTTTTGGGATTATAAACCATTATTTGAAATATAAAATATATGAAAATGTGAGCATCATCACTCCCAAACACTTAAAAATTGCACTCCTTGGCAATCATCTTATATCCAAATCAAAATCCACACAACAATCAAATATGAGAAAATATCAATGATTTTATCCAAAATAAAATTCCATCATGTCTCATATATGAATGATAATTCTATATTATTTTCATTTCAATCACTAAAATTTGTTCAACATCATAAATCAATCCATGTCCCAATCACATCCTACCTCACATTGATTTTTTTGTCACTCTTCACTCAAGTGAAATTGAATCTAGAGTTATACTCATACTTGAAAATCACATGTATCACCATAGGTTTGTGAAAATTCTCATTTCCCCACAGCGTGAAACATGAAAATGAATTTAATTATGAGGGATTTAATTAATGGTTTAGATGATTTTATGGCCTAGGGATGGTGGGAAAATTATTAAAAAAAATGTTCCAGGCTATAAAGAGGAGGTTGGGATTTTATGTACAATGCATGATTAAATCAAGTGAAAACACAAGAAATTACTCACTCAATCCCACATTAAAATGTGAAACACAACACCACCCCCTTTTAATGACATGGTACATGTGCCAATATTTTATTATAATTAATGATATCATCTAAGTTCTCCTTATTTGTTTTTTCAAAGCTCCAGAAAGGCACAACTTTATTTTTTTTCTCATTTTTTTGGAGGATGAGCTGAAAATTGAAAAAAATGAATGAATGAAAATTCATTACATTTATTTTTTTGGGTTGGACATGAATCATAAAAGAATGTACAATGAGGAATTCAGGCTCATCTCCATTTTTTGTTTACTTATTTTAGGAGAAATGGATGAAACAAATAAAGCACAATGAAATGACGACACATGCCCAATTCTCTTGTTATCCACTACCCAAAGTATTGACACACACCTCGCACCACCCATAAATTATACACATCCCAATGAAAGCACACTAAAGTCCCATCCCACATACTCAAACTTGAAATATCCTTGAAAAAATACTAAAAGTGATGGTAGGTAAGGAAAAAGTGGCTTGTAATGTGGCTTAAACCTATAAAGAAATTCATGGAATCTAAGGGCTTACGAAGGATAAATGTAAAGTTGGGTCTCAAGATAAAATGTGGCTAGCCAAAGTGATGCCTCAATCATTTCAAATACTTTTCATGAAATCCAAAGCTTCAAAAGAGAATATTCACAAATTCTGGTTTTCATACAAAATTCAAGTTTCCCTCAAGAAAGTGTGTGTATTAGGAAGAATATGAAAATGTGGTTTAGAACACCTCACATGATTATAAAAAATATTTTGAGTCAGTGTTTCATGGGAATGGATTTCAAAAATTAGTCAAACTCATTAAAATTCTTGAAAATTCATTTCAAGGGAAAATAATTCATGTCAAAAATCATTTAAAATCCATTATTTCAAAAATCATTTCAACTCTTTCAAAATCAATTGATGTGTGAAAAGTGATAAGAATATTCATTAAAGCTCAAAATATGTTTTGGGCCAAAAAATGAAAGGAGTTTAAATGATAATCGTAAAAAGTTAACTCCCTTTTGAAATAGTGATTCAGTTATCCTTCTCTAATTCTCGGGGATTCCTTTTTCATTCATGATTCTACAGAAGAAAAATTAATCAATTAATCACATGGATAATTTCATTTAACCTCAAAATGAAAAGAGGGATGGGGCCACATTCTAGAATAATTTTTAATACTGATTTTGAAATTTAAATTACTAGAAAGCATGTAAAGATAAATCTTGGTATGATCCCCCAAGTGGGGCCTGGAATCTTTTACTGCCTCTAGAGGGTAGTACCAGCCGTTATCCATAATCTGATGGTGGATGAACCTTCTTTGATTTTAACCACCACATGTAGATCTTTCTAGATTGTGCTTCATCGTTGTTCTTGAGGAATGATCCATGGATAGAGTACACCATATCCTCAGCCTTCACAATGAGGTATAGCTTGCATGGTGGGGGTAGGATGGAGTATGGAACCACTTCTTCTTTTGTTGCTACTTGTGCAACCATCTTGTCTTCCAGTGCCAGCTTCAAGGAGGCTTCAGCCTCTTGTCTATTTTCCTCAGGCTTAACAACATGGATCTCTTCATGATGGGGATCCTCTAGTAGATATTCAATGACTTCAGGGAGCTCTAGAAGTTCATCAATAGGTGCATTGTGTTTCACATCATCCTCCGAGGTGTAGTATGAGTTTGATGAATCTGAAAATTCAATAGATTTGGGAGAGACACTCAAATTATTTTCAGCAAAATTTAAAGAATTAGAGTTTAAGAATGTATCATCTCCATGATTTGGTTCGAAAATAATATCCTCTTTAATTGAATGTTCCTCTTGGAGTTGATCATCAATGGATCGAGGTAGGTAGTCAGGCTCCTCCACCTCAAGTTTGGATTCATCTTCATGGATGTTTTCAGTGAAATCTGGGAAGACTAGTGCCACTTCCTTCTTTGCCATGAATCTTTTTAAGTAACATGGAGTTCATTGACCATGGCCATCAAATATTCTGGTGAGATCCATGTTGTTATGCCCCTTCCCACCTACTTGAACATTATTATCAGGGCATCATCTCTTCGTTGGAGGGCCTCCTCAGTATAGTCTGTTTCTTCCTCCTACACCTGTGAGTAATTGTTCCATGCATAATAATTTGAATTTGAATGCATCGTGGAAAAGGTTTTTTTTTGAAGTTTATTAAAAAAAATGGTAACTATATAAAGTTTTAAAATAGAAAAAGTAATGTAAAAAACCAATTGGCTCCTGGAAACGGCGCCAGTTTTGACGCACACCTTTCGTAGGGCGTGGCAAAAGCAATTTAACTTTCCTAGTGCAGCATAGAAGCTAAACAGGTTTGTCTCACTAAAGGATCTTTCTCAATCGTTTACTTACTTAATATAATTTAGCTAAACTACTTCTTTTTTGTGTTTTTATATTATCTAGTAATGGAAAAAAATTAAATTAAAATAAATGATAAAAGTAACATACAAGGACAAAATGAAATTAATTGAGAAAGAACATGGCCTTTATGGGTTGGTTTGTGGGTTTCATCATTCTCCTTATTGGTATTTAAATTAAGTTTGATAATTCAATTATGAGATGTCATTCATAAATTACTATTCTTTTATTTATTTGTGTGAAATCTTGAAAGCATTTTGCAATCTTAACTTCACCTCCTCCTATAATCAAGGTTGATAGCACACCTCGATCGAGAGTGTGTCATCTTCCAAGACCTACCTCCATCGTATGCCATTTCAACCACTGAATGGCTCAACTCCATCATATGAAGAGCTTGTATCTAGTAGAAGGGAGGGAAAATATTTAATAAAATAATATAAATGAGTTTGAGATTAGTGTCATGGTGGACGATCGCCACACCCGTGCACATCACTCTTGCTCATCACAAACTTAATAAAAATAGGAATTTAAGCACAGAATAAATGAAATTTTCACATACCTCCCCCGGGACAAATCTCGGGTTAACCCATCATATTTTAGGGTAAGAGGTCACGGTGGATAATATGATAATAATAAAAGAAGAAAATAAAGAGAAAATATGAAGAAGAAAACATGGTGTATGGGTGGACACAAAATTAATGCATGAATTTTATTAGAAATAAAAATTACAACTGAAAACTAAAACAAAAATAAATAAAAGAAATGAAATGGGGAAGATTTGTGGCCGGAATCCCTCGGTGGAGAACTCCTCCATGATTCCTTGATGGAATGGATGGAGAATGGATGCTTTGGGAAGGAGGTGAGGGCCTCCTTTTATAGGAAGAATTCCGTCCCCAAACTTTTCCGCGTTTTAGACCCCCTTAATGACCTCCTCATGTGTTTTACCTTTCATGAATGTTGTTCATACATATCTTGGTCGTCTCTCCTCCAAATTTCAGATAATTTGGAAACCGTATGAAGGAGTTATTAATATTTCATTCTCGGTTTTTGTTTCTGGACGAATCTTGTAGGAAGGTTCCTACAAAGGTATGTCATTAAATATCCTCCTTAATGACCTCCAAAATCTCCGAAATTTATTTGTGAGATGACCCTATCTGTCCTCGTAGTATCCCAGGTGGAAACACATCATTATGATATGTGTAGTCCGAGTTTGTTGTCCGTTACTTTGGGTTAGTCCACACTGTCCGCCCGGAAACATTCCCAACTTCAATAAATTTTTAGACCCTTTAGATGGTCGAATCAGCTCCTATTACAGATGAAAAAGTTGAAGGAATTAAAATAAGGATTCTAAAATAAATTAATCTGAAAATTTGGATATATAATTTAACGTAAAATATCAAAATACCCTTGACGTAAAAATCTGTCTAAAATCCAGAATTAGGTGTTTTTCACATTTGGGCTCAAAATAACACTAAAACCTAAAAACATGACAATTTCCCATATAATAACACATTTGTGGGATTGTAAAAAATTATTTACAATATAAAATATATGAAAATTTGAGCTTCATCAATATGTAAGAACATGGAAATCTATGAGTGAATGATTCATCATCATCCATATTCCCCTCTAGGTCACGTTCAAATCATCTCCTTCCATTAAAACCCAATTCTGAGCGGGGAGAATTTGATGAAACTCCATTTTTATAAGAGGATAGAAATAATAAATAGGAAATACCAATATTAGTAAAGGAGATAAGGGGATTCAAAGAACGCACCCATGTCTACCTACACACACCCCACCTGTTTTCCAAGATGCTCGTGCAGGCTGCACCTACATGGCCCAACAGGAGTATACACTATGTGTCTGTGGGGGGGGGGGGGTCCTCCATGTGAAACCTATGCGATGTACCTTTATGGATGTTATCATTCACCGAGGTTCCTAAGTATACTTATAATCATGACCGTTGGTTTCGTCATTTCACGGGACTAATAAAATAGAATACCACTTCAAGCACGACTCTCCCAAGTCTATATCCCATGTCCTCAAAACCCCCCAAGTACTTATTTAATCATACTAAAGACGTGGAAATTAGAAATATATAATGGTTTGTGGTCATCTAATATATATAACATGGATAAATATGGGGGGAAACATCCCCCCATGTCAAAACAAATTAGGAAAGAGACCTTCCATACTGTGAAACCTGATAATCCATCGTCCAAAGACACCGGGGGGACCCTTGAATCCAAGAGTAAAGCCTCTCCCATGTTTAATTTCCTTGGTTTTCTAAATTTCAAAGGCACTTTCATCTCACCCAATCTTACCATATGTGATACACCTTCAGCTCATGTATTCCCCATCTACACAAAGTACCTTTAGCCTACATTGTCCCCACCTACGTGAATCACATTCATTTTTCCCACGACTAGACTCAATGAGGATCACTTTGAACCTTATTTAAACCACCAATTGAAGGTAACCTATTTCCTTGGATACATTATCTCATAGGTTAAAATTCAAGGCATATCTTAAAGCCTTAAATTTATATGATTAGATCACAAGGAACACCATCATTTCCTATCGATTATACATTATCATGGTAAAAGAGTTCCCTTGTTTATCCTACCGAATATGTTGGACAATCACAGTGTTCCCAAATATAATTTTTCAAGGCAACGAGGTTCCCAACTACAAGTATGGTGATAGATGACTTCTCAAGTTGGAAATCTATATATGTGCACACGAATGTGAAGAGAATTGGGCTATATTCTTAGGGATACATAACAGCCGACCATTGGGGTTCAAAAATAAGAGATAATATGGGCACATATAGTCCATGTATCTTCCATACACCTGCCCTCATCCACCAACAGATGAAGGGATGTTGTTTTTCTTTCTATATTTTCCACATACACTTGTTTCCCACACTAGGAATGACTCATGTGTTCATAGATGTTAGTGATGATCACAACATAAAAATGACCAAATGACTATCTCAGCAAAGAGTCATTTTTTGGATATTATTCTCACCTTTCCATGGGCCTCCTACTTCATGTAACCCCAAAACCATGTTACCATCCTCTCAAATTTACACATTCCCCACAGTATAAAACGTTAAAGGTCCTCCTGAAACGCTATATGTACCGACCTATCAAACTATGTGGGATTTGATTCTAATCCAAAAGGGATATATAGGAAGCCAGCTTGAGGTTCAAACACAAACCCTAAAACTAAACTTATACAATCTAATTCATATCTCTAGTAGTTTTATATCCAAATTAGAGGGACATATTCCATCTTGGACCATTTCATCACTCTCCATATAGGCCAACAATACTTGTAAAAATATTCCCCACCAGGGTGGCCACATCACCTAGTTTATTCAGGATGCTTTGGCATAAGACTCACACCATCATTGACTTGGAACCTTCCACATAAACAACCTATTCACTTGATGTTAAACTTAAAATTTTGGTCCTCATCACATGATCATAAAAGGTATGTTTTTTATTATATTTTTTCATTGAAATACAAGGATTCTATTTCCTTTCTTGATGATATGTTGGAATCCCATATCATGGGCCAAATCCCGACACCAAACAACCCACATATTCATTAGTGAAAATAAATTACCAGTAACCCCAATATGTGTCTTAAAACTAGCATCATCATGATAAATGACATAGAATATACAAACAATATATAAAAGGGAACCATCCATATAGAACATCAAGTACATATTGATGTCCCTATTGATGAAGAACCTCAGATAAATGTAGATTATTATAATGATGAATCATGAAAATTATTGAATTTTAATCTACGGGTAACCCAGTCCATATTTAAGATTTAATAAATTATTCACAAATATGACTTAAATCAACAAGAGAGTCTTGAAGTAGGCAATAATTCCCCTTAAAACGGGTGTGATGTGGCCAACCTCTAATCCTCCTAAAAAATCTAATTCAATGGGTGTTGTTGAAACCATTCTCCAATGAAAACATTTATTTAGAAATAGGGATCATGAGACATTTTAAATAAGATAATCATTAGGTGTTTCTAGGGCTATGAATAAACCCCATTGGGAACCACTGTGAAAAGACTTAGATGTAAAAATGGGTGTGTTTTTTGTTAAGGGTCATGCCACAACCCCGATAAAATTCCAATTCAAACCCCACATAGATCCCCGAATGGAAAAAATTATTTTAGGCTTGAAAATGTTATCCGAAGTTATTGGGTTAGCACCACATTTTATATAAGGGGAACATAAATATTAGTGTTCCCTATAATACATAGAACATTTAGATATGTGTCTTTCTTCCATAAAAACCATTTTAGAAAACATGATAAGCTAGAAAAACTTAGAATTCATTAGAATATTCACATATCGGTCTAATTTCCAAAACATACCATCCATCTAGTATTCTACCAACATTTTATCATAATCTCATCAAAACATGGTTACAACATCGGTGGAAGATAAAATGATTTCTTTTATTGAATTATTCTTCATAACCATCAACCAATATTAAAGGAGTAGGACTAACACTGGTTAGATGTAATGAAATAGATTGTTACAAATATCCAAACTATCTAGAGAACCAATAAGGGGTGTAGGGATTGAAAATAGTCTCACAAAATATTCGAGATATGACAATCCTATCTCATAGTGATATTTTTTCATAGTCTTCTTCCATGATTCCCACACTATTTGACATAACTACTATAGAATGTTCAATTTAGTTAATGAATGAAAAATGGAGGGGAACCTTCAGTAGTTCAATAATGTTGTTGACATATTTTAATTTTTTGTCACGACCCATACTCGGGACCCATGCCATGACTACCCCAAGAATGCCTCCCATAGGCTAGGGGCTGGCAACTAGAAACAAGGCATAAATCACGAAAAAATGGGAAGGAATTGCCTTTATAAAGTAAAATAACATGACAGAGTAAGAAAGATGAAGTAAACACTATGTAAAACATGGTACAATAGTAGTCCAGAAAAGTATGTGGGCCAGAATACAAACCCAAAATGAAAGTAAAGTACAACTGGAATGAAAGTACAACAACTGAAAGTA
This sequence comes from Viscum album, assembly GCA_963277665.1. NCBI lineage: Eukaryota > Viridiplantae > Streptophyta > Magnoliopsida > Santalales > Viscaceae > Viscum > Viscum album. Next base: position 658,706,498 of record OY728134.1, on the reverse strand, counting down.
AATCAACAACATCGAGTCGTCCACTGGAAGTCCCACCTGAAGGGTGGGTATAGATAGCCTCTTTAGCCCCTCGGGTCTAGCTATCCGCTCTTAGTAAGTTCCGCCCAGTGGTCCACCTCCAGGTACCGACTTGTTCCACAGGCCTCAACCATGATTAGTGATGTCCGTCGTCTTCATCCAACACAACATAGTGCAGGCATAGCCCGTGTAGGGGTGAGTATACGCTACTCAGTAGGGACCCCGAGACCCCTGAAGGTCTCCCAGAATCCACAATGGATAATCCACAAAGGAAATATACAATCACAAAGTAACATCCAACACTACTTAGGTATATTCCCATACATATACCTAAGTCATCAATTCCAGTTCGGCTCCAACATCCGAGCCCAAGTTCAATCATGTCCACAAATGATAGTACAACCCAATACACACAGAAAAGAAAGTCAATCATATCAAATATATTGATTGAATTTCAAGACTCAACTCACACAGGTATAATTCTTCGGTGATAGAGATGATCAGATATAGCCACTGATTCATCTAAGCTACGACCCACGTAGGATACTAAACCAGCTAAGCTGTCGGACCCACTTAGGATACAGACCAGATACTCTGCCAGACCCATGTAGGATAGCAAGAACAGAGTCAGACACTACCATACCCACGTAGGATACAAGAACAGTAGTCATTTTCATCGAACCCATGGAGGATTTCAGTACGGTCTTCATCGCTGCCGAACCCACGGAGGATTTCAGTGCAGTCTTCATCGTCGTCGAACCCACGAAGGATTTAAGTACGGTCTTCATCACTACCGAACCCAAAGAGAATTTCAGTGCAGTCTTCATCATGGTTGAACCCATGGAGGATTTCAGTATGGTATTTATCGCTGCTGAACCCACAAAGGATTTCAGTGCAGTCCTCATCACTGACGAAACCATGGAGGATTTCAGTGCAGTCATCATCGTCGTCGTAATCGTAGCCAGGTCTAGGGTTCCCTCACACAGCACTCTCATTTCTAGGAGGGTCCGCTACACGATCCAAGGGTTAGATACATCAACAGATATGTAGTCCAGAGTTGATGTATCTCAATGTTCCGTATCGACAAGAGAAACGCAACATGATAGACGACGCGTCAATCGGACGCCTGGTCTAAGAGTTATTGGCTTTTTCGTTGCAGGGGCCCGGTTGGTTTTGAAGTCAAAACCAACTCGACCGCACTCCAACTGCATCCAAAACATGATTGGAGTAAGCCAAAAGGTCCATCTCACTAAGAGGAATCCAAAAAAGTTGACGACACGTCAATCGGACGTCCGGAACTCAAGATATAAGTGTTTCCACTCCGAGGGCCCGGTTGGTTTCGTGTTCGAACCAACCCGGTCGCACTGAAAGTTTTTCCGAAACCTTGAGTATAATATACCTAAATGACCATCTTGATCCACAGATCACATCGCAACTGACGGTGGCTCTTTCGGAGGTCCATAGCCCAGGATATGTGCAAAATAACAAACCTATCTGGTTTTAGGGGGTTTTGGGCCCTGACCGACCCGGCCCGAGACCCCCTGGGTCAGCCCAAAAAGGGTCAACCCAAACCGGGTTTGGGTCTAGCCCCTTAGGGCGTGGTCCGGCCTCGCTGGTGCGGTCGGTCCGGACCAGGAGGCCGGTTGGCCTGACGCGGGCACGCCCTACACGACCGTCTCTGTGCTGGACGTTCCATTGCAGAAAAAGGGGGGACGACTGCCCCCCTTGATTGATCCGCGGCCCCCCACATGGGGGATGCTCCTCTTTCCCAGTCGGGGGTTATGACCCCCAGTCTCCCCCTAAAACAGCCGGCCCGGTCCGGTCCGGGCGGCCGGTGTCGCCGCCGAGGGACCACCACGGTCCCGCCCTCCGAGGTGCCGGTGGCCGGTGCTTCCGGCCACCCCGCCATGCACCACCGCAGCTTTGTGTCGCGGCCTTGTCCGACAGGCATGGCACGACGACGCCACGCCCTTCTACCGCGACCCCGCTCCGGTAGCAGCCTCTCATTGTTCTCCGGCGCAGCGCGACTGCGCCGCGCTTTTTCGCCCGTTCTTCATTGTTTCCGTGCGGAGACGTTGCACCGCGCTACCTTTGTTCGTGCCGCATCAAGCATAACATCAAGTGGGGAGGAGGGTCGGCCGTGTTCATGTGGTCCTACCTCCTCCCGTTATTATGATAACATGAGGCCCAATATAAAGTCGATGAACGGCAAGGAAAACACGAAAAAAAAATTAACCCCTACCTTGATTACGAGTTGATGTTCGAAAAGCGTCGTGGAAAGCGGCGTCGCGGGGTGAGGCTCCATACATGTTGAAGGAGATTTTCTAAGTTGGAATGAAGTCTCCCTTACTTTGACGCGGGAAGATGAACGATGGATGGCACGTCTTCATTCTTCGGTAAATGGCGTGACGTAGTTCTATGTCGGGGTAGACAAGTTCTTCGTCGGGAAGATGATGTTCTTCCAAAATGTGAAGAACACTCCCCCCCTCAACACAACTATGTAACCACAATAAAATAAGGCTTTAGCCTTATTTTCTTTCCTTTTCCAACAATTTTAAAATTTGAACATTCAAAATTGTGTTCACTCATTGAATTGAACATAACGTTTCAAAATTAAATGAAGTGATAAGTTGGAAATATTAAATGGGGGGGTTTGAGGAGTTAGGAATGTGAGGGGTTGGACTTTTGTGGGCCCCACCCCACATTTATCCTCTCATGGTTCGTTAACAACATGTGGGTCCCACCCCCAACTCCCTTACTTAGGATATAACCACCTAGAGGAAAATAAATATAATTGAAATATAATTTTATTTATTCCTCACTAAACCAAAATTTTAACAACTCCTCCCGGGAAAACGCTCCTTTGGAAAAGGTTCTCATAAGAAATTACCGGAATTGAGGTTTCATCGGTGCCCTCAGATTTCAATTTCGAGCACTGGTTCAAAAGTTAGGAAAACCCGCTCGTTCGTTCACTAAAAGTACCCGAGATAAACTTCGGAACATGATTCCAGGAACACCGGGCCTCGGAATCAGGTGCCGTCAGAAACTGTGTTCTTTTAAAATCCCAAAGAAAATTAAGAAAAAAATTTCCCTTGAATTTTACAGGTCTTTACAATACTCCCACCTTAGGGATTTTCATCCCCGTAAAGATACATCCTAAACTAGGGTAACAAATGTGGGTATTGTGCACACATCTGAGCCTCCCGCTCCCAAGTGCTCTCCTGGAGATTAATGTGCTTCCATCTGATGCGCACTAGAGGTTTTCGACTGTACACGTAGGACTCACTCCTATCGATCCTCGATCTCCACAGGGACCTCTGCAAAAGTAGCCCCATCATCAATGTCAAACTCCCCATGGTCGATGATATGTGTCGGGTCATGCACGTATCTCGTCAGCTGAGATATGTGGAAGACGTCGTGCACCCGGTGTAACTGAGGTGGTAGAGACAAGAGATAAGCCACCTCACCTATCCTGCTGAGGACCTGGAATGGTCCGATGAAGCACGAAGATAACTTGCTGCCTCGGCCAAATCTTCGTAATCCACGTCGAGGTGAGACCCGCAAGAAGACTTGGTCGCCATCCTCGAACTCCAGTGGCCTCCGCCTCCTATCAGCATAAGACTTCTGCTGGCTCTCAGCTGTCCTCATCTGCTCCTGGATGACCTGGACCTTCTCTGTCATGGCCTGGACCATCTCCGGTCCCACAGGTGCTGACTCCCCATGGTCTGTCCATCATAGTGGTGATCTGCAAGGATGGTCGTACAATGCCTCATATGGTTCCATCCCGATGGTGGAGTGGTATATGTTGTTGTTCGCGAACTCCACCAAGGGTAGATGGTCCTCCCAGCTGCGACCAAAGTCAAGGACAATGGACGAAGCATGTCCTCAAGAGTATGAATGGTCCTCTCCGTCTGACCATCCGTCTGAGGGTGAAAGGCAGTTATCGGACGTAGCTGCGTCCCGAATGCCTCCTACAACCCCTTACAAAGCCGGGAAGTAAAGCGATCATCTCGATCAAAGATGATAGATTATTGCACACCATGAATCCGTACGATCATTTGAATGTATAGGCGTCCCAAGCTCTCCACAGATCCCTACTCTATGATGGGTAAGAAGTGAGCCGACTTGGTGAGTGGATCAAAAATCACCCAAATGGAGTAGTGAACTCTAGAAGTACATGGAATTCCAGTCCTGAATTCCATAGTTATCCCATCCCACTTCCACTCCGGGACCTCCAACGGCTGCACCAAGCCCGCTGGTACCTTGTGTTGTGCCTTCACCTGCTGACAGGTGAGGCATCGAGAAACGAACTCAGCTACAACCTTCTTCATACCCGACCACCAGTGCTGTTGTTTGAGATCCTGGTAAATCTTCCCCACTACTGGATGTACCGCTAAAGGGGAAGTGTGAAACTCTCTATGCACCTCCTCCTGTAAATCAACTGGTACCATGGTACGTCCTTGAAAAAGGATGACGTGCCCTCATGCTACAGATAATCCATCAGGTTCCTGTCCTGAGGATATCTACACACGCCGCATCTCACATTGAGCGTCCCCACGTTGTGCCTCTCTGACCTGCTGCAGTAGTGGAGGAGTGATTGTGAGTGAGTGAAGAAAAGATTCCCCATCTCTATCTACAAAGGGTATCTGCAAAGCGGCTTGCTGCTGTGTCGCCTCCCCGAGTAGCTGAATGTCCGTCCTCCTGCTGATAGCATCGGCTACTATGTTCCCCTTTCTATGAGTATAGACTACCTCAAAGTCATAGTCCTAGAATAAGTGGAGCCATCACCAATGTCTCAGATTCAGGTCTTTCTGCGAGAAGATGTACCTGATACTCTGGTGGTCAGATTAGACTGTAAACTGGTCGCCCATCAGATAGTGTCACCACATCTTCAGAGCGAAAACCACTGTCGGTAACTCTAGGTCCTGGGTAGCATAGTTCTTCTCATGCTTCCTCAAGTGACATAATCCATAGGCGATCACTGCCCGCTCCTGCATTAGGACACATATGAGTCTAGTCCCTGATGCCTCACAGTAGACTACGTACCCTACTCCCTCCTCAGGTAGCCTCAATATAGGCGTGATGTTCAATATCTATCTCAGCTACTGGATACTCTGCTGAAATCTGTTTTACTACACAAAGGGTTACCCATTTTTCGTCAAAGATAAGAGTGGTGCCACAACTCTGGAAAAGTCTGGCACAAATCTCCGGCAGTACCGAGCTAGCCCCAAGATACTCCGCACCTCTGTCACACTCCTGGGTGGCTTCCAAGCTAGCACTGCCTCGATCATTGCAGTATCCTCCACAAATCCCGCCTCAGAGATTACGTGTCCAAAGAAGTGGACCTCATGTAACCAAAACTGACACTTTGAGAGCTTTCCATAATGTTGATGCTCTCAGAGTGTGTCTAGTACAACCCTCATGTGGTAGGCGTGCTCCTCCTCAGTGGTCGAGTATTTCAAAATGTCGTCAATGAAGACTAAGACAAATCGATCAAGCTATGGCTGAATGTTTCGGTTCATGAGACCGAAGAACATTATTGGGGCATTGGTTACGCCAAAAGGAATAACCAAGAACTCATAGTGGCCATACCGACATCTGAATTTCGTCTTCTGCACGTCCTCATCTCGAACTCTCAGCTTCGGATAGCCTGATCTAAGGTATATCTTTGAGAACCACCGTGATCCCTTGAGCTGATCGTAGAGGTCGTCAATCCTCAGTAGCGGATAATTGTTCCTCACTGTCACCTGGTTTAGGTGACACTAGTCGACAAATAGTCGCAAGCTCCTGTCCGTCGTCTTGGCGAACAATATTGGGGAAGCCTGAGGTGAAACACTGGGTCAGATGAATCCCTTTCCCTGTAAGTCCTCCAACTGTACTCGTAGCTCTCGAAGATCAGCGGGAGCCATCCAATATGCTGGAGTGGATATCGGGGCTGTCATGGGGTACATGTCAATATAAATGTCTACCTCTCTGTGAGGAGGTATTCCTGGAATACTGTCATGGAAAACGTCCATATACTGATCCACCACTACAGGAAAACTAGGACTCCGCATTTCAACTACTCCTAGGATGAGGCTAGCCAACTGATGAGTGATGGGTGGTCCTCTCATCTGAATGAGTCCTTCCTGCGCTACAAATGCTCCCATCTCGCAGGTGAAGGTGAACCTACTCCCATCGGTGCGAACACACTGCACCTTGCGCCTAATACAGTTGATCTGAGAATAGACTTTGGATAACCAATCCATGCCAAAGATGATGTCGTAAGGCATCGAATCCACTACAAGAAGATTCCAGCCGAAGATCTCACCTCCTAGAGTAAGCGCACACTGCCGGCACCAGTGCGTAATCGTCGAGCCTGCTCCCGTAGGAGTCTCTATCCGTAAGGATCGAGCCAACGGCTCTGTCGGAATCTCCAAGCTCCGAACAAGAGAAATGTCAATAAAATAACGGCCCACTCAAGTGTCTATAAGAACTACATCAAGGGTGGAGTAGACATAGATAGTACCTCGAATCATCTCTGGTGTGACGTGGTCATAGGCCTTCGCTTCCTGAAGCTGAGCCTATCTCTGCCCGCCAGCTCCCTGTGGTCGGGGTGGACCTCCAAGTGGTGGTGGTGGTAAAGCCTCAAAGCGTCTCCCACCACATGCTGCTCGGCCAGCTCCCACGCCTCGTCTGCCTGCTCTTGGAGGATCACCATGGTCAACCCTCTGCCTCTGCCTGGGTGGCCCCTCAACCGTATGCTGCTACTCTGCATAGCGGGTTGGGCAGTCACGAGCCATGTGGCCCTGCCCGCCGCTTGTGTAGCACTGTTTGCTCCTCGGAAGGCTGGCTCTGTGCCGTGTACCCCGCACCTCTGAGCTAGTGTCTTGAGGTCATCTGCCTGATGGTCTGGTCTTCCTGGACCCCTATGACATCCATCGACTGCGAGATACATACGACTCTTCTACGTGGTGCCCTCTGGTAGGTCTTTCTGCTAGCGTAGGCTCAGCAAGAAAGTTATCTATGTGAAAATCTCTCTCCAGTACTCCTGCATGTGTCGGAATGATGAGGGAGATCATCGATTCAATGATCTCATGCCTCAATCCCTACTCGAAGTTCTGGGCCTGGAAGAATGGGCCCCATACCATGTCCATCGAATAGTGCGAGAGATCGGTATATCTCACTGAGTACTGGGAGACCTTCATGTTGCCATGCCGTAGCTGTAGAAGCTTCTGGATGCGCACCGCACGGAGGGTGGCTGGGAAGAACTCCGAATAAAAGAGGCGCTCAAAGTCCATCCAGAGGAGACATGCCTCGTCGTGCACCTGGGGCATCATGCTCCACCATCTTCCTGCTACCGCGTGTAGGAGGCTCGCTGCGAGGATCACCATGAGGTCATCTGGTGTCCCCACTAACCTGAAAACTCGAACAACTGCCTCCAGCCAATCCTCGACTACCTGAGGGTCTGTATCCCCGTGGAACCTAGGTGGTCTCTGATGCTGAAACCCGTGCAGTGCACTAAGGCGACGTGCACTCTCAGCGGGTGGGGCTGCTGGCATCATTGTCTCGGTGGGTAGAGGTACTGTCGGTGCCTCTGCTGAAAAGGGGCCCTACACCGACGCCTCATCTCTTGGTGGGCTGTCGGCTCGCAAAAAACTAGCAACCCTAGCTGTCTGCCGTCGTGGGGCCATCCTGAAAAGAAACAGGTGTGCCACGGTCAAACATTATACCTGCTGAGCTGACATAAAGTAATCACAAAGTAATCTTTTGAAACACACATGAAATCAATGTTTTTGTGCATTGAGTCAGAAATCAGATGTCAGGGTCTTGGTGTACAGATACGTCGGCCACCGCACCAACACTGGACTCCCTAGACTGATAATCACACTCAATACCCTTAACATTATTGATTCACATAGAAGAAAGATCAGAGTCTTGAGTTCTATGGTAGAACTGAATCCTCTGATACCAATTTGTCACGACCCGTCCTCGGGACTCATTTCGTGACTACCCCATGCCAGACTCCCATAGGCCAGAGAATGTCGACTGGCACCAAGGCATAAAACCTGACAAAAAGGGGAAGGCATTTCCTTTATAAAGTAAACAAACACCACAGAGTAAGCAAGCAGAAGTAAAAACTAAGTAAAACTGGGTACAATAGTAGTGTAGAAAAGTAAGTGGGCCAGAATACAAACCCAAACTGAAAGTAAAGTACAACTGGAAAGAAAGTACAGGAACTCAAAGTAAAGCAGCAACATCGAGCCGTCCACTGGATGTCCCACCTGAAGGGTGAGTATAGATAGCCTCTTCATCCCCTCGGGTCCAGCCATCCGCTCTGAGTATGTTCCGCCTAGTGGTCCACCTCCAGGTACCGAATTTCTCCACAAGCCTCAACCACGATCTACAATTTCTATCGTCTGCATCCAACACAACGTAGTGCAGGCATAGCCCGTATAGGGGTGAGTATACACTACTCAGTAGGGACCCCGAGACCCCCGAAGGTCTCCCAGAATCCACAAATGATAATCCACAAAAGAAAGATATAGTCACGAAGTAACATCTAGCACTACTTAGTTATATGCCCATACATATACCTAAGTCATCAATTCCAGTTCGGCTCCAACATCCGATCCCAAGTTCGATCACGTCCACACAGGATAGTAAAACCCAATCCACACAGGAATGCAAGTCAATCATATCAATGATATTGATTGAATGTCAAGAATCATCTCACACAGTTATACTTCTTCAGTGATAGAGATGATCAGATATAGCCACTGATTAATCTAATCTAGGACCCACATAGGATACTAAACCATCTAAGGTGTCGGACCCACATAGGATACATACCAGCTACTCTGCCAAACCCACGTAGGATAGCAAGAACAAAGCCATACACTATCAAACCCATGTAGGATAGAAGAATAGTAGTTACTTCCATCGAACCCACGAAGGATTTCAGTATGGTCTTCATCGCTGCCGAACACATGGAGGATTTCATTTCAGTCTTCATCACCATTGAACCCACGGAGTATTTCAGTAGGGTCTTCATCGCTGCCAAAGCCACGGAGGATTTCAGTGCAGTCTTCATCGCTGTCGAACCCATGGAGGATTTCAGTACGTTCTTTATCGCTACTGAACCCATAGAGGATTTCAGTGCAGTCGTCATCACTACCGAACCCATGGAGGATTTCATTGCAGTCATCATCGTCATCAAAGTCGCAGCCAGCTCTAGGGTTCCCGCACACAGCACGCTCGTTTCTGGGAGGGTCTACTCCACGGGCTAAGGGGTTGATACATCAACTGACACTTATTTCGGAGTTGATGTATCTCAATGTTCTGTCTTGACAATAGAAACTCAACGTGACAGACGGAGCGTCAATCGACCGCCCTGTCTGAGAGTTATTGGCCTTTTCCTTCCAGGGGCTCGTTTGGTTTTTAAGTCAAAACCAACCCGACCAAACTCCATCTATGTCCAAACCTCAATAAAAGTAATCCAAAAGTTCCGTCTCATTAAAAGGAATCCAACAGAGTCGACGTCACGTCAATCAGACGTCCGGAGCTCAAGATATAAGTGTTTCCGCTCCGAGGACCAGGTTGCTTTCGTGTTCGAACCAACCCGGTCGTACCCAAAGATCTCTGAACTCTTGAGTATAATATACCGAATCGACAGTCTCGATCCAAGGAACTCATCTCAACTGAAGTTATGTTGTTCAGAGGTCTGTAGCCCATGATATGGGCAAAAAAACGAACATGTCCGGTTTTAGGGGGTTTTGGGCCCGGACAGACCCGGCCCGAGACCCCCTGGGTCGGCCCGAACTGGGTCGACCAGAAATGGGTCTAGGTTTGGCCCATTTGGGTTTGGCCTGGAAAAAACGGCGTAGCCCGGCCCCGCCGTCGCGGGCGCGCCCCGCACGGCCAGCTCGGTGCCGGTCGTACCATTGCGGAAAATGGGGGGGGGGGGGCGACTGCCGCCTTGATTGAACCATTGCTCCCAACATGGGGGCCGCTCCTCTTTACCAGCCGGGGGTTACGACCCCCGATCTCCCCCTGAAATGGCCGACCTAGTCCGGCCGGCCAGTGCTACCTCCGCGGGACCGCCACGGTCCCGCCCTCCGAGGTGCCGGCGGCTGGCAGTTCCAGCCGCCCCGCCTTGCATCGCTACGGCTTTAAGCCGCGGCCTTATCCGACCAGCGTGGCACGCCGACACCGCGCCCCTCCTCCGCGGCCCCACACTGTCCACGGCTTCTCTTGGTTCTCCGGTGTGGCGTGATGGCACAACGCTTCTTCTCCCGTTCTTCATTGTTTCTGCACGGTTCCGCTGCACCGCGCTACCTTTGTTCGTGCCGAATCAAGCATAACATCAAGGGGGAGGGTCGGCCATGTTCGTGCGGTCCGACCTCCTCCAGTTTTTACGATAACAGGTGGCCCAATATAATGTCGATGAACGGTAGGGAAAACACGATAAAAAATTAACCCCTGCCTTGATTACGAGTTGATGTTCGAAGAGCTTCGCGGAATGCGGCATCGCGGGGTGAGGCTCCGTACACATTGATGGAGATTGTCTAAGGTGGAACGATGTATCCGTTCCTTTGACACAGGAAGAAAAATGAATGATGGCGTGTCGTCCTTCTTTGGAAAAAGGTGTGACGACGTTCTTTTTCGAGGTAGACAAGCTCTTCGTCGGGAAGATAAAGTTCTTCCAAATTGGGAAGAATGCTCCCTCCCTCAACACAACAAAGTAACCATAATAAGATAAGGCTTTAGCCTTATATTATTTCCTTTGCCAACACTTTTAAAATTTTAACATTCAAAATTAAGTTCACTCATTTAATTAAACATAACTTTTCAAAATTAAATGAGGTGATAAGTTGGCAATATTAAATGGGGGGGTTTTGAGGAGTTAGGAATGTGAGGGGTTGGGCTCGTGTGGGCCCCACCCCACCTTAATCCTCTCATGGTTGGTTAAAAACATTGGGTCCCACCCCCAAATCTCTTACTTAGGATATAACCACCTAGAGGAAAATAAATAAAATCGCAATATAATTTTATTTATTCCTCACTAAACCACAATTTTAACAACTCGTCCCGAGAAAACGCACCTTTGGAAAAGGTTCTCCTAATCAATTATTGGTGCTGAGATTTCATATGTGCTCTCAGATTTAAATTCCGAGCACCGGTTCAAAATTAAGGAAAACCCACTCATTCGTTCACTGAATGTACCCGATCTAAACATTGGAACATAATTCCGGGCACACCGGGCCTCAGAATCAGGTGCCGTCAAAAACTGCGTTCTTGTAAAATCCCAATGAAAATTAAGAAAAAAAGTTCCCTTTAATTTTACGGGTCTTTACATTTTTGGAGGAAAATGAAAATTTAGAATCGTTTGGTGGGGGGAATAGGATGAGGGATCATCACAGTGTATTCATACACTTAATAATGATAATTTTCTGATGTCTAATGATATAAAAATCATAATGGCGGGATAAGATGATGTGGATACATCCCCTCATATATATGACTAAAGAACATCAAAATTTGAATATGGGTGGGTAAAACTAGGTTGATAAGATGCCCCCTCCAATATAGATATCATTATCAAGGTGCCAAACCAAACTCCTGTGTAAGAATCATGGGAATTGAAGATCTATTTGGTAAAGACATAGTGAAAAATCCTAGCATCCCAAATTATAATTATATAATTTGATGAGACATTCAACCAAATGTATTGGGTTAAACATCCTAAAGAGTTCCCATTATTAAACTAGAAATATTTAAATTGTTGAGTTATTTTATTCAGGTTATTATAAAACCTTAACCCTAGCCATCTAGTTGTCATGAATAATTTTATCAAATCACTAAACAGGATAAGTGAATAGATGTAAAGGGTACGACCCAATAATCTATTATTCACAGTCAATAAATATACTCCTAAATAATGAAACTACATAGAATACGACCACATGAAATCTATCAGAAATGAAATCATCATATTTATATTTAAGGATCAGAATTCCCTTTAATTGGTAGATATCTCACAAATTGATCCAAACTTTCCCTTGTAATATTTGAAAGTCTTTGGAACTCAACCACCAACGACTGGTTAATTATTGAATGTTCTCAGATGGTCAAAGAATTTTTAATTTTAAAATCAAAACCACATGGTATAAAATTAAAATCTCTAATAATTCAAAACAATATATATAATTCTAATGCAACTAGAAATCTCATGTTAATTAATCATAGAATTCCCTCTAGACCACAAATCCAACTTTGATCTCCACCATCCTTTTGGGTCACCCTGTGAAAACCATAAAATAGATGGTAGGCTTGACTAATGTATGTTAAGTATATTTTATGATTATTATTATTTTTTATATCTATAAAGAACCATCTGAAATTAATTATTGTCCTTGACTCGATTCAAAAATAAGTTGGATCATAGTAGAGATGTTTTCATGAGAAAAATTTGAGTTCATTTCGAACTAAAAACCTGGGAGGTTTTGATATTAATGTTTCAATGGAGTATTATATTTAATCCCAAATTTATATTTATTTATTATGTAAAATAATGGATAAACTCGAAATTCTAGGAAAAAATATTCTTTATGATTTATTCTTTTGAAATGATATGGTATCAAGGGTCGACCTCAATATTCCCAGCAAAAACGGATCTCCTCCAAATAGATGACATTAAACCTGATAGGTGCCTCTTATCATGAAGCATCATCTCTATAAACAATAGTAGTAAAAAATTGATGGAATCTAGGGAATTATAAGTAAATATATCAAAGTATTAAATTCAAAATTGCGTACATAACATTATACAGATCACCTAGTGTAATATGCAGTCCAAACAACATACATTTAACAATGTGAATTATTTCATATCTATAAAAATAATTATATTGTGAAGTACAACATTTAGTTCATAGAAATAGTATTGATTGGATGATAATTCTTCTTTATGTAGAAGATGATGATCATGAAGGAAATCGCTATGCAGGAAGTGTTGAATGATATAATCTTTGAGCAAGACATAAAGCACTTGTTGTCGCTATATGAAAAATGAGTTTGGACGAACACATTTTTATATGTGTGGGACCCCCTATGGGTCTACATGCATAGTGAAAATCACTATATGGGGCCAAATTCTTCCTTGTAATTACCACCTCTTCATGTCGATCGGAGCTCATTCTACTATGGGGAATTTTTTCGTCCTCGAAAGTTTACAAAATTCTATCAGGAACATATTATGAATCTGATATATCTAGAATCATTTCAGGAAAGCAATTCACAGAGTTAAAATTAGTAAGGTACTCAAAACCAAAAAACATCTATCTACTTCCCACATTACCACTTTTAATATGTTGTACTACCACTTTTTATGGCATCCAAGAAAACAAAAAAAGATTTCTGGTCAAGTGGGTGATACCCCACCACCAATAAATTATTTTTTCCCATAGAGATTGTCAAATATTTCCACTGGAAATAATTTTTTTATGGTGGAAGATTGTGAATTCATTCCCCCCCCCACAGAAAATAAAATTTTTGTGGGATTCGGTGACATAACCCACCCCCCCCCCCACACACAAAATACTTTTCATTTATGGAATAAGTTGGTAAAATTACTCCATTTACAAATGATTTTCATTTTTATCATGTGATAGTCTCCATACCATCCTCAGAAACAAAAATCATTTGCATAAGGGTTAACAATTTTATTTCTTACTGCTCATATTTTGGTATTCTATATAGATAATTGATCATGTCTGGAAAATGGTTTTTCGAAGTCACTATAAATACCCAGTCTTCACATAAGAAAACAGACAGAGATCTGGAATACATAAAATAGATAATATCATAGAAGAATAAGATAGAATCATTAAATAGTTAATAAATTTACCATATAATGTAATAAGAATGGAGACCTTACCAAAAGGGATCCTCAACAGAGATAATGGACATACAATAGAGTATCCTTTATGATAAATGGGACTCTCATGGTCAAACCCAAAGGGGACCCCTTTTAATTCAATAAGGATGAACATGATAAATGGACATCCTTTTCCTAAAGAGACCCATAATGATAACCCATTCTATGTAAAGATAAAAAATTATGAAATGGTGTATCCTTAGGTTGTTTTACCCTTCCTCTATAATTGTATGCTTTTTATATAGTGTTCAACCTCATATTGGCCCCTTTGCTAACTATAAAAATGGATCACTCTGACCAACCAAAAAACCTGGGAAGGATATCAGTTGGACCTCCCCTACGGCCACTAGATTCATTTGGCCCACGGATGAGACACATCATAATTTCTCTCTCATGATAATGGATTCATGTTGTAACGGATGTACCAAATTTTTCCTGCCTAATTGGCATCATCATAAGTATGTATACAATAATGGATTCATATGTTAACGAGGATCCTATCTATAATGGTGGTGGAGAGAAATTTCATGGACCATGAAATTAAATCTACTACCTTAAATGTGTCGTTAAATGAATGGTATTTGTGCATCAAACAGAAACATAATCCTCGGGTGAGGATTAGAAAAATTCAAGAATAAGGGAATGAGTATCCCATCTTTCATTCTAATGCCCCACTGTATTATCTCCCCCATCAATAATAGGAATGTGAGGTAACTGTTAATCAATCTTATTATAATCCCTTAGCCTTTTCGGATGTATTCCATATTTCTCTCTCTTTATATATCCCATCCCCCATCCACCAGGGGATGTAGAAGAATATTCATAATGGGCTTCTGATTTGGTTATAAATCCCTCCAAAAAAAGATTTTTCAATACATATATCCCTTTCTATCTCATTATTCTCATGACAAGCATGGATTTTTTTTGGATTAGAGAACAATGGTGATCATGACACTAGCATGATCAAAAATTCTAGCAAGGACCTCCCAATAGAAGCTATCCCAAAACTAGGTTGTGATCCTCTGAAAAGGTCATATTACCTACGAGATGATCCTTAATAAGTCCAAATTCAAAAAGAAGTAATTTTGGTCCTCCCTTGTAGGAGTAATAACCAAATGTCCCAAACTATGAGGGCTTTGATTCACATCCAAACAGGTTACGTAAGAAGTGTTTCTAAGGATTACACCCAACACTTTCAATCCTCCACCATCCTTAATGGACCACATTCGCATTAAAATCATCATCCCCCTATGAGGAAACATCCCATATAAGTCATTTCCATATCATCATCATAAGTATATATTATCAATGATATTTTTCATTATAGGGAAACATTTTTTGTATGGTCAATCCACTATCATCCAGCCAAATTCTAAATGTTATCAACCATAAAGGGTTTCTCATGTTTAAGTCCCACACCGACCTTTTTCTTAGAAACATTCAACCATAAGTCTTTGTCAAATGATTTCAAATGTAAAATTTTTAGTCCCTATTAGATGACCATAATGGTATGACCTGAATCATTATGATGCAACAAATTACATGGGTTCTTATTCCATTAACAATGATACAAAGGATGCCTCTCTCAAGGGACAACTCCCAACATCAAAACTCTACTCCTCCCTGGATGGCATTAATCTCCATCACGCCCAATCATGTGGATTTAAACCATGATCTTTTAAAATAAATCATGAACATGTAAATAATGAGATGGTATAGAGAACCACTGAAACATACAGATGGATCTACTAAAGGATAACCTTAGATAAATATTTATGATCCCATTGATATAGAACCCCTAATACATACAGATTCTAACTCAATAATGTATATGTGAATGATTATAAATTTAAAGGGTGGACATTAATATATTTGGTTTTATAATGGATTAAAAAATATGACATAAATATTTAAGAGAGTCAAAGAGTAGGTAAAAAATCCCCCAATAGTGTGTGATGACCGAGACCTCCCACCCTCTTTATCCATATCAGTCCATAAGCATCATATGAAAAAATCCACGGTGATTGCATACCTTTGGATTGTAGGTTCCAATAATTAATGGAGAACCTATTGGGTTTATCTAGTTCCATGAATAAACCCTGTTTGAAACTGACTAGAATATTGGTGAAAACAATCATCAAATATATAATGAAATTTGTGACATTAATATATGGAATATTAGTTGAATTTATCATCAAAATGAATTTTATCATCTTAAATATTTATCTAATTTTGAAAATAAAATGGTTGATGAAGACTCATATAATTGGATTTAGTTGATGGATATATATGAAAAAAAATTTAATTTGAATGGATTTTTGTATATACACTATAAAAGAAACCCATGGAATATCTCATTATGGGATGCATATAGGTTTTTTGTAACAATTCCGAAGAGAATGGAATTGTCATGTATAATAATTCTAGAGTTCTGTAATGGTATTTAACCATGAAAAATGATTTTATGATGAGAAAAAACGTTTTATGATTAACATATTTAAGTGTATATAGATTTTAAAATTCTTTTTAGCACAAATGATTTTAATTGTTTTCCAACAAGATTTATTTAGGAGGATGTTTATAAAGAACCTATTTTTCGGGTTTAAGGCCTAATATTTTTAGATCATGATTTAAAAAATTATTAGTCTTTATATAGAGTAAATAATTCTCGAAGATTAAGGTATTTTTTATTATGAAACATAATTTTATAAATGGAATGATAAATCCTATTGTATTTAATAAAAATTCATTAAATGGACACACAGACCATACCAATTTATATTGATGATATAATATTTTCATGTACATTGATATCACTTTTGAAAGTTGTTTCTCATTAGATACAGAGTGTTTTATTGATAGTCATGATGTGGGTGATGATCATCATTATCAATTTTAAAATATCTCAATGTAATAAAGAAAATATTTTAACAAAAAAATTTATATCTTGAATCTTTTAATTTTTTTAACTAAGGATACAATATGAGTGTTATAAATCTAAAAATTCCCACTTCTAAGGGAAATCTAAATGATTTTGGAAAACTGGATAATTAGATTATTTATAGGGGAATAATCCATAGATTATTCTACATAATAATCAATCTACTAGATATAATTTTTTTAGTGTGTTTATGTCCCCATATTTAATAAAAAAGAGTTTAAAATTGATTTTATTGATATTTGTGGAAAAGTTATGGTCTTTTTTAGTATATATATTCACATGTAATTTTAAAAAATAAAATCTATTTAGATATTGGAAATGGATATTTTATAATATACATGAAATATAAATTAAACAAATATTCCCTTTCTATAAGAGTCAAATGTATCTTTGCCTAGTAAAAAATTATTTTTCACTCTCTATTCATAATACTCAATATATGGTAGAAAATATTTATTGAATATTATTATTTATGATGATAACCAAACTTTTGAAATTTGGTTTCATATTTACAAACATTATGGTTATGTTTGATAACATTTATTTAATTTATTTATCTAAAAATAAATCACATCACATATAATAAAAACTCATATATATATATATACACATATAACAACAATAATTAATTATCACATGATGAAATAAGGAATTACATTGATGTTTATTGGAATAAATAGTAATTTTTATGATGTAACGAAAAAAACAGAAACAAACGAATATTTAATTTATCAATTATATCTGGGGAATGATTTAATGTAAATTATCACTTTCCATTTCATGATATCTCCCCAAACATATACAGTTACTTGAGAATATGGGAGTACATACATTTGGGAATCTATAATTTTTGACAATTAGATGCCAAAATTATTTTAAATTTTACAAATGTAATTAAAAAAGTGTGAAATGTAACTTATAAATAATATTATAACCTGAAAATTCAATAATGATAATCTTATAAAAATAAGTATAACATAATAACCTTTTAAAATGGTAAAAAAATATAATTTAAAATTTTTTCAATGATTAAAAGAAATATATATTTCCCCCCAATTTCAAATTTTTTTCATGGTATATTTATTTTTATCTTATCCAATTACTGATATTTGTTTTATTGAATTCTATAATTATAACCTACAATTGAAATCAAATCATCCATCTATTTATGAATCAATTAATGAGAGTTAATAAGCCCTATTATATTAATTTTTCTTCACACATTGAGTTATATTCCCCTATTTGAGTTATTAACACAATTTTTTAAGACCTTTAGTTCCAAGAGAGGAAGATATAGATATTTTTATTATTCAATATGTCTATTTTTATAGGATCTGTTTCACTATTATCTTGATTTACATTAATATAGATAAGCTTATATGGGAATTTATTGAGTTTTTAAAAACAAAAACTATAATGGATGGACTCCATTCATAAAAACTGATTATATTTTTCAAATGATACTAAATTATTAAGCACTATAAAGGTATTATAATGAAGATACCATTAATAGTAAAATATTATCTTATTATTGAATAATTAGTTTTGGACGAGATAATCATATGACCATGTGGAAAAAATGTTATTGATTTTGAAATTGAGAAATAGAAGTGATGTCAAATATAGAAATAACATATGAGAAAACTAATCTATTCATAAAATATTCTTAAGGAAAATTTAACAATATATTTATCAATGGTGAAAAAGAATAATCATATAAATCTACTACAATTTTATTACCAAATATAGTGAAAATTAATAAAATGTAAAAATGATCTCTGCTAATAAATATTATAATATGATAAGACATATTAAATTATATAAAATTATGAAAAGGGAAAGGGATATAGTTGAAAAATTAGACAAACAACTCATTCTCCATAGTGTTATCTTTTTTCTAGATAGATTATTCCTCATATGAAAATAGATGATATAATAGAGGAAAATGTATAATTTTTTTAAAAAAATAATTCATGAAAAATTATTATTCATGAAAAATCAGATTATAAAAATAAAATGAACCAAATTAAAAAGTATAATATTGAATCAGATAAAAATTAAGTATAATATTACACATCCCAATCATAAAACATAATTGAGATAACATATGAGATGATTTTAATAGTTATTCCCTACTTGAATATTAATTGTATTCCGTTAACCAAGCATAAATGTAAGGTGAAATTAAAAGAAATACTAAAAAAATAATCCCCAACAGATGAATAAAAGACAAGTTCTGCTTTAGATAATGGGAAAGTCATGTACACCATGAATTTATTTGAATCTATGAGTTAGAAATAAACTCTTTAAATATTATTATTCTCCAATGAAGATATTATTTTCATTAACATTAATCATCACTCACCTACATATTTCATTCAAATACCCATGCCTAATGATTGAGATAAGACAATAGATAAGAGTGGAGATTGGAATTATTTTTCATGTAATCTTAATGGTACATATATTCATTCGTAGTGTAATATTGAATCATGAAAACATACCATTATGGGTGTCTAAATTGGGGTAATAGCTTATTTTAATGATATAAATAATCTTATCCACATTTTGTGGGGGGAAACATTCTAAGACATATACAACAACCTAATATATTAATTTAATAAAACTAAATACGGATGGTTTAAAAAGATTAAATGGTAGGTATGATTAATTTGAAAAAATTTTATAATAATTCATAAAAAAATAAAAAAAATTAATTCATAAAAATATATAATGATCATATTTAATAATTCTCTTAAATGTCACATTATAAATGTAACCATTTTTAAAAAAACCATATATTCATATTAATTCATCCACCAAATTAATAATTTTCATATCTAAAATTAGTTATACATAAATATTTAAAAAAAATTAAAACATTTAGTATAAAATAATATTATACAAAGGGTGTGTGGATTATTGTAACCCAACCAAAACTAGAAACATAACTAATCAACCTAACCTAATTTAAAAAAAATAATTAATGAACCTTTCCTGAGGATTTTTGCAGTTGTTTGGTTTTATGGGTTGGTTCGATTGGGTTGGGTTGGTTTAACAATTTTTTAAATTTTTTAAAACCCCTACAAACTTGAACATGTTATATCGAAAAATTAAAATGGTTTAGAAAATTTTGGATTATCATGTATTTTACTTATTAAATAATTTTGATGTCATGTCATCTATGAATGAGAGGATGGGTTTTCATGATTAATGGATCAATAACATAAATCCAACTGATCAATGAATGAAATATAATATTATTAATATAATATTCAAAATAAAAAAATATGACTTTAAGGAATAAATTTATAGATTCAGGAAATGAATTAATATTTTATTACCCTACCCCTTGGGGAATCCTTTTATTCCATCCAAATATATTAAAAATTATACCATAACCCTACCTCCAACAAAAAAAAATTTCATGATTAACATTGAGGGCATACGTCACTTGAATAGATGGTATACAAAATAGATATAACAAAAAACCATAAATAAAAATGAAATTCAATACTATAATACTAATAAATTAACCCACAGTTAATAATGTAGATACATGGATATAAAAATTCAATATAATTAATTGAGAATATATATCAAAATTCACACCATAAGTGATGTCTCCAATGATATCATAGTTTCCACCAGTTATGCTCCACTAACACCACAACTATCAATTTTCAAAAATTCAATTAAAGTATCAAAAAATATCCAATATACTTACCCTTGAAACCTATAATAATGAAATATGTAAAATATGTTGTTTAAAAATAAGAAGTGATTAACTACACATTCTCATTAAGTTCCTTCCCCAAACCCTCATGTGCCAAATATTATAGATCATAATAATGAATAAATGAATTAAATATATAAAACAATGCAACTAAAAAATAAACATTGAATATTTATATAATAATAATTCTTCTAATAAATCACTTCGAATTACACATTATGGATTTAATCATCGAGTCCATGTATATTATAATAAAGCTTTAATAAACTATATTTCTACTGGAATCTTACAACTAACCATCAATATAACCTAGAAACACACATAGATTAATGATTAAAGAAGACAATTCAGGTTTATATGATAATATACAAATATATACATAAATATAAACACAACAATTTTAATTTCCCGAACCTCTATGGTCCGTTACTATGTGAAAATGTTGGGTTGAGGTGTTCCGGGAGGTCATGGAGACTTATCACCGACACTTTTCCAAATTTCCAATTGATTGAACAGCTCTATCAGTGAGGTTATGTGAACAATTATATCACTGAGGTACTGTGAACAGTTCTATCGAAGAGGTTCTGTGAACTATTCAAACATTAGGCATACAGTAACAGTAGGGGTACAGTGTTTCCAGAACAGTGAGGTCTATCGGTAGCTCTATCGGTAGGTGCAGAGTAATGGTAGGTGTACTGTGTTTCTAGAACGGTGTGGTCGATCGGTAGCTCTATTGGTAGGTGTATAGTAACTGTAGGTGTATAGTAATGGAAGCTGTAAAGTAACAGTAGGTTTACAGTGTTTAGAGAATGGTGAGGTCTATCTTTAGCTCTATTGGTAGGTGTTCAGTAACTGTAGGTGTACAATAACGGTAGGTGTACAATGTTTCTAGAATGGTGAGGTCTATCAGTAGCTCTATTGGTAGGTGTACAGTAGTGGTTGGTGTATAGTAATGGTATCTGTACAGTTTTTCAAGAATGGTGAGATCTATCAGTAGCTATATCGGTAGGTGTACAGTAACAGTAAGTGTACAGTGTTTCCAAAATAGTGAGGTATATCTGAAGCTCTATCAGTAGGTGTACAGTAACGATAGATGTACAGTAACGGTAGCTGTACAATGATTCCAGAATGGGGTGGTCTATCAGTAGCTCTATTGGTATGCATACAGTAACAATATGTAGAGACCCTAACTTGACGTACATGGAAATTACATTACTTTTATGGAATACTTAATTCATAACAAAAAACAGACACAAAAGGACCGTAATAGTTTAGTGTCGTTGGATACTTGAAACATAATATTCTAATCAGGGTGAAAGATCTTCAACATCTCCCATAATGATCTTCTCCTATTGTTTTCATACCTAAAACCTTTCTTTATATCCTGGGGAAAATAGAACATATAAAGGGTGAGCTCAAATGCTCAGTAATGGTAGGCATGGAGAAAATAAAACATATCATATACATTTGAACATAAAAACATGAACATAATGTTTAAATATCATGATCATGAGCAATGACATAAAACATGTCAGTACGTAAGGCATAGATCATAATGGGACATAAATTATGATAAAATATCATGGGAATAAAACATGTAATTGTGGAAACCATTAATCAAATGTTATGATTTCCATAGTAGACAAGGCATTGCTTTCAACACCATTTTTGTAGAAAAAGTCCCTATCAGAATTAAGTCCACTCCTCGTTTCAGTCTTGTAACTCTGAACGAGATTAACTTAACGTTCCAATCATGTCTATCTCATGAGATATAAATCTTTACCCAAGGAATTATCAGGAGATATAGGTCCCACCCATCTCATAATGAAATCATTCTTACCTATGCCACAAAATAAACTTAAACCATTCATCATAACCTAATGAATAAAATGTGTTTCATAAAAATCATCCCATCATAACATAATACCTATAAATCAAATGGATATAATTTCATCATAAGAGAATTAAAACCATGTAAATCATAGAGAAATTATACTTGAAACATGCACATATGAAATAATGTCATCTTAGATGGAAAATGGTTTTGATAAAACACTTCAAATGAATTCTTGAGGAAAATGTCCATTCTTCTTCAAAATCATTTTATTTTCACAAAATTCAATGCAAATTTAAAAGGAAAGTATTTTTTTTTAAATAGTCATAAAATCATGTAGAGTAATATTCATGAAAATGAGGCTTTATGAAACCGTAAAAATCCGTTCACACCATAAAAGTTAATAATAACATTCTTCTCACACTTTTGGCAGAAAAGTCAAAAAGTACCTCCTATGGTAATCAAAATAAATATTCCTTACATACCATGTAGTAAAATTAAAAAATGGGTAAAAATGACTTTAAAATTAAATTAAACCATTTTCAAAAAATAGGGACGTGGATGATAAATATAACCATAGTAAATACATACGAATAAACATTCTCGGATAAAAATGAGATTGGAAAAGTTATCCCTTACCTTAGGTATGATATCCTTCGTACGTATCCGAAACTCTTGTATAATGATTTAAATAATTTCATTTACTTATTAAAGAATCATATTCATTGTTATGATATCATATATGGTTAACTTATTACTTTATATTACTTGTTCTTTTGTAAATTCCATGTTAAAGTAGCATTTTGGGTAAAATTGATTCATTTATTGTTAGTGTTTTGACATGTTGTTCTTGATATTATTACTTATATCATGATTTACATAATTCCAGAATTTCAAACGTGATTTATATATAATACATAATCAGTACATAAATATATATGATAGATCGATAAATGAAATACAACGTTCATGGAGACGGTAGGTCATGCGTACGCATTAACGCTATTTTCATTTCCTTATTGAATTAAATAGAATTAAGTAAATGAAACATATATGTACATAAATCCATGATAATTATTATGTAATATATTTAATGATTGTTTATTATATATAAATTATAATATTACTTGAATGGTTAATAATGGAAAATGAAGCTCTTCACGACGTGGAGACGGTCATCCGTACGTACGCACGAGAGATGATATCATCCCTATGATCATGGAATTATATTGAAGTGTATATATAATATTTCGGAATCAATATCACTTTACAATAATAATATATATTTATTTATTTACACCATTATACCCATCCATGTAAGGTGGTGGTCAAAAACAGATTACACCACGGCGTGGAGACGATATTCTATTCGTACGCACACGTGGTGATTTCATTTTCCATAGGATAGATAAAAGATGAAATTGGGTTGTTTCATAATTATTATAACTTATTAGTATATTATTGATACTTATGTTATTAATTTATTATAAAACAAATAGAGAAGAATAAATAAATTGGAAAGAATCTGTAAAGGATATTACCTATTTTTCGACGCGCCTCTTCTTAGCCTCCTCTTAAGGCACTAGGGTTGGTCTTTTGAGGAGACTAAAACCTCTATAATATTTCTAGGGATGTTGAGAAGGGAAATGGGCAGGGTTTTTCCGAGCATCAAGGCTCAAAAGGGTGTGAACTGAAGAGGTAAGAGGTTCCCTTTTTATAAGGGAGGAGAGGGTCACCTTTGGAAAAACATAAAATATTATTTTATAAACAATTCATATTCAGTTTATAATAGATCCAAATTTATTTATTTTGATTCTAAAGTGGTAATGGGTCAAAATAATCTCAACCAATAGGTTTTAGACAAGTTTATGTAATTATTTAACGTTATATTTTAGATTTAACTCTATGTTAAATAATTTAACTTTTACAGTGTCTTCTTGTTTTCTTACACTATATGGTTAATAAAACTACTATAACATACCAAAAGAACCCCAATTGGTTAATTATTAATATATATAACTATATATAAGTTATTTTTCTGAGCATTAGATTTTTAGGAATATAATAACAATTAATAATATAATATTTGTTTTAAAAAACTAATTAATGTCAATTTTGATATTATTAGGTAATTAATTATTGTGAAAATCATAACAGCATGATTACTTCTAAAAAAGTTAATTAAATCAATAATAACATTCCATATTAACTTATAAATGTTTTTGAATTCATAAAAATATAAAATTACATTTATTTGGGTATTTATAATATCAATTATTTTAATATTTCATTATTTAGGTAATTACTGCATCACCATTGTGTCGTAAATAAATTAAATTATTTAATGTCTAAAAATTATAAATAAAATACCATTATGTCAGAAATATGTTTATATTTCTAATTAATATTTATAGTCAAATTTATCTTATGTATAACCCTATATAAAAAATGTTTTTGTTATTAAACAATGATTTTATCTATTTTAACTCTTCTTTAATTAAAATAATAATAAATTTCATAATCTAATCCATGTGGACCTAAAGGGAAATATTTTATTTGTAAGGTTGTTTTTTGTCGAATTACACTTATCCAATATAAATAGGACAAGTGTTATGGTAATAATAATATCTTTTTTACCCATCATTACCCTATTTACTTTTAACTGTGGTAAATAAAAGTAAAAAGTAATTATTCACAAAAAATTATTTTTGTCTTATTAAACCAAATTTTACTAATTGATATTAACCGTGTCTCTTGGATTTTCTAAATTCCAATCAAAGAAGTGGTAAAATTATGTTTTATGTATATTTTCAAATTCTCCTAGGAGGTGGCTGAAAGACGGTGAAAAGTTCAATAAAATTTTTATATATCTAAAATTATTATAAAATGACTCTAATGAATTAAATTGAACATATATAGGTATTAAAAAGTGGGTATTACTATTCATAACGGCTAGTTTATGTAATATTTTAATAACATATCGTTGTTTAGTGAAACTCGGTTATGTGTACTACACACGCAATCGAGGAAGGTCGTGATTGCGTTTAACGCAATCCATGTCACGGTTTCTTGTAGTGCAAGCTCCCTTTGTTGTTGTGTATAAAATAATTAAATCTTATTTCATTTATACATTAAAAAAAATCTATACTTACTATTGCATAGAATAATTTTTACAAAACAGACGTGAAATTGTGTGTAAAACGAGCCAAGAATAGTGTTGCGTATACTGCAAGCGGATATAGTGTTGCGTGTAGCACAATCTAAATTTGGTTTAGCATACAACAGAAGACATCAATGAAATTAAAAAGAATAATTCTCAAAAAATCTCGGGTTTTTACATTATACCCCCCTTAAAATGAATTTTTCACTCGAAATTTGTTGGGGTTATAAATGGTTTACTCATTGAATGTTTCATTCACAGAAACCATCATCATAAAAGTAATACTAAAACTTAATTTTTAAAAACGTAAAGTATGAAATGTAATAGTTACCCAGATTAACACATCACGGGGTTTCCACATAGGAGAACATAGGTGGAAATATTGATATGGAAGAAAAATCTTACCATCAAGTTCTGATGGAGAGTGGTAGAGGACATGGCTATGAAAAAGTCAACAATAACAAAGCCATAAATTTGTGATGATTCATGGTACAATCTGATTCATCGGATATAAGGACACTAGGAAAACATTCATTGTTTTCAAGATCATTTCTCTAAAGTTGAAGAATTTGAATTAGAAGAAATACTTTAATTCGTTACAATCTCACTGTTGTTCGTTCCATGAACAATTTTCACTTCATATCTCAAATAAATAAAGTTGAATTTGTCATTATTGAAGTGTTAGAAGATCATGTGATAGAATGATGGGTCATTCCATCTATCTCAATCAAAAGTTTAAAAAAAGTTATCAAATATACATAAGTCCATCTATGGTGAGGTTAATCGTATATGATTCCAAAAATGGACATATACTTCATCTATCATAGCACTTAATAAAATAAAACTAGTTTCTACTAACCAAATACTTATTTTATGCCATTGGTAGGCGATAAAGGTTTGTTTAACTTCAGTTGTCGGTTTGATTCCTGCAACTTTCTCTGATGCGACGGGTTGTCGTCCGTCTTGTAGGTTGCCATTTTTTCTAAAACTACATTATTATAACATCCCATAAATAATATCGATAAAAGTTATATCCTTAAAAAATACTAACTTATTTTCAACATAATCCTTTCCAATCATTAGGATTATCCAAAATACTTTTGTCCAACCTCATAGTATAAAGAAAACAATTACTAGAAATGTCATCTGTCGAGCATGTGAATACCATCATTTATCCCCCATATATCATATGATATATCTTTTTGGTAAAATTAAAAACATGTGAATACATTAATCATGTATTCTCTTGAAACATGAATACCCATTGAACCATAGTGAAAACATTAATGCTGTTAATAGTTAACTCTTTCCACTTACGAAAAGCCCAAAATTTCTATATACTTAAACCATTATATCAGTCATGAGTTCATTTCATTTTCTCTTTATCCCTTCATTATGCACATATCATCATCTTTAAAAAAATATTTCAATCACTATTTATGGTTACCGGTACCATATAATTATTGAAAGCCATTACATAGATATTCCAAAATTCCACGATACCATAAACGAGATTCCATGATACTATTTTGAAATCCCATTACATAAAAACTGAAGAATTACACAACATCATTGTCATACTCAACATCACAAATTGTGATCGCATGAGACTTCCCATTATCCTTTTACATAAGTGGTTTCTCATGTTGATCATCATTAACCCTTGGATTAGGTCATTGATTAGCATAATTCCCCCATTTCCTTTCACTTGAAGCATTGAAGTGTTGGTGGTGAGTTCTCTACAGTCTTTTCTTTATTCACGTCCTTAGCAACCCTTTTTCCATTACTTCGACACTGAGATGCATGATGACCTTCTTTTCAGCACTTAAAACATTTTCTAGTCCCATTAAGACAATATCCACCATGATTATTTCCACACTTTGAGAATAAATAAACATTTATCTTCTTTTCACCATTATTCTAAGATTTTTCCTTGAACTCCATCTTTCGTTTCTTGTCAAAACCATGATATGGATATGTTACACCAACTTCCAGTTCTATCTTGATTTCACAACACACAATATCTTCATATCTACTAGAGTCTCTTATAGCTAAATCCCTTTGAAGACTTGGTTTTAAGCCACTGAAGAATCGATAAACATTACTTTCATGTTGGATGATAAAGCCAGATGCAAACCTTGCAAGTGTTGTTAAATTCACTTCTTATATATACCAACAGATTCATCGTCCTTCTTCTTAAGCTCAAGGAACTCATTTTACATCTTTGTTGGAAGAATACGAGGGAAGTACTTACTCAAAAAATGTTCTTGAACTTGTCCCATTCCATGGATTCAATTTCATCTTGGGGCCTTGTATTCTTAATTATAGTCCACCATTGATCTGGTTCACCTTCTAAACGGTAAATAGCCAGAATGGATTTTTCATGTTCCGAATAGAGAAGTATGGAAAATATCTTTTCAGTGGTACTGATCCATTGTTTATCAACAAGTGGATCAGAAGACCCACTGAAATACAGTGGATGTTTCCTCATGAAGTACACAATAGAATATTGTTCCCTTCTCTGGTCATTTGGAAGTCTATAATGATTCATAGCTTGTGTAAGTATAACAATAAGATTTTGCACTCCATCTCCCATGACATTGGTTTGTTCAGGAGGAAAATCCTTGCATTTTCCATTACATTTATCAACACGGTTCCTTCGGGTTACATCTATCCTCTAAAACCCAAAAAGAATAGTGTGAGAGGCAAAAATCATGCTAGGGAAAACAACATAATAAAGGGGGAGTACCTTCAATATCTAACATCTTAGGTTTAATTCTAATATAGTTACCGTAATTCTTGGACTATAACATATAATTATACTTATCCTTAGGGTCATCTCTTGACATACCATATAAATTTCTCTAGGGATCTCACTAAAGTTTTCGCAACCTAGTTTTCAAAGGATAACTAAACCTTTCCTCTGATTCCAACTGTAGAGACCCGAACCTGACCTACATGGAAATTACATTACTTTTTCAGAATACTTAATACATAAAAAAACAAACACACAAGGGTTGTAATAGTTTAGTGTCGTTGGAAACTCGGAACATAATCTTCTAATCATGGTGAAAGATCTTAAACATCTACTATAAAGATCTTCCCCTTTTGTTTTCTTTCCTAAAACCTTTATTTATATCCTGGGGAAAATAAAACATATAAAGGGTGAGATCAAATTCTCAGTAAGGGTATGCATGGAGAAAATAAAACAAATCATATACATTTGAACTTCAAATCATGAACATAATGTTTAAACATCAATATCTTGAGCAATGACAAAAATCATGTCAATATGTAAGGCATAGATCATAATGGGACATAAATCATGATATAATAGCATGGGAATAAAATATGTAATTTTGGAAACCATTAAGCACATTTTATGATTTCCATAGTAGCCAAGGCATTGATACCAAGACCATCTTAGTGGACAATGTCCCTTCCTGAATTGAGTTCACTCCTCGTTTCAGTCTTGTAACACTGAACTGGATTGACTTACCGTTCCATCCATCTCTATCTCATGAGATATAAATCATTACCCAATTAATTTTATGGAGATATAGGTCCCACCCATCACATAATGAAATAATTCTTACTGGTGCCACAAAATAAACTTAAAACATTATTCATAACCCAAAGTATAAAATGGGTTTCATAAACATCATCCCATCATAACATAATCCATATAAAACAAATGGATATAATTTCATCATAAGAGAAGTAAAAACATGTAAATAATAGAGACATTATACTTGAAGCATACACATATTAAATAATTTCATCTTAGATGGAAAATGGTTTTGATAAAACACTTGAAATGAATTCTTGAGGAAAATATCCTTTCTTCATCAAAATCATTTTCTGTTCACAAAATGCCATGCAATTTTAAAAGAAAAATATTTTGTTGAAAATAGTCATAAAATATATTAGAGTAGGCTTCATGAAAATGAGGCATTATGTAGCAGTAAAAATCCATTCACGCCGTATAAGATAATAATAACATTCTTCTCGCACTTTTGTCAGAAAAGTCAAAAAGTACCTCATATGTTAATCAAAAGAAAGATTTCGTACATACCTTGTAGTAAAAGTCAAAAATGGTAAAAAAAGACTTTAAACATACATGAAAACATTTTTAGAAAATAGGTACATGGATGATAAATATAACCTTATTAAATATTTACGAATAAACATTCTCGGATAAAAACAAGATTGGAAAAGTTATCCCTTACCTTAGGTCTGATATCCTTCGTACCTATCTAAAACTCCAGTATAATGATTTAAATAATTTCATTGACTTATTAAAGAATCATATTCATTTTTATGATATCATATATGGTCCACTTATGACTTTATATTACCTGTTCTTTTGTAAATTCCATGTTAAAGCAGTGTTTTGGGTAAAATCGGTTCATTTATCATATGTGTTTTGACATGTTGTTCTTGATATTATTAATTATATCCCGATGTACTTAATTCCATAATTTAAAACATGATTTATATATAATATATAATCAGTATATAAATATATATGATAGATTGATAAATTAAATACACCGTTAATGGAGACTGTAGGTCGTGCGTACGAATGAACGCTGTTTTCATTTCCTTATTGAATTAAATGGAATTAAGTAAATGAAACATATATGTACATAAATACAGTATCATTATTATTTAATATATGTCATGATTATCTATTATATATACTTTATTATCTTACTTTAATGGTTAATCATGGAAAATGAATCTCATCACGTCGTGGAGACGGTAATCCGTACGTATGCACGAGCGATGATATCATTCCTATGATCATGGAATTGTATTGAAGTGTATGTATATAATTTCAGACTCAATGTCACTTTAAAATTATCATATATAGTTATTTTTTTACACCATTATACCCATCCATGTCAGGTGGTGGTCGAAAACAGATTACACCATGGCGTGGAGACGGTCTTCCATACGTACGCACGCGCGGTGATTTCGTTTTCCGTAGGGTGGATAGAAGATGAAATTGGGATGTTTCATATTTATATTAACATATAAGTATACGAGTGATACTGATGTTACTAATTTATGATGAAACAAAAAGATAAGAAGAATTAGAAGAAGAAATAAGTTGGAAAGAATCGGTAAAGGATATTACCTCTTCTTTGACGCGCCTCTTCTTAACCTCCTCTTAAGGCACTGGGGTTGGTCTTTTGAGGATACCAGAACATAAATAATGTTTCTAGGGAAGATGAGAAGGTTAATGGTCTGGGGTTTTCCGAGCTTCAAGGCTCAAAAGGGTGTGAAGAGAAGAGGGAAGGGGTTCCCTTTTTATAAGGGAGGAGAGGGGCACCTTTGGAAAAACTTAAAATATTATTTTATAATAAAGTCATATTCTGTTTATAATAGCTCCAAATTGATTTATTTCGATGCTAAAGTTTGTATGGGTCTTAATACTCTCATACAATTGGTTTTAGACAAGTTTAGGTAATTATTTACCCTTATCTTTTAGATTTAACTCTAAGTTAAATAATTTAACTTTTACTATGTCTTCTTGTTTTCTTACACTATATGGTTAATAAGAATACAATACCATGCCAGAAGAACCCCAATTGGTTCATTATTAATATATATAACCATATCTAAGTCATTTGGCCGAACCTTAGATTTTTAGGAATATAATAACAATTAATAATATAATATTGTTTTAGTAAAACTATTTAATTTCAATTTTTATACTATTTGGTAATTGATTATTCTGAAAATCATAACAGCATGATTAGTTCGAACAAAGTTAATTAAACTAATACTAACATGTCACATTAACCGATAAAATTATTGTAATTCATAAAAAGTCTCAAATTACATTTATTTGGGTATTTATAATATCAATTAGTTTAATATTTCATTATTTAGGTAATTACTGCATCACCATTGTGTCATAAATAAATTAAATTATTTAACGTCTAAAAATTATAAATAAAATACCATTATGTAGGAAATCTCTTTATATTTCTAATCAATATATATAGTCTAATTTAGCTTATGTATAAACCTATATTAAAAATTTTATAGTTATTAAACATTGATTTTAACTATGTTAACTCTTCTTTAATTAAAATAATAAAAAAATTCCTAATCTAATCTAAGTGGACCTAAAGGGAAAAATTTTATTCCTAAGTTTGTATTTGGTCGAATTACACTTATCCAATATAATTAAGACATGTGTTAGGGTAATAATAATATCATTTATACCCTTAATTACCCAATTTACTTTTAACTGTGGTAAATAAAAGTAAAAAGATACTATTCACCAAAAATTATTTTTGTCTTATTGAACCACATTTTACTCCTTGATATTAACCATGTCTCTCCGATTTTCGAAATTCCACTCACAGAAGTGGTAAAATTACTTTTTATGTAAATTTTCCAATTCTCTTAGGAGGTGGGTAAA
This sequence comes from Viscum album, assembly GCA_963277665.1. Taxonomy (NCBI): domain Eukaryota; kingdom Viridiplantae; phylum Streptophyta; class Magnoliopsida; order Santalales; family Viscaceae; genus Viscum; species Viscum album. The sequence continues at coordinate 658,674,452 of OY728134.1, read as the reverse complement.
AGACGGTGAAAAGTTCAATAAAATTTTTATATATCTAAAATTATTATAAAATGACTCCAATGAATTACATTGAACTTATATAGGTATTATGTAATGCCTGGACCCTAGTTACCTAGAGTTGGTGCATTATTTTAATATATTGGCATGATTACAAGGAATCAAGTCCCAAAGGACCGATTAGATTTGCAGTCTTGGAAAATAGATTACATTCATGAATGTTACATAGCACTTTAAGACATAAAAAACCACATAAATAGTCTTTATAAATGCCATTATTCCCTTGGATTAACCCTGCATATCAATCACAATACACTTCTTGGAATCCTGGAAAAAATAAAACATAGAATGGGGTGAGCTCAAACGCTCAGTAAGGGTACGAAATACAGCAGAAACCTTCATAAATAAGCAAAAAAATTTAATGCAATGTATAACTAAACCAAAAGCATTTTAACTTGAATTTCAGCACAATATGGAAGAAATAAAATGAAATAATTCCATTTACTTATTCACATGTAAATTCTGCTAGTCGAATATTCACATGCAATATAACCACTTTAATAATGACGGAATGCATAAAGCCAGACTATCATAACCACGTAGCCAAGGCCTCATGCCAAAAAATACAAATAAGATTATGTCAAGGCCTCTTAAAATTCACTAGTTTGTCTAATTATACCTATCGATGCATTGAGGAGCTATAGAGGGCTCCACCCGTCACTTATTAAGTCCAATGCATTGCACATATGAATAGATTTAAACATAACATACACATTCGTATTAAAACTAGCATACGAAATGTCAATAATTTCTCCATAAACCATGAATGGTATAAAAATAAAACATCCATAGTCAAAAATATCACAAAACCTTCAACACAATATGGAAGATTTTTATCATGATAAATCAACTTCAAAACAAATTTTAAATCCATTAAATAATTTTGACATCGATGAAAATTATTTGTAAAAATCGTTGAGAGAAATACCCCTTTTTCATAAAAACAATTAAAAGTCACACAATTTAGAAAACAATTCATTTAAAGACATTTTTGAATCAATGTCCCATACCACTATGACACTTTTTTAAAGGAATTACCATTTTAAAAACATTCATGTCCATATAAATAAATCCTTAAAACCCATTTGAAGACATGGACTTCAAAAAGAAATATTTTGAAGAATGAATATTTTAAACATTTGAAATGATGTTTTAGTAAAAATTCCCTAAAATTAATTCCTTTGAAAACTATTTCATAAAACATGGACATGGATAATAAATATGTTCTAGTAGATACGTACGTAAAAACGACCTCGGATAATAAAGAGATTGTGAAATTAAACCTTACCCATTTGGTAACATACGAAACATACACCCCATGAAAGAAGTATCATAAAATGAATATGTAAATACACATAAATTAAAGTTTATTACACAGAGAATAAAATTATAGGCAGTACATACACCACACAAAAGGTAATAGTGGTAATATGGCATGAATCTCACGGGAATAAGTAGTGAGATGAAAACACCTTACCTTGCACTTTCCTTTAGTCGAGGGTACGTTTAACCTCTTGTACGAATATAATAGTATGTTATTAAATTATAAAATAACCATATTAATATTTATGATATCATACATGATTCATTTATTACTTTATACTACCCATTTAATAATAATTTCAATGTTAAATTAACATTTTGGGTAATAATTGCTTTCTTTATTGTACGTGTTTTAACTTGTTACTCTTGATTGTATCCATTAGATCTTGATTAAAATACATCCAGAATATAAAAAATGATAAATATATCATATATATTTAGAATATAAATATGTATAATAGACATATATATGAAATAGAAAACACCGTTTATGTAGATGGTAGTTTGTACGTACGCATAAACATTGTTTCTATTTTCATATAGTATTGAACGGAAGTAAGTGAATAAGATATATATAAGTACATAAATACTTATATATATATATATAAATATATATATATATAGTAGCATTATTATTTCATATATTACATACTTATTAGTAATATATACTTTTATAAACCTCGATGAATGGTGAATTTGGAAATGAATCTCATCGCGTCGTGGAGACGATAATCCGTACGTACGCACGAGCGAAAATATCATTCTTTTGATATTAAAATAATACACAATAGAATGGTATATCATATATATAGAATCATTATAATTTTATTTTTATTATTTACATCAAATACACATCATTGTTATACCCATCCAAATAATAATGTATTGAATAACAATTACACCACGACGTGGAGACGGTAAGTCGTACGTACGCACATATGGTGACATGTCATTAAAAGGATGGATAGAATACTTAATATTTTTGTAAAATATTTATAATAACATAAAATTATATAGTATATATAGGAGTTATTATTTTAGAATATAAATAATGAAGAAATAAGAAGTTGAAGGAGAAAGGAACTTGAAAGAGGGTGGTGAAAACATTGCCTCTTCTTCGGATTCTTCTTTTTGATTTGATCCAAAGGCCTCTTTAGGTTCACTTTCTAATAAAACTAATTCATCTAGGTTGAAGTGAGGGATGTTGAGAGAGTATTTGGGTAGGGTTTGGCCGAACCAACAGGCTTTTAAGGCGTGAATAATTGGTTATAAGTTGGGTCCTTTTATAAGGGGGAGGAGGGTCTCTTTAGAAAAAATGTAAAGTATTAATTTATAATAAATTCATATTCGGTTTATAATGCCTCCAAAATGGATTATTCAAAGTATAAGGTTGGTATGGGTCTAAATATTTTAAACCAATATATTTTAGAGAGGTTTGGGTCATTATATTAACTGTATCTTTTAGTTTTAACTCGTAGTTAATTAGATTGACATTTACCATGTCACTTTGTATTTTTTTTATTATATAGTTAAAAAACATACTATATACATCCAGGTGACCCCAAAGTGGTACATTAATGATAATAAAATAATGATATAATTCCTTTGGCCGATCCATAGATTTTGTTTAATAGAATATAAATTAATAATATAATATTTGTTTTAAAAACTCATGTTTGTCAATTTTGATACTACTCAATAATTGATTTTTTTAAATGTCATAAAAACTTTATTAATTCGAACAGAATTCATTTAATCAATAATAACATGGAATATTAACCAATGAAATTATTTTATCTAATCAAAACATTGAAATTATATTTATTTTATCTTTTATAATATTAATTTTTTGATTTTTTCATTAATAAGGAAATTACTGAATCATTATTGTGTCAAACATATTTTTACTTTTTCAATGTCTAAAAATTATAAATAAAATACAATTATGTAGGAATGCTTTTTATCTTTCTAATTAATTTTCATAATTGAAAATATAACATATATAACCCTATGTAAAAAATGTTTTTCTAAAAGATATAAGCTTATTTCATTTTTGTATTTACTTTAACTTAATTAATATTAAGTGTCCTTATCACCTAAAAGTGGCTCCATGGGGTCCAAAAATCGACCCAAAGATGCCCATTGTCTAAAATGTATCCCCCAATAAGTTTAGGACACGTTTTAGGGTAATTACTTATTATTATAATATTATTTTGTGTACCATTATTTACTGGATTTACCCTTTAACCATGGTAAATAAAATATTTACCGAAGTAATTATTCAAAATGTATAAAAATAAAAGTTAACTATTTACTCAATATGGAATTCTTGATTCCAAATATGGAATCAATTTTTCAAATTCAAAACACATAAGTGGCAGAAATTAATTTAAAATTAATTTCCACTGTGAAAACAAAAAGCGTGTTTTTAAGATATAATAACTATCAGAAGATTGAGACTTGTTTAGTCTGGTTTAATTGTGAAATTATTTCCAATTACCAAAATTGTATTAAATGGTAATAATATATTCTATGTATACATTAAAACCGCTCAAATTCATAATTTATCACTATTAATTATTTTGATTAAAATGTTGTTTTTAATTAGAATTTAGTAATTTTCACTATTCATCAAAATATAAAAGTTATCTGAAAGGTACCAAAATTTCACCGTAGGCTAAATTAGATATTCTGAATCAAAAAATGAAGTTAATTTTGAGAGGTAAAATTCATAAAATTTTAATATGTAGGTATTACTATTCATAACGACTAGTTTTATTGGTTGTAGTGTGTGTTAGAACTCGAAGTTGCGTACAACACACGCTACTGTGTTATTCAAAGAGAAGCATACCGTGGAAGCTGGGGTGTTACATTGTAAATTTTGTATGCCCCATTCTAAAGAATAAATTTATTTAGTCAAATTGAATATATAAAAATTTAAAATATAGGATTTAAAAAGGGTTCACTATTAAAAGATGGAAAAAGTTCATTTTTTGAAAAATACTTATTTTATCTGAAAAAATGAATTTGTTCTTACATCATGTATAAAAAACTTATAATATGGAATCTAAAATTATAAGGATTATATAAAGTTCAAAATTTGGTTAATACTATCCATAACCTCTTTTTAACGGCTTCTTTGGTATGTCATGGTGCGCTTGAAATCGGTGTTGTGTGTAGTGCAAGTTATTGAATTATTTTGAAGAAGTAACACACTATGAAATCTTGGGGTGTTAAATTCTTCCCTCCTTAAATAAATTTCATCCTCACAATTTGATATAGTTCATCAATAACAAAGGATGAAAATAGAAAATATTTTTTTGGGAAAACCCTCATCGAAAATTTGGTTAATAAAATTTTGTCTTAGTAAGAGGAATATAGAAAGGAATGTGTCACCACCAAATTATGATCTAGATTAGGATAACATTGGAGGAAATTAGAGACATATAATTGGAGGAAAAATTTTAACATTTATAGGTATTGATGGAGGTCATCAATCACAAAAAATATTAAAATTGAGGTCCTTAAATTCATCAATATATGATTATTTAAAATATCATCGGTTCAATAAAACATAAGGTATTAGGGTGACACATTTTTGGTTTTAAGATCCCTTCAATAAAGTATAATAATTAATTTATTCATAGAATAAGAGAGGAAGATAAATATATACTTGAAAAGTAGAGTTCTATCTTTTAACTAATTTATACCACAAACTCATCATTCACTCTAAAAGATAATGGAACTTAAAAAAATATTCTATTTATCATATTCGTTTGGGGTTAAAAATGAATTTATAATTCATCTACTATAAAGTATTAAAATAAACTACATTATTTAATCTAGGACATCTCGTGTGCCTGTGGTAGGCGATACACCCTTTTCCCCTTCGGTTGCAGGTTCACGTCTCGCGGCCTTGCCAGTCGTGACAGGTTTCCGCCCGACCTCCGAGTTGTCCTTTTATGGAAATCCAAAATTAATCTCAAACTAGAATTATCCAAAATACTTCTCTCCAAACTCATAGTCCAAAATTTATAAGTAAGGTAAACACAATGAAGATCCATTTTTCCACGTAATAACAAGTGAACACCTTCATCATGTATTATTTTAAAACACTACTACATCCTAAATTACCTTAAAACCTTATTGATTACATTCCTGATACCTTATTCCTTATAGAATAATGTATATACTCCTTATATCCAAAAATTATGTAAACTCCAACAATGATGTGAATATAAATCATTAATTAGTTTCAAGGTAGTCAAGAATATCCAATACAATTTATTCAAATCAACCATCTCTTATTCTAAAATCACTACCTCATTATCAGAACCATATGATGTTTTGTATTTCTCTCAACCACATATTTTTCAAAAATTTAACCTGCAATGGAGCCACTTTTCATGGTTCCACACAATCTCAAGTCCTTACTGAAATAGTACTACAATACAATCCTTATATGCTGCATAATTATTATAACCAGTATATTGTTGATACAACACTCAAATGACATAATTATCTAATAACAACATAAGAAATCTTGTCATTCCTCCTCATCTATTGTAGCATGATAACTTAATTATTATCCAATATCATCATTAGGGGAATACTCTGATGATTTGGACATTGGTTCACGTAGTGTCTCAACTCCTTGCAGATGAAGCATTATACATTTTAATCTTTTTTCTTACCCTTGTAGTCACGTACATGGTGTCCTTTTTCTCCACACTTATAACAAAATCCCATTCTTTTCAAGAAAGTTCCAGGGTGTTTCTTCCCATATTTATCTCATATGGGAAAATTCTTCTTTTCCCTCTTCCCTTTATCCATCTTTCTCTCTTCTATCCTTTTCTTCTCTTGCATCCCTTTAAAGCCATAGGACACAGTAAAATCTTTACTTATCTTATCATCACATGATACTATTTCTTCATATGATGATAATACGTGGGAGACTATTTCCCTTTTGAATGATGGCTTAATACCATGAAAGATATGATCCTTCTTATTCTTTTGATCATATGTATTACTATAGTTCACATTCCTTCTACTGGGCTCCATTTCTATACAATAGCATAAATTAGCTCAGTTTATGAATTGAAATGAATAACTCCAATCTTGTAAAATACCTAATGAAAATTGAACAGTTTATGGATATAATCCATTATCATAAAAACATTTCTTTGAGTTTGTATATACTCATGATCCCTTCATAATGGATTGGAAAGTAAATGATAATTATCCTAAACATATCCCCTGGGAGTTTTGTAACCAAGAGTGCAACAAGGTCCGTTGTCGTGCACCAGTTCTCGTTCAAGTCTAGCTCAAAGCGGGGTTTTCAGGTTTACCCCTAGGTACATCTATGCTAGAGCCCCCTCTACCTGCTCATATCCAAATAGGGATTTATTTCTCGGAAAACTCACAAAATCTATACAATACCAAAATTCTATGAAGTTATTCTATACTAATCCTCAAAGTCTATCTTAGGGCTATGTGATCTAATCAGTGTTTTTCTAAATCTAGTGTCCAAGGATATTTCTAAACTTCCTCTGATACCAACTGTAACGCCCCGACCCCAATTACCCAGAGTTGGTGCATTGTTTTAATACATTGGAATGTTTACAAGGAATCATGTCCCGAAGGACTCATTAGTTTAGTAGTCATGGAAAATAGATTACATACATGAATGTTTCATTTCAATTTAAGACATACAAAACTACATAAATAATCTTTATAAATGAAATTATTCCCTTGGCTTAACCCTGCATATCAATAACAATACACTTCTTGGAATCCATGGGAAAATAAAACATAGAAAGGGGTGAGCTCAAACGCTCATTATGGGTATGAAATACAGCAGAAACTTTCATAAATAATCATAAACATTTAAGGTAATGTATAACTAAAACAAAAGCATTTTAAACATGAATTTCAGCATAATATGGAAAAAATAAAATGAAATAATTCCATTTACTTATTCACATGGATATTCGGCTAGTCGAATAATCACATGCAATATAACGACTTTCATAATTATGGAATACATAATGCCAGAATATCATAACCACGTAGCCAAGGCCTCATGCCAAGGCTACAAATAATATTTTTTCAAGGCCTCGTGCCAGGACACTTGTTTTTCTCATGAGACCTACCGATTTATCGAGGAGTTATAGCAGGCTCCACTCGTCACTTATTAAGTCCAATTCATTTCTCATATGAACAGGTTTAAACATAACATAAACATTCATATTAAAACTAGCATACGAAATTTCAATACTTTATCTATAAACAATGAATGGTATAAAAATAACACATCCACAGTCAAACATATCACAAAACCTTCAACACAATATAGAATATTGGTATCATGATAAATCAACTTCAAAACAAGTTTAAAATCAATTAATGAATTTTTACATAGAGAAAATGATTTGTAAAACACTTTGAGATAAATACACCTTTTCATGAAAAAATTTATAAGTCACAAAATTTAAAAAAGAATTCATTTAAATAAATTTTCTAATCAAAGTGTCCCATACCACATTGAAACTTTTGAAAATAATTAACATTTTAAAAACATTCATGCCCATATAAATAAATCCTTAAAAACTATTTTGAAGACATGGACATCAAAGAGAATGATTTAGAAGAATAAATATCTAAAACATTTGAAATTATGTTTTGGTAAAAAATCTCTAAAAATAATTCCATTGAAAAATATTTCATAAAACATGGACATGGATAATAAATATGTCCCAGTAGATACTTACGTAAAAACAAACTCGGATAATAAAGAGATTGTGAAATTAACCCTTACCAATTTGGTAACTTACGAAACATACACCCCATGAAAGAGGTATCATACAATGAATATGTAAATACACATAAATTAAATTGTATTACACAATGACTGAAATTATAGGCAGTAAATACACCACACAAAAGGTAATAGTGGCAATATGGCATGAATCTCACGGGAATAAGGAGTGAGATGAAAACCCATTACCTTGCACTTTCCATTAGTCGAAGGTACGTTTAACCTTCTATACGATGATCATAGTATGTTATTAAATTATACCAGAACCATATAAATATTTGTGATATAATACGTGATTCATTTATGACTTTATACTACCAATTTAATACTAATTTCCTTGTTAAATTATCATTTCGGGTAATAATCGCTTTCTTTATCGTACGTGATTTAACTTGTTACTCTTGATTGTATCACATAGATCATGATTTAAATAAATCCAGCATATAAAACATGATAAATATATCATATATATTTAGAAGATAAATATTTATAATAGACATATATATGAAATGGAAAACACCGTTTATGGAGACGGTAGTCCGTATGTACGCATAAACGCTGTTTCTGTTTTCATATAGTATTGAATGGAAGTAAGTGAATAAGATATATGTAAGTACATATATAATTATATATATATATATATCTCTCGAGTAGAATTATTATGACATATATTAAATACT